>OW569407.1:27071654-28410493 GCA_937654795.1 Cistogaster globosa
ACAATATATGTTAAACTTTACTGATTTTTAAGGTAAATGAAACACACGCCAACATAAAAGTATATGGGATAAAATCATCTTTGTTTATATTTCAGGGACTTGTCATTACATACCAAAAAACCGATCTACATTCACCTTAGTGATATCAGGTAGATCCTCCTCGTGTGCGAAAAATTTTAGCGCTCCCAGGTATTGTTGACATATACCTTGGATTGACAATGTATCGTAAGTTGTCTGCAGACATATATTTCCTCCATGTTTCGGCCATTTAATAAACATCCATTTTGATTTTAAAAAGGGAGAATAGTTAAGCAGAATTAAATCTTTCTTAAACACATTTCAATTAAATGCCGTTCTTCATGGTCCAAAAATACTACTATCGAAATAGGTTTTCTGACTCATCAGCAGTCCCTGCAATATTCAACTGACTTTTATTCTAGACTAACGACTTTTGAAATTTTCTTCAAAATAAGTTCAATTGCTAAATTTCTACCTTACATTTTACCATAGTCCTCGCTTAAAACTATCATTATCAATCAATAAAAGACATTTAATATTATTCTAAAAGGCATAATAAAGTTGTAATAATACGTTTCGAATATTTTAAACAAAATGGCTGAAAATTAATCCTAATGATATTTTTATCTCTGGTGTAGTAACATTTCTAAACCCTAAAGATTATTTTACGACATTTATGTATTCTATTTTCATACATCTCTTTTTTCATCTATCAGCTCTTAGGGCTTAACATGCGAAATCTATGGCTTACAACTTCCGGGAGTAAATACAGCCATGGATTAACCCGTGTAAATAATGTTTTTTGAAGCCCGATGGAACTTTAGAGTGTAAAAAACAACACAAGAAATTCAATTAAAGTAATTTTTTTATTTTATTTTAAAGACAGACATTCTGGTAGTCCGATTTTCAGCCATCTTTGCATCATTTCTTGGCATATGTCCAGAATATTGTTAGCAATGTTGTCGACTAAGGCGTCATATATTACTAACTTATCGGCATAAGCCAATGACTTCACGTGATCCAATACTAAATAATAACTTATTACCAAGTTTTGATTTCAACAAGTCGCTCTGATCAATGTAATATGTAGCGATACCAAAAGAATGTAATGTGAGCTTCGCCTTAATTTTTTAAAGAAATAAGTTCCAATGATGATGATGGATGTATCTATTCATGATGATCTTCTAGAGTATGCTGATTATAAGTGACAGTTTGTTTGACAGGTAACGCTCTCATAAGTTTGATTGGGCATAAAAAACCACCCACTACAAATGCATGAAAACAAAAGCACACAAATATTATGTGTAAAATAATTTATCTAACAATATGTCCTCTTTACAATTGTTTAAATAATTATTAATATCACAACGTCATATAAATTTGTTAAACAATCATTAAAAGCTGTTAAAATTCTAACAACGAACAATAAACACAACGAGTCTTGTGTCTACAACAACAAACACGTACTAAAACTACAAATCACATAAAAAACAACATATGACAACAGTTGGAACGCCAAAGGTAGATGAACATAAAACTTACATTTATATTCATACATAAAAATACACACACTCTAGAACAAGTTAAAAAAAAACGTAAACCTGGTGCCAGATATAAAAGCTACATCCATAAAATGGTCATTAATGTGCTTTAGCAATTAAACTCCTTAAAATAAAACCATCCACAATTCAAAGGATTTTTTAGCTACACATAAAGAACACGAGTCCTTAAAATTTCAGCTATACACCCAGAAAAATATTGATGACAAATAATGTCATTGTGTGAGTGTGTGAATCACTTCAATTACCACAAACACATTTAAGCCAAAAATTTGTAAAAAAAACATCACTGCTTAAATGGAGGGAAAGAGCACTAGTTTAAATAATATAAATAGAAGAAATATGAAAATAAGAAGTGGAAGTACTATATTCAGTTGTGCCACATATTTTATGAATTATGTATTTATTTGCTTAAAATACATTTTTTTCGGAATATGTATATCCTTGATATAATGAAGATATTCACTATTGGCCGACAGGCCTCTCGTGCCTTTTATACATTTAATAGCACCAAACACAAAACATTAAGCCCTAGTGTATACCGTTGGTGCGTGTGATCTATTGACCCTTTTATTATATACAGGTCATCTTTATAGGATAATTAAATTATCCTTGGTTCTAACCGTTCATATGGTTGGCTCCATCATCCGCCCCAAAGGTAATTTGTGTGGATATTGTTGTCTAATACATCACCACTAGTTGTCTTTCGTAACATCAAAGGAAAAGAAACGATAGCCCTTTACCGTCTAGGGGGAGCCATAGAGCTTAAATGCACTATTGAGGTTAATATTCAACCTTTTAAATTTAATTTTTAAATGTCACAATTAACTACTGGCCGCTTCTTTATACAATAATAACATAAAACAAGTAAGAAAGCTATATTCGGCTATGCCATAGGTATATGAGACCCTTCACTAACTGCATTCAAAAAAAAGAAAAAATAAATAAATTATATAAAATGCCATCGGCCCTCAATGGCTTAAGCATTTTTAAAAAAGTTTAGTATTTGTTTATTTTTAGATCTCTTCAAAAGCTTTAAAACGATAATGGTTAATGTTATTATTAAAATTTTGAATATTTCATAAGCCATAACTCGGAAAATATAGGCGAGCGAAAATTTTTTCACTTGATGTTTTTTTCTTATTTTTTAATTCTCTATTGGCCCATATATTTATTTTTTGATTGAAGTTATTTCATTGTTCCAAATGATATAGGTAGAGGTAAGCGTAGTATTTTACCCGCTGCGTAGAAGAACATGGACCGATCTGGCTGATTTCCAGTAGCATCTCTTTGTCTGATCGATTCGAAGATTTAAATTTTTCAAGCAATTCTAATGCCTCAGCAAACTTAATTTTAACATTAACACGGACGGACAGGCGGATATCACTTAATCGGCTTCGCCATACATAAGAAGTCAGTGGGGTCGGAAATGGATATTGTAGAAAAAAGAAAATATATTATACCCTTTTTTACTTTTTGTGGTGACGGGTATAAAAAATTAAATTTTTGATGGTTTTTACTTTTGTTTCGAGCATTTTTAGTTTTGAATGAAATTTCAAATTTTTATTGCATTTACAATTTTTTTAAAATATTAAAAGTTTTGATGAAATTTAGGTACAAATAAAAATTTTGGTGAAATTTTAATCGTTGAATGAAACTCCAATTTTTTATGAGTTTTCTGTTTTTAATGAAATTTTCAAATTTTTAGTTTAATATTTTGGGTGAAATGTTGGTGAATATGGGATATTTTAGTGAAACTTAGATGAATAATTGATGTTCCAATTACCTGGTAATTTATAGTATTTTTAAATTATCAACACAACAAAGCAACAATACAATAATGATCTGCAGACGTGGCAAAACTAATTGGAATCCAATTGCGAAAAGATGGATGGACAGACGGCGATTACTAAGAGAACTTTCCTAAGGATTCAGTATATATATATATATATATATATATATATATATACTTTATGGGTTCGTAAAGGGTATAAAAACAGTGTGGAAACTATGAAAACTTCAACTATTCCCCAAACGAATCCGTTTGTCCTTTATAGTTTTATATGAATCCCATTATAACACAAAACAGTCTAATGTTTGGCAACATTTCGGTCTTAGCAACAATAAATCATTGCGGTAAATAAATTATAACTGTTTTAAACCATATTTCAGTTACGATAAACAAGTTCTTCTTAAAAGTTGAGCATCAAATTGTTATTGCACACAAAATTTTCAAATTTATTGGCTTGAACTAAAAAATTTTTTAAGTTGTCTCTTAATTTCCTCTTAGAGTCTTAGTGGTGGGCTAATAATATTATCTATTTATTATTTTATTTACTTAAATTGGTTGGTTTGATAGATGATGGGGACAGAATACAAAACCTAATGTAAATAATGGATATGTTATTGTATATCCAAAGATTACATTTTTTTTTGAAAAAACACGGTTCGGAATTTTTTACTATGTATACTTCCCAAGCAACGTTTAAGTGCTGTTTATGGTAACACCTCATCTGTTCAATTACTGTAAAAATGCAATCAATTATCCTTGAAACAATACGCACAGACGTGTTCTGCGACAAACAATCCAAAAAAATAAAAGGAGTTTATTTCTAAAACGACAACATACGTATTTATATATTTTTTTTTATTATAAAAAGATGAAAAGAAATTTCTAACTAATTCAAGCTAGAAACGACAGAGAGAAAGACAGGCATATATGACATGACAGCTTAACACAGATAAAGAACCTGATGCCTCAAAAAATTTGGGCGATAATCAAGTTTAGGAAGATACGAATAATGCTAATAACGACAATGACATTAATGCCATTAAGCATTAATGGATTTTGGTTGAATATCGAAAGTGTGAGGTCAGCTTATAAAGAATATTTGTTTATAACTTGAGAGTACATTTCAAGTTCTCTTGGTTATAAAAGGCGTTTTTATACCAAATCCTTTTTTTTTTATTTGATGCTGAAGTTAAGTTTTTTGCCGAAATCAAAAGTTATATGCGGTTTTTTTAACCACAAAAAGAAAGGCGAATTCACAAAGTATTTTTCTACTAGTTTTTTATATTTTGGAAAAATTTTAAATCTCAATTATTCACTTTTATTTTTGGTTTTTGTTTTGTTTGTCTCAGTACTTGAATGCAAAAACCTTCACATCAGAAGTTCATAATCATGTGGCCATGAGCTGTTAATTTGGCAACTACATAAATATGTTTGTTGTTTTACCCCCTTCGTAATAAACCATTTGCAAAACAATAACAACACAGTAACAAGATCAACAATTGTTAAATATATTTTCACAAAAGGGGATTTCATCATTAGATAAGCTATTTCCTGCAAAGTGCTTCATTTTTCCTCCTTAGCCCACATAACCAATCACACTGCCAAAAGAAAAAAACGAATAGTTGTGGGATATCCTTTTTATTTAATACTAGAAGTTACCACAATCTGTGAATTTTCACACACCATTATCATCAAACAATACACGTTTGAGTGTGTGTGGCTCTATCTGTTTAAATCAATGTGGGTGGATTTATAAGTATTTCAAATGGATTTTTAAGTTTTTTTCTTTTCTTTTTTTTTTTTCTTTTTTTACTGAATTTTGTTTTTATTTGCTTTATAATTCTTTCAATTTTTGTATGTGTTTGTGAGATAATTTGAGTATTATCACAGCTGCACTTGTTACGCTTAATGGTTGATGACGTTATTTTTATTTTGTTTTTTTTTTTTATTTTGAATACTTTTTACTTTTTGTTTATTTTCTATTTTTGCTAGTTACTCGAAGTGATTGGCTATTGGCTTTTTTCATTTACAAAAATTTACAAAAAGGTAAATTATTTATAAATGTTTATCCTGGCTTTTCCAAACCCAGTAAACATTTTGTTGGTCCAATATAGACGAAACGAAGCAATTTGTAAAATTAAAGCAAATATTTTTCTTAAATTTGCGTACGTAAATATAATGAAAAAAAGGACAAACGTTTAGGAAATGTACATAAGTTTCGCCGCCCCTAAAAGATCTAGAAAGCCATATAAAAATAAATTAATCTGTAAAAGAGCATTGGCAAAGGAA
Source organism: Cistogaster globosa (assembly GCA_937654795.1). Taxonomy (NCBI): domain Eukaryota; kingdom Metazoa; phylum Arthropoda; class Insecta; order Diptera; family Tachinidae; genus Cistogaster; species Cistogaster globosa. The sequence goes on from OW569407.1 coordinate 27,077,313, forward strand.
GTACAAAATACACCAGAAGTTAAATAAAATAACAAGTAGGAGTGTTATATACCCTTCACCATGTACGAGTGTAAATCTAGTGTAGTGAAGAAGCTCCTATCAAAAAAAAAAAACAAATATTGCGGTAACAGAGAATTGAAAAATAAAAAAAGGATTTAGCATTTTTTGAAAATTTTAGTATTTCTGGAAAGAGGCCCGTATTGGAGATACTTCATTGTTCCAATTGATATGGAAAGGTTAGATGCAGACGTGGTGTTAAGCCTACTGCATCGAGAGACACGTACCGATCTTGCTGATTTTCAATAGCACCTCTTTCTACACTGCGATTGATCGATTGGCGTATTAAAATATCTCATAGCTCATCTAGTGCCTTGGCAAATTTGATTTCAACCCTAACACGGACGGACAAACAAATATTGCACAATCGACTTCGCTAAGGACTCAGAATATATATACACTTTATGAGGTTAGAAATGGATATTGTGGAAATTATAAACGGAATAACTAATTTATGTACAACGTTGTTCCACTTTTTATGTGAAGGCTGCTGTAGTCAAGGTAGTAAGCACGTTGACTACAAGTCAGGTTGGCCAGAGTTTAAGTCCTGCGGCAACCAAAAAATAAAACAAATATGTTTTTTTCTGTTTAATGGTATAAATACATATTCAGAATATACCAATACAGCACGCAGCCTCTTTCGTCGCTACTTTTACATAGCATATTCGCCGGCGAAATGAAACAAATGGCTAAAATTTCACCATCTGTTCCTTTCTCTCCTCTAGGCCTTCCCTAAAGAATGTTACAAGTTACGATAATTAAACAAGCATTGTTGACTACTACTCGGCTAAAAAATTATCTTGTATGTTAAAGTTTTGCCTGACTTTAAATACATAGGGAAAATGTTTGCTGGGAAGTAGGAGTGAAATTATAAGGATATATTTTTCTTTGCACGAATACTTACTAATACCATTCACATAAACAAAGAAAATTCACACAAATTCCTTCTTTTTGGAGAAACATTCTTATTAAACATTCACACTCAAGTACCTTTAAACCAATAAGGAATGACATTGTTTCTAAAAATGTGCCCAAGAATCTTAGAGTCTTTATTTTATCTACGAAATGCCTCATTTTTAGGGGAAAAAAGTATCCTGTATTTAAACCGAATCTTAAGAAACCTTCTCAGAAAATTTTATTCCAATCCAATTTGCAGTTTTTACGTGATGCGAACACAGACAAACAGACAAAAACAAAAATCCAAAAATATATAAAAGTTTTCCTCTATGTATAGATTTCTTTAAATTTTAGAATTAAACTATATATTTTTAAGTTGGAAATAAATAAAAAAAAATCAGCAGTTTTTAGTCAGGCTTAAGTACAAGTTAAGCTTTAATTTCATAAAAAAAATTTAATTATTTTTAATATTTTTTTCTCTATACTGTAGCCGGCTTTTTTTTACATATTTCAGTCCAGCAATAAACAGTGAACTCGAATTGTTTAGTATGCCTTAACGCCAACAAAATTAAAAATTATATATTTATTTAAAATTATTCTGTAGTATACAGGAACTGTGAGTTTCAATTCACTTCCGGTAAAAAAGTGGATGAAATGTATGAAAAATCATGCAAAAGCCATTTAAATGTCATTTTAAAGGGTAATAAATTATCGGGGGGGGGGGGGGGTAAAAAAAGGTTAAGCAAGTGGGTCATTAACATACAAAAGCCATTCGTGTCATGACTATTTAAGAATGACAACGGTAAGATGAGTGCAGGTGTGCATTGATCTTGTGTACGTGGAAGGAATATAAATGAATGATCTTGTGTATGAACATTTGGTGGGAGAGAGAAAATATGTTAATTTCTGTTTAAGTTTAAGGCTTGATTAAAGTGATCGTGATTTAAATATTTAAAAACGGTCAATAGTAATATCGGGAAATAAAAAATCTTTGTTTAAAATTTTAATGATGTGGTTGAGCAAATACACATGCACTAGAGACAGACAGAAAATAATAATAAGAATTTGGATGTACTCAATTTTCTAATAAGAGATAGATGTAAATAAAAGAAATTTAAAAATGTTTAATACTTTCTACAGAGGCAAGACGTGCAGAATAGAATGGCAAGTTGAAGAAACTATATGGAAAAAGAGAATCATGATGTAAAAGAAAAAGTGGGATAAATTAAGTGGTTAGAATTATGAAATTTATGATATAAAATCTGATTCCTGTAATTTATTTCTTTAATAAAAGTAAATGTTAAAAAATTATATTGTTTTATTTAATTCAAAATAATATTCTATAGTCACCCAAGAATCACAATAGTTGTGAGTACCACACTCATTTAGTTTTAAAAACCGAATTCAAAATAAAGCACATAAGCGAGAAAATTCGATTGGCAATGAATTCGGTTCCCACAACGAATTTTTTTCTCTGCATAGTTTTATTAAAACTTTGCAAAAGTGGCGTGTTTGCCTATAAATTTTAGTATTTATTTTTATAGCAATACTCTACCTCTAACGGTTCCAGACAAAAAGGGTTGTGACCGACGGACAGACATTGTAGCGAAAACAGTAAGGTTTCGTTTTTACACCTTGATTGTTACATTCTTATTAAGTTGCAGAAGTTTTACTCTGTTCAACGTATGAAATAATGAAAGGTTGTTGCCTTCATGTTTATTAACACCGAAATATTTCTAACAACAATTTTCGAACTGCGAATTAATATTTTTTCGAACGGTATTGTCAAAAAATCAGAAAAATATCGTATTGACACCACTAGCTAATTATTTAGTTTTTAAGCGTCATAAGTTGCTAAATATTTCCACAATTTTGAAAAGAGCATACAGATTAAAGCAAAAGTAGTTAAGCAGGCAAAAATACATTTAAAAAAGCTCGAAATACTCGAAAAAAAGTTTTGATTGCAGCAACAATAAAGATCAGATGGAGTAAAAATTCTTTTATACCGTTTCAAAGAACCCGAGGCACTTGATGGCTTCTTTTAAGACTTGAAAAAAGTTTTTAGCTTCTGATTCCTTTAAACCATCTATACTTAGATATTAGGCACAGTTAAAAAACAAAAATTTACTGTATTCGGCCGGTCTCAATCATATATTCTTTTGAGATCGTGATTGAGCGCATCATTCATATCTCGTCGCTTGTCCCAAGTTTTTAACTAAGTTTTATTGTCAGATTCTTGTGTTGTCTTTAGTTCAATTATTCAGTTGATAACTAAAAATTTGAACATAAAAAAACAAGACATAAAAAATCCGAGTAAGAAGCAAATATTCTGTATTGTAGCTAAATACCATGTGAAATTTATTGCCGCAAAATATATTAATGCAAATAAAAAACGTATCTAAAAGCTCATTAAAAAAGATATTACGGAATATGTCTTTATTTATTGCTGTAAGTATGTATGCGACCGTGTGTGTGTGTGTGTATATGCAACAAATAAAATAGCACCAAATGGTGCCAATAACCAAATTTTTCAACTGTTCACATACACATACTCACGTATACTTTCAGAAACAACAAGCAACAATAACGACAATACCCGATGACGCAGCATTTGTTAATAAGTAGTTGTAGAAGCAATAAAAACAACAGCAGTGGCAATACGAAAAACCTTCAACCAACCACCCACCATTGGTAGTGTCAACATAATAGAGAGGCCGGGAGGTGGCAATATGAATGAAAAACTGAAAATACCATTTTAGGATCAAGACTCATAAGAGTAGAATAAATACAATATTCAACAGCTGGCGTTGACCCACGAAGCCTAACATGCATTTTACTCAATACAATTTTTACTAACACCCAGAGGAGACACATTATGAATTGAACAGACATTAAACATCTGACTCACACCCAAATGACATAAAATACATATTTTGAAGTTTATACGGGATAGATTTTATTTTAGATAAAAATAGAATTCAAAGAACAATGTGTGATGTTCTTAATGGGACACTTTCTAAAACAGTGAGATGTTATATAAAATTTTATTTGCTTGCTAGTCTATTTTAGTTGCAAAATAAGTCACGACACTTGTAATTTTTTTCATAACAGTTTTTTAACATAGGTCGGCATAATATAATTAACAATACTCATAAATAACATTTACACCAACGCAAGGGTCGCATAAGCGGTTTTTATTTACAGGCGAATTAAAACGTTTAAATTGTTTTGTTAAGGAAATATCTGGCAGCTTAATCTTTCCTTTATACCTGTAGTTACATACATACGGATATAAAATAATAAGAGGAATGCTAAAACGAAAACTAAAAAAAGAAAATTTCGTTATTTGTTAAATGTGTTTTTATGTGCATGAATAGCATAAGTTTTTGTTGCAAAACGTTATAGATAATTTTGTCTCAGTTGCCAAACACCTTTTTAAGATTCGATATTTTTAATAAATAAAACAAATAACGGTAAAATTAAATCTGAAATTATTTAAATAAATTCAAAATTAAGCGTGCTAAATTCCCGATTAAGTAATTTAAGTTTACCGATATGAATTCCCGAAGTTGAAAGCGCTTTTTAATGGCTATCCAGTACCGGTTTCTTAGCTCATTTGGAACCTTCTCGCAAATCTTTTTGTCAACGAGAAACTTGTTTTTAAAGAAATGAGAATAGAAGATTAAAAACAAAAAATTTAAAGTAAAAATCAAAGTTTAAACAAAAAAATAAAAATAATTAATTATCATAGGTTAGAAAAATTTTCGTTGCGTTTTGCTTCACACTTCATACGAATTTATGAACAGAGATAGCAGCATAAGGTATAGAAATAATTCTTGAAGTAATATAAAACTTGTGGGAGAAAAGAGAATCCACTGATAAGTTTAGTTAATTATTAAAGAGTTGCCATATTATTTGGTCATTTACTGAGGGGTAAATTTTATAAACGACCTTAGGTTGAATGTCAGTAATGGGGTTATCGAAATTGTATTGTTACACTCAGCTTTTAAATAATTTAATATTGCAACGCTATAACTTAGTTTCCCGTTTCCTTTACGTATGTAGAGTGTAGCGCAAAAAATATTTGTAATAAATAAAATTTTTCTAAGCCACTACCTTCTGGTAACAGGATCACAAATTGTATAGCATCTTTTTGAAACATGAAATTCTATAATATAAAATAATAAATACCAAAAATACTTCAAACTCCATTTTCATCACATAACACATAGATGGCAACACTATCCTACCTAATATTATAAGCGAACTAAACATTTGGTATAATTCTAAAGTTTGAACAGCTGCAGTTTGTTTACACAAACATTGTCGCAGCACGTAAAACAGAAGCCTGCAGTTGTGCCAAAATATTAATAATAACATAAACAAAAAAATCAAACAGAATCGGCAGCACCATGAACTAAGAAGCTGATCAACTTTGCTGAAAGTTCACTTTTGTACAAAAAAAAAAAAAAAAGAAAAAGAAATTTGTACACGAATATATTTTTATTTGCAGCAACGAATGTATGGGTCTAGGGAGTAAGTAGGAGTTACATACGTTACAACGATAAAATGTCGTTTGGAAACGTTTTTACTTAAATTACAATACTCAAGGTTTATGTCATACACATGCAGCATTCAAACTAATTCGTATACATTGACATAAAACTCTATAGAAATATTTTCTTTGCACAGGGGAGCGTAATATTACGACCACTTGCCAACACAAACAGTTACAGATAAATATATAGATACATTCATACATACACACATACAACACAGCACTAATAATTATGATAACGGTAACAAAAGCAGTTATAGCAACAGAAGTTATAACAAGAAGAATCAATGTGTTGATGGCAACATTGTTTAGCAGCTCATTCATCTTTGGAAACCGAACAACGTTCATTCGTTTAAAACTTTTTTACATCCATCATACAATTCAACAGCTTCTACAACTAATGTTGACTAAAAACCATTTTATACCCTTCACCGCAGGTGCAAAAAAGGGAATATTTAAGTTTGTCATTCCGTTTGTAATGCCTACAATATTTATTTCCGATCCCTTAATATACACATAGTCTCAATTCTTATACATAGTAAAGTCGATTGTCAATGGCCGTATGTCCGTCCGTGCTTGTGTTGAAATCAACTTTGCCAAGGCATTAGATAAGCTAAAGAAAATTTAAATACGCCGATTGATCAAACATAGTTTCGAGAATGTCGCTATTGAAAATCAGCAAGATTGGTTCATGTCCTTTGAAGCAGTGGACAAAACACTAAGCCTGCCTCCTATTCTGCCATACCATTTATAACAATAAAGTAACTCCAATCCAAAGCGAAAACATTACACATGGGGCGATAGAGAATTAAAAAATAATAAAAAAAACATCCAGTGTAAAATTGGCGCTCCACCATATTTTCCGAGTTATGGACCTCTGAAATTTTTATAAGAATGTTTAATTATCAATATGGTCAATATGGGTATCATTTAAAATTTTTTGAAGAGAACTTTCAGGAAATACTAAAATTTCTGACATTTTTATTTAGATTAACATTTTTCTTAATTTAAATATTTAACATACTTTTAGATCTTTGTTCAACCAAAAACACCTTACCCTACCTAAATTACTGTTAATGAATGAGTGAAATTTTTCTTTATGTAGGAGGTTTAATTTTTCTCGGCTTTTGATTGTTGCAAAGTAAAAGTTAGAAATTTTTGTATTGTTATCGAGACAATGTCTGTCTGTCACAAGCATTTAGTTCAGAAACTGTAATAGATAGACCTATGAATTTTTATCCTAGCCACTACAACAACAAATAATCAAAAACGAAAAATTAAGAGGTGTCTCTTAAACCATTACAAGAAGACACTTCACATTTGCACAAAGTTGAAAAGTTAAAAAAATTATATCAATAATTAAGAGATGTATCCATAGAAACTTTATTTTCGTTTGTCATCATGACGTGATATGTAGAATTACAATATGCGGATATTTGAAATTTTCACAGAAAGCCCAATAAGAATAAAAAATGAAATTCAAACTTATAGACTTCTCCTATAAAAGACCTTATTTGACGAATATGTTCCAATTTTTAGAGAAGTAACTTTTAGCAACAAATAATAAATTTATAAAAATAAATGGTGACCCATATATCTGACAGAACTCTTCGTATGTAAACTCAACTGTCACTTTACTGATGTATTCTGTTTTTTTGCGTAATTACTTCGATGTACAATTTTTAAACTTGGATTCATTATTCAATTATATTAACGTTAATTGTGCTTTAATTCTTAAAAAAATTTTTTTTTGTTAACATTTTTGATTTGATTGATTTTTTCATAAAATATTTTTTACCAAAAAAAAAGATACAAATAAGAAACATATCAGTGGGAGGAAAAGGATATCCCTGGAAAGGATCTGATATTGCTTCAATAGCAAATTTTTAAATAATTAGAAATTACACAGTAGCGCATTTTTCAAGTTCATAATCTTGAACCAATTGAGACCCCAAAATCTGATAGCCTATGATGGTAGAAGAAAAACCCTAGCTGAGTTTTCAATTATTAGCTAAGGTTTTTTTTAATTCATTTTTGAAGTTTTCGACTGGGAGGTGATTCTTAGTACAATTTTCAAAAAATATGTACTGATTCTTAAGTCTATATCTCGCGAACTATTCGAAATATTGCATTTCTCTCTTCATCAAATTTTTATCTCTCGATTAGGTCTAAAAATTTTGCCTTGAGATAAAATCAAAAAAACATCAACAACAACATTATGCGTGTCATTCCAAATGAAGTTATTTTGACTTGAACCTTTTTAGGTTGAAGTCATAGGACAAATTTTTGATATGATAAAAATTTTGGATTTACTGATTTTGATTCAAATTTTGGACTTGCTTTTTCGGGTTCAGATAAAATTAATCCGAAAAATTCTGAAATCAATCCTAGTTTGGATAAATTTTTTACAAAATTTTTATATAAGATCAATACCAAAAATTCTGAAATCAAGCACAGTTTGCGATTGATTTTGATTCTCAGAAGGCTTAATGCTATTAATTTAGCGCTTAACTAATTCATTCTAATATCCATTTTTTTGTACTTTATATAAGAAAAATTGAGATTACCCCACTATCGGTACTGAACCGAATTGATTATTTTTTTTTTGAGTGTAAACACCGTCCGTTTGAATTATTTTTTGGCGCAAAATAACGGCATTTTCCAAATGTCAAGTAATTTACATTGTTTTGATTGCACGTTGGAATTAAACAAATCTGGGGAATTTAGATATTACGGAATACATTGCGGAAAGAAAAAATTGATATGGAAAAGTGTTGGAAGCTGAACCTGTTTTGCTACATACATGTTTTGGGTACATAAATACCACAAACGTTCAATGAAAACGCAAAAAACTAATCTTACTGCTGAATTTAGAAAAGCGTACCTGTTATAATATTCTGACCAGTTGGACTTATTCCATTTTTCGTGGACACCAGATGTAGTATGCAGACGTTGTTTTTGTTACATATTCAACTGGATAAATAGAAAACCAGGCCCACTGCCTTATGGAACACCAGTAATATGGACGGACCCAAAGGGCCACGATGAAAATACGTGCTACGGATGCATAAATTTCAAAAGCGGAATGAATCGAAAAAAAAAGGTCAAATGTAGTGTACATTCCTGGTCCTTATGCTTCTCTCCCGAAAGAACATTCCGAATCCAACCCACCATCAATACCACCAAGACAATGCAGTCCAGATAGAGCAACTGTATGGACTGCGGAAACGTTTGACAATGTGGAGGCTGATCCACTCTTCGAGCCTGAAGAAACAATCAGCAAGCCTGAGCTGGTAACACAAAGCGAAATGAACTATGTTGTTGCCAAGTTAGGTTTGTCAAGGCGTAAATCAGAATTTTTATCCGCATTTCTTAAACGAAAAAAGGTAACGGACACTGATGTTAAGACCTCGATACACCGCAGCCGTCAGGTACAATTTCAAAAGTTTTACAGCGTTAACGACGAAAACTCTTATGCCTACTGCAACAACATAAAAGGATTAGTCAATGAAATGGGAATAGAATATATCGCTGAAAACTGGCGACTGTTCATCGACAGCTCAGTCACTAGCTTAAAAGCAGTGTTACTGCATAAAACGAATCTGAAGACCTCAATACCTTTAGCCTTTATCACAGACTTGAAGGAATGCTATGTAACAATGGAAATTTTGCTAAGAGACCTTAAATACGCATATCATTTATGGAAAATCTATTGCGACCTTAAAGTTGTTAATATTTTGCAAGGCCAAAGTATTATTGCTTTCTGTGCCGTTGGGACACACGAGCAAAAGTAGATCACTACTCGCATACTTGGGAAAAACGAAAGTCGGGAGTGAAAGATGCCACTTTAGAGATGACAGCGGAGCCACTAATAAAAAATATAAGTGACATATTGTTGCCACCACTGCATATTAAGTTGGGCATAACGAAGAAGTTTATAGAGACGGTAACGAAAAATAAGGACAACGTATTTCAGTGCCTTAAGAAGATTTTCCCAAGACTCAGTGATCAAAAAATTAAAGCCGGTAAGTACTTCTTAACTAATTTGTTAAAATTTATATTTATTTTTTGTGATTGTTTCTTTTTTGCTTAAAACAGGTGTACTTAATGGACCAGACATCCGAAAGTTGCTAAAAAGTGAAGATTTTAATATGGTTTTGCATGGAAACGACTTCATTGCTTGGAACGCACTTAAGGCAGTGATAGAAAGAGTCTTAGGAAAAAATCGAGACGACGAATGAAGAGTACTAATAAGAAACATGCTTAAGTCATTCCAAGAAATCGGTGTGACCATGACATTAAAACTTCCCTTTTAAATAATCATTTGGCAGAGTTTGAAAAGCAATTGCCGACGGAATCTGACGAGCAATGTGAACGCTTTCATCACGTAACCATCCCGATGGAAAAGCGGTTCAAAGGGAAACAAATAGATGCTATGCTTGGGGAAATATGCTGGTCTAGCCACAAAGTATTTTCATACGAAAATAAGACTAGCGAAATGGTCATAAACATGTGTTCAGATGATGAAACTAGCTCCGAAAGCGACGACTAATGTTCAATACATGTATATTTAGAAACCAAATCATCAATATTTTTAAGTATCTATTTTAAAACATTTGAAGTGTCCTTATATTTCCCATCAACAATAAAAATATATGACGAAATTTTACGTTTTTTGGCAGTTTTACTATTTTGAGTAAGATGTTGTTGTTTTTCTGATTTTATCTCAAGGCAAAATTTTTAGACCTAATCGAGAGGTAAAAATTTGCTAAAGAGAGAAATGCAATATTTCGAATAGTTCGCGAGATATAGACTTAAGAATCAGTACATATTTTTTGAAAATTGTACTAAGAATCACCTCCCAGTCGAAAACTTCAAAAATGAATTAAAAAAAAAACTTTGCTAATAATTGAAAACTCAGTTAGGGTTTTTCTTCTACCATCATAGGCTATCAGATTTTGGGGTCTCAATTGGTTCAAGATTTTAGTGCTGCACTGTGTTATATTCAATCAAGAAATGAAATAATAACTTTGAAGTCATTGGAAGAAAGATAAAAAATTTTTAACTTTTATTTAATTGATCACAAAATGTTTAGAAAGTAATTTGACATCAGTAGCTAATAATTGACAAAAATCAACTTCGCTGTTATTTATAAAATCCATGAAACTATTATTGGCCAAGTAAAATGATTAAATATTAGAAATAACAAGAAATATGTATTAATTTTCTTAAGTTATAGATTTTTTCCGGAATATGTATATCATCGATGCGAGAAAGATATTTAAGGAAAACTTAAGTTGTTGATTTGTCATCTAAGTGTCTTCACTGCCCTCTTCTTCACTAAAGTATTAATTGAAATATAAGCGTGAATAACAAGGCTCCTGAAGGAATATTCTAAAAATGGCTGATATTCGGTTTTCGGCTTCTCTTGTACAACTACATCAAAGGCAAGTAAGAGTGCTTTATTCGGCTGTGCTGAATCTTATACACCCTTCACCATCTATGTGAAGCAGCTCCTATCAAAATAATAAATATTGCGGTGACAGGGAATTAAAAATAAAGAAGAAAAATAAAGTGCTTACTATTATTTTATATAAAAATGTCATTATCTTTAAATGGGTTGAGCGTTTTTTAGAAATTTTAGTTATTCCTAGAAGATCTCTTAAAAAGCATTTATATTATACTCGTGTTGCCATATTGACAATCGAACTTTTTAAGAAAATTTTAGAGACCTATAACTCGGTAAATATGGGCGAGCGTCAATTTTTCACTTGATGTCTTTTTCTTATTTTTTAATTTTCTATCGCCCCATATATTTGTCTTTTTGATTGGAATTACCTTACTAAACTAGATTTATGGTTTGCCCGCTGCCTCAAAGGATATAGACCGATCTTGCTAATTTTCCATAGCAAAATTTTCGAAACTATGTCTGATCGATTGGAGTATTTTTATTTTTCTTAGGTAATCCAGTGCCTTGGCAAAGTTGATTTCAACACGAACACGGACGGACGCTTAATCGACCTCGGAGTCGGAAAATAACATTGTAAAAATTACAAACGGGATAAAAAACTGATATACACCATTTTTACACCTGTGGTGAAGCTTTATGCAATTGCTTATAATCTTTATGGTTCCTGATTTTCACTATAGATTTGCAATTAATATTGACTTCTAAATCGCATATTTTGCTAAACAAGAAGACTTTTAGAAGAGAATTAAGTCAAAGTATTAAACGAGAATTTTAAAACTGAAACAGCTGGAAGTTATTACAATAACAAGAGACTTTCGGTTTTTCGATTTTAATGATTTTTGTTATCAGGCCTTATTAAGTACCGAACAATTCATAACACCTCCTTTTACATTACCCAAAAGCACTATTTGATCTTTCAACTGTCCGACTGATGCCAGTACTAAACTTTCCATGGTAACGCCACAACGACATAGCCTACAAACATTATCTGCCGCAAGTTCTGCCACAATCACCTTTGTTGAACTTAACCTTCCTCGATTTTTGCTAAGTACCTTTTCTGCTATTTTTGTTTTCTTTGTTATTTTTTTTTTTTTTTTTTTTTTTTTTTTTTTGATAACCATTGGATCATGATGGTAAAGAGTTCATTAATTAACTTCTACCAATCTTAGCTAAAGTATTGAGAGTGGATTAGAGTCTGCTGTATCATCAGCATTTCTACTATTTATGATTTCTCAATTAGGCAGCAGTCTCTTCGGTTATCTTATCTGATGTCTATACGCATTCTTTGACAGATTCTCTGCTTATTAAACTTATTGACTTTTTTTGTAATATCCTAAAAGATTAAAATAATTAATTTTAGCGAAGCAGAACAAAACTCCACCTGTGCAGAATTAAAATTAAGAGGTTAAGGATACTTTTAAAGTTGCCATGATAGTTAGCTTGGTTCTTAAGAATGCATTCTTTGGCAGCTTGCTAGCCAATCTCGGTGTCTATTTGATTAAAGAAATAAGTAATACAACCAGAACAGTCTATTTTTGATTGATACCAGAAGATGTTATTATTCATTATGGCTACAATAGGTCGATACCATGCACCTGTCAACTGACGATCTAAAGATAATAAAAAGATAAAGTGAAATCTACTTTCCCTTTTTTCAAGGTCTAGAATTAGTTTATATAATGGATCTTTAAACTTATTAACAACAACACGTTCTTTAAACCTTAAATGTAACAAAATTACATTTAAAAATGCGTAGATGTGTTTGTGTTAACATTAACAATACCATTTTACAAAGAAAATGAAATATGTAGAAAAAGTACAAGAATTAAATGAAACAAACAAAAATAAAATGAATGATTACTTACGCTAAAGTCATAAAAACGGAAATATTGTGAAATGAAATGTGCTTTTTTGCGCTCTTTTGTCACAAGTGTTTTTCCTGTGATAAAAGTTTTGGACTTTACAACCTTAAAAAAAGAAACGGTAAAAATATTTAACCTTTTGCTTGAACTGAGTGGCATATTATTGTTGACTGAATGAAAGGTTGTATTATTGCTTGTATTTGCGTACGTTTATTAATGATTGTTTTGAAGAAAGACTGCTATATTATATTATATTATGATCATAGAAAATGGCCACCATTTAAATCGCTAAAACAACAAAATATTGAAAATTCAAAAACAACGATATTAAGAGATTTTTACAAATTGTTTATACCATTTATTACAGCTCAAGAGGGTACACAAGTTTGTTACTACGTTTCTTAATTTCCACAATACAAATTTCCATCGCCTATTGGTTTTCCTATTGAAATGTGGCTTGCAAGTCGCCGAACAACCCGAAATACTGCCTTATCGGTTTAGTAAAAAAGATTTTCACTAAATCAAAATATTACGTTTTCACTAAAATTTCACTAAAAAATATTTTTACAAAACATTACACTTTCAGTCAGACAAAAAAAGAGTATGTACCAATAATATATCCACTATAAAAATAAGTGTGAACAATGAAATCAAAAATTAAAGGGTGTTTCCATAAAGCTGGTGGTTTTGACTCTATCTGTTAAACTGTTCTTGGCAGACTCTTGAAATTCTCACAGAAAATGCAGCGCTATGTCTGATTTAAGAAAGAGTAAAAATATAAGTTTCGTTTGAATCATTGTAGACAATAACTTGAAATTGTCAACAGCGGATATTTCATGAAAATAATAAGTAAGGGGTGGCCCATACATGGCCCATTTAAATACAAATCACACTTGGCGGATTTTTTTATATTAAATTTGTACACATGAATTTGCAAACCGTAAGAGTTAACATGTGTTGGTCACAGATTTAATTGAACAGTTTGTGAATTTCAGAACTTTAAGTAAATCACATAATATAAACTTATTAACTTATTTTAGCTTTTAACTTTTAACATTGAAACAAAATAATTTAAAAAAAAAGTTTTCTTGGTTATGAAGATGAAGATGTTATAGTCATCGCTACAACAAATTTAAAGTATCTCAAAACGACATCAGAATAAATGGAATTATGTTGGATTTAATTTTAGATGATTACAAAAATTATTACTAAACATAAATAATAAATGCCAACCGGACGACAACTGAAACTAATTACCAATTTCTAAAGAAAAATTTATAAATTTTCAGGATTAAATATAAGACGTGTCCGACAAAACTGAAATAATAAGACCGTGTGGGAAAAAAGCAAATAAAATTTTGTAATTTTGTGAGTTTTAGCAGTATTAAACAAAAGCAAGGTAAAAATATCTGACTATTTTTTAGTCGCATAATAATTTAATTAATGCAGTTTTTTGTTAGAAATATGTACTGAATTTTGTTTTTAATGTGTTTTTAATGAGTAAAACAAAGGATTAACAGCCAGACGACTGTAAGTATGACGACTATCCGCAAAAGAAATTGAAATTCGTGTTCAATCCTGAATTCGAAACGGTTAATATTTTTTTTTTTTTAAAGCAGATAGGTAATCATTTTCTTAATAAACTTTCCTAAATGGAAAAATCGGAAAAAAAAATTTTTTTGTAAAGAGTTCAAAGTTTGTTGTAATAAAATTTTTTTCTATGCAGCGCATTAAAAAAAAATAAACACTAAAAGCTTCATGACATGAAACATTTTTGTATGTTATTACATATAAAAAAAATTGGTTTAAAGACGGCGAATAAAAAGTGGCTTGATTGTTTTCAAAACTTGGGCTTAATCTATCTAGTGGGTGCAGGACAAATGCGTTTGATTATGAGGGTTACACTTATTTTTGCTTGATATCTTAATTTTTCAGTTTCTAACTAATAAATTTCTAGATTCTAAAGCAGTCCTTAGTTCAGTGTTTAGAACTTTTTCTGAAAAAATATTTGTTCGAGATTACAATTTTTTAAGTTAATGAAGATTATTTCTTATCTTAAAGTTCTAATTTGTTTTTAAACACATTTAAGCAGAATAAAACACAAATGACTTTAAATTTTTACATCTTTTTATAGCCTTCACCACAAAAGGTGGAAAAACGGTATAAATAATTTTGTCATTCCGTTTGCAATTTCTACAATATCCATTTCCAAACCCATAAAGTCTATATATTCTGACTTCTTATGTATAGCGCAGTCGATTGAGCGATGTCCTTCTTCAGTGTTGAAATCAAGTTAAATATACCATTTGATCAGATATAGTGTTGTAAGAGGTACAATTGGAAATCAGCAAGATCGGTCCATGTCCTTCGATGCAGCGGGAAAAACACCATGCCTACCTCTAATTTTTCTATATCATTTGAGACAATGAAGTTGCTTCAATCAAAAAAAAAAAAGAATATATGGGGCGACAAAGAATAAAAAATCAAAAAAAAAAAAACACCACGAGAAAAAAATGGCGTTCTCCCATATTTTCCGAGTTACGAACTTCTGAAATTTTCAATTTTTTTTCAATATCAATATGGGTATCATTTTAAAGCTATTGAAGAGATCTTTAAGGAAAAGTAAAATTTTTTAGAAATGCCGAACCTATTAAAAGCCGATGTCATTTCTATGTCAAATTATGTATGTAGTACTTAAGTTTTTTTCTTATTTTTTAATTCTCTGTCCCCCAATATTTTCTTTTTTGTTTGGAGTTACTTTACTATGTAAGATTCGGCATAGCAGAATAAAGCACTCTTGCTTGTTTATATTACAATATTATATTCTTGTTATTTTAGTTAACTATTGACTATTAACTTTTAATAAGAAGAATTTACTGTTTACAATAAAAATTGTATGGAACCATTATTAACTACCAGGTGAGCCCACTACTCACGACTAAAAACCCAACATAACATTACTCTGC
The DNA here is from genome assembly GCA_937654795.1 of Cistogaster globosa. NCBI lineage: Eukaryota > Metazoa > Arthropoda > Insecta > Diptera > Tachinidae > Cistogaster > Cistogaster globosa. Next base: position 27,093,123 of record OW569407.1, read on the forward strand.
TGTAAGTTCTTAGTTTCTTCAGTGTTGTCACTCAGTCGATTACTTCTCCAGACAAAAGCTCAAATAATTTAGTGTAACTTAGCTATCTGATATCAAATCTAGTTATTTGAAATATTTTCTGTTATTATCTGCTTATAGAAATCATAACAATGCATTGATTTGGATTTCCTTCAAAAAAATTTTGAAATCCTGTCCGTATGGATGGTTGTTGTAACCATAATTTTTTGAAAATGTTTCTTCGCCATATGAAAACCTTATTGTTAAACATTATTTCAACAGTCGAATCTAAAAAACCTTAATATTCTATAATTCTCAATTTCGAATAAGACCTACAAGGTCAAGTAACGTCCGCAAACAGCCTGTATAAAAATTATAATGAAAGTTAGAAAATGAATTTTATTAAGAAATGCACAGGGTTTCTCTAGGAAGGCATGTGTGTAAAAATCTCGGTACTTGTCTGCCACGCTGAAAAGGTGGAATGAAATCAGCTTCTTAGTCGTCAGTCGAGAGGTTATATTTTTCTGACCTGGTATACAAATTATGACCATGATGTAATCCCTACCACTTTATCAGTTATGCAGTGACTGAATGAGTGGTCATTCGATTTAGAGATATTTAATATTCTACGACAAGAACAGATGTTGTATAAACCCCCTAACGAAGCCTTCTTGTCAGAGAAGTTTTTAATATTTATTTGCAAAAACTGCTCTAAAATTCGTTAGGATATAAAACATTTCTTTAATTAGGAAAAATTTCACTGAAAAAAGTGTTTGTGCAAATTATTAATTCTTTTCATAGATTTAATTTTGAATTAAACTTTTAATTGACTTTTAATTAAAAAATAAAACTATTTGACAATTATATATTAAATAATAAAAAAAAACTTTCTGATTAAATAAATAAATAAATTTTTAATTAACTTATTTATGGCCAGATCAGATGTTGTGTTAACACTCTTAAAAAAGCCTTTTTTCAGTGATATATGTTTGCAAAAACTTTTCTAAAACTCGAAAAATATTTAAACAGAAAAAGGTTTTGCCTCTACAGGCTTTAATGTAATTAAATTTTTGATTGACTTAATTAAATGTATTTACTTTAAAAAGAAAATTTTGTTTAAATAATTTATTGTATCAATTATAAAGACAAACAAAAGAAAGGAATTTTGTGATTAAATAAATAACTGAATTAATATTTTTTAAATTTACGACATTTCTTTGCAAAAAACACTCTAAAACTTGAAAAGAAATTTACACAAAAAAGCTTTTTACAAATAAATAAAACGGGTTTCCAAAAAGAGTGGTGAAATATAGTATGTCATAGTCATTTATAAGGACTGTGTGGTCCATTAATGTGAAATATCACATCACTTAAAGACATCACATGGTAACAAAAAAACCGAAGTGTCTAATTATTAAAGATCGCGCCGAATAAATCTGTGTTTAATTTGACGATGGCCTTGTAAATATAAGCAAAAAATCCTTAATAGGTAGTCCTGTAATATTGCTAAATACGTATGATTTTTGTGACAACTTGATTTCTATAAAACTTTCAAACACTAAGAAGAAAAAACTGTTAATTATCTTCTCTAACACTGCCCAACTACCTTCGTGAAGGGTGGTTTTTCTTAACGTTCTTCATTAAAAAAAGTTCAGTTTTTATTTCGTTAATATTTTATAAAAAATGTTTTAATATTATTTAAATTAATGTTACCTTTTTCAATTAAATCATTAACTAAAAATTTCCAACCGGTCACTTGAGCTTGAAAACCTTCAGTTAAATAAAGAAAGCAAAAAAAGAGAACAAATAAAAAACAAGTGCAAAAAAGAATTCTCAATAAAGTAGGACTAAGACTACGTGCAAATGACGTGTGTATTTGAATAACGTTCAAAGTTTCTTTCAATTATAAATTTATAAGAAAATTTCCTATAAGAAATTTCAATTAAACAGTGAGAAGCAGAAGGAAAGGCAGCTGCTGGGAAATGCTAAATATTAATGATGATGTTGGGTAAAGTGGCATAAACAAGAAATCAACACAGCATCAGGCAAACATACACAATCTGTGAAAGGAGGGTGGAAAATTTTTGTGTTCTGATGAATGAATGAATAAATGTCTGAGTGGTTGGTTGAATTGGAGTATGAAAACAACAAAACGTCACCTGCAAATGGCGTTAAAAATATAATTGTCGCCTTGTTGTTTTTTCATTATTATTTTTTGAAAGTCTTATTAATTAAAAAAATGCCAACAGCAAAATAATGGTGTTGTTCAGCAGTACTCTGTCAACAAAAAAAAAAAAAAAACGAATGCCATTAAATGAAGTTGGTAGAAGAAAAATTATATATTTTCTTCAAAATATTTTCATTTAAGGTGCCAATTGAGTAGAGGCGACATATTGTTAAAATTAGTCCAATTAGTTAGGAACAATTAAGAAATTTTATTTTCTTTTTTTTACTTCTTATATGAATTACGTAAATATCCTTATAACGACTATATTTAAATGTGTGTTTTTAAGAAATTATAAACTGAAAATAAGATTATTATTATTATTATTTTTTTTTTTTTGCAAACGTTGCTTATTATTTTTTACTTTTAATCTCTTAATTAGGTCCTTTTTTAGTCCTTTTGTCACTCGGTAATTTTTAATGCTATCAACAGTTTTTTGTTGGCCGTGTAAAAGTTATCGATTTTCTCTCTCAACGTCAAGTCCACAAGGTCCTTAGCTATTAGGCTAGGATTTACCGTAAGTGAAGTATCTCCAATCAAAAACACAAATATTTGGGGCGATAGAAAATTTCAAAATAAGAAAAAACATTAAGTAAGAAGTTGGCGTTTCCCCATAATTTCCGAGTTTTCGGCCTCTAAACTTTTCATAGAAAAATACGGTTGGGCACCATAATTTTTAAGGTATCAATATATAAAGATATTACATAAAATCTTTTTAAATGATGTTTCAGGAAGTGATACAATTTTTTAGAAATGCTTAAGTCATTAAGAGCCGATGACATTTTTATGTAAGATTTTAATATTTTATTTTTATATTTAAATTCTCCGTCAATCCAATATTCGTCTTTTTGGTTGGAGTTACTTCACTAAACTAGATTTACATACAGTGTCGGACAAAATAAAGTATAAAATATATGAATACAGTTAAGAACAAATTTTAAAAATAAACTTCATTTATTTGTTAAAATATTAAAAAAGAAAGAAAAACACAACAAAACAATAATATTCAACATAATATTTTTAAAATTACGATACAAAATTAATATTATAATACTATTTTATGCGACAAAATAAAATATAAATTTAAGTTATTTTTATTTAAACTTACAATACGTTGTATGCTAATATTTGGTTGCACCACCTTTGTTTATAATAAACTCTCTAAGCCGTCTTTGCATACTTAAAGTTAATTTTTTTTAATATATTTTGAATGAAGAGCGATTCAACTTGCATTTTATCCCAAAAATTTTTGAGATTAGTGCGCGTTTCCATAGGAATCTTTTTATCTAAAATGGTTTAAAGGTGCTCAATGGGGTTTAAATCAAAGCTTTCAGCAGACCAATTCATTTTTTCGATATTATTTTCTTCAAAAAATTGCTTTGCCACCCTGCTTGTGTGTTTAGAATAATTATCTTGCTAAAAGATAAAGTCCCCCTCAGCACTACTGTTAAGATTATCTCTCAAATTGCTAACATCGTGCTCTGCAGTCATTTTGGAATCTGTTCTTACCAGCCGTCGAGCTCCTGCTACTGAGTAACAGCCCTAAACCATTAGATTTCCCCACTATGTTTCACCGTATGAATAATGTTTTTCGCATTAAGTTTTTCTGTTAAGCGGCGCCGCACACGCTGTCGACGTGTTTTATTTTTTAATTCAAATTTTTGATTCATCACACCAAATCACTTTATTCCAAAATGATTTTTGGCATATTGACGTATTTTCTGTCAAAATCCAATCGATTTTTTATATTAGCCGTACGTAACAAAGGTTTTTTCTTCTCAATCCGCTTTGATTTAGCCTTCTTTGTACGGTGCGAGTTGAAATATTTAGTTTTAGCTTCTCTTTAATCTTTCTATCAAAAGAAGGTGGATCTTTTTTAGCTGGAATTGCGATTTGGTGGTCATCATTTATTGATGTTTTTTATTTTCGATTGCATAACCTTTTCAAACTTTTATTGGAATTTATTTTTTTATGTCTTAAATATGTTTCTTGCTCCAAGTATTGAAATATATATTTTTTGGACAAGTCTTATTTATCATACCATTTTTGCGATCTGTTACCTCTATAACAACGGTTTCATATCGACTTCTGTAGAAAACTTTTTCATTAGTTTGAAGTATGTACTCTTATTGATACAATTCCTGTTATAACCTTGGACTCTTTGTGACTAAAATAAATTTACTTTTTATTTTTTTACCAAAAACACTAAGAAAATTTCACAATATATTCCGCACTTTGATGCTTAAAAGCAAATAAAGAAAATAAAGATCAACATTTCACGGGATTATAATTTTTTTTATTTAAATTTCTAATAGCGGAACAATAAAAAAATAATTAATAAATACACCTTTTATACCTTATTCGGATCGGCAGTATATATTGTAAAGGGTATAAAGTATTCGGATGTAGCTTTCTTCCTTTTTTATAATTTTGGCATTTCTTTTCAGCTTCGTTACAGTATCGATTTCAATTTCTTCACTACCACAAACTAATATCTGTCGCTTAGAAAATTGTTTAATACTGCTAAAAAATAAATTTTTTTATTCAGACAGATATAAAGAAAATAGAAGCTTTAGAGATGCGAAGTTACCGAAAACTATTGAAAATACCTTGGACTGCCCACGTAACAAGCTTCAATGTACTGACAAAAATTAATTAACAAAGAGAATCGGCGTACATAATCAAAAAACAAAAATAACTGCGAATCTAGGACATATCATGAGAAATGAGAAATATAAACTATTGCAAACAATACTGAAAAAAAAATTAAAAGAAGACGTACCAGAGACAGAAAGGAGATGTGTTGGTTAAAAAATATAAAAGAATGGACAAATGTTTGAAGCACCGCGAACCTCGTGAATGTAGCAAGAGACGGATTCATATTTGAAGGAATTGTTGATAATCCTTAAATCTATCTTATGTAATATAAATATAGGGCCTGACTTTTTGATATGTAATTTATATAATTATATGATCGACAACATTCGAATACGAAATAGGCAAATAAAAAAGAAGAACCAGATATGTCATGCAATCCGATGAGAATAGTTTAAATTTCGTAGTTTTTATTCCGAATGATATTGGTTTACCTTCTCCTTCTGATTACGATCGCTTTCATTCACTGTATAAAGCAGTCTTTTTCTGGTGGTGTTTTTCTTTTCAAGCTCAACAACCAAATCCAATATTGACACAAGTTTTTCTACATCAAATTAATTTTTTTGAATCGGACGCCTTCTATTTTTTTGGTGGCTTATTTTAGTAAAACTACTCACAGCTCAATTATTATTCCTGATATTAATTGTTGGCCCGGAGTTATTTAATTTTTCCGTTAAACATATAACCATTTTCATAAATTACAACGGCCGTATTCATAAAAACTTAAGGCAGATTAATAATCCTAAAATAGGTAAATGTTGATAAAACTATATTCATAAACGATTAAAAGTTTCAAATGCGTTTAATAAACAATTTTTAAAATCAGAAATTTTTTATTGGACTTATTCTTCTTTAAACCAAAAATAAAATAAATTTTATTATTAAGATATTTTGCTTAGAAAATAAGAGATTGTCTTGGATTAGAAAAGGTATTTAATAAAAAACCCGTCAGCAACCTATATTTTTCAAGTTGCGGACCAAGGCGAATTAATTGTTAATTGTTTTCTGCGCTTGTAATTTTTTCCTCTTTGTATGTTGAAAGTTATTATCTCCTATTGTTTTCTTTGCTTTTGACACCTAAAAATGATTTGTACAAAAAAAAAATGTACATCGCCGTGAGTTTACTTGTTATAAATTCACCTTGTTACGGACATTTATATATCCCAAACACTTTGTGTCACAATTGGTCAATTTGGGTATCATAGGAGAGATAATCAAAAAAGTTGTTAACCCGTTATTAGTTAGTAAGCTGGTTGGGAGTGTTTTAGACACTTTTTTATTATACTTGGTGCCACTTTTGATTTTAGCTTCGTGTTTTTTTTTTGTTTGTTATTTGGCACTGCATCCGCCAAATAATTCTTGCGATTAGCGTTATAACTAGAACTATAGCAATTCTGATACGATTTCGGAAGAAAACGAGCAAACGTGTGAATGTTTCATTACCTTTTCTGCCCTTGATTCGAAAGCCTTAATGATGACATAAATTCCCTTAACATTAGAAATAAATCTGTAACGACAAATACATTTTCTCGTATTGGATACAGCAACGCTAGCGGTAGCAGTGAACAAGACTAGACTTACTACCTTGGCCTTATAGAAGTCCGTGACAACAGTCATATCCATTTCTCTGTCGCTGTTAAAACTTACTCAAAATGAAAAGAAATGATTTTGGTTTGATTGTAATTAGCACAATTCTTAACAGAATTAAAGCTAATTTAAATATTCTAACATTATTTTTTTAATATTATCTTATAAAAAATATTTGTTCACATATATAATCACACTTTATTTGTGTTGTTTGCAACAGGATATGTTTACACAAATTATTTTTTTCATATAAAACTCACATTGTATTTTTCCCCAAAAAAAAGCTTTATTTGTTTTTTTTTTTACTTAACTAATATATTGGTGGTGGGGGCAGCCACAAAAATGTTTTCGCGGTAAACATTTATGAAGATTAATTGCAGCCTCGTGTATTTTAAACGTGTACACACGTTGTCACAACATTGTTTTGTGGGAATTTGTTTTTGGCTTTGGCAAAAAACAATAAAAAATATTTTTGTGTTTATGTTTGTTATTGCTTTATTCGGCAGATGTTTAACATTGACACCATAATATTATATTCTTTTTTTCTATCACGACAGGGGTTGACTTGTACCGACGTTAAATGCGATCAGGAACAAAGTGAGTTGGCAAAAAATAAAGTTTAAATTAAATTAGAATCAAATTGTATTGCAAAAAAGACAACAACAAAAAAAACAAGAATTTAAATAAGTATAAATTTTATATACTTGCATAAATTAATGTTTTTATCGTTTGTCATTTACCACTGCGTGCTTAATACCTCAACAAGATAAGACACGCTTTATATTAAATGTATAACAAACATAGAGATACACAAGTCATAAGCAAACACATAAGAATAAATAAGTTTTGTGTATTTAGTTGTAAGCATTTCTTGTACACTTCCGTTTCCTCTAAGAAAGCAACGTTTCCTTTTACTTACAAAAACATTTTACATCACACCAACACATTGAGACGACCATTTAACTGTAAACTGATTATTTTGTTTAAGCTGAGCACAGTGAATGAGTATGTGACATTTTTGTGTGTGTTTGAGTTAATAAAATAAACACACATTGACAATGTAGAGTGGCGTACTGTTATGCCGGTTGAAGGGCACAAACTCATTCCTTAAATTAAGGAGTCTTTTTTTTCTTTATTTTTCGAGAGTTACATATCTTCAAATCTATTCAAATCTATTTTTAGGGATCTATGATTTTATATAGTTTTTATACCCTTTACCACGTAAGGGATATACAAGATATATGAAAGAAACAAAAGTTTACAAGTCTTTAATTTATGTACCAGAAAAAGCAGAAAGAATAGAAAAATCAAAAATTTATGATTCGGAAAAATATAAAATGGCATACAAAACTTTAAACAGATTATTTATTAAAACAAAAGATAGAATAGAAAAATGGGACATGTCTAATGTAGTTTACAAAATACCTTGAAGTGTTCGAGTTCCTTTACGACTACGACGGAGACGATATATTGTTAAGTATAAAGGAATAGCGGTTTGATAATGATGTTAGATATATTACTTCAATTAATATTTTATAATTATATACAAAATCAATAAATGTAAAACAAAATTAAAAATATTTAAACTTTTTCTTTTTTTATATTTCTATTAAACAAAACTTGGGCTATATAACGATTGTTTTCTTTTAATATGCAAAATTATCACGTTGTTGTCTTAGTGGTTTGTTTATTTATTGATTTCGTTATAATTAATTTTTTCTATCAATTCGGAAAAAATCAACAAAGTTCGACAGTTTATTAGAATAAAAGCATTCAAAAGTAGATATACAGATTTTAGTGTTTACAATACACCTTCATTCTTCAAATGGACAGGTAGTGGGCATTTGTGGATGTTATTTCTTTCATAAGAAAACATTAAAAAAGATGAAAATTATCGAAAAGTATAAAAAATGATTCATAACACTATCAACTTCCATAAATCCAAAAGAAGAGTAATAAAGACAAGTTTCTATATTCCGGAATATTATAATCAATAAAACGACATACATATGTAGATATTTTCAAAACAAAGAAATAAAATATATGTATATTTACTATACTATTTTACATATACATAAAAGTGTTATAATTTCGTTTAATAACATTTACATGTACTATTAGTAGTAGACAAGCATTAGAAATCTTTTTTAAAAGGCGTGTTTTGAAATGAAAAAATTAACAGTTGACAACTAACCTTCAAAGAGAATGAATACTATAATAAAAAATGCTCTGTAGTGTAGTCAGGAACGTCTACCTCAAATATATTATTTTGTGTTTGAAATGAAGTACTTTCTCAACTTAAAATTAAAAGCTTCCTGCGGCTTTTCAACTCCTTATGGATTTAAGCCGATAATATGGTTTCATTATAAGACAAAGCATTTTACTGGATTCGGGCAGAAGATTGGCTTCACTTAATGAGTTATAAGGACTATATTACCAGCACCCCTTCTCAGCGAGAATTTTTATATTCAATTTACAATATTGAAAATACAAGCGCAAATTTCATATAAAATTTAATCTTAAAACAAGGAAATCGATTAGGATACCTTGCTGGAATGGAATTTAAAAAAGCAGATATTAAATTTTTATTATAATTATTATATACCAACGTGCTTGAAGCTGAACAAGACTCAAATCCTATTGAGTGATATTGACGGAATAAATCAAAGAGACATTAAAACAGATTTAATACGCCTCTGTTATGAGATTGGGGAAAAAATGCAAAGAAAAATAATTACCGATATAAAAATTCATAGATTATATTTAAGGATGAATAATAAATGAGAATAAAATAACATAAACAAATTCTGTCTTTTTTTATTTTATTTCTTTACCTTAAAATTAAGTAGAAACTGCAAACATAAGTGATCACAATCAAAAGAATTACCTTTCTGGTATCTTTTATAGTTGTATTTTATATTATATCCTAAATATCTTAATACTTGTAGAGGTCGTTGACGATTTTCAAAACTGTCGAAATATTCCACGTAATCGTTATCTTTGTAGTAGGCTACCCAATGTGTATGGTCCTTAATAAGCTTATTTAGAAGTCCTTCTTCGCTAACTACCTGTTTACATTTTTCTTTGTGTATAACTTCATTTATAACATACTGTTTCTGAAAATATGTAAGTAGTTATTAATACAAAGAAAAAGAAGTTAACTTGCTTTAATTGTTCATTTGTAAAGATGCGTTTGATTAAACAATATTCGAATATTTTAGTGATAAATTTAGATTTCAATGAAAAAATAATATAACTAAACATAGTTTACCAAACTCTATAAGTGCAGTAACAGTGGGATCATCTAATTGCGGAAGTAATAACGTTATGCTAAGTTTGATTGAAAACCCTAACGGATTGAAATTGAGAAATATTTACTTTTATTTTAATTCTCTACATCAACCCATATATCAGTATCTACGAAAACTAATTTCCTCAGTAAAGGGTATGGATATATATACATTTTCAGAAAACGAAGATGTTTTCTCACCTAATGGTCCTAAAGTAAATTCTGTAATGATATTTGATGATGTTGCATGTGAAAAGCAAAACAATATCAGATCATATTTTTGAATGGGGAGGCATAAAGATATCGATGCATTTTATTTATGTCAAACATATTCCAAAAAATTTAGTACGTGATAATGCAAACTTAATAATAATGCTTAAGCAAGATGAACTAAACCTTAAACATATATATAAAGATCACGTTGGAAGTGACATGAGCTTTTAAATGTTTCAAAACATAAATACATATTATAAATACATATTATGTAAAGAATGTTGAAGGGATAAATATGGGTTTTTTGTAATAAGCAAAGAAGACGAAATAAGTAATGGATGTTATAGAAAAAGTTTCGATGTATTCATTTAGGCTTAGTCATAATTGATGGTTAAACTGCTTCAGACGTATAAAAACTGTTGTTGTTGATGCTATTTGTTTAACACACATTAAGAGCTATTTTACTATTAATATTATCTGCTTAGCTGTTTAGCTGTCAAAAAAAAAGCTATTTAGCTGTTTTAGATGCTGTTAATAAATCTCATACGTTTTTGAATAACTAAAGCTCTTATACATAAACATGGATGAAAATGTATAAAAAGAGTTGGTGAAATCAAGAAAATTTTAAAACAGAAATTTTAACCTGTTAAGCGAGGGCAAACAGAAACAATTAATAAGTTAGAAAATACATTTAAACCTCTGACAGAACCTTTAAAAAAATTAGTCAAGTTATTTGGCGAAAGGACATTTAACCCAACAGAGGTTACAAGTCTAAAAACTAAGTTTAAACATTATAATATAACTAAGAAGAGAGATAATACTACTGTGACTAGCACCGCGAAGAAAAAAGAATGTGTGGATGCGTCCCCAAAAACAAGTGGCGCTAAAGAAGAAGCTATTGATTTAGATAATGAATCCTTTTATTCACAATCTGAATATTGGCAATTTGATTTAACAGAATTAAATAATAAAAACAAAAAGCTTGATACAATATTTGGACCTTACAAAAATCAAAATGGTGACTGGAAATTTGGGAATTCGGATCTAAAGAGAAGTGATAAAAAAATAATGATAGGAAACAAATCTTGGGCGTTAACTCCTGGTCTATACTCGTTGCTATTTCATAAAATGCTAGAGCACAATGACTCATCAGAATTCGATATATATAAACGAATTTTGCTAGATACACATGCACACAGAAGAAACTTTGATCCTAATAATCAACTAAAAAAATAGAGGTTATAGATACAAGGGAATAATTAGTAAGCTTTTAACTACTACTACTCACATTGGTGAAGGTTTAATGCAAGTAAACCTTAATAAACCAAACTGTATATACTGAGACGATCATAATGAAATAGTAGATCGATTAAAGCTGTTGATGGCATCACAACAAGCGGGTAACAAATAACATTCTAATGAGATAATATCAATAATTGAGGAACTAAAACAATAAAATATAATTGAGTAGTTGTAGTAATAATAATAATGACTGTAGTATATAGGAGGTGCGGGTTTGAACGCACTTCCGGTCAAAAAGTGCAAAAAGTTCATGCAGAAGCCACTAATGTCATGCAAAAGCAATTAATGTCATTTTTAATGGCTAATAAATTAGCGGGAGTGTAAAAAAAGGGTCTAGCACGTGGCTAATTAACATAAGGAAGTAATTAAAGTCAAGTACGTAGGCCATTAAAGAATGACAAGGGCAAGATGTCTGGATGTTCGATTATGACTGCTTGAGAAACGGACGTCTAGCGGATAGTGATAAAATATTTGCATTATTTATGTACGCATATATTGTTTTTTTCTACGCATATTTTATCGCGTTTTTGTTTTTTTTTTAACTAGAGAAAGAGACTCTTAAACAAACAAAAAAAGGAAAGTTTAAAAAAACTATGTCAGAGCTTGTAGTTAAGGATGGAAAATAAATAATAATAAAATTGTATAAACAAATTGTATGAGTTTCTTATTTCATTTTTTTATTTCTTTACTTTAAAATTAAGTAAAAACTGTAAACATAAGTGACCACAATTAAAAGAATTACTTTTCTGATATCTTTTATAGTTGTATTTTATATTATATCCTAAATATCTTAATACTTCTATTGGTGGTTGAAGATTTCCAAAACTGTCGAAATATTCCACATAATCGTTATTTTTGTAGTAGGCTACCCAATGTGTACCATTTCCTCTATGAGAGTCTAAATTGATTATTCCGCATTCCACTTCTTTTCTGTGAAAAAATTAATGAAATCCCAATTGTCGTTATTGATCTAAGCTATCAAAATGAAATGATTAAGAGCGGGCCTATTGATGCGAAAATTGAGTTTGAGACTCCCATTTAAATTCCTACAAATACGAATTCTCTACGATCGCTTGATGAAGTACACCCCATTAACTGGAATTGTCTAGAAAGTTATTTAAAGTTTAATTAATTATGAATTTATATTACTTACTTTTCACCTTTCTTTTTCTATCTAATAAAATAAAAAACATAATAAAATTTTCATTATAGCTTAAAACAATGGCATTTTTATTTTTAAATATCTATATACATACAATATTGTTTCAAACCTACTCATGGTCGTGTATGTTCCCTTTAAATAGATTAATGAAAAATTTCCCATTTATTTATTATTTTACATATGTATAGTCTTCATACTAATAATAACAACAAGAAATAGATTTTATATCTTTGGAAGAAATTATAAAACAAAAACAAAATTAACTTAAAAATTCGCTGTTCGAAACCTAAGCAAATTTAACATTGTTGCATTTGTTGCGAAATATTATCTAAAACAACAACAAAAATTTTAATCCCGTTATGATTGCTATTGAAAAAAATAATTTTGGTTGATTTTATGCATTTAAGTAGTACCAATTCTTTAGAAGGGCAACCATGACGTGAACACGTTATGGATCAGCTTTTAAGCTAAAGATTATTGAACTTTTTAATAACGCTAAATCCCAAATTGCTATATCAAACCAATTAAATATTAATAAATCAATAGTTTCCCGACTTATAAAAAAGTATAAAGCTGCTGGGAAAGTAGAGAAAGCCAATAGCTGTGGGCGACCTCGAAAAACTACTGAGCGAACAGACCAGAAAATTTTCCGTCTAGTTAAAAAAAAAAATCCATTTATTTCGTCGAAAGACATAGTGAATGTGCTTGAACTTCAGATTAGTTCTTCCACAGTAAGCAAACGTTTATTGGAACAAAATTTAAGGAGCTTCATGCCATCTAAGAAGCATTTAAAAAAGAGGTTTGTTTGATTGACTGCAACGTAGTCTCTGATTTTCTCAACTTTTTGGTTGTTTCAGGTTGGATTTTGCTAGAGCATATATGGATTGGACTATATCCAAATGGAGAACTGTTTTGTTTAGTGATGAATCTAAATTTAACTTACTAAATTCAGATGGAGTTTGCCACGTGAGAAGACCAAAAGGAAAGCGGCTACATCCTCGGTACTCAAAAGCCACAATAAAGCATGGGGTTGGAAATGTGATGGTTTGGACTTGTTTTTTGGCTAGTGGCGTTGGTCCCTTTGTAGAAATTCAAACAAAAATGGACCGTTTTGTTTACAGAGACATTTTTGCAACTCACATGCTTAACTATGCTGAGTGGGAAATACCACTTCGATGGGGGTTGCAACATGACAATGACCCAAAACACTCATCGAAGTCAAGTCAAGGATTGGTTATCAGCTAATGGGTTAAGTATTGGGTTGGCCACCTCAATCGCCAGACTTGAATCCCATAGGGAACCTCTTTGGGATTTTAAAACGGAGAGTTGGAACTCGACGCTTTAAAAATAAATAGGAGTTGATGAACTGTCTAAAATCAGAGTGGGAAGCTATAGCAACATCTATTTTATCGAATCTTATTGAATCTATGCTCAAAAGATGCGCTAAGGTCGTAAGAAACAAAGGATATCATACCAAATATTAAAAGTTGCTTAGGTTTTGAACAGCGAATTTTTAAGTTAATTTTGTTTTTATTTTATTATAACTTCCAAAGAAATGAATTTAATTTTTGTTGTTATTTTTAGATTATAGACACATTGTGTAGTAGTAAATAAAAAAAATATTTTCTATAAATTTATTTGAAGAAAATATATGAGTCTATTATAACTTAGTGGGAAAAAGTTGCTTAGGTTTCGAACAGTACTGTATACGAGTATACACATTATTGAATAATTATTTCTTATTATTTAATTTTATAAATATTTTACTAATTTTTAAAATTTATTATTGTTTAGCTATTTCTTTAATTTCCTTAATTAGCATGTTTAATTCACATTCACCATTACCGCTATCTAATTGGTAATGATGCCAAGTATATGTATTTATATTATTATTCACAATTTTACGCCTAGTATCGTTAAAACATAAAGCTACTTCATTACTTTTATTTGTTAAAATATTATGTAATTTTGATGTAAATGTAAGCATACACGCCATAACTGTTTCTTTAGAAAATAAAACATTTTTATAAATATCTATATTATAATTGTCTACTATACACTTTTTAACTCCCTTTGCCTTTTTTACGCCTTTTTCATTGTCAATTGTAAATGCGTAAACTTTAGGAGCTAAACCAACAAACTCTGTTAAAAATTTACCTTCCGTTTCATTCTTTATCATACCTAATACTTTTTTATTTAAAAGGGGAAAACCAAACTGGTTAATTTCAGGGTATGATGGAGTATCAAACCGATCTTTCAAATCATCTTTTATATCACTATAAAAGTCGTCTGTTTAAATAGAATATATGAATGAGTCTGTATCCATACAATTCAAACTTATTTTATTCTCATATTTAGGTTTCATATATCCGTAGTGAAAGTCGTATATTTTCCACTTGGATAACTCTAAAACACAGAAACCTTAATACATAGATTGGCTTTGAGTAATATGTTGTGGTTTTATTTATTTGTACAGCCCACATATTTTCAGTAAATTGTGATATGCTATGGAAATTTGGTTTTGAAATCAATTCTCGTGTGATCTCATTCACTTAGCAATTGCACATCCTTCCTTTTTTTAACATTTTCCATGGTTTTTCCGTACACTGCATTATTTAAGAGTTTAAAAAAGTATTTTTCAAAGGTGTTTTTAGATTTTTTTCTATACTCTGTATTTAAATCAATATACGTTTATAACCATGGTTTCTGATTGAACTGGAGAATTCGATAAAGTTTTTCCAAAACCAATCATTTGTTTTCAGCACAAAACGGCAGGTCATTATGGCGATCATGACACTCAACAAGGTAAGATAAATCAACCTCATAAATATAACCTACTTCGGAATTAGGCAAAATATCCCTTGGATGAATGAAATCATTTGTCTAAGTAAAACCACCATGACATTGCCCAACCATAGAGGTTATTTGCATCTAAATATAGAATATATTCAGAAGGCTTTGTCTTATCATAGTTACTTAAATACTCATGATTTGATTTACTATATCTTCTACTACACTGTGTGAGGCCACCTCGAACTCCACGTTTAATAAAATTATACATTTCAAGATCAGTTAGTAATTCTAACTCAATTTTTGTGTATTTTAGCTTAGCGTCCCATGAAAAACCTGGGATTGTATAGTAGTGACATGGGTCAAGATTATATATGCTCTTGCAAACTCTTCGAAAATTTTTAAAAATTTCCGTTAGCAAGAGAACACCAGTCTTTAAAGAGACTTTCATATAATCCCGTAGAGAACCACAATTAAATTTCTGCCATACCTCTTGAGCATGCACAATATATATATTTTATTTTATTTTTTTTTTTTTTCTTAGCTATCTCTAACCACTTGTTAACATGTTTTACATTTTTCAACATAACTGCGTCTAAACACACCTGCTGTGTTTGACTATTCGTTTTATATACTTGTGATCACATTGCCAACTCACGTCATTTAGCACTTCACATTTAAGCAATTAGTTGCAAGAATTTATTACTCTTAAAAAACAAAAAAAATTTTATTGTATAAAAATTTTAGTTTTTTAATTTTTAAAACAAAATTTTTCTTATATTTTTTCTTTCATATCGCTTCTGATCAGTAAATACCACCACTATTACATTCACGCACAAAAAAAAACATTTGAAAACAAGAAAACCTTTAATAGTTATTCAATAAAGATTTTCTACTTCCCAATATAAATATCTATACTTTTCAATAATCAAATCACGATCATTTCATTCAAACCTTAAACAGAAATTAACATTTTTTTATTTTCATCACCAAATATCCATTCACAATATCAGTACATACCATCATACTATTCCATCAACTTACACAAGATCAATGCACAACTGCATTTTTAATTATTCAAATCACGATCAATTTAATCAAACCTTAAATAGAAATTAACATATTTTCTTTTTCTCACCAAATCCCTATACACAAGATCAATGAACACCTGCACTTCACAACTGCACCTGCACGTGCACACATTAATGTCATTTTAATGCGTAATAAATTAGCGGGTGGGTAAAAAAGGGTCTAGCATGCAGCTCATTGGCATAAAAAGGCCATTAAAATAGCATTAATGGCTTCTGCAACTTGAAACTCAAAACTTATTTAAGCTTAGAAATCAAACGTATATAAGAAAATTTGAAAAATTAAAATATTCAAACAGGAACTTCATAAACAAAAAAGAATTAATAAAACTGAACAATATATTTCCAATAATGAAGAAACGGAGAAACTTAAAGAAGAGTATGATTCCCAATTAAATATGTAATTAAAACTAACATAAAATTGTTGCAAAATTCGTTGACAAATAATATTGATAAAGGTATTAAAATCATTGAAAAAGCTGTGAATGATCAAATATACAGTGCAAATAAGATTGAGGATTATATTTTCAAGTGGATTAATAACAACTCTTTTAAAGTGGATGTTATAACAAAAACAAAAGCTGGAACAACCACTTCCAATTAAATTATCATAATATAGGCAAGCATATTTAATATTTAAGAGTAACAAAACGCTCATGTAATCTATATAGACATGAATACTGATAAGAGAGAAATAGTAAATGAACTACATTCACGAGTGCGAAAAAAGTTCTTGCGCCGTCGAGTAATAGTGAAGGGAATTGACGATCTCTGGCAAGCTGATTTAGTAGAAATGGGCAATTATTCATCTAAAAACAATGGATTTAAGTATATGCTCACAGCCATTGATACATTTTCAAAATACGCTTGTGCCGAATCACTTAAGTCCAAAACTACAGCAGAAGTTTGTAAGCCATTCCACAAAATATTTTGTATGGGGCGTAAGCCTACGAATTTACAGACAGATGATGGCAAAGAATTTTTTAATAAGGAGTTTGGAGCATTCATAAGAAAACATTCAATAAATCATTACATTACATATAGTGTTATGAAAGCTTCAATTGTTGATTAATCAATATAACAAAAAATACATGGAACGATCAAAATGGATCCTATTCATGTACAAAAACCTTCGCGGTTTAAGGTTGTAGACTATGTACGTATTAGTATATACAAGCACGTCTTTGAAAGGGAGATTCACCAAATTGGACTAGAAAGCTATGAAGAAAATGAAATAAAAGGTGGATTTTACAAGGAGTTACTGCGCACTCGTTTTCCTAATACATTCTTATTTGAAAAAATTTTAAAAACCAAGGGTGATATAGCATGTGTAAAATAGTTGAGATTTCCAAGTCATCACAATTCTTGGATAAGTAAAAATGAAATATTGTAAAGCTAGCAATAAGTTAAAATAAATACATATATTAAATAAACACAAATTAAAAATAGCTCTTTTATTTATTTACATTCAATCATTCGTTATGTCAATAACATTAGCACTGAGCGGGAATTCTTCAATTTTAGCGGCAATTTTTTTTCCGCCGATAGAGTTAGCGCTAGGTTATGAATGTTCTCTAATTTATTTTCATTCATATAAGTCGATTCCCAACGTAAACTATGATAACAATCTTTTCGATATTGGAAATAAAATAATTGAAATTGCTATAGATTCTTATGAGTTGCAAGACATAGCTGATTATATAATCGCAGAATATAAAGAAAAAAATGATAATAAATCCGTTGTGATTGAAGCCAGGAATAACACTCTACAAATTGAAATAACATCGTCACATGATACAATTTTCTTTGATCGAAAAAGATCTATTCGTAGATTACTTGGTTTTAGTGGTGGTACTTTATAGCCAATTATAAGACATTTATCGAATCAGCCAGTAAATATTTTAAAAGTTAATGCTGTACAAGTTAAATGTAATATAATACGGGTACCATATATGACTAATTTTCCAGTACACATACCTTATGAGTGTTCGGTAGATGTTCTTTCAGGCTATAAATTAGATGTCATCCCGAATAATCTAATCTATTTACCAGTGATTGTTGACCATAGGATCACTTTATAAACTTTAGAGAAGAAGAAATAACAATTAGATTGCATTTGAGACCAAGGGAAATATGAGTATTTACAATAAAAATGCGCAAAAGAAAGTTATTGATGAATCATTTCTTGGCAAAAAATCTGAAGTCGAAATTGCAAGAGTTATTAGCGTTCCTAAAATTGGGGTTGTTCTACCACTTGTACCTACACTAACAGCACTTGGAGCATTGGGTGCTTCAGCTTCTGGTGGCTTGTCGATTGCTAAGGCTATTACTTCTTCTAAAAATGGTAGGCAGTAGCTCAAGAAGATTAAGCTTCATAATAGAACATTAGAGGCAATAGCAATGGGTAAAAGTCTCTGTCTCCAACCTTATAAGAAGGGATATGGAATATTTTATAACAAAAAGAAAGCATCAAAAAATTAATACAGCAGCTTACCGATGTGGATTTGACAAGGTTTGGCTAAAAGTATATTCCTTATTTTAGGGGAGTTTATATGAGAGATACACTCTCTAAAATTCCACGCCAAACTGAATGTGAAATAATCAATTTAGACTCTCTGGAGGAGATGGTACACATTGGGTAGCCTGCTACAATGATATCGATTATGTGGAACATTTTGACAGTTTTGGAAATCTTCAACCACTGCCAGATATTAAGGATGTAATATAAAATACAACTATAAAAAATACCAGAAAGGTAACTCTTTCGATTGTGGTCACTCGTGTTTGCAGTTTCTACTTAATTTTAAAGTGAAGAAATAAAATAAAAAAACACAGAATTTGTTTATGTAATTTTATTCTCATCTATTATCCATCCTTTAATATAATCGTTGAATTTTTACAGCGGTAATTATTTTTCCTTGCATTTTTTTCCCCAATCTCATAACAGAGGCGTATTAAATCTGTTTTGAGGTCTCTTTGATTTATTCCGTTAATATCACTCAATAGGATTTGAGTCTTTTTCAGCTTTGAGCACGTTGTTATGTAATAATTGTAATAAAAATGTAATATCTGCTTTCTCATCATTCTATCATTCCAGCAAATTATTAATCTTAAAAATACTCCTATCCTAATTATCGATTTCTATGTTTAAAGATTAATATTTCTATAAAATTTTCCTTGCCGGAGTATTAAGCAGCAAACACCCCTTTTATATTTAGACGTGTACTCGGTAGTTTCCTCGCTTGTATTTTCAATAAGGTTCATTGAATATAAAAGTGCTCGCTGAGAAAGGGTGTTGGTAATATAGTCCTTAAAACTCATAAGGTGGAGCCAATCTTCTTGCCTGAAGGCAATAAAATGCTTTGTCTTATAATGGAACCATAACATCGGCTTAAATCCATGAAGAGTTGAAAAGCTGCAGGAAGCTTTTAATTTTATGTTGAGAAAGCAGTCTATCTCAAACACAAAGTAATATATTTGAGGATGGCGTTCCTGACTACATTGCAAAGCATTTTTTATTATAGTATTCTTGCTCTTTGAAGGTTAGTTGTTAACTGTTGATTTTTTCATTTCAAAACACGCATTTTAAAGAAGAAGTCGAATGCTTGTCTACTACAAATAGTACTTGTAAAAGTAATTAAACGATATTATAACACTTTTCTATATATGTAAAATAGTATAGTATATATACATATATTTTACTTGTTTATTTTGGAAATATCTACATATGTTTTTTTTAAGAGAAGTAGCACTTTAGGCAACAATGCCTATTTAATTAGTGTGTAACAATGTTAGATTCTTTAGGAAAGGGATAGAGGAGAGAAAAGAACAGGTGGTGAAAGTATAGTCATTTTATTAGTTACTTTACTTCGCCGGCGAATATGCTATGAAGAAGTACCGTCGAAGGAGGCTGCATGTTGTAATGTTAATTCTGAATATGTATTTATACCATTAAACAGAAAAAAACATTTTTATTTTTTGGTTGTCGAAGGGGTTGAACCCTGGCCAACCAGGTTTGTAGTCAACGTGCTTACGTGGAATTGATTATAAAATTCCGGGGTTTTGAAACTTGTCTTTATTACTCTTCTTTTTGATTTATTATAGTAGCATAAATAATTTTTTATACTTCTCAATAATTTTCATCACTTTTAATGTTCTCTTTTGAAAGAAATAACATCCACAAATGCCCACTACATCTCCATTTGAAGAATCGTGGGCGCAAGGCGTATTGTAAAAACTGAAATCTGTATATCTACTTTTGAATGCTTCTATTCTTATAAATGTTCTTCGAAAATTTTATTTCAAAAGTTTTGTAGAAAGTCTTTAATAGTATTCATCTTTCTAGTTTATAATTTCATTTAATGCCGAGTAAATATTATAAGCATAGACAATTATTTGAGCCTGAGTTTAATTAAAATTTTAAATAAAAAACAAAACGGTTTTTTCTTCTTGTTATAATAATTTGCTTTATTTAAATAATTTTAATATATTAAAAGGATAATAATCTCTCATTGGAGGAACTGGTTTTAACTCCAACCTACAGGGTGAAGTGTCCCTATTATCATTCAAAGGATATTTTGTAATCATATATGCGCCTGTAGACAACAGTTCAACATCTTTGTCACTCAACGAGTCAAACCTCTTAGGAAGGTTAAGTATAGTCGTTCCCAACTCTAGCACAACAGCTTCTCCATATTTATTATTGTCCAGATAGTCTCCTAAATCTATCATATCCCTGTTACTAAGTCTCTGCCTTACGTTTAACTTAAAAGATTCAATTAATTCCGTGTTGCTGATCATCGTTGTATAATTTATAACAAACTGTCGAACTTTGTTTAATTTTTTTTTCCGAATTTAAAGAAAAAATTAATTATAACGAAATCATTAAATGAAAACAAACCACTAAAACAACAACGTGATAGGCTTGAATACTTAAAGAAAACAATCGTTATGTAGCCCAAGTTTTGTTTAATAAAATTATAAAAAAAAGAAATTAGGACCAAATATTTTTAATTTTGTCTTATATTTATTGATTTTCATATATATATGTTTATATTATTTTTCTGCAAACTTTTAACTTTATATGTTAGCAGCACGATATACTAAGTTTAACTTCGTAGCGCTACACACTTTATATAATGTTAAGGACTGACATTGTCTAAGTATGTGTGCATGTATATGTGCTCAACCACATCATTTAAATTTTAAATAAAGATTTTCTATTCCTTAAATATTACTATTGACTATTTTAATCGCGAACATTTCAATTTAATCTTAAACAAATTGACCACAAGCACAGACACACATACGCACGCATTCAGTCTCTATCTCTGCAGTGTTTTATTAGAAAAATCAATACACCCAAATTTGATTTTTTTTATCTGTCTGCCTTCATACACCTACCCTTTTAATGTTTACAATTCTTTTCACATATATAAATGGTATTGAACATTACATTAAACAAAATGTTTCTTAAGAATTCATATCACATTTCGCTTAATGAAAAAATCAAAATTTAGTAACATTCACCTTGATGGTGTATTTTTCCTAATGTGTAAAATACTTATATTTTCCTAGCTGTTTCATACTACACTTCTTATATTTTATATACTTATGATCACACATTGCACTAACCCTTAATCACATTGTCAAACTTACCAATATGTCAACCCACGTCATTTAGCACTTCACATTTAAGCAATTAGTTGGAAGAATGTATTACTCTTTTACAAAAATCCTTATTGTATACAAATTTTTAGTTTTTAAATATTTAAAAACAAAACTTTTTTTATATTTTTTCTTTCATATCGCTTCTGCTTAATGAAAACCAAAAATCAAAATTCAATGACCTTAACACCTGCACTCATCTTGCATTTTCGACCCTCGTCATTTGATAATGACACACGTGTATAACTATTCATTAATTATTCAATAAAGATTTTCTATTCCTCATTACTACTATTGACCCTTTTTAAATATTCAAATAATGATCATTTAATTAAAACCTTAATATTAAACAGAAATCAACATATAATACAAGATCATTACATTTACGTTCCTTCCACGTACACAAGATCAATGCACACCTGCACTTATTTTACCTTTTTTACACTAAACAAAATTTTTCTGAAGCATTCCTGTCACATATCGCTTTCACTTATTGAAAACCAAAAATCTAAATTCAATGACCTTAACACCTGCACTCATCTTACGTTTTCAACCCTCGTCATTCTATAATGGCACACGTGTTTAACTATTCATTAATTATTCAATAGAGATTTTTTACTCCCCAATACTACTATTGAACCTTTTTAAATATTCAAATCACCATCATTTCAATTAAACCTTAAAATTAAAGAGAAATCAACATATTTTCCTTTTCCCAAATATACACAAGATCATTATATATGCATCAGAGTATCGAAATGCTCTCTCACTTCTCGCACATGAAAGAGCAGTGAAACATTTTAGTTTTTGTTGTTTCATAAATATATTTTGATTTTTTTTTTTTTATTCATAAAAGATACGATTTTTTTTCTATTCAAAAGTGAAAAAATGAGAAAATATTAATTATGAGAATTTAAAATTTTGATAATTTTTCATAAGTGAAAAGACAGTAGAAAAATTTTTTCATTAAGCGTTCACTGCTCAATCATGTGTGAGTATGTACATTTTGAATTAATTTGTTTTTAGGGCACTGCAGGCGTATGCAATAGCAAAGTGTTTGTCTTTTTAGTTATCGTAGTTTACTATTTCGGATCCATTTAGAACTTTAAAAAGTTTTCTATATAAATTTTTTTAAAAGAGCAACCAATTCCTTAATTGGTTTATTAACATTAATTTATTTGTAAGGTCTAAAAGAAAGGAAGCAAATATATATTTATATGCTTGTATAAAAAATATATAAGAAAATATATCGTAGGTATTATATAATGTCTTTTTTTCTTGTTAACTTTTATTTTTAATTTTATTATAAATTTGTCTTTCATAATACTAATTTTCTTTGTTTTTTACCCTAGACTTGTATCAATGCCATTACACATGTGGTCCTTAATGACCGTTAAAAAGAAATACATAAATCATAAATCTCATATTTGAATACCCATTCGTTAATGAAAAGCAGCATTAATAAGATTCATATTATTCCTCCCTTATCATATATGAATAACAGAGATATTTTTCGTTATTCACTCTTGCATATATGAACAAGCGTAAACGAAACGAAAGAGACAGACACATTCGTGTGTGATCGCAGGCAGATAATTTTTTGATGCTCGTTTATCAACGTGAAAAAAATCCTAGAAATCTCATTTTTGAAAAATATCAAAAGTGTTTAAAATTTAATGCTCATAAATGAAAAATTCTGAACAATGATTTACATTCCTTCCACTTACACAAAATCAATGAACACCTGCACTTCACAACTGCAATTACACGTGCACTCATCTTACCCTTATCATAACTTAACAGCCTACGTACTTGGCATTAATGTCATCTTAATGGGTAATAAATTAGCGCCTGCTTTATTAAAATAGTTAATATTTAATGTTAATGAAAAGCCTGTAAATACTTAATTGATGAGTCATCGGATATATCGGAATAAAAGTTTGCATTTTGCAGTGTTTTTGGGCATTTAGTTAAAGCAAAACATAACAGCAGAGGCGTTATCAGCTTTTTTATAAACATATGCTTAGCTCTTAATAATTTATCTGGCATTTCAACAGACGATGCCAGCGATATGTGTGGTGCAATAAGTCTCATTATGTTTTCCTTAAAAGTAAAAATAGTTCTATTAAATTAGTTAAATGCGTTTGCCATTCACTAAACTTATGCAGCTCGAAACCGGCAAAATATATCCCCAACTCTATCGAATTTCTTGTTAAGAAAATGTATAACTAATTCTTGAACTCCCCATTGAAATAGATATTGATAAAACAAACCCCGACATGGATATTGGATAGAATGTTCTAAAGACATGCAATTGTTACCAAATTTTTTTAACGAAAATTGTTTAGAACACTTAATCGTACTAGCGAAAGAAAAGCTTCAAAGATTCCCCGAAAATACGACAAACTACAAACTCTTAAAATCCCGTGTATAGAATTTAAAAAATATTCATACACTAAAAAGTTTACTACGTACGAAAGTGAGTAGAATAAAATTGCACATTTTTATTGGCAGAAGTACATAAACAATTGCATTGCAAAAAAAATTTTTGGCTTTTGGACATAAGTTTAAGCATCGAAAAAGTGATGGAAATTATTTCTTTCTTGAAATCGCTGCCCCTGTGTTTAGTCTATATATTATGCCAATAAATAATGCAGTTTTAGAAAATGTATATTTGTGCATGAAAATAAAATCTACTATTATAAGTTTGAAGTTCCTCAAGCAATGAAAACAAGCTTTAAATCTAAAAATATGTAAAAAAGAGTTGAACAAAAGGTACGAATTCATTCATACCTACTTATAAAAAAAATATATTTTCTGACCCTTAAATTCTAATTCAGAAAAGCAAATTTAAAAAATTTATTTATTCGTTTATATATTGAATTGTACTTTGATAATTAAATTAATGTTTATAAACAATTCATTTGTATGTTAACCGACTTGACTTGTATTATATACACATGTGGTCAACTAAAATATAAAATCGTGTAACTAAAAAAACATTCAGAATTTGTTTTTCTATTAAATTTCATGCCTCAAACGAAAATGTATCATATATGTATTAATATATGTTAGTTACATTTTTTTTATTTTAGCTTACTATATGCTCTTGAGTTTTGGATGTGTCATTTTTTTGTAAGAAATTAAAAAATATATACTTTATTTCTGTATAACGTAGACAAAAACAATAAATTAAAAAGTTTTTTTAATAAAGATGCGTATTTTATATTGTTTTTTTTAGGGGACGAAATTGGGGATTTTCATTTAGAAATTGGGAATTTTTTGGGACATCATGAGTCGAATGGGGATAAGAGCAGAATTTTTCTGGCAACACTGCAAGCAATATCATCAGTACATATTGATGTTAAAAAACAGAACAAAAGCGCTATAAATGTGAGTGGGCAGCAGAAGTGCATCAACTCACGCTGTTCTCTGGTGCCAACACCACGATTAAGAAAATAACTGCCGTATATATTGCCTTTATATACAATCTTGTTTACAATTTCGCAGTGGAAATAAATGTTGCCAGAAACAGATTGCTGTTTATAAGCATGCAGCTACATGTACAAGTCATATGGAATGTCAAAATTGCTATCCATATGTAATTTCGTGTGTATGTGAAAATCACTGTTTCACATACGGTTTATAATTTTCATTTTTAAACTTGAATATGTTACGTACATATGACATAACCTCTTGTCTTTAACAAGAAAACTTAAATACTTAAAATAGTGATGCCAACTAATCAATTTTTCTTAGCGATAACTATTTAGAGCTTCACGATTAAAGTTTAAGTACAAGACTGTCATTCCTTATCAAAATTTCACTTAGATACTTGGCTAAGTTCGTTTAAGAGAACGCGAGCTCAAAACCACATGTTCTCAGGTACTTGGTGTAGTTTGTATAGAATACATCTTACCAATGTATTTTCATGTTTGAAATTGTTAATTGCCCTAATAAAACACTTAACATACAATGTATTAAAGTATGCAATTGTAATGGATAAGATGTAAAAATATCCATTAAAGAAAAAAGTGTTGTATACAAATTTGTTTTTAGAGTGCTTTTTTAATTTTTCGCTACCTGAAATATTGGTTTATCTTAAAAGAGACAATAGAACCCTGGAAAAATTCAAGCTCCATCAAAACCCACATATGATTATTAAAAATTCATGAAAAATAATTATTTCCAAGTAACCTTGTAAAATTTTAGTTGGAAATGTGACCATTATTATTTTTTTCCTTTATGTACACATATATACAAAAATAATGAAAAATTATTTTATTTTTAAATTGCAATATTTGCGTTAAGCGATACTCTCCAAACTCTAAATTTCAGTATTTCTTTTTTATCATAATAAAAAAAATTCAAAGGTTTCTGTTTTCTCTGCCGTGGTTGACATTTCATGGAAATGCCCAAACATAACTGTTTAGCCCACGATATATTAATAAAAACCTACAAAAGTTAAAAAAATAATTTTCTTTTGTTTAGAAATCTAACTCTTATTTTCTAAATATTTCGAGTGGAAACTTTAAAACTGAAAGTTTGCATCACTAAAAACATCTGTTGTCATATAGTTTTACACAAGGCGAATCAATTACCAGGTGGCAGCGTAGGCGAATTCAGTATTTTTTTGCTGGTATACACGACGGTCAAACTCCATATATAAAAAATATACACAAATTTTTTATATATGGAGTTTGACAGTGGTGTACGCCAGCAAAAAATACTGAATTCGCCTACGCTGCCACCTGGTAATCAAATCGCCTTGGTTTTACATATAAAATAGAGCGTTCTTTAAATAACAACACATAGGAAAGTAATATATGTTAGGTTTCATGAGGCTTACACTATGTATATGGATTTATTTTATTAAAAATCTAACACATGACTTGTACACATAATGTAAGCACACCTTTAGCAACTACTTACATATTGAATGTATTTCTTAATGCCGCTCTTGCAGTTTAGTACCATGTTCAAATTTATAAAAACTTTTTAGGGACTTTAGTTACTTTGCTTAAACAGCACGATTAGAAGGAAATAAGGGTGTTTAATGCCCTCATGTGTGCAACAATTCTGTTGCTTTTTACTATTCCGCACGAGATACATATGTAAGTGCAGTTGGAAAAACTTGTTGCAGAAACATTTTGGCGTAAGTAAACATAAACACAAAAACGTTTGATCAATACAATTTGTTATTTATATCCCAATATTTTTTGTAGATGCTGCCAAATTTTGCACGAAACGTTTAACAGAATTTCATATTTAAAGTAAAATCGCTCTACAGAACAGTATAACTTAAGATTTTGTTTTTTTTTTTTAATTTTCGAGACTGCATTATTTAAAGAATTTTTAATTTTCTACTGAATTTAGTTTTTTCCAATTGCAAGGAAAAATTTTTTTTCACCAAATTATTTCATACTTCACGTTTTTTTAATTTTATCAAAAATTACATTAAAAACAACAAGTTTTAAATGGTTATACCGTTTTTTTACAGGATAACCCGATCGAATGTGTTAAAGTTTAGGATATTTTTCTAGAATCTGCTTTGCTCGAAGTTGAATTTTTAATATAGGTTACTATTTACAGTTATGGTCAAAAAAGAATTATTATTATAACCAATTAATACAGTTGATTTGGAAAACTACTCATGTATTAGTTCAACATATTTTGAACGAATAAGGAAATGTTTTCATCGTATAATAAGGTTTTTGTACGAATTGGACTTAAGAACTTTGATAACATTCTCGCACGAATGTAGAACCTCATATTTAATATGCTTCAGAATACATACAAACCCTTTTTATACAAAATAATTCTGATCGATGATGAATGTGTTCATGTTGATGTCTTTGTTAGTTAAGTTTTTCATTTTGGTTTCAGAAAACCAACATGTTATTGTCGATTGTCTATAGGTTGTATTCGAAATTAAGTATTCGGGCAGTGAATACTGCTGGTACTCAATATGGTGGCCTGACCATATAAACATTTCCTTTTTATGAATTATCTCGCTCCAATGAACAGAATTTGTCCTCAAATTATGTGTGTTAACACCATTGGATTTCTTTTAACGGGGTTATTTAAAATAAAAAATCAATGTCAAGAAGTTCCCAATCTTTCGTCTATTAAAAGCAGAAAATAAACCAGCATCATTAAATATTAGCCAGATTTAAACAAAATGATTTTAAAAACATTTGTCCGAAAAAAACCTTAATAGAAAATACATGACGTGTAGTTATTTTATAAAAAAAAAAATACTGCAAAAGGAATTCATCAGAAAATTCTGTTTCTTCTCACGCATGTTTTGTTAATAAACTTCATATTTTTAAAAATAAATTAAAATTTACTATTTTGGCTTATGTTCATTTTTGAATTTAATTTTTAGAAAGAAAAATTACTTTTTCAAATGTATGCGGACTTTTTTTTTAAAGAAAACAAAAAGTTTGACGCTGGCAGAATGCAATGCAATAAAATTCAAAATTTTGAAAATAATTAATTTAATTTTATTTAATTTACAAATACAGGTTTATTTAATAAAATTATGCATTTGTTTTGTTGTTGATATAACCAACCTTTTTATTTATTTAAAAAACAAAGCAAAACATGCCAATTGCATTTATTTTAAACTTATTTTGGCCATAAAACAAACATTGATAATCAAAATTTTAAATACTTTATATGAACGTTAATGTATGCCCGTCTGTGAGTTGTGGTTTTATTGTACTTTTCTTATAATCAACAATGAAACAAACATTTTTGTTCGATTTATGCAATTGACAGCTGACGATAAGTACAAAAAAATGCAAACGAACGTAAATCGTTTACAGTTGAATAGCGATATAATGAAATATATTTAAGGCAGTGCGTTAAAAAAACAATAGAAACAGAAAGCATAACCCCTGTGTGACTGCTGTAGTAAAACAGGTGACAGACAATTAAGAAAATATTTTGCCTTTGATTTAGTAACACTCGTTATTGACATGTGTTTTATAAAATTTGTTTAAATTAATTTTTGATAACTACAGAAGAGAAAAAGAAGCAAAGCAACCAAGTTTTGACATAAGTAAAGGTCATAGCGAAATCATATGCCAGGTGACAGCAGTGGCAAATTCAATCGTTTTTCCAAACTTCATTAAAAAGGGGCGAAAATAAATAAATTCGCTATTGCCACCATAGCTTTATTTTTATGCGAATTTTCTCAACAATATCCGCAGCATATGGTACATTTAATGGCGAAAAAATCTTACTATGTTATGGAACACGATTGTTAGCTCAAATTCCCTTTTATTTTCAAGGAATTAGAGTAGAAATACAACCTCACGATTGCGGATGCGGTTGCCTCTTGTAAGTTTTAAGTTTTAAACCCCATGTTTACATTAGACAATGCTGTTATGACACATGCACACTTTTCAATTGTCCTTAATACTGTCTTGAGTATTATGAAGACAGTAAATAAGAAAGTGGTTTGACGTATGCCGACAAATTTATTATAATTTATTTTAGTAAATGATATTTGAATTATATTATCATTTTAATTACTATGCTTTTCTCTGCATATAACAATAAAAATGGAAAGAAAGCAGGAAACGCTAAAACTATCTTTTTTATTTTCGAGAACGTTAAGTTTTTTGCTCAAAGTGAATTGTCATAATTATTGTGTGGACGCCTGCACTACAGAATAAATTGTCAGCATTTTTGACAACTAGTACGTATTATTTTATTGTCATTACAGCATTGTCAAATGTAAATGTAGTGTAAGTTTTGACTAGGTATATAAAACGTTTAACGAATCCGCACAAAATTAGAATCTGTGTTAATTTGATTGTGTTTCGTCTCCTTTATGAATGACTTTCCCAGAATACAAGAAAACAAAAACGTACAAAGTCAAGGCGAAAAAAAACCAGGTGGCAACGCTGGCGAATTTACTATTTTTTCTGCTAATTATTACTGTCAACTGAAAGATTAGCAGACAAAATGGTTAATTTGCCTGCGCTGCCACTTGGTAATTGATTTGCCTTGTAACAAGTCACTTAAAAATAAATAAAAAAGATATAAATCAAGTCAATGCGCATCAATTACTAGGTGGCAGCGTAGGCGAGTTTAGTATTTTTTGCTGGTATACACGAGTGTCAAACTCCACATATAAAATATATACACATTTTTTTTATACATGGAGTTTGACAGTGGTGTATACCAGCAAAGAATATTGAATTCGCCTAGGCGGCCACCTGGCCTTGGATAAAGTCGAATCAATTATACCATGTGGCATCATTGCAGTAGCTGACTATTTTTTGCTTAACTTTATTATGTGTAGAGTAGTTGTCAAACGTGTGTAATTTTATATTAAGAAAGTTGAAGTTGTTTTGAAGTTTAGCTAAGTGTATGCTGAGTTGCATGTTTTTTTATTGTCTTAGTGGAATTGTCATCTCTCATAACTCACCTTAATATCATTGCTATTTGACATTGTATAAGATTTTTATACAGTATGTCAATAATGTCTTTACATACAAAACAAATTCTAGTTTTTTCATATGTCGTTTGAAAAAAAACGCTTCTTATCTATATTTCATAAATTTTTTTATTTATTATAATTATTTACACTATTTGTAAAAGTATAAAAAAAAACAGAAAACAATTTTTACAAAAATTTAAAACAAAAACAAACATTACTCTATTTTTTGGATGTTAAGAAACACTTTACACAAAACACATTTTCTTTCTTTTTTGCACTTGTTAGTTTCATAATTTTATAGCCTTCCTTCTTTCAAGTCCTTTGCAATTTCGTGCTCGGTGTGCAGCAGCCATTGCTTTCACCTGCTGCTTTGTAGCTTAATATGATGTTTGTTCCCCTCGTACATTAGACTGGCTTGAAGTTTTCGTAGAGATTACTTTTACGTCCCACACAAATTCTCTCTGGCTTAGAATTTTTACTTGTATTTTCGTTGTCGTCTGCACACTGCCGAACCGCGATTTAAGAAATTGACGTTTTAAAATCTTCCGTCTCTCCCTAATCTATAGAAGAAAAGAAAGCAACTACTTTTGATATTTACAAAACTTTCATTTTGATATTTACAGTTGCGCATAGCCCTATCCTATTTCGCAACATGATACAATAAGATCATTGATCATAATATGGTATCGATCAACATCGATCTTAATGCTTCGTATTTTGAAGGAATAAGGTACAGTGATAACCGAAGAGTACGTTGGGTTTACGGAGGATCGGTTTTACACCATATGCAACAATTTAGTTTACGCTTAAGTCTGCTAAGCATAGTTTTGGGATAAAAATCGTTTCAGTTTACAACTGATCTTTCAATGTCTGAATGCGTTACTGAAAATAAATGTCAAAAAGTAAGCGCGGCGCTTTCGTAAGCTGTACTGTCATTTAAACAAAACTTTATATCTAAAGCGACGTAATTAACCTTTTTTTAGTACATGGGTTTAGCATTTAAACTAAATTAATATTTTTTTAAAGATCTCTTTAAAGCCTTTCAAATAGCACCAATATTGACATTTTAAAATTTTTTCACTTGATGTTTTTTCAGTATTTTTTAATTCCCTATCGCCCCATATATTTGTTTTTTTTATTGGAGTTACTTCATTGTTCCAAATGATACAGAAAAATTAGAGGTAGGCGTGAAGTTTTGCCCGTTGCGTCAAAGGACACGGACCGATCTTGCTGATTTCCAATAGCACCTCCTTCGACACTATGTCTGAACGATTGGCGTATTTAAATTTTTTCTAGCTGATCTAGTGCCTCGGCAAACTTGATTTCAACACTAACATGGACGGACAGACGGACATAGCTCAATCGACTTTACTACTCATAAAAAGTCAGAATAACTATACTTTATGGGGTCGGAAATGGATATTGTAGAAATTACAAACGAAATGACAAAATAAGTTAAATCCTTTTTTCACTTGTTGCGGTGAAGGGTATAGTAAACGGCGGTGGCTTAAATTCTGCTAATATTTAAAATTTCTGTAATGTTTAGTTTCCAGTGTTGTAAAGATGGTGGAACAATTTGTCAGGTAAGTTCATGTGAAAAAAACTGAGCTGTTAAATGAGCGTTGCAATGATTTAAATACACACTCGCTGCGATAATAAGCCGATCAGCTATGTTCTCTGCTAAAGAATTATTGAAACCGGTTTGGAAAACTTTTGTTTAATATAGCTTTCCACATTGGAGTTACGTCAACGACATATCCACGACATCATCGCGGGAACTAACAAAACACAATTTTATACAAAGTTGGAGTGGATCATTTTTAAATTAAGATGATAATATAGAATATGTGTTTACATTCTTAGCGTCCGTGATAAAAATACAACTTACTTCGCTTAAAAATTAAAACTATTTTTCAAAACCAATAATCGATATTTTACTGTTTTCTTTTCTACAAAAACTACAAAAAAGAAATCAAGTTTCATCCAAACACAAAAGATTTTCATTCTAATATACAGCCTGTTATGGTTGTTTTATTATTTCCATTCCACTTTTTCACATTTTGAATTTTGGAAAAACAAACAGAAAATAAATCGAAAGCAGTGGCAAAGTAACAAAACACACATGTGGTGAATTGAAGTTTAGCAGATTGTTTTGGCATGTTAATTTACTGATGAGGTCAAAAAGAAATAAATTTTTGTTGTTGTTTTTGTTATTTCTATTATTATTAAATATTGTACATGTGGCACCCAGTGGTGTTTTGTGCGGTTAACAAAATTTCCTATGAGAAAAATTTTTAAGAAAAATTTCTAATGGAATATTTTTTTCTAATTTATTTTTCAATTGTTTAGCAAGATTTTAGTATGATTTTTTGTATTCTGCTATATATATGAACAGGCTTGTTAAAAATGAACTATTATGCCGCTCTTATTAACTAAATGGTTTACCTTATTCTTAGATTAACTCACTTGTCAATGTATGAGCCCACTGTGCATAATAATGATTTTAAAAATTATCTCTCTTTGCTAGGCGACGCCAAAATTGTTAGCCCCAAGGCGTATTAATATACAAGGTAGTGTTAGTAGATCAGGTGATATTTTTTGTCTATGTGTTCAGATGTCAAATTTTGCTTACACTTTTTATTTTTCTAAATTTTTTTTAGAATATCATGTGTCGCAGAAATATATTTAAAACTTTCATAAAACTCAAAAAAGAGGGTGTAAAAACTTATTATGAAGCTTGATTTTATCCCTTTACCGTTTCTTATCCGCGTGATCACATCCATAACGGCTTCTATATGTATTTTTCTTCATCGCATGTAAGTTCAGTGAAATGATTAAAAATTATAATAATAATAATTTTATTTATAAAGCGCACATTAGGACAAATAACCGAATTACGACGACATTTAACAAAATACAATATTCCATTTATTCCAGTTATTTGTCCGTATGTGCAGGGTAAGTTGATTTTCACATCTGAAAACATATTTTACAAAACAAAATACATGCTGTTTTTTACTGTTGTAGTTGTTTTATAACTGCTTTACCTATTAAATTATATGCCTTGGTTAGCCCTTTAAAGAACTCAATTATGTCTTCTTCTTTCTCTCATAAGTGTTAAACCAAAACAGTTAGAAATCTTATGCAAGTAGTTGTGTGTCCCTAAATAGGTAAGATCACAATCTTATTCTTATCACTGCAAAGTTTATTACAGGATTTTATCTTTTATTTCTTAAACCGTAATAACTAGATACTTGACGTTTCCCAGATATTGTATTGTTAAAACAAATTAAGTTTCAAATCAATGAATGTCCCCATAGAGACCAGTGATCGGCAATAAGTCGTTTTTCCGCCATTTATAATCACTTACAAAATTTTAAATTCAAGTGAGTATACATCATTTAAATTTTACTACTCAGATTTGTTCGCACTCACTATAAGAGTGATTCATAAAGACAAGTTGTGTGATTATGAGTCCTACGTCGACATCGCACTCATATATGTATGATTCGTAAAGTATGTCGTTTAAATTTATAATTTTAGAAAAACACTCTGAATACTTACAACTCATTTAACTCATTCAAGCCACTCAAGAAAAATTTACGGTTCTATTCTTTAGTACTTTAAAAAAGGACGGCGATTGTTACATTAAAATATAGGGACAAAAATAAAAATATAAAAAAGCGCAAAACTGTACGTTTATAAAGAAATATTTTAGAAAAATTAAGAAAAAGCGTAACAGATTAGCCCCCAAAACAGTTGATAATATATTACGAGTATTCCTTAATTCTTTTTATAAAATTGTATCTTTTCAATCATAAAACCATTTCTGATAGCTATTTTCTTAAGTATACATTTTAAAATGTAATAAATCTACATTTTTTTATCAATATAGAAGTGTGTAATAATCAATGTAAATTTAATAAATGAAAACTAATAAAATGTAGAATCAGCAATACAAACCTTTCTTTTTTAAAAACTACTAGTAATAGGGCTCGTTACTTTATTTTTAAACTCTGCCTAAAACTTATAAAAAAGTTTCAACCCAAAAATTTTCCTAGGAAAACTTTCACTAAGAACGTTGCTACGTAAAAATTTTCAATGAAATTTTCTCGAAAATTAATTTTCCCATAGAAATGTTTTTAAAATAGAAAAAATTTTCTTCAAAGCAGCTTTTGTTTTTTAAGCAGTTTTTTAAACGTAAAAATCTTTTAGGTTGAATTATATATGCAAGAGTTGAAAAGATTCTACTTCGAAGCATTGTGAAAGAGTATTTTATTTTCCGTTAGCGAATCATACTTATTTTGTATTGACTACATATAATGAGTTAGTGAGAGTCGAAACCATCAACATCATACATGTTGTTAAGTATGAATACTCAGAGTAGTTCAAGCCTTTGAGGTGTTTGGTGTTTAGTGAGTCAGAAAAATGTATGAATGCGTATAAGTACAAAAAAATAAGAGTCATGATTCAACTCCACTTGTTTCTCCACTACTCATAACCGATCACTGATAGAGACGTGATTTTCAGGCATAGGGCTTCATTAGATATACGAGGCTTATATTAGATACACACGAGGTAACAACAAATGAAACATGATTTAAAAATCATGTTTCTTGTTTTACTACAAACGAAACAACCACATAAAAAAATTTAAAGAAACATCGCTATCGACATACCTATCGACATTATATGAGGATGGACAACAAAAATGTTAGAAATTTGATAGAAATGGTAAAACAATTATTAGCGAATCGTAAATCAACACCCACACCACGACTGATCTCAACCAAATAAAACAAGAAAATCTGTAAGCATCGATACAGACCAGGAAACATGGTATATCAAAATATTTCAGGCAACATAAAAGGAAACATGAATTTCTACAAGAAACTTTACTACACACAAGGTAACATTAAGTAAACCCTGCTCATATTTCCTTCAATGTTGCCACATGTGAATAAAGCATTATAGACAAACACAGAGGGTAAACCGTAATAGGCAGACACTTCGTTGAATGTTTAGTAAGTTCTCAAAAACTATTTATAATACTGGCATTACACTTAAACGCACTTATTTACGTAATTGTAGCGACCTTCTCCCAATTCAAACTTTTGAATAAATTGTTTGAACCAGTTATTGTGTTTTTTTTTCTCGTGCGCCAATAAAATATTCTTGATTCTGTTCCATTTTTAATACGCCTCTAAGCCATTGCTGAGAGCTGAGGAGTTTCTTCTAGATTAAGGAGATTCTTTTCATTTAGCTTAAAATTAAGGGGTAAAAACATGCTGGAGGAAAATTTAGGAATACAAAGTATGTTTGAGTTTTCTTCACTAGTGGTGCGGAGAATTGGAATTGTGATTAATTTTTTTTTTCATAATTCTTATTGATCTTTTCAATTATCAGTTCTTGTAACGTTCTTACATTATTCATGCGCATGCAAAATAACTTTGATGATTTTTCAGTTCAACCTTTTTTTTGCAATATAAAATAGGAAACAAAACTTATATTTAAGAAAAGTCCCTACTGTGGAAATAACAGGGATTTAAAACTCTTGATACACAAGCGTTGTCTTAGGCGAGAAAAAAAAATAAGCAAGAATATTTTTCAAAAGTTTTGAGTATCATTAAATGCTGGTCACTAGTGTTATTTCACATAAAATAACAAATTCCAAAAACTTTTTTGGTAAACAAATATTCTCTCTTTTTCAGTGGTAATCCTTTTTTAATGTTGGGCACATATTTTTTTGTTATTTGCTATTTTGTTTACTTACAACAATTTAATTTTTACTTTATATTCTGTTGAATTATATTCATGAGCAAATTTATATATTTTTTCCTGAGTGTAGCAAAATTGCAGTCGTTGTAGCGTCGACTTACTTTATTCTTTTTACTAGTAAGCAGAATTTCAACACGTGAAGCCTGACCTTACGAATATCTTAGTATATCTAATACTAATTTTTATAAAAGTAGTTAAAATAAAAAAACTTTTCGTATTAATCAGATATAGTTTCGAAAATTTTGTTATTGATAATCAGCAAGATCAGTCAATGTCTTTTGAGGCAGTGGGCAAAATACCACTCACTCCTGCCTCTAATTTTTTCATATCATATGGAACAATGAAGTAACTCCGAACAAAAAAAAGTATGGGCGATAGAGAATAAAAAAATAAGAAAAAAAACATCGAGTGAAAAAATTAGCGCTCGCCCAAATTTCTAGAGTTACGGGCCTCTGAACTTTTCAAAGAAAAGTACGATTGTGCGCCATATTTTTTAATATATCAATATAGGATCATTCAAAAACTTTTGAAGAGATATTTCAAAAAATACTATTTTTTGTTTTAAATGCTAAACCAATTAAAAGTCAATGACATTTTTATGTAATTTTTTTTTCAATCAGGATTTGAAACGCAGATATAATAAATGAATTTAAAATTATTTTTTCGGCTTAAGGTTCATTTTAATACCCATCACCACAAAAAGTGGAAAAAGGGTATAACTAAGTTTGTCATTCCGCTTGCCATTCCTACAATATCTATTTCCGACCATGACTTCTTATGCATAGCGAAGTCGATTAAGCGATTTCCTTCTGTCCGTCTGTTAATGTCGAAATTAAGTTTGCCGAGGCACTAGAAAAAAATTAAATACGCCAATCTATCAGACATAGTGTCGAAAGAGGTGCTTTTAAAATTTAGCAAAATCGTTGCATATCCTTCGACGCAGCGGGAAAAACGTCACACCTACCTCTAATTTTTCCGTATCATTTGGAACAATAAAATAACTCCAATCAAAAAAAGTGTATTGAGCGAAAGAAAGTCAAAGAATAGGAAAAAACATCAAGTGAAAAAAAGGCGCTCGCCCATATTTCTAGAGTTATGGGCCCCTGAACATTTTATAAAAAAGTACGATTATGCACCAAGATTTCAATAGATTTTGAAGAGATCTTTTAGAAAAAAATTTTAAGAAATGCTTAACGTATTAAGATTTTTTAATTGTTTTATTCTCTGTCACCTCAATATTTGTTTTTTTTTTTTTTTTATTGAAGATACTTCACTTAACTAGATTTACATACATGGTTAAGGGTATATAAGAGCTCTTGCTTGTTTTGTAAAATAAGCTGCTTTTTGGAGATGACTAAATGTTTTTAAACTTTCAACAAATAAATTACATGAATTGCCACGCCAAAATACAGGACTTTAATAAAATAGTTTTCGTAACTTTAGTAGATAACGGATATTACACTCTTCTGGAGTCTTACTTTTCAAACAATGTTACTTTATTAAAAATTCTAAGGAATCAAAACAAAAATGAACTCAAACAGAAATTATTTAATTTATTAACAGAATAATGCACTTCCTTTTTTTCATAAGTTTTTATAATTTTTATTAAAGTTTATTTTTACATTCAAAAATTATTATTAAACCTATTCTGCAAAAATCTTTTTCTATGATAAGTACCTTGAAATATTTAATTCTAATTTAATTATTTTTTAGAAACGTTGTTTACTTGTAGTCCTAAAGGTAATTAAATTTCTATATTAATATTTCATGGAAAAACATTTACAAAATTTACATGTCATTAACAGGTCTCAAATATTGCTTAGGCTGTTCTCCAAAAGGAAATTAAAAGTGATTTACAATCAACAGCTATTATTTACTTGCAGAGTGAAAATGAATTGAAATAAGGAAAAAAATTAATAACATTCCTCACATATTAAATATTCGCACAAACTTACATAAACACAATTTCATAAAGAATTTTTAAATAAAGACTTTTTTAAGTTTGATTGACAGAACTAATTTAGCAACAGAGTTAAATTTGATAGATCTGCTTTTGACTTTATGAATTGTATTGAGCTTGTTCATGTTTGCAATTACAAGTGGGTACAAATTTAAAAATCCAAACACAGATTTTTCTTGATTTTTATTTCATTACAAAGGAAAGGTAAAAATATTGAATCTTCTTGATAGAGTTTATATTTCAACGTATTGAATTTGAAAAGGTTTAATTTTCTTTTTTTGTATTGAAAAAATTTAATGGTTGACAGGTGGTTTATGATTTTGCTATGTTTTTCAGCTAAAGTTTCAACCTACTTAATCTTCTTCTTCTTCTTCACATACTTGATTGCCAAGGCGTTGCCAGATATATAAGTTTTTAGAACTGATTGTAGTGCGTTTTTAAATTGTTTTAGTCTTACCAGTAACCTTAAATCGTCTGGAAACGATCAAGTTCCGTTAAAATATTTCTTAAACGAGTGGTCCGGACTTATACTGTGATACCGTCCGACGAAATTGCAAGCAATATTGATTAAAAGGAGCTTGAATACTTCAATTTCAAACAAAATGTGGTAAATAAGTAGTCAATTAAATGATTATGTTTTTGTTACCGGGATTTAATAATAAAAAACAATGTGCTTATCCCATTGGAATATTGATTTTTAAATCACAAAAGTATTTTAAGTTTTTAGCAGATCAGGTTAGTTGTTTGTGACTCCTTCGCTTGTCGTTTTATTACAGTTGGAAGTAAAAGACGCACGTAGGATGTAAGAATCCACCTACTTTCTATACTCGTTCTGCTCAGCCGGGTCGAATTCCCAAAAGGCACGATTATACCCAACTCCACTTTTCAGATATATTTTTTAATAAGAATTTAGAAATTTTTTCTTCAACCCCAAGAGTCTCTTAATTACCAAGTGAAAATATTGGAAAGCATTAAAAGCAAAAACTGCACACGAAACCCCTAAGCTATTTCAATGATATTAAAAGCTAATCCCACTCCAGTGTTAAAAAAAAAACCTTATGACTTTTTTAGTACTGACAAACTTTTTACCGACATTTAATACTTAATTCTCTCAGAAACAGAATAGGCTTCTGAAGCCATGATATTGTGTTTCTATATTTAATCTATCTTATAATTAAAGACCTTTTAAAGTGCAACTTTATGTACAAACATGTAAGTATAATGAAAAAGCTAGTTGAAATTTATGTATTCTTAATCATCAAGGGATTCCGGCTTCAATCGAGTTCTTAGGACCAAAACAAAATTTAGCAAATAAAATTTAATATATAAAAAATTCTAGGAAATTAAAAAAAAAATCTGCAAGACTATAGTTATAAAAGGAAAACACTTAGAAAATAAACAATACATACTTTTAAAAAAATAATAAAAAACTTTCTAAACCCAATATATGCCGGGACGGAAAAGTTCTTTTTTATGTGTAGGTGTGGCAGCTTATAATAAATTTGTCGCCTAAAGGTATACTGCAGAAATAAAAGGCGAATTGGTTCATATATTAAAGTTGAAACCAGTGTTGCCGTTTGTTTAACATTTTTTGAAACTTTTGAAGGCTCCACGTAACATGTATAATTTCGTAACATTTGGAAAAATTTTCGTAACTTTTGGTACATACGAAATAAAGTAATATCACAAAAAAAGTGTTTTTTTCATTATTTAAGGTAAAAACCTTTCTTAACATATCCACCTTTCTTATCATGTTGATTAATAATTTTGATAACAAAGGCTACTTACAATTGCTATCAAAATTCTACATAAAAAATTGGTTAGAAATAAACAAAAGATAATGCTGAAGTTTTACTCTATTCTATTAGTGAGAAATCATGAAATGTTTCTTGCTTCATGTTGAGAAGCAGCCAAGTGTTTCTGTCAACAATTTTTCCTAACTGAAATAAATGAGCTGCACTAATTTTATGCAAAAAACTACTCCGTTTAAACTTGCGAAAATTGTTAGCTTTCTTAGTTATTCCGCTTTAAAAATTTGACCACTTGCTTGTGGTACCATACCCTACCTATATTTAGAAGAAAACTGTCTTTTAATTTCCTTGAAGAAGTGCCGGATTATATTACAGAGAAATTGTAGTCATTTTATGTTAAATTTTTAAGCAAATAAGACTAAAATTAATAACGGTTTTGTTAATTATTTAAGTAGTAAATTCTATTCTAAAAAAAGGTTAAACGGATTAAGTAAAAAAATCTTACCTTAATTAATTTTATTGAATGGCGAGTTGAGTCCTGATTTAAATGCTCATAAAAATCATCGGGCTGAAATTGTTTTTTTATACGTTTTTCTATTTATTTTATTTTCATTTTGTATTTCTTCAATAAAAAAATTTGTTCCCTTGTTATTTTCCCTGAAATTTGGAATAAAACGATTTACTGTATTTTATATAAATTACATTAAATTACTATTTATTTATAGAAATTTTCAAAATGTAACTTTAATGGAAAAATGTAACTTTTTTGAAGAAAAAGTGTAACTTTTTCTGTCTTTTGCTGCTAACACTGGTTGAAGCCTACTTGTAGTTTTATAATGCAAAATTAAGTAACAATTATCGTATGCTCGTATTTAAACAAGTTCCTTAATTTATATTCGCATTGTTTTTTCTTGACATGGGAATGGACATAAACATTTGCAATACATGTACGTAGAAACATTTGTACAAACACGCTGTACAAAACCAGTTAAAAACGTCTGCTCGTATGCACACAACTTATAACCTGAGAAATCTGGCAATATTTCAAAAGTAAAAAAAAAACTGTTTTCTCAGTAAATCAACATTTTTAATAGAGAATAGTGATGGAAAAGTTGATACGCTCGTACTTTTTCTTATACAATTTGACCTTAGAAAGTGCCGCTACTTCATTGACTCGTTAAATATCATCAACGTAATTTAATTGTTACATAAAATAACTTTACTTTTGGAATCCTTTAACACAATTAATAATTGGTGTAACGATTTAGTTTTTATATATAATATTTAGCAGTTCAAAATATCGCTCATAATCTGACAAACACGTATCGCTTAAAATTGGTTTTTACGACTGAAACAAAGTAATATCTAGAAGCTTTAACCGCAGTTGAAAATATCGCTCATAATCTGACAAACACGTATCGCTTAAAATTGGTTTTTACGACTGAAACAAAGTAATATCTAGAAGCTTTTAACCGCAAGTTTATACTGATACGAACTGATGCAATTAACTGCAATTGAGTTTAAGGCGAAAATCATCGACAAATTGTCTTACAATATTTGAAGCCAAATGTATTATTTATTTGAAAAATAATAATTTCATAAAAATACAAGTTCGATACACCATAGCGGTAATTTGTTATCAAGCCATAACATATTAGCCATCATTCGGCCTTGAAATGATGTATTCGTGCTTGAAGCAACCTTTGACTTGGGATGACGCCTTAAAGTGGAGTATATATCACAAACCAGAAATGTGCCATTTTCTGCTCAATGGCGAAATAAAAAAATATGGTTTTTTTCCTGATCAACACCCGCAAATTAGTCTAGAAAACAGTCATACATTTTTTTTTGTTTTTACTGTAATTTACTGCAATAATAAACTAAAATTTTAAAGGTCTTAAACCTAAATTAATGTTAAGATTTTTTTACTGAAAAAGTACTTTTTAACGTTATTTATTTTAACTGCAAAATTGCATTATCCATCTCTGCTAGAGAATGTAGATTTTTGTTGTTATATTTTTTTAGATATTATCTCTTTTCAACAAAAATTATAACTCAATAAATGTAATTTTTCTCTTAGCATTGACAACAACAAACACACAGCATGTGCTAGAACAACTAGTAATTGCTTAATATTATCAATATAAACACTAATACCAAGAACAATAATAAAGCAAACTAACAAAGGGAGCACGAAAAAAAAACTTGTAAATGGAAACGTTTCGTAAGGCGGCAATGGCTAGAAAAACATTATCATCAGTCAGTCTATACAAGATAGTCGTTTGGAACGGCTGCTCAGCTGTTAATAAAAACTTGTTGAAGTGGATAAAAATAAGTGGTAAACAAAGTGGATAACAAAACATACAACAAATCAAGAAAATTCAAATAACTATTTTTACAATTCATTTATAACAATACAATTAAGAATATAAAAGATATGTAAGTATGGCTGCTTTTTGATAAAATGATAAATAAAGTAACGAAAGAAAAACATTCCTCATAATAAATCAAAGAAAAATAAGTTTTTATAAATCAATGACAACTACAACCAACTGATAAACGATTACATTTTCATATTGTATAGAAATTAAATAGGTAATGTCGTCTTGGTGGAGAAACAAATTTTCCCCCATCTTTTCATTTAATGATTTTCCATACAAAATAAAGTTTCCACTCCTGTATGTATTTGTATGTACATACATACATCAGCGTAGGCAGCACCATATAACAGCACTT
Source organism: Cistogaster globosa (assembly GCA_937654795.1). NCBI lineage: Eukaryota > Metazoa > Arthropoda > Insecta > Diptera > Tachinidae > Cistogaster > Cistogaster globosa. The sequence continues at coordinate 27,135,777 of OW569407.1, forward strand.
TGCATCAGTAAATAAAAGAGTAAATTATTTAAACCTGTTGATTTTTTGACCGCTGTGTTAAGGTTTAGAAAATATCAAAGTTTTATTTCATGTAATTTCAAATGTTCTTTAACAGTCATCCAATTATTTGCTTTATGTCATCCACTGAATGAAAATTATATACACATATGTACTGACAATTTGTTTTCCTAAATTCCATTTGAAAAATGCAACTGTTCCTTTTTTATTTAATATATAAAAATGCATTTTATAATGCAATGACTTTTTAAAAAACAAGAATTTATTAAAATTAATTAATTTAAATTTTATGCAAAAGTCTTACTTCTCAGCATTAGTGTTATCACTCAAAAATAAATATTTTTGTTTTTATTATTAAACAACACCAGTTTTAGTCAAGGAAAAAAATATGTAAACAAATTTACGAAAATGGCAAAAAGAGTTAACAGGTCTGTTCAGTAACTTTTCTAGCAGCAAGAAGCAACGAGAGTGTACAACAAAAATATTCAAAACTATTATAATTTAAATGTAAAAAGTAAATAAACGCTTGAGAATTATATGTATGTAAGACTTAAAAACTATACAATATGGCCATAAAATAGTACCATTTTTAAAGTAACTGTGTTGGGAAGCAAACTGATTTCAACCACAAGGAAAACTTGAAAATAATGCTCTTAGTAAATAAATAGCAAAAAATGTACATACATAAAATAATTTACATCTTTTAATTTCTATGTGATTTTAAACGCGTGAAGAGTAAATAAAATTAGACATTGCCGAATATAGCACTCTTACCTGTTTTTATATTTAAATCAGTTTGTAAAAGCAAATTTAAAAAACAGCTGTTATTGACTAATTCTTGCTATTAAGAAATTTACTACCAAAAACTTGCAACAAAATTTTCCTCTCACATTTTAAGCTGTTTTTTTAATTTCCAATTGCAAGGTTTTCGAGTACGTAACTGTTGGTAAAAAATTTTAGTTGTTAAACAGGGCTTTTATCGCCACTATTTATCTTGAAAGTATATATGAAAGTTTAATGGCTTTGATTGATTAAAATTTCTATTAATCATTTGGACCTTCGTAAAACCCGTTTTAAAATGAATACGGGTAAACGCACTTCCCCTTATCGGCTTCCCTAAGTCTACAAACAAACGGAACACCAAACTAATGTAAACAATAAAAAAATCATTAAATAATAGTTTCTCAACTATGAGTTTAATTTTTTTTTTTTTGTCTTTTCTTTTTTGTAAGTACGACAGATTTCTATCAGATTTTCTTGTGAATGAATCGTTCGATCGTGTAGCATGGTCAGTCGTGGCATTACGCAAAGTTTTAAAGTTCATGTTAATGAGCTGTCAAACATTTTATTACTTCTGAAAAGCAGCTGTATAGTATTCTCAAGATTGTATTATCCGTAGAAATTTTAAAAGCCTGTCTGTTTATGAAAAAATCTTGCAAACTGTAATTGAAAATTTGTTTTTATATACGTAAAGGTACGGTCAGATTAGTCAAACATTTGTCCAAAAGGTTCAACACAACCTCTAAATTATAGAAAAAATTATTTGTCCTTCTCAAAAACTTATTAAGAAATACAAGATGCTACTGAATATAAAACGATATCATATTTATAATCCTATAAATTGTCATTCGTAATTAGACGTGTTTGGAAAGATAAAATAAACATTTGTAAAAATATCGGTTGTTTTTGGTTAAATATTTGACTAATCTGACCGCATCTAAACTTGAAATAGGAAAGCCAACCAATGTGGTCAAAATTTCGTTTTAAACATTTTTAATTAGATTAAGCTATTCCATGGAATAATGAATGTCAGGTGAATGCTTTATGACTAATTAATACAATGGAATAACAATTTATTACAATAAAAAAATAAAAACAATTATTGCACCTCCAGTTTAAAAATTTGTTTAATAACTGACAATTTAATTAATTATTTAATTTAAACAAAAGACTTTCAAATTAAACAAATAAATTGTTAAAAAACAGAAAAGGTAAATAAACCTTTTATATCATTTGTTAATTGTAAAAAATATCTTTAAGATTAAAACTTACTCATGTCTGTCGCTCAATAAATTTCCATTAATTCAGGTTTTGGTTGGTTTTTTTTATTTGGTTGTTTTAAATGTTTCGCAACTGACAAAAAATCTTTTCCGTATCTTTTTCTGTAAAATTATATGGATACGTTACCAAAACAACCGCACTTGGCAAAATACTATAATTTTTGAATGTGCTTCTATTACACTCGATTGGAGGTTTTAATGGTACTCGTGCATTTGTATGTATATTTAAGTCATAACATACGAAATTCACCATTTTTGTAGCTAAAATCTTAATCGGTATTAAAAACACAATGAAGGTCAAAATGTTTATTTCTCTTCTTTCTTTAAAAATAAATTATTTATTATACAACATTTAATACCTTTAGATTTCTGTCTAAGTAAGGTATGCTTCTGTAAGGGGTTTGTGTGCATTTAACTGGACCAATTATTAAAATAACACAAGAGAAAAAACCTTGTTTGTTTTTTTATAAAATTTCCAATTTCAATGGCAATAACAAGCAGCCTTACGCCACACATCTTGTAAGTCAGATAAGTTAGTATGGTTCATTACTTCAATATTTAAATTAATAAGAGGGCCTTGTTTGATTTATATTCTTAACTGCATAGGTATGTGCTTGAAATATTTTCTCATATTTCATATAATTTTCAGACTATTCCAGGAAATATTTATTAAACACTTATGAACCGATGAAATTGACTATAAATTTGTTGAAATAAGTACAAAAATTGGGGAGAATTAAAAATTATAAGAATTATATTTACCCGGAATAGGGTTTGCAAAAAAATATCTAAACTAACGAATAACTGTAACTGTACAAAAAATTCCTTAATCTGATTTTTAGTAAATACCTTTTGCTTTATCTAGTTTTCTTGTTTGGATATTTTGTTACAGAAAAACTAATTACAATAATTTAAAAGGCAGAACGGCACGGAACAAAACAACAACAGAAAGTAAAGACTAATGAGACCTTAAATATAAAATTTTTATTACTAACAAAATATAAAAAAAAACTTTAACTTGTAGTTTTTATTTTGTTTGTCGGAAAGCTTTAAAGTACAAACTTTTTAACATGTTAATAAAAATTATTTCTGTTTTACTAAAATTATTGAATTGAACAATAAAGATAACAAAAGGGAATTTTTTTAAAAAAGTAGGGATTTTTAAAGTTATGATCGGTTATCACTGCTCCAAACATACCTTTAAAAGCATGTCTTAGCTTGCCATTTTACTAGTAAATAGATCAAGATTAAATTGAAAAACAAAACGAAATAGACACTTGTCTCCAAAATTATAAAAAATATAATATCTGGAGGTTTTGTTTTAAAGGCCGTAGATCTAGCAACCCTTAAAAATTGTTTTCGAACAACTTTACATGTCAAAATAATACAGCCCATTCACGGGTGAAAAAGTTCTTTCGCTGTATTTGTTATAGTTGTCAAGGCGAATTGAGCTTGTTTACGAAAATTTTCATAAGTATTTGTTTTTCTTTATGTGTATAATCGAAGTGTTCTGAAATAGTGACAATTCTTGTTTCTCGAGTTTAAATGATATTATTTTGGTTTTGAAGGACGACACTCAAATTAATGAACATGTTAAGTGTTATCAATTTAACAATGCTTAATGAAAAATAACACAAAGATATTATAATAATTTCAATTTTAAATTTACAAAATAAATTTAAGCAATATTAAACAAGCAATTAAATAAAATCTCGCTAAGTCATTTTGTTACGTTTTAAACACAACTTTAGCGCAAAGTCTAATATTACAAATTCCATTACTGGGAAGTAGTAGTTGTCATGTGTGGTATCTTATATTACAACAACCACAAAAAATAAGATTACTAATATATATCTGATATCGATCAATTGATTGGGCCAGTTTTAATATTATTTTTATTAAATTATTCTTTCTACAAGATATTTGTTTTTAGGTCAGAGTGAGTGTAATTGTTGTTAAAATTTTTAATTTCTTGTTCTTAAATTTATTTAGTTACCTAAAATAAAAGTAAAATATTTACCCATTATATTACCCAATCGCTTGTGTCGCTATTATCTAGTGCAATTTCGAAAAGGTTTTTGAAGGCACATAATATTATATGTGAATATTGTAGCAAAGTCGCTATAAAAATACAAAATAATTTCTTTTAATTTTTTGTTAAGCAGTTATTCTTTATAAGATCCTTTTTTCTTACAAAAATTATATAAGAAATAAGATACTCTTTCTCGAAAATCGCAGTTCTTAAACTAATATCCCCTAAAAATAAAAGACAAAAGTGCAGAGTGGTGGTTGTTTGTTTATTAACTACAGCCGTGCATAGTTTTTCATTGAGTTAAAAAAAAAAAAACCTACTAATAGACTTGCTAAACAGATATTCAATTAAAAATGTGTTGCGTCTATCTAACGATACAACGCGTTGCAACGAACTGTACTTTCATCGATTAATCAAATTGAATGATTCGCCCTATGTTATAATTATAATAAAAAATTGTTTTATGTAATAATTTTTTGCATATGAGTCTAGAATTAATAAAAACTTAAATATATTATTAATTTTATTTTTATTATTATTATAGTTTCTTTATTATTTCTTTTTAGTAATAAATAGCACTTTTTCGCCAAAAATCACAAAAAAAAACTTTTTTAATTTTTTTTTTTTTACAAAAATTTTGACTTCGCAAGAAATAAAAAATAAAAATAAAAATAAAGAAATAAAAATTTTCATTTTTAAAACTAGAGTTGCCTATTAAATTAAAAATTTTTAACATCGGTCCAAAAATGACAATTTGTTAATGTTTTTATTTTTTATACACCCGACGTCTACTATTTTAAGAAATCGTGGCTCTGTCTTTATCAACACTATAACGTCAACCTTTACGTTGCAGTAACTATTCATTTTATTCATTGTGGATAAGAAAATCCTGTATTTGAGAGCTTTGTGTTATGTGAAATAGTCTTAAGTTAAAAATATAAAGAAACATATAATATTTGTGTTAAGTATTTGTTATAAACTTTTAAATTTCGTTTGCTCAAAAAAATGTATTACCCTAAATATAACCTCTAAGCAGTAGTAAATAAGAAAATGAGTTATGTTTGGTCACATGGCGCTTATAAAACAATACTTCAGAAGATTTTCTGCTATTAAAACACCATTAAGAATTAATTTTATTCAGTAATAATGATTCTCCAAAGCAATATAATATTCTTAATGCATAGAGACTTTTAAATTGACAGCAATTATCAGCAAATAAGTACAAATCTCCCGATATTACAATTCTTGTCTTCTGATTATTTGCATTTCAAAACTGTAATCAAGCGTGGAAAGAACTAGCATTTAATACAGTTAAACATAACCATTCCGGAACGATGAAAGCTTTTAAAAATGTTAATTAAAAAAAATTTTTAGTTTCACTAAGGAAAAAAAATTAGCGAACGACGATTTCATATATATTTTTTGTTCTAAGAGAATGTCCAAAACTCTTTCATTATTTTATGCAATTGAAAATATTCGAAGCTGATTACTTCCCAAGGAAGTAAATTATTATGAAATTCTGAACACAAAATTAAACTATAATTTAAGTTGTACAGAGTTTAAATTAGAAACTCTTAATATGCAATAAATTAATAAACCGGGCTCAAACGAAGCTAGTTCTTTCTAATTAGCATACGTTCTCGCAAGAGTTTATATTTAAATAAAATAAATTTTAAAATTGTAAATTAATCTTAGCAATTTTAAAAACCCGTTGCTTAATCAACATTCAACAACTTGTTATACTTTTAATTTTTTAATATCAATACATTTTTCTTAAGAAAACAAAAACAAGTCAGTCATCAAATGGCTAAAAAAAATTCTGACTTAAATTAATTTGACATGCAATTTATGTTCTACTACTTATCACTGACTTCATTTGTTCCGTAGCGCATTCACGAAAGTTTTTAACTCTCAGATCTATGTTGCTTTAAAGTTGCAATCATATTCTATACATTCAACGGTAGCCCTTAAACTTAAATCAAAAGTGATGTGGAATGTCCAAATTTTATATAAAAACTTCTTTAACTAATTGCAAAGAAAATAGAAAAAAATTTTAAACGGATCTTGTATAATAATGCTCGTTAAGAGTTTAAAGCATAAAAATTTTTAAACTTTGGTTTACTGGCACTTTTGCAAATAGTTTTTTAATGAACTCTAAAGTTTCCTAAAGTTGCATTTTTCCACTATTAAGTTATCATATGAGATTGTATTGAACACTAAAATTTACATCAAGTATGAAATCATTCAAATAAGCAAACAAAAATTATAGAACCATAAAGAGTTTAATCTACAACTAGTTTTAAAAGCAAAATTGTAAAATGACAACCTTCACATTGAAGTCAATGTTGTTTATTCGTTTCACTTAACGTTTAAACACTTAATTGAAAGAAAGACCTCCACAGAAAACACAAAAATTATATTCATGCACTCACTATTGATTGTTAGAGAGTTAAAATTCTATTTAAAATAATTTTTTAGATTATTTGTAGTTTTTCTATTATTCTACGCATGTTTTGTTTTTAGAGAACCTTAAGTCAAATTTTTGTGCATAATTATTATGCCACACAACGCCTACACAATTAACTTTGGCGCGCAAAACAACAAGCTTCGTACACACAGCTGCCAGATTAGATGTTTTAATGACGATATTGGAGATTATTGTTTAACGGGTATTGTTTTTAAGTTATTGAGACATTGCAAAAATTTCTCTTTCCTTTTCCTTTTTTCTTTTGTATTTTATTGCTTGATTGAAGTATAACGAACTTTTTGTTAAAAATGTGGACTCTAAATTTAAGAAATAACGAAAATTATTTGCTTTCCTTGAAAATTTCCACCATTTTTTGTTTAGCGCAAAACAATTTTTTTTTCAAAAATATTCACTGGCTCTTTATTTTGTTAATTTTTATATACAATCGTTTAATATTTACGATTTGGAGAAATTAAAAACAATTTGGATTAGGACGAGTAAACAGACATTCTTTTTTTACTTTCTCTCTATTTTTTAAATTATTATATACAATTGTTTAATATTTATGATTTGAAGAATTAAAAACAACTTAAAGCAGAATGAGTGAACAGGCATCCTTTTTTTTGCGATAGACTTGTAATCCCGCCTAAATACTTAATCCCGCGTCAACATTGCAGTCAACAATCAACAACAAATTATAAAAACCTTAATATTCTGCCATTTTATTTTCTAATTGGTTTTTTTGAATTGCAAAATAGAACGCGCCAATTGTGTTATTTTGTTTGGCTCTGTGTGATTTTCTTAACAACACTGTTATGCAATTTACGCTCTACTTATACAGATTTACTAAAGGAAGAACATCCATAAAGTATATATTCAGTATATTGAATTTTCTCCATTTTGAGTGCAGAAAATAATCTTTGCCTTCAAGTATTTGAAATTATTAGACGTTCATGTTTCATTTACTAATTTTACTAGTCAGGCCTTTTACAAAAATTTTTAAGTAAACAAATTTTTAAACTAATCAAAAAATTGCAAATTATCAAAACTTTTGTCGACTTTTGCTGACGTTTTAGTTTTTTTGTTTTTTTTACAGTGATCATTTTATTCATTGCTGTCGCTTTATTTAATCAACTTAGTATACCTTTTGCTTAAAACTGTCGTAATGCTTGTAAGTGCGATTTCTAGTTATAGGCGAGTTTAATCGTCTAGATTCTTTTAATATGCAAAGATCTTGCAGCTTGTTTTGGTTGTTTCTTTTATACTTGTATTTATGTACGTTCCGGAAACAAATAGTAGGGGGGTTTAATTAATTTAATCAAATTTTGTGTGTATTTATCTACATAAAAACAATGACCCGCATTTATGAAAAGTAAATATGTACATGCGATAAAAAATTTGACTAATGTATTATTTTTGATAAAATATCCAATAAGTAAGACATGTCTTATTTTAATTTGTATACAAGTTTGAACAGAAACAATTTCCTTTTCTTAATAATGTGGAATCAAAAGAGTGCCGTGAGACAGAAAACTGCGGGTGATAAAAATACGCACACATGCACAGAGTTGATTTAAACAATTGAGTGTTTGTCATCCGCTGCAAAGAATCAAACTTTTCAGTTTTAAACAGAATTTTTTTTATTGTAAACGTTTTTAAAGATACTTTGTTTTGGTTTCAGATGCATTTAGTTAATGAGAAGTTTTTAAAGCTTTTTAAATTTTTCAAAAGTTGCTCAATAATTTTATGTTTTTCTCGATGTTCTCATTTTTTAGGTTTGTAATACAGAAATTTTTATAATCGAAATAGAACTTTGAATATAATTACATATTATATCATACACAATTGTTTATTGGGAAGATGAACTTAAGCCATTTTGTGCCTTATCCTGATACAATGTTGTCACCTGAAACGTGTAAAGTTGCTGGCCTGTTCTCACAAAGAAATAACTTCTCCTATACCAAGAGATAATAATCCACAAACGTTACGTCGCACGCTTTTTTCAATTTGACTGGATAATTGTTAGAAGTGACCCACCAGTACGCAAAAAATGTTCTTTAGTAATTCAATTATTTAAAATAAGTAAATATGACTTCATCATGGTTGCATTGACAGTATTATTCTCGCTGGCTTCATAAAATAAATCTTAAAGACTAATAAATTCATCGGCCCTTAAAGCGCATTAAACCATAATTGGGTTTTGTACAATTTTTTACTTCAAGTTTATTTCTTATGCCGGCTGAATCTAGCAAAGTTGTTGTCCGTCGCGCACTCTCCAATATCTTTGCGGATGCGTTCTATCATTTAAAGATTACTTTGTGCGATATTAATTCATGATGTATCAATTTAGTCGCATGTAGCGCAATGGTCTCGTGATTAAATGGAAAAGTAAACTAAATCACAGTAATAATACAGTTGGCGGAATTTTTTCTTTCTAACACTTTATCTCTGTCAAAAGACGTAACCTTAAAAAGTAGTAGTCGAACTATTTTAGTGTTGTAACAAATGAATTGTCTTAATTCGGTTCAAGTTCATAACAATCAGTACGACACTAGAACAGCATCTAGTGTTGTGAAGAAAAACATATGAAAAAATAAAAATAATATTATATTCGTTAATAAAGCGAATGTATGGACTTTGTCTAACTAAATTAATATTGATTGATTTTAAATGCTCCCCGTATTCCTATTTTCAAATTAGTTAGTTAAATCGATGGTGTATATGTTGGAAGAGACAAAGACAGCTGATGACGGATGTAAAGATTCTTCTTCTTATATTTAAAACAAAAACTAATAACAAAATACGAAAAAAAGAAAATTGATTTAAAAAAAATTTGGACAACGAGTGTTAACATAGATAACCAAAAAAAAAAAAAAAAAAAAAAAAAAAAAAATCCGTCGTTTTTAAAATTTACATCTCAGTTCTATTCTAAAGTTAGTGTTATCAATTTACATACATACATAAACAAAACTGTATTATTTCTTATTGTTTAAATTTGAAGTTGGCGTACAGTACACATTAATAATAGTGTCGTCATATTTGAAAGTACGTAATAATTCTTATCAGTTCTTTGTTGCAACGTAATGGGCCAGAGTCCAACTGATAAGGTACGTCGCTGTTGATAGGTACTATGAGTAAGTTGACTGTAGCTTAAAAAAATAAATTACGAAATTGTTTCTTAACTTTTGTATTAGTTGGTAGTTTTAAACAGACTAAAAAAAGAAGAAGGTTATTAATTCGTCTTTTTATTTTTATTTTTGTGTTCACATAGAACTCAGCCATTTCTCAACCGATTTTGAAAATTATTTTATATTGAATGTAGTCTCTTAAAAAAGGTCATAATATTAAAAACTAAAGGGTGTTCCTTGCAACGCACATGATTTTTACATGTCTACTGAACCATAACTGGCACTCATATAAAGTTTTAACAAAATGGATAAATTTAAAACTTCCAATAACTAAAAGTAATAAAAAAATTTTTACTCAGTTAAAAGATGTACCTTTAGGTGACAGAAATAACCGACTTATATCGCTCTATTTTTTGAACCGTTATAGTCAAATACTTGAAAATTACGAGTACATAAAATGTGTACTTTTAAAAGTAGAAATTAAATAGTGTCTCCATAGGAAATGCAAATCAATGTTTATGTTCTTAGCTTTTGAACCGTTGTCCGCTGTTACAACAAGTTTCTTAACTTTTGTAGAATTTACTCACAAGTATAAAATATAAATTGTAAATTAAAGGGTCTTATCAGTCTTTTTTCCACTATGCGTGTACCGTATATTTATAACTGTGGTATTTAACACCTCACGTTACTGACTTACAAACTTATCTCAAACTTTCAATTTAATGTTTTTTGTCTAAAATGTAATAACAAAAAAAAAAAAAAACATTACATCTCCTTTTGACGTTATTGTACTTTGTTCTTGAATCTGAATATTGCAGTCCTCTTCAATTCTTTTCTGTTACTGATAATATCAAAAAACTTTGCCGAGGCACTAGATGAGCTAGAGAAAATTTAATTACCGCAATCGTTCAGATATACATAGTTTTGAAAATTTTGCTATTGAAAATCAGCTAGATCGGTCCATGTCCTACGAGGCAGCAATCGACGCACCACGCCTGTCTCTAATTTTTCCATATTGTTGGGAACAAATCTATAAAAAAAATTAACTGAAAACATTATGTAGAGAAATTGGCGCTCGCCCATATTTTTCATGTTTTTGAGATTATGCACCATATTTTTTTAAGATATCAAGAAAAGTATTTTAAGAAATAATAAAATTTAAAAAAAATGCATAATCCACTAAGAGCCGATTTTATTTTTATGTAAAGTTATATAGTACTCAAGCTTGCCATATTTGCCGATTTATTGGCATTTTGCCGATTTTTAGCCTAAAATTATAAAAGTGCCAATTTGCCGATTTTTATTTTTATCAAACTCTTACACGCGGTAACTTTGTATACATTACATTAATACAATCTTTAATAAGTTCGATGTTTCTTGAAAATTTTATCCTTAAATAAAAGTAATGTAAGTCAAAATAAAATGATCTAATCAATTCTTTTAAACTAAATTATTTTAATGGGAGTTTCATTATATCAATAAAAGTAAACCATTTATGTAAATAATAAATAAATAAAATAAAAATTAAATAATATTAAAATAATAGATCAGAAATTTTCGGTATCTAGTCATTCCGTTCTACCAAATGAACGTGATTTTGAATTGATAAAAATGAAAATAAGAAAAAATTGAATTACTCATATAATGAATGGATTGAACAGTTCAGCGAAAGAAATATCTTTTCATTCAACGAATGTCTCAGCAGTATTTAATTCCAAGAAACAATAAAAAGAATGGTGAAAAAACCGCTTGTCTCAAAATCCAATGGAAAAGATTCCAGAAAAGTTAACCTTTTAAAACGTTTTTAAAACTGCTTTAAATAACTTTACAGGCCAAAAATATATGAAAACGTTGTATTATTTCCACAATAAACAATCAAATGCATAACAATTTATTAGTAAACGGCTATTTTATAGATTGTGTGTTATTTCATGTGTAAACATTATTTAATTCTGAATTACTCTGTTTTGTTTTTTTTTTTTTTTTGTTTGTTTAATTGTATTTTAAAACAGAGTATTTTAATTCTGCCGATTTTTTGTCGATTTAAAAACTAAATTGCTGATAATGCCGATTTTTTGGGCAAATATGCCGATTTCTTATGAAAATCATCTGGCACCCCTGATAGTACTTATTTTTTTTTAACTCTCTCTCACCCCAATATTCGCGTTTTTGATTGGATATGCTTCAGTAAACTATATATACTTAGATAAGCACATGGTAAATGGTTTATAAGATTCGGCTTAATTAATTATTACTTTTTTGACGAAAAGGGAAAAAAGACTCATAAATTAAGGAGTTTTTCTTGTGAATTTTAAGTATGTAAATTTATGTGGTTATCAATACCGACCCACAAGAAGAATGTCCCAAAGGAAGGCAACCATATTCAAGTCCTCTAAAATTAAACTCAGACCTAAACCAAAGACTATAAATATAATTTGTCGATGGACGTACGGCTACTGCCACCTTAAGAGCAAATTCACAAAGAAAGATTATTATTCTCAGCAAATTTATTATTCCCATCTCACAAAAATTCATTTGTATATGCGTGCATACATACGTGTGTGTATGTATTTACATTATAAAATATCGCACATAAACCAATGTTATCGATTGTGTATTTGCAGGGTAACAATATGTGTTTTATTGTTGTACAGAAGAAATTATATCGACTTACACCTAATATAAAATGTTTTTATTATCTCAATATAATTACATTCATATACATATAACATATCATAATTAAATGTTACTATTTGCTTAAATAAATGTTAACATTTACTTTTTAATAACATTTATCATTATTCTAAGATGGATCAGTTGCAAATTATTCTTAGATTCGGTCACATTTGTGAAAACACCGAAAAAATGCACACAGATTTTAATTTAGAGTTACTTTAATTACATTCTGCGCTTACAAACTCTCCAAACAGGGTGGGTATTTGCACACTCACTCATACTCACTGCACATGAGTGAGAATCTGCTCTGCTTTTTTTCCCCACCGCACATGTGAGAGTACCTATTTTTTGTTTTGCTCATGGATGACAAATGTGCACATTTTTTTTTGTTCATGGATAAGAAATTTAAAAATTTTATTTGCTCATCCTCCTGTGAAAAATGTGATTATTTTATTTTGCTCATCCTCAAGTATAAAAAATGTGCGTTTTGGCAGAAACACAATTAAAACAAGTAGGTATTTAGATAAACAATAAACAGAAAAACCCTTTCCGATATATAATTGTTTTCTCACAAATAGTTAAAAATAAGTAAATCATTAAACTTAATCCTCACTTTTTTGCAGCGTTATTTATTGCACATTTTCACTGATGAGAATACATATAAAATGAACTTTTACTTTAAAAAAGAATAAAAAGAAAATAAACAAAAGATATTCAGCTACGTCTTTGAGTGCTGTCAATAAAACATTTATTAATAACAAAATTTCATTTAATGAAGTAATGTCATATAAAATGTTAATAATTTAATTTACAAATAAATACGTATGTACGTAAAATCCAACATACAATTAAATAACACATTTCGTTTTCTAGGGAATTTTCATATTTTTTCTAAATACCTACTTGTTTTGATTATGTTTCTGCCAAAACGCACATTTCTTATAATTGAGGATGAGCAAAATAAAATATTCACATTTCTCACACATGAGGATGAGCAAAATAAAATGTTCTGATTTCTCATCCATGAGCAAGGTAAAATGAGCAAAACAAAAAATTTATCATTTGATGCAAAAAAAAAAAAAAAATAAATAAAGCACACATACTCTCACAAGTGCGGTGAGGAAAAAAAGCAAAGCAGATTCTTACTCATGTGAAATGAGTGAAAATGAGCTAGAATTATGAGCAAATACTTACTGTGTCTTCAAAGAAAAATATTAGTTTAGTATCTCAGTTATAGTAAACTACACATAGTGCTTGAAAATAATAGAAAATAAAATAAATAAAATTCTAGTGCAATGCTCAATAAAACGCTATAATAAAATAAATAAATTCATAATGAGCAAAATTAGTAAAGCAAGAGTCCACAACAAAAATAAATTATCGTCTTTATCAGGCAGTCAATGTTGTTTACCACATTGTGGCAAATCGAACAGAAGTGTTCCAAATTTACAAATTTTTCGTTTTCCATATTCTGATACCATATTGCCTAAAGCGTGGTTAGAAAAATGTAAGTTTGACGAATATATTTTGGAAAGATAACATGCATTATACGTAAGCGAAAGGCACTTTTCACCAGACTGTATTAGAAAGAAATATTTAAAGCGAGGTGTGCCTTAACGGATAAAAACGTGTCTACAGGTTCAGAAGAAGAAAACTGTTTTAAAAGTGAGGATGCTAAACTATCTCCGCCATGTAAGCGTATGAACTCCGCCATGTAAACGTGTGACATCAGAATTACTATCATTGTCATAAAAGCTATAAAAATTAAGATTTTTATCGAAAAAAAGTATTTTAAAATGTTAAAATACCTAAAAGTTGTGATGAAACACAGTTTAAGGAAGAAAAACGAAACTCTAAAAAGAAGGGCCAAAACATTAGAAAAGAAAGTGATAAACACAAAATCTATAGTGGCCGAAGTTGACAAATTAAATATTAATAAAAATAAAAAAAACTTTCTGTAAAATGCTCATAAAACAAAATAGGGAAAAAAATGCTCGTGTGGAAAATTATGAGATAATCTTTGCTTAAAGCATTTATTATAGATCTACTTCCACATACTTGTTTTTAAGAAATATATTAAAATTAAAACCTTCCGAGCCCTTCTCTAAGTAGATGCAGCACTATTAAGAATTTGCAGCCAGTCTCATAAAGGGCGACCTTAAAACATCACATGGAGGGTTGTGAGAGAAAGTTTTTAGTTAGAGTGTGGAAAAACAACAAAAATGACAAAGTTAACAACAGTGCACATAAATCCAAATAAAAAAAAGATGCGTTTTGGCATAGCTGCCCAAACTCTGAGCAATTCAGTTGCTGCTGCGATCCAATTTGTTATTGAAAACCATCAGTTTACACGAAGTTCTTCAGCAATAGCCACTTCAACTGGTGCATTTTTTAAAAATCTCGACAGTTACTTTAATTGTTTAAACAGCATGTATTTCAATGACTCCAAACCTCTGAAAGGTGGCTTAAAGTTTAACAGTACAACTTGGCAAGTATCTCAAGAGCTGACCACATACATGAAACGGGTTAAATTAGTTCAAACCAAGAAGGCTATCTTATTTTTATCAGCTGTGCATTTTAACCAGCCGTTAGAAAACCACTTTTCATTTATACGTGCCAAAGGGCACTGCAAAAATTCTTTAGTTAATTAATGTAACATCGCAGTAGGTAAGCTGTTATCCTTTAAAGTAACTCAGTTTAACTCCTTATTTAGTTGTGCAAACGACGATACAATATTTTAACCCATTGATATTCAAACAATTTTAGAAGATACTCAAAAGACTGGCAGTATATCCGAAAGTACGCACTCCCCTAAAATAAATGTCGCAGATATATACAATGAAAATGAAGAATACTTTAATGAAGATTAATTTTGTATTGTTGTTGTAACATATTATTTTTTTTAACGCTGCGGCTTCTTATAAAAAAGACACAGGACATTTTTTATATACAACAGCAAAAAAGTTTATATTTTTCAACTAGCAAAAGGCCAAAAAAATTCGTGGAAATTTTGACAATTACATATGAATGTGTGTATATTGTAAATTGTGTACATATACATCGGAAATATATTGTATATAGTATAAATATATAATAATAAACTTAACAAAAAACTTAATAATGAATATATACAAATAAATCCCTTATTTTTATACCGTTGTATTGGATTTCATTATAAACATTAAGTATTTACAAGAATAAATATTGAACAAATTACTACATAATTTAGGGCACGGTTATGCATATTTTAAAAACTACACCAATAAAAAAAGTATATTTACTCTACAATAACAAAAACAGTCATATGTATATGTCATGTTATAAGTAGGAAAAATAGTATTCAGATATATAATTTTAACAGGAGTGCTACATTCGGCTATGCCAAATCTTATATGGGGTGACAGAGAATTAAAAAATAAAAAAATGTTAGTAAAAGAAAAATCGGCTCTTAATGGGTTAAGCATTTTTTTTTTTTAATTTAGTATTTCCTTAAAGTCCTCTTCAAAAGCTTTCAATGATACCCGTATTGATGTTTAAAAAAAATTTAAAATTACAGAGCCCCGTAACTCGGAAAATGTAGGCGAGCGCCAATTTTTTCACTTGATGTTTTTCTCTTAGTTTTTAATTCTCTAGCGCCCCATACATTTATTTTTCTAATTGTAGTTACTTAATTGTTCAAAATGACATGAAAAAATTAGAGGTAAGCGTGATGATTTGCCTGCTGCCTCGAAGGACATGGACCGATAATGCTGATTTCCAATAGCACCTCTTTCGACACTGTTTGATCGATTGACGTATTTATTTATTTATTTTTTTTTTTTTTTGTGAAATTAAGTTTGACCCGAACGGACAGACGGACATCGCTCAATCGACATCGCTATGCATAAGGATTCAGAATATATATACTTTATAGGGTTGAAATGGATATTGTAGAAATTACACACGGAATGACAAACTTATATACCTATATATACTCCTTTTCCACCTTTTGTGGTGAAGGGTATAACAAGCACTTTCTTCTTCACATGTATAAACGTAAGTATGTGCGTTTTTATATGTAAAATGTATGTTTCTTCTCTCTTAATACTGCCCATTATCAAAACATATCTTATGAACATCCGCACAAACACACATTTGTATACGCATGTGTGTATAAATCTCTTATATTTACAAATATGCATTGTGATCTCTTGAGTTTTGCTTACGCTCACTGAATATTTTCCCTCTTGTCTCTTATCCCCGCTATCAAAGAGCAGTTCATAATGTTCAGAGTTTCACTCTATAAATTTATAGTCTTTGCCTAAACTTTAAAATAGTCGATACCCTTGAAATTTTTATGAAGCTCCTTCTGCCAAAATCCTTTGTCAAACTTTGCATGTATTTTTTTAACAGATGTTTAAACATTTAAAAATTTATATTAAAAATTATTGCCAAGTTTTAACATACCAACCTATGCTTGCGTACGTTACAGAAAATAGACCCGTCACTATAAACTATTTATGCATTGTGTGTGTACGGATTAAAGTGCAGATACCTTGTTAATGCTTTCGAAAAAATATGTAACAAAAGGGCGCTTAGTTTATTCTAAGCAATGCAACTACCGTTTTTATTTTAAATTTAGAGTACGATCAGAGCTTACAAATGCGTAATTCGCTACTAACAAACCCAAGAAACAACATATTAAATGAATAGGAATACAAAGGTTAAGTTTCTCTTTTTACTTTACCATAAGTAGTATAGGTAAAGTAAAGTAATCTTGAAAAAAATCTACATCGGGATTTGTACGGAATTTTTAGTTCTCTAAATCCAGTTTTACAATTTTTGCGATGATATCTGTTGGTGGATAGGGTTGGGTTTAGATTTTATTTTAATTAGTTCAGAAATAACTGAGTTCTGCGCGCGTAAAAATATGAAAAATGTAATATTCAGACGAATTGATATTCTACTCCTTTCTTTTTAAATCGTTTAAAAAAAAAATGCACCAACAAATACATGGCGTACATTAGAGAACATTAAAGTTGATTACTAAAATAACTTGTTAATCTTACACGTCATTTTATTGCAAATGGCAACCCTCAATAAAAACAAGCGTATTTGGACCCAATTCAAGGGACATGTATTATAAAAAAAAAATTTATACACTTAAATGCCGTTATTATAACTTACATGCAACTAAAGTTAGGATGTTATCGGACGGGTAAGTAATTTTTCCATATCATAAGTATACTTCAAGGTAAAAGTGACCTATAAGCTAAATGGAAGATCGTCTTGCATTTAAATTTTAAGGTTAGGTTTAAGAGTTTGAAGTAGCCATATTTTTTATCTAAAGGTTACCATATTTCTGGCTTATAAAGAAAACATAAATTGATTTTCAATTTCGTTCAGCAATAAAAAAATGGAAAGCAAACAACATTTCGTGTTTATCAACAGGGTCTGGATATTATTAAAAATACGCACCCAAAAAGAAAAAATTTAAAAATGTTCGCGAACAAGTTAAATACTTCAGCGAATATTATTTGTGTAAAGATTTAGAATACCAAAGAATATATTTCAGCATATTTAAGAAAGTTTTGTACCACCATATCAATGTTAATAATTTATGTAATAATTGAAAAATATTATTTAAGGCAATATCTCATGTCACCTCAGATTGAGTTATAGCGCTAAGGTTTTATGAAAGCGGCAGTTTTCTTCTTACAGTGGGTGACTTTTGGGGTGTAAGCGTCTCTACAGCACGACGAATAGTTAAGGCCGGGGCACATAGAATCCTTCATACGTTATACTTTGACAAATTCAACTGACAAGTCAGTTAAAATACATGTTTTCTTATGAGCGTTGTCAAAATCAATACGTGTCCGTCAACGCAAAGTACGAAAGTTGGTCAACTTTTAACTTTTGACGTATGTTAAATACTTTGACAACTATCAACTGCTTCTTCTTCTCTGTTTTCTTTTGACTCTTGCTGTGTTTCAATTGTGTTTTGTGATTTTAATAAAACAATTTTGGTGGCAAACAATAAAATACAAATTTAATTAAATTAACAAGTGAATAAAATACAAATTAAATTTAAAAGTGAATAAAAATAGAGAGCAAACTTTGATTTAACATCCGTCAGCAAAGTATTCATTGTGCCAACCACACCCGTCGTTACTTTTACTTTAGTTCAATTTGTCAAAGGAATATATTTAATGCTTCTTTTGATGCAAAAGGGATGCAGCAAACAAAATCTGATTTCTTTGAAATTTTAAAATGTCCAAAAGTTATCGGAGTAATTGATTTTACCCACCATGGCGAAATAATACAGGTGAACGCACGGGCGAAAAAGCTCATCAGCTGTCAAAAAAAAAAAATTATTTGTTTAACAAAATTTTAATGTACCAGAAAAATAATTTGTGCAAAACAAAATCACATTTTTCTAAATTTTAATTTTAAGAAAATTAGAAATTTAACGCGGACGAAGTCTTGAGCACTGCAAGTCATAAATAATTTTGTAGCTGCACAATTTGAAATTTCTTTTATGTCTCCCTACACAAAAGGCATTCATCGCTTTCGTCTAACCAATCCAAAATACAGTTCCAACGAAACAATGTTTAGGAGACCTTTCAAGTTCAAAGCATTCTCTTTAGTGTTCCTTCTAAGTTTCGTATCTATAGAAAGAGAAAAACTCACTTGTAGAAAAGTTACAATAGCTGTAACCAATGTCGAAAAAGAACATAATTGATGCCAGCAGCTCGTTTAGAAATTTGATGTTTATCCGCACGTGAGCAGCGCATAAAGCTTAAAATCGTTTTTAGTTTCTTTTTTGTATCCGGTAATATTTCATCTTGCTCTTCAATATATTTTTCCAGTTTATTTTTAAGACCTTTAGATATAATGCCAGCCATACACGTTGCGACATGCAACACGCAACTTCATATAACTTCACCACAAACACTGCAATCTGTTGTACAAGCTTCTCAAGTTATACAACAGGTCGCAACGTGTATGGCTTGCAATGCATCATCGCCGAATTCTGGTAAAAAAAATAAAAAAATACTTTTGTCTTATTTTTTTTTTCCAATTTTTTATGTTTGTTTTTTAACAATATTTTGTTTTGACAACATAACTAGATTTTGTAGCAACAAATTCCCTTTGATTTTTGTGTTGTTGCATTGTTTTAGCCGTGCAATCACCTGTATTAATTCGCCTTGGTACCCACATTTGTTTTCAATCACCAGAAAAATGTAACGCAGAAATTTTTGGTATCAAACAATGCTTTTTTCCCTTAACATTCAAGCAAAGTGCAATGCAAAGCTAATGTTTCAGGATTTAGTTAAGAGGTGGCACACAACAAAAATATACTTAAAAACAGCCGTTTAAAATTCCTTATGAAAGATGGTCAATTTCAAAAATTTCCATAAAACAAAACCTAATTATAAGCAGCGTCTATTTTAATACAAAAATACTTTGCAGTTTTAGTAACTAAGAAAAATAACAAACACTACGTTTTATGAATCAATTTAATTTTACAAGAGTAGTCGGCTCTTGTTTTCATACTGCCATATTTTTAGAAAGTAAAACTTTATTTGTTGTAGTAATAACGAAAATTAGTTACAGGTTACTCATTCCTTACTTTGGAAAAAGTTACATTTAAGATATGAATCTTAAAGGCAAGTTATAATAATAGCCCTTAGAGTCACACACTACAGACACCGATCAAAGTGTAGTTATTCTAATGCTTTTTTAATTATTAATTATTAAATAATTTTTTTTTTATAATTGAATCTTTTTTCATATTTAAAGAATAATTGCTCTATTGTTATAACATTTTTTCACCTTTTTACCTCTTTGAGCCATTGTTATTATGGCAAACGGTGCAAAACAAGTTCCAAGTAAAACATGTACAGTATTTTTGATACCATTTACTTCCTACATTAAAAATAATTATTATTATAAATATATTAATCTTTGTTTTGTGAGAGTCGTACATATAGGTGGTCGTGTCGAAAGGACTATCTAAGATACACTACATGCTACATATATTTTTCAAATTCATTTTCTTAAAGTGCGTTCAGATTAGTCAAATATTTGACCAAAAAAGCGTAACCACTATTTTAACAAAATTTTATTTAATCTTTCCTGGCAGGTATCGTTACGGATGACGATTTAAAATATTATAACTGTAATATCTTACCTTTTATATTAGGTTGGATCTTGTATTGCTTATTAAGTATTTGAAAAGTAGAAAAAATATTTTCCTTTATTTAGTGGTTACGTAATTTAAGTCAAATATTTGACTAATCTGAACGTACCTTAAAGGTTATTGACTAGTTTCTTAATATATTTTATTAGATTTTTCGCTTATGACCTCATTTTTCTATCATTGAAAACGTAATCTATGATTTTGGATCAAATTTATAATGAGGGAAACTTTGATTTTTTAACAATTTTTTGTTGTTGCCATTTTTAGTGAATTTTGGAGTTAATATGAAGTATTTATTATTTCGTGTTAAATTCATAATTCGGAGTCAGTGTTGTAGTGTTGTCAACTTTAGAGTTTTAAAAAGCTCAAATATTTACAAAGCAAATGTTAATGTTTTTTGACCTTTTATTATATTTAATTTTATTTTATAATGAAATAAGCACTAGGTCAGTTTTAGAATAAAAATAAAAATATTGTTTATTATTTTATACTTTTTTCTTTCAATATTTCGCCACACCGTTGGGTGGCATCTTCAGGAAACAGGAAATAATATTATTAAACAAATTCTATGCTTTTCAAACACAAAAACCAAGGTACATTTATTTTACTAGGTAAAAGCGGTTCTACAACAAATACAACATTTGTAAAAACAACATGGCATTTTATTGTTGCTTTGTGAGTGGAAATGTCAAAAATAGAAAAATAAAACAAAAGAGAATTATTCTAAAAACAAACGCTATCTTTGTTCTGCATATGCTTGTTGTTAGTGTTTTTTGAAATTCGTAAACAAAAGTAGGAAAATATAAACAACTTTTGATATGTCCAACTACAAACCAGCTGGGCGGACGACACTACCTAGTAAAATAAATGTACCTTGCACAAAAACATTAGTTCAATTGAAAAAATTTGTCAAATTAACTCAAAAAAAAAATTTTCAAAAAACAAAGACAAAAAATTCAAACATTTTAAAATATACATACTCATAAACGTTCAATACTCAAAAAACACACATTCAAATTTTAAATTTCAAAAAATAAAAAATACATAAAACATTATACCAAATACAAACACATAAATTTACTTAATGAAAATGTTACAAACAACTAAGTTAAGATACATTATAATGTTCACTATTTTTTATGCACTAAATGTCTGTAACACTGCGCAACATTATCAGTATCAGCTTTAAAGTTTGTTCTTTTTGTTGTTGGCACTTTAATTATTTGTAACATCTCTAACATATACCGACGTTTATAATTATTTTCTATATTTAAAACTGATGCATTTTCAAAATTAGGAAGATGATTTAATCTGGCACAATGGGAAGATAATGCAGTTTTTTGTGAATTATGAATGTCTCTATATCTCTGATCAGACTTATGTCCAGCTATTCTAGTTTTTAGTTTATTTTTAGTTGTACCTATATATACATTATTACAACCTTCATTATCATTACCATTACAAGGTATTTTGTATACTACATTTGACATGTCCCATTTTTGTATTCTATCTTTCGTTTTACTAAACAATCTATTTAAAGTATTATAAGTTTTGTATGCCATTTTATATTTTTCAGAATCAAAAATGTTTGATTTTTCTATCCTTTCTGCTATTTCTGATACGTAAATTAAAGACTTGTAAACTTTTGTTGTTGTCACATTTCTTTTGTTACTTGCTCTTCCGTATATAAATTGTTTAAACAATCTGTTTATAACTTGCATTGGAAAATTATTATCGCTTAAAATCTTTACAACTCTATCCTTATTTCTTTTGTGAAACTCCTTATCACTTATCTTAAATACTTTTTCTATTAAATTCCTGCCCGTATTAATAATTATTCTCTTGTTATGTTTTGAATAGAAATTAATAATTCTACCATTCCACTTTTAATTTGTTACCTCTTCTAATTACCAAAGTATCTAAATAATGGAGTTTAAAATCACATTCTATTTCTAATGTAAATTGTATACAACTATTAAATTTATTAAATGTTTTCAACATTTTCTTAATTCCAGATTCAGAAATAATACAGAATAAATCATCTACATATTTAGTCATTAATCTTGGCTTAATACTAAGTTCTTCAATGCACACGTCTAATAACTTCTCCATAACAATATCCGGAAGAATTATTAATTTCTATTCAAAACATAACAAGAGAATAATTATTAATACGGGCAGGAATTTAATAGAAAAAGTATTTAAGATAAGTGATAAGGAGTTTCACAAAAGAAATAAGGATAGAGTTGTAAAGATTTTAAGCGATAATAATTTTCCAATGCAAGTTATAAACAGATTGTTTAAACAATTTATATACGGAAGAGCAAGTAACAAAAGAAATGTGACAACAACAAAAGTTTACAAGTCTTTAATTTACGTATCAGAAATAGCAGAAAGGATAGAAAAATCAAACATTTTTGATTCTGAAAAATATAAAATGGCATACAAAACTTATAATACTTTAAATAGATTGTTTAGTAAAACGAAAGATAGAATACAAAAATGGGACATGTCAAATGTAGTATACAAAATACCTTGTAATGGTAATGATAATGAAGATTGTAATAATGTATATATAGGTACAACTAAAAACAAACTAAAAACTAGAATAGCTGGACATAAGTCTGATCAGAGATATAGAGACATTCATAATTCACAAAAAACTGCATTATCTTCCCATTGTGCCAGATTAAATCATCTTCCTAATTTTGAAAATGCATCAGTTTTAAATATAGAAAATAATTATAAACGTCGGTATATGTTAGAGATGTTACAAATAATTAAAGTGCCAACAACAAAAAGAACAAACTTTAAAGCTGATACTGATAATGTTGCGCAGTGTTACAGACATTTAGTGCATAAAAAATAGTGAACATTATAATGTATCTTAACTTAGTTGTTTGTAACATTTTCATTAAGTAAATTTATGTGTTTGTATTTGGTATAATGTTTTATGTATTTTTTATTTTTTGAAATTTAAAATTTGAATGTGTGTTTTTTGAGTATTGAACGTTTATGAGTATGTATATTTTAAAATGTTTGAATTTTTTGTCTTTGTTTTTTGAAATTTTTTTTTTTGAGTTAATTTGACAAATTTTTTCAATTGAACTAATGTTTTTGTGTTTGAAAAGCATAGAATTTGTTTAATAATATTATTTCCTGTTTCCTGAAGATGCCACCCAACGGTGTGGCGAAATATTGAAAGAAAAAAATATAAAATAATAAACTATTTTTATTTTTATTCTAAAACTGACCTAGTGCTTATTTCATTATAAAATAAAATTATTTACAAAGTAACGTAAACTTGAAAAAAGCACTAATAATTAGTTTTTCACTTAAATTTAAATGAAATTTAGTCTCATAGAAGTGCTTGACAGCAGGATAGGCAAAAACGCAGCGCGGCGCCACTCTTTTTTCTCTTTACGCAAAGAGCAGCGCATACTTGATAATGCCCTTGATCTGCGCAACTATTCATTATCAGTTGCGCATTTTTAGCTCCGCGCCTTTTTTGCGCAAAGAGCAAAAGAGCCTGAAAATCATTCAGTGAATAAAATACATAAATTGGCATGTACGCCGACAACAAAAACATTAATTTTAAACACATTGATTTTTTATTTTTCCTATAAAACCATTTTACAAGTTTTGTTCCTGAATATCCTTTTATCTACTTATACACGAATGTACATATATAAATGTGTCAAAGCGTTAGGTAAACATTTAAGACTTACAAATCTTATTTCCAAAAGGAATTTGTATTTTTACCTGTGGCTTTCTTCGGCCTGTTAGATATTTAAATGAACCCTTTGCTAAGAAAAACCCTTAAATACCTACACAAAACTTATTTGATTTCTTTTTATCAAAAAATTTTCTATTAAATAATTTAAGAAATATGTTTAGCAAATCAGCGAGATTGCATAAAATTGCCAGTTTAAAAAATGACTTAAAAAAACGACATGACATTTCAATTATCTTAATTTTAATTATATGCAGACCGTGTAAATAATATTTTTAATTCAATTAATTTTTTGTGCATTTAATATTTTCTAATTCATAGTAAACCAAAATAGATGTGCATATAAATGATTCGCTTACACCTCTGGTACGTATTTATAAGTGTATGTATTGCAACAAAGATTTAACTACAGTCAAATTCCAATAATTCGTACCCCGATTAATCGTAATTCCCGATAATTCGTAATAAACTGTTGGTCCCTTGAAATAATTTCGTTAATTCGTAAAATTTACATATATTTTGGTCCCCTGGCTAATTCCTAATTTTTTTTTTTTCAAATTAAATCTTCTTTACATCTTATAAATCGTAATTGTTAGCTAAATACCATTTATAATTCGTAATTTTTTTTTTTTGTGTTTTTGCTTGGTTTTATTTTCTTAAGGTGTATTTAGACTACGTGTATAAGTCATATGGATTGTCAAAGTTGCTATCCATATGTAATTTCGTGTTAGTCAAAATACTTAAAAATAAGAAGTACACTTCCACTAAGGAAAAAAAATAACTAAAAAGAGGTAATAAGGCCAATAATTCAGATTTCAATTCATTGTTTACTATATACTTTAGCGCTAAGTTTTGCTGACGTGGTTGTCGTATTCGTGAAAATGCCTTTATATTACTGTTTAGCCGAATATAACAAAAGTTGAAAAAAACATTTTTTTTTTAGAAATCTAGGTTTTATAGTCTTAGTATTTTATGTGGAAATTTTAAAAGTAAAAGTTAGCATCACTGAAAACATTTGTTGTTATAAGGTTTTACATATCAAATAGAGCGTGCTCTAAATAAAAAACTAACACATGTTATAACACATAGGAAAATAACATATGTTATGTTCAATGAGGTTTACACTATGTGTGTTGATTTACATATGGAAAATCTGACATTCTATATGACTTGTACACATAATGTGAACACACCTTTGTTTGTTACAGGAATAAAAAAGATAAATGTGAAAGCGCACGCATAAAAGTCTGTCTGCAGCCATTGACAATGGAGAGAAAAATAGACGTTGGTAAGCGATTTGAAATTGCTTCATCAACTCTTATTTCAATCCTTCAAAAAAGAGAATTTATTATGCAAAAATCTTTGAGCAGTAAGCTAAAGGGTGAAAAACTTTATATTCAGTCTTAATGGTCTTATGGTTTACACAGTGCCGGCAGTCTAACATTCTGATTGATGGCCCATTACTATCGGAAAAAGCAGTATGTTTTGCAAAATTCTTAAATCTAAATCTTTAAAAACGGAATAACATTACATTTAAAAACGGCGCTGAGCTGCGTCAGTAGGTGGTGTACTGAGAGTGGGCTTAGCGCGAACGCTCGGAAAACGGAACTTGTGCTCTTCACGAGAAGAAACAAGATTCCGACCTTTCCGCTACCACTCCTTAATGGAGTGGAGCTTGGGTTGTCTGACAGAGCGAAGTATCTAGATATTATCCTGGACTCGAAACTGTCATGGACCCCTAATGTCCGTTTTCGGGCGGATAGGGCCTCAGTGGCCTTGTATGTGTGTAGAAGGGCCATAGGCAAACACTGGGGTATTAATCCCAGGACGTCGCACTGGCTCTTTGACACGGTGATAAAACCCATATTGATGTATGGGGTCCTCGTATGGTGGACCGCACTGGGCAAACTGAAGAACTGCAGTATATTGAACAAGATACTGCGCACCTCGGCCTTGATGATCACTGGTGCAATACGCACCACCCCGTCGAGGGCCCTTTTTACAATGCTACACTGGCTACCGGTCGATCTCATGGCCAAGCAATTGGCCATAAACTCGGCGGTCAGATGCAGCGGCGGCGTGGAGGTCGGGAGACTTTGGACATGTGACCATCTTGGGCCATTCCTCGGTTATTCCCGACAACATCGATTACTGCGCTCCCACCCCCATGTCTGACATTGATTTTGTGGTATCAACGTCAGGCACGTCGAGTATGTCTCGTGGGGATGTGCTTGATGTCTATACTGACGGGTCAAAGTCGGACACGGGGGTCGGGGGGGGCGTCTTCATTCCTAGATTTCGGATCAGGATGAGGTTCAGGCTCAATGATCAATGTAGCGCGGTACAGGCTGAGATCTCAGCCATTAGAAGGGCGACTTGCTGGATGAGGTACCACAAGATATTCGGAGAGAATATCCGGATTTGTACTGACAGCAAGGCGGCGATTAACTCCCTATCAGGTGTCTATACGACATCCAGATTGGTTCGTGAATGCCGGACATCTCTCAACGAGATGGCGAGACATTCCAACCTGGAACTGTTTTGGGTGCCAGCTCATTCGGGCATTCTTTGGCTCGCACTTTAAATTTCTAAAATTAAATGTTAATGTTTTTTTACCTTTTTTCATATTTAATTTAATTTTATAATGAAACAAGCACTAGGTCAGTTTTAGAATAAAAATAAAAATATTGTTTATTATTTTTTATTTATTTATTTTTTTTCTTCAGGAAGATGCCACCCAACGGTGTGGCGAAATATTGAAAGAAAAAAAAAAGAAAATATAATAAACAATATTTATATTTTTATTCTAAAACTGACCTAGTGCTTGTTTCATTATAAAATAAAATTAAATATGAAAAAAGGTAAAAATACATTAACATTTAGTTTTAGAAATTTAAAGTGCGAGCCAAAGACATCTCTTATGGCACAGTTGCTTTGATTTTGAATGATAACCTGGGTATGAGAAAGCTGTCTGCAAGATTGGAACCGCGTTTGTTCACAATCGACCACAAACGCAAGATAACTTTCCAGGAGTATTAGGCGTTGTTGAACAGCAACATGAGTCAGCTTACACACTGTTTCATAATCTTAAACGAAATAAAACAGTAGTCAAAACCGAGCGTTTCTCGAGGTGATTCGAGGCAGAAGAATGCAATGGGGACTTTGCCAGCCAATAAAATTATAACGAAATAATTTTTGCAAAAAAAAACCCAAATTTAAAGCATTTTTAGCTGTCTGTATATAACAGCTTAAAAGTTTGTCCACATACATCAAATCACTTCAACAATTGGGACATCTTTTAATTTTCAACACCAAATTTTATACTTGCTGTTGTAGCAAGTAAATTTTAACCGCCTGTCTATAACGGTTGAAAAGTATAGCCACATACATCAAATTACATCAACTATAGGAGCACTCTTTATTTTCCAAATTAAAATTTTATACTTGCTATTGTAGTGGATTAAGCAATACAATTTCTTT
This sequence comes from Cistogaster globosa, assembly GCA_937654795.1. Classification (NCBI taxonomy): domain Eukaryota; kingdom Metazoa; phylum Arthropoda; class Insecta; order Diptera; family Tachinidae; genus Cistogaster; species Cistogaster globosa. Next base: position 27,163,553 of record OW569407.1, read on the forward strand.
GTAAATATTAACCGGTTGTCTAAGGCTGTTCAACATTTTGGTCATATACTTCAAATTACATTAACTATTGTAACACCCTTTTACATATATATATTTTACATATATATACTTCTCAATATACCAGACAAAGTAGTGTTCATTCTGTCTAATTTTCAAGTGTTTTTGTATAACGGTTTACAAGGTAGGGCCATGTAGTTCAAATTTTTATCAATATAAGTTCTTTGTAAACTTCAAACGTCAATTGTTGTTATAGCGGACTAAGCAAATGCACTATTGGGCCACCCTTTAATTTATAATTTTGATTTTTTATACTTGTAATTATAACGATCATAGATAGATCAAAAGATATGCCCATACAAGTCAATTTACGTCACCTATGCGGGCACCCTTTAATTTTTAGATTTCTTTTTGTATTACTTATTGCTATAAGTGCGCTTTGCGGTTCATAATATATTTAAAAAACATGTATGTTGTACGGGGTACCCTTTAATTTTAATGATTATGAACTGTCTTTAAAACGGAACCAATCTGTAAGCATGATCTATCATATTACAAAAAATTTTTAAAATCGGTCCAGACACTAGGTAGTGTCGTCCGCCCAGCCGGTTTGTAGTTGGATATGTCAAAAGTTGTTTATATTTTACATATTTTGTTTACGAATTTCAAAAACACTAACAACAAGCATATGCAGAACAAGGAGAGCTTTTGATTTCAGGGCAATTATCTTTTATTTTCTTTTTCTATTTTTGACATTTCCACTCACAAGGCAACAATAAAATGCCATGTTGTTTTTACAAATGTTGTATTTGTTGTAGAGCCGCTATTACCTCGTAAAGTAAATGTACCTTGGCACGTTCTGTTCGATATGTAAAACCATGGCGAAATAATTTACCAGGTGGCAGCATAGGCGAATTCAGTATTTTTTGCTGGCGTACACCACTATCAAACTCCATATATAAAAAATTTGAGTACATTTTTTATATATGGAGTTTGACAGTCGTGTATACCAGCAAAAAATACTGAATTCGCCTACGCTGCCACCTGGAAATTTATTCGCCTTGTGTAAAACCTTATGACAACAGAAGTTTTCAGTAATGCTGACTCTTACTTTTAAATTTTCCACTCAAAATACTAAGACGATAAAAGCTAGATTTCTATAAAAAAAAATTATTTTTTTAACTTTTGTTGTTATAATCGGCATTTCCACGAATACGACAACCACGTCATACAAACTCAGCGCTAAAGTATATAGTAAAAAATGAATTGAAATCTGAATTACAGTATTTCAAAAATCATGATCGCTTTTTTTGGTGCGACAAGTATTTAACAATTATTTTTAAGTACATATATGTATGTACATATGTAAGGAACAAAAAAATAATTTTAAATTTCACATGTAAAATATTTTAAACAAAAAAATAAGGTTTCTTGGATATAATAAGCTTTTATTGGTTTTTAATAATCATATATTGGTTTTTCAGAAGATTAAATTTTTACCGTTCTATGGTTTTTTTATATAAATGTGCATGTGCATTTTTCAGGTAGCAAGAACTTCAGAAAACATCCTAAAAATGAAATTGTTTACAACAATCCTTTCTTCAATGGAAATTTTTGAAATGTTTTTCTTTTTTACAACTTCTCAATAACACTTGTATACCTATGCATGAACAATGAGCAAGAATTGTATGTTAGTTGCTTTATTAAGGCAATTAACAATTTTAAATCTGAAAATACATTGGCAAGATGTACTTTATACGAACCTGAGAGCTTGTAGTCTTGAGCTCATGTTTTTTAAAAGGAAATACAATCTTGTGCCCCAACTTAAATTATAAAGTTGTAAATAGTAATCACAAAAAAAATTTAATAGTTGATATCACTGTTTTTAGTATTTATGTTTTCTTTTCGACGACAAGAGGTTGTTTCATATGTACATAACACATGCAAGTTTGAACATGAAAATTATAAACCGTATTTTAAATACTGATTTTGATATACACACGAAATTACATATAGATAGCATTCCATATGATTTATAAACGTAGTCTAAACACACCTTAAGCACGTTGACTAAAAACCGGGCCAGGGTTCAATCCCTGTGCAACCAAAAATAAAAATATGTTTTTTTCTGTTTAATGGTAAAAATACATATTCAGAATTTAACAATAAAGGCTCCTTCGTCTACATAGCACATTCGCCGGCGAAGTAAAATAATAAAAAATCTGCTATTCTTTTACCACCTGCCTTTTCTCTCCTCTATTTCTTTCCTAAAGAATGTAGCAGGATTGCGCTAATTAAATAGGCATTGCTGCCTGAAGTGCTACTTCTCTTTAAAGAAAGGAAACTTTCAGACGAATTGATAACCTCCTTTTTATAAGTCGGTTAAAAAACAATTGTGTTTATCCAAGAAAAAAAGTTGTTTTACACTAGGACAGTGCAAGGTTGCTACGATTGGCTCCCTTATCTGTCTTATTATTCGGATTTAGGCCGAGTAACAATTTTTTGCTTTCAAACCTTAAAGGATGGAATCATCTCACAAAGAAATGCCTATTTTAATGACTGCGATAAATCTTGTTTTTTGGAAGGCATACAAAATTTGAAAAACGTTGGACCAAGTGTATAGAGCTAAAAGTAGACTAAGTTAATTTTTTTAGCAAAAAACTGGACTTATTTAGCCGCACTCGAATTAAGTTGTACTATGTTCAAAGCCTATCCATTAATCAATGATACATAAAACAATATTTTTATTAACGTTCCGAAATTTCTGAAGAAATAAAGAGTCTCGCTGGTGTACTTGGCATACTTTATAAATACTAAATTTATTTTACACGTTTTGCAGGAATAAAATGTTGATTTCTTAAATATAACTTGAATTTTAAAATAAATTTGGCTGACTATAAAATTTAAATTTAAATTATTTTGATAGACTTTGATTGCTAGCAAATTGTAAGTTTCGTTTTTTTCTTTCTGATATTTTGTTTTTTGTTTTTGTCATTATTATTATAATTTTTAATTCTTGTAAATTTTTCAATTTTTTCATATTTTATACAAAAAAGAATGTTTTGAGATCTTCGATGTTTATACCCTTCACCACAAAAAGTGGAAAAAGGGAGGTATATTTAAGTTTGTCATTCCGTTTGTGATTTCTACAATTCCATTTCCGAATCCATAAAGTGTTAATATTCTGAGTTCTAATGCATAGCGAAGACGATTGAGCGATGTCCGTCTGTCCGCCTCGGTTAGTGTTAAATTAAATTTTGCCAAGGCACCGTAGGAGCCTAAATTCGCCAATCGCTAAACACCATCCGTGCCTCTAATTTTTCCATATCATTTGGAAGATTCATTCATAAAATAAACAAATATATGGAGCGACAGAGAATTAAAAAATAAGAATGAACATCAAGTGAAAAGATTGGTGCTCGCACATATTTTCCGAGTTATGGGCCTCTAACATTTTTCTAAAAAAGTTCGATTCCCAATATGGTCAATATGGTTATCATTTGAAAGCTTTTGAAGAGATCTTTCAGGAAATACTAAAATTTTTTTTTAATGCTTAACCTTTTTACTTCACTAGATTAACATATATGGTGAAGGGTATGTAAGATTAAGCATATCCGAATACAACTTTCTTACTTCTTTTTATATGGATAGTTCAACTGTTATTTTTTCCGATTTTGCTTAATCGAAACTATTTAAAATTTTTTTTATTATGACAAAATTTAATTCTTTAATACTTTCGCAACAAGAACAAATAACATTTTGATAATATACATATTTATTTAATTAAAATATTTACAGATAAACTCCAGGAAATATGGATGTGCTAGTGGAATTAAATATTAAACAAAAAAATGCTACCAGACTTTTTATTGCTCTGGGTGGTCTTGTGGCTTATTTTTTGGTTAGAGACAGCACAAGCTTATGTATGGTATTGGGAGCCATTTTAGCTTTAATGTTCAAAAATATCACGTACGTCTATGCTCTCTTTACTACCGCTGGACGGGATATAGTGTGAGTAAAAAGTAAATTTATGAGCAAATTTAGTTTCTAGATTAATTTTTTTTTATTATTTTAATTTAGAGCTGGAACTCGTTTTCTTATGATGAATATTTATTTATATAATTTAGAAAAGAAAAATTGGCCTATTGCTCGGATTTTCCAACAGAGATGTCGTGAACATCCTGAAAAACCATGTTTTTTAATGGAGGATCGAAAATTTACATTTCAGGAAGTTGAAGATTACTCAAATAAGGTCGGAACGTACTTCAAAGACAAAGGTTATGGCAAGGGGGATTGTGTGGCCTTAATGATGGCCACACGACCAGAATATGTGTCCATATGGTTGGGGCTTTCAAAAATTGGCATAGTCACTGCCCTAATAAATACCAATTTAAGAAAAGACACTCTGCTGCATTCCATTAAGGTGTCAAAGGCGAAGGCCATTATTTTAGGCACTGAACTAGAACAAGCCTTTAGTGATATCTCAGAGCACGTAGATGTAAAAGATTTGCCCGTCTATCAATTTAGTGATGCAGAACAAAGAGTTAATGCAAACTTAAAACTAAAGCAAGGTAATGGAACTAAAAAAAAAAACAATAACCCTAAATGACAACAAAAAAGATTATTTCATTTTATAGGTGCCTGTGATCTCACCAGTGATTTGGAAAAACAAAAGCCTGAAGACCTAACAGAATATATTAACGAGTGTAAACCTAAAGATAAGGTTTTGTATGTTTATACTTCAGGGACTACAGGCATGCCTAAAGCCGCTGTTATAAACAATTTAAGGTTTGTTTAAATTTTTAGTACTGAAAAGCGGTAGTAATAAAAATCAATTCAATGCAGGTTTATTTTTTTAACCGCTGCTGTCCATTACATGTGCGGCATTCGAAAAGATGATATTATCTATAATGCTTTGCCTCTCTATCATACTGCTGGCGGTATTGCTTGTGTTGGAAATGCAATAATTCATGGTTGCACAGTAGCTTTGCGCAAAAAATTTTCTGCTTCAAATTTCTGGAAGGATTGTATCAAATATAATGCTACTTGTGCTCAATATATTGGAGAATTATGTCGTTACTTATTAAATTTTCCGAAACGCCCTGAAGACACTCAACATAATTTACGTTTAATGTTTGGCAATGGCTTAAGGCCACAAATTTGGTCCCAATTTACAACACGTTTCAATATACCATCTATAGCAGAGTTGTATGGATCTACAGAAGGAAATTCAAATTTAGGTGAGTCTCCCAAAGGTACAAGTTGAAAAAGAGTTGCTAATGCAGAAGTAATAATTGAATAATAATTTAAAAAACGAAACTTTAACATCCAGAAATTAGAACAATTATTCATAATGAATTGAAAACGAATGGAAAAAGAGCTAAACCAGAAAAAATCAAACTGTAATAAAAAAATAGCTTAAGTTAAATATAAGGAAGGAATTTCGTAAACTTAAGTCAATAGACATATCCTTATTTTACTGCAAAAGACTCAAAACTTAAACGCGTTCTCAAGGCCGGGGCACATAGAATCTGTCATACGTTGTACTTTGACGTATTCAACTGAAGTTAAAGTAACGACGGATGAGGTTGGCACAATGAGTATTTTGCTGACTAATATTAAATCAAAGTTTGCTTTCTTCTTTTATTCACTTTAATTTAATTTGTATTTTATTCTTTGCCACCAAAATTATTTTATTAAAATCGCAGAATACATTTGAAACACAGCAAGAGCTAAAATAAAACAAAGTAGAAGAAGCAATTAAAAGTTGACCAACTTTTGTTTTTTGCGTTTTTTTGCGTTTGTATTGATTGTGACAACGCTCATCAGAAAACACGTACACATTTTAACTGACTTGTCAGTTGAATACGTCAGAGTTCTAAAAGGCTTGGTAAAGTTTCAGGAAATGTATCACATTCCAGCGTTACCAGCAAGGATTAACCAGGCAGCATTTAATCGACTTATTTGTATTTACTTTGCGATCCCTTTGCATCAACAATAAAAGATATAAATTGATTTATTGTTATTGCAATGCGCATCTAACTGCTAGGCTCAGCAGCTAAGTTCACCCACAGGGATGTTCCAAACGTTCTGGGTTCTAGTTTGGTTGATTTTGCGGTACCATGTAAAAGGTGGTAAATTTTATATCTTAAATGCACGACAAGGATTAAGAATGGTGTCGTTGATTCTCTGCCAATACCAGTTTAGGCGAACATACCAATGCGATGTAAATTATGCTAAAATAACAAAAATATATTCTGATGGTGGGTATTGATGACGTATTAAGCCGATAATCGGTGATTATTTTTCAGGGCTGTTTGAATGAGGTGTCGTCATGTACCTTATCTTACTCTCATACTCGAAGAAGAGTATAACTCTTTAAGATGATTGTTCTGATGCATGGTATTTACATAGTTCTTTGATCTTCGTTCAATATGATGTCTGGTAAGCACAGCCCATTAGATTCCTGAGGGCGACATATTGGTCACTCTGAATTTTTTCCATTTGGTGCCACTAATTCTTGAGGTCCACATTAAAGCTGGGTAGTTTATCACTAACATCACTAAACCGGCCAATCGTTTTACAAGTAGTTAAATAGATCTCAATATCCATACCACAAGTACTGCCGGCCACAGACTTAAGAATTTTCTTTTCATTTTGAGGTTATGAAAAAGGCATTTTGTTACATAACCCTTATGTTCTGCTAATTTAAAAGATTATTCTTAAAAATATTAAAAACAAAATTTGTTAATGAATCTTGATTTAATAAAAGTTTTTTTTTTTTTGAGCAAGTCTTAATTTTGCAACTAATATTTCATTTTATTTTCAAGCAAATATTGCCAATCAGGTTGGGGCAATCGGTTTCATACCGGTTCTTGCCCGAAACATTTATCCTGTACAAGTCATACGTGTAGACGAAGAAACCGGTGAGCCACTGCGTAATGCAAAAGGTTTCTGTATGCGCTGTGAAGCCGGCGAAACGGGTCTTATGGTTGGTAGAATTAATCCACGTAGAGCGGTAACAGCATTCCAAGGTTATGCTGATGAAGGAGCATCAGAGAAAAAGCTAATACGAAACGTTTTTAAAAAAGGAGATGTTTTCTTTAATTCTGGTGATTTGTTGGTCGAAGACATTTTGGGATATTTCTATTTCAAGGACAGAACAGGTGATACCTTCCGTTGGAAGGGCGAAAACGTATCTACACAAGAGGTAGAGGCCATAATTACTAATGTAATTGGATTGCAGGATTGTGTAGTATACGGCGTTGAGGTAATTATTATATTTAAAATCTAGTAAAAAAAACTGTTTAACTTTCATATATTTTTTTTAAGATTCCCCATGTAGAGGGTAAAGCTGGCATGGCTGCTATCGAAGATCCCGATCGTAAAATTGACATTCAACATCTTTCTGTAGGTATACGCGCTAGTCTGCCTGCTTATGCCCAACCTTTGTTTGTTCGTATTTTGGATCAAGTACCCCGCACAGCTACATTTAAATTGAAAAAGCGTGATTTAATGCTCGAAGGTTTTAATATAGATATAATTAAGGATCCTTTGTATTACCTTAACAAAGATGGTCTGTACAAGCAATTCACGCGAGACCAATACGAATCAATCTTAAGCGGTACAGCAGGTTTATAAAGTAAATAGTAATTTAAAACAATTTTCCATTCCATGTTTTTCTAACTTCTTTATGTTCATTATTATATCTATGTATCCATGTCTATTTGTAAGTTTTAAAATATCGCACAGAAGTCAAATGTTATGTCCTAATATGTATGCTAGTTTAGAAAAAATTTATGTTAAAAAACAAAACTATAATCAATTACAGTCTAGATAGAAAAATTGTTAAACTATTTAAAAAATTATATTTGAAAACATTTTCTTGTTATTCGTACTGTTTTAAAAACTACCCAATAAAAGCTGCAAAGTCATGTTATTTTATTGTTGATTAATAGTTATTGTGTTTATAATTATGAAAAAAAAAATTAATTTCGAAATATGTATATGTATGTACCCATGTAGTTTTAAATATTTAAACATAGAAAACAAATATTTTTATCTTTAATATAAGAAAATAAAATTATAAAATAAAGGCCTTGGTAGATATGAGTTAGTTGCTTTATTTTTGAGTCCGTATGGGGGAACCTTTAAAAAGAACTCATCAGTGCTTGCCATCAGCTCGTGTTGAAGTTGGTTTTAAATCATTTTTTTCTCTATAAAAGTCACTATTATAAAAATTGGTTGACAATGAATTACTTAAGCACAATTAAAATATGAAAATAAAATTTGTCATATCCTACTTTCGGTTTACACTACTTTAAAAGAGAAGAAAACAAGTTTTTTAGTATTCCAACTAAATCGAAATCGTTTTTTTTTTGTGGAGGCAAAATAAAAGGCCTTTATTTCAATATATCTTCATTTAAATTGTATTAGTTACAACCTTGCATACTATACATTACAAAATTATAATGCTCTGCTATCATCTAATTTTTTCAGTTGCCTTTACAAAACGTGCGAATAAAGTTGTAAACAATTTCATTTTAAAAATTAAAATAAGCCAAATTGTATAATTCATTTATTAAAATATCCTTTTGAGATGCTTCTTAGTGCCCTGTGGCTTATTTACACAATCCGAACCCTGTTAATGGTGTTATTAATTCATAGTGAATAGTTACTCCAAAAAGAAGAAGCTGTAAAAAGCAAATAAGAATCTTTTGTAAATAGACGTCGACAGTTTTTTCTTCCCTTATTATTCGAGTAACAATATAAAATATGGAAAAACTTGAAGCCTTAAAAATTTCTTCAATGAGGCCACGTACGAATATCCTAGACAGACCATTGTCTAAAGGTAAATCTGAGGTGTCTCAGAGTATAGTTGCGCTCTTGTTTAGTGAAATAGTGCAATACAGCCAAAGTAAGGTGCATACTGTGCCGGAGTTACAAAACAGGTATAACTAGCAGATATTTTTTAGTTTATTCTTTTAACATTTTTCTATTTTATAGACTTCATGAAATGGGACAAGATGTGGGTACACGTATTATTGATTTATATTTTATGCGCGAACGTAGTTCTAAAAGGGAAACGAAATTAACACAAATGTTGCTATTTGTTAAAACAACAGTTTGGAAGAATCTATTTGGCAAGGAAGCTGAAAAACTTGAGAAGGTAGATGACGAACGCACCTACTACATTATAGAAAAGCAGCCACTGGTCAATACATTTATAAGCGTGCCTAAAGATAAGGGAACCTTAAACTGTGCAAATTTTACTGCCGGAATAGTAGAGGCTGTCTTAACACATTGTGGTTTTGTAAGTTTTTTACGTTATAAAAGGAAAAAAATGTTAATTCAAATAATTCAATCTTACAGCCTTGCAAAGTAACTGCGCACTGGCATAATGGTACAACGTATATGGTTAAATTTGAAGATTTTGTTATTGCTAGAGACAAGCAACTAGAAGACAAATAAAACACTTTTATTACTTACTATAGATATTAAAACAGAATTATAGTATATTTCAATGCGCTTCTTATTAAACAAAATCTAGTTCGTAAGACTGTTTTTCATTACACTGCATCAAGCTGCCGCTTAAATGAATTTGAATTGTCGATCTTTGTAGGCAACTTCACCATTACGGTATTGACGTTCGCGACTTTCACGTTCTTTATATAAAGCCCAAGCATAGATTACAATGGGTAGGACAACCACCCCCATACCAATACGGAAAGCATAGCCGGTGGGCCTGAAATGCTCAAAATGAGACACGCTCATTGCCTGGAAACGGGCTATACCAGCATCAAACTGAAAACAAAATTCCATGCGTAAATAATCTTTTTTAATAACAGTTGATGACATAACAATAATTTTCCTCAAAACTTACCACAGTACCGCCTTCGCCCAATGCCTGCCGGTGAGGATTAGATATTTGTTTCCAGTATTCAGCACGCAATTTCATTGTTTGCTCATGTTTACGGAGCAAAAAATCCTTTTGTTCTTTAGATAAATCAGGCATTTTTCGTCCAACAACAGCGCTCACCGTTTAGATGTTAAATTGCAAGTTAATTGTCAAAACGAATTTGTGATATTGCAGTATTTTGACGTTGCTAAGGCAGTGTCATTAAAACAGTGCTGTCAAACAATCTTTTTTTTTCTTTCAGAATTGTACTTTTGTTTAATCCCAAATATATTTGAAATAATCAGATATCATGGTAAAGTAGTTCAATAGGTAAGTGCATTAGCAGTTTTAGACGTATAAATACAATTTGGTTAAAAGTCTATGGTCAAAAATATACTTAATATATATATATATATATATATATATATATATATATATATATATATATATATATATATATATATATATATATATATATATATATATATATATATATAATCAGGAGTCAAGCTGCACTCACCTGTTAGATATTGTTTTTTGGCTCATTAGTTAAAAAAATCGAATAAAACATCAAGGAAAAATTTAACAATTCAAGCTGTTGGCTGGGTTTTTTTTTATAGAAAAGAGGCTACGCGAATCTACAAATGTGTGTATTATAAGTCTTATAAATTTATAGTGACATTTATGCTTAAGAGAAATATATGTTCGCTCCATACTAGCATTTTTAAATTAATTTTTCAATATAAACCAATATTTTATGAACAATCCCATTAAGTAGTTTATTGACATATGTATGTACATATGTATGAATGTATATAGTTTCGAGAATTCGACTACATAAAATTTGGGATCGCAATTTTTTTATACCCTTCACCACAAAAAGTGAAAAAAGGTATTAGTTTGTAACTCTTACTATATCCATTTCCGGTCTCATAAATATTTCTTATGCAAAGCGAAGTCGATTGATCGATGTCTGTCCGTCAGTGTTACTGTTGAAAACAAGTTTTACGATGCACTAGATCAGCTAGAAAAAATTTAAATACGCCAATCAATCAGACATAGTGTTGAAAGAGGCTCTATTGGAAATCAGCAAGATCGGTGCTTGTCCTTCGACGCAGCGGGCAAAACACCACGCCTACCTCTAATTTTTCTATATCATTTGAAACAAAAAAGTAACTCCAATCTAAAAAACAAAAATATCGGGCGATAGAGAATTATAAAGTAAGAAAAAAACATTTAGTAAAAAAATGGCGCTCGCCCATATTTCCCGAGCTACGGGCCTCCGAACTTTTCAAATTTTTTAAAATATCAATATGGGCATCATTGAAAAGCTTTTGAATAGATCCTTAAGGAAATACTATTTTTTTTAATTTAACCCATTAACATGACAGACGAAAATTACTCAATCTACTTCGCTATGCATAAGGACTCAGAAACAGTAATTTTTTTGATAGTGATTGTCATCAAATTTTTATTTTTAGAACGTAAAATGGTTCTTACAAAGCTTCATATAAGAAGTAATCAAAAAATTTGAACAGATTTCATTCGCCGATAGAATAATAATACTGTATTTTTTGACAGAATGGAATGTTCCGTTATTATTTTCAATTTGTTTCAGTTGGTCAAAAGTAAGAAAAATTTGTTAAAAATAATAATTTCTTTGTCGTTTTCTAAAAAATGTGTCCTAAATTAAGTGAAACTACAGAATCACAGCGAAAAATAATTTTCCATCTGCATAACCAAGGCAAATCTTTTGCTGAGATTGGCGAATTAATAGATTGAAGCCGTTTTACTATTCGGACAATAATTAATCGTTTTAAAGGTAAAACTAACTTTGAAAGTGCTAAACGCTGTGGTCGTCCCAGAAAATTAACTGAGAGAGAACGTGCCCAAATAATACGGAAAGTTAAAATTGATCCGAAAACAACATCTACACAGCTGGCAGCGGACGTCAAGGAAAATTTCAATAAGGACGTGCACTCTAAAACTGTTCAGAGATTACTACATGAAGCCGGTTATAAATCACGTGTTGCTAGACGAAAACCATTAATATCTGCAGTTAATAAAAAAGGCGTATGGATTATGCAAAACAATTTAAAAATCAGCCATGCAGTTTCTGGGAACAGGTTCTCTTCTCAGATGGATATTCACGAGTATGGCGAAAACGCAATACTGCATATGACGAAAAAAATCTTACACCAACAGTAAAGTATGGTGGCGGAGGAGTTATGGTCTGGGGCTGTATGTCTGCAGCGGGTGTCGGAGAACTAGTCTTCGTTGATGAAATAATGAACAAGACTGTTTACTTAAATATTTTGAAAGAAAATGTTAAGAAAAGCGCCTTTAAATTGGGTTTGTCAGAGTCATTTACATTCCAGCATGACAATGACCCCAAACATTCTGCTCACGACGTCAAGATGTGACTTGCATATAACACCGCACATGTATTGCCACATCCTCTGCAGTCCCCAGACCTAAATCCCATTGAGCATTTGTGGGAGGAGCTAGATCGAAGAATTCGGAAACGCAATATTTCAAATAAATGTGAGCTTAAAACAGCGTTAACCGAAGAATGGCTTAAAATTAATAAAAATTTTACAAAAAAATTAGTACACTCTATGCCTAATAGACTTAAAGCTGTTATTAAGCAGAATGGACTGCAAACAAAATACTAATTTGAGTTTCTGACTAGTTTTGATTCCGTTAACAAAGAATGTACCTATACTTTTGTCCTACAGAAAATCAAGTTTTTTAAACCTTTTCGTTATTTTTCTACCACCGAATAAAATCTGTTCGATTTTTTTGGTTATTTTTAATATGAATTACTGTTATAATTATTATATGTTCTTTAAATAAATATTTGATACTTACAAATGTGAAAAAAACATATTTTGTTTCATTTTGCAGCTTGTGCCTATACTTAAGTCCTTCACTGTATATATTCTTTATGGGGCCGGAAATGGATATTGTGGAAATTACGAATGGAATGACTAACTTAGAAATACCCTTTTTCTACCTGTGGTGAAGGTTATAGTAAGTAAAAAATTTACTTTAAAACAAAACCTCGAAAAAAGAAGAACAGAAATTTTAAACATGACGATAAACAAAATTCTCCTTAAAATCCAAGTTATAAGGCAATTACAAAAAGAAGACCAAAAAATTATAAATTTGTTTTTGAAATAAACAGGCATGTCACAGAACTCAATTCCGATCGAAAGTGGTTTCAATTCTGCAAATTGCTTCTTCAGAAAACTTAAAACGAAAAATTTCTTCGGAATGAAACCACTTTCAAATTTCAAAGTGGAATTTAGTTTCTTTGAAATTTTGTTATTTGCGTTTCTTAAATTTACTTTTATGCTGTGTCCTACTTAGATTTGCCTTGTTGTTTACTTTGGTGTGTAAAATATTGCCATATTTGAATTAAATAATGGAAATTTAATACTTTTCCGGAATAAACAAAATCGATTGGAATCTGAAGAAGGTAAAACAAAATCGATCGGAATTGTTAATACGGAATTAAGACCATTCCGATCGGAATGTGTGACATGCCTGAAAATTATAAAAATCTGAATTTAAAAAGTGAAATTAAAAAGTCAAAGATTCAACAATTCAAATTTAATAATTAATCAAAAAAATTTCGAGGTAAAACCACAAAAAGAAAATAATTTTCAATTTTATAATTAATTATTAGCAGTGATATTTGACAACTGTTATAAAAAAAATAGTTAATACACGGCTTAGGTTCATATTTATTTTAATTTGTAAATTTATTAAGAAAAAAGCATATTATTTAAAATTGTTAGTTTTTAAGAAAACAGGGAAAATTTCACACGCAGAATTTAGAGAAGCATTTAATGAAGCGCAAAATATCCGTCATTCGCATTCCATTTGCATTTATCTTCTTTAAGTTATGTTCGTTGTAAACGTCATCTTTTTAACCAACTAATTTTATATATTAAATTATATTTGGTATATTAAATTATATTTGGTTGACAAAGTCCATATACAATCCAAAGCTTGATTCGTTGTTCTCTTTTTTAATTGTTACACATACTTGCTCATGTTTTCTGCAAGCAACGAATCACACTTTTCTTCTCATTACAATAGATGCCGTTTCAGTATCAAACTGATACTGGTAAAAAAAAAATTTTAAGCAACATTTTGATAAAAACAATATTTTATTAAAATATCAATACATCGATTAAATATATAAAATTAAAAACAGATTTTCTAACTACTTCATACAATAAAGACAAATCTGCTTTGAATACTTTTTGTGTAGATTTAATTTTCAAGTCAATTAGCTTAGAATTACAATACTGTCTTCTGTTAAACTGTTCTGTTGGCGTTGAAACGGACCTAATCTGCCTCTTTGTGCTACAAAGTTTGGCCCCTTTGTCTGGCACCCCTCTCAGTTAATTTTAATAATTCGATTTTAAATTTTATCGTCTATGACTTTAAACGAGGCGAATCAATTATAAAATGGTAGCAATGGCGAATTCAGTGATTTTCGCCGATATCTTAACTGACAAACTTCATATACAGTGTCGTGGAAAAGAAAAGCATCAAATTTATTATTTGAGTTTAAACAGAAATATTTCATACAAATTTTCATTAAAAAAATAAGTGTATATTTTTGTGTACTATTATGACGAGTAATGAAAGAGAATTTTAGTAGCTCAAAATTTGCAACTCGCTTAAAAAATCCACCAAAAACATTCAAGCGTAAAAAAAGAGAATGCAAAAGGAAAAACAAAAGCAACAAATTTTGAAATCATTTACAAACATTTCTTTTTTCAAAAATAACGGAACATATTTATGTAAACTAGTTCTTAGAGGTTAAATTGTTTTATAAATCATTTTTAAAAATTAGTTTCTCTACGTTTATTGCACTGATATAACTTACTAGAACGGTCAGAGACTAATATTGCCAAATCTTAAAACCTCAAATAATTAATGATCTCGAAAAAGGAAAAAATCGAGCTTCGGTTGCTAGGAAGTATAAAATTAAAAGATCAATTATTTGCAGATTGCTTAAAAAGTATAAATCGACAAGAAAGCTTACTGTGACTCATTTAGGAGGGCGTCCACGAAAAACTTATGAGCGAGAAGATAGAGATATATGTCGTATTAAAAAAAAACCCGTTTGCCACTTCCAATGAGGTTGTTAAAACTCTTAAGTTAAATGTGCACTACAGTACAATTCGTAGACGTGCCATAGAAAATAATTTAAAAAGTTACAGACCAGAAAAAAAGCCATTGTTAACCAGGAAACATATTCAGAAAAGGTACTAAGCTAACTCTTTGATTTTATTTGTTGTTATTTGAATTAGTACCAATGCTTTTGTGTGATTTTATTTATTTAGATTAAATTTTGCTAGAACACACCAAAACTGGACCGCTCAAAAATGGAAAACCGTACTTTTCAGCGACGAATCAAAATTTAACTTAATGAATTCAGATGGTATGTCCACAGTACGACGATTGCCTGGCAAACAGCTTAAACCCCAGAATTGTAAGATTAATTTTAAGCATGGGGGTGGCAGCGTGATAGTGTGGACATGCTACTCAGCAAATGGATTTGGACTGTTTCACAAAATTGATGGTACAATGGACCGTTTCATGTATAAAGAAATTCTTTAAACGATGATGGTTTCCTATGCTGAGTGGAATATGCCTCTTCGATTGGTGTTTCAACATGATAATGATCCGAAACACTCATCGAGATTAGTCAAGGAGTTCATTGAAGTGAGTGGGATTCAAGTCCTCGATTGGCCGGCACAATCGCCCGACTTTAATCTATTGAAAACCTTTTTGGAATACTAAAAAAGCGTATTTCCGGAAAACGATCTAAAAATCGTAGCGAAATCTTCCAATATCTAGAAGATGAGTGGAAGCGTATTATACAGAACGTACTCGATAGTCTTATTGAATCTATGTCACGCAGATGTGCAGAAGTTATTGGAAAAAAAGGATCTTATACAAAATATTAATTTGTTGCTTTTCTTTTGCACAGCTTTTTATAAAAAGCTGAATAATTTAATTTGATTTTTTAGTAAAGACGTAAATTAAATTAACTTATTTTTTTTATCAATATCAGCAAGATCAATTCATGTCCCTAAATGCAGTGGTCTAAACACCGCACCAACTTCTAATTTTTCAAAAAAATGGAGCGATAGAGAATTAAAAAAGTAGGAAAAAATCAACCGGTGAAAAACCGTGCGCTCGGCCATATTTTCCAAGTTATGGGCCTTTGAAATTTTCACAAAAAAGTTCGATTGTCAGTATAGTCAATATGGGTATCATTTAACAGATTTTGAAGAGGTCTTTCAGAAAATACTAAATTTTTTTAAAAGCTTAACCGATTAATCGCCGTTGACATTTTTATGTAAAATTATATACCGTACTTGATTTTTTCTTATTTTTTAATTCTCTGTTACCGCAGTATTATTTTTTTTATAGGAGCTACTGCACTTAATTAGATTTACATACATGGTGAAGGGTATATAAGATTCGGCGTAGCCAAATACAGCACTCTTACTTGTTTATACGTAGTTTGACATTCGGGCAAACGACGAAAATTAAGAAATTTGCATTCAATTCAATTCATATCAAGGCGAATCAATACTAGGTGGTCGCAATGGCGAATTTAATAGTTCTCGCCAAAACCTGAAATGTCAAACTCCATATATAAAAAATTGTGGATAATTTTTTATATGGTGTTTGACATTTAACGTCTGGCGAAAATTAATGAATTCGCTATCGAGACCACCTAGTATAATTTCACAATGATTGATATACCTTAATTTTAAAATTATTCAATCGTAGTAACTTTTTAATAATAGCAAATATTAATTACCTTAAATCGAGGCGAATTAATACAGGTGAGCGCGCGGTTACAATCATGGCGAAATCATGTACCAGGTGGTGTCAGTGGCGAATTTCACACATTTTCGCCGTTGTAGAAAATGTCATAAGAACATAAGAAACGTTATGGAACCTAAAATTTACAAATCTTTAACTTATGTACCAGGTTTTTCCGAACGTTTAAGAAAATCTAATATCTTTGATAAGAATAAATATAATATGGTCTATAGGACAGATAACACATTGAATCGGTTATTTAGTAGGACTAAGGATAAAATTAATATATTTGACATTTCTAATATAGTCTACAGAATACCGTGTAAAGGTAACGATCTGGAGAACTGTAGTAAA
The DNA here is from genome assembly GCA_937654795.1 of Cistogaster globosa. NCBI lineage: Eukaryota > Metazoa > Arthropoda > Insecta > Diptera > Tachinidae > Cistogaster > Cistogaster globosa. The sequence continues at coordinate 27,180,666 of OW569407.1, forward strand.
GTATATATAGCAACAACCATAAATAAGCTTAAAACAAGAATAGCTGGACATAAGTCTGACTTAAGATATGTTAATTCACAAAGAACAGCATTATCTTCCCACTGTTCTGAATTAGGTCACTATCCAAACTTTGAAAATGCTTCAGTTATAAATATTGAAAAGAATTATAAGAGACGTTATATTTTAGAAATGCTACATATAGTTAATACACCAATGACAAAAAGAATTAATTTTAAAGCTGATACTGACAATGTTGCACATATATATAGATATTTAATACATAAAATTACATAATTATTTGTTTATACATGGACGAACACAATAACATTAATTAAGTTTTTTGTTTTTTCATATATGTATGTATATTTGTTTTTTGTTGATATGACTAAAAAAATTTCTTTTAACTTCATTATGAAAAAAAAGTTTTTTCATGTTTTCAAATTTTGTTTTTTGTTCAAAAATTTTTTATATACATGTAAAAACAATTTAATTCCTGAAGATGGTACACAAAGGAGTACCGAAATATTGAAAAATAAATAAAAAAATATTTGCAATTTCTATTAAATAAAAAAGGACTCTCTAAGCTAAAAATAAGTTAATTTATTAATTAAAAAAAGAGTCAAAAAAATTGTTACTTTGATTAAGCATTTTGTAATTTTTATTTTTAATATTTTGCTACTCCTTTGTCCAAAGTCATCAGGAAAAAAACTTTATTTGAAGCAAAAATAAAAAGATTTAGCTTTGGCGTTTCTTCTTCTGTTTTTACTTTTCGATTCTCAAATGAAAGAAAGCTTTAGTAATTGCAATGAAAATATAACGTAAATATCATTTACATATAACAACTATAATCGAATTGTAGGCTTACGTCAAATTACTGTCCTATTTATTGCCTTTAAAATATTCAAGGAAATATTTCAGAAAATTGAAAAACTGTACACATGTATTACTGAAAAATGGTGTATGCATTGTTACTATCACGACAGCATTGTCAGATGTAAACGTGATGTTAGGTTTTTGATTTCGTGACCGTGCGGCCGCTTAGTAATATTTTTTTTGGTTTGTTAGGAGTTACTTCTTCAAATAAACCCAAAACTTTAATAGATAAAATTTTTGCTTTAAAAATATTTTCACATTAAAATTTGCGAATACTCGTAAGTGGAACAAAAGAGGGACACTTTATAAGGTACACATCTGTTGAATGTCTTCCAATGAGATTAAATCGCTTTAAAGCACCCTCAAAACAATTGGGAGCAGAAAATAAAGAGCACAAGGATTATTGTGTGCCAATGAATGAATGAACGCGTAAAAGAACAAATAAATGCAAAATAAACTAAACACAAAAAAAATGTACGAGGTGTGTTCAAAAATGTTTTTTTTAGTTTTTCTTCTTCATAAATCTTAATTTTATTGAATTTTTAAAGCAGTTTGGATTAATATCTAAAGGGAAATAGACAATCAGATAGTTCAACAAATTAAATTCAATTTTTTCTTGAGGTTAAAATCTCGGACTGCATAGTGGGAATTGTGGCAAATCAAAATGGGATTTATAAACAGATTGAAACTGACATCTTTATTATCATAAACATAGAAAAGTTGTGCTCAAGATATAAACTGTATTAACTGTTATAAGAAGGACGGGGCCAATGTGTCTTAAAGTTAAACGAGTCTACGAAAAATGTTACCGCTACGAATTTCTTGTTTTCCAGTAAAACTTTAGATTTTTTTTTGCAATAAAAACTTAAAAAACTCACTAAAAACCGAAAATTCATAAAAAACTACAAAAAAGAATAAAAATCAGATTTTCACCAAACGATTAAGATTTCATCAAAATATTTATTTTCACGAAAATTTTTCTAAAAATTTAAATTCCAACTATCGAAAGTTTAAATTACATTAACTATTGGGTCACCCTTTAATTTATAATTTGAATGTTTATACTTGTAACGGTCATAGTAATCGACATCCTATCCAATCGACATCCTATCCAATTTAAATGTTTTGTCCATAACCCTTCAACAGATAGACGCATATAAGTCAATTAACGGCACCTATAGGGTATAGATTAATTTTGTACAACTTGTTCCTATTGGCAGCTATATTAATACGCTTTACGGTTTATAATACACTTAAAAAACACGTATGTTGTATGGGGACACCGCTTAATTTTTAAGATTATGAACTGTTTTAAAAACGCGATCAATCTGTAAGCATAATCCATCAAATTACTAACAATTTTCAAAATCGGTTCAGTAATGACTGAGTTCTGCAGGTACAAACATAAAAATGCAACATTCAGTCAAATTAATAACCTCCTTCTTTTTTCGAAGTCGGTTGAAAATATACATATTCAAGCAAAAAAAAAAACTATATTTAAAAAAAACGAATACATAATTTTTGGGTGAAGTGTAGGTGTAAGAGATTTTGCACAGCCGAATATGTGTAACACTTTTATTTACTTTGTTTTTACACTACAGGATGACTTAAAGTTTTCCTTATGTCATCCTTGACCCTTTTTCATCATAAAATTAGAACGACATTAAAATTTTAAGTTCTATTATTACTTTAAATATAAGATCGCATTATGTGACTTAATATCTCACCTCGTATTTTAATATTAAGATTTACACTAAGAGTACCAATATTTTAATAAACAATACATACAAATATATTTCCTTTTGTGTGTATATGTGAGTCCTATAATTTGTTGGCAAGTGCGAAAACTGTTTTTATTTTTATTTTTTGTAACTTTTTGTTAAATATGTACGAATTTCTGTTTATGAAAAAGTATTCCTTTTATATTTGCTTTTAATACTTTTTCTTTGCAATTTCAGTTAATATAACAGGGTCTACTAAAGTTACGCTAGAGGTTTTGAAAAAGTTGTAAAATTTATTTTTATACCTGTTTGCTGTTTTAAGTCGTATCATATGATTTAAATGAGTTACTAGATTCCTTAAAGATTCCTAAACAATATCCAACAAGAATTGTGCTTAAAATTTATAAAGATTTGGAATATTATGATAAATAAATAGACTGATTAGCGTGTAGATACGGTCCAACAGCAGGTACTTCGGCAGGACCAGGGTGACCGTTGGGTATTTGCGAAAAGTGGCACCAAAAAGGGGATTTGTTAAAAAATAAATGACGCGGAAAAAGCAAAGCAATCCTTATGAATGCAACAATTGATAATCGAGAAGTTTATCCAAAAACTGTAATATAAGTTGTAAAGTTAATTAAAACAAAAAGATTTAGCGGTAATGGTTAACGAACATTTAAAACTTATTTCATTTTTCTTGAACGAATAGAGTAAAAGAATTTCGAACTTACTTCAATTTCCTGATTTTATACCTTTTGAAAATAGTTTTCCTATAGTTATAAAAAAACTTTGCTTTCATTTACTGATACTCTAAACCCACATCCCTTCATTTATATAAGTTTTATAAAAGAAAATGTAAGAAAAACCTTAACGACTTCAAATTAGTTTTTTTCTGTTTTCGATAACGAGTTACAATATACGCACGTGCTCATCATTTTGGTAAAAAATATCGTAAGTGTCTCATTTTGTTGTTAAAAATTTGCTGAAAGTGTGTCCAATAAATAGGAGCTCAGGAGTTTGACAGCAACATGTATTGGTGATGAATAAAATGTAATACCTATAAGTGCACAGAGGGATGTTTGAAAAACAAATACAAACAAATATTTATTTTTTATTAAGACTTGACTTGTATAAAAAACACTCAAGCAGAGAACTTAAAAAAAAGAATCTTAAGGTTTATCGGTTCGTATAAACTGAAAAGGTGAAGTAAAAATTTAAGCCATTGCAAGGTTTCGAATTAAAAATATTTGTCTGTTAGTGTTTTCACATGAAATGCCTTTTACCTCTAACAGATAATTTAGAAGAAATTCAATTTCGAGGAATAAAATTTTCTTTTATTTTTAACCTATCTTTCGACCAGTTCTTAGGAATCTGGACTAATTTTTTTTCTTAGTTTGACAGTAAATTTTTTGGTAGTTAAAATAAGATTTGCTGCAAAGTTTAAATTTGCCGTTTCAAAACAAAATATATATTTAGATTTCTATTTCTCTCTCCCACTGTGTGAAAGCAAATTTGTATGCAACACTTTCCTTTATGGGTTTTTTTATAATAAGTTTTCTTCTTTTCCTTCCTTTTTGTTTTTTTCATTTTAAAGCTCGAACAAATTGCCAGCCATTATCGGTTTTTGAGACAAATATGCCATCGATAGTTTATAGATTATTTGCTGTTGCTTTTGTTTGTTGGATACTGAAACGTCTCATTTGGAATTCTTTTAAATATTTTAGAGTTCTCAAGAACATTTAACAACTTGAACCAACTTTCAGTGTGCTTTTTTTTTAAGGAAAAATAATCAAGTAAAATTTACGTTGCAGACTTTAGGAAAAACATGTTTTTTTTTTAGATTTTTTATGATGGAAAAATGTTGTAAAATAATAAAACAGTGTTTTTTTAAAGGTTTAAAAGACAACCAAAAAATGTTTTTTCATCTTTTATTGTTTGAAAATTATTTGAGTGCGCAACTGGCGCGTACGACTTTGAATGCTCAAGTTTAAAAGTTTTGAGTTTCAAGTGTTTAAACGCCTCCTATTAACAAGTGGCTTGATGTATCCCCAAATAAAAAATATAATGGGAAGCGCCAAACCTTTTTATCAAATAATAGGTCCATTCTGTAAAATTAATTATTCATCAAATATTTTAATTGTATCGTGTGTTTGTATCTAAAGGTACGGTAAAATTAGTCAAATATTTGACCGAAAAGACGTTAATACTAAATTATGGTTCAAAAGTGGCAACATTCTGACTAACAGCAGTTGTTAGCGAAATCCATTCGTTTGTTTTATAAATTTGCAAGTAGCATAAGGTGTAAGCAAAATTTTTCATAAAACTAAGTTTAAATTCATCTGTTCAATTCAGGAATTAAAGCAGGAGTAACTAATTATCGTTTCAAATTAAACAACGAAACACAAACATGCAGTTTAGTTTATCTTGTACAGTAGTTCAAATATAAGAAATATTTCAAAACTGAACTAGATGATCATAAATATTTGAAAAATTTTATTAAGCTTAATCAATCAAGATAAATGCCAGCGTTGTCCAAATGCATGAGTTTTCCAAATTATAATCGTAAATTACAATTAATCTGAATGAGATAAAAAACGTTTAAAAAATTAGCTTTTCATTTACAGTGAGCTAAATAGCGAAACAAAATTTTGTACAGAGATTAAGCAACACAAGCAATTGCGTTTCAGCCCCTTGACCGGGTTGGTAAGCATATAAATCCAAATACTGTGATTTATAAGACGAAAAAAATAAAGCATTTATTAGACTTGTGTAGATCATAAGCGAACTAGTTCAATTAAACAATTCCATTGATTAAACTAAATGAACTAGTTCACACATTTAAGTATATCTAGTTCATTTTTTAAGTATACTTTGTATTTGAACTGTCAGATTAGATGAACTAGTGTCCATGTCTGTGTTTCCTTGTTGACTTTTTCGGACATTAAATTAGAACTGCTTAGCATTTTATTAAACATTGGCAATGCTACGGTGTTGTTGCCATCATAACTGAAAAGAACATTTGAACTAAAATGGCTTTTAAAATAAAAGTTGAAAAGTACAAACAGAACGTTTACAGAACATGAACAAAAAAGAAAAGACAGCCTTTGAACTAAAATTTGAACTTCTTCGTTTTTAAACTTTGAACTAAAAAGAGCGATCAATAAATTGAACTATATGGCACAAGTCTAGCGTTTACTTTGTAGAAGAAAGAAAATATGATTATGGATATATAAGATGAATCTTTTATATTTTTTTCCTGTTAATTTATTTTAATCGTGCATGATTCTTCAAATATAAATATTTCATGATATTCAGGTCTGTTCTAAAAATCACGTAATTTGAAATCACGAACGGTTTTAAAATCACACCAACGATTTGATGCTGTTCTGAAAATCACGCGATTTCAAATTTTCGGCGTGGTTTTAAATGTTCGAAAACACAAGAAAATAACTCATAAAATATTTATTATTTAAAACAACAAAATGAGCTACTGCTCATATAGCTTATCAATGGATTTTATTCAAATTTTGTATAGAAAACCTAAGAGTCTCATATCAAAAGCCAAATTGATTAAATGAGAACTACATTGAATTAACAAAGCAAAAAGACTGAAAACTCAAAAATGTTTTGAACAAACATTTAGTTACTATTTTTATTTATTCGTTTTATTCATTATTTATTTATTTATTTGTTGTGGTTTGGTCGGTACTTGCGAAACAAAAAAAAAACATTTTATTAAGTGTAAAGTTCTTTTAACGTGCAGTAACACATAAACTGCAAAGAAAATCGTGAAAACATTTTTGTCTAAAACTGCCATAATAAACAATTTGAAATTAAATAATTATAAAGAAACACTAAAGCCTTCATGTCGCTATTATCTTAAGATCTGCTTTATCTCCTCCGTTTTCTCTAGGGCCTATACACATTCCATCCGGAGTGGCAAGAAAATTCTCAATCTGTAAATAGAAGAGAGAAAATCCTTAAGTAAAAGGGGCGATGTATGTATTTAAAATATAAATGTAAAATGATTATAAGTAAGTGGTTTCAACTGGTTCTTAAGAAAATGTGAAGCGAAGAACTTCTTCAAAATGAAACCAATTTTAAATTTTTAGGTTTTAGGTTTTTTTCCTCAGTCAGTATTTGAACCGTGGATATTATAAATAAATTAATTTTTTTTTTTTGGCTTCGGCTCATTTTTTAATTTCACCTCAGTGGATTCTTTAACAAGTGTAGTTGCTGCATTTAGACAAACGAGAATCCAGGAGCGATTGTTTAAAAATCCGAGTGATATACTGCGAGATAATAACGGTTTTTTGAGGCCAGAAAAAAATGGACGCGAAAGATATGTTTTTCCAACAGGATGGTGTCACTTGCCACACAGCTATCAAAACATTGACTCTTTTGCGCGAAAAATGCATTGCCCGTGTTATCTTAAGTCATAGAAATGTTAATAAGCCGCCATGATAATGTGATTTGACACCTTTGGAATACTTTCTTTGGGCATATTTAACAGAAAAAGTGTTCGTCAACAAGCCAAGACTATTTCGGCACATTAACGACATCAAATAATCCTGCAATACCTTTAGTCACCTTCAATCTCAAGCGTTTAGAATGGTAAAATGGATGGTAAATTTCTTTATTATAGCTTATAATCCTTTTTTTCCTCCCTTCCACAAATAATTGTCACCTTTTGGTCTTTGTGCTATTTAACTATTGCCATAGGTTAGCATAAATTCTTTCATAATCTAATCCTCGTTCATCTCATTTCATTTTACTTGACTTAATTTTGTCACTTGCGAAACTTAATGGTTTATGTCAGTAGGCTTGTAAAGACAAACTTACTTAAAAAGGAGTAAAATTTCTGTCTAGTTAGAGTCTGTGAAACCAGGTTTTAGAGATAATCAGTATCACAGCCAACCTTGCAAGTCTTAAAAGGCTAATCTTGAATAACAAGAGCAAGACTTTCCAACCATGTAATTTTTATCCAAACAAAGATATTTGTTCCTTAAAAAACCTTGAATTGGTCACACACTTAGAAAGACAGCTGCTAACGCAAGCAAAATGATAATTTGCTGTCATTTCAACACTGCCCATACAAGAAGAACTACGATAACAAATTGGTGTGACCTGTATTTTAAAACATTTGAAGAGATAAATATTATATTCAGAATTAAAAAAATCAGCTTAAAATCGTCATAAATTGTAAATAAAAATATTTTAAAATTAAAATTATTGTGAATGTTATCACAAAAATAAAATGTAACATTTATTGTACAAAATTTGATGGATGTTTTAAGAATGACAATCAATTAAATATTTTAAGGTAATTACGTTACATGAAGCACGTGCGTTTGACTGGTTTCCGCATCCGGTGTCATTTCAATATTCACTTAATCATCTTTACAGCTTTAATTGTTAAGTAAATGTAAGCTTTACATAACCATACAGACTTGGCATAACTGCGTTTGATGTCATTCTTCATTTTGTAAAAACCAAACAAAAAAAAAAAATGGCGAAAAAGTAATAAAATAAAATTAATTAAAAATTTCACGAAAAATATTAAACTACGATGCTTTTTTGATTGTAAATTACGAAAGCGTGTTATAAAATGGTGCCTGGAAATAAGAATGTTTTGTGAATACAAAACATTTTAATATGAAATTGCACACAAATTTACCATCGCGGTGTAAGTATGCATGTGTGTGTGATGGTTTGTTGTATGAATATGTTGTTAACAATCGCGTTGTAATTTAAGCACAATTCAATATATTGTTGTTTTGTTGTTAGTGTTGCATGTATGAGTGCAAATAATAGCACGTAAAACAACTTCAATTCTTGTTTGTATTCGTTTGAACAAATTTTTTGGTAGACAGGGTATTAGGAAAGTTTTTGAACAGTTTTTGCCATTATTCAGGTAAAGATGCTTGTTTAAGAAATAGACTTAATATATGTACTAAATGTTATTTCGTTTCGGATTTTGAATAATTTGGAGCATCCTATGTTTGTAAACGCAGTTAAGATGTACGAGACATGACTGCCTGTTCAATATTTCCAATAAAAATAAGCTAAATTTAAATAATATTGTTTTAATATTTTTCCCTTGTGAAACAAAGGGATTTACAATTTTACACAGCCATCGCCTACTCTGGTAATATTTGAACCCGCGCAGCTATCAGGGCTATACTACGCTATGGTTCCGACACAGATTTACAATCTTTTCTTCTGTTTACACACTCCTCTTCTCAATTTCGCGTCCTTGTAATTAAGTAATGCTATTTGCTTCTTTAAATATTAGAATGAAACTTTTATTCATGCTGCCGATGACATTTGAACTCATTATCTGTCTTAACCAACACGCGCGGCTACTTAACATGTGAAGCTGAGTTGTTTATTCACACAAGTTACATCTGTGAAATGTTCATATGATGAAAAATATCTTCCCTTGATGTTAAGGCATCCCTGTAAAAGATGATAAATTCCAATTACTTTTAATTTCAGCTGCAAACTACAGAAAGTTACCTGAAAATGTTTTAAACTCGAATTTTAGTTTACACTTTTAAGCAAACTTATTAGAGGAACCTAAAATTCAGGCAAAACTGCATACCGACCTATACTTTTTAAGGAAAACTTATCAAAATTTGTAATTTTTGTAAGCAAAACGTATTATAAAGGTTCCAGTCCACAAGCTTGCAAAACAATATGTAACCAAGGAATCGGCAATTGGAGCCAATATGAAGGGCTTTCAAAGAGACTCCTTAACATTTGTATTCCTTGTGGCTTACAGAACATTTATGAAAATCGAGGTTTCCTATATCTTTCATACATGAGTGTCAAATAAATTCCTGTAATAAATAAATGAAACTTTATTTAAAATAAGATTTATAACGATTTCAAAAAAACAGAATAATAAAATATTTTTTTGGTAGAAGACTTTATAGACATACTATATTTTTATACTAAAAGCTATTTAAGCTACCTGTGCTAAATGCTAAATATAATGGTTTGATGTTAACATTATTGATTTTCTGTTTGTTTTTGGGATATAACTGTAGTTGTTCTGCAAGGTGTTTGGTTGTGAGTGTTTTCCTGTTGCATTACACTATTTAAAATTCTGCTTCTGTGTCTGACATATTTTATTATTTTTTTCTTTTTCTATACATTTCTCTTCTCACTGCTTTATTCGAATCGAATTTAATTTTTGTATAGCAAAAAATATGGCGAATGCAGCAGCAAGATATTAAAATATTAAAAAAAATTTATGACAAAGCAAAATATGAAGTATAAATACATGCAAACATATTCAAGCTGTCATACATTTATGAAATTTGGTATTTTTAGTCAATTGAGGTCGTTGCACACAAATATAAAAATTCTGTTAAATGATGATTTGCCCCATACTGTAAGAATACCAGGTGAGAAAATTTTTAAAAATATATTAAGTCAATAGATAAATATTGTTGCCCTATTTCGACGTCTACCTTAATCAAGAAAGTTGACAATTTTATTCACTATTTGGGCTTTGTTCTACTGCAACAAGCACCTTCATGAAAAATGGTGAGCAGTCAAAATTAACACAGGTGTGGTGACTTCTTATCCTCTTCGTAAATATTTGAGACCTTTTCATTATAAAGCATTTCCAATATTGACAGTAATGGTAATGCACAAAAAAGGATTATCATTATTCAAAAAATGCAAATGCCAATTAAACAGGCGATCTAAATAATTAAGCTTAGAGGTGAGAGAGCTTCAAGCAGAAGTAATATGAACTCGCTACGAGTATTGGGATTACTTAAGTAATAAGGACATGTGAACACCGTCTTATATCTTGAATACAAATTGGCATTAATAGGTGATCTATAATGCAGGTTGTAAATGAATTAAATTAATTCAAATAACCCGCCTTATAAGAACTAGTTCAATAGATATCCTGGGGAAAATTGGATTGTTATGTTTTTAACATATTGATATTTGATAATTTACCAAATACTCAATGTAATTTTTTCAATTTTTCAATTAACTATTTGTTGAAATATTTAAGTATTACATACATTGGAGAAAGATCTATTTATTTTTTTATTTATTTATTTATTTCTTCAAAAAATGTAATATATAAAGCCTCCAGTGGCCAAAATAAAAATATTACATAGCAAAAACAGTGTCCGAGATCATTTAATTCAAAATAAGAACTTAATAAATATAATTATATTAATTAATATTAGTTATTATTATTGGCTCCCCAGCCGTAAAATGTTGATTAAAATGAAAACCCAAAATTAGTCCAATCAGTAGCAGTACAAAAGAATTATAAATAAACTGAGTTACAAAATATTGAAACCCAAATGGATGATTTTTAATTTGAAAACATTATTGGATTGAGAAAAAATGCGAAGATTTAGCTTAATTTACTTACATTAATATTCCGAGCTACAAACTTCTAATACCACTTTTTCGAATATTGATAGTGAAGATCAACAAATTAGAATTATACTATGTTGCGTTAATAAAGGATAAGGGAAAAGGGTAAGGCAAAAGTATACCAAGAAAACTCAAATCTCTTATTCTCATATTTGGCAAGAATTCAACCTGCTGCATTGATCATGATAATGTAACAAGCAACCCTTTAGAAATAAAAGGCTTGAGTTCGCCAAGGATGTCCAGAATCTTCGTTGGTTTTCAAAGTGACATGTCATAGTTTCAACGGACATAATGTTCATGGACATTTTGGAGCAATCAAAAGTAAAATAATTTCCATGGACATTATATTGCTTTAAAAACCGTCATCGTGTCTATGGACTTTGTGTAGTTTTTAGTATGGACATAGTGTCACTTATGAAAGAGTCATAGTGTCCGCATAGCGCAATGATTTTCTTCAATATTGTATAAACAACACCGGCTTCGCTTACGAAAGATTTTTTCCAAGCCAGTTTTTTAAAACGATTCTTCTCTCCTACGTAGAATACCATGAAATATGACTCTACTTTGATGGACATTATGTCGCATCGTAGTGTGATGTTATGACATGCCACCATTTTCTAGGGTGTCATTGACAACATCATGAGGAAACTAACATCAAGTGCAAATAAAATAAAATAATAAAATATGAGGAAACTAACATCAAGAGAAAATAAAATTCTTTGGCCAATTACTATTTGCAACTATCAACTCTGGTCACAAGCCCAACAGACCCAATTGACCGAAACACGAAGGCGGAGAGGGAGGTAGATCGCAGCTGAAGCAATAGAGACATCGAAAATAAACAAATCGTGAAACGAGATGAAGCAGTCGTTATATTGGCTCTAGATGATCTTAAGTATATCTATCCATTTATTACGGGGTATTATTACAAGTAAAAAAGAAACCCCTGCTCCACAACATCCTTATTAATACAAAATTTCAGGTTTACGTCTTAAATAGCACAGTGTATGAGACCTCTAAAAAAATTCTGCTTCAAAATCACCAGAACTGTATGGTGCAAGAATGCTTTTATCAAAGCTCTTGTATGAATAACCTATTTAACAAGATCACACACACTTGAACATATACATAAATATATTTAACCATTTAAACAAAATATTAAATAAAAAAAAGAAATATTTGCTTACTTGCATTTGACAGTTTTGTAATTAACTGCAGCAGTCAATGCTTGTGAGATCAAAACATAAATTGGTTTTAAAATTCTATTTTCCATGTAAATATGTGATGTAGTTTTGGATGTGTGTATAAATGTGTGATGTGCATGTGTATTTACTAACATTTGCTTGTTTATGAATGAATGGATATGTGAAGGAACTTTTGAAGGCGCTGTGGTTTTGTTTAATTGTATTGTAAATTGCTTAGTTTTTATTTTTTTAACATTTACTATTATTTTGTTGGTAATTACATACAGAAACATACTTATATGTACAAATATGTACAAATATAATACAGGAGGGTTATGCTTAATTAAAAAACTTTATAGGTATTTGTAAATTTTTAAAGAACTTTTTTCTTTCTTTCTAAAAGTTAAACTAAAAATATGACCTAATCCAAAATATAAATTTTAGTTTCTTTAAAATTTTAAAATTAATTTATGGATTAAAAACTACTTTTATATTCGATAAGCTCTCTCTTATTTTTTGTTTTGTTCGAAATTACGTTCTATGTGTTTTCCGAAATGGTATGGAATAGTTCGACGACATCAATATAGTCCTACGCATATACCGTCTCAAGAATTTTTTGTTAACGTTAAGGATATTGACTTTAGAAGCTATCAGTTACCCGAATGCTTTATTAGGCAGAGTTGCTTTTAGAGTCTTTGTATTCATATAAACATGCATGCACGGACTAAATGCAAAATTGTATAGAATAAATTAACTTACACCAGCGTTGTTTGTATAGTACAATACGACAGCAAGCTAACAAAAGTCGATCAACTTAATGGCTGCTGTAAAAAAAGGAGATCACCAAGTTCATGCGTTTGTGACCACCTTTGGACCACCACGAAGGAAAAATAATAATGGTAGTAGTATTGAGGCAATTAAAAATAAGAAGCAGCAGTACAAACCTCCCGTCAAAATAAGGAAAAAAGAGCGAAACAATGGTGCAGAAAATTTAGTGTAGACGTCTACTTAATACTTAAGTAGCAGATAAATGCCAAAGCGGTCTTAGTAATAAAGAGCTCTACTGAAGTAGCAGCATAACAACAGTATTGTATCTGCCATACAACATTGCTGTGCAATCAAAAAAAAAAAAAAAATATATATATATATTGAGCCCGTACGCTCGTACCAAATAGAAAAACTTAGCAATATTTGCTAAGTCAGGCTCCTTTTTAAATTGAAATCCTTATTGTTGGCTTTACTGTAGTAGAAATTAGCAGATGCATTTCTTGATTCCGATCAGGGTAGGAAAAAACGCAGCGCTTTTTGCTCTTGCGCATACTTGGTATTGCGCTTGCTCTGCGCATCAAATGCGCATTATCCTTTTATCTACCTACACCTTACAAATCTTATTTCCAAAAAGAATTTGTATTTTTACCTGCTACACTTTTTTCGCTTTCTGAGAATTTGCGTATCGTGGCTTTCTTCGGCTTGTTAGATATTTAAATGAACCCTTTGCTAAGAAAAACCCTTTAATACCTACACAACACTTATTTGATTTCTTTTTATCAAAAGATTTTCTATTAAATAATTTAAGAAATATGCTAGCAAATCAGGGAGATTGCATAAAATTGCCAGTTTAAAAAATTACTTAAAAAACGACATGACATTTCAATTATCTTAATTTTAATTATATGCAGACCGTGTAAATAATATTTTTAATTCAACTAATTTTTTGTGCATTTAATATTTTCTAATTCATAGTAAACTAAAATAAATGTGCATATAAATAATTCCTTTACACTTCTGGTACGTATTTATAAGTGTATGTGTTGAAACAAAGATTTAACGATAATTTTTTTAAGAACTCTCGTATTAAGATGCACATTTAGTTAAATCTTAAAAAACTTCTCTCACAAAATTGTTTTTGTAATGAATAAAAGCATACCACTGTTGATGTAAAAACGAGCATGCGCAATGCGCCACTCCTTTTGCTCAATGCGCAGCACAAAGTGCCTGAAATTCAAATTCATTGCTCTTGCGCAAAGAGCAGAGCTAAAAAATAAATAAGCATGTGCTTTGTGCATTTAATTTCTCTTTTTTTTTTGCTCCGCTCTTTGCGCATGCACTTTAAATAAAGGAGCAATGAAAGAGTGTGCAAATACTTACTCTGATTTCGATTCGAGCTCCACCCTAAAGAAAAGTTTATTCAGAATTGGAGAGACAACAATATACAGAAGCAAATGCTGTACTAACAGATAGTAAGGTGAACGCAAAGGGTTTGGGTCATGCTTATGGTCTGTAGATGTCTAAGAGCAATTACTTTCTTTCTTATTCGTTGAGGAATTTGTTGGTGAAAGGGTCAGTCCTTATATCGAGACGACGAAAAATAAAAAAATCTAAGATAATCAACCCAAAGAAAGAGAGAGAGCTTAATAAGAATTGTGATAAATAATTCGTTTTGTCATATCGATAATACTTTGTTTTTTTATTCCTCCAGCTCCCGTTGCCGTCGGTATGACGATCGAAGCTCGGCTAGCAACGTGAACATTACTTTTTACTATTAACATGCTACATGTATCGGTTGCACCCCTTAAGCCTCAAAAGAAGAAAAATTAAATTTGTGGATTCTATCGAAGAAAATTAAATAGAATATTTTTTATGCTAACTTACCTAGAAATGAAATTAAAATGAACGCATAAGCTTGATCATTAATTGTAGGCCCTCTTTGGGAATAGTTTCGTATTATCCTTGTTAGTTCGAATTATTCTGTAACTGGCCTCGCATATTTGAAAACCTTATCTTGAGGAACCACATTGTTTTCTATTGTTATTAAATATTGAATCACATCGGCCGTTTTAGTTTACATACACATACAAAGATTTGCTTTTTATTTTGAAATAAAATTTAAATTTGACTTTTTGTTTACAAAAAGAAAGCAAAACTGTTATTTCAACAAAGCCTTTTTAGTGGTATTAGTGTAAATGCCATGTAAGTTATATTTGTTGTATTTTCAATAATTAATCTCTGTTTTTGTCACATCTTCTTAAAGGGAATTTCCTTTAAACATTTCTAATTTCTTTATTTGTTTATTTAATTTTATTTTAATATTAATAATTTATTTGTTTGTAGAAGTTTAAGTTTAAGATTGAATCAGTTGGGCAGCATCAACAGGGTTGCTCTTTACTTAAAGAGATGCCAGCACACCTTTGTTTATCAGACCAGAATAAATAGAATCCGGGATGAAATCTGGAACGTAAAGAACACCAACGGATTACCACTGAGCTAACCTTCCCGATTAAAATGTAAGAGCAGACAGTTTGAACATATGAGCAAAATCGCCTTAAAACTTTCGTGTCTTAAAGTTAAAGTAACTTCGTTGCTTTATGGACCGTTAAAGACTGAGCAAGCACGTCAACATTTTAGGCATTGACCGCAGTTGTGAATTTGTGAAGGGCTTTGCCGCAACAGGAGAGCTGTTTTAGGTGCCTTAGAACCTGGGAGATGACACAGTATAATTCTTTTTGGCCTGGAATTAAAAGACGATGTTAGGTTTCCTTCAGAATCGGTATCTGATGCGTGGTAACATCAAACATACAAATGTCCCTGTTTGCTTGCAGGAGATTGTGATATAAATTGGAGTTGCCGTATTAACCATCAATTTATATATATTTTTTAAAAATATTTTTGTTTTTAAATACAAGTTGAAGCATTCAATAAGTCTATGGTTATATTACGTGTCTTTTGATGAGAGTACTATACAACATCGTTTTTCTCTTAATTTAATAGAAAGGAAAATAATAATTTACAATATGAAATGATTAATAACAAAGGACGCTTTGATTTTGACTTAATTAAATATATTTTTTAAATTAGTTTTATAAAAATATAAATTTTACACTATAAATAAGCCAAAATAAAAAAAAGCAACCGCAAATTGGTTTTAATATTAAAAGATTAAAATTCAAGAAAGAAAATACCTTAAAACTCCGACTCAAAAAAAAAAAAAAAAAAAAGAAAAAACAATCGTTAAACAAGGAATAAATGACAAAAAACCAGGATGTAATAACACACTTTTATACAAACAACAAATAAACACAAACTCTCACAAATACAAAGAAATAAAACCAACATCTATAAACCATAAATTTGGATTATTTTATCCTGTAGGACATTAAGTAAGGATATCACAAATTTATCGCAACAGCACCACTTGTTTGTTTAATTGTTTTTATGTTTGCTTTCCTGAAGTTTTTGTAAAATGCTAGTTTTTCTCGTACAAAGATGATTTGGTTAAAGGTGGGGGTAAGTCAGCTGGACTTTGAGCCAAAAAAATTTAATAGAAACTTTATTCTTTAAGAGTTTGATTTATTAAAATAAAAAGTTTCAATTTTTTTCATTATTTTTTTTTTTTATTTTACAGTTTGTTTTTTTTAAAATAAATTAAAATTGATAAAAACATATATTTTATATAAAAACATTAATTTTATTAAAATAGCAACTGTAATGGCCTGTGAATTTTACCACATGTAAATTCACACATCTTACACAAAATGACGTGTACAGAATTTCTCAACGTTTTAAGATAAATGATAACAAAAAATTATTTAAGCCAGAAACATTGAACGTAAATTTTTATATTTTGATAAATTTATTTAAATTTATTTATTGTTAAAATCATGTGCCGTGGTATCGCGTAAGGCAGTAATTTTTCCCTTCACCACAGATGGGAGGGTTTGTCGATCTGTGTGTAATTTTTACAATATATAGTTTCGACCCCATAAAATATATATTCTTGCTCCTTATACATAGGAAATTTGATTAAGCGATATCTGTTGGTCCGTATGATCATCGGCTTGATACCGAAAATTGAGTTTGCAATGAAAAATTAAAAATTTCAGTAAAAACTGTAATTTCAGCAAAAAACAAAAAAAAAAAAAAAAAACTTTAAACACACTAAATGACTAAAATTTCTCTAAAATATTTATTTTCACGAAGATTTCACTGAAAATTTTAAGTTTTCCAAAGAATTTAATTGCAATAAAAAATGAAATTTTACTTAAAACCGAAAATGCTCAAATATAAACTAAAAACAACCAAAAACTTAAAAATGTTCTAAAAAGCCCATTTTCGCAAAAAACACTAATTTTTGAAGGAAGTTTATATCCTATCAGATCTGGTCCCAAATATTTGAAAATCGTGATCCATTTCAATTTGGGATAACGGTAATTCTTTGCCGGTTTCATTACTCATGGATTAAGAACTAATAATTTTTCTGCCTTACAAAGCGTGCTCAACACAGACTATTCTGTTGATGTAGCGGTATTTCGATGTCTTGTGAATTTCTCCTTATATAAACGCATTAAAGCCAATGAGTATTATCAATATTGCTATAAAACTTTAGGTTGACTACCAATTTTTTTCAGGCCGAATGATCAAAGGCACAGCTAAATCTGTAATCATTTTTTTAGTTGCAAATTGTTGGGATGTAGGCCAACTATTATTGCAGAGTACGATGTCGAATAAGCTCATTTAGATCTTTTTCAATTCTTCTTATTTTTCTTTGCTTCTTTTTTATCTCGGGTGTATGAAATGTAAAAATAATCAATGGTTAGTCGAGAAATTTGCTCGAGTTAAAGAGCACAGATTCTACAAGGTCAAAAGTTTAATAAATAATCTGTTTTTTGCTGAAAAACGCTTTCAGAGAATTATAAACATTTAACATTACACTTTTGTTGTGAGAGAGTCATAACGTAAAATTTCCGATTTAAGCCTCATTAACAACAGAACTTTATTTTAAACTGTGTAAGTTCTATGAAAACATGTCGCTTTTTTCTTCAAAGTGTTCAATAATATTAAAAAAATTAAATGCTTTTTTCATTGAGATGTAACAATTATTTTCTGTTTTAAGAAGATTAGGGAAGACGAAAATATTTATTATTTATTTATATTACGATCTCGTCGGTTTTTTTTAATCACAAAAATTCATTAAGACTGCATAACTTAACTTTGGGCTATAACTTAAAAGTATAAATTTCTTAAGGGATAAAGCTTTGTCTCACAAAAGTGTCTTAATTTCCTTCAAAGATCTAAAACAATCTGAAAACCTTTAAGGCTTTTATCTCGGTTTAAGTTTTTTAAGATATGTTGACCAGTTTATAGGTTTATAAATGTCTTATTTATTTCAAGAGTATTCTGTTTTTTTTGTCCTGTACATTATTTTTGCAAACAAAAACCGACTTCAAAGAAAACAAACTTAAAACCATATTTCTTTGGGACGCTAATTATACATAAATTATATTATATTCGAGTGGGAATGCGTCAGGATTTTATATATATCGTAGAACAAAATATTAATACAGATAAATTAAGAAAATTCAGCAGTTATGCGGTCACCCTTTATTTTTTACACATTTAATTACAGACACAGTGAAACAAACCTTGTTTAAATTCTAAGCTTTAGTCTTTAACTGTTCAAAATATTTTTTTTTTATTAAAGAGAAGTAGCACTTCAGGCATTAAAACCTATTTAGTTATTTTTTGTGACCGTGCTACATTCTTTAGGAAAGGGATAGATGAGTGATAAGACAAGTGGTGAAAGGAGAGAGAGAGAGTTATTTATTTTACTTCGCCGGCGAATCTGTTATGAGAAAGTAACGGCGAAGGAGACGCACGTTTTTTTTGTTCATTCTGAATATGTATTTATACCATTAAACAGAAAAATTAATTTTTTTGTATTTTATTTGCCGCAGGATTTGAACCCTGAAACAATCAGGTTTGTAGTCAACGTGTTTACCACTTTGACTACAGCAGCCATATTACAACCATTAGGGCACTAATAATTTCTAATTTTAAATATTTACGCTTGTTATTATACTTATATACTTATTATATAGTAATGGAGTTTGTAACGGTTTACAGTTAGGGCCATATAGGTCAAATAACATCAGTAATAGGGACATTCTTCAATTTCTCATTTCAAGTTTGCTACTTATTATAGCTGACTTGGCAATAAAGGTTCTGTGCAAATTTCAATCAACTGTGTACAACTGTTCAATAGTTTGGCCTTATACATCAAATAAAAGCGACTATTGTAACACCCTATAATTTAAAATTTTAAATATTTATACTTCTTAATATACTAGACAAAGTAGTGGACATGTTTTATCGGTTTAATTTCCAGGTGTTTGTATAAAACGGTTTAAACGAGATAGGTCAGTTTATTTCAAATATGGGAACACCCTTTATTCTCTAAATTAAAATTTTATACTTATTGTTATAGCGGACTTAGCAAAACAGGTTCTTTATAAATTTCAGCTGTCTATAACGGTTCAAAAGTTTAGCCACATACATAAACTTACATCACCTATTGAGACACGCTTTAATTTCAAAATATAAATTTTATACTTGTTATTATTAAATTTAAAGTACATATCTGTCTATAACAGTTCAAAAGTTAGGCCATATACATCAAATTACATTAAGTATTGGGACACCCTCTAATTTATAATTTTGAATGTTTATAATCGTTATTTTAACGGTTATAGCAATCAACATCATGTCCAATTTTTAAGCGTTTGTTTATAACGATTTAAAAGATAGGCGCATAAAAATAAATTTACTTCACCTATGGTGACACCCTTTAATTTTTAGATTTTTTTTTTTTGTATTAATTATTATTTTTGGGAGCCATAGTAATACGCATTTTTTTCTTTTTTCTTAATTTGATAACCTCCTTCTTTTTTTTTAAGTCGGTTAAAAACAAATAGAAAACTGCTTATTACCTAACTATTAGTCCAGATTTACACTATGCAATTTTTTGAGGCATTTTTTCTCAATCCTTTATTTAAGTTACAGTGTTATGCGTTATTTAAAAATAAACATAAGCAACATCACCTCATACCCGTCCTGCTTCACCAACAAATCAAAATTTCGCTCTAATTTCAAGAGAAATTGCATAGTGTAAATGCCGTAAAATTCCTAATTACAAGATACATAAAACATCAACAGAGTAAGAGTTGTGCTTTGAGAAAATGTGTCTGGGTAGAGGAAGACGGTTAATATTAATTTTTTAATTCGGAAGTTAAGTACTTTGCGCTAAAAATTTGATAATCACGCGTCTTAGTCATTGGCGAAACGAAATTGTTTTGTTAATGAACCCAAGAATTTAAAAAAATATTTTATGACAAGAGATTAAACAAATGATACTTTAATTTACCAAGCCATGACTGACGCCATCTCATCTGACCAAGCCATCGTGCTCCGGCGAGATTAAAAACCTACTATATTCTCTTAAATATAACGACACCTTAACATATTCATCAAAAACTATTTTCCTTTGCTACCCGAATCTCCGCTGAGGTTTAACACAAATCATGCGTATTTATCAAATAATTAACAAGGGTTACTTAACAAAAATTATATTAATGATTCCATGATGGGATTTTAACTCAAAGTATTCTATTATTGGCTACTAATCAAGCAGATACCTAAAAAATCAGCAACTGCTGATGCTTAAGAACTAACTTTTATTTTATACTGTGTACCAAAGGCAATTGTAAGCAATAGAAAGTAACAACTGATTAAGCCCTCTCTTATTTTTGTAAAAACATTGGCCTATATTCATAGTTATATACTAAAGTCGACTCTATCTAAGGTATACTCTAAACTAAAATGCTCTTTTTATCTTTTTTGCTTTCATAGTCGAGTCGACTTTAACTGGGTGTCAACTCAAGTTTGATAAATGTTTTCATATAATTTCTAAATAAACTTTAGCAAAAAGTAATCCTGTTGTTATTTTGTTCACTTTGGTATAAAAATTAGATAAAGAGTATTGTGTTCTTAAACTAAATAAAACAATTATGGAAAAATGAGTTAAAAACAGCTTTAGCTACCTTTAAATTTAGAGTTGACTATGAATGAGCTAGAGTCGACTGTAAAGTAAAACCGACTTTATTTTAACAATGAATATGGGCCATTAAAATTTGTATGAAAAGTACAAAAATCAATATTCAGCTCTACAGTAAAATCTTTAATCTTTAAGCCATTGAAAAAAAAGAAAACAATTTTTATGATCGATTTTTAGTTTGATATAAAATTTGATAAGACAACTTTAGACTTAACTTTCATGGTTGAATAAATCAGTAACTGTAAAGTATAGATTTTCACAAAAGTCAATTATATTCTGTTTTGGAATTTAATATTCAATAACAAGCTACAATTTTAATATGGACAAGAGAAACAATTCAAACTATTAGCACGTTGCGCTTGAATAAAAAGCAATATAGAAACGAAAGTATTTTAGAGAATTAACGTTCATAAAGCTTTTAGGCATACAAAAAACATATGGCGATTAAAAAAATTTATAAAGTTCGGCTTGTTATAATAATATACCGTGCGCCGTTTCTTCGTTACAGTAAATGATGTCATTTATTAGAAAATAATTTAAATTTATATTTTTTTAATTGCATGAAAATGGGTTAATTACACAAAGCTTATGACAAGCTAGTAGGAAAAATAAGCTACCAGAAACTTATGGCGGGGTATGTAGAAGAAATGAGATTGACCTGAAATCTATATTAAAAAAAATTTTGATACAGGTGCTATGTCTGAATACCAATTTGAATATTGTATTACAAAAAAAAAAAAAAAAAAAAAAAAAAAAAAAATTGCACGCTTTAAAATATGAAAGAGTTTACGCTGCTCTTGAGACAAAAACTTAATTTAAGGTTTATGAAATTATTAGTTGAATAAATGAATTAAACTTAATTTTGGATTAGGTTTATTTTAGTTGGTTGAATAGATAATGCTTACAATATACGGAAAACAAATGCGAAGAAAGCTGCTGACGGATGTAATGATCCAATATCCTGCATTACATTCTGCTGGTATTTTTTTTAACGCTTGCAAACATTTGTAAATAATACTGTTTTCACACATTTCGGTGAAGACCGTCGTCACTAGCTGCTTATTTGGTACGTTTGGCGAGCGCTTTCGTTGTGAAAAAATCATTTTCAAGCTGCGTTTTGATTAGTACTGATTAGATAGTGTAAGGTGTTTGTTGGATAGATAGTGGTGAGTTTTTTGTTCGTTAGGATTTACACTATGGCTAAAAATAACGGCTTTAAATTTACACTATGGCTAAAAATAATGGCTATAAAAGCACCACTATCGACAAACTACTTAGACAATACAACACTAAAAACAAGAAGAAAGAAAATAAGGAGAAAATCGATACAACACGACGACACATTTTTACTTACTCAGGACCAGAAATATATAGATTAACTAACCTTTTTCAGAAAGAAGGTTTACAGACAGCACTAAAGACGAGCAACACTCTACGAAACAATCTGAAGACATCAACAGAAATAACCGATAAATTTAACACCAGCGAAGTATACAGACTTACTTGCACCTGCAACAATACATACAAAGGGCAAACTGTACGAACATTAAAAACAAGGTTCAGAAAACACATACGATCATATAAACGGAAAAGAGAAGACTCCAACTTCGCAATACACCTTCACACACATGAACACAAACCAAGGGAAATATATGAATGTATGATATTCATACATCCTAGTAAAAAGACGAAGACTGGACATTCTTGAAAACATGGAAATATACACAACACGAACGTTTAACGGGGATATTATTAACGAACAGGTAAATACAACCTCGGACACAATTTTTACACCACTTAAACTATTAAAACAAGCTTACAAACGCAAAACGCCCACAGATGGTCACACTTACCTACCTAATAATAAAAGACTGAAATATTAAAATTATTACCATTCGCAAATAATTTTTTTTCTAAAAAAATTTTTAGAATTTAAAATAAAAATGAACTTAAATCCAAGTCAACTTTAATTCATTCGTCTAAAAAGATTAACTTCGTTATAACTGGAGTACGTTTTCTCCGAATTGGATTAAAAACCAGGTGTGAAAAATATTGATTAATTATTATAAATAAAAATTTCGTTAAATATATTTATAAAAATTTTGGAAAAAGGCAAAAATTTACCAATTCTGTCAGTATTTATAAAAATTGACCAAAGAAAATTGCAGTTTTTTATGGCAATTCACCATTGTCTCGCTTTTCTAATTTCCAAAAAAAAAAAAGATTTTGAGGGACAAATTATATTAAAATTTTTTTAATTAAAAAGTTTTTTGATAGTTTTTAGTTTGTTGACATCTACAGAATGCATTCACAAATCGTTCACACGGCGTAAAGACTTCTTTCTGTTCGCATTAATTCCATAATTAACCAAAGATACCATAAAGACCTAAACGCATGATATCAAAATAGAAGGTAGTTCCACTTTTTCTTTTCGTCGCCATATTAGCGTTCTGACGTTTGAGGGAATTATGAAAATTTGTGCTACCATATGCTTACTAGATTTTAACAATCCGGTTTTTCTGTTTTGTTTTTCGTTTTATATGAAATTTCGAAAGAAAAAAACTTTATAAAAGCCACAAATATTTACATTTTATCACAAGCGTAAAGAACAACAAGAAACCGAAACACTTTGCGGTCTTTAAAATTAAATAAAATAGTATGGTCTTGATAACTTTGCAGGACATATTATTGAAAAAATTGAATTGAAGGAATTTGGTTTTTAAACCTTTGAGGAAAAGGATCACAATTATACATACGTATGTGAATGTTAGCCATTTAGTCATTTTTCCATTAAAAGTTTCTTGAGAAAAATAATTATATGTCAATGTAATGTTTTTCACAACATGTTGACAGGTTTATTGCCAGTCGATTAAGGTGCAACACAGCTAGAAACAAGTCTGTATAACGTTTACAAATGACAGGTTCATTGTGTCTCTCACCGTTAACAGTGACTTAGATCAGATTAGGTAAAGAAGGGTATTACCCATTAAAATACACCTTCACTCAGATTGCCAAACTAAGAGCTACTTATTCTCTACCACCTATCCCTAAGACAACTCACTTTCTGATGAAGCCGAAGAAATCTTAGAGATTAAACTGAGTGATGTCACCTAGCCCATCGTAAAATCAATAGCCTGGCCGTTTAAGTTTTAGGACCTATAATACCGGGCAGAGATACATAGCCTGCTCAAGAGTTCTTAACTCCTCCTTGTTCTTGCAGATCTTACGTGCTGTTGACTTTTCTACTGGTTTTTGCATGGTTCAGTGACCAATGTTCTCATCTACACCTACCCTCAGAAATTTTCTGTCCAAAAACAGAAGCAGTTTAGTCTTGTGGTGTCTATTTTTTAAGCACTGGTTAGTTCTTCCTACTACCCAATAAGATAGAAGGTAATCTCTTTCGAACCCAATCTTGCAAATTCATCAAGGTCAGGTAATGACCTTTTAAATTGCAATAAACTAAAACTCAAAACAATATGGCTCTCTTTTGCTTCTTCATTTGCACTGCTTATACTAGTTCCGTGAATGTAAACTACTTAACCGGTGCCCACATTGATCATCCTTAAAAACTAAAAACCGTTCGTACAGTTTACCAAATTCCATCCAGCCGTCTCGATTCAGAATTACCACTACGATTCAGTAACTAAAGCCCGTTAGCCCAGGACCTGATATAAATTGTCAACTGAACCCGAACTACTGCGTGTTACATTTCTCGATCTGAAACAGTGACTTGATTTGAAAGTAATCCCTTGCGGATTTTTATATAAACGTCTAAAAAAATTTCTTCTATCTTTTTCATCAAAATGTTATAGTTTTGCATTTAGCATATTTTGGTATTCATACAACCAATAACAACTTAGATGTGGAGTAAGGTAATTGGTAAGGTGGATGTGCTATAAATATTGATGATATCGAGGAACTCAATTTCAAGTTTTCCTCACTGAGAGAAAGATAGAGATATTTAATAGTATGGTAACAACTACAAAAAATGTTACAGGTCCTAATGGGATGTCATCAAAATTTAGGAAATTAAAAATTCTTAAAATTTTTCTTTCATTTCTTTCAAAAATCTGTTGACCAAAAATCTGTTGCATAACAAATACTTTACCTTTGACCGTTACCGGTAAATTTGGGTGCTTTCACATCTGTATTTCTATTTTATCTACGAAATTACATGTTTTTCTGAAAAAAAAAGAGTCCTATATTTGAACCAAGGTCCTAAGGGACCTCCCCACAAAATTTTATTCAAATCCATCCAGCAGTTTTTACGTGAAGCGAACGGAACAGAACAGACAGACGAAGAGACAGTAAGACAAAAATTCCATAAGTAGGTGTTTTATAATCCATATCGACTACTATCTACACAAACATAAAAATTTTCGAAAAATATATAAATTAAAGAAATGACCCTTTTACTGTTTTATTAAATTTATATACATATGTATAGATGTTGTGATTTTTTTTGTTAATTTTTAAAGATGACACGAAAAGTAAGACACACGTCATTAGCATTCTTGATTAGCCAAACCGATGCAGAATGAACTCATAAACCACAAATGTTACCAACGGCTATTTTAGTGTCGAATTGTGTGAATGGCTTAACTGCTTATGACCGCAGATAGATGATTGTTGAAAACATGCTGATAAATTTTAAATATAATAATAATTTAATAATAATTAATTTAATAATAATTTATTATTGATCTAAAACTTCTCATGAACAGATTTGATTTGAATAATTATTTTAATCCCCAAATAATGATAAGATAATTTGTGTTTAAATTACTTAATAAAATGTGAGAATCAAATTTTTTAAACTTGATATTAGTTTATGATTTATCTAATATTTCTTAAACTGTCCTCGTTTGAAGTATTTTTTACTAAAATTGTCACTAAATATTACAAACTCTAATAAGCATATAAAGTACATATACTTACACATACAAATATATATTTTTAAATTATTGCAATTCACATGGCTCTGCAATATTCAATAAAAATCTTTAAAATAAAAGACCAATAAAACATTTTGAATAGTCGAAGTAACGATTGTTGGTCACATAAAATTCTTAATATTGGGAAATATCTGTAATAAATCGTAACATCTGTTTATAGACTTTCAACAAATATTCTTATTTCTTTTTTTCATTCATGTGCAAAAAAACTTGTGGTATACAAACACGAGTACTCAAGTATAAAAATATTCCTTTTCGTAGGACTGGGAGAACTGTTTTAATATTTATCCTAAACTTAACAAATATTTTTAAATAGAGAGGGGGTATGCAAGGATGTTGTATATGTATGTGAATCTGATGAAATTTATGTGTTTAAATGACAAAAAGTACCGTTATTTATGACTCTAAGCTACCGCAGGAGTTGCAGCAAGACCAAAGTAAAGTTAACAGCAGCAAAAGCAATAAAAGTGGTAAAAGTAGCAACAGCAAATTCAGCAGTGGCACTAGAAACAATTTGGCAACATTTGTTAGAGAAACAATTCATTTTTATTTTGGATTTTTTTCTTTCTTTAAATTTAACTTTCACTCGCTATACCAACGTATAAATGATTCTGTTTCAGCTAGCCAACCAAATGTAACGTCTGGTTACAACAGGGCATTATAGTTTTTTCGTTGTGCTGCCGAAGGCTGTTAAAATAAAATATGGAACAAATTTTAATGCCATCGTCATCGTCCAGTTGCCCATTTAACCTTTATTGGTTTTTGTGGAAGTTTTAAATTTTATTGCTAATCGATTAAAGAGAAGATTTGCGGGCGGCATAGATTGTGTTTAATTTATTTTTAGATGGTTGTATGGTATAAAGCAAGATGTTGCAGGATAAATTGTACAGAAAAATTGCTAGAAAAATCTTTAATATTTTTGTTGAAGTTTTTGAAGTTTGTTTTAAATTGTAAACGAATTTATTTTATAAAATTTCTTTAAAAAAATTATAAAATATTTTTAGGGCTTTAGAACTGAAAAAATTAATCTCATGCTGTCGTCAAACAGCAATTAAAGCAGCAACTTTTGTACATTTCAACGAAAATAAAAAAAAGTAAATGTCGCTTTCAAGGTCGAGAAAGATATAAGGAAAAGTTTTCAATCATTAAAAATGGTTTTTAATTTTTTTTCTTACTTAGCACATGTTCAGGTTACGCCAGGAAAAGCAGTCAATAAAATCGTGGTCTTTGGACCAAACAGGAATAGTAAGTTCATGACAATAGTGTTTGGAAGTGCATCTGTTATCATTTATTTCAGCTACGTTAAAAAGTATTAAGCAATTGCCGCCGAATATAATAAAATACTGACCGAAAAATTCAACACAGATTTAAAATTTACACCACAACACTTGGGGAAAACGCGAGAAGTGATCAAAAACAAGTTAAGTTTTTATGAAATGATATCTCATCTAGCAAATTTAACGGATTGCAAGCGGCTTTTTCTCTTTCTAAGCCCTCACGTAAAGCTCCTACCTTGTATGCTAAGAAATAGTGTGACTAATAAATTCGTTAGCTTAGAGATTTTCAAGTGCAAATTTGATCATTTTCAGCTTGATATAATTAGTCAATAGTCCGTCCGATATTTAGCAGTGATGCATGACATAATTTTGTTTTTTTTTGGGAATATCTACAAAATTATCAGCATTGAATACCTTATAAAATATAAAGATAATAATTTGTTAGTATTGAGAAAATTTGCGAAAAATCAATAAAATAATATTAAGGAAAATAAGTTTTTTTTTCTACTAAGATGAAGCTCGGGTACACACTTGTGCATTTTCTATTATTTGAGTTTAAAAATAATGCGAACCAACCTTATATTCCGATTTTTTCTTAGAAATGTCAAGGTGAAAAGATTTCAAAAGATTGTGTCCTATTGAGGATTTTTCGAGTCTTTACGATCGACTTGAAGAGGTTAAAAGAGAGTTTATGAGTTTTACCGTCTGAAGTCGGAACTGTGCTGAGAAATAGTAAAAAAAAACTGTTGATGGCAGTATGACAAAATTCATACATACATACATATTACATTCATTCATAAACTTAATTTACAACATTTTTCAATTTATTGTACCAAATGCTAAACATAAAATTGAGATAACATTTTGTCTTTTCATCGCACCAGCTTTTAAGAAAAATAAACTTTATTTCCAAAATAATTATATTCTGCCCAATGTGCATGATTATGTAAACATTGTTTTGTTTTCCAGCTGCAATAGAAATATCGATAGTTTATTTTTAGCTAATGCAGCTTTTCATATTAATAGATATTTAAGTCTAATAAAAATTACCTTAATGAGTGCTACGACTGTAAAGTGTTTTTGCTTGAATAACTAAAGTTCATTTGTAAACATTAAATACTTCGGAGATGATGTTTGTTAATCCTTAGAAAAAGCCTCATAGTAATTTATTTTTATATGAAATCAATTTCAAAAGATATAGTGATGGCGGAAGTGGTCAATTCAAGAAAGTTCTAACCTAAAACATGTTTCATTGACTGAACAAATTGAAGCAGCAGTTGTGGATAAATCAATTAAAAACAAAATGATAAGAATTTGTTTGAAAAACTTTGTATCTTATTTTGAAAATGTTTCTTTTATTTCTTTAAGATTTGAGTGTTTTGTTTTTTTTATGTCTGAAGTTCTAAAAATATAAAGTTTTATTTAGTTTATTTAGGCTAATTTGAAAGAAAAAAAGAAAACAACATTTGAATAGTATTTTAATGTTTTCCTAGATAGCTGGCTTCTTTTTTTGTGTATAGACAAATAGACAGACATTTCATTATACAGAAAATATATTTGGCTGACACTTTATCATGGCGTCGTAAAAATATGGAAGAGCATACAAAAAAACTTTAAATTCTGGGAAAAAGTTATAAAAAGCATTACGTTAATACATACAAAATTACATGCGTGTAGCATAACAACCCTCAACGCATTAAGTCATACTCTACAATTATTAATTATTAAAAGCTTAATTAAATTACATGAAAATTCATCCAAAGAAGGTGAATGTTATGGAAATGGACAGAGATGTTAGTTCGAACCGCAACAAATTAGCAAAAGAGGACGTGTCTGAAAGTGGAAAGAACGGAAAATAATGTTGGCACCTACAACTTAGTTAAACCAGTGTTTCGCTTCCTTACACCATGTTTACGTTTGACAATGCTGTCACACACAAACACACTTTTTAATAATCCATGTAAACTTTTTTAATTGTCTAATTTACTGCTTTAAATATTAAAAAGGCAGTATATAAGACAGTGATTTGACGTAGCCAATGATTTTATTATAATTGTTTTAAGTAAATGATATTTAAATTATATTATCACTTAAATTATTAAAATTTTCTTTGCATATAAAAATAAAAATGAAAGAAGCAGAAAGAAACGTTTACTCATAAGGAATTGTCATAATTATTACTGTCTGGAAGCCTTCACTACAGAAGTAATTGTCGCCATTTTTAAAAACTAACACTTATAATTTTATTGACTGACAGCATTATCAAATGTAAAAGTGAGGAATTTTTTACATGAAAATATAAGAGTCATCATGTTGACACAGGGTAAACTTAACCTTATTAATGATCTTTACAAAATAATGTAATGAAAAAATTCATAATTAAGTTAACAACTTAGACAGTGTAGAAGATGTAAAAAATTCTTACTTTAGTAACTTAACCGATGCATAGTGAAAAGTAAAGATATCCTTGCATAGAGCAGCTGTTAATCCTATTTTCTGGCACTTTGTTGACAGTAACTGTATCTCATTTCTGTCATGTTGTTTCAAACAAAATGAGCTAGCATACTCTATAACTTTTTTACATTTTCATTAGCTTACATTTTTAAATTTATTATTTAGTGCAGATTACCCTGTTACAGAAATAAAGTACTGGCTCCGTAATATGCGTTGCATATAAAAAAACTGGGTTCAGTTACGAGTTAAGTAACAAAGAATATGCTTTTTGATGCAACTGTTTTTTATTACGAATATAGTTGGCGTAAACAAATTTTTTTTAATTTGACAAAAAATATTCTTGGCCACTAATAATTCTGTGGCATCAAGCATCACCTTAAAACAAAATATTAATTGTTGCTATGACATCAAATACATTATTATGCAAAATTGCAAAAAAGTTTAGAAGTTTTTTCTATCTTTTAATTTAAACCAGCGCTACAATTAACTTTTGGAAATTTGGAAATTGTATTGAAATACATTGAACATTTTTGTTTTGAGACACTTTTTATGCGAACATTGAGAATTTCTTTTTGTGACTCTTAATCAAATATTTATTTTGTTATTACGTGAATTTCAACTAGCATTCGTTGATATGAAGTGTTCACAGTCAAAAATAAAATCAGGATTCTCTTTGACAGATTGACTCTTAATACCTCAGGTATTTATTATTTATGCAAAGGAAAGTAGAGTTATCAACAACCGTTAATCCCATTCGAATTGACGCTAAGTACTTAATTTTTTATATAATGTAATGTACACCGAAATAGACGAACCAAAATCTGCTTTTTTGGTTATTAGATCAATAGCTTCCCAGCAAGAAATGCTTGACAGAAACTAATACTAACACAATTTGTACACTAACACATTTGCAAAAATTTTATATTGAACAGCGTTGCCGTTGTAGCGTTATTGGTAATGAATTGGGATGAATTTTTTTTAATAGACTAAATCTTATTTTTCGCTTGAGTTTATAGATAATAATGCAGCAAACTATAAAATACAGCTTACAAAATGTGTTGTAATTAAAATTGTGCCAAAGGTCAAACAAAATTTTTATTAAATTTGTTGTAAAAAGTTAGTCGGTTTTAAGGAATTTTTGTAAATTTTGAAAGAAAAAATAAAGAAGAGACATTTCTTGTCAGTTGCAACGTTGTTTGCCCCAAACAAACAAATCATGTGCAAGAGTGAAACAACTAATATATGTTTTATTCCGTGACGTTAAGAAAATTGCGCATTTATCAAATAGTTATAAAAATGATATTTCGATTTAATAAAAGCAAAAATTAAAAAAAAATAAATAAAAAACAAACAATTTAAAATAAATATAATAGTTCAATGTGGAATTAGAAAGGTAAGTTGCTTTTGGGATTGCAAGCAGTTCAAATGCAGAGATTGTGTCCAATGAACCTGACACTGGAACTCAAAACTTCACAGGCATGTTGCGGGTACTTAAAACCGCCACAGCCTTTAAAGAGTTAGATTCGAGTTGGAAGAACTTATGAAGCCTTTAAATCCAAAATTGTAAGATGTTTTTTAATGTGTAAAACTTTTCCTTATTTGCTTAATTTTATGTATTTCTCTGATTTTCAGTCAATAACAGTATTTGGTAGAAACATCACTGTCGTCCAAAAGTTATCGGAAATACAAAGGTTATTTATAATGTTTAAAAAGTTATATTGGCTTAAAATATTTTTCCATTTAATGGATTCCCTCCCTTTCAAGATTAGGTCCAGGGTCAGAAGGAAATCAAAACCCGGCTTAGAAAACTTTGGGAAAGAATGTGAGTATAAAATTATAATTTATTTTAAATTTTAAGAAGTTTTGCAATTCGTATTGTCCAAAAATTTTGATGGAGTGCAAGTGGTCATTAAAAAGGTTGAGAAATCCGTCTGTCGGCTGGTTGGGGAGACTTACGACTCAAAACTTGATGAAGTCGTCAGCATGCTACCTTTGCAGAACATTCTAGCGGTGGAAGAGTTGGAGAGAAAGTTGGAGGAGTCGAAAGGTTTTACTGAAGCAATGGTAAAGAACTTAAGTTCATGCTTAAAGTATTTTAATAATCTTACATTTATATTTTTTTAGACATCGCATTTACATATCATTAAGGGGATATCGCAGGATGTCAGCACTGTGATGCGCTAAACTTTTTTTTTTTTTGGATGGAAGGTGGGATAAGCAAGCCCTCTGAAAGCTCTCTTTGGTTAATAACTCCCTGCGAGGTATGTACTACAGATTAGACAATCAAAAAGTTATTTGTTTATTGCGTATTAAATAATTTATACATAAATGTGTATCTTCTTTTACTTTAAGGTGTTTTCCAACAGCAAGAAGCGTTTGATTTTGAAAAAAAGTGTAAAGAAGTCAGTATAGCGAAGACTCTACAGACTACAACAAAAAATATTTAAAGAGATAAGAATTAATTATTTTATTATAAATAAAGTAATTTTTTATACTGTAAAATAATATTTAGGAATTAAAAAAGAAACATGTGTATAAATTAGAATATTAAATGTTGTTTTATTAACAAAGTTCGATTTTTCAAATGAGGGTATATCCATCAATCGTGACGGGTATATCCATCAAGTATGATAAGAACTTCTGGCTTCACTACATAGTAAATTGCAGTAGTGTGAGCAGTGCAGATATATGTATTTTATAATGGAAAGATTCATTAGTTAGAGGGAGATGCAAAATCACATGTACACAAAAGTTTCCATAAAGTTTTTCATTTTTCATTTAAGAATGTGATAGAAACTTTGTTCTACGCGATGATGGATATTTCCATCATCAGTGATCATGTGATCATCATGGTCACTGTTCTTGTAGGGTTAGCTATGAATGTCAGAGGTTTAAGCGCATGATATTCATTATAGTCATTACTCGGATGGCGGTCAATAAATATCTGAGCATACAAAAGAGGCAGCAAACATATTGCGATGAAGATATGCTTAGGTACTTTGGAAATTAATATCATATAATCTTTATAAAGCACTAGATAGATTCACAATATGGTTTGAAACCCAAGAATTTTAACTCCATTTTATTGATGATTTATATTCAACTTAGGCGAGCTCAGTCTATCCAGGAATATTTTTAAAGGTCTGCTTCCTGTGAGAAAATGTTTAACCACAGTAGAGTGATATTTATGTCTTTAACTTTAGTGAGGTAATTATGATTTAATTCAAATAAACAGAGCGTCAGAAAAGACAAATACTTCAGTTTTAAGTAGGATTATTACAGTATATCAGCCAGATAAATGCTTTGGCTCTTGTCAGTTAACTATGATATTTCGTCATTAGAATTTCTTATATCTCGATATTGAAATTTTAGTTTTAAAAATCGTAAGAAAGGGAACATCTCTCCATCGTTACCTAGTTCTGAGCAATTCCTTACGCTTGCTTTCGGCTTAGGAGACATCATCAGTCATAAAATATTGACATAAAAAGTTTATTTTTAACTAAAATGTTAGATTTTTTAAATTTTATTAGACTTTGAAAATATTTATAAAAAATGTATATTCATATGTAGGTTTTATCTTTAAAGCCGGGTACTCTGTGCAGCTTTTCATGCGGAATGCTGCCAAACTACATACATAAAAAGTTTGTATGAAAAAGTAAAATTTCGCAGAAGTAGTACTACGTTTTACTGTGAAAAACATATGAAATGTTTCTAGCAGCATTTTGTTAAAGCTGCGAAATAAAGCAAATAGGCATTATATCATGCAGAATATTTCAAACCACAGCTGATCATATTATTTTTGCTTACATTTTTTTAACAACGTTAGTACGTTTAATTCCCCCAAATCGTGAAAAGATAAACAAGTTTAAGATTTATTCTTCGTTAAAAGTTAAAAGCCTCTGAATTTAAAAAATTAAAAATATACCGTTTTCTTAGGATTTTACAAAAAAAAAAAAAAAAAATTCTTCGGAACTAGTAAATTTTTTTTCACCCTCTTTAAAGAAAACCTATAGCAAATCCAATATAAGAAAATTATAACGGTTCCCCCTCCAGCCCTATCCAAACATGACCAATAAAAAAAATGAAATCGCAATGCAAAGCACCTATTAAATAAATTTTAACGGTTTTCTAAAGCCACGATTGTTGGCTACATACTGAAAAAAATATTTGATAGTCCCGTGATTAACAAAAGTTGGGTAGCCTCTTTTGTAAAAAGAGGCATTTCTTTGGGATATTTTTCCCCGTTCCGTAAATTTATATGTTAAAACAAAAAGCTTTTCAAAATTTTTTTCACCATTAGATTAAA
The DNA here is from genome assembly GCA_937654795.1 of Cistogaster globosa. Lineage (NCBI taxonomy): Eukaryota > Metazoa > Arthropoda > Insecta > Diptera > Tachinidae > Cistogaster > Cistogaster globosa. The sequence goes on from OW569407.1 coordinate 27,214,738, forward strand.
ATCATTTTATTTTATAGGAATTCTCGATTTGTTCTAATTTTGTGGCAATTTAAATTCTATGCTTTATTTAAGCCATAGGAGCTGTTCAAACCTCGCCTGCTCATAATTAATATGTATTTTGTGCCAAGCACCTTACAAAATGTGTTTATAAACATTTTTGTTTTTTACATATAAAATGAGCAAAGAAAATTATAAAGAGGCGAGTTTAGATAGCTTTTTTTTCTATTGGGCTTCCTTTGTCAAAAGACAAACTTCATCGTAAGTATATATAAAAACTGACAGCTATGAACCATCAGGGGACTAACAGTTGGGCACCTCGATTATGCAACATGGGCTATGGATTAAGATTGCTTTAAACAATTCATTTGTCATCAAGTATTATTTTGTCAGCAACGACCAACATTGGAAGTTATAAGTTGCGCCTTTGATAGCTTTTAAAGGGTGTTTTTTTAAGTCCGATAGAACTTTAAATTATAAATAATAACAGTAAGAATTAAATTTTTATGGAAAAAATGTTCTAATTATTTTCAGTACACTCTGGCAAATCATTATGAATAAACTCACGATTGAACAACGCTATCAAATCATTTAAGTTTACTTTGAAAATCAGTCATCAATTCGAGCAACGTATAGACGACTTCGTGATTTTTATGGGACACATAATCTTACGTCTGAGCAAGCCATCCGTCGAACTGTGGTTAGATGTCGTACCATATACTCTCTAGAGGATGCAATAACACCAAAACGACAAAGGAATGTGCGTACTGAAGACAATATCGCTGCTATAAACGAAAAGGTGGAAGAAGATCCAAATTTATCGATTCGTCGTCGATCGAGTGAATTGGGGTTCTGTTCTCCACTACGTGGAAAACTTTGCGCAAAGATTTTGGCCTATACCCGTATAACTTCCAGCAAGTAGATGTATTAAAGCCACGAGACCATTATGTACGTCGTTCTTTCGCCGCTTGGGCTTCAGAGTTGTCAGTAACTAACCAGTTGTCTTATCGCTAAATTGAATTCAGCGATGGGCTCATTTTTGGCTTACCGGGTTTGTTAATAAGCAAAAGTGCCCTTTACGGAGTGAGAGCAATCCACAACATTCCCTACAGCAATCCACAACATTCACTACCGTTTGGTGTGACTTACACGCTGGTGGCATCATTGGACCTTATCTTTAAAAAAATGAGGCCGGATCTCACGTAACGGTCAATGGAGATTGTTACCACACCATGTTAAATGATATTTTGTTTGAAAATGTGGATGACATTGATCCGGTCGAAATGTGATTTTAACAATATGGCGCTACGTACCAAACGGTGACCGCAACTATCGAGTTATTAAAATCAAAATTTGGCGAAAAGTTGATTTCGAGAAATAGACTTGTCAATTGGCCTTCAAGGTGGTGCGATTTGACACCACTCGATTATTTTCTGTGGTGCCACGTGCTAACTGGCTTATGCTAATAAACCAGCAAGAATTGACGCTTTGGAGGCCAACATTGTTCGTGATATTCGTGACAAACGGCCAGCAGTACTTAAAAAATTTACCCAAAATTGGACGTCCATAAGCAGCCGCGGTGGCCATATGCCCGAAATAATTTTTAATAAAGAATTCTTCAAAATTTAATTTTTTGTATTATTTTTTACAATTTAAAGTTCTATTGGGCTTAAAAACATCTTTAAAACCCAAACTTTAGCGCTTGCTACCTAAAATGTATCAAACAAAATAACATACTAAATAGGCCAATTTTCCTCTACAGCGTACTAAATTCTTTCAATTAACCTATGTGTGCAGTTCTAATGAACAAGATGGACAGAAAGATACCTGACTGACGTTAAAATTCTATACACTTCTTCAATGACTGCGGCCAAAAATAGCAATTAAAAAACTTTTGAAGACGTTTTTACAAACATATATATTCCCGTTTTAATATATTCGTTTGCGAATAGTTACAGATTACAGATTTCCTTTTTTTAGATTTTTTCATTAGAAACAGGAAAAGTCATTAGAGTAAAAATAGCATTATACTTTAAAACACACAAAAAGTCGTGTAGGCAAACGTCAAGTATTGTACTAAAATAAAATTTACAAGAAAAAAAAGTTTATCTCTACTTGATTTTACATTCACATTTTGTGGCATCAAGAGTCTGGGTAGGTTGGTTTCTCTACTTTGACGGAGTTGGAAAAGATGAATGCGTTGATCTATTTTAAATTTAATTTTCACTTGATTTAGTTTTTCTCTGTTTTTGTTTGCATTTGGATACAACACTTTGTAATAAAAATATACTAAAACAACAAAAAATACTCATTTGTGTAAAAGCTACTAAACACACTTGCATACATCTCTATAAAAACTCACAGATAGTTTTGTTAAACAAATTTATGTGGCAATAATGTGCAGTTCATCGCCGTTTTTAAGTACCATTGCTGTTATTATTGTACCTGAAGATGTTGCCTATGGGGTAATAGACAAAAAAAAAAAAAAAAACAGCTAAAAATTTGTCAAAACGAAAAACTCATAAATTAAAATTTTGTCGTAGTGATGTATTTTTATAGAACAAATATGTGTTAAAAAACAAACATAAAATTTTTGAGTTTTTATGCAGAAACATCTTGTATGATTCCTATAATTCAATATATATAGTAAGATTAAGTTAAAAAAAATTAATATAATAAATGAAAATAAAATAGGTTACCTTAAAACTTTTTATTTAATATGTATTTTCTAGTAAATTTACTAATATTTCAAATATTTTTTTACTACATTTGTTATTAATCGTTAAAATAAGAAGTACTTAAAAACGCTGCGGTCGGCTTTGGAGGAAAAAAATATTTTGCTTACGTCGAAAATACGGAATATTTGAATATAGGCCTCCCTCCCAGTCATAGTTATTAGTGTTCAGTTTTTGCGTTGTAGAAAATCAAGAGTATTTAAACATGGAAATCCTTTTTGATCTGTTCATGTATATACTCGTAGTAATAAAGAATGTCCCCGTCCAGACATGCAATTTTTTTAATGCTCTTATAAAATTACATTCAAATTTTGTTTCTGCACATTTGGGCTTGATTGCAAGTACATGAAACAGTATATCCGTTTCTACTCGCCTTTTCTATCGCACCTGCAAACTCAAGACTTGTGGAAGTTGTGTGGACGAGGACTATACAAGTGGAAAGTGGGAAACTTTTAAGTTTTTGATAGTTTTTAGATATTTCTTGTTCAATTTCACTCTTAAATGGAGTTTGTTTAAAGTTTGTTTTAGCAAGTAAAATTTTTTTATTATTTGTGAAAATAAATATTTTAGTGAATTTTTTTAACGTTTAGTGCACCTAAAACTTTTCTTAATCTAGATGTTTTTTGCTGAGTTTTCAGTTTTTTATGAAATTTCCACACTTGGATTTTCATTACCATTGAAATTTCAATGGCATTGTTTGATATAATGACAATGATAGAAATTTAACTACCATTAAATGCTAATGATTATATTTTAGTTACAATTTTTTCTACTAATGGCAATAACTTTTAAATGAAAATAATTGTTTTTATGAAATGCAATGTTTTAATAAAACTATGTAGACATTAATTAATTTTAACACTCTTTAAGATAGATCTGTGTTTAAAAATTTCAATAAATTATAAATTTTAACTAAAATAGTTGTAAAACTTTACGTCTGGGATTTAAAGTCACTAGAAGATCTTATTATTTATACGAAAACAAAAATATGTTTCTGTAGTGACTCATTTCCCTGAAAAAACTTTTGTGACCATTTTGATATAATGCTCTATTGTACTTAAAGATATGTATTAAGTGTACAAGGATAAGTAATTCCTTCGTTAATGATAACACTATGATACAAATGTTAAAAAAATATATATTCAGGGGTTCTCATACACCAATTCTGTTTTGTTGGAGTCCATGGAAAACGAAAATACCTTTGGTTTTTTTAAGTCACTTCGAAAAGTGGTTTTATAACGGTAAATGTAGAGAAAAATGCGTATTCTTATATTTTCAGATTTAAACAGGCATAACTTCTTCGTTTTACAACAGATTTCTATTATTTTTCAATTTTTAGAAGGTGTGAGTATTAGCTTTTAAGCAAGATATATATTTAAAAAAAAAAAAAAAAGTTACAGTGGTTGAAATGTGAAAAAAAAACGCATTAAAAAACAAAAAGTTTTTTTTACCGGGCTCTAGGCTGCTTATGAGAAACCAAACAATATATTCTTTTGTTATAATGAGAAAGGATAATTAATTAGTTTCAGAAATGGGTAACAACAATAAAATCGGTTAAAAAATGGTTAACTTATGCAATTTTTTGTGTTTTAACCTTTTGGTTTTTACTTAAAAATTTCCTAAAATAAATGCAATTTTGATCTGCACATTTTTTCTGAAAACCCACCAATCACAACAAGATTTAGCCTAAAAACAAATTCTAATTAACCCATTAATGTCCATTGTACAGAAAGGGGAGTGTTTTAAAAAGAGTATTTCATACAGTAAAAATAGCATACTAATTAAGCCATTTTACCTGTTTAGGTCCGACTTAAAAAAACACACATTCTAAACTTTTCTTTTTTTTATGACTTACAAAAAATGTTAATTTTTTTAACTAATGGGTTCAACAGGTAAAGACCAATACTGCCTACAATAGTATCAAAAATTTGGTATAAAAGACTGCGGTTGCGAAAATGGCACAGTTTAATTTTTGTAAGTGAACAATAACCATCGGAGTGATTTTGGTGCAAATATACTTAATAAGTGAACTAATACAAAGCGTTATTATTAAAGTTTACATAAAAATGTGTAGTAAAAGGAACAACTTTTGTATTATATGTAGATTGTTTGTGGATAAACGACATAAAATAGATGTGTCGGTAAATAAGCATATTATTCCCCTTTATGAAGAATATTTTAGTCGTCACTTAGAACAGGGAAAATGGTATATACCATCGGTTTGTTGTTCGTCTTGTAACGCAACACTAAGATCCTGGAAAATTGTCCAGATGGCTCTTTTGTATTGCCATTTCTCGAACCGGTAAACTGGTTTTCACTACGTGTGCATAGACCAAATAATTGCTATTTCTGTTTAACGAAAACAAGAAAATATTATTTTAAAATAAGACAACATATGAAATACGCAAATGTTGATTGTGTAATTAAGACTGTATCGCTTCAGAATAACGACGTTGTTCCAGAAAGAATATCACCAGATTTAACTGAGTTTAAGTCATCTCCAAGCCATATTGTAAGCCCCCGATCAGAATATGCTTCTTCCGAAAGGGAATTTAAAAGCCAACACTTTATGTCCCAAGGCGAATTCCATGATCTAGTTCGGGATTTAGAATTGTCGAAAAGACAAACCGAACTTTTAGGTTCAACACATAAACTGTGGATCTATTTGCAAGAAAATGTTAACATTACATTTCGCAGGACCGAGGAAACCAGTTTGTTTGGATCACTATTCAACAAAAGCAATGAAACTAGTGATTTAGCTTACTGCAATGATGTGAATAAATTGTTTTAAACACTTGGATATATTCATGTTCCTCAAGATTGGAGATTGTTTATTGATGGTTCAACAAAAAGTAATATAAGTACTTTTTATATAGTTCCTTTTATTTTACTTATATATGTTTATCTTCTATTTCAAGGTTTAAAGGCAGTGCTTTTGCATGACGATGGATCGCTCCCTTCAGTACCGTTGGCTTACGCTACAAACATCAAAGAAACGTATGATAGTGTGTCTCTAATACTAAATGCCATAGGTTATACTACGCACAAGTGGCTAATTGTTGCTGATTTGAAAGTACTAACAATTTGGAATGGCTTGCAAGGTGGTAGCACAAAGTATCCCTGTTATTTTTTTGATTGGGATAGCCGAGATTCTTCTAAGCATTATATACAGAGAGAGTATAAATATCCCGTTAGTAAATCCAACAGACAAGCAATTCGTGAAAGCCCTTGATAAAAATGGACCTGCATTCAAATATCTTGAACAGATTTTTCCCCGAATTACGAGCGGAAAATTAAAAGAAGGTAAAAAATGTATTATGAACGCATGTATAATAAAAACTAATTTTTGTGTAATCAACAGGTATCTTTATTGGCCCCCAAATACGAAAATTGGTAAAAGATGACAATTTCATACAACAAATGAATCTTGAAGAAAAAAATGCATGGAATGGTTTTGTCTCAGTGTGCGAAAATTTTCTTGGAAACACAAAAAGTAAAAATTATGAGCAGATAGTAAATAATATGCTTTCTGCCTACCATGCAATGGGTTGCAAAATGTCAATAAAACTACACTATCTACATGCTCATTTGAAAAGATTTCCATTAAATTTAGGACGGATGAGTGATGAGCAAGGTGAAAGATTTCACCAGGAAATATCTAAAATTGAACAGCGTTATATAGGAAAAAATAAAATCAGCATGCTTTTTAACTACTGCTGATCTTTAAAGCGTGATACTGACAGCGAAGTTTATTAAAAGCAAAGAAATACATGTTATTTTTAAATAAAAACCAAAAGGATAAAACACAAAAAATTGCATAAGTCATCCATTTTTTAACCGATTTTATTGTTGTTACCCATTTCTGAAAGCTAATTAATTATTCTTTCTCATTATAATAAAAGAATATAAAAAAAACTTTTTGCTTTTTAATGCGTTTTTTTTTTTCACATTTCAACCACTGTAACTTAGCCATTTGTCAATCGATTTTAAAAATATATATCTTGCTTAAAATCTAATACTCACACCATCTAAAAATTGGAAAAAATTAGAAATCTGTTGTAAAACGAACAAGTTATGCCTGTTTAAATCTGAAAATATAGGAATACGCGTTTTTCTCTACATTTACCGTTATAAAACCACTTTTCGAAGGACCTAAAAAACCAAAGGTATTTTCGTTTTCCATGGACTCCAACAAAACAAAATTGGTATATGAATAATTTTGGTGTTTTACAGTGTAATGATTTAAAATTATTTAATCATTAATCAATGGTAATGATTTTGTTTTTTAACTAATTATCAATAAAACCTTTTCATCAAAAAGCAATACCATTAGTAAAAATAATGATAATGCCAAAAAATTATTAGCATTGGTTATTATTCAATGCTTATGCAATTGTCAATTAATCAGTCTATCTAAATAATTACTGCCATATATAGAAATTTTTTAATTTTTTATTTCAAAAACAATTTTTTTCCTAAAATTTAATATTTTTGGTGAAATGTTGGTGAAGAAAATTTTAGCGAAACTTAGATGGTTTACTGATATTCCAATAATCTGGTAATTCATAGTTTTTTTTTTAATTACAGTTCCAATACAACAGAACAAAAAATAACAACAATTAAACAAAAGATAATTAAATCTAAAAAACGTAAGGAAAAAATGGGTGCTAGCCAGGAGTACATTCAATCAAGAGTATATTGACAAACTGATATATAATCTTTATACCTGTGGTGAAGGATTTAAGAAGGGAACTTGTACGGGTTTAGTCTATAACCAGTAGATAAGTATTTTTAGGCAATAACCGAAGGACTGACAAAATAGCCTAAATATTATTTTGCATTTTATTGCATCATTTTAGTGTTAACATGGTCGAATATTTCGAAACAGCAAATAGTTTTTATTCAATGTTTGTAATTTAAATATCTTAATATATATTTTTGAATTAAATGACATCCTAAAGATGAAATCTATATTTTGGAGTTTTTGTAAACTGCATGATGGCTATTAACCGATCATTTGCAAACGTATTTTAGTTATATTCAATATTATCAGTTTATGCCAAAAAGATATCTAACACTTATTGCAGTAATAAACACACATATTGTACAGAATACGAAGTTAGTCGAATATTTATATAACTATCATTTTTATATAAAAATGTAAAACATCCAAGCAAACTTTGTGTAGATTTATATTTTGTACATTTTTCATAGATTTTTTATTATTTACATACAAACATGTTCAATTCAGTTTATTTAAACCGCTTAATATATTTTTTTATTAAATTATTTATTAATTGCTCTGTTCCTTCCTTTGTTCATTTATAAATGTCTTCATAAATATTGCCGGCAAGAGAGAGGAAAAACTTACGCTTTTCCTTCAAAAAAGATACATTTTTTATTAAAGTTATGTTTTGAAAGTTTCTTTAAATAAATAGTAATTTAATGTAATTTATATAAAATAAAAAGGGAAATAACAAGGGAACATATTCATTTATTGAAGAAATACAAAATGAAAGTTAAATAAATAGAAAAACGTATGAAAAACAAATTTAGCCCGATAATTTTCATGAGCACTTAAATCAGTACTCAATTTTAATATTTCGTGATTAAAAAGTGCATACTTTGCCATTTAATAAAATTAATTAAGGTAGGATTTTTTAACTAAATCCCAGCTTCTAAATCAAGGTACGGTATGGTACCACTAGCAAATGTTCAAATTTTTAAAGCAAAATAACTAAGGTTGCTAACAATTTTCGCAAGTTTAAATGGAGTAATTTTCTGCATAAAATTAGTGCAACTCATTTATTTCACAGTTGATATAAAATTGTTGACAGAAACATTTTGCTGTTTCTAAACATGAAAAAAGAAACATTTAGTGATTTCTTACCAATAGGATAGAGTAAAACTTCAGCAACCTTATTTTTTGTTTATTTCAAACCTATTTTTTGTAGGATTTTGATAGTAGCCTTTGTTATTAAAATTATTAATTAATATGTTAAGAAAGATGGATATGTTAAAAGAGTTTTTACCTTAAATAATGAAAAAAGTAACTTTTTAGTAATGTTACTTTATATCGTTTGTACCAGAAGTTACGAAAATTTGGCAAAATATAACGAAATTATACATGTTAAGTGAAGCCTTCAAAAGTTACCAAAAACGTAGAAAATGTAACCAAACGGCAACACTGGTCTTCATCCATTTACATTTTAATTTATTTGTTTTTTATTTATTCGAAAGAAAACAGCAAATTATTTACAACTGCTCGACGATAAAGATATATTCCTTCTCTTTATCATCGAACAGTGGTCGGTGTGTTTGTGTTTTTGAAGTTTTATATTTTGGCTAGTGCTCATTGTTGTCAGATTAAGGGATTTATCCCCAAATCGGGGATTTTATTTTTAAAATGGATATGAAAATTTCGGTTTGGGGATTGAGAAACTCTTTTAGGATTTATTTTGCGTTTTGGAGTTTCAAAAAGGTTTTCTAGCGATTTTTTTAATAATATAATAATAATAATAAATAATAATTTTGAGTGATTGAAATCTTGCTTTTATTTAAAAATTTGAATTATTTTGCTGCGTACAATTTCTGTAACAAGATAGTTATCACACGGGTTAGCTGTAATGTTGTGCTTGAGCAATTAAAGAAGGCTTTATTAAGGTTTCATGTCTCAAACATAAAATGAAATTAATAGACTTATCTTAAATTTTCAAAGCGACAAATGCTGGTAGCATTAATGACAAATTACATTTAAATATATTTTTTTCACAAGCAGCAAACATTTTAAAACCTACGAAAGTTGCAAGTTTAAAAGATGAAGAGGACAAAATAATTGATGCAATAGAACTGGATTCACTTTACTTACCGTCAAACTCAAAGGATTTGGGATACCATTTTTATGAACTACAATCTGCAATCGGCACTATCATTTAAAGTAAAAAAAAATGCTTTTTATATCTACAAAATTAACTGCAACAAATATTAAAGCGTTTTCCTTCAAACCTCATTAAAATAAGTTTTACAGACATGGAAAAAATAGCAATGTGCCAAGAGAAATTTATAAGTCACATTGGCAGCAAAGCTTTTGTAGAAAGAGTTTTTTCAGCAATTAACTCGAATAAAACCAAAGTAAGCACCAAAGTGCAATACAAATCTTTATTGAGAATTAATATACATTTTAAAAATAATTGAATTTGTTGTGACACTTTTGTTTTTATATTCAGTCATACTTTCAATGTTTTCAACAAATTGCTTTAGAAAACGATTTTGAAGATTTTGATTTAAAATTTTTCGATTTCATTAATCATAGCTTTTAAGAATACAATATTAAACAACGTATGTTAATACTTTGAATTTAAAAATAAATAGTATTACTGGTAGTGAGGATTATTAGAGATATTTAGAATTGTTTTTTGGGAAATTGTAGAGATAAAATTTATGTAATTGGGAACACGACTGAAAAGAAATGTAGGAACTATGGTAATGCTTTGTGGCTTTTGTTTTTTTTTTCTCTATCTCCTTTATAGCCTAGCTATGCTATATCACAACGTCTGACTTGTGTTCATTCAGTTTTTACCTTAATGAGTGTTTTTTTAACAACCTTCAAAACTTGAGAGATCAGGAAGACCATAGGTAATGATGTTTGCTGTTTATCTCAATCCTACCTATTTTTAATCTTAGCATGTTTTTTTACAACTCAAAATTTATCAAAGAGACATTAGTTTCTAAAATGATATAATTCTCTTTTGAGAGAGTGACACATGCCCCTCACCAATCATTCTCTCTTTTTCGTTCATTTCTAACAAAATATATGGTTGTTGTTGGCCATTTATTTTTAACTTTCCGGGAATTTTTGTTAATAGTTTTCTAAAAATTGTAGTCTAGAATTCAAAAACCAGGCGAATCTGCAGGAATGCCAGAAGCTTTTTCGATAATATAAAGATTTTAGGTGTATTAAATTTGTATGTTATTAAATGGTATGTACATGTATAAATTAATAATTTTCTTGCTAGTTTATATATGTTTATATACAAGCTTATTTATACATGTTGATAGCAGCTTGTTTCAATATCCCGCATTCCTGTTAGTAACATAACTAATATTAGGTCTGTTCAGTAACTTAAAATTGTTACTAATTGTTGCTAATTGTTACTGGAACGTGTTCAAGTACTCAAAAACAGAGCGTACAAATGTGGAAGAGAAAAATTTGTTGAATTAACCAAACAGCTGTTTCCTAAAAGAAAATGCAAGTATTTGGCAACAATATAAAAATAATAATATATATAAAAATAATATTATTTTATTTTTCTTTATGTTTATTAGAACTAACTGCAGAAAAAATTATATTCATGATGCGCTTGAACATCAACTTTTTTGGAAACTACCGGATATTTAAAAAATGTAAAAAGATTTATATAAAATTTTTTCGTGAGGTTGCCAGTTTGCTAGCTTTTATTGGGCTTTGTTCTATACATTTTTGAACTCTAGTACATTTTCTTTAAAAATAATAATACTTAATGGTCATACAGTACAGTTTTTAAGTCATACCGTACATTCCCGAAGTCCCAACAATTTTCTTTGCTAATTTTTGGTAGTAAAGCGTTTATTTACTTATTAACATTTGAAAGAATAATTTTAAAAATATCTGTTTTACTCTCTCGTTGATAGTGTTACTTGTAAAGTTACTGAACAGACCTATTATTTAAATTATTTTATTGTTTCTTTATGAAGTGAGAAATCGTGAATGTGTGAGAAAACATCTGCTTTTATTTTTCATCTTGATTAATTTAAATAGTAATTATACACACTCTGCATATACAATCTCAGTACGAATTTATAAAAAGATTTAGAAGTAAATATATAAACACACATTCATATACAAGTAAGTATGTATGCCTTAAATTACAATCTTGTGTTGTATCTATGAATAATATAAAAGAAATTCTGTACAACAAAGCCAAAACAAAACACTCAGCAACAGCAAAAATCACTGATCGTATTTGTTGAATGCATAAGTTCTGCGTTTGCTGTTAACGTTCTGTTCTTGTGGAAAAAAGCTGTTATAAATAGGGATGGTGGTGCATTTGGTTTGAAATTTTCCATTAAAAATACCAACAATCTTAGTACTTTGAATTTCAATAAACACTTTATCTTAAAAAATGTACATTTGCAAAAAAAAAAAAAAAAAAAGAAAGAAAAGTTATATTCACTATTAAAATTTTGGTTCTTCATGAAATATAATTTAAGAGTGCTAAATAAATATGTGCTTTTTGTATTTTATCGAAATTTTCGCATTTGATGAATTTCAAGCTCAACTGAGGGATCCAGCACTGGTCTGATTTTAAAACTAGACCGTTATTCTAAGGAAATTTTTTCATTGATAATAATAATACAAAGCAGTCGAAGGAAGAGTGTCAGAATATTCTGAAATTCACACGATATTTTCACTTTTTATTTTTAAAGAATTTTTGCTATAAAATTATTTGTTAAAAAACAATGCCGTGAAAAAAGAAAAAGTGAAATTTCTTGCGGAATTCAGAACATAATTGTATACATATCTTCTACAAGTAGGAATGGAGATAGAAATTTTGCTTTTGCTGTAGTCGTACTTGCAATGTCTCCACTTGCATGCAGTACAAAAATTGCTAACAGCACTCATTACTGTTAGTAACAGCGAGAACAAAAATAAAAGCAAAAACAGACAAAAAAAGAAAGAAAAAAAATTTGTGAGGCCGGTAAAAATGCTTCTTGTGTGCTAAACAATAAACAGAACGATCAGTTGAGTTTTGTTAGTCGATTGGATACCAAGTGAGCTGCTCTATTTACTCCCTCAGATCTGGAACTTAAAAAAATAAGCAAATCTTCAAAAAGTTTTTAAAAATTAAAGAAATAGAAACTTAAGAGAAGAAATTAAAAAATATTTAAGCAGAGAAAAAAATCACCAACTAAAAGAATAAAATTTAAAAAAGGATTTTTTACTCATTAAAGAGAAAAGTTTACTGAAAACGACTTTAAATTTAAATTATAAGAACAAATAGTGGTTTGCTTAAATTTCAAAAAAAAATTGCAATATGAGGGAAATTGTACATTTACAAGCCGGTCAATGTGGCAACCAAATTGGTGCTAAGGTAAGTTTTGTTTTTGTAGTGCAAACTTTGTTTCGAATAACAAATACGCGCAGTGGCAGCGGTTAAGTTTCCTTTTTTCGCCAAAATCAGCAATTTAATTTGTTTTAATGTGTCTTTCCAGCTCTTTTTTTATTATATGTACATAGTTTCTTTTTTTTTTTTTTTTTTGTTAAAAAAATATTATGTTGTGTTTTTGTTATAAATTTCAAGTAAAATGTGCGTTATTTGATGTCTTAAAATTGAGAAATTGTTTTTCAAGCACAAAAAAAATATATAAAATTTAAAAGAAAATATTCATTTGAAATTATAAACTCTAATGTGAATTAACGGTTTAAAATTCGTTGCATTAAACACCCTACTTTACCTATTACTTAATTAATTTTTCCAGTTTTGCATAATAATCTCTGATAATTAAAGTTTTTTATAAATGAATTTTTCAATTAGAATCAATTTTAATCAAGTTTATTAATTATATTATTAAATGCAAATGTAAAAAAAAAATTTTAATTACTTAATGAAAGGTTCAAACTTTTGAATTTAAACAACATTTTTCTATTACTAAAAACATAAATCGGATCTTATTTTAAAATTTTTTTTCAATTTTTTAAAATAGTTAAAGATAGTAAAAAAAAAGTATTGTATTATTTAAAAACGAGCTATTAAAATAAAGCATGCGGTTAAAAAGTTTATAACTTCGTAGTATTAAGAAAATAAATAAATAAAACTTTCGAATTACTAACAAAAAACACATACTACAGTGCCGTCCGGCTTACAGAACGCCGGCTTTTCATAATGATAAAAGGAAAAGTTTTGATTCTTTAACATTATATGTCGTAACGTCCTAAAGTAGCGTATCTTGATGATGTACGCAAAGTCTTTAATTACTATTGAAAATGTTTAATAAGAAAATTTATTGAACTTGTAATTTCGGTTATACTAAATATACTAATATATCTTTTGGTTTGTTCTACGAAGATTATTTTTTCAGTAATAAAAAAAAAATATTTTTTCTCTAATATATTTCCATAAAATTTTCTATAACCCTGTTTAACGGTAAGAATATTTAACATAAAATGAAATATTTTCAGTGATAAATTAAAAAATTTGTAACATCGTTCCAAAAATACGGTGGTTCTGACTTTAAGTTACTTCCAGATACGGCTAATTTGCTGTTTCCGCCAGTAGCATGAAATTACTCTCCTTCCCTAAACAATTACGTACAGAAGCTTAAGTAAAAGACCTTGCAAAACCCCAGATTTGTGATAAGTAGTTTTCTGTACATTTTACGTTGAAAATCTTGTAACGTGGGATAATCTTAAAATCATAAACAGTTTTTCAAATTACTCCTTTATCTTGGTGCCTAATTTTTTTGTTTTAAGAAAGAACGTCAATTGTTTTATAATCAAATATATCCGAAAAGCATAAAAAACCTGCAAAAATTCAACAAAAATCAGGTTCTAAAGGAAAACAACAAAAACTAAAAATGCTGGAATGAAATTTTGTCAACATTCCACTGTGTTCGGATGTAGCATCGCATGTTTTTTGTTATATATGTGATGACAACATATTTGTAAGCCTAAAAAACCATATTAATAAATATAGAAGTTCCGTTGTTTTGGATTAAAAACCCCAAAAATTTATTTCGCTTTTATTCATGAAATCTACAGACTTATAATTTTTTAGAACCCTTCTGTAATAACCTCTCTATTGGCTACACTCTAGCATTTGTACGTCGTTGAATTTATCCATGAAAAGTTTTTCTCAGCAAATAAGTTCTAGAAAAATTTAAGAACACTAGATTGCATTGTCGCTGTGTTAGTACTATTAGTATAGCATTTCATTAGTGTATACTAGATTTGGCGTTGACGAAGAACTTAAAATCAATAATAATGTTTATGATTGTTAAAAAAACGTTTACGACATTTATCAGCAACGGCAATTTCCAAATATTAATGAAAGAATTAATTAATGAAGGCTTTACATGGAAAACATTTTTTATAATTGTTTTACATTTCTACATAAATTTACATATGAATATAAAATTCAAAAGCGCTTTTAAGTTTCTTGCACTGCCTTTTGTAGGGTAGTTTTTGCTATTGCAGCTTGAGATTTACTTTTTTTTTAATTTTTTACGTTTTTTATTGCAAATAATGCATTGAACGAGTTTCCTTAGAGAATTCAGCTGATGTCAGAGGAAAATCAATGTCAGGGTTAACTGTAAATGATATTGCAAATATCAAATAATAAAACTTTTGCTTGAATAAATAAATTTTTTTATAATTTTGTTGAGTTTTTTTTTTTATTATTGGATGCGAATTTTTAAGTCAATTAAGTTATTTTTTTATGATTTTGTATTAATGTGATTTGGGTAAGTGCTTTTAGAAAATTGAACAATTTAAACTGATTCAATTTGTTTTGACGTGCAACCTCCTACTATAACACAAAAAACATATGAGTTCCTTATTAAGTGTAGAGAATAATTTTGTTCTGGTGCTTTATTATCGGTGTTTTTATCTTGTGTTTGATAAAATTATATCTATAAGCTTAACTGCTGATTTAGAATTATTTGCATTATTAGTGCACAATTTTCTTAGATAATTTTGAACCACAACATTTTATTCAGTATAAATTTTATGTTTTTTTTTTTAATACAGACTCTTAAGGTTTTTTTTTAATAATCTTTATGTTATATATAAATATTTTGTAAATTTAATACACAAAAAAAAAAATTTTTTTGCAAAGTAGATGTAATAAAAAAATTACAAGGACTTTTGATGTAAGAATATCCTCCCCTTTAAATTTCGCATAACTTTTTATATAGTTTTAGCGTTCTTATAACTCTACGTTTTTATAAGTGCGTTTTTCTTTGGTATTTATTCACAACTCTAATTTTTAAAAGTGAATTTTTCTCTGGTATTTATTCACAACTCCACGTTTTTTTAAGTTAATTAATACCAAAGAAAAATTCACTTATAAAAACGTGGAGGCGTGAGAATGATAAAAGTAATTAAAAAGTTATATAAAATTTAAAATATTTTTTTGATAAAAACTATATAACAATTTGATTGCGGATCATTAATTTTATTATCTGTTTTATTTGAGGGCCGTATTCGAAGATTGGCATGTTGCCTTCTAAGAGCTGGCTTTGCAGAGGACCTCTGAAATCAAATTAATGAAAACAAACTTTTTTTTGAATGTCTGCTTTATTTTATATTAATTTTGGATGTCAAATAAGCAAATAAAATGAATATTCTGCTTTAATTTTTATACTAGCAATGCCCACGAATTCGTTCGCATATCATTTCTAATTTTGTTATTAAAATTAAGAAAAATATGTTTTTAAACATTTGTTGTAGAGTTTTGTAAAGAGTGCTAGAAATTTTCTATCCACAAAAATAAAATATACTGACAACTGTTCTAGTACCATTATACCGGTATAATTGGGTGCTTTCATATTTGTTTCTCTAGTTTCTCTACTAAATTACATATTTTTATGAAAAAAATAATTTTACATTTAAGCCAAGGTTCTAAGTAATTACCTTACAAAATTTTATTCAAATCCATTTAGCATTTTTTACAGACAGACAGACATGCAAAAATATCAAAAATATGTGTTTTGTATTCCATATCGATTTCTATCTACACCAACATTAAAATTTTAAAAAAATGTTTCCCCCGTTACTGTTGAATTATATGTATAGATTTTCGAAATGTTCATAAAATCATTGCGGTCAATTAATAGGTCTTTTTCCCAATTCAAATTTCGATTAAAATAATTTGATCATAGATGTCGTATATCGTTAAAAACATATTTTGCATCTCAGACGCTTTCGCAGATTCGTCTAAATTCATACTTTTGTGCGATCAACGCAACGTGTTTTTAAGAAACCTTAGTTTTTATTCCATCTTATTTTATAAAAAGTTTATTTGCTCCATGTATCTACATACTTTTGAAAGCTATTTTCTTATCTCAGAACGTGACCATGTCAATTTCTTTAATAAATTTATACACATTTATTTTACAAATTAATTATTTTATTAGATGAGATGCTTCCAGCAATGTTTCAATATAAAAATAGAGTTACAAGATTATATTTTTTTAATAAGCAAATTAAGTTAAAAAATAAAATAAAAAATAAATAAAAACTACAAAGGATTTTTTTCTTTTAAAATTATGAGTAAGTAGAAGAAGAATTCACTTCAATTAAACTTGAAATTATATAAAATTTATTTATGACTAAATTTATATTTGAAAATAGTTCCTTGGATAAGAAAGTAAGAAAAAAAACCCAATAAAAAATGGTTCTTGATAAAAGAGTAGTTTGAAAAGTACGTTTTAGGAAAGTATCACATTATGCAGGTGTCTATCTTGTGCTATTGTTCATATTTGGTTTTGAATGAAATTAATTAATTAATATTTTTATTTCAAGTACAAGTTGTTAGAAAAATAAAAAAAAATTTACGAAACTATCGGGATAATAAATATTTTAGTGAAATTTTTATTTTTCGCTATTTTAGATTTTTTTCTGCTGAATTTTCGATATTTAATGACATTCCATTTTCTTATTACAATATTTTTTTTACCTATGCTTATTATTTTTGGTGAAATTGTTGTGAAAGCGTAATATTTTAATGAAATTTAGATGGTTTCGTAATGTTCCAATTACTTGGTAATTTATAGTTTATAGTGCAATAAAATCTGAAAAACGTAACGAAAACAATAGCACCTCTTTTCAAACTATGTGTTCATATAGTGTTCATAGATATTCTGTAGACCGTCGGGGACATGACAAAACTAATTCGACCTGATTGCGGACAGATAAACATCGCTAAATAGACTCCGTTTTGTGTAATGATTAAGAATATTTATACTTTATGGGGTCGGAAATGAATATTTTAGAAACTAATGTAAATAGAATATATTTAAATTTGAATAAATATTTTATTTTGAAATAATTTTATTTTTGCTCTATTTAATTTCTTAAAAACAATTAAGTTCTTACTTTCTTTAAAAATATAAGTAATGTAGAGCATGTTTCTTGTCACTGATTTGCTTAAACTAAGGGTGTTTCCTAACCCATTGTGCACAATTATATTCTATTTATAATAAGAAGTTGGTTTATTAATTAAATATTTTTCTAGCATTTTTAAATGATTCATATTTTTGTTTTTATAAATTAACCAGAACCAACTAAGAATACAGTTAGTTTAACTTCAAGTTATAATCACCACATGAGTCGTCGTATTATTCATATAAAATAATAGAAAATTATATTTACTTGTTAAACAAATCCTCTGATAAGAGAAAAATCTACTCTAGAAATACAATAAATTAAAAGAAATCATAATCACTTGATTATTATATTTTATTTTTAACAAATTTATATAAATAATATTTTTTCTTCGTGCATTTCAAAATGATGGTGTCGCGGTTAGTGGATTCTTTTTTCTAGGCAAGTGTAATATTGTGTTACAATACACATAAAGATATTTTCTTTTTAATTTAACGGAAAGTTTTTTCCCACGTGTTATCTATTAATTTCATGGTTATTTATAAAATTAATTTTTTTTTTATAAATATTCAACTGTACTAACAGAGCGAAAAAAAATAATAAAATATGATAAAGTGTCATAAAATGTCAAAAATATTTTTTGCTTTCTCTATCTTGTAAAGTGTGGAAATGGTGGAATTTTACAATTAAAATTGTTTTATTTTCATTGTTTGAAACTAAAGACATGTGAGTTAAAATTAAGAAAAATTTTGATTAAACTTACTTAGGTCATTACCAATGCAAAGAAAATCCAAGGAAACACTTACACATCAGCACATTAACTATAATGGCTTAAACTTAAGATGATTATGTACAGAGTTTATTTTTATGTATGTATGTATATTCCGCTCAATGTTTCATTGTATTGTTAACATTTTTTTATATTTTATGTTTCCTCGTCTGTATCGATGTTTACAGTGAGGGTTTTTTTCTGATTCGCTGATTTTAAGAAGCTAAACATTTTATGGCAGCAATTTAATTTCAGTAGCCGTACGGCTTATTATTTTGTATATTTTTCAATAGTCTTTTATTTGGAAATTCTCCTTTTTTAAAACCATAAATTTTTTATGATTATATTCGTTTTTTAAATTTTGTTTTATCTTTCCTTTTTCTATCAATATTTCACCAATAAAAGTAATAAAGAACTTGTGGGTAACTGATCTTAACTTTATTTTCTTCTTTTAAATTGAACTAAGTATAAATTAGTATCTGCAACGAACTTATACAGAGTCTTCAGGGCGAAGCTGCCATAGTTGGCTATAAGCATAGACTTCAGAAAGTATTTCTTTATATTTTGTTATTTTTATCCAAAGCACCGTATCTGATCTTGAAAGAAAAACATTTTCAAGTATTTAGCATTTCTCTAGACTAGATTTTAGTAACGAGTAAAATATGCAAAGTTTACACAAATAACACTGTATAACAAATCATATTCCTTATTTCATGCATATAAACTATCACTTTTAATATCTTTTTCGTGAGATATTTTAAAAAATTTTACCAATCTTTCTCTATCTTCTTCTTATATATAAAGCAAAAAATTTGTTTGATTGTTTGTTTGTTTGTCGAAAGGCTATAGCTGCCAGAAATGCGGTTTGTAAAATAGGGTACCTATTTTTGGAAATTTCACGTGGGCGTGGCACTTCCTATACAAATACAAATTAATATGCATAACTTAGCGAAAAACTATCTTGATTGGAATAATGGGCGTAGTTACCCCCATATAAAGTCAAAACTTATTATTGTGCTGCTATAAAACTATAATATGTAAGATCCTGGAATTTTTCAACAATAACCCCCATATAAATGTTCACAGTTAAGAGAAAAAAGGCTGAATGGGAATAGTGGATGCTCCATACAAAGTGAATAATTATTATCATTTACCTATAGAGCTACAATAACAAGAGCCATGAAAGCTTGCACAAGTAACTCTATTGCATCTGTAGAAAGAAATTTTCGATACACCTGTATTTTTGTTTTTTCCTCTCTACCAGAATAAGTCGTTAAAGCCATGCTAATATTTTTGGGTGTTGTACAGTGTTATTAAAATAAACCTGCACCTAAATGCAAGAAGAGACAATAGCAAGTTCCCCATTATTTGAAAGTAGTCAAAACGCATGATGTCTTTGGAAATAGTGAGAAGCAAGTGGAAATCACTGTATTACCAAAGACCTCCTAACTATTTACGTTCAAGAAAATGAAGCCAGTTTTTAAACATTTTATATATGCATTGCATCCGTATGTCAAAAAGTCACATTCTTAGTGATATTGAAGTATTTAAATGTAATTTGATATTATAAAAAAAAACCTTTAAATGTGAAACCTTTGTAAATCAGTCAAACTTCCTTCCGTTGCTTGGGCAAATAAGAATATTTTCTGCAGTTTCTCTGGAATTTTTATGGCATTTCCTAAAAAACAAATTAAAAAAAATACAAAAAGTTTTCAAAGAAACCTTTTAAATAAGTGAGTCACTTTAATGAACCCTTAAACGTATAAATATTTGATGAACGCACATGTTAAAATTTTTAATTTTATGGATTAAAAAAAAAGATAATCATTGAATAAATACCCTTGAAAATATTTCACTTTTGGTAATTTGAGATTTTTGACGTTTTGTTTTAAATAAAAATTTGTGTTTGTTTGTCAGGCCATTTACTGTGTAGTTCAATATTTATTTTCTTTAGAACATGTCCTCTTTTTTTACAGAGTTTAAAGGCTTAAATTACCAAACCGAATAAAACGAAAATATAGCTTCATAAATAATGTGTATTTTTTTAGATACATTTACTCATATACATAGATATATTAAAATATTTTAAAATATTTTTAATTAGGAGTCATATGAAAATCAAGAAATATTAGAATACACACTTGATACTAAAAACATTTTTATCTCCTTAAACCTTGATACGTTTGACAAAAAAAAAAGATTATTTGATTATTAAAACCATTTTGTCACAAGAAAATTTAATGACATTCTGTGCTCTGATCACAAAAAGATGCAATTAAAAATTTAATTCTGATACAGAAACGATTATTTTATAAAAAATGTTAAAATATTAACATCTCCGGTAGCCGTGTAACTCGTGTATTTTGGACAGACATACAGCAGATTATTGCCAGATGTGTAAGGAAAAAAGCACAGCAGACTGTCAAAAATCACTCTACACAAAGAATGATCTCTTTTGAAGTTTACAAAATATAAATTTCTAGATTTATTATCTAATTATCACCGTCACAACAAGCTCTTCTCACTCCAGTGGGCGTTTTTCTTGTGCATCTGCAGTTTTGTTTAAGCTTAATATTTTACCTCTTCTTTCACTGTTATCCCTTTAGATAATAACGTTTTTGTCAGTTTTAGTGCTTTGTTTTCCGTTTTCAGTAAAACTGAGAAAAAAGACAAAGAGGCCTGCATTTAACCTGAAGGGTTTAAATTTCTCGAGGCCATGCTCTTTTTAGTAGATCAGTAGTATTATTAAATGATAACTTCTGTCTTTTATCGATTTATTTAGCTACAACCTGATACCACTAGGAGGAATGGTTTGCTCTTCTCACAGTATACATTCCTATCAAGAACGGCTCAGTTTACCACTTTCATATTAATAACTAAACAAAGATTCATCCACGCATTGCATTTAATGAAAAAATAAATTAAAATAAAAAATGATTCAAAGTTTTATGTATGGTTTGTATGGCATAAAATAAAAGTAGATTAAAGAATATATACAAGCAAACGAATACATCATTAAATGTTTCTTGTGAAGAAACGAAACAGAAAATAGGTCTGACACCAAAAAAATTAGATATAGAACTTAGAAGAACTTCCAAACAAACCAACACTACATACATACGATTCAATTTACATTACAACATTTTATCGAGAATTTGTTTAGGTGTAATTTTTATGCACACACGCATGAGTATAAACCAACTTATTTACTTAAAATTAATTTTTGTAAAGGCCCAAATATGGATGGAACATGAAAAATGTTTTTATATAATTTTTCTTAATTTTTTAAATATATTTTAAAATATTTTAAAGTATGTGAATTTTATTTTATACAAAATTTCACTTATTTTCTTGCTAATTTTGTAATTTGCTGGCAATTAAAAAATATTTTTTTGACAGGAATTCCAGAAAGAGATGTAGGAGGAAATAATTAAGAAAGTAGAATCGCACATAATTCATGCTTATCTTGTGAGCAGTGCGTTTCTCCTTACTTTTCAGCAATGATATTTCTAACTGAAGTATTCACTTAAAAAAAATACAAGCAATTAGTTTGAGAAATACGTTTTTTTTTAATTTTTATTTCCATTTATTTAATTAATTCCTTAATTAAATCAAGTTCATGTACAGCTCTTGACATTGCAAAATTTTTATCGTGTAATTCGTAGTAAAAATTTGCTCCTCATTCTTGCTTACTTTGCTTATAAAAATTTTACTCACATTATATAATTAAACAAGTAAATAAAGTTTTTATTTTCATTAATTGCCTTTCTCATCATTTTTTTTTTTACTTTTTTTCGTAGTCTAAGAGAAAATGTTTGACCAAATATTTCTTAAGTCAGCATGAGATTTTTTCCAAAAATTCTGTACTTTTGTTTATTTCTGATGGCAGCTAAAAATTTTTGATGAATATTATTTTAAATCTATTTTCAGTTTGCATTTATTAATATTGGCTTTGCTTAAAGACAAACTGTCTGCAAACATACACATGTTTTACTATTATTAAAAATTAAGAATGTCAAAATTATTTCATTAATGAAAGCTTAAAATTATTATTGTATAATTCGATTATAACAATACTCTCAAAGAAAATATTGGTCCTAAAAACTAAGTTTCACATGATTTTTTTATGTCGTGCAAAAAACACCGGTCTCACTCACATGATTAAAAATATCAGGAAAAGAAACTCGTATACATCCACACAAGGTCATTCTTAGTAATAATAATTAATTTCAAAGATATTCACTTAGGTTTTACCTCTATGAAGTCAAAATATTTCAACAATTTATAATAGGACTTTAAGAAAATTAGTTATTATTCCTAAATGTCAGTAAAAGTGGAAGTCTGGGTCAGCAACCATTTATCTCCATCAACTCTTTATTTCTATTGCATTTCATTTTAATTGCCCAAAAAAAATTGTTTAAACCGAAAAATAGACCGACTGCACAATAACGCGAAAAATTAAGAAAAATGTTCCTCATCAATCAGTTCTTACTGTATTAAAAAAAATAAAGGCCTATTTGTTGGGTAAATAAAAGCAGATATTTTGAATGCCGATCCTTATACTTTTCTTTAATAGAAATATGTTATCATCCCAAGCAACAATCCGTATGGTGGTCAATATCACTGTATGTGATTAAGTAGGCATACAAATACTAGACACATGTGAACATACTCAAAATTCATGCCTGTATATCTGCACTGTGCTTTAAAAATACTACATGCGTGAATGAATGCATATGTATGAGTATCACTAGCCGTAAGCATGACAAGTAGGAGTCTTGCCTTAGTTTTATTTTTGGTTTGATAATGAATAAATCCGATTTTTATTTAAATTTCCTTTTTTGTTTATACTTTTATCTGTATGCTGATGATGAATAAGTGAGTGTGTGCAAAATTTTATTGCTTATAAATTGGGTGTTGTCTTTTTAAATGCAGCAGGCCAATCTGCAGATAAACTACACTTAAACAGGAAATATTTTTATTTCGTATAAACACAGGGTAAATTTATACTTCCAAAAACAAATATTTTGCTTTTAGCATCTGCAATAAAAACAAAAATGTATAAACGATCAACCCTGTTATGCGAAACATAAGGAGGCTGAAAACAACTGGAGGTTTTTTAATCCTCAAGAACACATTTCAACCAGTATTAAATGTGTACTTTTGGGTTTTCACTTAAATCCACGCACACACACATGTGCCTATGACAGCTTGACATTTGGACAAATATTTTAACAAGCAAACATATATGTTTATGAGGACAGCAATATGGACGAACATTGCAAATTACAAGCATATTCAAGGTCAATTATAGGGAACACAATTTAATGTTTTTCTTCTATTGTTTTTACTTTTACATATGTATTTTCTCTTAACGTTACATTAGTTTGCCTAACAGCTGTTGTTAGAACGTCATCTAATAGCGTTGTTTATTGTTTTTAAATTTTAACTGATTTATTTAATTGATTGAACGAAAATACAAAAAAGTTGGGAGTTCTTAACAGCACTTTTTATTTGGAAATTAAAAAAATAAAAATATTTGAAGTATTACTTTTGATTTATAGTTGTTTCATCTTAACATGAGTTTTTGACTAACAATATGTCAAAACACACTAAGTGATTATTTTTACAATACTTAAGTTGGAGTAAAAAGAAGGTACTTAAAAAGTTATCTTAAATAAAAAGTACTTTTTTAAAAAGCAGTCTTTCCGCACAAGTTTTTGGTTTAATAAATTAGCCATGGGTAATTTGAATCCACACACGAGGCTTCCCTACTATATATCTAAAATTTTATAATTGTTTTTGAAAATTCAAAGTGTCAAAAAGAGACAATATTGTAAAAATTAGTTAGGAACATCCTGTAATACAAATATTTTTGCTTGATAATATAGAGAACACATACTCTGCAAATTAAAAATATCTGCTTAGAACTGTGTTAAAAATAAGACTATATACGTGAGATTCTCATCTATACAGGGGGCACCATTTTATATTTATCGTCATTTTTCTTGTAGTGGCAAGTGCAAAGCTATTACTTTTCCAGCAATACAAAAATATGACAAACATTATAACGAAACTAATTGGTCACATTTTTAGATTTTGGATACAGAAATTGAAAAATGTTTTTTGTTACAAGTACCTTTTATAAATAGTACCTTTCCAAAAAAGTATTTTTAATAAGAACTCTTATTATCCATTAAAACTATGTTTCGAAAAAGCTGTCTTTTTCAGCTACGTCCTTCTTGAACTTAAAAATTAACGAGATCTATGTGCAGAAGATACTACTTTCAAAAGGATCTTTAATACATTTAAGAGGTGGTTTATTTCTCCAATAAACTGAAAAATAATACAGTTATGAAAAGTACCTTTTGTTACAAAAAAAAAAGCTGTTGGAAAGAGCCATCTATAAAGAACTTTTAATAAAACGGCCTTTTAAAAAATCCTGAAGGAAAAGTTCAATTTGCTAAAAGTATATTTTATTATGAATCCTTTCATAAAAGTTAAATGTATAAAATCTTTCTTTTATAAAAGTACCAATTAATAAGATGAACTGCTAAGATAAGTTCCTTTACAAAAAGTGTCTTTTGTATAATTGATTGTCTTATAAAACGTATTTGTAAGGAAAAGTGATTTTGGTAAGAAGTACTTTTAATAAAAAGTACTTTCAATAAAAAGTATTATTAATAAAAGGTACTTCTAATTAAAAGTACTTTCAAGAAAAAGTACTTGTATTATAGATATGGAAAGACTTTATGAGCTTTTTAAAAATTATATTTTCAAATATTGATGATGTCAACATTCGAATAATAAATACTTTATCTGAATAAAAAAAATAAATAAATTTATAGTTAATACTAATGTGTAGTTAAGTAAAAATTTAATATATTTATTTGTGTATCGAATTTTTCAATGAGAAATATTTGTGTTCAATTGTTTAACTTATGGCGTTTAAAACACTCTCTTGTTAGTGTTTCAATAAATAAACACAAATATTTTTCATGTGAATATGATTCCTTTTCTAACTCTCCCTGCAGTATTTATTTACCAACAGAATTGTGTTTATTTTTATTTCAAAATTACTGACTATTAGAGATCAAAATAAAAATATAAACAATTTTTATTTTTATAATTTACCAATTATAAAGCTTTTAAAAAAACAGAAAATGATTGTTGATTTATAAACACAAATCAAAAGTACATTTCAGTATTTTTTGTTATTTTAACTACCTTTTGTATATATACACTGTCTCAAGTATTTTTCTATTTTCTTACTTGAAAATGTCTGATTGTGTTCGTTAGAGGATTTTTGTTCTTTATTAGTCCAGATTTACACGTGCGATTATTGCAAGCCATTTTTTTTTCAATTCTGCTTAACAGTTTCAGCGAGTTTCATCGCGTCCATAAACTATGAAATTTTTAATGGCATCGGAATTTGTACATTTCGCTTTTAATTTGATACTGTAGTTGCTTCTGTTATTTCATATAATACACAAACCACATAACATATGCGGTGAATGTACACAAAGCAAGTGTAAAATAATCCCCTCAAAATTCAAGCAATTACATTTTGTCTAAACCGCTTGCGTCTCAAAACCTCTTGCCTACAAATACAAATCTCATGAATCTAGTCATGCCTTGGCGTAAAATAGCTCTTAATAAGAGCTATGAGTATGAGTGTCTTTTTTATTATTGATCTAAAATGAGCTTTTAATTGTTTCTTTGCATTTTGGCGGTTAAGAAAGGAAATTTACCAGGATATTTCCTTAAAACACTAAAACGATTGAAGAAAACAATTTTACACAAAAATATACCATTTATCTTTACAGCTCTAAATTGTATCTTTTACCTTGTCAAGAGACAGCCTATAAGGATTTTATTGATCGGTTTTCATAGCATCTAGAAGCTAGAGAAAATAAAAAACTATTTTTTTCTTTAATGAAGCTACCCTCTGCAGGAAACTAGCAACTGTTATATACATATTCAGGTTTAGGATACTTCCCCTCTCTTGAGAGTTGATTTTTGTTGTGGTTGCACATTTGTACACTGCCACCTTCTAGTTTCTTTCCTGATCATTCCATTTCCAGATTTGATTTATTAGCTCATCTAATACAAGGCGTTTTAAAGTTTTTTCTTAAATTATTTCAAATTTTTGACAAAAACGTTGAAATAGTTTATTAATTGTAAGTAGTAAAACAGCTCTATAGTTCTCAGTTAAGTGTTGCTTAAACTAAAGTTCGAGTGGCTACTAACGTGCCCAAGGCGAATTTCTGTACGAATTAATTTTTTACTTTTAACTATTTTGGACGGACCTCTTAAAGGATAAGCCAAAGGGATCGAATATGTCGAACCCAAGTGCATTTCCTGGCTCAGACAGTAGTTATACTTCTATCTGTAAAAATGTGGATAAAAATGTCCTTGAAGTCTCAAACGAGTTCAAACAATTTAAAATTTTAAGCACCGTTTGGCTCGAGTTTTTTTTTTTTTGTTTTTTTTTTTTGTTATATGACTCTTGCTGGAAAGGGAAATATTTTCTCCTTTTTTATACCCTTCAAAACAAAAAGTGGAAAAGGGTATAACCAATTTCGTCATTTACGACCCCATAAAGTACATATGCATTCTGAATCCTTATGCATAGCAAAGTCGATTAAGCGATGTCCGTCTGTCCGTCCGTGTTAGTGTTGAGGCAAACTTGATTTCACAAAAAAATACGTCAAATGATCAGACATAGTATTAAAAGAGGTGCTATTGGAAATCAGAATTATCGGTCCATATCGTACTTCGTAGCAGCAGGCAAATCACCACGCCTACCTCTAATTTTTTTATGTCATTTGGAACAATTTAGTAACTCCAATCAAAAAAATAAGTGTATGGGGCGATAGAGAATTAAAAAATAAGAAAAAATAACATCATTGGTGCTCGCCCATGTTTTCCAAATAACGGGGCTCTGAAATTTTCAAATTTTTAAAAATATCAATATGGGTATAATTTTAACCCTTTTGAAGGGAAATACTAAATTTTTTAAAAATGCTTAGCCCATTAAGAGCCGATGTCACTTTTATGTAAAATTATATATATATACAGTACCAAAATTTTTGTTTATGTTTTAATTCTCTGTCACCCCAATATTTGCGTTTTTTGATTAGAGTTACCTCACTAAACTATATTTATATTGATAGTGAAGGGTATAAAAGATTTGGCATAGCACTCTTACTTGTTGTAAAACATTTTAATTATTTTTAGGTCTGCAATAGGTGAATGGCCTTTTCTTTAGTAAAAGCAAAAAAGAAAAACATTTTAAGAAAAATAATATTTAATGAAAACGAATCATTTTATAGTAACTGTATGTGTGTATGATTGTATGTTTGAACTACGGGCAGACTCAGCTGTGTATATAATAAAACGTTTTCGTTATCCGCTGTTTTCAGGTTTTTCTTTGCGCGAACAGTTCTATGATTTCATGTAAAAGGTCTATCTAATTGATAAATGAATATTGGATTCCCCTAAGTTTATTTAAAAAAATCCTAATAAACTTCTTGTAACAAACGATTTCATTGTGCATGTGTGGATGTGAAAGCCTTGAAGCTTTGGGAGTTTGCTTTAACTTTTTGCAAAGTTTATATTTGTTTCTTTTCTGTTAATTTCAGATTCTAAAGATTGACTCTAATTTATTTCGGCTGTCATGACTTTCGGTTGCAGAGTTGCAGTTATGTTAGATATTGTTGTTGTTCGTTTGGAATATTTGGTTGCCTTGCAACACCGCACTCCATGTTTTTTAAAACATTTTTATTCTTTTTCTTAATGGAATTTTTTTTGCCGGTTGAGTATTTTTAAGACTTTTCTTCAAGTTGCTAAGGAGAGTTTTTTCAAACACTTTTTCTTCCTTAGTTACTTCTGAATTATGTGCGATTTATTTGATATTGTGTGTATGAGAGCTCGTATATTGTGGCAAGTTGAAAATACTTTTACTTAAATTTCATGTTATTTGTTTTAGTTACTGTTGCGTTGTTGTATTTGCGGTTCATTCTTTTTGAGAAGAAGAAGGAAGCAACATCAGCCAAGTATCAAAAATATGTTGATGAGAAAATAGTTTAAAAAAAACATATTCTTCTAAATGCAACTACCATGCAATTGTCCGTCACCTTGTCAGTCATGCCTTTAGTAATTTTGTATTAAGAAATAACAAAAAAAAAAAAAAAAGAATCAAGAACTCTTTAAAAATGATCGCCAACCAGGCAGCAACTAATAAAAATTTTACTGCACTGTGTTGTATGTCTGTAGTTATTTGCTGCTTGCCACTCAAGTGTATGAATCTTTAAATCTTGATAAAATTATTTGTGTTGGTTTTACTTTTTTGTTTTTGCTTCCTACTTCATAATAAATATTTCTTTCTTTAAGTTGTTAATTTTTTTTTAATTTCGTCATTCTGCTACTGCTTCCTCTGGTTTTTATTCTTGTATGTGGTTTCTTAGTACTTGTACTTTCTCAGTCAGTCTCTTCTATTGTTGTTGTTAATTATTCTTATACTTATAATTTTTATTGCTTTACTTTGTTTTATTAATGTTTTTCTTCGTTTTCATTTTGATGGGTCGTTGACCAATATTTATTCTTCGGCAATATCACTATATCAAAGTTCGAAAGTATGAAAAACGTTAAATTATACAGCCAATTTATGCCTAGAGAACAAAATTTGAAAGCTTTGCAACCAATTTTCATGAAAACTCCATCTGTAGATTTCATTTTTTTTTTAAATTAATGATGTTTATATTTTTATTTCTTTATATTTTTAAGTAATGCCGATTTTTGCGTATATTTCATCTACTTTCGGTTAAATTTGTTTAGTTAATGCGAAGTTTCGTTTTTTAGTGAAATTAAAATTTTTATAAGTTTCCGGGTTTTATCATTATTTTGTGTTTTGTTAAAGTTATGGCTTTTATTAAACTTTGATTCAACTATAAAATTTGACTTTTGACGTAAAATATAAATTTAAAAAAAAAAATTTTAAATTTTCATTTTTCGATTCTTTGTAAAATACCTTTAATGCCGAAATTGGCTTTTAGTATAATTTTGGATACTTGGGGACCTTTTGAAGACGACTAATACCAACCATATTAAAAATTTACTTGTAGCAAAATTAAGTTTCGTTGAATACTAATCCTTTTTTTTCTGTTGGAACTTTTATTCAACTGTCGGTCTAGACAGTATTTTAGTTTTTTTTTTGTTTGTAACAGAAGACTGAATTCAAGAAAAAAAGTCAGTTAAATATTACTTGTCATTTCTACTACATTTTATATTTGTCTAGTATAGATCACTTAGTATCCAGGTTAAAAATTACTAACAACTGCTAAAACTTCTTCATTACTTTTCTAAAATAATTGCAGTGAAAAATTGTGTTTAAAATACAACTGCAAATTGTGCAGTGATTTGGAAATAAATTCCATGTCTTAAAGGAACATTAACACAAAACAATAAAATCTTTGATGATGATTAAAATACTGATAAAGAAGTTTTAATAAGAAGCAAATAGTAAATTTTACACAAAATTTTGCACAAAGAAAATGGCGAAAATAAAAGAAAGAACTACAAAAATAAAAACATTTATAAAGAAGCAACCAGACATTAATTAAAATGCATTGTAAAAGATAAATAAAATATGTTTTTTTTTTGTTGAGTTATAAATTCGTTAAATGATCTTATAATTTTCACAGTTCACCATCAATTTAAAAAAAATTGCAAAGACGATTTTACTTATCATTATTTATTTATTATCTATGCATATAACAAAACAGTAACAGGGTCATTTTTATTTTTCAAATATTTTTTGAAAATTTTGCCGTTGGTGTAGAAAGTAACCAAAATGGAATACAAAACACCTATTTTTGGAATTTTTGTCTGTCTGTGTTCGCATCAAGTAAAAACTGCTGGAACCTTGGTTCAAGTTTAGAATACTTTTTGTTTTGTAAAAATATATTTTTTCGTAGAGAAAACAAAGATACAAATGTGAAGTCACCCAATTTGATCGGTAAAATGGTACTAAAACAGTTGTCAGCACATTTTATTTTTGTAGATGGTAAGTTTTTAACACTGTTTACAGATCTGTATAATAAATATTTAAAAATACATTTTTCTAAATTTAAATTTTAAGAAAATTAAAAATGACACGCGGACAAACTCGTGGGCACTGTTAGTTACTAATAAGACAACTGATTAAGGATAAAAGGAATCTTTTTAGTAAAAAAAGAAACAGTCGCCAAAAATTCACATAAACAAAATTTAACTGTGAACTTTTTAATGTACGAAAGATGAGAATACAACTTGAAAATTATTTTCTATTTAAAGAATTAAATCATTTTCACAGGAAAATAAATAAGCGTGTTAAGGAGAATTGACATCAAGTAAATGTTTTCAATAAAATATTGTAACTGTAATTTTATAGTCATCTTCTTATTGTTATTGTCAATAAAAAAAAACAATATTTTTTACAATCACAACGTCACGTGTGTTTTAAGTACATAAATGACAATAGGCTGCCGAATACAATCTGTAAAAATTGAAGCTGAAGGCGATTATTTTGATGCTATTAACGCAAAACGGCTACCTAACCTGCGTTGTGCTACTGTCCAATAAAGGCCATTTTACATATATTTTTGTAAGGGACATTAGACCTATTTAATGCTATCAATATACGAGATGTGAAATAAAAGATAGCTGAAGAATATTATGTTTTATTAAATCGAAAATTAAAATCTTTTAAATACAATAACAACTAAGAGATTTTAAATAATCTAAACCGCCCTTAAGAAGTGGTTGAGCAATCTCACTGATTTTAGGCAGTGAAAATTTTCATAGAAAAATCTTTATTTATCAAAAAACAAAATCTTAATTCAGGAAAAAAAACCTTAAAAATTTTTTATTTTTTTTACTTTGCAAATTTCTGTTTATCGTTGCAGGTGAACAAGGGAGACATATAAAATTATTGCAAACTTTGGCAAAGTTGGAAACATTAACGCACTATCGGCTCTAGAAATATTTGACATTGTGTGCCAGAACTCTTTCACTGTAACATTTTCTAAATTCTTAAAATATTTATTAAATTCATGTGGCGGTGTTCCTTTAATTCGTCATCTTAATTTTGTATCCCACTGTCTTCAATTAAAATTGGAAAATGTTTTATTGGAATAACTAGTGAAGTAACTATTTTATTAATAGCGTCTTGAGGGTCAATATATGAAAGCTTTTTAAAAATTGCGTCGTTAAAGTCAAATCGTATTATTTTTGTTTACAGACCTCAATGTAAAAGACAATACAATTATCGATGAATTCAGTAGCATTAACCTTTTTATCGGAAATATTAGTTTTTACAAATATAGATAAGTACATGGTAACCGTCATCATTATTTATATATTTATCCGTTCGTATGCTCACTAGAGAATGATAAAAACCCTAGTCAATTATAAAATACTGAATTTATTCTTCTGATATTTTAAATGTATTTATTTCAAACAAAAAGTATTAAATCATAGAGATCGTTTTTTATGTTATTTTTAATAAAAGATGGCGGCATAAAAAATAAAGACATAAAACTGATTTTTAATGTCCCTAACTAAAGAAACACCAGTTAAAGTTTTTAGGCACAAATTCATAACAAATAATACAAATTGTGAAAAACAATTATTGACTTCTTAAATAAATTAGGAAAACAATTTGCTTGTGCTGCTACGAGTATTTAGTAAATAACTTTAATTTGTATAGAACTTTTTGAAAGGTAAAATAAAACGTGTTATGAGATCTTAAGGCATAAATTATATCGCAGATTAAAATAAGAAAACTTAAGCCAATTTGGTCGTTGTCTAAAAATTGCCAACATTTCTTTTATCATAGAGTTCAGTATAGGGTTGCTATGTGACCTCGACTTACAATAATTTTTAAAATTCGCCAATAAATAAAAAATAAATATGTTTTGAAAACATTTTTAAAACCCAACCAAAAACAGGATTATTATGCAAAAAATCTAAAATATTTTAAATTTGTTTAAATTTTCTTAAATGAAGTTGTAATAATTAAGCGAATTCTTTCGAATATTATAGTAAAGTGTATTTTTTTAGTGTGTTTGTTTCAAGGGTTTATCCCTAATATCACTTTTGAAATCAACAATTGTGTTTGATCCTTGTCAAGCATTGCATCTGTACACCTCACAAGTAACTGACAGAATTTGCTTTAGACTAAAGTAAATCTTGTTGCCATCTCAACATCTTCTAGGCTACAAATATTTTCCTCGGTTTTCTTGTCAACACTGGAAATAGCTATTTCCTGTCATCAAGAACTTTGTCATCTTAAGATAATTCGATTTTATCTAAGTACCGTCTCCGCCTTATAAAAGCTCCTTAAAGCTATTCAGATGTGCGTGCATTAAGTTTTTACTTGCACTTTCGTATAAATTATGGAAGCTAATCACTGTAAGTCCCTGACTCACATCATATCATCATTACTTTTTTTTCTCATTATCGCAATTTGTTTTTTTACCCTGTTCGGTATTACTTTACTTATAAGACATCTATGATTAAAACACCAACTAATTGGCCAGTGCAATGAGACATAATTTTCCTCTTAACAGGCGGTCAAATGCAAAAAGGTCAGCTATATTCGCCTGAGCAGCCGATATGTACTCCCTTAAATGTAAGGGTCGAGATAATAAAAACCCTGACAAATATACGCCTGTACCCATTATCCTGTGCATCTATAACCCATAAGTAAAAGTGCTTATTTCGCTTTTCATTAGTAATTAAAATAAAATTTATTTTGTTTAATTTATTTATTCAAATGATCACATTGTTTTTCTCTGCTATTGTCGTTTTACAATACTGAAGTACATGCGATACAACTTATATTAAATAAAATTCTTAAGAACTCCCCTGTAAGTCCAACTCACTTATAAGATCACCCCAGGCACAATGTTAAAATTATTGCAGAAAGCCAACAAACAAATATAAATAAGTACAACAGCCAACTAAATGCAATTGAGAACTCAAGTCTTTCTATGACTAACTACTTCAATACAATGAAAATAGTATCAATTGATATATTTATTATGTTGCGCTTGAATGATGACAAAAATATTGCTATTGTTGTTGCTATTGCCGCTGATGATGATAATCAAGATCTTATATTGTCTGCTTTTCGTTTTATATAAAAAATATCAGCAGCAACTTAACTGTCAGAAACAAATATGCGTTAAGGAATGTTGTTTTATGGTGATGTTACATGTGCCACTTGGCAGTTGTAAAAACAAAGAAAAAGAAAAAAGCACTATATCAATAAAATGGGGAGCGAAAGAAAGATCCCAAAGAAAAAATTAAAATGTTTTTATTGTAAAATAAACATATTGTAGAGAGTTGAACTTTTTCAATTTTATTTATGGGCTTTAAATTTATGGACCCCTAAAAAACAATGTTATAATTGTAAACACTACTCTTATTAGTATTTGGTATAAAAGTGATGCCAATAAAGCGCTTTTAAAGATTTTTTTAACGCATTTCGCTTGTGAAATCTGATTCATAAAATGATTAATTGGTTGAGTTCTGGGTCATAAAACTATTAGCTTTTAACAATATTATTTTATGATACATAAGCAATTAATTATTACTTTTATGAAGTTAACAGACGACGCCTTAAGGCAGAATTATTATTTACTTTCCGTTCCGTGATTGTACGAATTAGTATAAAATATAATTCAAAGTACAGTGGCAAAAACTATTTTGATTTGCTATGTAAAAAATAATAAGCTTTGTCAAAATAAATATTGTTTTAAATTGTAAAAATTACATTTGTTTCTGGGAAATAATAAGAAAAAAACGGAAATTTGCAGAACAAATCGAACAATAATTTTTAGTAAAAACTAAATTGGGGTGACAGAGAATTAAAAATTAAGAAAAAAAATTGTTTAAATATTTCATATCGATAATTTTAGATAAAAATGCCACCGGCTCTTAATAGGTTAAGCATTTTTAAAAAATGATACCCATATTGATATTTAAAAAAAATTTTAAAGGCCCGTAACTCGCAACATATGGGCGAGCGTCAGTTTTTTACATGATGTTTTTTTCTTATTTTTTAATTCTCTATCGCCCCATATATTTGTCTTCTATACCCTTTACAACAAGAAGTAATGAAGGCTGGATGAAAACCAGTTCAAAAATAAAGACGAATTGGCGCGATTATCGTAGTAAACACCAAAAGCGGTTATAAAACAAAATTAGATTATTGCAGAAAAAATGGTGTTTATGAAAAAAAGGCAAAAGTTCAATACCAAAATTAAAAAAATTTTGGTCATGTGAGAGTGTGCCCAATTAATGAAATTCTAACTGAAACAACCTTCTACTACCATAGGTCCCACTATAAACTACTGTCAATTAAAAAAAGCAGTGTTCCTTTAATATCATTTATTTCCGGACAGACATTAATGTTTAGTTTAAGTTTTTATTTTTTGACTCCAATACATCTCCGGTTTTATTTTTTATTTTATTGCCATTTAAAGCTGAACGTTCACGCAAAACGATCATTTTAAGTCCAGTCTATTTCACATCTAGTCTACAAACCTCATTTTTCTCGATCTTCATCACCATGAGTTAATGTTTCCGTTACTTAGAGAAACTAGCGTATCAAGAAAATGTTGCAAGTTGTCGATTATTGCTACGTAGTCCGATTCTGGCTTCTACCCACGGCCAAGACCGTCGTCAGGTTAGGAATATCGTGGCCCGGCACTGACGTAAAACTTTATCTTATATTACTGTTTTATTTTGGTAGTTACCGCTTAACTCATTTGCTTTTTTATGGCTTTTCTTATAGCAACGGACCTAATCTACTTAAGTCGTATCAAAGATTAGCACTTCTTCTCATGCTGTCCTTAGTGACTAAAGCCTTCATTTACTTATACGATTTTTATGCTAAGTACTTTACATTCATCCCTCGTACATTGTAAATAACTTAATAAGAAAACTGATTTGTCTCAAAATTATTTACAACAAAGTAGACATTTAAAAATTGTTTGAACATATCCAATGAAAAAAAATATTTGGACCTTTTAAGGCAAATAACAAATAAGTAGATTCCAAAGAGACAACAACACAGCACGAAAATTTTATTTCTTAACATTAAAACGAAATATAACAAAAGTTTTAAAAGTTTAATAAAATGATCAACTGGGGAGATTTTCCAATTTTGTATTAGTACAGCTACTAAATTTATTTTACAAAATTTAATCTTTTAAATCACTTTTTGTTTAATATAGAATTAAGTCCCTTAAATTTTTTCTTAAATTAATTTTAAATTCAGAAAAAAAATGTATAATATTTTTTCAATTTTTTTTCTGTAACTTAGCAGCTATGCATGAGTTAAATATGAAATTTCCTTTTTAGTTATTTTTAAAACAAGAGAAGAAAAAAAGTATACAGAATTTCTGTATAGATCACACAGTGTAACACTTTATGATCCCCAGGAGCGTTCATCCATATATGCAAGCATGCATATGAAGCATGTACGTACATTCACTAATGTACAATTCATCCATCCATCCACTCAATTGCAGCCTACATTACTTGCACGACTATAAAAAAGCGAATTTGTGACAATTTTTTATTTTTTTTTCCTTTTTTATATTAATTTACATAGAGACATGAACATACACCGCAGGTTTTCACTTTTTTATTCCATTTCAAGCTATATTTAGTATTCAAATATATAAAAAACAAATGGTTTCATTGCGTTCCAAAAAAAGTTTTTATTTTATGGCTTTTTAATGACAGATTGTTTTAAATTTGTTCGAATGTTTTTTATTCGGTTTTTGTGTTTAAAAGGCTTATGTTTGTGAGAAAAAGAGGTTTATTAATAATAAGTGTGATATTTCTAATAGAGTTTAAAAATATTTAACACACAAATTTTAATGTCCTTATCAGTTTCTTTACATTCCACTAATTACCATTTATCTTGCGATCATCAAGTTGTAATTTATCAGATTTGCTTCTATCTTTAAACATCTATACAGGAAAGTTTTAACTCCTAAAATTCTGTCTGCAAGATTTCTATTCCTAGCTGAAATTTTTCTACTGCGGACCAAATTTTAACTATTCATATTTAAAAAAAGATAAAAGTTTAAATACATACAAATGTAAAAATTTGAGTTCTGCTACGGAGTGCAGCACATTTTGGTTGAAAAAAATTTAAAAAAGTTATCTCGAATCACTTTCTCGTTCAGTTCTGAAACCTTCTTATTTAATCTTTGAAAAAAAGAAACGGCTTAAGAAATCCGTTATGAAATGTCAAATTTAAAGAGACCAAGTATGTAACAGGGATAGTAAAATGAGTGCAATTTTGGTTAGGCGAAGTCCACACACAATCCATAGTTTTTTCGTTATTGTTTTTATTAATACTCACACAGTCGTCGGTTAAGGAATTCTTCATATCTATCCAGTTCAGTGACTGACGCTGCAAATATTGCTTACTTAGGGCCATGATACAATATCATAGTCAATCGTTCAATCTGTCAAAAATGGAATGTATGCGCAAAAAGTAAAAAAAGTTTATGAAGTAGTAGTTTCTATACAATCAGAGTTGAATTTTGAATTGATTCTTTCTTATGTGACCGTGTGTCAATCAAACACACGGTTTCTTGCGATTTTTATATATAGGAGAGAATTTCATCATATTTTCTTGTGAATGTGGCCTTTAGTTAAATAATTTAAGTGAAAAACATTTAAAAAATTCTCACTGGTTTTTAAATGGTTATAAGAAGTCTGTAGCAATAGTCGAGGAGGAATATTAAGAAATGCATTCCTAATTCCTTTGCATTTTTCATGTCAGTCAAATAATTGTGTCAGTGCTGTCAAACTAGAGTTTCTTACATTATTTTTTTATTTCATTAATGCATTTACTTTTTATTTAATTTTTTATTATACTTTTTGGCTTTCTTTTTAGTTTTGGGAAATCATCTCTGAAGAACATGGTATCGACAGCAATGGCATTTACAATGGCGATAGTGATTTGCAGTTAGAACGTGTAAGCGTTTATTATAATGAAGCTTCAGGTAAGAATTTTAGGCAATAAAATAATGTAAATGAAATAAAGTTGCGGAGCACCGTTTACACTGTGCGATTAGCGCATTAGAAAATTGTTGTTGCCTCATGCTACTGGCATATTTTTGTGAAAACTTGTTGTTTTGTATTTCCATATGATTTTCAATATTTTATTTGCGGGTTTGCCTTTGCAACACTGCGTTGAATCTCGAATATTGATATTCAACTCTCTGTTATCAAGTTTTTTTTTTAATTTTAGAAAGTTAGGCTTTGTAGGTTATTTTATACAAAAATTGAATTAAAAATGTGTGAGAGTAAAAAATCAAAATAAAATAAAAACAAATTTTTACAAAAATAAGTGCCACTTTTAGTTCATAAATTCGAACACTCTGTGGAAACACTTCGAACACTTTTACTCAGAACTAAATATTTTCAAGTCAGCGTAAATGTTCTATTACTTTCTAATAGTTTAGGAAATAAACTATGCCTGTGGGATATTCAATTAGTAAAGTTCCTATTTTAATCGGTTGATCCGGCGAATAAGTAGTTCATGCTTAGTTTCAATCTATAAGTAATTAGTTTCATATACTTTTTCCCCAGAAATTTTTTTGTTTAAATAACGTATTATGGAGAAAATGTACTTTCTAATTATTTTGTAAGTTTTTCAAAACACATTTTTGCGAAAATAGGTTTTCCGTGCGTGTGGTAAGCAGAACTATCTAACTTCTTACTTACATCGCTAAAAAATTGTAACAAAAATCAAAAATAATAATTAAATGAATTGACCTGCCACTGTGGTCGCATTGGTGGAGGTGTCTGCTTTCCTGTTAAACAAAAGATCACGAGTCATAAGCTTAAATCCCAAGATCAGCTTAAGTAAAAAGAAAAATAATTGCTATTAAAGAGCCACGTTGGATGTGATATTTAAGAGGTGAATAAACAGAGCATTAGTCAAAGAGGAAAGTTATAACGGTGTATGGTAATCTAGTCTGTTTGGTTTGGAAGGATAACTAAACGTGTTAATAGGAAATGCTTGAGATTCGTTGAGGGCACAAAATTTTGTTCGGTGGAAAGCTGCGTGTTCTTGAATGTTTAGTAAACAAAATAGGGTGGACACACATCTAGCTAAGCTACAGGTTAAAAAGTTAAGAAAACAGTGAATAGAAGAACCGCAGGTTTAACTACTAGAATTTTCTTCTAGTTATTTAATTTTTTTTTATTACTATGTTAGTGTCAGAAGTGACTTACGTGCTATGATTTTACAGAGAAATATAAATCTGCGTAAAGCGTCGTCTTTTTGATAAACATTTTTATGATCGTACCAAATATACTAAGCAATTGGCATCAACACTAAGCAATTGAAAAATCATATTTCGAAAGTGCGTTGTTGTGAAGTTAGATGCTGTTAAGTTTTTTTAGAATTTCTGTTATATCTGTTAAAAGTTAATGACAGTTACTTATGTATTTTTAGATCAATCTAGCGGTTTTATTTTTATTTTTTTCGGTGGGTTTTAAAACAAGACAAATTAACAAAACTGATCGAGATACAACGTTGACGTCCTTAAAAAGGACGTTAAAGCTACCCCCAGACAACGCATCGCTTGTCGCAGCGATCAGGAATTAATTCATAAACTGATAAAGAAGTAAACCAAAGATATATAATGAAGATGTGGCCCTTATGTTGTGTTGCATTACATTTTCAACAGCTTTTACAGGATAGAGGACGGCACTTAAAGTAAAG
Organism: Cistogaster globosa; assembly: GCA_937654795.1. NCBI lineage: Eukaryota > Metazoa > Arthropoda > Insecta > Diptera > Tachinidae > Cistogaster > Cistogaster globosa. Next base: position 27,254,187 of record OW569407.1, read on the forward strand.
TGGCTTATTGACAAAAATTTTTCTGGCTTCTGTTTTACAATTCTATTTTTAAAACAATGTTTATGGGGTTCAATTTTAAACCTGGGAAAAACAATATTCTAAGGATGTTAGAAATACAAAAACCAAATTTGCATTTTTGGAACAGACACTAAAGAACTTAAGATAAGATTAAGCGTAACATAATTTTTTGTCCAACACTAGATAAAGTTTATTATACGTCCATATTGTAACAAATGTTCGCTTTCAAGTTGCACAACTCTAAACTTGTTTCAGCTTGTTCTCAAACATTTTCGCCTTAAAGTAAAAGTTGTAACAACTTGCATCAGTTTGCCTAAGAATATACTTGCGGTATGAACCCGCCAAATATTAATTAATATTTTTTTATTTTAGGTATAAAAAATTTCCACAAATCTGTTTGAGATTTAAGAAATTAAATTAAATCTAAATTAAATCTTTTTAATGCAATCTTCTAAGTCTGTTTTTGCTTATCTCTTATATTCCTTTAAAACACTCATTAATGTAGAGATGGTAAGTGGAGTCTGAGCACTTTATGATTACTGTAAACCACTTATAATTCTTGATGACCACGATATTACTGGTGAAGACGACGAAAAAAAAACATATAAAACCACTTAACATTATCCACAACATTCCAGCACGCTTATAATTTGCAACTTGTATACAATTCTATTTTCTATTTCAGTATATTTAGATTTTATGATGAGTCATATTTTAGTATGCAATTTGTCTAGTTTTATTTTTTTCATTATCAGTTTTATTATTACACGCCCATTAAAACTTATCCAAGGAATTGGTCTGTTACTTCTTTGACTTTGTGCAAAAGAAGCCTCTTTACTAATGGTCGCTGTCAGATAATGAAGAAAAAAAGTCACGTCAAATGTATGTGAATAAATTGCAGTAAAATACAGACAGATTACTAAATAAAGACACATCTTATTTGTTGTAGTGCTTATAATTTGTGGGTGCATTCACGCAGTCCACAGCAGGTGCCAACTAACAAGACAAGTACAATCAATAATCATTTCCAACAAGTTTTTTATTGTATCGTTGTCTTAACAGTGTTATCCGTATTAAAAGATTTAAAGAGGAAAATGAGTAGACTCTGGCAATGCTAAAACGAATTCATTCAGAGAACATAAAATTAAGCAAAATTTTTATACGACTTAAAAACTAATACAACAATTTTACTTTGCTTCAAGTAAAGTATTCAAACCTGGTTTCAATCGAATGCCTTTTCTTAAAGATCTAAGATCACTGTTTAGTGAACGTCGTGCAATATCGCACCATATTAAGGTATGTTCTTACAAGAGGGGAATCTTGTTAAACAATGACGATTTTATATCCTTCAACAACCCGCAAAAACACATCTCTTGATAAAAACCTAATTTTAGACCCAAATATTTTTAACGATATAATGCCAAACGCACTTTCTTAATTCATTTTCTAATACGCGTCTACACATAATGAAGCAACACAGGGCCAATTTTTCTTAAGGATCACTTCTAAGCTTTAACATTGCATTTGTTGTCCTCTTTGTTTTTGCAAAAAAAGTCTGTTTATCAGCCTGTTGTATAAGGTTGATCACCAGCTGAAGACTCCAGATGAAAGGGGAAAAATTTTCAGTGTACTAGACAATTATTTGATAATGAGTTGCATACAAAAAACCAGCGTAGATTGCAAATTGATGCGAGAATAAATGTTGAAGGTGTGCCTCTATAATCGAACTTACAGCACCCCTATCAGAGTCACTGGGGAGATATATTAGCGAGTGGTTAAAACAGGATTATCTGCGACATATTGTGAAACAGAACACAGAAAATTTTTGGAGATAATATTCTGCAGACCAAGTCTGGTACTGGGTTCATGCAATAATTTGAAGGAAAGCAACTTTTGGCAGATCGGCTAGAATATTGCTTCAAAAGCAACAGGATGACTGCACTGGTGACAGAATATGCAATAACAGATATTACTTCGGTTTTGATAAAATCAGGGTAGGCTGTTTCTACAACTTTCTGTGACGACAGCGAGTAACGTATGTGCAAATGAAACTCTACTTTAAGCGACAAAAATTCACAGAAAATATTTTTTAATCTATAGTTGCAAAAAATATTGCGAATATTTTTACCAAAGGTTGTTTCCAATACAGACCTTTGGCAAAGAAGAGACGAAACTCCTTATAGAAATTGCAAAGGGGAAATGGAGCTACTTTAAAAAATTGCTTCCGCTCACTTTGCTCTTCTTTCACAATAAAATGACTATCTTAAGCATTATTTTATGCAACAGAATGTAGCGTGGTTTTGTTTAATAAAAATTTCTTTGACACCACAGGTAGTTGTGTTAAGACAGGGTCCGTTCGGAAAGGCTAACAAAGTTTAAAGATGAAGAATAAGAGATTTTTCTCTACAGAAACTTATGTCAAAGTAAAGATAAACTTAAAAACTATTGATAGTAAACAGCAAACATTTGTATTAATTATTCAAAAGTAAGAAAGGTGAATGCCATATGAACCGAAGCTGAGATAAGTCTGCAGCCGATTTTGCATTCATGTTTCAGTGCTACACAAAATAATTTTTTTTTGGATAAAAAAGTGCTTTTATACGAGTAACAGTTCGAAATGCAAACCAGAATATTAAGTGCAAGTCTGACTACCAAAGATAAAACTATAAAAAAGAATCGAAATTATATATAACTTCATTCATGTTCGAATAGATCAGGATCAGCTGATAAAAAATTTGCTTAACCCGTGGTATAACTTTTTCTTTGACCTCTTAAATGCCTTGTCATTCGATTGAAACAGAACAATTTAACTCGAGTACATTTTGCCTAAATTTAAGGTATTAAAAATCGGCTTGGCTGGTTTCTGGCTGCTAAAGATAAGTTTTGAAAATTCATGTTTTACCAAAAATACGAAATCAGCTCACCCAATGATGACTACCAGTACTTTCATTGAAATGAAAATATTTCTAATTTGTTTGATAAAAAATATTATTTTGTGCAGCTAATAAATATATTTGAAACCGAAAACAATTTAAAAAAAATATTTAGGATTTTAAGATTTTTTTCATATTCTTTCCAAGGTCCTGTACGAAAAGCGTGAAAAGGAAGCTGCAGGCATCTGTCTCTTCAATAAAAAGTATATTATCATGCTCGCTATAAAAACAAATAATTAAATAAAGTTAAAAATTAAAGGGTGTCCCCACAGAGATCTAATTTTGCAACCTTTTTAGGCAGTCCATTAATATTACGCAGTATTGCCCATTATAGTAATAATTATAAAAAATAAAACTAAAAATTAAAGGCTGACTACATAGCTAAGGTCGTTTCGTTTTAGTAGACCTTTGCAGTTTAAATGCAGTGCATATGGCAATTCCTGTTGCGTAACATTATTTTTAATAAATATAAAACTCAAAGGGTTTTTCTTATGTTTCAATTTATAAGTACGCAAAAACAAATCGCCAGATCAGATAACACTGTGTTAACACAACTCTATCACAGGGGTGCCAGCTAAAATTATTATTTTATTTTTTTATATTGATAAATAAATATTGAAGGGTGAAATCGAACTCTTCGTGTGATATACCGATTTATTTTTTGTGCCAGGCAGACAATAAAATATTTTACCTTCTTATTTAGGATCCAAAGCGATTAATTATTAAATTACATAAAAAAGTTCTGTTGTAAAAATTGTAGACCTTGGTGTGTAAATATTTGTTGTAATTATGCTTCGGCTTTGTTATGGTCCTCAAATCCAATAAATTACAAAAAACTCTTTTGATTGTTTTTTAAATAATTTATTGTTTAATATTTCGACCAACTTTGTTGGTCATCTTCAGGGAATTTTTAAAAACTAAATGTTTACATATATCAGTGTCGCCTGTTGTTTATTACTTAAGCTTATTACTTAAGTCAGTGACATAAGCTTAAGTAATAAACAAGAGACGACACTGATATATGTAAACATTTAGTTTTAAGAATTCCCTGAAGATGACCAACAAAGTTGGTCGAAATATTGGACAATAAATTATTTAAAAAACAATCAAAAGAGTTTTTTGTAATTTATTAAATTTGAGGACCAGAACAAAGCCGAAGCATAATTACAACAAATTACATAAAAAATTGTTATTAAAAGGAAGAACATTAAAATAAATAAAAAAATCTTGATAATTTTTAAATTGAAGAACAAACGTACAGTTTGTCTAAATAGGCATTCCATTAATATAAAATATTAATAATTTTTGAACAATCGTTGACAATCTTTTAAGTCACATTAAGTTTCCCACACTTTCCCCTGCAATAAATACTTGCAATTGACCGCATTATTAACGTTTATAAGCTTCCACCCCAGACTCCTCTCGCTTACGATAACCTTTTTATTGTTGTTGTATTATTGTGCATTATTCCTTGTTTGGTTTCGAAGTATGCACGTCATATTCAAAAGTTGTTTGTTCTTCGACTTGTTTATTTCATTTCGAACTTCCTTCCATTTTTGTCATTTGCTATTTAACGCATGCGCGCGTGCCGTGCATTTAAAGCAACATTTTTGTCTGACTGTGTCTGTTTGCTGCTGTTCATTTTAGCCCAGAGTGTTGATGGCTGGTAGGTATGATTTATTGAAATTGATATGATGTGAAATTCATGAAAAAAAGATAATAAATACTAATAAAAAACAATTAATAACAGCTATGACTACTGCTGTTGCTGGTTTCAAACAGCAATTTTTGAGCTATTAACAAAAAATGTTTAATAAAAGAATGAAATTCTTAGCAAATTTAAAAATGTTTTTCCATAATTGGTTGGCAACGTGATACGAAAATAAAATAATTAAATAAATGGCACTTGAAAGTTGGGAGGAAATGTATTTGTTCGTTATAAATGTGACTAAGAATGATTTTCAGGCGATTTTCAAACAGCTGCGTTAAATAAAAAACATTTTTTTTATTAATTTTGATGCTTAGGAAGAGTCTAAAGTCTATTTTGAACCGACTTAAAAAAAATAATGAGGTTATCAATTCGACTGAATGTTGCTTTTTTATGTTTGTGCCTGCAAAACTCAGTCATTTCTAAACCGATTTGGAAAATTTTTTGTAATTTGTTTTTGTTTATAAGACAGTTCATAATCTTAAAAATTAAAGGGATTCCCCATACATCATACATCTTCTTAAAGTGTATTATGAACCGTAAAGCGCACTTCTTTAAAATTTAAAAATAAATGCTTTTTACTTATAGCTGCCAATAGCAAAAAGTAAAACAAAAATAAATCTAAAAATTAAAGAGTGTCCCCCAAGGTGACGTAAATTGACTTGTATGCACCAATCTTTTGAACCATTATAGACAAACGCTTGAAAATTGGACAGGATGTCGATTACTATGACCGTTATAATAACAAGAATAAACATTCAAAATTATAAATTAAGGGGTGTCCCAATAGTTACTGTAACTTGATGTATGTGACCAAACTTTTGAACTGTTATAGCCAGATAGTTGTAATTTACAAAGAACCTTTATTGCTAAGTCCGATAGAATAACAAGTATAAAACTTGTAGTTGGAAATTAAAGGGTGTTCCCATATTTAAAGAATTGACCTATATAGCCCTATCGTTTGAACCTTTATATAAACACTTGAAAAGTAAACAGAATGCCCACTACTTTGTCTGGTACATTAAAAGGTATAAATATTTAAAATTATTAATTATAGGGTGTTACGATAGTTGCTGTTATTAATTGTATACGATCAAGCCGTTGACCAGTTGTTGACAGTTGATTGAAATTTGCACGGAACCTTTAGTGCTAAGTCCGCTATAACAAGTAGCAATCTTGAAATTAGAAATTAAAGGGTGACCCTATAACTGATATAATTTTCCCTATATGGCCCAATCTTTAAAACCGTTACAGATAAACTCTTGAAAATTAGAGAGAATGTCCATTACTTTATTGAGTATAATAACAAGTGTAAATATTTAAAACAAGAAATTAAACGGTGCTCTAATGATTGTAACATGTCCAATTTTTAAGCAGTTATAGACTAACGCTTAGACTTTCAATAAACTTTGTTTTAATGTGTCAGCAATAAAATGTGTAAAAAATAAAGGGTGACCACATAACTGCTAAATTTTCTTGTTGATTCTGCGTTCTACGTTATATAAAATATCCTGACGCAATCTTTCTCGAACGCATTATAATATAATTAATGTATAATTACCGTCCTTCAGAAATATGATCTTAAGTTTGTCTGTTTTAAAGTTGATCTTTTTTTATTTGCAAGAATTATTTATTACAGTCAATCATTTTATGTGCTTGATTTTTTCAGCGGTAACCCGTTCCTCTGGTGGAAAATATGTACCACGTGCTATTTTATTGGATTTGGAACCCGGTACTATGGAAGCGGTACGTTCTGGTCCCTATGGCCAGCTATTCCGTCCTGATAACTTTGTGTTTGGCCAATCCGGTGCCGGCAATAACTGGGCTAAAGGCCACTATACTGAAGGTGCCGAATTAGTGGATAATGTGTTGGACGTCGTACGCAAGGAGTGTGAGAACTGCGATTGTTTGCAAGTAAATAGTGAAACAAAATTATTTCATTACATATTTTTAATTCAGTTACAAAATTAATAATTTTTTATTATTAGGGTTTCCAATTGACTCATTCTTTGGGTGGTGGTACGGGCTCTGGCATGGGTACTTTGCTCATCTCTAAAATACGTGAGGAGTATCCCGATCGTATTATGAACACCTATTCTGTGGTACCTTCACCTAAAGTCTCGGATACTGTGGTGGAGCCTTACAATGCCACCTTGTCCATACATCAATTGGTGGAGAATACGGATGAAACGTATTGCATTGACAATGAAGCTTTGTATGACATTTGCTTCCGTACTCTGAAGGTTTCAAATCCCAGCTATGGTGATTTGAACCATTTGGTCTCGTTGACCATGTCAGGTGTTACGACCTGCTTACGTTTTCCTGGTCAACTAAATGCTGATTTACGCAAATTGGCCGTAAATATGGTGCCTTTTCCACGTTTGCATTTCTTTATGCCTGGCTTTGCTCCCTTAACCTCCCGTGGTTCACAGCAATATAGAGCTCTAACCGTACCCGAGTTAACTCAACAAATGTTTGATGCTAAGAATATGATGGCAGCCTGTGATCCTCGCCATGGCCGTTACTTGACCGTTGCTGCGGTATTCCGTGGCCGCATGTCCATGAAAGAAGTTGATGAACAAATGTTGGCAGTGCAAAATAAGAACAGCTCTTACTTTGTGGAATGGATTCCTAATAATGTCAAGACCGCTGTATGTGACATACCACCAAAAGGTCTTAAAATGTCATCCACCTTTATTGGCAACACTACCGCCATCCAAGAGCTTTTCAAACGCATATCTGAACAATTCTCCGCTATGTTTAGGCGCAAGGCTTTCTTGCATTGGTACACTGGCGAAGGTATGGATGAAATGGAATTCACCGAGGCCGAAAGCAATATGAACGATCTGGTTTCTGAATATCAACAATATCAGGAAGCTACTGCCGATGATGAATTTGATCCTGAGGTGCATCAAGAAGAAGTCGAAGGTGATTGCATTTAATCAAAAAGTCAGAGAAATGTCGAGGAGTGTGCCTTGGAGATACGTTTGCAAAGAGAACGGCAGATGGCAGTTGAGACAGCCTTAGGTTATGAACAGAAAATACGTTCATTATTAAATACTATTAAATGCTTTCTATGACAATACTCCTTGCTTAACTATGCTGCTGTCTGTTTTTCACTCTAACATGCAGTTCACAATGAAAATAAATAAGAAAACATAAACCCAAACACACTCTCTCACACAAGAAACTCACGTTTGAAGCGAATTCTTAGTTTTACACAATTATTTTAAAACAAATCGAACTAAAAACGGAAATGTTCCAATATTTTTCAATTAATCAAAAAATCTAAGGTCTTCGAATATAAGACTTTAAGAAAGAAAAAAATAATTAATTACTTTAAATATTCTTTTAAATTTAAGTTTTGTATCCTCATTAATGTCATTGTCATCATTATCATCATAATAATTATTATATTAAAATAATATTTTAATAAAAATAATTTATAGCTGATACAATTTGGTCCTTAAAACTATTTGCAAAGAAATACTAAAAAAATCTACACCTCACTTTACATTTCACTCTTAAGGGGCATTTCTCTGCCATTTGCTTACTACACTTTCATATTCACTTTTATACTTTCATACTCCATCCAACGTTCATTCTCTTTTCTTTATATTTATGGACAATTAAGTATTAGAAGTATACAAAACAAAAGATTATGTTTAACAACTCCCATAGCATCGCACAAAATTTGCGTTCTCTTATAAAACATTTTCGACAAACCAAAAATTTTATTAACAAAGACTGACGGCGATTAATTAACTAAAGCATTAAAAATATATACTTTATATAATTTTCTTGTAATTTTATTTTTCTCGTTTCGCATTTTGAAATTTCATCGCTTTAGATATATTTTCCAGAACTTTTTTACTGAAATGTGGCAATATTTTATTTTAACAGCTTTTATCCAAAGATTGCAATGTTTGTAAAAAAATATTTGTTTCTTTTAACAATTTTTAACATAATTTTTGATTTTCAATAATATTATTTTAATAAGATTTGATTACAAAAATCATTTTTATTTTAAAATTTTATTGTCTCTTTTATAATTATCTCTTAATATTTTTTCATTTACAATTAAATTTTAAACTACTTAAGCAAATTGTATAATTTCTTATTAACTAATTGCATTGAATTAAAATTTTGTTAAAAAATAATAAATTGATTTTTTAGAAATTTAAACTTTTATTTTTTTTATTTTTAATGGGTGGGTATGGGTGCATGTGTTGGCAAAACAGTTCCAAAATGAAGAACAATATAAAACCATACTTCACTATTTCCCGTTCGCTTGTCTTGCCATGTAAAAACTGATCATAAAGTCTTTTAGAAGTTTGAAAGATAATTTTGAAATAATTGTTTTGGAGCTAATTTTTCCAAAGCACATTAAACATCAAAGAAATTATGTTGCAAAAGTTCCATTATTTTACTTGGCTCCAAAAAAGAACTGCAGTTATCGTATATAACGCAGACAAATTTGAAAAGTCAGAAAATATGTTTCTTAGAATTTTTTATTTTTTCTTCATAAATTTTTTATTAAATATCCTGGCTCCATAAGTCCATTTGTTAGTAATTCCACGGAAATGGATCATTCAAGAATCCCACATGAATAAAAATATAACAAATATGATAATTCCAAAAAATCGATAATTCACCAAAAATAAACACTTGACCAAAAAATATAAATCCGTTTAAGATTTTAATCGAGGCAAATAAATGGGAAATTCATGAAATAAGGTTTAGCATTTAAAATCAATCTTGTAAGTGGACTGCCGAATATAGCAGCGTTACTTAATCGATTCGATTAAACATGTATCAATTTTTATTTGTTTAAAAACGAGCTTATTGGGCTCTTTAGGCTGGCCATGATTAAATAAATATTACTTTGCTTTTTATCTCCACAAGTTTGGTAAGCAGTGCTTTTTTGTATTTTATATTTTTTTTTAAAAAACAAATTTACTTTTATCAACTCAAAATTTCTGCATCTCTTTTTTTTTAAGTTTATACAAATAATTGTATTTCTCAGATCAGAAATATAAGTGCTTGCGAATGTAGATTTATTGTTCCAAGTGCAGCTATTAAACACTTTACGAATAGTGATTCATAGCTGTTAATATATAAAATTAATTAAAATGCAGTATTAGTCAATGGCATTCTTGCTCTCAACGACTCTATTTTGTAAATCCATAGGCAGGTGTATTACATTTTTTGTATGCTTTACATTACATTTTTCTGTAAATGTATGTGTTAATGTTAATGTTATATGTAGTTAGTTGTGAGGATTTTCTTAAAATTTTTTAACTTCGCCCATAATACACATGATAATATGAAAACTAATTTTTCTGCAACTATGGTTTTAGTCTATGAATATGCCGAAATAGTTTTTGAACATAACTTTATTTGAAATAATTCTGCCACTTTTGACTCCTAGATGGCACGGCAGATATAGTATATGTATACAATCTTTTCCATTATTGGAACATGAATCAATGTGAATTTGCTATTGTATGGTTTTTGTCTTTGCTACTACAAAAGTATAGTGCTTTTGTAGTGGAATTTAAAACTCTACAATTTTTTTAACTGCTTTGTTTATTGCAACGGTTCTCAAATGGGGGTCCGTGGACCCCTGGGGGTCCGCATATAAAACCGAAAAAACAGTGTTTTCAAAAATAATAGAAGTTTCATTTTGAATTTGGGCTTCAGAGGGTTCCGCGAAAAAAATTAGTTTACTAGGGGTCCGTGAGCAGGTATTTGATGAGAACCCCTGGTTTATTGTATACTAATTTTTATACCTCTCATCACAGGTGGAAAGAATGTGGTATCTCGTTTAAAGGTTCATTATTATTTAAGAAATTTTTTTATGCATATTTTAGAGCTAAAGGTGAGATAAATTTTTGATAGTAAAGTAGAAATACGAGAATCAAGAATCATCATCGAACTCCAGGAAAGGCGAAAAGGCCAAATATTTCCGTGTCCTAGATGAAAAAGTGCGCCAATCATTTGGATAAGAAAATATTTAACACTTTAAGAATGTTATAATTTAAAGTCCTTTCCATGCTTTAATACAGTTAAATTTGTTAAAAAAAGTTTTTTGAAGAACATTTAAATCTTGTATTTTGATTGAATTTCTAAACTTTTTAAGCGTAACAAATCAGTAATTCTGACTCAGTTATTACACGATTATTTGATTTGACTTTCTACATGGTCCTTTTCAAATGCTTACGCACCAACTATAGACAATTTGTTAAACAATTTTTGTTTTTAACCGACTTCAAGAAAAGAACGAGGTTATCAACTCGACTGAATGTTGCTTTTTTATGTTTGAATTTGCAGAACTCTGTCATTTCTGAACCGATTTTGAAATTTTTTTTGTAATTTGATAGATTATGCTTACAGAGTGGTCCCATTTCAAACACAGTTCATAATCTTAATAATTAAAGGGTGTCCTTATACAACATTAATTTTTTTAAGTGTATTATGAACCGTAAAGCGAACTTCTTTAAAATTAAAAAAATGCGTATTACTACAACTCCCAATAGCAAAAACTAATAGAAAAATAAATCTAAAATTAAAGGGTGTCCCCATAGGGGACTTCAATTGAGTTATATGAGCCTATTTATTGAAGCGATATAGACAAACAGCTGAAATTTACAAAGTACCTATAAGTCCGCTATAACAACAAGTATAAAATTTAAAAAATTTGCGCTCGCCCATATTTTCCGAGTTACGGATCTCTGAAATTTTCATAGAAAAGTATGATTGTGCACCATATTTTTTTTAAGATACCAATATGGGTATTCTTTAAAAACTTCTGAAAAGATGTTTCAAGATATTCTAAAATTTTTTAAAAATGCTTAACCCATTAAGAGCCGATGGCATTTTTATGTAAAATTATATATATTCAGTACTTAAATTTTTTTTATTTTTTAACTCCTGTCACCCCAATATTTTTTTTTTTTTTATAGGAGCTACTTCACTAATCTAGATTTACATAGATGGTTAAGGGTATATAAGATTCGTCACAGATGAATATAGCACTCTTATTTGTTTTTTTTTTTTTTCAATATATAATCAATTGTTCTTGGAATAAAGCGATTTTTCTCTAACATAAGTGTTGCAAAATAAAATTTTGGCTTTTGTACCCAATGTGAATAATGAAGTCCCCAAAAAACCTAATTTCTAAACGAAGATCCCTAATGAAACAATTTTAAATGACCATCTTTATTTAAGAAAAAAACATTAACTGTTTATGTATACATGCATTCTTTACATATGTGTCAGTAACAAAGTATGTCTATATCAAGTACATGCAAGAGCTCAGGTGATATTTGATTGCTTTGTGTTTTTATGACCATATATGTCAAAGTTTGTTTGTTTATTCTCTGTTAACTTTTTTAACCGACTTCAGAAAAAGAAGGAGGATATCAATTAGACTGAATGTTGCCTTTTTAATGTTTGTGCCTGCAGAACTTAATCCTTTGTGAACCCATTTTGAAAATTTTTTGTGATTTAATAGATTATGCTTCCAAATTGATCCCGTTCTAAGCAGTTTATAATTTTAAAACTTAAAGGGTGTCCCCATACAACATATATGTTAAAAAAAATGGCGCATTATTACTATAGCTCCAAATAGCCAAAAGTAATACAAAAATCAATCTAAAAATTAAAGGTTGAACCGTTATAGACAAACGCTTGAAAATAGGACAGAATGTCGATTACTACGACCGTTATAATAACAAGTATGAACATTTAAAATTATAAATTAAAGGGTGTCCAAATAGTTAAATTAATTTGATGTATGTGGCCAATTTGATGCATTTAATAGCCAGCTAGTTGAAATTTACAAATAACTTTTATTGCTTAGTCCGCTACAACAACAAATATAAAATTTGAATTTAGAAATTAAAGGGTGTTCCCATAATTGATTTCATTTGAGCTATGTGGTCCTATCGTTTAAACCATTATATACAAACACTTGAAAACACTGCTTTGTCTGGTATATTAAGAAATATAAATATTAAAGGGTGTTACAACGTTTGATGTAATTTGATCAATGTGGCCAAAATATTGAATCGTTATAGATAGACAACTAAAATCTGTTTTGAGTCGGTTTTTTTTTGTAAGAATTATTTTACTTTTCTTTATGTTTTTCTATGGATGGGAAACGAAATTTTTAAATTAGAATTTTGAAGAACAAATTAAATTTCATATACTCTTCATAAGTTCTTGTCTTTATATACACATAAACAGATTATTGTGTTTTATTTTTGTTATTATAATTATTTTATTTTGAAAAACTGATTTAAGGGTTTTTTTAAAAAAAAGTACAATCATACCCACTTCCCCATCTTTAAGTTGTAGTTAGCTGCTTTTCGACTCACTGGGTGATTTTTACACAAACAAGATACCTGTTGTTGTTTTAATGTTATATTTGTTGTAGACTTGCTTACCCTTGATATAGATATACATTCGTGTGTAATTTTGAACTGAATGATATAAGAGTCTATGTTGAAAAGATATAAGATTATATAATTTAATTTTTAAAAAATTAAAAATGTTTAAATGTTTTTAACTGAAAATTCAAAAATTTATCGTTAGTTGAAAGAAAAAACCATACAACTAACAATAAATGCAGGGAGATACGTTTTCATTCAATAACATGAAAATCAATAGAAAAAAAATCTGATTTCTTTTAGTTATATTATATTAGTAGTAAAGTAAAATTAAATATATATGTATACGAGTATACGGAGAAATTCGTCAATATGAGTTTAATATTTTAAGAAACATTTTTTTCGACTCACTTTTTTAAATGGTTTTTCTAAAATAGAATTTAAGATTAAGAAAATATATGTTTTATGTTATATAAGTACCTACAAGTGAATTCATACCTTTAAATATAGTAAAAAATTCAAGACTTCAAGGGCGACAAGTCCGCCGTATACTTTTTCAACCATTTTGTACATAATTTCCAATTGAAACTTTTATCATTGCCTAGCAACTTTAAGTTTATAACAGCAGATTTAATAAATCATTAAATGGGATTTTATTTTTATCAATATTTCCATTTTACCCTACAGCTTATTCCTCATTTACAATATAAAAACAAAATGGCAATAAATCAAACAAGTTCTAAAAATAAAATTTCTGTTTCCAAACTTATGTTGAAATCCCCTATTTGATTAGAAATTCACTTATCTGGCTACACTCTCCAACAGCATTAAATAGGTTGAAATTTTTGCTCTAAAATAGTATTTTGTATTGGCATTTTATTTAAATGTATTTATATTTAGTAAGTCTTTTAAAAATATCTCTTCTCTATAGCTCTTAGCGTTAGTGACAATTAAACTAATGTTTCCTATCTGGCGATATAAAATCCTTTATCGCGATAAAAATAATAAAGTGGCGAGAGGCAATATTTTTTGCAATTTTTTTTATTTTCTCTACGATAACAGTACATACATGTTAAAGGTTTACTAAAAATGTATGTATATCCTAGAATTAACCAAATTCGCTTTGTTTCTTATAACTATATGTATATGTATGTATGCATTTTTTTAAGAGAAGTTGCACTTCAGACAACAATGCCTATTTAGTTATTTTCGTAAGACAAGTGGTAAAAAGAGAAAGATAGATATAATATATAGATAGATACTTCGCCGGCGAATATGCTATGAAGAAGTACTGATGAAGGAGGCTGCATGTTTTAATGTTAATTCTGAATATGTATTTACATCTTTAAACAGAAAAAAACATTTTTATTTTTTGGTTGCCGCAGGGGTTGAACCCTGGCCAATCAGGTTTGTAGTCAACGTGTTTAACATTTTGACTTCAGTAGACTATGTACACAAAATATATTGTTATCTGTCTACATTCTAAACTAAAAGGTTGTGCGTTTGGACTGTCTATTCAAGAAAATATTTAAGAGCCTAAACATACATTTAATGTATAAACAAATATCAATATGTTACGGACCGGTTGGACTATCGAGATTTCGGCCTAGCTCATCGTTTCTTCTTCTTATGCGGTTCCAACCCTTCTCAGCAAGCGCATATCCGAAAACTTATAATAGAAAAAAAAAAACTGACAGAACTGCACACAGTATACAACACAGACAGACGGTCATCTCATTTTCCCTCCCAACTTTCATTAAAATCTTGTTCTACGACCTTAACACTGGATCACTTCTACACTTACCACTCCATCATTATATTCATTCGAAATAAAAAGAAACCTAAACCAAATTTATTATAAATATACAATAATTAATTACATTATTTATTGAAACACAAAAAAGGAACAATACTCGTTTGAATTAAATAAACTTTACAAATTATAGCAAATATTTAAACAAATTTTCTTTATCTCACACAGCTTTATTTCTATAACATTAACATTTTCCTTCTATTCAAATTTTCTTTGAAGCATAATTTGTAAGTCATTCAATCTTTAAGCTTATATCACTCGTATCATTAAACTTCTCTATAAAATTTTTTTACCTGAAGGAGCTCCCTAAGGCTAGCATATATTTTCCTGCGCAAAAATTCTAAGGAGTTTTAAGGAAAATTCAACAAAACTTAATAATTTAAACCTATTTTACTTTAACAAGAACAAAATTGTAACCCTTCCTTTACTGTATAAAAAAGGAGAAACACAAAAAATGTTGCCTATTTTACGGGAGTTTTTTTTCGCGGCACTCGAAATAACAAAACAAAATTAAAAACACAACTAAATTAACAACAACCATAATATACAAAACAACAAACTTAAAAAAAATATTTCTAATCACTAACTTTATGTAAATTATTTTGCCGATTAAAATATTTTCTTTTGCTGTTAAGTTGTCTTTGCTATTATTATCTTTTTACATGTTTTTTACACAATATATTTTAAATATAGTAGAGATTTTAATATCTTCTTGCACATCAAAAGCTTTTTCCTTTTCTTAAGATTGTTTCTCATTATAAGAACCTTTTATTTCCTTCCTCATTTGCCTCGATTTCCTTAAATTTCTATTTCCTTGATTGAATATTTACAAATTATGTGACAAATTTCTAACCTGGCTATTTTCCGTTGGTCATTTTTGCGAGAGCCTTATCCTTAACTACCCAGGAAATAGCCAGCTAAAACAAAGAAATACATTTTTTATTAGCAAACTTAATATTTGTTAACACTTTTGTTGTTTTGTGGTATAACTATCACGCAATTTATTATTGGCAAAATTAATTATTATTTCTGGCTCTTTATATAAAACTTATTAATCTGCTCTTTTTTCAGATACGAGTAAGTTTTAATCTTCTGGTAAGATTTCAATTTAACAGCGAAAATCAAAATTTTTTTTCTTTCTCCTGCCTGTCACTATTTTCGAATTAATTTGCATGAGCGGTTCCTATATATTTACCATATTTTATTACAATAAACAATATTTTGTTATGAATTAACTAAAAACTTCACAAACACTAATAAGCTACCGGATTTTGTAGAAAGAAACATATTTCCATTATTTTACATTTGCTTTTAATTTTATTTATCATTTTTAATTAATTTTCTTTTCTAATTTTTTAGGCACCAGGACGTAATACAGGAATATACTAAAATGGAAAAATTATTATTTTTACAGATTTTAAAATTTTGTATAGAAGATAACAGATACTTTAAATATAATGATAACATATACTTGCAATATAAAGGACTGCCAAAGGGATCCCAGCTTCTCCTGTTGTGGCAGATATTGTTATGGAGTAGTTATTAGACACGTGCAATTAATATTAAACAAAGAATAATGACTGAATCTGAATTCTGAATCTGGAATTGAAAATATGTAGGAAACATTTAATAATTTTATTAGTTGCATTAAATTTACAATAGAGATAGAATGTGAATTTAAACTTTCCTATTTAGATACGTTAGTAATACGGAGAGGAATAAGTTAAAATTATATTGGTACCAAGAGCCGACAGCTTCCGGAAAAATTAATAATTTTTATTCTTAACATAACAAAAGAATAATTATTAATACAGGCAAGAATTTAACAGAAAATTTTTTTTACGCTAAGTGATAAGGACTTCCACAAAAGAAATAAAGACAAAGTTATAAAAATATTCAGTGATAATAATTTTTAAATGCAAGTAATAAATAGTTTATTTATATAATTCGTGTATGGAAGAGCAAGTAATACAAAAAATGTGACAGAAACAAAAGTTCACGAGTCTTTAATTTATGTGCCAGAAATATCATAAAGGATAAAAAAATCAAAAATATTTGATTCTAAAAAATATAAAATGGCAAACAAAATTTACAACAATTTAAATATAATATTTAGTAAAACAAAAGATAGATTACACAAAGGGGACATGTCAAATGTAGTATACAAAATACCTTGTAATTGTAATGATAGTGAGAATTGTAATAAGGTATATGTAGGTACAACAAAAAACAAATTTAAAACTAGAATACCTGGACATAAATCTGATCGATGATATAGAGACATTACTAATCCACAAAAAATTGGAATATAATCCTATTGTGCCAGGTTAAGTCATTATCCTCATTTTGAAGATGCATCAGTTTTAATAAATTTCCAACAACAAAATAGAAACTCAGGGCATAAAAATTAGTGAACAATAGGATGTATCAAGTTTAATTGGTTGTAAAATCCCAGTTAGCATTTGGAAGATTGTTTTTATAAAAATCACCAAGGTGAGTCTTTTAAGACTATCCAGTATGACTTTAAAGTAACTAATCAGTTGTGCGTTAAAAAAAGGCTCGAATATAATTCAGATAAACGCACATAAAACGACTTGTTTTAAAAATAAAAAGCACAGAAAGCAAATGCTCGAAATATTACTGTTTTTATCATTATTTTGCCTTACGATTAAAATATGATTCAAATATTTTTTATTTTTTTATTATTCGTAAAAATATGTCATTTCGTAGAGAAAATAAGATAAAAATTTTTAACACTGTTAACAGAATTTTAGAATTTAGTTTTAAAACACGCTGACGAGGTCGTGGGCACTGCCAGTTTAAAATAAAAAAGTTTACTAAATGTAATAAAAAGTAAGCAAAAGGTTATTTGCTTACAATAAGAAATGTGTGTATTTCGTATTTTAAAAAATAATAAACAATATTTTTATTTTAAAAACGGACTTAGTGCTTTAAAAATTAGAAAAGCAGAGCTAACAATGGAAATAATAACTATGTATGTAGGCAGTGTAAACAGAACTTTGACAGTTTAAATGTGTTAGAAATCTTAGTGTTAGAAGCTGTAGTAATACTGCTAATAGTTACCATTATAGAAACAGGCAAAATTATCAGAACTCTTGTAATTCAAGAACACAGTCTTATCAATAGAGGAATACGAACAATTCAAGGAAAAATTATGGCGAACCAATGGAAATTGGAAATTCTAGCACAAATTTTCAAAGAGACAGCCAAAACAACTTCTCTATATAATAATTGAAACACCAGTAAGAAATTACGTTCAGTATCATAAATGAGAATGTTCTTAGTCCAAAGTGGAAGCATGATATTTATGTCACGCTTAAAGCAATGGTTAGGAAATTCCAAGTAAAGAAAAAATGAAAAATGATTTTTTCTGTAAATATTTACAATTTATAACAAAAACAATTCATTCGACGGAGGATATATTTGGCAAATTTGGGGTGATTTCAATATTTTACGAACCTCGATCTGAAACAAGGCTTTCATCAAACCGAAATGGATGAGAGAGACATTCCTAAAACTGCTTTTTCAACAGCAGATGGTCATTATGGGTCATTATGAATTTTTAAGAATGCCTTTCGGGTTGAAAATGCTCCTTTCACTTTCCAGAGGTTAATGAACCAAATCCTTTTAGAGCACGTAGGAAAAATCTGTCTTGTATATTTAGATGACATCATAGTATTTTCTACAAGTGTAGATAAGCACGTAAAGTCTTTATGTAAAATATTGACTGTCTAATGAAAGCATATTTCAAAACTCAATTAAATAAATGCGCATTTCTAAAACAAGAAACAGAATTTTTGCGCCATTTATTCACAGATATAGGTATATGGTAGCAATAGATAAAATTCCTATTTCAAACTAGAAAGAAATAAAAAGCTTCGCTACATCCTTCATCAGCATTCTTCATATCTATCTACCTGAGGTTGTGTACATTGTAAACATCATCTTAATAATCATATCAGTATTAATTTAGTTAGACGAAGTCGAAACACAAACTTAAGTATTTTTTCACTGTTCACTACCAGACAACTCTAAGTAACTTACCGTCTAGTTTCAGCATATATCACATGTACCTCTGACCTGAAATAAATTCTTAATACAAGCTAAACTGTTATGGAATTTGCAATTTCACGCTATGGGGTCTAGTTCCATAATTTATGTGGGCCACATGTGCAATATTTTAACATTAACATTTTTCAACTTCATGTATCTCCGGTCTGAAATTAATTTTAAACACTAACTAAAGAAGTCTACAAGGTCAAAGCTCTTAACCCTGTAGCTTCTAATTCCAGAAATATTCTTAATTTCATAGACTTGTTGCAACTTTATGTAGGCCACATGTGCAAAATTTTAATAATAAAATTTTTCTACTTCTACTATTTTGAACGGAAAAGAACAGAACATTAAAGTAAAGACAAGCCACAAATACATATTCAAATACGTATTCATTACGGAACAGAAAGTTAAGACTAATGCTGCATTAACTTATTCGTCGATTATACAAAAAGTTGTTTTCCATATTTAAAAAGTTGGTTATAGTAATAATTGATGGGTTTCCAGAAAAAAAGTTTTTTTTACGTTTATTGTGAATTTCCAAATAACGTAACTCTGTATCTAAAATTTAATTGTCTGCAGTTCAAAGAAGTATTTAAAAAATTTGAGAATACTTACATAGTGGGAAAACTGTCCTAAAGTTTACGAGTATCAGGATACTGCTAGTATATATCACTTTAAGAAGTTGTTGCCGCAAGTAATGTCTGTGTCGAAAAAACTTTTTCTGTAATGAATTTTATGAAAACTAAATTGAGATATAAAGTGAAATACAGTCTTCTCAATTCTTTACTGATAGTAATATCATATTTTATAAAAAACATACATATAATGCAACAAATTAATTCCTATGGAAGATATATTAAGTAGATTTAATACATGTGAAATGTGCTGCAGTAAGGATACAATAATAACGATAATAACATCGAATGAAATGTTTGTACAAATTTTGACTCAATAATTTAATGTGCTGTAAAATCAATTTCCTATTTTTAACAATATTTAAATATTAATATACCATTTTGATCTTGAGGCTCAAGCCTTGACCTTATTGTTTTTAACTAAATTATTTATTTTTATGTTTATTATGGTTTATTTTTTACAATTATGTTTTTTAAATATTATATAACTAATGTACCTTTTATAAAAGAATTCCTTTTTTTTAATGAAAAATTTGTTTAGACTGTTACAAGCAATGCAATTTTTATGTTTTATGGTAAAAGAAGTAAACCAAATAGAAATGTTTTTATAAATTTTGTCGATAATTGACAGGCCATTTAGCGTGAAAGCTCGAAAAAAACTGGCAACACTGCTTGCAGGTCCCCAATTGATCTAGTTCCTCTAAGTGCTTTTTGTGGTTCACAAATGGAAATCAAGCTACGAACATATATTATGCAAATTCTAAATATTTAAAAACTTATTGTTTTTACAAAATTATTTTCAATTTTTATATAAGAAATGTACACAAATTTAATTAAAATACTGTTTTTTCATTCCATGATAAATCAAACTGTGGATGTATGTACGATGTGACATTTTACAACGAATCACACGTTATAATTGTTAAAACTTATGCACTAAAAATCTAAAGATCCACAACTAATACACACTACGCTCGCTAATAAATCAACGCTAAAAAATTTTTAAGTTGGACAACTGTTCCCAAATTCAAAAAAAAAAAAAAAACAAAACAAAACAAAACTAACAAAATGCAGTTTTTGTGATTTGGAAGATCTTTTACATATTAAATATATCGCTTATTATATAACACATATTATTTTTTTTTATGTCAAAAGAATTTCATTATACGCCGTGTTAAAAAATTAATTTAAAAATGTTTTAGATAACAACTGACTTGTCCTTCCCATATCGTTAATCACATAATTTTATCACTTAAAGTTTATTCACCTCAAAAATATGATTTGATAAAAAACATTTAAAAGCTTGGCATAAAAAACAACAACGACCAAAAACAACAACGACCAAAAACAACAACGGGCAAAAAAATTAAATAAAATAAAATCAAAAAATCCCAAAAAAAGTTCGTTGTCTAAGTCTTTTGTTTTTACCAATACGCAGTCAACAGAAAACAAAAAAAAAAAACATAAAAAATTTTGTGTACTACGACCGACTAGTAACACTTTTAGTTGTTTATTTTATTAATTTAAGTAGTTGCTTATTCCGCTTTCTGTAGTTTTTTTATTATGAAAAAATACAAAAAAAAAGAACAACAACAAAATTAAAATAAATACAAAAATAAAAAATAAAAATAAAGACTGAAAGACATAAAAATCTGCACTTCATCACACTGACCCACTTTTAGCATTGGAAAATAAATAAGAGATAATAAAAAAAATATAAAAAAACTGCCAAACAACGAATCATTTCAACTATTCAACGATAAGCTGGGGTAGACTAAGGCAGGGATGGACAGCTTTGCGAATGGACGAACTAAAGTTAGTAAGCGACTGACTGAATTACTGTCTAACTATTAGTTTCTTAGTTTCTTTTAACAGTACATGTCTTTACATCTAACGTTTACATTCAAAAGAAATAAAAATCAACAAAACGCCATAACAAAACTTTTGTTTTGTTAAATTATTTTTGTTATTTTGAATTTAAGTTTGTAGTGATAATTAACATTTTTTGTAAAAGTATAAGCAATATTTAATACTGCATACTAACAAAACTATATCGCCGGGAATCTGTAAAACATTATATCATAAACAAAAACTTTGGAATTTAACTAGCACTGTGTTTCGTTTCTTCTTCTTTTTATTTTAATTATATTTATTTTTTGTTCATTAACCTCTTAAAAGACATTAAAATTTCTGATTCTAGATAAAGAGTTTTCCCTAATGATTTCGACTATTTCTATGTTCCAAAGTAAAATCTATGCTATAAGAGGGATTGAAGGGACAAGAGCTGAGAATTATGATCAGTACAGTGAATAATTTGTCACTTAAAAAGGCATTGAAATTACCCAGATTAATCATCTGGCAAATCACACGTCAAATTTTTGATAGACTTCATGTCAAATACTCTCCGAATGTGAAAAAGATGCAAATTCATTGACCCGTTCGAAGACTACGTAGACAAAAATTTTGGGCAAAGATGTTCACCTTTATAATTTTAAGTAAAATCAAGCGACAGTGGACACTATAGACTCCGGCTTGCACGTTGGTAGCATCGTTGGACATAACTGCTTTAAAATTAATGAATGGGGATTATTCCCGCGCCATATTTTTTTAATATGGACGACATGATATGATAAGTTGTGGTTTCAAGAAGGTGGTGCTATATGCCATGCGGCAACCGACCAAATTAAACAAAAATTTGATGATAAGTTGAATTCGAGAAATTGACCTGCCAATTGGCTTCCAAAGTCATGCTGATAAACGAGGATCAATTGACACTAAGAGGCCAATTGCTACTTTCTTCAAACTCTTTGTTTTTTCAGAAGTAACTTAACCCTTACAGAAAAAATTATGTTATTAATGGTCATTTGTTCCATAAGCGTTACATGTCATGTAGGGAGGAGCGATCCAGTGATTTTCAAGGAACATTGTTACCGGTGAACGGCGTTCTTTTTAATAGTTGCCGCGATCACCGTTTGCAGTTCTTTTTTTATTTAAGCATACATTTTTAGTTAAGCATACATGTTTATATAGAAAGTATATAAAGTACAAATATTAAATAATATATCATGCAAACAGTTACCATAGTGCAAAAGTTAATTTGGTTTCTACATTTAAAGCAGGCGTAATTAATTTTGGCCAGTAATATAAAATTCGGTAATACTGAATATAGGCTCGAGTAAAAAAGCACAAAACATTATTTTGTTGTTAAATAGGTAGTATATATGTGTAAAGTTTGGAAAAAGGATAACTGTTGTTAATAAGAAGAAGCAAGAAAAAGCTACGCAGCAATAAAGCCGCTATGACATATGAAAGAATGAAAGGGTCAAATATACTAATATTTCCCTCCAGAAAGTAAAATGAAATTTAAGTTTGTATGTGTGCAAATATAGAAGAACGTTCCTTCGCGGAACTGTTACTTAATAAAGTCAGTCACTGAAGTGACTAGTGATTTTCTAATCACAGTGATTAGATCACAGGTATTGAAATATCGCTCATCTCTAGTTTGATGTTTGTATCAAATGCAATATATCCGCAGACAAATTTAGGTTCTGACAAAAAAGTGCTTTATGTTTCAATTAATTTATTGTAAATAATTGAGCTCGCTTTAATACCAAATTATAAACAAAAAGTACGTGACAAATCACATCAAGACTAATTTAGGAATAAGAAAATCGTATGTCCTTTGTTCTTGAAGCTGAAAAGTGAGGTTAATGTCCCGCGTAAGCTTTTATCAAGTAAAACTTAATTTTTACTTAAAAGCGAATTTTGTAAAATATTCTGGTATAAATCCAAGCTCCAAGTTGAAGGCAAAGTAACAGAAACCTATTTTGTGTAATTTTTACCTTTGATTCGGTTGTGTTTATTATAGAGCCAAGGTAAGTAGGTGTTTAGCTCCAGGGATTAGAATAAAAAAGTCGTGTAAATTAGCGCTAATTGATTGCCAAATACCTGGTGTTTTAAGAACCACAGCCTTGAAATGCTAACATTTTCCTTGTCCGCTTTTGGTAAGAAACAAAAAAGTCAAAAAATAATAACAACAATATTAACAAAAGAAAAGATAATCACGTGGCCACCAGCGTTGCCATGAGTACGAATCACACACAAAATTTAAAAATTCTCACAAAAAAATAAAAAATAAAAAAACACATTAAAAACACTTTATATTCATTTTCAAAAATACATAATTTATGTAACTGTATTCATTTCTCAGCTAAAGTAATGTAAAACAACGCTGAACTGCAAAGAGCTGAGTTGAGCTTTTGTCAACCATGTGACCTTAAGTCTGTTATGTCCCCCTTTTAAAATATTTGTATTTAATTTTTACATTGAAAGACCAAGAATGAATGAATAAGAATAAAAAAAAATTGTTTACGATTTCCATGAAAGTTTAACCGGCGTTTTTTTGTTTGATTTTGATTTGTTGTGGTTTTTTACGTTTGCTCTCAACAAATACACACACACATATATTTTTGGTTTGTTCGTTTATCTTGTAGAACAAAACATTTAAGAACTTTAAGCGGCACGCGTTCTAAACTTGTTTTTGTCTTTTTGTTGTATTATTACTTGTTTTTATACAATTTTTTTGTCTGTGATGTTGTATTTTATGAAAAAATTACAAAAAAAAAAAAAAAACAATAATTTGTGGCCGATTATGAAGCCGGCAAAATTTGATATTCAAAAGTATAAGTTTAATTTAAACTTGTCAGTAAAATATTTTTAATGAAAAAATTAAAAAAAAAATATTTACTTGATTTTCGTCATATTTTTTTTTTACATAAATATAGTTAAGGTTTCAAATATGCAATAAAAATTAATGCGTAAACTTATATTATGTATGCGTTCATATCTAATAATCTAAAAAATACTTGATAGATCTTAATGCCCATTAAAAAAGGTATTAAAGTTATTTAAAAAAAAACACAAAAAGTCCAAGTACATGTTGGACTCGTCTAAGGCAACTCCTTCTACTATGGCTTTGACATGAGATTTCATTATAAAAAAAGAGGATACAGCTAATATAAATCACGCATGTCCTAAAAAAAAATTTTTTTTTATCGAAAACAAATAACTACCATCTAGAGTTCACCAGTTGTCGCTTAGAAACTATTGGAGTTTTATAGAAAATCTTCTAGTTAAAACATACTTCTATTGACTGCATGATTTTTGCTTTCAAATATTTTGGCCATAAACATTATTTTACATGGATATTCTTCATTTCTCTCTATTAGCTGAGCTGCATATTCTTTTTTTTTTTCATTAAAGACTACTAAGGAAAAAATATGAAACTTTATTATTCGGAATTTTTTTATATTAATTTACTTTAATCGTTCCTTCAAATATAAATATTTCTTGATATTCTTATGAAATATTTATTATTTAAAACTACAAAATGAAATGTTTTACTGCGGAGAAAGCATATCCATATGGCCATTTCGCTATTGCTCCTACTCCTAAATTTGACAAGGGATTATATTTCTTAATCAGCTATAACAAGTATACAATTTGAAATTATCAAATAAAAGGTGTTCCTAAAAGTAATTTAATTTGACGTATATTGCCGTGTCTTTTGAACCGTTATACACAAACATTAAAACTAGGCAAATTGTTTAGTATTTTGGTTTGTATAATAAGAAGCATAAATAATTTAGATTGTAAATTGAAGGGTGATACAATACTTGATGTATTTTAATGTATATGGCCAAATGGTGTAAATTTACAAAGAACCTAATTGCTAAGTCTATTACAACAGTAAGTATAAAATTTGAATTTGGAAACAAACGTGCCCCTCTTGAATAGTTGTAGGCAGACAGTTGAAATTAACAAGGAGCTTTAGTGCTAAGTCCGCTATAACTAGTATAAAGTTTGGAGATTGAAATTAAGAGTGTGCCAATAGTTAATATTATTTGATGTATATGGACCTACTTTTGAACTGTTATAGACAGGCAGATGAAATTAGTTTTGAAGTCTGTTTTTTACAAGAATTATTAACACAGAAATGTTTAAATAATTTTTTTTCTTTAAAAATTTGGGTATTAAATCAAACGTGAACTTAACTTAAATTATTTATTTACTTTAAGTTTTTCGTAAATTTTATTTAACTATTTTTCTTTGAAACAGGGTGGGCCTTCTTATTGTATAAACTAACACGATTTGGTTCTTGCATCGTTTTTGTCGCTTAATATTGAAAAACCTTTTATCCAACGGAAATAGCATATTAATATCAAAAAAGAGTCGATTATTATATTTTATATTCTTTCCAATAATAATTATCGTTTGATTGATTTTTTTGCTCTTTTTATTAGTGTTTGACGCACTTGAAAGTGCTACGACTTGGCCACCTGTGTGCAAATACTTACTTTTTTTTTGCACGTTTTTTATTTGTAAAAATATGTAAATTAGTTACGATTGAAATTTTAATGTCATTTTTAATTAATTATTATAAAAAAGAGCCTCAGAACTGCCAAGAAATTCCGGACATATTTTGAAAATGAAAGATAGCTTCGTATTTGTAACGACTTCCCTTAGCACAATTAACGTAAATAAGGTTTAAAATTGATTCTAAATTTTGTTCTTTGATGTTAAATTTTAAATTGCTAAAAAATCGACATTTTGATTGAAAAGTCTCTCAGAAGCATAAAGTAAAGCATAAAGCAAATTTTATTAATTAAATGATTTTTCAGGAAAAAATTGAATACTGGCGTGGCCTCAAACAGAAAACCTATTTTCAAACCATTTTATTAAACTTAATAAAAATTTATTAAATTTAATAAAAATCATACTATAAGCAAATTGCCATAAACTTATTCCCACAAAATATTAAAGAATAAAAACCAAAACAAAATAATTCTCTTCTGGGAAAACATAAAAAAAATGTTTTTTTATTAAAGGCGTTGTGAGAACTTATGAATCTTCAACTTGAAAAAATATACAAAATATAAATAACAGGCGCTTAAATAAATAATGAAACTAATAAATTCTTTAGAAAATAATGTAACGTTAGACAAAAAATTAAAGAGAACAAAAACACAGAATGTAACAAGAACAACAAATAATGAACAGCAGCAAAAAAATTGGCTGGAAGGTAAATGATACGACAATTACGAGTATGACAACTTTTTCAAGCTTTAAAATCAGACTTCAACATAATAAAAAATAAATCTTTTAATAGGGAAAACTTGTTTAAAGACAGAAAACCAAGAAAACACAAAAATGAAAAGACTAATGAACGATATGAAACGTTAATTTACATGGAAATGCATAATTGCTGCCGGTTTTGAATAAAAGATCTAAGAAAAAATATTTTTTAAATGTGACAAATGTAGAACAATTTACGAAAGTAATAACTCGTATGATGTTTGCACGACGACTGGTCAAGTGTGATCTATATCATACAATATGTGTGGTTTATTATTTAATAAGAACTGCTTAAAAGACGTAAAACTTAACCGTTATTAACTCGTTTTTAAAAATTTATTAAGTAACGGCTTATTAAAAAAAACTTGATCTAAATAAAGTTGTTGTTAATGCTGTTTAAAATATGAAGTACAATTACCTCAAAAGAAATCAGTCACATGAAACATTCTCGCCTGGAGTTAAAAAACTTAATATCTAAGTTAAAAGAATCTTTTCATAAAAACTTTTGATTTCTTTTAGAAAAGCTGTTTGTATAAAAAATATTTAAGGAGCTTAGTTTCTAATTTACTAAGGCTAAAAGTCGTAATCCATTTTCCCCTTTTATTTAATTTTAATAACTCTTAGTCATTTGATTAAATATTTTTTATACCGATTGCATTAAATGCTCTTCTTTAGGAAAAACTTAAGTAAGACTCTGGTCTATTCTTTTTCAAACTACTTATTCGCTTTAAAAAAAAAAAGGTAGAAGCTGCGATACCATTTTTTTGTTGCTTTTTTATATATGCTTAGAGAGTCCTAATAAAATAATAAATTTATCTAAGGTGTAGTAACCTTAATGAAAGTCTTTAGTTTCGAAAAGTTCTAAAAAATCAGAAATCATTTGAGTTTTTGAATTTTAAATCGTGTCATTAAACCGATTTGAATACATGTATTTAGAATATTTTATTAAATGCTTAAGAAATATAATTCGTTTGTAATTTTAAGAGATCTTTTTACTATTTTTTATTAGATACAAAAAAGATTTGCTTAAGTTGGTTGTTAAGGACGTTAGATCATTGATTGAAAGATGGGACAGGTCTGAGGCCCACTTCAAACAAATAAATTTTTACCACTTCAATGCTTGTAAAAAGGTTAGAGCCACTTTGTTTACATGTGCTTTGTACGCAAGAGACTGCGAGGGTTTCGCGCGCTAGATAACTTTGTCAAATACTGCCTTAAAACTGAGTCTCAGGTTTGGATAACAACTAAGCGGACCTAATGCTAGTTTATTCGGCTCGTAGATTATAGTATTAAGTACAGGCCTGGGATATTTGCCGATTTTTTACCTCTAGATTTTTAAAGTAACCGATTTTTGCTCCAAAAAAAGCCAATCTTTCCATAAACTCTTAAAACGGGATAACTTTATTACCGTGAGCCATTTATGAATGGAATTCCTTGTGTAAATTATGATAATTGTCTAGGCAAAAAATTTTTGAATTAAGATTTATTAGTTATTAAAAATTTTCAAACAATAATAAAATAAAAGATCACAAATTTTTAGAATGTAGTCATTTCTTTCTACCAATGTCTGTGAGGAGATATATTTTTGTACGATAGAATATACCACTGAATTATACTATAGAAAAATTTACCTTATTTTTAATATAATGAATAGCTCTGTTTTGTTATTTTAATAAAATATTTTTTATTTTTAATTTTTCGGTTTTTTAAAATTAAATTGCCGACAAAACCTATTTTATGTTTTTGCAAATATACCGATTTATTATAAAAATCACCTGACACATTTGTTTGAGAAGTTAATGATTGCAGACAGTAAAAGGAAATTAGTAAACAGAGTGGTCTACTTTTTATTTAGGTGAGGTGAAATTGTAAAAACGTAAATGCAATTAATATTATTTTTCATCATAACATTTTTTTTACTAAATTTTTACAACTTGAAAGAAAATATAAAATTAAAAGTTTTTTAATCCATCAATTACAACAGAGTTGATATGGAAAATCTAAGGTATGATACCTCGATTCCTCAAAGGGATAAATATTTTGGGCGAAATAACTACAGTAAGAAATATTGGTGGCTACACTTACAATAATAATTATTTCTCTGTACCTGACTACTTTTATTATAACTGTTAATATTATTGTTTATTGTAGTAATTAAAATATTTAAATTGAAAATAAATAAACGTTTACCAAAAAAAAAAGTTATAATTTATATTTTTCATACCTTTTTGTTTATTATTAAGAAGCATAATTTTAATAAAAATTTCTTGCAAGTCAAGCTTAACCAACCATATCACAGAGTTCTATAACCTCAGCTTAAAATCGAGAGTTTTTTAAAATTTACATTATTGTTATTGTATCTTTTTGTGAAACTTATAGATGAATATGTTGTGGTACAAGACATATTTGCACGTAAAGCGGTTTTTACTTCTTTGCCGGTTTTGAACGTTTTCTATCAAATTGACAGACCGACAACTAGACAAACTGAAAATCAAGAAAACACTATCACTTTATGGTGGTAAACATAATGGTGAAGAAGAAGGTGGAAAACTAAAGTAAAGGGAACAAGGGGTAAATTGTATAAAATCTAAACACATGTAAACGTCAACGAACTGGCCAAAATTAGAAAAAGAAGATATCAACAACTTTAGCTGCAATGAATGGCAAAACGAAATGACGGTGGAAGACAAAAAGAAACTGCAAGTTTTTACATTCAAAAAATATATGTTTGTGTGTTTATTTTAATTCGTTTTCGTACTTTTAAAGAGGCGAAAGAACCGACAACGTTTGTTGTTACTGAGATTTTTTTCTTAATTCTGCTTGCCTTTTTTCAAATATTTACTATATTTTGATTTCTTTTCCTTTCAGTTTCAATTTCTGTATTTATTTCCATGTAGTTTGAATATTATTTAAATTCATATTCAGGGACGTAGTTAAGAATATTAACTCAAACGCAGTGTATTAACCACGCTTATGCAGAACGTTTTAAGTTTCACAAAAAATATTTTAATTAAATGCTTGGCCTATTGTTTAAAAATAAAGCCATTTTAGTACTTTTTCTCTATAGGTAAATTAAAGAGCAAAGTGTAACATGCATAAGCTGCCTTAAGCTAACTTAAGAAACTGTGCAAAAACATATAAATCCTATGTCGGCTGTCATTTGCTTAAGCAAAGTGTAAAAATAATCGCATATTCCATGATGCAAAAATAGATTTTCTAAATGCTTACATACACAAAAATTTGTGCATTTTAAAGGAAAATAAAGTATTAAGAATTTTATTTTAAATTAATTAGAAGTATTAAATAGAAATAGTGCTTGTAGAATCAAAAATTATTTTAATTTAATTAAGCATTTTAATTTCTTTTTAATTTTAAACCATGCACAACTCTTTTTTATAATTTTTTCAATAACTTGCTAGTACACACTGTTGAATCTTTTGATTTAAAATTCGCCTTAAAATTAAAGAAAATAATAAAAAGTGTCATGATGTTCCTCGCGACCCTAGTGAGAGTTATCGTACCACGACCGCGTTTTTTAATCCAGCCTTTTTATTTTTGATTATGCACGCTAACATGGAAGTTACTGGGATGAAACTTTGGGATGTATCGTGCATACTGTCCTAGTCCATCCAGTACTTCGCTAAATTATGCATATAAATAAGAAAGTTTCTAGTAAAATGATTCAGAGCTCTAAGTATTATTATTCTCTAGACACACAATGATAATTTTTCACTTTGTATGGGAGGTATCTCGCGCACTGTTCCAAACCAGAAAGCTTTTCGCTACATCATGCATAAAAATAAGAAGAATATTTCAAGACGATATCTATTAGAGTTCCAAAGTAACACGATGATAAATATTTAGTTTGGATGAGAAATGCCACGCTCTCGTGAAATAACAAAAAAATTCCTATTTTACCAAACTCATATCTGATCACAAACTGTGGAAATCTCATGAAGATCGGTCTACTAATGTAGGAAGTTAAAGATTTCCAACAAACAAAAAAATAAACATACAAACAAAAAACATTTTTTGCTTTATATATGTAACACTGCATTTAATTATATTTTGTGATTAAATTTAATTTATGCATTTTTCACCGAAAAGATCAGACTTGCATCAGGAAAACTTGCTGCGGTATTGAAAGGAATAAACTCGTTACCAATATAACGAATACCCATAAGATATCCAACTGCGGCTAAATAGTTTGTAATTTCACGTACGTACATAATGGTCACTAAAAGGTCCTTTCAGATGGTATTAAATATTTGACAGAACTTTGGTTGACGATTTCAAATATTGGCGAACGATACATCTTTGTCAAAATGACTTCAATACCATAATGATATTGTAAATAGGTCAAGCACAATTCCCAATCCAGTACCGATAATCTAATAATCTATAAATAGATGTAATAATTTTTGTGAGAAACTTTAAGCTGACATACAAAATAACGTAAAAATGAATTAAAAATACTTGGAATTTTTTTTCAAGAAGGTTCAGGCGAGTTTTTAATATCTATAAACTTAAAAAATAAATTAACTGGCTCCCAATTTGAAGCATTTCAGTAGTGGATTTGGAATTTTGCTCGTAAAATGTAACTAAGAATACGATAAATATTAATTTGTTTAGACGAAATTATCACACA
The DNA here is from genome assembly GCA_937654795.1 of Cistogaster globosa. NCBI lineage: Eukaryota > Metazoa > Arthropoda > Insecta > Diptera > Tachinidae > Cistogaster > Cistogaster globosa. Next base: position 27,285,546 of record OW569407.1, read on the forward strand.
GAAAAACATAATATAGTTTGGGCTTCAGCCTAAGGTAAAGAGATGCATAGAATGCTGATCACGAAAGTAGTGATAGAGAAAATGCTGCATTACATTTTGCTGGTGACAAAATTTTCTATCTTTCCTTGGAAAACGTCCGTATAAATTAGAAAATAAACATTCTTTTTTAATAAAAATTTAGGAATTAAAATAATTTCAAGCCGAAGTAATTTCTTCATTTTTATACTCGTAATATCAAATACTTTAGTAAATAATTTTCAACAAAAAAAATATTAATTTTTAAAGTTTTGATTGGTTACTATCCATCAAAGTTAAATTTTATAAAATATTTTTTTTAAATCTTAAATTATGTAAGAGTTTTTATTCTGCGCCTCTGTGTTATTCTGCAAATTCGCTAAAAAGTTCGTTTGTTTATTTGTAAAATCTGCAGTCAGTTGTTCCATCGTTGTTTAGATGAATAGAATTGCTTCTTTCTGGCGTCGTTTTACTTTTTTTTTATTCTTCGCTTGGTATCACAAACTTGGCTTAAACTTTTTTTTTTTGTGTAGGACGGATGGTCGCTTGATCATCATAAGCAAAAGGAAACAAAAAATAATTAAAAACAAAAACAAGCAAAGCAAGGAAGTATAGTTCGATCGTGTAATACCTTATTCAGATTCAATTAGAAAATTGGCATTTTCGAATTGTTATCATAATTTAGAATTTTTTATAGCTTTAATAATTTAACTTATTTGTTTTTTTTTAAGGGTTTCGTTTTAATTAATGTGGCTTACAAGAAAATACTTGGAGATGGACAAGGAATGGACATTTAGGGAAATGTACCTTACATACTTTAATGGCTTAGAAACAGTTTGGTTGAGGTAACCATCGTCTTACTGCTCTGTATCAAAATATAGTTATGTAGTTTAAGTTTAATCATATTTTTGTTCAAAACATTATTGTTGTTAATATTACCACATAGTTGTCTATAAAAATATTGTAGGCTACAATCATATTTATATATATTATAAATAATTTAATTTTTATATAATTATAAGTTGAACTGTTTGGTAATATTACAAATGAATTAAAATTTACTTCGGCTTAAATTTATTTTTTTGATTTCTAAAACTTTTTTAGGAAATTTAAATAAAAATCAACTAAACCCGAAATTAATTTTAGCTCATTTGGTAGCATTAATAATTACAATATATATCTAGATATTCCCAAAAATTATGATTTTTATGTATGATATTTTACGACCTTCCTCTGTGCAGTTCCTTAGGTAAGGGACAACAGTCTTTGCATATTAATAGAGAAGTTTCTAAAAGTTTCACTTCTATTGGAGGTACCATAACTACTGTTTTTATTCAGACAATTTTTTTTTTGTAGTTATTGACATTAACAACAGACTTAGATGTGTACAATTTAAAGACTCTATCTATAGTAGTTGTTTGAGAGGTACCACGAACACTGTTTTAATCCTGCCAGTTTTTCGCTTTATTATGAATATTAAAAAAAGGGAGTTATATGAACAAAATTTTTAGGTTCTAAATAAGTATCCTTTTCCACCAACGGCATATCCGATAACAAATTCTAAAAATTCCAGAAAGACCGTTCCTTTGGTGTGGGCAGTTATAGCTACGAACAAACAAGAAAACAAACTCATTATGTGTTTTATATATGTACATATAACGAAGGTAGATATGACAAAGTATGGAAAAAAAATTATGATATGAACGAAACAAACAAAATATTTAATTTACATTATTTTTTGTTCCTTATATTTACGGTAATAAATTTTTTGAACAATTTCTTAAATAATAATATGTTTTTGTTGGGACATATAACTTCAGTATTTTTGAATGTATTCTGCTTTAATGTAATTGACAAACGAACGAACGAACGTGGTCATACAGGCAATATATATTTTTGTGTATGTTATAATTATCTAATTATCGAATGTTTAATCTGTTTATTGTGACTAAAGCATTGTTGAAATCATCTATAATCTATTTATCGCAACCATATAGTGTTACAGACAACATAATATGGTTCTTGTGACCATGTAACTACATATAGCTACCGAAATAATTTTTTCGAAATAGGTATTATTAATGCTATTTTAATCAAATTTTAATATTATAAAAAGCTTACGAATATAAAAACGTTTTCGTAAATCCTAAAATGGGATATTAGAAAGTTATATAACGACTCGAAATAACTTATAATGTGAATGGTATATTTATTCATTTATGTAACACAAAAATATCTAGAACATTTATATTTAATAAATATTGTATTGCGAGAACATTTGTCAAGAGACTAAATTGTTTTTGACTGAATTTCCCACAGGTTCTTGTACAGTGCACACACAGGACGAGGTTAGACATCAATAAAATTTTCTGCATGGTGATCAATGTACTTAAAAGTTATGGAAGGATATTTTTTTGGGGGAAATTTACGTTACGATGTCCATGAGAAAACTAAATTATAGACAAATTTGCAGAATTTTTGCCGATACTACTTTGCTACAATCATTTTGCCACATTCTGCTACTAACGATGGTCATAAGAATTTTCTTTTATCGGAGATAACATGGAGCTAATGAGAATATACAATACGAGTATTAAATAAATACTTCTAACACTGAGTAACCAATCAGTGAACAGATTCATGCAGAAACTTTACGCTACAGTTGTGTTCGAGCTTGTTATAAAAGTGTCTAGAAATATATATTTTATACTGATTATGGAAGAAGAGCTTAACATTTTATAACAAGAAAGGGGACAAGAAATGTCCTTTTTTCCTGGATTTAGCAATGCACTGCCTGTACGGATAAGCTTAGGCAGGAAATTTAGATAAGAATTGTTAGGTATATTGAAAATGGTGGCAGTGTAATAATAAAGCAGTGTAAAGAAAGAAAGAAAATGAGAAAAACTAGGTTGGATCAGCAAAAAACTGAGAGAGCATAATGTTTGCATCAGAAAAGAGAAAAAGACAGATACATAACATATGAGAAAACTGTAATGTATCTTAGCGTAGAAATAATAAGTGCAATTAAGGGGGACTCATTGATAAGGAAGACGAGAATGAAACCAGACGATAGCCAAAAACAGCAAGCAGAGATTTTACAAACTTTGCAGGACTGAGTAATACGTAAGAATGCCCTCAGCATAAAATTTCTCCTCAAATACTTTTAACATCTTTAAATGAACATCAAGTTAATGAACAGAAGACATTGTTATAATTAAATTTTTAAGTAACATATTTGTACAAATGAATCGCCTACTTCCTTTCCAACTGCTGTAGGGTATACGAAGAGAACTAAGCTTAAGCTTTTGATTTAAACTGAATGACTGACTGACTTCTTTCGCGCACTCATTCAATTCACTTTTGCTGCATTTTTCTTTTTGTTGTTATGGTTTCTGTTTTTGTTATTGCTATTGTGCAGCAGTTCTGCTGCTTTGATCGTTCGTTGGCTTTTGTTAGTTTTTTTCTTTACGTTTTTTTTTTTTGCACAAAAAATTTGCAGCTCGGTCGTTCGTTGCCGTTTGAAAAAGTGGGTCAATTGTTTTTTATTACTGGTACTTTTGTAGATCTATGGTGTTTTTCTTAACTTTTTTGTAGTTGAATGACTGCTTCTATTACAACTGCTGAAACCAACGACTGTTTACTACCACTTTTGCTACCACTGCTAACGTTTTTATGGATGTTTTTTTTCTTGTGCATGTCTTTGCTTGTAAGCCAAGTTATTAGTTTTTTGTTACTGCTGATTTGTTTTTTTTTTTTATTAATTTTTTACAGTATTTAATTACAATTTTTATAACTTTTAGTATTTTTTATTGTAACTTTTGGCTTCGTTTTTTTTTGTGTCTTTTATTGTTAAGACATGAATATTCATGCTTGTTTGTTTGTTTGCTACTGTGTAATAGGAGTCTGAAAAAATGTCAATTTTCAAATCGTTTCAATCATGCTAAATTCTAGCTGTTAGTATTTTTTTTGTGTGAGTTTTTTTTTAAACAAGTATTTATTTTATTTCCGGTCTTCGAGATTGGGTCAGTGTACTCTTAAATATTTGCATGGGATCTAGGAATTAAAAATAAAAGTTGTACAAAAAAATTGAAAGTAAATATGTTTTTTTTTCCACGTACACAACTTCGAGATAATGACTGAGCAGAAAGTTAATGTGACAATAGATAGTTTTTGATTTGTTTATCGCAAGTGAAGCTTGTTTAAGAGTATTATACATAAACGAAAATATGGCAGTGTAACGTCCTGTATTGTTGATTAATTATAATTAAGTATGAATAGATGACGATAATAGTGTCGCATAATATATTTAAAGATTGAAAGAGATTTTTTGAATAACAATTTTGGCACTAACAAAACATAATTTCACCATCAAAATTAAATGTTGTTTTACTCTTCTTTACACCATGCAGGTAAGAGTGTTATTGTCATATGACTTACTTTTTTAAGGTATCGATTTGTAACTTTAAGATGACACGTTTACTTATGTATTAAACCTGCAACCCATAATAAATTTTATTTGTCTGATCAAATTGTTTTTTTTTTCAAACGACAAGATCTGATCAGGTCGGGATAAAACATGCTTTAAATAAGCTTTTGTCAGACGTATTTTGCTCATGGAATGTTCTTGGAATGTGGACGTCATAGTAGCAGTAGTAATAATTACAACTAAAATTTAAAAGAAACACAATTACTCAAACCGGATTGACCAGCGGTACTACAAAATTTTTTATTGAAATTAAGAAAATTCCAAATCAAAATAAAAATATCAATTTAAATTGAGAAAATTCTAGATAAAAATGGGAATTTTAGATTTTAATTAAGAAAATTTAAACTGAAAATGAAAACTTTAATTTGAAATTAAGAAAATTATAAATGTAATTGAAAATTTACATAAAAAATTGAGAAATTTTAATTTTAAACTGAAAAAATTTAGATTTAAAACTAACATTATTTAACAAAAGTGTTAAGGAAATATAAAAGAAATTAATTCTAATCTATGAAGAACTAATGACCAACGGACATATTTTCCAAATCCAGAGCAAGTTGGTTGTATAGCGGACTGATCACCTTTTCTTCTAATAATTCTTGCAAAAAAAAAACGACTTTAAAACAGACAAACTTAAAATCAAATTTCTTTAGGACAGTATTTATACATTAATTATATTATAATTTAATCGAGAAAGATTGCGTAAGATTTTTTATATGTCGTAGAACAAAATATGAATGCAGATTAAACAAGAAAATTTAGCAGTTATGTGGTCACCCTTTATTTTTTACATTTTTTATTGCTGACACAGTAAAACAAATTTTGTTTAAATTCTAACTGTTAGTTTATAATAATTTATATTAATCAAATGACAAACATTAAGGAACCCTTTAATATCTAATTTTAAATATTTATTTCGATCTTCAACTGTAGTCGAAAGAGCTGATCGAACGAGTTTTTATTTGGTATTTAGCGCATATTCGACAAAAATAGTGCTATTGTGAATTTTACTCAATTGGAATATTCACAGAAGTACATGTTTATCAGATGCCATTCTAAAGAAATATTGTTTTACTAACTTATAAATGAAAATTTAAAATAAATATTAATTAAAATGACTACAACGGAATTATGGTTCGATGATTTAGCTCCTGTGTAATTTCTTTCCCTTTTTTTCCGCTTGAACTTTTGTGCATATTCCATTAGCCAGCTGTGGATTTTGTGCCATTAGAGAAATGAGCTTTCCCAATTCTTGCTTTGTTCTTACAACCTTAGACCTTCATGGAATTAACATAAATCATTGCCAACATTTGTAAAAAAAAACAAATAATTCACAAATACTCACATTTTAAGTTACATTTTAGTTTTAAAAACTGGCAAACACCATCGAAAGCAAAACTGTGTTCGATTGAAAATTCGTTGCACAACGAAATTTTCGACAGTGATACCAACTCATAATACGAATTTGGCAACCGGTATTCGATTTTCGATCTTTGCTGGCTAACGAATGCAACTCATAATAAGAGCCTTATTCTTGTTATTATACTAAAGTATAAACTTAATATATATTAATGGACATTCTGTCTAATTTTCAAGCGTTTGTCTACAACGGTTCAATTTTTAAGACTATGAACTGTCTTAAAAACGGGACCAATCTGTAAGCAAAATCATCAAATTACAAAAAATTTTCAAAATCGGTTCAGAAATGACAGAGTTATGCTGGTTGAAACATAAAAAAGCAACATTCAGTCGAATTGATAACTTCGTTCTTTTTTTGAAGTCGGTTAAAAATAGACTTTAACTCTTCCTAAGCTTCAAAAATAATAAAATATAATTTTTTATTTATCGCAGCTGTTTGAAAATCGCCTGAAAATCATTCTCAGTCACATTTATAACGCACAAATACATTTCCTCCCAAGTTTTAAGTGCCAGTAATATAATTATTTTATCTTCGTCTTACGTTGTCAACCAATTATGAAAAAACATTGCTAAATTTCTTAGGAACTTAATTATTTTATTAAACATTTCTTGTCAATAGCCCAAAAATTGCTGCTTTAAACCAGCAGCAGTAGTAGTCATAACTGTTTTTAAATTAAAAAAAAAACATAAAATGCGCGGAACAAAAAGCTTAGAAAAGAACCCAATAATTTTTCTGTAAATTTAAAATATATTAAAATGAATAATAGGAGAACAAATGGAGATCAATTGGCTAATATTTTTTTCCACATGTACTAATGGGGAGCGTGATAATCTATTTAAAAAGCTGTCTTATGAAACCCATTTCATTCTACTACAAAATTTTATATTTTCTTTTTCCTTAAGCGCGAATTAAATATCCGTTCGCATTTAGAGAAAGAGTCAGGTAGTGTTTTCAGAAACAGTAAAGAAATACAGGTGCATCAATACCCAAAATATGTAAATAAATAAAAAAAAAATTTTTTTCTTGGTTAAAATAAATATGTACTTCACAAATTTTCTCACCCTTCAGCATAATTGCGATTAGAATGCAGAAAAAAACCCAAAGTAAACAAATAAACATCAAGTGGAAAGATGGTGTGGAAGTGTTGCATAGTATAAAGTTGCTAATGTTGGTTGGTTTTTGTCGTTGAAATTCGTTTTTGTTTTTTTAGTTCTCTGGTTTTTTCTTCTTTTAGTTTTCATTAATTTCATTTTCATTTCTTAAGCCTGAGATTGATGCCACAAATTGGTTCACATGTTATCTGACGTAATAGTGAATGACATGAGTTTCGCGTTTGAAATTGAGTTCATCATCTTTTGGTGTTGCTTACAATCGTAGAAATAGAAGAAGTCTCTTTAGACTATTAACTGCTAACAAAAATAACAACAATAATAATATTAATACCAGACTTTGCAACAGTAACAAAAACAAAAAAGAAACTAAATAACAACAAAAAGCTGCTTGAGTAAAAAATCTCTACAACAAAAAACCAAAATAAAAATAAAAAATGTATAAAAATTTTACTAAACCCAACTTAAGTCAGCACTTCTTTTCATTCCATGCACACCAAAAAGATCATCATCTAAGCATTCATTACTCGTATTGAATTTGTTTGCAGCTAAGTTTCTAAGCAAATGTCTAAATCATTTATAAGCGACTTTTTTTTTCTTCATCACATCTGTATTTTGTGGATGCAAGTTTTTTTTTGCATACCTACAGCAAATACGCATCAGAGTTTTGAATGTATTTTGTGCTTTAAAAACAAAAAGAAATTTAATCTTTAAGATGAGAATGCAACACGAATTTATTAAAGTACTTGTTAAGTTCTATACACAGTTTTACATCTTGTCGGCAATAGATCACATTTCGAATTTATTTATTATTTTTACTGGGTCCTTTCAAAGTTGGCTTAATTTATGAACATTTTTTAATTTATTACGTACGTTGTAAAATCTCAATACGTGAATTACAATGTTCAAAGCAGTGGTTATATTCTTTCTTCAAATAGTCAGCAATTTACTTTCTTTGAGCTAAAGATATTCCGCCAATTAATGTACGAGTAAATAAATCGCAATTTGCATAAATTTAGAAGGAAAAAGGTAAAATAAATGTACCGCTAAGATTTAAAAAAATGTACAATAGGAAGCATGCAAATAAAGAAATGTTTTACTTAATTCACAACCTGTTGTAGGTTGTATGATGTACAACTAAAATGGTTGAATCGTCATATATTAGTTCCATATACAAATAAAAAATTAAAGTTTATACACAAAATAAAAATTGTGAATATATGTACAGAAAGATGAGTATATTTTGTTGGCTATTTAATTTGAATGTACATTGAAGTTGTATTAAATACAGTTTCAGTTTTTCGGTCATTTATGATCTTTCTTATTTAACTATGATAATAGTGCTTACAAAAAAACCAATTTCAAAACATACAAACTTAAAATCATAATTCTTGAGGACAAAGAAAAAAAGATTGCGTCAGGATTTTTTATATGTCGTAGAACAAAATATGAATGCAAATTAAACAAGTAAATTCAGCAGTTATGCGGTCACCCCTTATTTTTTACACTTTTTATTGCAGTAAAACAAAAGTTGTTATAAGCGTTAGTCTATAAATGTTCAAAAGATGAAACACATACATCAATTTAGAACCAATAGGCCACCCTTTAATCTTAATTTTTAAAAATGTATACCTGTTATTATACTTGATATAGTAATGGACATTCTGTCTAATTTTCAAGATTTTGTCTGTGGCGGTCAAATTACATCAGTAATAAGGACACCCTTTGATTTCAAAATTGCTACTTGTTATAGCAAAATTAGCTATAAAGGTTTTGTGCAAATTTTAGTCAACTGTCTACAACGTTCAACAGTATCATTAAACACATCAAATAACAGCAACTATTGTAATACTTTATAATTAATAATTTTATATATTTATACTTCTTTATATACCAGATAATGACAGGGACCTTCTGTTTACTTTTCAAGTGTTTTTTTTAAATTTCAAAAAATTGCTCTTTACGGTCCACAATACACGTAAAAAACATGTATGTTGTGTTAGGAAACCCTTTAGTTTTCAAGATTATGAACTGTTTTAAAAACGGGACCAATCTGTAAGCATAATCTATTAAATTATAAAACAATTTTCAAAATCGGTTTAAATATGACTGAGTTCTGCTGGCAGAAACATAAAAAAGCAACATTCAGTCGAATTGATAACCTTCTTTTTTTTCAAGTCGGTTAAAAATATGGCAACATTACGAAATACCAATACAGCTATCAATTGTTTGTAAAAATCATCAATCGAAATAAAAACATAATAATCCAATTTCAACTGATTTCTTTTTTTCTTTTACGTAAAAAAAAACCTTTTTATTTCGAAGCCAGGTGAATTTTAAAACGACATGACGATGATAAGCACATTGTTTCTTATTACATTATTAACAAATTTTCTTACACTAAATAGAATTTATTCTTTTAAAGTCTGTTTATGAATTATTTCTTTCTCATTGTCTTAAGACAAAAATTATTGTAGCATTCTGTACACGTTTGAATATTTGTGGTAGTTGCTAATTTGTTGTAGTAGTTTTTATTTTTTGTATAATATTTTTTAGCTTTTCGTTAAAATAAATGAAGATAATGTTTCTTGTTGCAGCTATCGCTATCGCTAGTGCTGTTGCTGCTTTTGTTTTTGTTGTTGTTGTTTATTTGACCAAAATACGTGTTGATTATGTGTTAATTAGTTATAATCCATGTTGTAGTTAGTTACAAACAACATGTACAACATTTACGTTTTAGATTCTTTATTTCTTTATTTTTTGTTTTTGCGCTGTTTTAGTCGTATGTAATGAGTTGAAATTTTATTGCGTGTTTATGATCTTTAAGTGCATTAAGAGGCATGTGTAAAGGTATGGACCCAGTTTTGTGTTTCTTCTTTTAGCACCAAAAAAAAAATTGTTACATAATAATGTGTAAAAAAAGAAATGTATTATCGCAATTATTAATATATCTATAAAATATATGCAAAAAAAATATATATGCATTTTAAGTTAAATCAGTCTATTTAACTCGATTTAGATTAAAATATTATTTTAATATAATTAAAAAATTGTGTCTCTAATTGCTAATACCCTGGAGAGCATCAGAAGATTTAATGTATCTAACCCTTAAAGTTCATGGCCTTACGACACTTCTAAATTCAAGATTTAATAAACCCGTATATTAGACCAAATAAAACTAACTTTTCCAAAAGAATACAGTAGTTTTAAGAGAGAAAAACTTTAATTGTTTAATATAGTTTTTAAATATTTCTTCAAACATTTGTACGAACGGTGACAGCGATACAAAATTATTATTATTAAAAAATTTATTAGTGAAACAAAAATTACGCTTAAGGCCCATCGTATTTCTATAAACATTTTTTTAACATTTTATTATAGACCAAACTAATTTTAACAACGTATTTCCTAACTAATAAAATAGGAAATAAAACATCATTTTCATGATTATGCTATAAACACCTTCGCGTGAACGACGATATTTTGTTGCGAATATTTTTAGTCAGAAATAAAATACATTGGCTCATATTTATAGTTAAGACTAAACTCGACTTTTGCTAAAGTATGCAGTTAAATATGTCAAAAAAATAAAATATATTTCCCCCCTCTTTAATTGATTTTATCTATTGAACCAGAAGTTTTGATATTAAAAAAAATTCTACAAAATAATAAATTACAAAAATTTATTTTTAATAATATATTTAAGTGCTTAGAAATAAATATTTTTTTAGAAATTACATAAGCAAGAAAAAAAAAAACAAATTCACCGCCTGCCCATAAAAATTAAAAAAAGTAATTTTAATTTTTTCTTTCAAACTTATATTATTTTTAAATTAATTTTTTTGTCACCGCCCATAAAAGGGGACGTGAATAAAATGGAATTTTAAAATCTTCTTGGTTCAAGTTTAGGTTTTTGAATTTTGGTTGATCTTAAAATTTGCATTTGCTTAACGGAAGTATACTTAACTAAAGAGGTAGAATTAGTTCTTGTAAGAGAAACCTTTTTCTACTTGGTATTGACTTAAATGAGTTAAATAGTTTTTTAGAGCCGAAAAAAAACACAAAAGCAAAGTCGGCTAGGCTGGCAAAATATCCCTATATACAGCGTACAATTCTTAGAGAATTTCTTTACATACAAATTTAAATCCAAAAATGTATGCCAGTACTTTAACTTTCAATTTTGTTGTTTTTTATATGAGTATCTCTCTCTAGTAAAGCTTAAACTTATTCTCGCAATTTGGTTTACCGGTTAATCTGAATTTCCACTGTGTATTCATAGTTCATTACAACATAACAACAAAAGAAGTGTTGTTTCTATTTCTCTGAAAAAAGTAATTACTACTATTTTTGAAATTTTTATGATTCTGCGTCTAGGACTACTTTTCGTAGTAGCAATTGTTCTGATATATGAACACATCGAATGAAATAAAGGTTTTATTCTATTGACATTTTACCATTTCTTTTCAAGCTTAGAAATTATATAATAAATATTATGAGTATACATCAAGTTGTTTTAGGTTTCAGACAAATTCCAAGAAAAAAATTTAGGTATATCCACTGGCTTCTGACTTAATGTTGAGAATATGTTTAAGTTGGCGGTTAGAAAGTGATCATTTATCACAATAAGATCTCCCAAAACTTTATTTACTTTAATATCAAAATTATTTAAATAATTTTACTTTCTTATGGTCATTAAGCGGGTAATAAAATTAGCTGTTGAAACTGTTTTCTGCTTTTTACAATTATGTCTCGACTTCCGTTTATCATTAAAGAGATATTTAAAACTGAAAAAATTACAATTATTCTTAAAGGAAAAAAAAAATATTAAGTGTAATTTTATGAGATTTTAGTTAATAATAAAACTTATTAATTTTTCTTTTACTTTGTTGTTTAACCGGTTAAGTTTAAATTAAAAAAAAGTCATTCCAAGTGTTAAGTGAGAACGCTTCAGAAATTTTTTTTATTCATAAATAGAAATAGAAATAGAAATTAAATCTAATAGAAGTAAATTTTTTGCTTTACAGTAAATAAAAATTTTTTCAAACTATTTTAGTTAAGAATTTAAACATTATAAATAAATAAAGAAAAGTAGTTACCAAAAATAATAAATAAAAAAAAAATATTGTAGATATCGATAAAAACTGCAAAAAAAAAATTAGATATACACAGCTCAAATTTTAAAAAAAATTTTCCAAGAAAGAATTCCATTGAATGTTTGTATTTATTTCCTTAAAAAGAAAAATACCATTTCAACGCAAAAACTTGACAGCACAACTTAACAGCAAAAATTTAATACAAAAACAACAATTTATTAAATGACATTTTCCTAATTGCTAAACATGAAAAAGTGTATTTAGGGAAAATTAAGGGAGGTTAACTAATGTAGTAAAATTTTTTTTATTTGTTTACTTGCGTTGTAACAAAGTTTCTTACGGTGTAGCAAATTTAAGTCTCTGAAGCCTTCAGAACTACCGCCAACTGCACAGAGTTCTTTCGTAAAGTTATCACACTTTATTCAAAGATATGGAATTAAATAAAAACGAATTATTAAAAAAGAAAAAGTCAATTTCAATTACTTTCCAAAAACGTTCAATTGAAATTAACACCTTCTTATGGCTAAAAGCGTCTCAGTGGTCATGTTACACTTCTCGTACCATGTTGTTTCTCCTGCTGCCACGCTATTATAATCAACAGCAAGCAATGTTAACTGTAATATCTGCAGCAGATTTAATCCTCAACAGAATAACAAACAAGAAAAAATAAATGAAAAAAAATGTTTCTGTATGTGCAAGAGTTGTACGAAAAGAGACCTGTTGCCACTACATTAGCAGTTTTATTAGACAAATTGGTTTTATTTTTTCCGTATATTTTTAGTGAACTGTTCCCTCAAGCACTACACTTTCTGTCAGCTATTGTGTGTAGTGTCTGTGTGTGCGGAAGCCTATTCATTTTTTAAATTTTTTTGTAAAGCTTAGTTGTGAATTTTTTATTTATTTTTTGCTGCTGTTTTTAAGAAAACATTGGCCAGACCAAATAACCTGTGACAAAAACATTCAATCAGTCTTTTAACTGATAAATAAATATAAAAACACAAAATACAGAACATGTTCCCCAGCAGGCTGACAATAAAGTTTTTATTTTTACAGCAAACGACATTTTTATAGTGCTGATTTTTATAAGTTTTAAATCAAAATGAAGCAAATGTACAAATTGTTGATTTTTTTTCAATTTAAGTAGACTTCTTAAAATTATCAACATTAACAGCATTAGTCCCACCTTGTAGTTTTCTGCTGTAGGCTTCATTCTGTGTGAACAGTAAAAATGAAATGCACCCTATAACTGTAAATAACAATAGAAGTATATGTGTGTATCTAAGATAAAGTGTAAAATTATGATGAATATATTGTTGCGCTTTTCCCGTTTTAGACAAATGTAAGAATTTTTTTATTGCAAATAAAACTGTGGTAAAATATATATTTATTGCGTTGTTGTAAACGCAGCCACGCTGCGCTACTGTGTTACTGCGGAGAGACATGACCTAAAACCATTCACAGACTATTTCTACGCTGTACAACTCCTTCAGCAGGGCTTCCAGATAATTTTAATAAGAAATCGGAATATTCGGCATTATCGGCAATTAAGTTTTAAGAAATCGGCAGGAAATCAGCAAATTAAAAATACCAATTTTAAATACAATTAATATTAATTTTATTGCTAAAAAATTAAAAAAGAAATCAATTTAGTAATGAGTAATGTTAACAACACATAAAATAACACAAAATAAATAAAAATAAATGTTTTGTAAATTATTTGTTTTCGTTATTGGTCTATTTGTCATATATTTTTGGTCACTAGAGACACTTGAAGTAGTTTTATAAGACATCTAATGAGGTTCATATTTTTGCAATCCATTCCATCAGATTTGGAGATAAACTCACCAGCGGTGAGTTGTAACAAAATACTGCTGCGACAGTTGTTATATATAAAAATATTTCTTTCATTTTCATTTCTATTAATTCAAAATCACGTTCATTTGGTAGATATGACAAGACACCAAAAATTGGTTTTTAAAATTTCTTATCTTAAAGCATTTTTATAATGGTTTGTTGATATTAATATAATTAGAATCAAGTTAAATTAATTAAGTATGAAGGAATTGATTAGTTAAATTTTTATGTTTAAACTTACCATCACTTTTATATTTAGGACACAAATTTTAAGAAAAAAAAAAAACGTTTTATTAACGATCTTTTTTAATTTGATGCCAAAAAGTAATATATTGTACTAAAACAATCAAAATTAAGGTGTTTAAAAAGAGTTTAACGAAAAATCGGCAAATTGGCACTTTGATAATTTTGACGCTAAAAACCAGCAAAATTACGATAAATCGGCAAATCTGGCAGGCCTGCCCTTCAGTCATAACCCATCCTTTTATATTTATAGCAACAAAACATCTGCTCTTTCTATTTATTGTAAAAGGCGCTTTGATAATTACCTGCGCTTCTCTTATGTTAAATAGACGTTTTAAATAAATTATCTGCCGTGGTTTTGCACAATAATTTTCTTTTTCTTTCGGAAGGCTTTTACTGCTCTTCCTTATAATTAATTTCCTTAATACTACTACAATTCCTATGTTTTGCAGGAGGTGAGCACTTTTAATAACGCAAGTATTGAGGTTGCTCAACTTGTGTTAGCTAATTGTTGTTTTATTCTATACACATACCACTGGTGAATGTAACTTATTTACCTCAATTCCTTTATCACGATCACAGCAACAAAAACAACGACTGTTGTTAAAAAATTTTTTTTTTCACAATGTATAAGAACCAATGGCGTGTCCAAAGCGATCTCTGTTAAATGGGAGAAACTATGAATCCGAACGTTTAATGCTGGATATTTTTTTTATAAAATGACAATAATTCTGAATTCAATTAAAACAAAAACCAAAAAAGGTTAAGGTGAAATTGAAAAACAAAATGTAAAAAATATAAATTAGGCTTAAGCCAAATCCTTCGTTCTGGCTTCATTACCTTTTGTGGTTCGGTCACCCTCTCTAAGTATTTATATTTCCAGCATTAACAAAATGTTGTCAGGTTTGCGGAATTTTGAATGATGTCCTATTATAGAAACATGTCTAAAAGTAATTATAGTTGTTTTCCATTATGTCTTGCATGGACGACTTAGTGTTCCTTAACAATCAAACGTGTCTTTGTTCGCTACTGCTTTGAAAGCAACGCAGCAATAACCTGGCATAGGAAATATGACTTAGACCCGATGATCATACTGGAGTTGCTTGCAGAATGGTATTGCTTACTACTTCCATAAGAAATTTCCGCCGCAGATACTTTAGTGATTTGGCATTATTTTTAAAAGCATCTATCTGATGCTTTTATACTAATGTTTTGCAATCGCCCAACGAAAGACACTGCGCTGGGCTTTGTGTGAATGCAGCACTCGCTTATATTTAATTATATTACCTCCATTTACTTACTGCCAGATATCAGTATTTTGATCATCTAGTTCCAATTGTATTTTTGCATTCATAAAAAGTTTAGCTGTTTCTATTGAGATGCTATCATCTATCACATTAAAAGTTTAAATCCTCTCAGAAGGAGGCCTATGTATATAACATTCAACAAAATATGACAGAGAACGAATCTTTGCGGCATACTTCCTGTAAAAGTTTAAGGATTTTTTTAAAAGAATAAGAATACATTACACCTATTACCTTGTATGGATGGCTGTCTGATTTGGAAAATTATGTTTGAGTCAGGTTCAGGTTATCCACAGTACTTATTAAGGCCGTTTTTTATTTTTTGCCCCTAATAGTAATCTATGCTGCTTCAACAACTATGTTTATGGCATCCACCGTTGTGTACATTTCCTGAATCTAACTTGGCAGCCAGTTCTACATGGTTTTTTAGGCTTCTACACAATAGTTTTCCATTCGTGTCTATCATATAAAGACGGCGAGAGGATAAACTACTCATTCATATTTTGGGCAAGTTATTTATTTCCGTTGTATGTATATATGCGTGTTAATGTTTTTAGATGGTCGTATCTCTAAGCCATCTTAGACGACAAGACTTATTTGTGTGCGAACCTCTCTGTAACAGCCTTGTGGCTTAAAATTTGTCTACCTTATTTTTTGCAAATTTCTTATTGTGAAAAGCGACATCTCCTTCCCAAATAGCGTTTATTATTTTTAGTGTTCATGGTGTTTGATTTAAGCTAAAAGAAGAATAAGAAATAGATAAATAGCGTGCCCAAAATAGTTAATTTCTCATTTTTTGCCAGTTGAATTATAATTTGAATATTTTGTAAAATATTCTTTAAATGTTTTTCTACATAATAAGCAAACATTTTTTTAAAAATTGTTCACTTGTATAGCATTTTGCTTCTAAACTCTTTTGACTTCCCAATAAAATTTTAAATTAATGCGTTCAGTTGCTATTTTAAGAATCTAAAGGAGAAAAAATAGGCTATTTTTAATATTTAGCACCTTAATTATTCGTTATTGCCGTCTATAAATTTTCTTTCCTATTTATATAAGACCTTCCTTAAGAAAATAACAATAATTACCAACTGTTGTAATAGTTTTACGGTTTTTGGTTTTTTTTTAAGTCAGTTGTTGGGTCGATGGTCCAGCAAAAAAAAAATCAGTCATTTTTCAATCAAATCAAACACTTGTTGTCCAGTTTTTATAATCAATATTTTTTTCTTAGTGTTGCTGGTACATTTCTTGTTGTGGAATTCTCAATACGAACAAATTAGGAAAATTAAAATTATATTAACTAATAAATAAAAATATTTATTGATACTTAAAAATAATATTAATAATTTTTGTTAAGCTTGTTCAGAATGTCAAAGTAGGAAAAGCGAAATAAAAATTTGCATAATCAAATGTGCAGAGCGGTCTTTGCGTATAATGTACTCTTGTCAGACATATTTTGAGACTAGAAATATTCACTCATATCAAAATTTTAAGATTTTTATATTTGCAATAAAGGCTTGATCGACGTGTGTTTTTTTTTTTGTCGAATTACAGTTCAAGAGACAAATGTATGCTGCCAATAGTTCGAACAAAATAGTCTGAAGCAATTTTTTATCTATTTTGGAATTACAGGTCTATAGCAACAAACTAACAACATAACATAAATAGAATTAAAGATTTCCTGTTTTTTTTTTTTAAGTTTAAAACTTCTGAATAAATTTCCTGTTTTCTTGGTATGTGGGTTAAGATTTCCTGATGATCTGTAAAATGTACCGGCAGGCGTATCACCTAAAAATTTTATAAATTACATTTTTAATGTAAAATTTAGTGAATTATTAGTATAATATTTTTAATTATCAAAAAATAACTTTTACTTTTTATTAAGCACAGAAAAGTGTTTTTGGCAACCAGTAAAAATTTTCAGTTCAAAATTTATTAAAATATTTAATTGTTTAAAACATATATATTTATTTGCAAAAGTAAACAGTTTTTAATTAAGTAAGTAATAAAGTTAACTATATATTTGTAATAAAAAGTAAATAAATTGTTTTTTTTTATTAAACTAATAATTAAATCAATTTTACAATTATTTAAATTGCAATATAAACCCAATATCACTTTTAATAGATGCTAAAATTTTTTTCGTATTCATATTTTAAATAAAATTAGTTGGTGAATTTATAATAAAACGTACTCCTTAAAATATGAAAAGTCCAGAACACTATATTACTGTGTTACGTCCTAGTTCTTCTACGAATACAGCTTAATGTAAAAATCTCCAAATAAATTTTTATAAAGAACTTTTTAATTTTGATTCATGATCTTCAAGGAAGTTTTTATTATTATGTTTTTGTGACGAAAAATATATAAAATATATAATACGTAAAAGTTCTTCTAAACATTAATTTATAATCATCTTTCCATTAAAGTTTTCTTTCTATGAGGTGAACTTAATGGTGTTAAGTCCCAGGAACTTAATACCCGCAATTATGCTCACAATTCTGCTTCATACGTAAGAATCGAGCTGCTTTGCCTACCCTCGAACTAATTAAAATAAGACGTGTGAACGTAGATACACAAATTTGGTGCCAAATAGAAAAATGGAAAGCAAAAACATTTATAGTTTATTAAAAATACAACAAAGTTATTTAAATTCATTAATAACTTATATCACGATATTTAAATTTCAATATTAATATAAATTTAAGATAAAGTCTAATTGTTATGTTTCGCACAGAAGCAGACACAATTTTATCTCAAACATTGAGCACGTTAATTTTGTTGCAGTAAACCGGCCATTGCAGCATTTTAAATATTAAAATTAAAAATTTTAATTTTTGTTTATTTTTAACCCAAATGTAAGTTTTTTTTATTTTAAGGACAAAATGTCATTAATTGCTTTTTAAGTCTAACTAGTTGCAGCTCTAGTTGAAACCGTTCATCAGCTCTTTTGACTGCAAGTAAAGGGTATTTTTTTCTGTTCAAATTATTAGTATAAACTTTTGTCGATTCGCTTGTGTTGCTGTGTTGCACGCCCAATTCCATTTCTTAATTTAAATTTTCCGGAAATTTATGTATAGCGTAGAACCTTCTTCTTATTGCGCGATCATTAATACAAAAAACATTGTCAACTTTAAATAGCAAGTGGTAGAACGAAGATAAAAATTGCTATAACTTTACAACTGACTGAGGTCGCTTTTTTGCGAAGTTGTCTTAAATTTTTTACTTAAGCCTATAAATAAATGTGAATACAATTTAGGTGCCAGATTTGACGAACTATAGACATTTTGACGAATTATAAAGAAAGAAACTTAATTAATTATTTATTTTTTTATATTTGGAATTTTAAATCTTTGTGTGGATTTGGTTTTAATTCTTGATAATGGGCACAATTTTTGCTCGACCTTTTATAAATTTTAGATGGTCTAAATTAAAGCTTTATGAACGGTTAAATATGTTGTTAGTAATTGTAAAAAAATTAACATTTTTCTTCGATTGATCATAAGAATCAGAGGTTATTATTTGTTTAAAACAACTTTAAAACCTCCTAAAGAGATTTTGAAACAAAAATTTCCTAAAAAAGGCTTAAGTTTCCAAAAAGAAACATTTCCAAATATTAAAGATTTGTTTTTGATTAAAGAGATTTGTTTTTTAATAATCAACAGGAAGTAGAAACCCTGTATGAAAGAAAACTATTATAAACTTAAAACAGAATTAATAAATTTTTCTACTGTAATGATTCTATATGTGATTTTAAAACCACTGGATCCAAGAGGTCATTTATTAACCTAGTGGTTAATGTTGCAGCAGACATTTGAGCTAGAGCAAAATGCTAGATCTGTCTACAGTAGAATAACGTAGACGTTTTTTCTCGCCCATAAATAAAACTCGAAATAGCGAGCGATATAATAGTATTGAACAAAATGTGGAGCAGAGACGCTGACTATACAGAAACAGCAGTAAAATGTGTTTTATTTAACGTTTTCTTTAGATTATAAACATCTGATTATATGCAGTGGCATCAAAGAAGATATAATCATTAGAGTACAAGAAAATAGAAACGTAACAGTATTTTGAACAAATGTCAAACGTCGATTTTTTTTACACTGATAATTAATCAGGTTTTTAAAAAACTACCCTGTCTTTTCTCAAAATTATTTTAATTTACCATTTTGGCAAAGTTAGGAAAATTAAAAAAAAAAAAAAAACAAAATTCATTTTGTTTTAATTTAATCGTGTGTTTAATACCGCATTTAGACTTGGCAGTTTTTCATGAAACTGGCATGCAATTTTTGTTTGTTGGTGAAGCAAGAGAAGTAAGCAATATGGTATTGCTTGAGTTTTGAATGGATGTTACTGTAGCTTTTGTTTATTTTTAAATAACGCATACTGCTGCAACCTAAATAGAGAATTAAGAAAAAAATGCCTCAAAAAGTTGCATAGTGTAAATCGGGACTTACTTAAACGTTTTTGTTGTTTGCTTCTCTTTTTCTAGTTGTCTCATTTAGTTTATAATTTTTAACCAAATAATAATTACTACAACAACAATGAAAACACGTTTAACAATTTATTTTCCTTTTAACACATTTGACATTTTTTTGCAGTTATAAATTTTGGCCCATTTTAACAGTTCATAAAAAAAAATATAAAACAGCACAAAGATGAATGTCTTTATGTTAAATTTTTTATTTAAAGATTATTTTTGTTGTGGTTGTTTTAAATGCCTGTCAAAATTTTATCGCTTTAAGCGACAACATAATCAAAAATTTATTTATACAAATATTTTGTTGTTTTTGTAAAAAAAAATTGCTTTTTGTTTGCCTGTAACTGTATGTAAATATGTACATTAGGGTGTCCCGTTTAATTGACTCTTGCTATGGCAATTGTATCACTCTTGAAAATTTTAAACAATTTAATTTATTTTAAAGTAAGTTCTACGAAATAATTCTAAGCGTGTTTTTCTCTCTTTCTCTCTCTCTAAGAAGTATATAAGGCAATAAATAGTTTAAGCTTCTTTTGTTTTAAGACACAATTAAAGGACCTGTGATGCTTAAGTATATAGGAAAGAAACATACAAAATCTTTATATTAATGGATCAATTTTATCAAAACAAACAGTTTTTAGACAATTCTTTTATTCTTTTCTAATAATTTATGCTTTGTGCTATCATCAGTTTAGTTAAGGGTGTTCAAAAATCTTTAATAGCTTTATTTGCAATTTTTAATGGCCGTTCTCATTAATCTGCCTGAATTTTGTTGATGCATTGTTAAATGTCATTTATGTTCAAATAATCCCATAACAAAAAATTTAATCGTTTTATATTACAACATCAAAGTGGCCATTTTTAGTTATCAAAATTAGAAAATACACGATGCAAAAATACGCACTCGTTAATTGCAAGGCACAAATGGTGGATTCGGATTATTAATAGAGAGACAGATATTATATCGGCGAGTGCTGTTAAGTTGCCTATTGCATCCTTTAAAATTTTGGCCGCTGTCACGGAAATGTAATTATTTATTGCTCCCTACATTTCAAGCATTAATTATTTAAACGACAAGAGAAGGGGTATCAGTTTACTGAGCACACATTAGATTGGCTCTTTTTAAAAATATTAAATTTTTTTAGTAGAGTTAAAAATAATCAACAACTGGAATTACCATTTCTGTATGTTTAATTGTAAATAGAGAGCAGTGAAGATGGGCCACTAAAGCGGATATTAACTTGGCATAATATTTGATAAACGTTGGTTTTAGGATAATTTTTTGTGTAGGTTAATTTGCTGTGAAAAACCGTAGTGGAAAATTTTCTGTGTAAAAAAACCGCTTCCTTTTTGTAAAGAAAACTTTTGGCTTCTTGTAGAAAAAAGTAAAAAAATAGAAAACTTTTTAAGTTCTTTTTATATATACATGCGGATAGCTGGGTGACATCCAGCAGAAAGCAAAGCTACCAGCCTGCTTTACTTTTCCCTTTCCAGACCTCGTTATTTCTTATGGAATTTTAAACACATGATATAGTTTTTCTCTTCGTTAAAAGGTTAAAGTCCTCTCCAGTTACTTTTGTTTTTTTTAAACATTTTAATATTTTTTACACTTATTATTGTTAGATTATATCAACAATTTATCAATTGGTTTGTTACGAAAAAAATGTCAAATTATTGTAAAGTTTTGGACACCCTACTGCACATGACCAAATTTTTAAATATTTTTTTTTTTTACGTTGCATGGAATTTAACGTGTAAGATGTTTAACGGGGTTTTTATACTGGCCCAACACTTAACAAACAGCAGGTCAGAGGGCATGACTACAGATCAAAATAAAATAAAATGAAAAAAATATTAATCAAAAAACAAAAATAAAACTGATTAAAAGTGGTAGAAGAAATTTAGTTTTAAGCCAGATCGAACCAAATGTTCGCTTTGGTGTAATATCAAGTTCATCTAGTGTTGCGTCTACGAACTTAATTGTGTGACGATTTGACTGTGAATAATTTGAGTAAATAATATATACAAAATAACTAAAAAACACTTATTCCTCGGCAAAGCATTGAAGATGAAAGTCACATAACAGAGGGTAACAGTTGTGGCAGAGTTGGCTTAGAGTTTTCGTTTGGGAAAGAAGAAAAGGTTTATGATTTGGAGTCTTTCCAAAGCCATTGAGAATTATAGATGAACGCTGTGTTAGTTAAAGCACATGTTTGTAACACACATATGCAGCGACAGTCACAGAGCAGGAAAAAGAACATCTAGACAGTGTTTGTAAAAAAAAACGTTACGCAAACATTTCATACGAAGACTATTCAATAGTTTTCAATCGTTGAGCGCATAGCAGAACTAAATACTTTTCCAACAACGACAAATCGCACAAACAAAAAAACTATTGTCACGTTTCGTTTAGTTTCGCACACTGCCTCTACGTTTAAAGAGTAAAAACATCACAACACATAAAATTTCTTATGCTTAAGTACATTATTAATTAATTAATTATAATTAGATTCTTTGAAAACAAATTTAAATGCGTTAAAAACTGATCTTTAAGTTTTAAACAACATGTACTTAAGCTAATGACTCATATTCGTCATTTCCAATAAGCAAAAACTATTTTTTTATTGCAAAAGATTTTCTGGCCTCTCAAATGAGTGCGAGTGTGTTTTCTTGTTGAACAGTAATTAAAATACTCCCAACGACATTTAATACAACAATTCCGCACATGTAGTGACTCGCCCAAAAACATAAAAATAGTTACACTATTCAATAATGGTGTAGGGTATACAATTTGAATTTCAACCCCAGCATGTTTCTCTTGACAACATTAACCATGCAGTTAGTTGTTTTATTTTAAAAACACATTTCATTTATTTTTACTTAACAAATTCACATAATGCCCACACCCATGGGTCAGTATTGGTAGATGGAGTATTTTGTTAATATTTTGTTTAATGTAACTATTTTCTGTATTGTTTTATTATTATTTTTTATGTGTCTTAAGGCAAAATTTTTGAAAACGCAAGTGATTATTATTATTGCTATTTGTTATATTTGTACTCTCATGTTCAAATATATTGTATTTTTTTTTGGGGCTCTTTCGTAAAAGGCGACTGCAGCTGATTGTAGTGCATGAATGAACATATCCTATTGCAAGTGTACAATTTATGTATATTTATTTTTTGCAGAATTATTTTAAAACACGTAGATATTTGACGGCTAAAAATGCATAAAAACTGTTGCATCTACCTAAACTTATACGAGATATTCTGCTGTTTATTTTGTTCATAAATCAAAAATAAAAATTTTCTCATGTGAGCAATCCCACGCGAAACAAGTGATTTTCTATTTTCTTTTTTTATATTAAAGTGTTTTATATTTATTACAAAAAAATTATAATATTCTATAATTTTATAAAGTATAAGCATATTTGCGAAGAGCAGCTTATCTTCAGGAATATAAGTAAGAAACTGGACTGTGTAGAATTTTCGTACGCTAAAATGAACCATCTTTTTAACCTGACATCACATGTGTCTGAGGGATTTTCGAAAAACTCGTTACAAAAAGACCAAAACCAGTTTAATTTATTTAATAACTTTTACAGATATAAAATATACAGCAGATAATTCGTTCGGTTGTAAAATATTAAATATTAATGAAGAAAATGATTTCACAAAATGTTTGCGTAAAATTTCGACTTTATTGGTATAATAATTGAATTTGTATCAAAGAAAACCTGAAATAATGACATTAAAAAAATTACCAAAATATAGGCTTCAAACTGGTGGTAAGGATTTAAAAACTGTTCGCCACACAATGTAACGACGCAGTGTTTTTTGGACGATAATAGCAAGCAATCTTCGATGTGAAGGGAAAGAAAATATAAAAAAATTGGGTGCTTTTGCCTACTGAAACTAGTCTTACAAAGAAATTTGTGTTTCCTCACTTGGTTAAACAAATTTTAGGAAATGATTGTAAAGAGAAAACAATATACAACTACATCAGGTCTAGAATAATTCGTTTAGCCAAAATGGGAGCGCCGTCGAAGGACACTGAAACTTGACACATAGGCGCTTTTTGGTTGAATCAAGAAAAAAATGGAAAAAAAAAATAAATTTAAATTTTGACCTACTGCATTGTTTTTTTGGCCCATAGAATTTTAAAATACTCAGAATCATTTGTGTGAAATTTGAAAAATATCCGCTCACTTTTCATACAACTTTTATTGAAAAAGTGGCATAACTCTCTTAATTTTTAAGGCATCTACTCAATTTTACCAAAAATAAATATGATAATTGTAAATTGGCTCCTGAAATTATATACCTGATCCACCCCTTTCAACGCCTATCTCCTATAGGAAACACAAATAGAAAAAACATGAATAATGAATTTAAGCATATTCTTTTAATAATTTTTTGAGTGAAATCTGTTTATAAATGGGTCTGAAGACAAGAAAAGATTATGCATTACGTCTTCATTAGTCGCTACACGATAAATTCTTCGTGAGTGATGTTATATATAGGCTCTATAGCCTTCATTCCTCGCTTCATGATATACCTCGGACAGCATACTTGATACAAATAATCACTTAAAATGTAAAAATTAAAAACTAAATCATTAAATAAGGGCTTAAGATAGAGAAATACCTATTGGCAGAATAGCTTCTGCTATCATTTCACTACCATTCACCAGAATCTCATGCAGAGTTACTGAAAAGTAGTACCAGCCATAGAGGTCAACAAACAATTTGACAGTATCCATGCAATATAATGTGAGCCGTATTTTTTATAGGCAACGAAAATAATAAAACCCAAAACAACGTAACACAGGCAATTACATTCGAGTCAAATGCAAACGTGTGCTAAAGAATTCGAATTTAATATTTTCATCGTGAGTAGTGACGTAAATCTATTTAAGTTAAGAAAGTAAGTTTTATTGGCCGTGAAATTGAGAACAAGTGAATTCAGTGCAAACTGCTGATTCCTTAGATAAAGACGTTTGCCTTCGGTACCGAAATAGAAATCGGGAATATTGCATTCGTAGCTAATATGGAATTGTAAACTTTTTTGAATCTGACTTTATTGTTTTCCGAATTAAATATTATCAAAAAATTTTGAGCAATTCTACCTTGGCATTCTGTCTTAAACCTGAATGATTTTAAAATTGCTTTGGACAGTAAATAGTAAAAGATGTCTCGCTAAACTAAAAGCTTTTAACTTAATGCAAAACCGCCTAAATGATGAAATTTAACAAATATTTAATATCTTCCCTAGTTTTTTTTCATGTAGAGCAACAAATTTTTTAATTGAACGAAAAAATCCTGGGCCACCGCAACTTTCTTTTATTTCGAATCTTTTTAGGTTTCGGGTGTTTTTTCAAATAAATTTTTAATAAAAAAAAATTTGGATAGTAAAAAAAGTGTAATTAATTAATAAATTAAAGCGGTAAGTAGGAGAATATAGGAGTTAAAAGAAAAGGTATGTAAGAGTAAAAAGTAAAAGGGCATCCGAAATTTTTTTGAATACGATGCCACGGTGAGGCTTCGCGGCCTCAGTGGGAGGACTTAGGTTTTCTGGCAGAACACCAGCCAGTGGAGCTATCATGATGTGTGCAGACAGAGAGCTAGCAGACTTGCTTCGGGCCTCAAAAATCTACTTAACTTGTGTTTTAGTTAGCTGGCTTGTTTTTTAGTTTTTTTAGATTCTGATATACCTAAAGGTGTTAACGCCAGCATACCAGCGCGGCCAGAAATATGTTAACCCCCAATTATTTCCATTTGATTCCTTTTATTACATAGCAGTCGTTACAAGAATGGAAGGGACAGGTAATAATTTGATGTTCAACTCCTTTATTTCTGTCACCGAATAACAAACCGTCTCTTATTGAGAAATTAAATTTTTCTAGCACTTTTCTTATTGACATATTACTAATGAATTGTACTCTCCTTCTATCGATTCTCTTTTCACTATCTAGTCGATAGGAAAAATTTCACAGTAGTTACTTTTCGGTTTCTAGTGGTCATTTCACATTCAAGTCAGTTATGGCCACAAATGAACCCATTTTTCAAAGATATTTCCTGGCAGACATTTAAATGAGCTTTTGCTCCAGAAAAGACGACAAAGTCACTCTAAGTACTTCCAAAATTAATTTTACCTATATGCTATCAGCAAAGTATTAATTTTAATGAGTAAAGCATGTAGCAAGTAAAGTATGATGCAAAAACATCTACAATTAGCTTAAGCCCTCGTTTTTATTTAAAGCAAATTCAAATTTCTATATGAAGAATTTAATTTTTAAATAAAATTTCTTACGAAACCCTTTTAAGCAAAAAAATAAATCTACTCAAACTATCCCTTCAATACTTAATTTATTATCATTCATTCGCTAAATACACAAATTCTTCTAGTTACTAAATTAAATGGCATCTTTTGAAACCATTGTCTATTTTATAATCGATCACAAGACTTAAAGGCTGATAGCAGTAAATATCTTTAGAATTTAAAACAAAAGAGAATCGGGAATACGGACAGACAGCCAAGTTAAGCCATTCATTTTATGTTCAAATTCAACTTTATGTACTTAAAATACAAACAAATGATTGTTTTTCCTCTATTGTTTAGTTTTTTTTTTAATTTCGTGTATTTTTTGGTAATATAATCCAAAATAATCTAATCACTGAAACGGGCTATTACATAAATTTGTGTATATGTGTGTATTGGCAAAAAAGGGTTATTTAAAAGCGAGATTATAATATTTAATTTGTTTTTTTTTTAGATAATTTAATAAGAAGGGATATGGAATACAAGATTTAAAAAATCATTTAATTCCTGGAACAAGCGCTGTTTCAGGATAAGTTTATTTAGAGATGAAAAGCTGTTGAAATTAGCTGAGGCAAATTTGTGCTCTCCAATAAACGCTTTTACCATATATCTAGCAAATCCGTAGCCCATTTTGATAAGTGATATTGCAATTTTTCTAGTACGACTTGCCGTATGTGACGAATAACATCAACACTGTTGGTCTTCAAGGAGTCAATTGTTGCTGTTTATAAGCATAAACCAGTGACTTCACTGGTCCATGTGAGCCAACTGATAGGCCCGTGTCTTAAAATTTACTTATCGTCAAATTTTGATTTCAGTAAGCTGATGGTTACAGTCGTCATATTGAACATAGTGTTATCCTGTTAAAACTTTACTTATCTTATTGTAGTCAATGTCAGTCATATTGTTAAACAAAAAGTTAACGACAGTTTTTGAATCAGTGTGATCTTCTGCAGAAAACTGTGAATTTCCTGGGTTGTAATGGAGTCTTTAGTGGATTACTTTTGTTCTATATGCGTCCATCTGCCAAAAATCACCCATATCGCTGAACACAACTTTTCGCCAATAAATAACTGTTGTTTTTAAAGTAAATCTGTGTAAATTTGCAGCATTATTTAAGCATTAAACTGCACACGGAGTGCACAGAAAGATTGAAATTTCAGTTAACCATTTCGTAAGATCTGTAGGGTTTAAAAAAGGCCCAAATATAATTCGACACTCTTAAGAGCATCATCATTTGTGGTTCTATGTAAAAATACTTAATAGCGTAAAGCTTAGCAGTTTTTCTACAATTTTTCATCAGAGAAAAGGAAAATTACTGTAACTAATTACTGTAAGGAAACCATTAACTGTTGAACAAATGAGTTTTGAAGCTTATTAGTCCTTTATTATCATTCCTCGGTAGGAATGTGATTTGAAAACCTTTTTGCACTTCTTTTAGATTATTACTAAGCAAGTCTGCTGCTGTATGCTCTAAGAAATTTAATGTTAGATCAGGGTATTAATTAAAATAACAACTCTTTTTAAAAGAAGCTGCTTTATCAAAAAAATCTTTGTTTAGATTAAATTTCGATTGCTGTCCCACTACAATATACTGCCTCAATAGACAACTTCAAACAAGTATGAATGAACATTTTGTAAATACGGGTAAGTAGCAAATAGAAACATTTATCAGGGATGTTAAAATTGTTATAATTCTACTTTTTGCTATAATTGGAACCTGGATTAGTAGAATAGTCCATCAATATGTAGCTCATTTGGTACAAGTTTTTTTCCAACTTTTGATGTGCCCTTCCTACTATTTAATACAATAATTGCTGCACCGTTTGGTGTGGTTTACACGTTGGTGGCATCATCGGACCTTGTTTCTTCAAAAATGAGGCCGGGACTTACGTTACGGTCATTGGAGACCGTTACCGTACCACGATTAATGATTTTTTGTTTAAAAATATGGATGAAATTAATCCGGATGACAGAGGTAAGGCGCTACGTGCCATACGGCGACCGCAATCATCGAGTTATAGAAATTAATATTTGGCGATAAGTTAATTTCGAAATATGGACCTGTCAATTGGCCTCTAATGTTGTGCGATTTGACATCTCTCGATTATTTCCTTTGAGGCCACTTGAAGTCACTAATTTATGCTGATAAACCAGCAAAAATTGATGCTCTGAAGGCCAACATTGATCGTTTTATTCGTGACATACGGCCAGCAATACTTGAAAAAGTGACACAAAGTTGGAGGTCTAGAATGCTCTTCGTCATGAGCAACCGCGATGGCCATATGCTTGAAATCATTTTTAAACATTAATGCCATGTTCTGATCTTTCGTATAAAAAAAATTTTTATTACAATTTAATTTTTTGTGTTATTTTTTACAATTTAAAGTTATATTGTGTCTAAAAAAACACCTGATATTTAAAAGATTATTTAAAAAAAAATTAGGAGAAAGCGTCATATTCTTATCCCTGTTAATACTTTAACTCGAATTGGCATTTTATATTGTATTACAGATACTGAAATCTAACATATCATATACTTTAAGCAAATTTATGTAGTATTTTTCACTCAGTATAAATAATAATTAAAATCATTTTAGTACAATTTAAATGCTAAAAATTAAATTTTTGTATGCCATTAAAAAGGTTTTAAAATTCTAGTTTGCCATCCCTGACATTAATACAATGTATGAAAATCGAAAACTTCCATCTAAAAGAAATCAACAGCAGCAGGGAAATAACAACTTTAAGACAAACTGAAATTTGAGTGGCATCCGTTAAGGTTTTAATTCTAATAACAGCAACAAGATCAACCCAAATCATTTTCAATTTTATTTGCAGTTGTTGTATGTTACTGTTTGTTGTTGCTGCCGTTATTTTTATAAGTGGTAATTGCTGAGTCACGTTTTACCGCTCTAAGCCGGATAGAAAAAATTTGGAGAATAAAAAACAAATATTTTCAGGTAAGTAAATTGGCTAAAAAAAACATCTAAGAGAAAAATGCGCTTTAAATCTAAGCAACTTTTACTTGCTACTTGCATCAAAGACGATGTCATTGTACCCTTAGAAATCTATTGTTTCTTGTTTTATTTTTATTTTTTTTTATTTTTAGTTTGTTAAATTTTTCGAAAAAGAAAAAATCTTTAAGCTGAAGCCAAAATACATATATTACGTCAACTTCATTTTCTATTATACGATAATAGTTTTGGGCTTTTGTATTCTTTTGAATACCCTACCTTAGATTAGATAAGCTGGATAACAAATATAATTCCATTATCAATTTCTGGAAGGTTATTTAAGAAAATTTTATTAATCCAACCAAAGGTATTATAAAATTTACGCAATATTTTTATGTTTTGTATTTTTATTTTTAATTTTAAAGTGAAGTGATCTTTACAAATCGCGTGAAACATGCGGAATCTTTTATTGATTGTTTGTTTAATTCTGATAACCGAAACGAGAGCGAGTACAATCAAGTCCATGAGATGTTTTACAGACTTTGTTAACATTGTCACCATTTATCTCTCACTTTAATTTCGATTAATCAATGCAGAACGAGCTTAGCTAAGCATCATGCCGTGATATTAGACAGACTTATTTTCGTAGATGCATGATCAATCGATACTTTCAACCCGTAACTGTAACATAATATGAGCGCATTTATTTTTTGATATTAACATAATTCCACGTTTTTCTTATGGTAAGGGTTCAATTATAACCGTTCAATGCATTAAAGTCTAAAAGAATCTAATAAAGGATACGGACTTTAAAATCCTTAGGCAATTTTCTTTCAATCTACTAATTATTGTGTAATTTAGAGACTGTTCTATTAAGGAAAAAATAGTGCTTAAATTAATTGGATTTAATTTATTTACATTTTAATTTATTTAAATTGAATGAAGGGTTTTTCTTTATTGCCACGCCCCTAAACACTTCTGTATAAATAAGAAGAAATTGTAGAAAGCACAACGTAATTGCAGGAAAAAGACTCAATCACAGCAATATTCACAAATTGGTATTTTTTAATCGCATTTAATTTAAAAATCACAAAAAAAAATTTCAAGCAAGTTGATATTTTTGAAATCCTTAAAATTTTTCCACATTACGTCACCCATTCAAGATGCCTACTCTAAACTTACGATTAGTGGTGTGTTTTTCATCTAAAAATATAAGTCACTAACCACTCGTCACATTCTTTGGTTGATCGTGACTTGATAAAAAATTTATTAAATTTTGTATGCTGCTCAAAATTTAAGTGAAAGTAGGCTCCTTCTGTAATTTATTTTTTTAACGTTAAAATATAAAAGTTTTCCTTAATGAAGCGTAGGATTTTTAAAACTTTAAACGCTATAAAAATGCAAAAAAATAAGAATTAAACTTTATTTAAACCTGGTAACAAACTTTATTTCTTAAATTAAACTTTTTCTCAGTAGCGCTGATAATAAAAATAAACAAGCCAACGAGCACAAAATAAAAATTTAAGTTCATTTTCTTCCCATTAATTTTTACTTAAATTTTATTTGTTATAATTTTGTCTTTGCTTGTGGATGATTTCATTTGGCATGATTTTATGCCTGCAAGTTTTGCACGTTTTTCAATAGCTGTTTTTTTAGTGTCTTACCATCATCTACAGCCACTATATCAGGGCTATAATGTCTTTTAGCAAAATAGTTGAATTTTTTTCCCTTAAGTAAATAGTATTTGTTTCTTTATATTTTGGTCCAAATTATGTTTGTTTTTAGATTTTCGTCTTCACTTTTCTATGTGCATCGTGTCCCATAAATATTTTCCTTTAGTTTGTTGTTACATTAATTTAATGATTCGATACGTCATTCATTTATCGATCGAGTATTTGAAAATTTTATTAATAACATATTTTTTTAGAGTCAATTTTTGTTTGTTTCATTCAATTAGTGACTTTTAAATGTCGTGTGACCATTAAATATTAAATTTATAACAATTGAATTAAAATGTAACCTAATTGTAAAATAAATTTTGTAACAAATCTTTGTTTTTTAAAATACATAAATAAATTACATTTTTGTTACAATTACGAGGGGTAGCTGACACATCTTTACAGCAGGAAATTGATTATTTATTATTTTTATTTTTTTATATTTCAAAATGCTCTCATTTTGCTTTATTGAAATTCCCTTGGGTACATTCTCTTTGATAATTAGCTACGTAAAATAATTTTTCCGAAGAATCTTCGTCATAATTTTTTTTTGCAAAAATTAAAAAATAGTTAAGAAAATTAATCGAAACTCGTATCACTATTTTTTATCAACAAAACTGTACACATGAGAGCTGTTTTGAACTAATTTTAAGTTTTTTTTTTTTTTAATTAGTGCTTTTTTAAAGAACCTTTGCTTAGACGGCCAAAAAAAATAAGTTTTTTTTCTCCATTGGATCGTTAATTATTTTTTAAGCTCCTTTATCTAAAATAAGGAGGTTTCCACCAAGCTTAACCATTGATCAAATTTTAAAATGCAGTTTACAGAACAAACCATTTTAACTTGTTTGAATGAAAAGAACGGCAAATTTTTATAATGCAGCCTTATATGTAGTTTTTATCACAAGAGATTATTAGTGGTGTAAATAGCATTGTCAATTTTTATTAATTTTTCCAACTTTTAGTATATTCATTAAACCAATTCTTAAGGATACTTTCATCCAAACTTATATTTATGGTATATTATGGCATAATCATAACAAACCTTAGAAAAAATAGAAAACTAAAAGACTGCGACTAATTAATTAATTATATTCCTTCTATTTGTCTTTTTTTCCAAATTTATTTATTTATTATTCATTTATTTATTTTTTTTTTTTTTTTGTTTTTTTTTTTTTTTTTTTGTGTGTTGCCCACTTAACATCGTCACAACTTCAATTTTAGTACAAATATCAACAAATTACAGCAGCCACCTCTACAAGATGTTAACAAACTTAAAGCGGAAAAGTACTTAAAATCATTAAACAACCAATAAATTAAAAAAAAAATTAGGCGGGCGTATGTGTGACAGAAAATATAATTACAAAGTAAAAAGGAAATAACTTCTTCGGTTAAATTGAGCTAAAAAGCAATGTGTTATTATGTAAGACTTTTGTTAATATTTTATAAATTTTACAATAATGTATCTTTTGCTTAAACATGTTTGTATGTATACGAGTATATAATGATAAATTTAAAACATATAAAAGAGACATATTTTTAAGCGAATAGTTATATAATCGTAGGTTTTTTAATATGAGAAAAAAAACTACCAGTATTGATCCGAGAAGTGCCAAAGTGCCAGGTTTTATAAAAATGGCACAAATTAAAATAATAAAAGAATAATGTGTCATAATAAGTGGTTTTTTCCTAAATCCAGTTTTACTATTTTCGTCACCCCCAAAAAAATAATTTTTCGATTCATACTTTATGTAACATATCCATAACATAACATATCATGACTTAACATAACAGAACATATCGGTAAAAGTATCTGTTTCGATTAGAACATCAGTTTTTTCTTGGTGACAACTAATTTTAGCATAAATAGTTTAAGGGCTCAAAAACGTGTCCAAATACTAAAATTTATTTGTACACCATAAATCATTTCGGCAAAATGAAAGTAGTGGCTCTAAATACTTTAGTGGCATTACACAAGATCTTTAACGTTGGGTCTTTTCAAAGGAATTCTAGCAGTGGGTAGAGAACATATAAATGAAATAACCAACAAGGGCAATAGTTATGAAATGTTTGATAAAATTATTTTAAAAATTGTAAATTGAAGCTTTGTTGCAATTTTAACATTGAGAACGTAATAAAGTATCTGAACATTATTTAGAAAGTATTATTAATAAGCAGCTATTGCGATTAAGAAGCAAGGATGTAAGGATCGGCTGTACCGATACTTATAAGGGTATTAAAAAATTTATGTATTTATAAAGCAAGGCGGATAAATTACCAGGTGGTAGCGATGGCAACCCAACGAAGTTTTAATGACGAATTCGTCGTGTTGGACGTACTTCGTCCAATAATCAACAATCTGTTTAAGATTTGTATAGTTATATATATATATATATATATATATATATATATATATATACCAATCTTAAACAGATTGTGTCGATATTGAAACTCTTTACAAATATTATTTAATTTTCCCTCCCCCTGTAGAGATTATAATTACAGATCTAAAAATCTATTTTTATGACTATAAAAAATTCTTATTTTGAAAGCAGTTAAATTGCATTTCTTTTTAATGGACACGAGCTAATGTCACCAGCATAATTTTTTCCTGGAAATTTTTAATATCCAACGGCATCAAAAATAAAAAGCCACCAGGGAATAAGTTAAATGAAGAGTGCGTGCGAACAGTTATTAAAAATTTCGTTGATCATTTTTAGGTAAAAGTTGAATATCATGCACTAAATAAAAACTTGTTTGTTTCTAAAATATATATTTATAATTTTATAAAAACTGTAATATTTATTCAACACAAGAATCTTTATTTATTTACACCAGTTGAAAGTGATGACTTACTTTTCTTTTCAATTTTACGTTAAGTCATTTGTTTTATTTCAGCAAGAAATAAATGAATAAATGCATTATGTCAGTATTTAATATGTACATATTTTAATCGAATGCATTGTAAAACACACACTATACTGTTTAAAACAATGCAGTGATGGTAAAAATACATCTATAAATTATTCATTGAAGTCACGTGAAAATTCTAAAAAAAAAAAACAAATTTTAATGTTCATCAAAGTTGTAATCTTTTGACTATCACAGATGAGTATTTTTTTAATATTAACTTGTTGTTTGAGGATACATGTTGGAGAAGAAAGGACTTGGGAGTCCGAGGTTAGACAGGCAGGGTATAAAAAGTGAAATTTTTGTAAAATTCAGACAGTTCTATTTTCCAAGTCAAATTATAAAAACCGATATTTATCGATGAAGAGTAATTCTTTGAGGACAGTATAAAGCAAAAACATTAGTATGAAGGAAAAAGAATAAATTTTTCTTTTTTCTAACTTTTTTTTGGAACATCACCTGGCAGACTACAGTGACAGATGGTAGACAAATATCAGATTTATAACGGAAACGATATAAAATAAGGTGCCAATTTGTTGAGACATTTTTAGTAACAACTTTGTGAGTCTTCTTCAAACCAAATTAGTTAATTTCCATAAACAACTCACGCTACAACCTGAAAGGTCCTGTCATTGGCATCAAAACAAACTTTATAAAATTTTCCGTTTCAGATAAAAAAAATTAATGAAATTCAATAGTCTGAGTAAAGCGATGCCTTTCTTGTCTTTCTTTGCTAGAATACAGCAGAAGACGATCATCAACCCTTTCAATTATTTAATTTTCGAAGGCGTAAAAAAGTCATTAATTTGTTTCTACTTAATTCAAAATATTCATTGCCCTCTGAAAAAATCTGTATACAAAATATTGTTAAGCAGAAATATCGACAACTTTATCACTCCTATTTGAACCTAAGTTGCCATTTGTCAATCGTCAATAATTTCTAAAAAGAAATAAAAAGAAAAATGCAGGAATTAATGGTAAACGCTTGTCTTATCAGAATTTCTTCTCTTACGCTTGCAACCAATGTTTCACCCAATTGTCAAGTAAAAAGCTATTAGAAAATACAAAACTGTCGATGTACACAACTTAGGTCCTCCACCTTAAGAGCTTTCTTAGTAATTCTTTAAAAATTTCAAACATATCAACAACCATTTTTTCTTGTGAAAACATTTATTTAGCGTTTTTTGCTTTTGGTTATTTTTATATTCCACTTTTGTAGTCATACGCAATATGCCCCTTAACTTAAAATGTGTAAACTTTGACACTTCTAATCAATTGAAATCCGCACATTAACATGAAAAAAAAACACGGTTGGTGCTAAGTCTCCTGGGAAGAGAAGATACCACTCAAAACAAACAAAATTTAAATTACTGTTAGCAAAATCTTATGGTTGTTAAAGACCAGCAAAAGTTGTATGCAACAAACAAACAACATACAGCAATTCCTAGTGCATCGTACAACAGCAAATATTTATTATAGAAAACAACCAACTGGCAATTACCACACCCAAACTTTTAGAGAACTATTTAAAGTTGCCAGCAACGACAACAGAGAAGGCAAAATATAAACATCCAAATAGTGATAAAATAAAAATGAACGGCTGTGTTTTAAGATACAATTCATAGTTACTACTTGTATCCAACAGATACAAGATAAATGAATAGCGATTAAATAGTTAAATAAATGAACCTTTTTAAGCTTGTAATCTGTATCACAGGATGTCTGACATATTTAGTTCGTCGTTTTATTTGTGCTCGATATCAGATAGATATTTTATAAGGACTTTCATCAGTTTTCAAAAATAAGCAGTAAATGAGTCCAATAATATTAATTAGTAAAGTGAGACAAAGGTAATAATTAAACATTAACAACAGATTTAATATCTTTTTACTTAAAAAAAAATTTATAACATTTTCAAACAACAAAAAATTCTATTCATATTCTCTAATGCTTTTCAGACACATGAAAAAAATATTTAACAAATAGCGCATAATGGTTTCCTCAGTTTTTCTCGCAGCATTCTTTTGATTGATTTTTATCCACACGTGTCTAAATGCTTCCATAAAAATAGCTGGATGAAGATGATGTCGGATCTTTCTATAGTGGAATGACCTACTCGCTTTTACTTGCCCATGAATAAAAATCACAGTTGCGATCGCTATGACGTATTAAACAAACTGTCTAATAAAAAGTTTAAAAAGTTTAACTGCGTTGCTAACATACATGATTATACAGAACTAATTAAATAAAGTAAAATCAAAGAAAATAATTCCTGACATCATTTATTTTGAAATTGAAAGAACCCAACGAGTAAATAAAAACATATATATTTTGTTAGAAATTAAAAAATGTGAAAAAAAATTTTGAAAAGACAAAACTCTAAGTATTTATAAATTTTAGTAAAATGGCCACTTACTTTCTACAATGAAGTACATATGTAGTCAATTCTGTGAAGACCGATTCTTAAGCAGTATATATCCACTTTTTGTTAGAAAGTTTCAAATTTAATGTATCACAGATACAATGGATGGTGAAGAGTAATAAAATATCTGTACTGTTTAGACTTTGCAAATACACGTTATGTTAGTTTTTACGACTCATTCAGTTTTATAAAATAAAACCTGCTAGCATATGTATGTAAATCACAGGGCCCTTTTGTAATACACAAAAAAATTTTTGCACCTAATAAAGATTTTATTTATTTTCAGATTGGACATTTATTAAAGTTTTAATTAATTCAATTATTTAATTAATTAGGAATTTAATGTGTAATTTTCCAATTAAATATGTAATTCAGTTAATTAAAACTTTAACTTCAATTTAGAAACAAATAAAATATTTAACAGTTTTTTACAGGCGGGTTAGTCCGCTTACTTAAATGCGTAGCACTTAATTGCATATTGTCAATTGTTTCTTCTTATCTGTAAAACTCAAACAACAATTTATCACATAAATTACATTTCAGGATTCAGTATGTATAGCGACACTAAAGCATCTAATGATTTGTCGCAAAACTTAAAATGAAAGATATAGGAAAAAGTGTTTTTGATTATTTTAATCTTTCCGTCTGCAGAAAATTTTCTATCTCCCTGCGACGAATAATTAGTAAAGCTTAGATCAATAACTGGATGCTTTTAAACTCATAAATATGAAAATGAAATTGCATGAATAATAAATAGAATAATGAAAAGAACATGGAAATTATATTTCGCAAATATTTTGATTTTATCCTACAATATAATAATGATTGTCTCGTAGCACATAACCTCTATTCTAGTCTTTAAAAATAGATTAATGCAGTTGGTAAAAAATAGCACTTTGGATTGGCGAACAAATGAGTTAATACAAATACGATAAAAAATTTGACTAACAATATAACAGGTTTCAATAAAAATTTTTATTTAATAAAAAAAATATTTTAGTCACGATAAAAAAACTTTATATTTGATTATTAAATATTTATTATTGTTAATTTTAACTTCTTGTTAAACATTATTTGTTATTTGCTGTGAGAAAAACTATGCTATATAATTTTGTAATAAAATTTAATAATTTGTACGTTCCGACTTTTTTTTTAAGTTGTCAAAAAA
Source organism: Cistogaster globosa (assembly GCA_937654795.1). Taxonomy (NCBI): domain Eukaryota; kingdom Metazoa; phylum Arthropoda; class Insecta; order Diptera; family Tachinidae; genus Cistogaster; species Cistogaster globosa. The sequence goes on from OW569407.1 coordinate 27,323,045, forward strand.
CTATTGGAACCTACACCGTATTAAATTGAAGTATTTTTAAAGCCAAAATTTATTAGAAAAAATAAGTAATTACACATACTTATAAAATAAATATAAACATACACTTTTATCTTTATTAAATATTTAACATTATTTTTATACTATAAACATAACTATATTCGTATTAAACAATGGTTGTTAACAATAATATGATTTGATTACAATCATAACATTAACTCGTGAAAATATGATGGTTACCTCAAGCATGTATTTTTCTTGTGTGGGACTGTTAAGTGAAGTGTTTCATTAATTCGTTATCGATGTATTAAAAAAATTTCATTTTTTTAAATAACATGGAATCTCGCATACTTGGTGGAGTCCCAAAACTAACAGAAATATTTGTTTGTTTCTAATAATAACCAAATAAAAATTGTGAACAAAACATAACAGGTAAAAAAGTGTTTGAGTTATTAAACAAAATGTATGAAAAGAAAACTTAATGTGTTTCAATTTAGCCTTTTCCCAAGTCACAAGCCAGCAAAGCAGAATCTGACAACACATTACCTTAAAAAATAAAAAAATAAAAATACACAGAGCTTAAAAATAAATATAAATATACGTGAATACATACAAATGAACATAGAAGAACTAATTTTATTCAATACGAGTAAATACTAGCGATTTATTTTCGTTCATACTTTATCAGTATTTTTCAGTGGTTTTTTGTTGTTGTTTAATACAAGTATTATGGCTGGTCAGTTAAGAAAGTCTGTTGCTGTATGAGTGAATATATGGAAATATGGATATATGCATGTTTATAATGTATGGAATAATATGGTTTGGTTATTTAGGTCATTTAGACAGCTTTACAGCCCAGCCAGAAAGCAAGCAAGCGAACGCTGGCTAGCTAGCTGTCTAGCCGGCTGTATTAACTTGTAAGCAAAAGTATCCTCCAAAGACAACAGCAAACCTAATGCTAAACAAAAACAAAACAAAACAAACAAAAAACAAGTTTCTATAATAGACCACCATCATTCTAAATTGGAATTTTTTGTTGTCTATGTTGCTGTTGTTTGTTAGTTACAACTAAACATCTACTCCTCCCAAACAAGAAACTCTATTAGATGGTCATCACTAATATAGTGGAACACAACACAGCATAACACAATAACAATAACACGAACACAATAACATACACAACATTAATAATAATGTGCCAAAAATGAAAATTTGAAATGGAATTCAACAAGAGAAAAATTTACTAAGGAACGCGCTGAAGCGCTGCAAATAAGTCAGTCAGACATACAAATACGAGTTGTATGTTACATAAGATTTTTAACAAATGCTTTACTGTTGCTGTATGCGATTTTTCATTTATTAATTTCTTAGACGTCATCATTCAATATAAGTAAAAAAAGCAAAAGAAAAAGTCCATCGAAGCATACATTATATACCCATCAGTTCAATATGATGAACCGCTGCCTGATTTTGTTAAACTAGTGATTAAAGTAAAAAAGTATGTGTTTCACTTTGTAATTTCATTAATTTTTATTTGTTAGTCAATTAAATGTACAAATTTTCCGACATCCCTTCGAATGATTTATCAGAGTTGGTTTCGAGAATTTCGCTGAGATATGAATTTTCATCGATCAGTAGGTAGAACACAAATAAAAAATAAGTTTTATATAAAATTTTACATAAAAATAAAATCGGCTCTTAATGGGTTAAGCACTATTAATAATTTTAGTATTTTCTGAAAGATCTCTCGAAAATCTTTTGAAGCGACACCCATACTGATATCAAAAAAAATATATAAATATGGTGCACAATCGTACTTTTTTATAAAGAGTTGAGGCCCATAAGTCGGAAAATATAGGCGAGCAAAAAATTTTTTATTTGATATTTTTGTATACTTTTCTATTCTCTATCGTCCCCTATATATGTTTTTATACCCTCCACCACAGGTGGAAAAACAGTCCATCTAAGTTTGTCATAAAGAAAAGTCACACCAAAGAGAGCAAAATACTTCACACATATAGATATTTTTTCGGTGCAAAATCACTAATATATTCCCATTTTAAGTACAAGTCTAATTGAGTGCAGAGAAAAAATTTTCCCGGCATCCTTATTTAGCTACAAACATCTGTAATGTGAACTAGCATTTTTCTCCACACATTGAATTCTGCTAAGGTCAGAGACTTCCTTGGAGGTATGTTTCTGGAAACCAAATGAGATTTACAGCAACACATACTTTATAGAGAAAAGTAGTTGAAAAATCTATCCAAAAAAATTAATCAACTACGTCCTCTAAAATTACGATCTAAAATAAGAAAATCACAACTCAAGTTTTATGGATGATCACACAGAGACTTACTATGGTTACTTTTAGAATATTATTTTATTTTATATAATCTTTAGTCAATATTTTTTTATGTAAAACTGTACATTCATTAGGATTGCAAGGTCTTTCTTTTATCCATTCACACTTAAAATTAAATGAAGCTTTAATAGATCAGAGAGTAGATGATACCAACTTCAAATTGGTTTTTTAGGTGAAAGCTCATATTTTGTTTTTTGTTTGTTTTGTTTCAAGCAACTCTATGCGGTATAGGGTTTCAATACGCTTCTTGCTGTTACACTTAAAAATATATAGGGTTTCAAGTAACTCATATAGTATAATAATTTACGTTCTTTTAATTTATATGGATATAAAAACACACAAAATATGTAGTTTTTATTTTTAGAAAGCCAAGCACACCATAACGAACTCTTGCTTAAAACAGCTGGTCTTAAATCAAGCGTTGAAGGCGATAAATCGATTTTGACTTTTTTAATCAATGCAATTTTAAATAATGATAAGTCAGAAGGCACTATATCTAGTATTTTTAATTTGTGAATTAAACAATTGATTACGATTCGTTTGTGATCGTACATCGTGATTGTCACGGATGTAACGATTCCATTCCTTGTAGTCAAGGAAGTAAGCACGTTTACTATAAATAATGTAGGCCAGGGTTCAACCCCTGTGGCAACCAAAAAATTAAAATATGCTATTTTCTGCTTAATGGTATAAATACGTAATCAGAATTAAACAATCCAGTACGCAGCCCCCTTCATCGGTACTTCTACATAGCACATTCGCCGGCGATGTTAATTAACTAATAAAACGGCTATACTTTCACCATCTGTTCTTTTCTCTCCTCTATCCCTTTCTTAAGGCATGTAGCACGTTCACTCACTAATTAAATAGGCAGCGTTGCCTGAAGTGCTATTTCTGTTAAAAAAAAAATAATAACAATCGCGTAAATAAAAAAACTACAGGTGAAAACCCAAGAAAAGGTCATGTTAAACATTTTATCTTAAAATTTAAAAAAGTAAAAGATATATAAGTTTAAGGAAATTTTTGTAAATAAAAAGTTATTGAAATCGGATCACATTTCAAAAATTTATAATTTTTGAAACATTTGCCAATGTTAACGCCCTGATGAGCTACCCTGTACTACAAGTGGGTGCATCCAAGAGTAAAAGGATAAAAGAAATTCGTTTTATACTTAAAGTTAAAAAGTTTCAAATTTTTATTTTTTTTTCGTATCTCATTTCACTGTGTGACAGAATCACCTTTATACAAGTGGAATGAAATATTGGCTTAAACTATGAATTCCTTAAGATGAAATTGACCTTAAATTAATAAGGCAAATAAAATCAGATGGTTAGTTAGTGATCTGCCTGCTTAGAAAGAAATAAACAATTTAAAAAAAAATTATTAATCTGTAGAAGTCCAATAGGGTAGAGAAATCAAGAAATCTATGCAAAACTTGCATAGATTCGATAGCAAAACATTTTATAAATGTTCACGTTTTTTTTTTCATAAGTCTTCAATGAGTCTTTTATTAACACATTCCGAACTTGTACCTTGGAGATTTGACTTCTCAACAGCTTAAGATACCACCCTTTTTTACTGAAAAACGAATAATTTTACTTCATTTTTGTTTTGTTTTTTTGTTGTATTAACTTTGAATTTCTTTTTTGACACAAGCTGCATCAAATTAAAAAAAAAAAACCAAAATAACCGTCGCACAGTGGCACATATTTTAAGAAGGCGGCCAAAAATCATTTTTTTGTGGTTACCGATCTTACTGTTTTCTTAATCATTCCGAATATTTTGTTAAAATGATTTTTTTTAGTAAATTCTAATTTTCACATTACTATAATTTTTTTTTGTTTTAAAAGATATCAAATCAAAATAATTTTTTTAATTATGCAGTTTGTTAGTAATTAGTGCTAGGAAAATAAAGTCGTTACGTTTTTTTGAAGTTGTTAAATTTTTTGTTTTAAAAAGGTTAAAAATTCTACAAAAATCTCGTGCTTAATTGAGCATAACTTCCTCCATTCAAACCGCGTTAAAAAAATATTTTTCCGTGTTATAGCCCAAAACCTTCCCTGCACATCTGTACCCCATTATATGTGCGCCAGGTTGCGACCTTGTGCACCAGAGCAATTTTTCTGAACAAAAGTCAGGTATTTTGTACAAAAATTATAAATGCATACGAAATAAGAAAAAAAAATTTTGTTATTATTGAATTTTTTTTAACTTTTTAACCAAGTGTTAAAGCCAATTTTTTTTTTCAAATCTCCTTAAAAGATGGCGTTTATAACTTTTGCGATGGAATCTAGTAATATGCAAATGCACTATATTATACCTATCACATTTGAGTTGGTAATGGCAAATATATCATAAAACAATAAGATCACAAAGGAATATAAATCCGAAATAATAAAATAATGAAAAAGGAAGTCTTAAGTAAAATACGTGAATGCACATGTTTATTATGTCATTCTTTCGAATGTAAGTTTTATTATCAGATAGGTAAGGAAATGTAAGCTAGTTCCTTGCTTAATTGAATAACACAATTTTGTACACAAAAGATGTGCGCGCACAGTGCACATGATGATCTGTACCTGATTATTCTTAGTACCTGTTGTTTTGCAGAAAAACGAAAGATAAAATGACAAATTTAAGGAATATATCTTAAGTTAGGCCTTATAACCGTCGAACCTAAATAAGGAGAAGGAAATTCGAATGATGAAAATACTGCAAGAAGATTTTTTCCGATCGAAAAACTACAGCGTCTATCACAGGTGTGGATTATGAGTTAATAAAATGATTCAAAATCATATTACAGGTCTTAGCATGCAGCTGAAAGATAAATACAAAAAGATTTGGTGATTACGCCAATAAGACAGCTGCACTTTACAATGAAAAATACTCTTGGAGATATATGTCTTCAATGGTTCATAAAATTTTGTATATTGGGGAACAAATCATTCAATATAATTTGCTATCAATAGGAGATCTGTCTGAAGAAGCGTAAGAGAAAAAAGAATAAAGATTACAGATTCTTTCGCGAACATAGCACAAGAAAAACGTCTAGATGTTGTACTAATGAAGACCTTAGCACCATTTTGTTGTGTACTTCAAATCCATATATGTCCCACATTCGACAAAAAGAGAAAACAACTCCAGTCGAATTAAAAGAGGAGGCTAAACAAATATTAGAAGATGAAAATCAATGCTAATTAGAAAAACTTTTTACTAAAATTGCTTAATTTATAGTGGCTCTTTGATTTGAAAACATACGTATGTATGTAAAGTAATTAATATTTATTTTATAAATTATTACATATATATTTAAAAATAAAATAAAACTTTTTTTTTTCATGAAATTTGCATGAAATTTTTCTTTGTTGGTTAAGCAAGCGGAGTAAGCAATATGGTATTGCTGAAATTTTGAGGAGATGTTACTGTTGCTTATGTTCATTTGTAAATAAAGCATATTGCTGCAACTTAAATAAGGAATTGAGAAAAAAATGCCTAAAAAAATTGCATAGTGTAAATCTGGACTTTAACTAAAACAGGATTTTTCATTTTTGTTATCAGAAAAGTTTGAAATTTTTAAAAATTTTAAATTTTTTATTTCAAAAGAATGTTAAAAAAAACAAGTTTTGGCCCTTGTTGCTTTTAAGCTTAAAAAATTTACGGGGGTCAAAATTTGGCGTTTCCTGACAAGATTTAGTTTACAAAACTATTAATAACTATATTTTGTAATAATAAGAATTATACATCCATATGAAATAAATTTATTTTAATGTTTCAACACTTGTCTTTTATACTCAACTTCAATTAATAATGGTAACGAATATTAAACCATTCTTAACTTATTTTGTCGGTCAACTTTTATGCTTTTTATCAAAAATTAAAGTTTAAAATCACACCTACCAAAGAGAAAAAACCGCATATCAGAATTCCGATCCAATTAAAAGTTACGGATTTTTGACCGCCTTCTCGCCAAATGTGCCACTGTGCGTCGTGGTTATGTGAAGTATTTTTAAAGGCTCAAAGTTCGCATGCGCGTCTTATATTGAAAAAAAAACAAAGCAAAATATATAACTGCGTCGCATTTTTTTAGTTACTTTGACTGTTTTCATTGTTGTTATTTTAACATGGGGCTTATAATTTGTTGTACATGTTGAGTTTTATTTAGCACCAACCAGGGATGGAAACTTAAACATTTTTATTGTAAATTTTCAAATGTTAAACTTGGACTTGGGGAGCACAAATTTACTGCTGGTGGACCATGCATTTACCGTTAATTGCTCAACTGAACTAATAAGAGAGACTGAAACCACATTTTAGTAAAACTAAATATGACGATATTTAAAAATTTTATTTACTAAATGAAGCTGTTCTTTTTTTTTTTTTGAAATTACAAAATTATGAAATTGGAAAGTTAATGGAAATTTACCGGAAGGCAAAAATGGTTCACAATGTTTTTTACAGAACCAACCGCAAAATTGCATGAAAAATAAATTTAAGAGCCTTAAAATAATTAACATTGATAGTCACAAAAATATCAAAAATAATTGGCAGCTTCTTTCTTATTAATATTTTTGTTTTCATATTTTAAAGGCTCTAGAATTCAACAGAAAGTTCATTTTCCATCTTTGCAGTTTATTGTGCTGCGACTAGTGATTATATCACACCTGTATTATTTCTAAGCATAAAATGTCTGACAACGTGTATATAACGACCAGTTAAACTCTATTCACAAATTTCACTTTTACTGTTATTTGTTTTTAGTTTTTGTACCTCTTTAGTAATTAAATAGGAAAAAATGTTTGAAGAGTCATGTATGTAACCAATCTAGGTGTTAAAAAACAAACGCTGCAGCGCGCTTTATGATCAGAAAATAAATACACTGCACCATGTGTTCTTTGAAAGTATTTAAACAAATCTCTGCCAACAGTGGACTAAACTGAATTTTATTACTTTTAAACCAAATTTTCATTACGAACGCTTTGCGAGAAATTTGGGACAATGACATATCCCATGACATCTGAAAATAAAAGCGGCACAGAAATTTAGAAACTTTGGTGGGAAAGAGAGGATATATTACCCAACTTTAACGCATGAAAACGAGTATTTATCAATTCATATGCATTAAAGTCTACTATTAAACTTTAATTTTTGGATATATCTTCTTTATTCTAAACCACCAGCACATCGACAGTGACCACGTTCTTGTCAGTTTTCCCTCCAGGATTCCAAAATTTAGTCTAAAAAATTTGGAGTGGGCAATTTTAGTATTTAAGATGTATGTGACAGTCCTTAACGTCACTTAAACCTGATAAAGGCAAAATAGATGAATGAATTGCTGCTAACCACAGTTTTTCACAAGTGTGATCGTGATATAGCCTGTTATCTATGATTTTCTTCTCAAACATCGAGAAAAATACACATATCTAAGTGCATTAAATTTAGAGACAAAATATGAAAACAGAAAAGTTGAAGCAGCTTGAAGTATGCTGATATATTTTCTAGATCTGACGCCGCACAGTGGCACATATTTTGAGAAGGCGGCCAAAAATTAATTTTTTGTGGTAACTGATCATAGTGTTTTCTTTATCATTTAAAAGTAAATACCAGTAAACCTCGAGAGATAAAAGATTAGACTATAACACACTGAACAGGGTGATCCAAAATAGACTTTCCGAATATTTTGTTAATATGAAATTTTTTTTAGTTAATTCTAATTTTCAAATTACTATAACTTTTTTGTTTTAAAAGATATCAAATCAAATACATTTTTTTTAATTATGCAATTTGTTAGTTATCAGAGCTAGCAAAATAAAATCCTTAGGTTTTTAGAAGTTGTTAAATTTATTGTTTTAAAAAAGGTTAAAATTCTTCAAAAACCTCGTACTTAATAGAGCATAACTCCCTCCCGTCAAACCACGTCAAAAAGATATTTCTCTGTGTTATAGTCCAAAACGTTTCCCGCACATCTATACCCCATTATATGTGCGCCAGGTGACGACCTTGTGCACCAAAGTTCAGGTATTTTGTACAAAAAATATGAATACATACGAAAATTAAAAAAAAAAATTTTCTACAGAGTTAATTTTGAATTATTTTAACTTGTTAACACAAAGTTAAAGACAATTGTTTTTCAAATCTCCTTGATACGTTTTTTTTTTTTGTAAATTCAAAATGCTATATAATAAATTAGTTTCGTAGCTTTATGTAAATAAATTTGTATAAAATGAATTTTATTTTTTTTTTTTGATTTTGAATTAATGAAATGATGGAGTGGTAAGTAAAGAAGTGATCCAGTGTTCTGTGGTTCGTAGGAAAACGTTTTTATGGAAGCTTCTACGACATGGTTGGGAGGGAAAATCAGACGACCATCTATCTCAAAACTCTTTGTGTAGTATACTGTGTGTGTAATCCTAGTTCAGTCAGTTTTGTGTTTTTGTTCAATTTAAAGTGTTCGGATACGCGGCTGGTGAGAAGGGTTGGAACCTCCTGAGAAGACATAAAACAAAGAGCTAGGCCGAAACCTTGCCAGGCCAACCGGTCCGTAACAATATGGCGGTGTAGAAATTACTCTATTCATTGTGTGATTTTAAGTTAGGGATACTAAAGCGGAAATCCCTAGATTTAGAAAATAAATCCCACATTTTCTCGGAAGCTTAAATTTTTTGACGTATGAAGAAAAATTTTTATGTCAGAACAAATTTATCAATACTTTAGATTAAATAACATACATACATACAATATCTCCTTGAAACAAGGCTCAAACACAGAAATAAAAAATACAAAACTTTCCAAACTGTTCTGTTGTGGATAATAATACAAAAATTTGGTGCAAATTACCCAATAAATTTTTAACAATTTTCTTTTAAAAATGGTCTTAGTTATTTTTTTTAATACTGAAAATTACCTGGATGTATTTTTTATAATTAAGAGTAAGGTAAAAGTCACCCTTTTCTTTGAATAGGCTTAAAATATAAAGCATTAATGGCAAAAATTAAAAAAATAAATAATTTTTAAAAGGCTTAATATAATGTACTTATATTCGAAATTATAAGCTTACAAAATAATGAAGAAAGAAAAACTATTTTCAAATTTCTGTATTTTTTTAAGAAAACAGGAAAAATTAGATTTAAGACTAAACTTAGGTCTCAAGGTCAAATAATAATTTGAAAACACATACATATGTACTTTTATAATAAAAAACGGTCGAAGAAAATTGAAATTATAATAAAGGTGAAAATGTTAAAGTATCAGAGTTAAAAGCAACTTAATATAACGCATTACGAATTATGTCATTGTTGATTCGTGCACATGTTACAAGCGTAGGAAACTGCATTTACACTCCAACATAAATTTGCATATTTGTTTAACATTAAACAAACAAAAACGAAGCAGAGCTATTAAAATATTCATTTTGACAGTTCAGATACAACTTTCTTAAAGTGTAAATGTACCCAAAAACAAATAAAAAATCACACAAAAAAGAAGAAGAAAAAACAAGCAAAAAGGAATCTATAAAAAAAATTAAAAATATGCAAGCGTATCAGTAAAATGCACATTAATTTGAAACTAATTTGAATATTTTTTATTTGTTGGAGGTGCAAGCAATGTTGTAGAGGAATAAAAACTAACCTACGATAAGCTAAAATCCGTAAATACTCGTCCGAAATGAAATGAATACAAAAGAAATTAAATAATCAAAAGAGTGTAAATGCTGATTATAATAAAACAAATAACGAACTATAACAACGGAATTATTTAAAGACACACTGTATGGAAATAAGAAAAATAAGAAATGACAATCTTTGGTAATACCGAGTACACACACCGGATTTTTTTATTTTCAGGAATTCTCAACTTTGTGGAAGAGAAAAGAAGTGCAGAATCTACCTATTCCTCGTTTTCTTACCCACAAAATTAAGAATTGCTGTAATAAAAGTTCACGTGTATGAACTCGGTATAAACGAAGCTAGTATAGGTTAAATATGTTGCGTCCAACAGAAGACCGGCTATGCAGGAAATCATTAGTTAGCAAAACCGTTGTTGCTTTAAGTGCAGACATTATGACACTTCCAAAAGTGACAGCATGACCATACTAAACCCGACACAATGTTCATGGGCACTATGAAGTTTTTCAAAGCGACATAATTTCCATGGGCTATGGCATGCCAGCATTATTAGAGTTTGTTGTTTGGCCGCTGCATAACCAGACTTAAAGTCGGATCATAATATAAAAGCGGCTGCATTATATTTGAAAACGTACACGCGATGTTCTGCCATATGAATTGCAATCTTTTTCCTCCAACTTAGCAACGTAAGCAAAGAAAGTTTTATAAGAAAAAATTAACAAAGCCGAAGGAAATCTATTGCTTGGTTGACAAATGATCTTCAAACAATAGTAATTATTACACCAACAAACGTGGTGGAAGAATATACTGGCATTATCAGGGTTGCATACTTCAGTTTCAATGACGGCCAGAGGAATATTCTAAATCTCAGAAACTAATAAGTAGGTAGCTTCAAATGCCGGAAGAGTCCATGATTAAGATAAGTATGGGCCAATGATGGCGTGACCACTTTTGCGTCTGCGTACTTACATAATGATGAGTATATGGAAAGAAACGCTCAGGAGAACAGCTTTAACCGGAAACCCTACTGAAAAGAAATTCTCATTGCACCTGCTAACAAGACGGTTATTTGTACGTAAATAATAATACGTAATAAGTAAAGTTACACTGATGTGGGTGCAAAGAGTTGATGACAATATAGGAAACGTAGCAGCAGATGCAAATAGAAAAATAAAAAATAGCTTTAATCGACTGTATCATGTGGGTCAGCTTCTCACATCATAACTTTGCAAAGATGGCAAAGGACAACTACAGGCATGAATTATTCACAACGAGCCTTTAGTAAAAGAGGGGAAACCGGTCTTAAATACAATCAGAGTACCCAGATTTAGACAACACCTTAGTAATCAAAAATTACCGAGCTGTAGAGTGGAGATCACAGGCATAGTAGCCTATTGAATGGCGCAGAACTTGGTGATGACCCGGATGAGGAGAAAAAAGATTGAAAGATAAACTATATTAAGTGAATAGAAGAATAATGCCTATAAATTTACAATATTATTTTTAAAATCTTAGTCCATTTCAAAGTGTAAATCGGTCTGCCAAAAAACTAAATTGTTGCATTTGCAATGTAAAAAATAAGTAAGAGAGAGCAATTTTCAACTACCGCTTTATCTACAAAAAACACAATTTGATGCACCTTATTCCCCGAGGAATCCTTGGTCCTTCCTTCGTTACAAATGAGAGCAGCGAAGGAAAATACTAAACGTCCGGCAATATAAAGCCACGAATGCTTAATATATGGACGGCATTATATGCTATACATCTGGGCAAAATCCCATTCTACTAAAAGAAACATTTTGTAAATATTTTTTTTTCTCCATCACGCCCGTAATATCATAAATTTAAAAACATTTGAATTATTTTCTCTCGTGTTACTAGAAGTCCTTAGTTTACGTGAGCAAATCAACAACTTTGAATTTGGAATACCCTTTACTTTTGTTTTACATATCTATTTTAAAATAAAGTAAAATTAAAAAATGTGTTCATCCTTTTTATACTGGTTTGTTGCCTCGTTTTATACGAAATCCATTATTAAAAAATGGAATTGCCAGTTTTTTTGTATGTAATATCCTTTGATTTATATCAACAGCATTTAAACCAAAATTGAAAGACAATTTTGAGCTCCTTCTTTTTTTTTTTTTTCTTGTAACTGTCAGGACTACCATCTACGTTTAATAAAGAGACTTTTGTTAAAATGGTGCATCATTTATTTTCTTATTCTTCCACTTTTTTGTTTGTATAAAGCTTTAAAGCTTTGCAGTCATATACATACATACATACATATGTCTTAAGTGACTCTTTAAACGCTTCAAAAGTCATCGTTAAATAATTTTAGTGCAACAACTACAGCAAAAACAACTCTTTTGTTTTGTTTTCATTTCTTTTGTTGTTGTCTCTGTCTTTAACGTTTTTATTTATTTATTTTTTGGTTTGCTATAGTGGCGTCGTTATCGTGATCGTCTTTTCTAATGATCAAAATAAAACTTGGAACACGTAATCGTTGTTTTTGCTCTTTCTTATGCAGTCAATAGAAACAGTCATTAATTACGCTGCCTCTGCTACCACCATAATAATCGTTTTCACTTTCTATGCTACAAAAACAAAAATTTGTTAGGTCTTAAACCTATAAAAGCAATAACAACAGCAAACAACTTAAATCGTAACGAATCAAGCGACATGCTGACCCAGTTTCTCACATACTGGAAATGTTTTATGACTTCAGTCTAAAGCGTTTCGATCGTAGCAACAGCAACAAAATACGAACAGTTTGTTTATAAAGATTGTTTGCATGAGTGCATTTTGGTTGAGAAGAGTTGAGTGTTTCTTTGTATTAGATAGTGCACGGTGGCTTAGGAACTAAATTCGTTGACTAAATATTTGTTTTTTGGTTATATCGATTTCCAAAACTTTAACTCTAGTTAATAGCGATCATGTAATTAGTGCATTTGGGAAATTACCAGATTGCAGACCGCGCTGGTATGCTGGCGTTAAGCACGGACTAGGGCTTGCCGTCTAGGGATGGTTCTTGCCAACACGTCTTCTACTCTTCCTTTCCCATACTTACTGCGTTAGTTATTAATTTAAACCCCCAATAATTAATCATTTAATTGTAAATATAAACCTTTTTATTTTATTTATTTGAAACAAAATTTAATTTTTGGTCATTACAAGGAAAAAAAATGCACGTCAACTTGTGGCACAAATTTATAACAAAATTATCTCTTTGATTTAAATTAAAAATGCAAAAATTCAAAAACAAGAATTTTGATTAGAAATATATAAATAAATAAAAAAAAAATTAGTATCAGCCATTATATAGAAAAGTTTAATTTAGAGAAATAATTAGATGATTTTATCACAAATAACTGGTTTTATTTAAAACATTTATTAATTTATTTGATCAACTTTTCGTATTGCTTTTTCTTTAATTTTATTGGTTTCCACCCGACTTTCTCCCTAAAATGTATTCACGATTTGGGCAGGAACTGCCGTCAGTACGCGACGTGTCCTACGTCTTTTGTTCAGGCGCGTAAATATGTAATAAATAAATTTTATATTCCACCTTAGATTATTTTTTCTATTCACTTTTGAAAAAAAAACCCACAAGATGATTTTGCTTATGTAGGTATTTTCCCTAATTATAATTAAAATGGCCAAACCTAAATTAATTTATTTATTTATTTGAAGTACGTGACTCGTTCGTGTTATAGTCTGGTGCTCGAATGGCTGTAATTTGACACCCTAGGAGTGGTGGTGTCCTCCTCTGCAGTTGATGGGTTCCTCAATGGAAGTGACAGTGTTAAAAGTGGTGCCGTGTTAATTTTATCAAATGATAATCTAATTACGTTTAGATCTTTGAATTTTTAGTCTGTTGAAACAATAGTTTTAATTATTTGGCTTTTAATATTTCGCTCTTTTAGTTTTTTATTAACATAAATTGTTTATTAAAAACTTTTATTTCTATCTAGTTTTTTTTATTATGTGTACCAGTATTTATTTTTAGTGTCATTCCTTAAAAATCTTAATTTTCGAACAAAGTAAACTTTTCAGAAAACTACTGAGTTGCACTTTTTTTCTAATTGGAATCAAAATTGTATTTATTTATATGTATTTCCGGCTCACCTTGGCTTTCCGATCGCTCAGTAATTGAAAAAGGGCAGAATAATGGTCACTTTCACCGAAGAAACCATTAGACGCCACAATATATCGTCTTAACCCCGTTTCAATTAATTGTTTTGGCTTTTCAACATTTGAGAGCCTTATTTTCCCGTTGCCTTTTTCCTATCTTCCTCTATTTTGATTCATTTTCTATTAATAGCAGAAATTCTGCCTTACCTTTCCCTTTCACCTGGTGCACATTTTGCTAAACACAAATATTTTATACGTTATTTTTGAGAAAAATTTTGGTTTTTTTATATTTGGGAAGAAAAAAATAGCATTCCTGGCAAATTCTCATTATTAATCCACTGCTCTTTTTTGTTAAGTTGCAATGATCGTTTGTAATTTCTACAATATTCATTTCCGATCCCATAAAGTATATGTACATTTTCTTGATCCTTATGCATAGGGGAGTCGATTTAATGATGTCCGCCTATCCATAAGCGGGCTGGTCTCAGTTTTGCGATGTTCCTAGATGAGCTGCAAAAAAATTGTAACCCTAGTTCTTTTAGACATGGATAGTTCCGAAAGAGGTTTACTGAAATTTAGAAACATCAGTATAAAAATAGTAGCGATATGCCATAAACAAGACAAGCGTCTCTATTTTCCTTTTGTGAGGCGGTTACACTTTAAATTATCTGATTAACCGATTATGTGATTAACCGATCTTAAACCTAATGAAACCTTTTAAACTGTTATCTAACCCAAAGCGGATTATGTGGTCCATAAAATCTTATACACCATGATAGTATTACTATCTATTATTATTTATTTCTAACTTAGAGTTAAAAAATAGTAAGTAATAGTTTATGCCTCTCTTTTAAAGTGTAACTTCTTCTTCTTTAAACAAAGTCTCTCTTAATTGAGAGCTATTATGTGGGTTTTGGTTTTGCTATCTTTTTTAAAGCTTTATTTAGAGATTTATTGTGTACGTGAGCCTAGCCAGACTTGATCATAAAAGCTTAAAGTTTTTTAGCATATAAAACTGATCTAAAAAAACAATTTCTTTAAGAAATATTGTTTATGGTTATAAAAGTCTTACCCTACTTCTTTCTATCACAGGTTTTTTTATAAACATTTGTTAAAAAAAGCTTATTCTGGAAATTATTTAGAGGGTTTCTCATGCATTTATATCTTTTTATACTACGTTCAGACATTGTAATATTGAAAAATCCTAAATTAAAAAAAAAATTGTTAAAAAGATAAAAGTACAACTTCGAATCTGCAGTCCATAGCATGTGCTTAATGAAATGAAAAGTGCTTAAAATTTAATGCGTCATTAATTTACCTACTAAAATATCCTAAAAGTTCGAAAGTTACAAAGCTTTAGCTAACGAAAAAAATTATTTTTCCGAACCACTGTACGGCGATCACATACTTTTTGAACTGTCTTACCATACTTTTGCTTTTATTGCTGCCTGATTTTTATTTGTCTCTTTTTCTCTTCTGCTTTCATTTCTTTATTTTCATTTATATTGCATTTTTTACGATGCACGAATTTTGTTTATGACTGATAAATTAAAACAACAACAAAGTACTCGCTCAACTTCAACGTCATAGTTTGATTCTTAATAACGGAATCTAATATAAAATTTCAACCACTGAGTTCTGTTGCACACAACTTAATTTTGTATTTGAATACAAATTGATTTTCATGCCGATTCTTCAATATTAATTCACACTTTCTTGCACGCAATGGATAGATTAAAACACTAATTAGTCACATTTTAAATAAACAATTTCGAATTTCTTGTAAAAATTGTTATAAATGTTTCAAAATTATTTTAAACATGAATGGAAACACTGAATATTTTTTAGCGGATTTTAGTAAAAAATAACGGAAACGGAAGAAACTGAGTCGTAAAGAAATTATATTTATTTTAAGAGGATCAGTATATGTTCTGTTGGTAAAAATATCAGAACTTATTGCTCACCCAGGGACTATAAAAAGAATATTATCTATAACAAACGAAAGCTACGTTTGGGATTTGCACAAAGACATCTTGGAAAAGGGATGGACTATCGAAAATGTTTTGCCTTCAACGACAAGTCTAAACATAATGTACACATTTTTAAGTTAACTATGGCGAAAAATAAATGCTGCAAGGAAACGAAAAATTTAACGACAACAGTCATGCATGGTGATGGTAGCGTTATGATTTGTAAGAGTTACAGTTTTTAAAAACATTATATTTTAAATCGAGGCCTTCCTCACATTTTCCCTTAAGATAACTACCCCATTAATTAAGCTTTCAGTTTTTTAATGATTTGTCATACCACCCGAAACAGTATTCACCACGTCAAATGCCACGTTTTAAATGCGCAAAAGTCCAAATAGGAAAATTTCAAATAACAAGAACCCCCATGCTAAGAAACAATAACTAAATTTAATTTTTCAATAATAATTACGTAAAAGCACATTAACTTTGATTTGGGAACAAATTACGGCATTCAATAGAAATTTCAGTCGATATCGAATGCAAGAATTTGCCCTGAGCAAAACTAATAAGCTTTAAAAATTTTATTTTTGGTACCTTTTTGTCGCCTTGATGACAAAAATACTATTCTAACATCTAATGCTGCGGTTTTGTTTGACAGCCGATTTTCGAGCTGACAGTTGGTTTGTAGTAAGCTTGGTTTGATATTTTCTAATCTAAAGGTTTGCACTGGAGCAAAGCTAATGAAGAGCTAAAGTTTGATATTGTTGTTTATTTTTCGTAGAAAATTCTGTTTAGCGTTACAGCACATTTTTGGTGCACTTTACGGACCTTTTCACCTAAATTAGCTAGTATTAATCTTGATGGCAACAGGACGCACAGTGGTTCCATTTTGGACTTTTTGTAGCTAAAATCTATAACTTTCTTATTTATAATCAGATATTTGGAAAATTGGAGGGAACATTACTGAGTAAACATTCTAATTATCTGCGAAATATAAAATATATACTTTAATTAGTTTTTAAGTTATTAAAATTATTTTTTTATATTTACTTCCCAGCAATATAGAAACAAAAAGTATACCTGCGCCCTGAACACTATTCAAATATTCCGAATTTTCTAAGAGCTTTACAGCATCACTATCCAGTGTTTTGGCATATTTGCTATATTTATTCCTTAAGGATGATACATATGGATCTGAAGAGTACAATAGGTAATTAAAAACATCCTCATTGGTAAAATATTTCGAGCATTTTCAATAGTGAAATCGTTTTTAATCGAATATAACAACAAATGTAACATTGTTCTAAAAATAAATATTAAAGTCGTCGGCTTCTGAGCGCTTAATAGAAAAGTAAAAGTCTTGTATACGCGCAAGTTCTCGTACGAGAAATAGATTAAAGTGAAATTGGCATTATGAAACAACAACCACATTGGCGGTGTATTCTTCACTGACATACTCTCATTTTGTGTAAAAACAAAAACTGATCGAAATAACTTGCACTAAGTGCTTTTGCACCTACAACGTAAAGAACTATTGATTAATAACAACCTAAACGCAAATATGTATAAAAAATGCATGTTTCTATGTTTATAGCTCTTAAAGTATTTTGTAAATATTTTGCAGGTTAGCCATTGTCAAGTCAACGAACGCTTGTTTTACAACATTCGTCCAGTAAGTAACGTAAAGTTCTTCTAAGATGTTGTGCGATGTTGTGAAAACATATTGCAATTGATGAATGAATAAAGACTTTTAAAGAAAACTTAAAACTCACAGTATTCTTACCACACTTTGTTAAGCCTTTTCTGATAGAAAAAAATTTTGGATTCTTCTGTAGTAGTTTCGTATAAAGTCATCTTCCACGAGAAAATTAATTTTGATAGAAAAGTTTTGAGGGTGACAGTGGTAAAAAAATAACATGAAATGTCATGAAATATCATGTATCTTTTATATGTTTTCTTTGAAAAACTTTTTATTTGAGAATCTAAATCATTAAGTTCAGCTCGTAGTCAAAAACAATCCATTGCATAATTTAACATAGATATTAAACTGATCGAAATTCATAATGATTTCCATTTGCAAAGATGAAAACAAAACAGCAAAAAAAAGTCTACCAACAAAAAAATAAAAGTAAAAAAAATCGTATCACCTGGTTGCTAATTTTGTTTTGTCTCTGTTGTGAACAATACCAACTAACCGAAATAAAATCAAACAAACTATTGTATTTTTGATTTGTTACGTTAAAGTTTCTGCGAATATAACTTTTTAAATTGGCCACATTCACACAAACAAAATGTGTGTGCGGATAAACCAATCTTCATTAAAAAATTGCGTGACAATAATAAAGTCTCATCAAAATGCTACTTGCAGAAATATTCCCATGATTTTGTTGCATTTTTGCCTTCTTTAACTTGAAGTATGTAAATTTGTTGTAACTCATAGTATTAAGATTTAATTGAAATATATGTTTTAACATTTCTTTGTGCGAAGTTTTCAAAAACAAAGATTCGTGATTCACTGAAAAATTTTATGTCGTGTTTTTAGTCTTTTGTTAGAGCAGTTGTTATAAATATTTAATAAACTTGATTAACATTCAGTAGGAAAATAGCCATATTGACCGTACATTAATTGCAACCAATTTAAGTTAGAGTAAAAAGTCTAAGGCAAGGTCCTGTAGACATGGGCTTCAAATTTTACTTTCAAGTAAAAGTTTTAAAACTGATCTGTTTTGTTGGGCTGTCAAACAATTATGCAAGTATAAGTCCAGACGTCGGCTGTATTGATACTACGACTGCCATTATAACCAGTGCTTTGGAGATGTTATACAACACCTCGCTTCTATTGATATACAGATAATGACATTATTCATTAATGACAGTCAAACGAAAATTTTGTATCTGTTACCTGCGCATGTCAAACAATCCCTAGAGAGTACTCAAGTTTCGTATCTGTTCAGGCGTAAAGGGTACAGGGGTAATACTGTCAAGAATTATGCCAACGGTATGAAAGCAGATGTGTATACAGAAGGCTAACTGATAAATTGCGGTGCTTATTTTTGGATCTGATTTTGAAGTAATTAGGATGCTATACAACAGAAACAATCGTGGAAGAATTGGGGAATGTCCGACCCTGAACAACTTGGTTTGATATCTCTATGTAACAAGGTACATTCAGTTCACCGATTTCAAGTTCTTGTAAATTTATATGGCAACCTCAGTCTGCCGATAGTATGATCTTGTGAAAACTTGGCTTTGACTCTACTACGTTATTGCTAGCATGTAGCGAACTACCACCAACCATCTTTTTCATATATAATACCAACAATAGCAAAAAAATTCTTGTAACGTTTTCAAAATGATTCATTTTCTTTCTTCACTTCAAGCTAAAAAAACTTAATTTTTAAAAAAATATTACTTACTTCACATAAAGTAACATTTTTAAATTAAATTATTTTTATTCGATTAATTGCTTTAGTATTTCACCCAACTAAAAACTTTATTTCGGCTCAAGTTCATATTTTTCTGTTTTATAAATTATTAAACATTAAAATAATTCACTTAAGGTCAACAGTAGACAACTAAAGTAGATCACGACTGTTTAGTTTTTCCCATAGAAACATATATGTAGTCTCTATTGTAATGCTAGCAAGAGCAGGAAACATGCCATGGTATAAAGGTATAATTTCTACCAAATGGAAAATATTTCAGTCAATCACGCCCCAATTACAATCTTCATCTGATCTCACTAAATATGCAAAAAAAGGTTTTTGTCTGTGCGAACAGTTTTTCTGTCGATGTTAAAGCCCCTGCGACTTTCTCTGCTTTCTGTTATTGCAATAAAGTCATTGTTTCGTAACAGGAAATCCCACCATTATAAATAAATAAATAAATAAAATCACCGCTACTGTCTTTAGTTCAAATGCAGCGCTAATTTTCTATTCTTAAATTAATATAAATCATATGTGGAGTTACCTTTTATATCAGTAAAAAAATTTTTAAGGTCTTACGGTCTTTTTATGAGAGCGGTTTGAAAACTGAATTGTAAATGAATAAAAAGCAACACTGTTCTTTTCGTGCACAATCCATTAATAGAAACTTGCGCTTGTCTTTTTTGGATGAACGTGCACCCATAGTGACCAATAAGAATCTGTGGTTAACAAGTTTGTGACATCGTGAAATTATAGATTTTAACATGACACCCCAAACAGCTAATTTTCAATTTTAATTCTTGAGTCTATTACACTTTGCCAACAGGATGATGGTTGCAGACTTGGGTCGAGTGATGAGATGGTCATCGGACTTTAAGAAACCTTACTATTATTTGCAAGTAAAAAATATCTGGAAAACAAATGCTCCCAAGTTCAATAATACAATGCTTTTTAGTACAAAAAAAAAAAAAAAAAAAAAAACTCTTAAACAAAAAGTAACAGAACTATCAAACTGCCGTCATTGTACGTGGTTGTTATAGGGTATTTATTAATTGTTTTCGTGTTTCTTCTTACACTTAATTAAATAACTAACTTTAAAATGCATTTTATTTTTCATATTTAACATGGCCAACACGTTCAAATGTAGGCAGCAATAAGGCTCTATTTTTTTTTTTTTTTTTTTGGTTTATTTTATATAAAAAAGCTTTCGTTAATACCATGAAAACAAGACGATTACAACAATAAAGAAAGCAACTTAAAAATATAAAAATATGGTTATGTATTTTTTTTTTTTTTGGTTTGTTTGATAAATTGAAAAAAGCGAAAGTGTGACATATTTTCACTTTCAAGGCCGCATAATCAAATAACAAGACAAACAAAGCAAACCAAACAGAAACGATCTTTGAATACCCAAACCACTTATCGTAAACAACTAATTAATATTTTAAGAGTTTGGGACTGAAAAGAAATAAACGTTATTATGTTAATTAGCTGGTCGAATTAAAATTAAGAAAATTAGAGGCGTCCATCGTTTGATGTATCATCACTATGACCTGTAAAATCGTAACAAATTTAAATAAAATTTATGGTGGCTTTGTTGATTTTTTAACCCATGAAAAAAGCTGAATTTACTTCCAGAATCTATGAGTGATTTCACTCATTCTTTGGGCTAAACAGAAACAAAAAAAAAAAAAAAATTATATATTAACAGTAAATTTTTATTTCCAGGAGAAGCTTTTTTTCAGAGTAACAATATAACGTTGTTGTCCACATGTCAGGTTACCAGTCTTGATGTTTCGTAGATTTATTTCCACACATGGTGAGCAGTCGATCTTAAATGGGTTAAAATATCAAAAAATTGTTTTTTTTCTATTTAACACAAAACGGTACTAATTTATTATCATATGTAAATTTTTAAAACACGAAATGAAAAAAATAACAGTATTTGAATTTGAATTTATAAATAAATAAACAAGTCTTTTTTAGGTTGGAACTATATTATATAATAATAAATTAATTTATTCTTCCAAATGAATATTTATGCATAAATTTAGGAATAATTTGTATTTAATTAAATTTTTTTTAAATTAACTGTCATTTATTTTAGGCGCTTCTGTTATTAAAATATTTATTGAAAATTAATATGAAGATAGTGATTAGTTATTAAAAATAACATTTTTTGGAATTTTCTATCCGTCTGTAAACGGGTAAAAATTTTTCTTTGTTGCTGGCTTATCAGAAAATAATTGGGAGGTATCAAATTGCACTCCCTTAAAGACCAACTGACAGGACAATTTTTCGAAATCGTCTAGTCGTCAACCTTTTAAACTTACATTCTGCCCACATCAATGCCGGTAACGATCACCATCAACTGTAACGCGAGCTCTGAATTAATTTTTGAAGAAACAAGGTATAATAATGATGAAATGGAGGTTTTAGCATCTGTGGTGGATTGGTTTCAGCTGGTTAAGCAAAAAATGTGCCTTATGTCAAAACACAACTTTTACGTCCATAAGTTGCTTGAGTTGAAAACAGCTTTTAAATGAAATCTACATAATTTGGCAACGTTGTTCAAGTGTCAATCTATTTATTTTGATTTTCCAGAGTATGCAGATCATATGTCAGTTTATATGTCAGTTAACTTCTTCGTAAGTTCTATCGTAAAACTATAAATGATAATAAAATAGGGTGTTTCGTGAATACGGAAATCTGCTAATATTAAACAGCTTAACTTTTAACCGCTCTTATTGGGTCAAATATGCTGAGATAATTATTGGCGACCGTTCACTTGGAATAAGTCGATAGCACGTAAAAATTAAAATCAATAATGACTTGATTATTTAAAAAAATCATCACAGGAAATGTATTGACGTTTTACGACTTTCATCGTTCTGGGAAAAAACTAATCACAACTGGGATTTGTTTTTGATCAAGTCAATCGTTTTTTTTTCTGTTATTTATGCTTTAAAGGTCTGTATCATACATTTTTAACATGCATTTTTGCATCTATGATTGGAAAAACAAATAGGCTGACCAAGCTCTGTGTCACGCAATGATTAAACAGGCTTACTTTCTAATGATACCTTTCTGTTTGGGCACTGGAACAAGAATCCCTGATCAAAAATTCCAAATCGAGGCAAACTTTATTGTTATTACCATTAGCGTACAAAAAATAAATAATTTATTAAGAGTCTATTGATGTCTGACAGTCAGGCCGCTAAAATTTCTATAAAGTACACAGTGAAGTGGGACTCTAAGGACAAACTGCGGAAATTAGCTGTAAAAATACAGTTTATCACAAAAACCTGTGCATCATACTTATCTGCCTTGAAGTGCATAATTTGGGTAAATCTGTTTAATATTAATATCGCCATCAAATTACTTGTTTATCTTCGTATACATACAACAAAAATAACTGAAAAATCCCAGTTTTGGTCATTTTCAAATCTTTTTTAGGAATTGCGTGAGTTGCATTGGTCACTCATTATTTTTATTTTAATTTATCGTATAAATTTTTATAAAGCTGCAAATTTCAATTTATTCACGAAATATATTTCATCTCCGTTATTGCAAAAGACCTTAAATATAGTATTTTAAATTTTCTTTTATTATCAACAAATTTCCAAAATACGCGAAAAAGCACTTGGTTTGAATTTTTCATACACCCAAGGTGTGCCACCTCAGAACATCGTAGTGTTGGCTTTGTAAGTAATGTTTTGTCAAAATTTCAAGCTTAAACTAAAACTCCACAGCCAGTCGTTTAGAAACTATAATATTATTTCTATTTTTTAAAAGTCCCCTACAGCATGTTGTAATTTTTGTATTTTTAGGAAAATGCCCTTTGCAACAATAGCGAAATTTTAATAGCCGATAAAATTTTTTTAAAGATATGCCCGAATAAAATACAAATTGAAGTGGTTATAAATCTGATCCACAGTGTATCTGGGTTTTACTTTTCCCAACTGCAACACTAAATAATCAAAAACATTGTTATCATTGTAAAAACAACAACAAAAGCAGCAGTAATATTTAAGTAAACATTTACAAACATAAATACATTTATTAATAAGACTTTTGCATAATTTACATGTTTTTTATATGATTTTAAACAATTTAATTACTTTAGCCTAAATAGCAAATTAAAACTTAAATAATAATAACAATAGTAAACAAGTTTGAAACAAATCTTTTTAAAACGAAAATAAATAATCTTTTAAAATGTTTGTACTTTAAGTTAAATGATGGTTATGTAAGCGGGCATATTAACAAAACAAAAAAATAAAAAAGAAACTAAATAAAATTGCAACATTGGAGACATTCAACTAAAGTTGAAATAAAAAGAGAGTAATTAACAAACATGCTTAATTAAAATTTAATAACATGACTTTTACTGGATTAAAACCAAAACCAGACACAAACGAACTCATACTTACAAGCCCCAAATTGAAAAAACTTTGAAAGTCAGGTTATTAATTATGGCATAAAAACAAAACTAATAATGAAAATCAACCATACGAAATTGTGAAAGGCAAAAGATCCTTTTAAAAATCGAATTAATAATTTATTTAAAAGCTCTAGATATGTTCAGATTGTTTTCAGATCAAATATAGACCATGTGACTACAAATGTTAATTTGCTCTGCGAAAGGCATCGATAATAACGGCAAGATAAAAAAATGATTATTTATTTTTACGTTCTGAATTAAATATTGTAATGAATAACAATTCATTCATAAATGAGGAGTTTGGTGGAAAAACGACCTCAGGCGGTTGAGGTCGTTTTTTGGTAAAACGCTCAAAATTTTCCGTTATTTAATCTTCTTTGCAATGGCCCTTGTTTGATGTCTACATCTCTTTTTTTTCGCTGAGTAATGATAACTTTACTACTTAACGATAAGAAACTATGTTTGTTAAAACATCAAATAAAAAATATATCTTTGCTTTCTAATTTCAATACTTTGTAAAAATATAAAATCAGTTCAGTTTAAATGTAAATAAAACATTTTTAAGTGTAAATTAAAAACATAATAATAAATTTACAATAAAACGTAGTTTATTTCCGTGATGTATTGAAAGTGATAAAAATCCAAGTGTTCTTTTTGACTTAGCATTATGGAAAAAATGCAAAAAGTGCTACGAGGCTTAGGCAAATCGTATTTTAAACAGTTAACTACAACAACCAGCTGCTGTCAAGGCACTGCTACGCACATTTCTGAGTGGTGCATCAGAAGCAGGCAGAAAGAAGACGATAAACAAGTTTCGGACTATTAAAATGTTTTAGAATACGAATTTCGTAAATAAACACGCATAAATTCTTTAAAAAAGTTTTATATGTCCGTTTTTGTGCTATATTAATAAATTGTATTTAGTTTTATGGTTTTATTAAGGAAAAAGTAATTTTATGAAAAATGACCCTGACACTGTTTCATTTTACATTCAATAACTTTTAAGGTAAAATATCCATAAAAAATTAGAACCTATATTCTTAATCTAAAAAAGTAGATCTTACGTAATATGTAAATGCAATGAGTAATACAATTTAATAATAACTTACTTTCAAAGTCGACTGTCAATAATATTATATTTACATTTTAAACATAATTGGGTCTATATGTAATCATGTTATTTTTATATTTAACCATAGTATTTTTATGGTTCCATGACTAACTATTTTATTATTATTAAATATAACAATTATAGGTTTGGCTTAAATTTATATAATACAACCATAAAATGTCGCTCTTAGATCATGTTTTTACTTTGCGTGTAGTCAATGCCCTGGCCTATTTCTAGTGTGGTATACGCCTTCTATACGTCTGGTCTCTGACAATAGACAGTCTACTGGCTGTTCAGCTAATATTCCTTATTCTCTCTCATTTAAGCGATACTGTGATAGTTAATTTTTTTTCAATTCTTGCACTTGTGCTTGTAAACATAAGATTTTCCAATAAACTTTCGAACAATGTTAAATAAATAAAAAAAAATCAAATTTTAAATAGACCAAGAAAATTACGCAGCAAACAATACAGATGTACGAAAAGCTGACGGACACTCAGCCACACCATCAACAGTTTAAATTGACTACAAAACCATTTACTTGTCTGGGCTTAGAAACAGAAGATATGACTGTGTGTGTGTGTCTATCTAACCGTGTGTATCTTTCTATCTGGATGGAATACTCTTATAAGTAAGTTGAAAAGACAGCAAGTAATAGATATTAACGTAACTTTTATTTTTTTAGTTTTTTTTTTTAAGTTTTAAGCTCTAGATAAATGTTACACTTAATATTTTTTAAATTATTTTCAGTGCATAACAATTATGAAATTTAAAAAGAAATAATAATAAAAAGTAAAAACTAAAAGAAAAAAACTAATGAAAAATGTGTAAAAAAAACAAAATGTGGAAAATGACTTGTTTTTTCAATTGCTATTTTTTGTATTAACACGTGGTTACATGAAATAACAATTTAATGGAAATTAAACTCTGTAATTAAAATTTTAAATCAGGGCAAGCTGTTTTTTATTTAACTTTTCAAATGAAAGTAAAAGTTTTTTTAAATAAATTTTTTTTATTTCATTTTCAGATATTTAGTGAAACTTCAGATTTATATGTATTTAAAAATTTTGAATTATTCAAGAAAAGTTTCTCTCAGAAGACCTTAATATTAATTGATTTTCTCTTTATTTATTCTATACGAAATAGAAAGAAAATACACTCGCTTAAAAAAGATAAAATCCATTGGTATTAATTTCAGTTTAGGCATATCAACACTATCTGCAATGGATGCTTATTTCAGGTCTGAGTCTTCGTGCTACAATATTAAATTGACATGAAACCTGAGTGGAAATTCCTATTTTTTATTGCCAGTGGAAAATCTTCATATTACATTAAAAGCTTCTGTCCTTTCTTTCGTGAATAACTGTAGCTTATGCCATTTATTTTCATTTTACAATATGCCAAGCCTTTTAAAAACTGAAGCGAATTCAAGCCACGATCTTTTGGCAATCTCCATATGGAGTCTTGCGTTCAAGGTTCAATTAAACAACAAGCATATTTTTAGGTCCCATGAGAAGCATTGAAATACCTTAGTTTTCTAAGACAGTACATCAGATACTTTACTCCACCAGACCCATAATGGAACACATTCTTCGTTTATGGGCAGGTGCTTCAAAAAGTATTTTGGAGTTACTCGACCGCGTACAGGAGAAATATCAAAGAAGCTCGTCGGTGGCTTAATGAATCATAACGAAATGTGTTTCACTTTTTTATCTTTACTCTGATGAAATTAGGTAACTAGTGGTGGATATGCCAGTGAATCGCACTATTAAATGGAAACAACTTGGAGGATACTGATGTTGTCGATACGTGTTACTACTTTGTCTGTTTAAGTTTTATACAATCTTACAAAATAGAGTTATTGCGAAGCTTAATGCATAGTTATAATAGTCACTAATTATAATTATTTTTGAAACTTGAAGACAATAGTAAACAAAACCTAATGTAACTAAATATTTTACATTTTTGAATTTGTTAAACAAATATAAAATATCGAATTTATCTTTCTGTGATCAATCATGATTTTCAATTTAGCAGAGTAAAACAAAATAAGTAAGTGAAAAGTGGTGATGTGTGTTTTAGGGGGGTATTTCAAATAACTCACGCAGGAAATACTACGGTTTGGAGAGGGAACAGTGATGGCCATTCCATCGGAGCCCTGGTGACTACTTGTACTATTAACACTGGCACAAACTTATTTGCACCTAGATATCTTCACTGCAGCGGACCACCGCCCATTCCCATTAGCCATAGCCGTGCCCAAAATGACAAGTTGCCAGTGTGCAGAGTAGATTGAAGGGTGGGTTTTGAAGATAGAGTAAGAGTTATCGTGTTCGGTTTTGTCGTTTTCAATTTGTTATCGTTTTCTTCCTTTTTGGCTTTTTCATTTATTCTCTTGATCTTTTATTTTCGATTTCTTTCAAAATTTCATATATTTCTATTATACGTATGTATAGTACAGATAAATGAAAAATATATTTTCGTTATAAAATTGGGAAAATTATTGCTTGGGAATTGGGATTTTTTTAATGTTTTTTTGTATTTTTTGCCGATTTGTATTTGACGTTATTTTTAATATAATTAAAACTTGATTACAATTTTTATTATTTAATTGTATAAACCATTTATAAGTATTAAGTTAATCGGATTTGTTCCACCATTAAATATTATACTGTTGTCATACCTTTCGGTTAAGACCGTCATCACTGGCAGTTTATTTGGTACGCTTGGCAAGCGCGAGACACCATACTAACTGACGAAACTACCTGAATCCACCACTATCTACGCAACACACACCCAACACTATTGTCCAGTACTAGTCAAATCGCAGCTTGAAAATGATGTTCTTACTTAGAAAGCGATTGCCAAACGTACCAAATAAACAGCCAGTGATGACGGGCTTCATCGAAAGTTATGACAACTCCATTTATAAGTCTAGAAGTATGGCAATAGATTAACGTTATGATTGTAAAGAAATAAATAAAATGTTTCCTCCTAAATCCTATTTTGTTAAACATTAAAACTACATAATTAATAGAAAGAACTAATAATATTATGTTGGACAACAGTTGACATATACCAAGATGCGTCTGAGTTCGAAAACCTAACAGATTTTTTTTTGGCAATAAGCTCTACACAAAACAAGATTAGAATTATATGGCATGCATTTTTTTTGATTCTGTGAATGAAATTATAAATAGTTAATAATATATTGTCAGCTAACAAACAAAAAAAAAGTGATATACATTTTTATTAAAAACAAAAAATACAAGTAAAATAAAGAAAAGTTGTACCCATGCTAAGATTAAGTAGGGATAGAACTCCAATCAAAATCAAAAGACAAAGACTGCAAACCAGATATGAGCAATATTTCAGTACATTTAAATAAATCTCTCTTCTATTCTTTAATAAGTCAAGGCACCTTTATTGCTGTTTAGCTTCTTTTTTGCTACACTTTCTGGCCAAATATAATTCCAGCTGCTTTGAATATACAGATCAAAATACCTTTTTTATTATGATTACTGCTGATTACTGTTTAAATAAAAAAAGAACTGCTAGCGGTGATTACGGAAATTGCTTATCCCTACTGCATCCCATGAGATTGTTCCAAATTAAGATTTCATTTCCTTTCTATACACTCGGTTTCAAGCTTACAGTTTGTTATTAACGAATGTTAGTAATAACAGTAAAAAAGCGAAAGGACTTGTAATTAAAAAAGGACTTAAATTAAAATAAATAACTCTATTTTCACGCACTATATTTCAAAAATTTACTAAAACTTTGAAAAAGAAAACGATTAACCTCCTTTTAGTTTTTAGTACTGAAGAGTTAAAATCCGCTCAAATTAAATTATTGCTATTTTAAATGATTTTGTAAAATTGCGATCATGATTTCTTGAATTGCAACATGTAGTTGCTTTTTTCATAATTATGTATAAAATGTCAAATTAAGCATTTAAAAATATTGCCAAAAATAAAACATAGTTCAAGAGTGAAGGTTTCACTTATTTTTCTAACTCCTCCAACAAATCCAAAATAAAAAAACGATTTTTGGAAAAGATTTTATTAAAAGTTCATTAAGATTAGGTTGGCAATCGATCAAAGACACAAAAGAAAAACACAACTTCTAAATTAACCATAACAAAAAACAATTACTAAAGGAAAACAAAATTTTTATTTTTGCCACCACAATAAATAAACTTAAACACAATACGGGTAGTAAGACAGTGAGCTTAGTTTAAATATCCAACAATAGCGTTGTATTGGTAGCTGTTGTTTTTCATTCTATTAAAAAAATGCCTTTCACTTTCATTACAGCCAACAAAATTATTTTTAAATTATAAATTGAACAAAATTATAAAATAAAATATAAAAAATAAATAAATAAATAAAATAAACAAAGAATACTTTAATCCGGCATAAAAAATCAAGTTAACAACTTGGCTTTGTAGCTTTTTGGTGTTATTCTTATTTTTTTTGCAATCCAACCCACCCCATTAAAACAACAAAAACACAAACTATGAAGAGCAACAATTGTTGTGTTTATTTTTCTCATTTTTGGCAATTTACACAAACTATGATTTTGATCTTGACTATTTAAAAAAATTTAATAACACCAAAAACCTGACGTCTTTAATCAAAATGCCTCAAATATGACTTTAAGAAAATTAAAAAGACTAAAATGCTTCAACTGCAGCAAAGTGCTTGTTGGAAAATTATTCCAGAAAATTAAAGAAATTTGTTATTTTTTATTTTATACATAAACTTAGTATGCGGGTAACTGGTATTTCAACTCTGAAGGTAAATACGAAATGTATAATCTTGTCATTCCGGTTTTATTTCTACAATACTGATTTCCGACTCTTGGATCCTTATACAGAGTAAAATTATTAAAAACCGAAAAACGTTCCGATTAAGTATACCCCAATTATTAGGTGCCTTTACTAGATTGCCGGAAACCGAATTAAGAAGGGTAGAGTGTAAGCACGATGATAAAAATGGAAATCAGTGCTCGCCAAGAATATGTTCTTTTGGTTTTTTTATCTCATTTAATCGTAGAAAAAGTACCCAAAAAAATAAAAGGGGAACCATTTGAGAACTGCACGGTCATTTGAATGATTTTGATTACGCAAATACTATTTGCCAATTAGCTCACAGCTTTTCAGATCTTGCATCAAATCTGCGAAATATAACAACAACAGCAGACGACTATTATCAAGATTAGCAATATCAAAACTGCAACCCTGCAAAAAAAAGCAACGTCTCATAAATTAATAAATTAACTAATTTTTTAGTTAAAAGAGTCCTTTATTAATTTAAAAAATTGCAAATATTTTTTAATTTATTTTTCGATATTTCGGTACTCCTATGTGTACCATAAAATGTAATCAAGTAAAATTTGACATCCAGTTTTGCCATATTAGAATCATTATTAGTAAAAAAGTAAAGACCTTGACAGCACAAAAAGTAATTAATCTCTTACAGAAATGTAAAGTCTACTCTCCTCTAGGTTGCTCGACATGGAACGCAAAACATCCCCCTATTATGGCCCAGAGTGATGTCCAACATCAGGCTTTGGAAACAATGCAAGCGACTGTTCATGACCTTTCAATTCATGTTCTTTTTGTTTTTGCATTTAATTTAAAGAAATTACAGTCCAAGTGACTTTTATCTATATATAAAATGATAATTCTGATCGAAAATTTTATGTTGCATATAATCCATTTATAAATCCATACTTTTTATTTTATGAAAAAAATTATTTAAGTTAAGCTATTGAAGTAATCAATCATTAAGTCAATCGGCCAAAAAACTATTCAAACTTTTGCTGCTACTAATCAATCTAAAAAAAGAGAATTATTTTGCAATTAAATATTAAACTTCAAAATAGAGAAATAACAGCAAACAATATTCACCCAAACACAGACCTACCACAACAATAAATAACAGCAACAGCTTCGGTTCTAAATAAAGTTTACATTTCAACAAAAAAAAATCTGTCTCTTTTCGTTATGGTTGGTGGTAAAATCAGTGATGGTGGGTGACACAAGATTTTGACATTTGATTAAAGGCTGTCATTTTTGACACTGTTTTCTTTTAATTGTCAACATTAGTTAAACGAAAAAGTTTAAGTTTCTTGTCTATTTTTAGTGATTTCTTTCTGAAAATCGAATGAATTTTTTATTTATACTCCTTGTTTGCACTCGCAGTTGTTGTTGGCTCTTTTATCAAGTGTTAATTTAACTTAGTAGTTGTGCAGTACTAAATATACCTGTACATATGTGTGTGCGTTTAAAAGAGAATTTAGGTTAAATACTGTCACCATGACAGTTGACAATTGTAAACTAAGTTTAATCATCACAAAACTAACAACTACTGGTTGGTTGTATGAATTTAATTTTAAATGCGGTACGTGTGTTTTTATTTGTTTTTTCGGTTTAACTTAACTTTACAATCACGTAGTTTTATTTTATTTTATGTTTTTTTATGTTTTTGTATATATTTTTAAAAACATTTTCTGCATTTAACTTTAACGCCCACCTGAAAGACAACTAAAATTTGTTACAAAAAACTGCACAAAGATGAAAAAGGTTCTGCAGCTGTTTTGACACGATTACGCTTTAAACATTATGTCATGTTTGATGGATGCAATTTTGATTTCGTGTTTTTTATTTTATTTATTTATCTGAAGTTTTATTCAGTACAACACTTGCAAACAGGGTATATTTTAGTTAAAAGCTCTTCGAACATAAATATCTCACACAGCAGATCAGTTCTTTCGAAAGTTATTCTTGCTTTGATTAGATATTTAGAAAACTTAAAAAAGAGGAGCTTTGTTTTTCATTTTAACACTTGGTTTCTTTGTTTAGCTGCATCAGAACTAAAAACTTCAATTTACATATAGCGAATCATTCCACCAATAATTATTAAATTGTTTCACTTTTGAACATCATTTTTATGTTCAACAACAGAGTTATTGACTTTTGATACTTGAAAATTTTAGTAAAAAATTATTCTGTGGAAAAATTTCTTTAAAAAATTAATCGACAGAAAAAAATTTCTGTAAAAAGTTAATCGACTGGCAAAATTTTCAATAGAAAATTAACGAATTGATAAAAAATTATTAATAAAAAATTAATCGGCTGCAATAATTTTCAGTAAGAAGTTGATAGATTGAAAAAATTTTCTGTAGATAATTAATTGATAAAAATAGATTAATATTTGTATTTAAAAACAATTAATTTAAATATTTTTGTTTCCAGTTTCTTGAAGATGCCACCTATCAGTATGCCGAAATATTGAAAAAATAAAAGTAAAAAACAAAATCCTTATTTTAAAAACTGCCCTCAATTAATACAAAAGGTAAAGACAGAAGATAGTTTTTAAAGAAAAGTGTGAACTGAAAAATTTTCTATAGAAAACTATACTCTATAGAAAATTAAAATTAAAAATAATTTTAATTTTTAAATTATACGATTGATAAAAATTTTCTATAGAAAATTATTCGATTGATAAAAATTATTCGATTGATAAAAATTTTCTATAGAAAATTATTCGATTGATAAAAATTTTTTATAGAAAATTATTCGATTGATAAAATTTTTTTATAGAAAATTATTCGATTGATAAAATTTTTTTATAGAAAATTATTCGATTGATAAAAATTTTTTATAGAAAATTA
This sequence comes from Cistogaster globosa, assembly GCA_937654795.1. Classification (NCBI taxonomy): domain Eukaryota; kingdom Metazoa; phylum Arthropoda; class Insecta; order Diptera; family Tachinidae; genus Cistogaster; species Cistogaster globosa. The sequence goes on from OW569407.1 coordinate 27,355,787, forward strand.
TTCGATTGATAAAAATTTTTTATAGAAAATTATTCGATTGATAAAAATTTTTTATAGAAAATTATTCGATTGATAAAAATTTTTTATAGAAAATTATTCGATTGATAAACATTTTTTATAGAAAATTATTCGATTGATAAACATTTTTTATAGAAAATTATTCGATTGATAAACATTTTTTATAGAAAATTATTCGATTGATAAACATTTTTTATAAAAAATTTCTCGATAAATAAAATTTTTCTAAAGAAAGTTAATCGATTGATAAGAGTTTTCTATAGAAAATTAATCGATTGATAAGAGTTTCCTATAGAAAATTAATCGATTGATAAGTGTTTTCTAAAGAAAATTAATATATTAAATAAAATTTTTTAATGAGTATTAAAATTTCATAATTTGGCAATAAGTTGTTGATGGATTGTATTTACAGACCAAATGAGAATTACCTTTAACCGTCTTGTATTCTACACTTGAAAATCTTGTCTCGGAATATGATGATATAATAATTTCTGGTGATTTTAATTCAAAACTTTGAATGGAAATGACTCTTTCTTCTAATATGTTATCGTTTGGTCTTATTCTAGTAAACACAATAAATCCAACTCACCACACATCCACGTCAAGCATGCTAATTGATCTTTTCTTTGTTTCTAATACCGAGAATATAATTTTGTATGATCAGATATCCGCTTCATGTTTTTTAAAACATGATTTGATTTTTGTAACTTATAACTTTCAAGTTGAACAATTTAAACAGTGTTACAGTCATCGTGATCTTAATCACCTGAATTTTAATCAATTATATGAATTTTCGTCATGCATTCATTCATTCATAAAAACCCTGGTTTTCAAATACTGTTAAGAATGCAATACACCAAAGGGATTTAGCATATGACAGATGGAAGCGATATAATTTTTTCTGAGTTTAAAATTCAATATTCCATTGCCAGGAAAAAATGTTAATAAGCTTATTAAACGTGTGAAAACCCAATATTATTCCAGACGGTTTAATACTGCAATTGATTCTCGACGAACTTGGAATACTATTCGTGAAATTGGAATTGGCAATGCAAACATCAATGTTGACCGCCACTTGGATGCAAATATGCTTAACAGAACGTTTACTAACGCCCCTGTTATCCAACCAAATTCCAATTTTTTAATTTTTCCACAGACAGGGTAAATACAGATAACGGGACAATCGGGACATATTTTCACTTATATTTTGTTACTCAATATGACGCCATTTCAACGTGCTCATCAATAAGATCAAACGCAGTTGGAAGTGATAACTCACACCCAAAATTTATAAAAAACTACTGCTACCCTTAAATTTTGCCATATGTTACTCACTTGTTTAATACCATTTCCGTTTAACTGGAAACATGCAAAAATTGTGCCATTACCAAAGTCGAATGGGAAATACATACCTATAGCCAACTTGTGTTTTCTATCGAAAGTTTTGGAAACACTTCTTTACAAACAAATGATCGCGTTTATCACTTCTTACAATTTGCTCTCTAGTATGCAATCTGAGTTTCGTCAAAATCATAGCTGCGTTACGGTTCTTGTGGAAGTTAGTGAGAATATACGGCAAGGATTAGAAAATGATGATATTAATTTTTAATGCTTTTAGACCACTCTACGGCTTTCGATACGGTGGACCATAATATATTGGTTGGAAAACTGAAACACTTTTTAGATTTACGAACACATCAACCAAACTTATATCATCGTATCTTTTTAACAGCACACAATCGGTATTTTTAAACGATGCATGGTCACATTGTTTATCGTTTATTAGGGGAGGGCCTCAGGGCTCTATTTTAGGTCTACTTTTATTTTAATTATATGCAAATGATCTGCCAAAACAACTTACTAAATGTAAAATTCATTTATACGCAGATCAAGTGCAACTAACATTAAGTAGCCCAATTCGGAATATTTCTTCAGGCATCTTAGATCTAAGTAATGACTTAAACAGAATCTACATTTGGGCCAGTGCAAGCGGTCTATATTTGAATCCGGCAAAATCTAAATGTCCGGTTATATGTAAAAAAGCATAACTCCCACCATTTCTAAAGGTATTGTCTTAAATGGGGAGAAAATTGAAATTGTTAACATGGCAAAAAACTTTGGTATTACATTCAATAGCAACTTGACATGGAGTGATCATATAAAAGCTATGCACAGATGAGAGCTGTCTAGCACACACAATTTTTCACTCCTTTTAGGATAAGGGCATTACTTGCTAAAACATACATGATTTCTTCCCTTCTGTATGGATGCAATTGCTTGGAAATTGCGACACAGTTAGTATGCGGAAACTAAATACATTGTTAAATAATATTATCAGATATATGTACGGATTAAGACGGTTCGATCATGTCTCCTCTGTTCCTAATACACTGTACGAAGTTTCTTTTGAAAATCTAATAAAAATTCGCAATCTAACTTTTTTGCATAAAATAACATATAGTCAAACACCCTAATATATATTTGAAAAAAATTAACAGATAAAAAAAAAATTTTATAGAAAATTAATAGACAGCTTAAAAATTTAACAAAATTTTCTGTAAAAAATGGTAATTTTTCAATAATTTTTCTAAAGAAACTTACTCCAGGAAAAAAAATTCAAAAGAAAAAGAATAAAAAAACAACATATTTTTAAGAAAATTGATAATATTAAAAAAAGTTTTAATAAAAAATTCTTTAGAAAATTTTACTATTACTACAAAAAATTAATCCAATAAAGTAAAATTTTCTTTATAAAATGTTCTGTATAAAATTATTAATTAAAAAATATTTTTTCTTCTCTAGGAATCCAAGCACGAATGTAGTAAGCTAAAAGAAATTTAAAAGAAATTCATTTAAAAAAGCTTGAATTTTGCATAATTTTTTTTTTTAATATATGGGCATTTCCACCATATATGACGCTATATATTAAAAAAATCTCTGCAAATATAGAAGTACTCTAAAATGGTATGAATATTATGTTTGTAAAACATCTGATATAAAACTAATTCGATTTTCGGCAACAACAAAATATAAGCTAAAGTCCACAGTTTTTGCGTGGTGTGTTTTTTTGTTTTTATATTGTTGTAATACCTTAAATGCTTCACCTTTTCAGTTCGTCATATTCGAATATAATAGTTCTTTGAAGGATTTTATAATAACTAAAATTCTACATCGTTCGTGACATACCATACACTAAAAACTTATCACCTCAATGTTGCAAATACCTGCACTTATTTGCTAGATAATCAATTTAAACTATTATTTTTGCTCTTTAACTCGTTTTAAAAAGAGTTTCAAAGGGTTTTTATTTTTTTAGAAATTATTGACATGTTCATGGAATCTTAAAAAGAGTAAAAAATAAAAAAATATAATTAAAGATTTCAACCTAAATAAAACGCGTTACAAAGTATCAACATTATCAATAGCTTAAATCTATTGCATCTAAGCCGTGCTAGGTGTCAACAAATATTATTTCCCGTCTTTTAATTAAAATTGAAAATAAAATTAAAATTTGTAAAACTTAAATTAATAAGCGTTTAATTGAAAATGTCAGCAGCCAAAAAGGTTGTTGACCAAAAGAGAATAAACAAAGCCTGCTTCTAACAAAATCTAAACTTAACACTATTTGAGCGCGTCATCAACAAAATAGATTTTCTGCGTGTAAAATCCGCACATATAAGACATAAAGCAGTGATACCAACAAAATGATTTTAAAAGCTTATTAAGTTAATTAAACACACACACACATATGTATATGAACACATGTAAACATGCTGCTTAAGGTGATAAAAAGACTCGTTTAAAAATTTTAGATTCCGTTAATAAGTTGATAAGCTACAAGGTGACGTCTTTACTCCCCTCTACGACCAACTTACCCAATAAGCGAATTAGTGTCCCACTTATATTCATACCTGCCATATGGTCCACATATTGCTGTAGTTGTATGAGTTGCCTAACAACTCGGTATTAAAACGGTATCATGAATGTTTGTTGTATTTTAACTTAACGACTATTGAAACCGGAACTTAAGCTAATAAAATCCAAAAAACATGTTTCAGAAAAGAAGAAGACTACATAACAGTAGCCATATTGTTATGATTAAGCGCTTTGTTTTATTTTTTTTTTTACTCGTTAACCATTTAATCAAAATGATTTCAACGATGATTTAACTTCTCTAACCGCATTTCATTAAAAAATGAAAAGATAAATTTCTCTTTTATAAAACATTTTTCGTCTTCCTCACCTTTATCTTTGCTTTGGTGTTTTAATTTCAAGTTTATAATTTTTACAAATAAAACAAAAAACTATCACTGATCACAATTTTGTTTTTTTTTCATTGCTGCTTTTTTTTAGTAACTCAAAACTAAACCGAGAAAGAAAAAAAAATAATCAAAATAAAATTGAAGAAACAATTTCAAAGTCTTTATCTTGACCTTGCACTTACAAACCAACTTTACATAAAAAGAAAGACTTGCTTTGTTCACTCAAAACAGCCGAGGGGCTTCAGGTGAAAACATTCACTCATTAAATCAGCCAGTCAATTTAACAAGCTGCTTACAAAGCAGGGATTTTAAAGAGTGAAGTCAAAAATAAGTTACCGGAAATCTTTTAAGAAATATTTAACTAAATAAACCAAAAACCATAAATACTCGTATTTCACATTTTAGATATCAGAGAAAATTTTATATTGTGCACACAGAAAAGAGAGTTTTTTGTGGGGTAGCTGTCTGAATAGAACTAAAACATCCTTAGGAAATCCTTCATAAAACGCTAAAAGGTAACTACAACGTTGTCCGCTGAGATTTGGACTTGGTCACTAGTTATAATATAGACTAACATGCCTTACGTAATGGTTCTTTCTTTTATACGGCTTAGGGAAAATTAAACAAAGCGTTTATTTAAGATTATGACGTTATGTAATCTAGAGAGTTTTCACACTAAACACGAAGCCATCTAATGTATATCTCAGGGGGTTTTATCGCGTCCTTATACTATGAAATTTTTCATGGCATTTGAATTTGTTGTTTCAAATAATACACAAACAACAAAACATATGTAGAGAACGTACACAAAGCAAGAGTAAGAAAAACCCCTCAAAAACTCAAGCCATGCCATTTTGTCTACCCCACTTACGTCTCTGCACCTTTTTCCTACAAACAAAAATTTCATGAAATAGCTCTAAGAAAAATATTTCGATGACGTTGTTTATTAAAAAGAAGAATCCAATAACCATCAGATGAGTGACACTTTCAGAAGTGAAGTCGAACTTGAAAGGAAAAAATATTTAACGAATATTAAGTAAGCAGATGTACTTCTAAAAGTTTTTTGTGAAAAGAGCTCGAATCATGCTAAAATGAAACTTAGGTAGCAAAGCGATAGGTACTCAGATACAGTCGGAGTGCTCTTATAAAGTAAAAACTGATTAAATTAAATATTTTCGAACGGGTGCAAACTTGTTGCAATGTTTTTTATTTTAGCATTTTTGGCTTTAAGGGACTTTCTAAGAAATCAACAATTTTCTAGCCATTATTTTTATTTGCTTTTTATAGTTTTTTACTGTAACTTTAACAAAATATTTATCTATTTGAATCTATGACTTAATGAATTTAGCTGTTCCGATCCGATGATAGGTTCATATAATATTTGTAACATTCTTAAAGTTAATATCAAATTACATTTTTCATCGAATTTGAAATAAATTCTACTTTAAATAAAAGATATTTGCAAATTTTCTACTTTCTATTTTAAATTAATTAAATTTTTTAATATTGAATAACTTCGCACAATTAAACTAACAGTCAATTCTCTTATAGCTCTGGCTCACTGTCTGCAAAGCATAAAATGCAACAACAACAAAAAATACCTACTTTTACTTTCATTGCAAATTACGTTATATTCGTTTTGCCAATTATGTCAGGCGCTTCAACTGGCTGAACTACTCAGCATTTGTGTTGCTTTTTTTCTTTTTCGTTGTGTCTAATTTCATTTGCCGCTTTTTTTCTTGTTTGCAAAGAAATACTACTATTGTGCAAGCTTAAAAATTTCCCATGGATGCCGGCAATTTTCTATTGTAATAGAGCAGTGACATAAGATTTTTTTTTTCGTTGGCTAGCGGAAATAATTATAATTTATTTTTCTAGTTTTCATTAAAAAATTGATTTGATTTGGTAACGAATACGCACTTTAGTTTCAGCTTAAAGCATCGAACATGAGTATGAAAGTTTTGGCGGTAGATATGAACGGATCAAATGATAACAAAAAAAGGTTTCTTCAAGTTGCAAGACTAGGAATTTTTTGCTTTAAAGTAGCATTAAAAACCTATATAATTTTAGGAATATTAACAGAAAATTTTAGAAAGGATTTCAAAACTTATTCACATGGAATTTCTTAGTGTTTAATGCTCGTAAATAAACACATCAACCTCTATTTCTGAATTTATGTTTCTTTTTTTAATGTTTAATTGTTAATGTTAAAAATAAATCGGTAGAATAATGAAGCTTCTAAGAAAACAATAATGGCAACGACTAGCTAATCTCAGACGAACGGGGAACGAGCGGCTAACTAGAACGCCGATTAGTCTTAGTGCAAAATTTATGCAGAACATAATTCGGTCGGCTAAATAACGAATTGTATATCAACACTTAAACTATGTAAAGTAGCACTGTGTGTGCAACCATTAATAAAATAATCACCTTCGATTTTGACATGTCCATGTTCGCTACCATATTAAGTGGAAAATATTAGACTCAAAAAATAATAATTAAAACGAAAAAACAAACAAAACTTGTTTTATAGGTGATGTTGTAATTATTATCAACGAATATGACTTTCGGGCAAATTCCTGATCAATCTTTGCAAAATTATCTTGTACATGATTCCTTCCCCAACATCTTAGTGCTGCCAGAACTTTTAACGACGGTGGAATAATACCACCATTCTTGTTTTCGTTCTCTTTAAGGTCTGCATGCACCAGACGAATTAACTTCTTCCTTCTTCCTTTTTTCTTTTTTAAATCTATATTTAAAGCAAAACTTCTTATTTTTATATTTTAAAAATGGATTTCTTTTATCCAGTAGATCGATAAGGTTTAACATAATCGAAACTGTTTAAAGTGTCCAAAACACAATTTTTTTTTTTTGGCATAAGTTTTTTTTACTTTTAAATCAATATTTTGACACTGATCAGTAATTTGCTGTCGGAGTTTAGCAAGTGTCTAAACTATATGCCAACGGTCTGCCAACTTTTTAATATGCATATAGCTGTTAAGCTCCAACCCAGTCCAATCGGAGAAGATCTATGAATGCAGAATTTTACATTATAATTGAATTATAGAATAAAACGCCTCGCGCAGTAGAAGATTAAAACAAACTAAATTAAATGTTTAATTTTTAACGACTAGTTGGATTGTATTGAAACTTTACACGTCCATCGTACAACAAGTTTGAAAAGTTGATTTCCTTTTTCTTGAGATTCTTTTGAATCAGCGTGACCGTTGGTGCTACTAAAGTAACAATTTGCAACTTTTTCGAATGCTTGACTCTTTAAGTGCCCCTTTTTTAAAAAGAGCTAAATCCGCCACTTTTTGATATAGTTTACCTTTTTTTGACCCTTTTGTGTTATATGTCACTATTTGTTTTATTTTCGATTTTTGAAGAGTTTGCTGCTTGTAAATACACTGTACATTAGGTAGGATCAATTTTTTTTTGACAAAGCGGGTGGCAAACCATTTGCAACTCCGTTTTGTCAGTTTAAGAAGAAAACAAAATACCAGTAAAGAATTTTATTGGTTTGCAACAGACAATGCTTCAACAATGGTAGGAAAAAATAACAGTGTAGCTGCACTATTAAAGAAAAAATTATCAAACTTATTTCATATTGGCTGCGTTTGCCATTCTATAAATTTAATGATCAGATCATCTTTATCATGTATTCCGGAAGAAGTTGATTTGCTTCTCAAGAATATTTTTAAATACTTTAAAAGTTCCAAAAGGTTGTTAGATTTTAAAGATTTTGAGTCACTAGACGGTTGTCTTTTGAGTCTGTTGCAAGAAGAACATTGGAAAAATGATCAGTTTTACAACCCTTTTTATTTATGCACAGTTCGAAGAAATAAATGCTTCCTTCCGATTTAGAAAAAATACGTATCATTCAAGAAGGTTTTTCTCCTATAAATAAAATTAATTTAAAATTTTTGGTGTTTATTTTTAAAAGCATAAACAAATTAAACACAAATTTGCAAAGTGAGTCTTCTCAGATTATATATCTTGATTCATCCACTAAAAACATTTTATTAGAACTGTTTAAAAATTTTCTAAAAAAAAGGATATAAAATAATTCGAAAATAGCATACATAGCTTTTCTTAAATTTTGTACGTTAAGGATATTGTTAACATATATATTGATCATGAAGCTGAAAGTGAAATATGTGATGAAGAAATTTCTAAAACTTTTATAATTGATATTAAAAGCAAAATATTCATTTTTCATCTAAAATTGTGTAGAGAAATAGTTTCAAGAAATGACATTAAGAATAAAAAGCTAAATGTTCTAAAGTATTTGGATCCAGTATTTATTAAGTCTAATAATGACATACCTTATTTTGAGCTACTTTCAGAGTTTAGCTATGTAATAGGGATCCAAAGGCGTTTATTGCAGAGCTAGCGCTATTAGAAGGTAAAACTAATGATGAAAGTTATGAGCACATATTTAAAATTTCTGTTGCCGAACAATTTTGGCATGAAGTAGGAAGCTTAAAAAATAGATTTGGCGAAAATTTATTTTCAAACTTACATAAGTTTTACACATACATATATTTTTATTTTACGACACAGTATTGTATTACCACAACGTATTTTTTCAAAGCTAACACAATTATCCAATAGGTTAAAAATAATTACTTGCGAATTTTTGTTTTCAGCTTTAAATTTATTGAATGTTGATTTGGAAGATTGGGCTTCTAGTGCAGATCTTGTTAAAAAAATTTAGATCTACAGCTTTAAAGAAATAATAATATTGTGTAAAAAAAAAAAATACGGAACCAGGCAATTTTGACTACACATACTAAAAAGAAATGTTATATACATACATATGTATATTTACTATTTTATAGCTTTTTATTATATAATCTGTATATGTTTATTATTTTTTTTAAATCTAATATGTAAATATTTTTATGAATTAAAGTTATTGTTTATAAATACTGTAAATAAATAAAACGTTAAAGCGTTGAAATAAATAAAACATTATTGGTAAATTGAAAATGAAGAGTTTATGGTAGTTATTATGTTTTTAAAATAGTTTCCACTTTTTTCGATAAATCCTGTTTGGCTCCACTTTTTTTAATCCCCTTAGTACCACTTTAAAAAATCCCATTTTTGTGCCACTTTTTCAAAATTTCCTCCGGTCACACCGTTCTTAACGTTAAGCAAATGCTGAGTGTAGGCTGCGGTGACTTAAAATTAAGAAATCGTTGGAAGCTAAGCCTAAAAACTACTTTTAATGTTTAAAGTCTTGAAAGTGACGAGATATTTAGTAAAAAGAAATTATAAAAGAAATGGGATGAAAAGGCACCAAAAAATGTATTTTTTAATTTGGGCAGGGAAATCGAATAAGAAATGGCAAAAAATTTATACATACATTAATTCGTACATACATAGATACATTTATAAATACATACATACGTAACGTGCAAAAAAAATGTAAAAAATAAAAAAGCACCAGCAATTGGTCATCTTTCATTTCAAAATTTTGTTATTGAATTAATAAAAAAAATGTCTTATTCTCTGCTTTTCCATAATTTTAGAGGACGCGTATCCTATGCATTTTTTTTAATTTTAAGTGACTTCGTTGGTTCGCAATTCTACATTTCGTAGTTTCTTCTAAATGTGTGGCTTATTAGTCACAGATTTTTTTTCGCTCAGGTGTCGCAATTATTGCTACGAGGTGTTAGAATCTCATCAAAGATTGATGGAAACCTTTGAAAATGCCGAATTTTACACGTTAATAGTGTGAAGAGCTTTATCTCCATTTGGAGTTTCATTGCAACAAGAGCCGTTTAACCGTTCGTCTTTAACTTCCCTTGAGAGAGCATTTTCTTCAACGATACATTTAAGAAAAACCTGATGCAGCGCAGTGCTGAATCAGTGACTTTATCAGCTTTTGTCGTTTTTAGAGAAAGCATTTTTTTAGTTGAATTAGCGTTTTTTGTTCTAAGTTATCGATATTTGAATGTAATAAATTTCAATTAATTTAAGCACGTTCATCGCAAATTTATTGATTTAAAATATTTGTGTTTTGTATTTATTTTTTAATTCATTCACAAGATTTTTTCATTCACAAGATTTTTCGACTTAACTTTTAATTACCTGGTTTCTTTTCTAAATTTCAATAAGTTTTATAGATTTCAGGTGATTTTATGCGAAAGCTGTTCAAATTTTGATACTTTTACAATTTTAAGAATTTTTCCGCATTCGTTACTCTATCCCTCATTTCATTCAGAATACTTCTATTTCTGTTTCATTTTAACTCCTTTTTCCCAAAGCCTCTGTAAGACTTCCTTTCTTAATTCTAAGTCCAAGTAATCGTTTACGTTTTGGTTGAGTTCATTTACAACATCCATATTCTCTATTATATTTTTATTCATTGACAGCCAAAGTTTAATTTTAACGTACAAGACGGTCTGCGGTTTTAGCCTCATCCAGGCCAAGTCAATAGCATCTTCTTCATCTTGACTCATCTAGATCAGATGATACTTGAAGCACATTTAGGGGTTTAAGCAGCTTTGAGTGTACTCACTTACGCATGTCTTGATATGTAATTCTTCCTTCTTACATCAACTAGTGCAAAAAATCTGTTGATTATGAATGAAAAATTTTAAATTATTACATTTAGATTTGTTATAAAATTTATATCAACTCAGGTGTCAATAAAAGAATATAATGACTTTATGCCTTTTATTATTTAAAGTATTAACAAGGCTTTTTTTTATTTATTTAACTTCATAAAACAAAACCCCATTACAGCATTACTAATTCCCCCTGAATTGTTTAACAAATTGAATTGTTTTGCATTTTTAAATATTCGCACAAACTATTTTTATTTCGATGTTTGTTTTTTCTTTGTGTTGTTTGCTTTGCACATAATCTCCTTGTTTCAATTTTTTATTTATTATTTCTTTTATTTCGGCGATTAAAAATCTTAAACGATCGATAACATGCCAAAACCAAATAAAAAAATGTAAATTTTATATGAGATCAAGATAAATAGAAAAAGCGTAAAAACGTTTCAATTTACGCTACCAGACTTTTTGGCAACAAACTCAAAAACATGATCATAATGATGACGGTGAAGATGATGATGTTTCAAATAGAAAACGCAAGTAAATCAAAGAAAAACAGTTGATTGTTTTATTGGTACTTTGAATGTAGTAATTTAATTGAAATTCTTAAATTTTAATTCATCAAAACATCGAATTATGCATTCGTTTATCAAAAGCGAATATCGTAGAGGGGTGAGATGCACGAATCGTGTGCACACAAGTGTTTTGAATGATATTTTGATTTAAGTGAATGATTAAGTAGCGGATAAGCAAATGCAAATAAAATTATAAATTTGAAATTTTTAAAAATATTGTTGTTCTTAAATAGCAGAGTCAGTATTTCTAAATCTTTCAATCTGAATATTATATTAATTTTAACTTCACTTAACGTGCACATATGTAAAGAAAGTACTTTAATGGAAGCAGCTCACTATAAAATTAAGAGTCAGTGTGTTACATATAACCTTATTTCCTTTCAAGGAGACACATATTGAAATATGTTATTAAAATAAATTAGTTGCCAAGAGTCCTTAGAGCGCCTTAATATTAAAAATTAACACTAAAATTAAAAAGCTAATGGGAAAAAATAAAAACTAAATGAATAAACAATTACTTAAATTATAAAGTTCAGATGTAGAAAGAACATTTCATGATAACTAACGCTTAAGTTAGGTAAATTCAGTTATAATACCAAAGGCGTTATAATTGAAACAAGTACTAGAACCGAAATGAATCTAGAAATACACCAACAGAACACAAGTGTTCTGAAAAGTAAATAAAAAAATTTTACTTATTAGCCTTAAAATCGCTTACAAAGCGAAGGAAAAAATATCCAGAAAAGAATCACCTTGAAATAAAATTATTTTCATATACTTAAGAAAAAACAAAAAGGTCTTAAGCACTGATTTCAATAGAATCATAACTCATAGACGTCGAATTTCTCGATAAACACCTCCATACACACAATTAAAAATTAAAAGCTCTTTGTTTGTTTTCATATTAAGATTAAATAGAATTTTTAATTAATTTAGGTCATGATTACTTCATAACCGTAACCATCTATTGTATTGTGAAGAAGAAAGGAAAATGAGTAACGACAAGTTTCATCATGCATTTCAACGATGAAATTTTAGGTGCCATCGGCATATAAATTTCTGCTTAAATTAATTCAAAGCAAATAGCGCCAAGTCCCCTCAAGGCCATGCAATTTTCCATAATCCGCTTGCAAATTTCATGCAAATAATTTCATTAAAATTGTCAACAAAAATCATTATTCGTCAGTTTTCTTTTATCATTTATATTTCCAGAAATTCTTAAAATTGCATAAAAACACTAAAATCAAAAAAGTCTGGTAATTCTTTAAGAATCTCTGCTTCATTTGGTTGAATCTTATCTACCATCAACTTAAAACTAAAATGATAAATTTATGTTTTGTGTGAACGTTTATTTTTGTTGAAAATGTAAATTTGAAATTAAATTACTGGTAAAGACGCGTGTCTGCAAGTTGCCAAGTGTAGGCAATGTTTTCTAAAAAAAACAAGAAAAAGGATTTTTCAGTTTAATTTAATTAAAATCAACCTACAAAAGTTAATTTGAAGGTTAAAAATTTAATTCGCTTTTATTTTAATTATGTCGACTTTTTCAGGGCAAATCAATTTATAATTTGGTAGCAATAACGAATTCATTGATTCTCGACGGTAGCCTGACTCAAACTTCATATATAAAAAATCTGTGTACTTTTAATATGTATGTTTGACATTCGTAATAACGGCAAAAATTAACGAATTCGCCATCACTACCACCTTAAAGTTGATTCGCCTTGACCTTTTTCAATTAAAACTTGTTGATGTTGGCTGTCTGCGAGTGTCGTGTTGTTTTGAGACTGTCAAATCTATTGATTAATTTATTTTTTGTATTTAACTTATGTCAAATCGCGATTGAATAGAACATCTAAATGGTACAACTTCATTGTATTAGCGGCCAGTATAGAATTTCTGATAAAAGAATAAAAAAAATTAAGATTGCTCTATACGTGACCATGCCTTCTAACATCAACTAAAGCACCAATGTATTCTGCATAAATAAGACAATTACCATCAACTGCTAAAACTGCTGATCCCACCATCACCTACGTTATTTATGATACACAAAGGCGCTGCGTAATTAATATAAAAACCCTCATCAAAAAACAAGATTAAATTCCATGAATTTATCAGATTATCGCCGCCAAGCTTTAGAAAACTATTTTGAAGCAAATATTTGCAATACGTTCTTATTTTTAACCGACTTCAAAAAATAAGATTAACAATTCGCCTGAATGTTGCTCTTTTTTGTCCGTTTGTTCCCGCAGAACCCACTCGTTTCTAAGCCGATTTTGAAAATTTTTTCTTTAGTTGAAAAATTATGTTTACAGATTGGTCCCCTTTGAAAAACAGTTGATAATTTTAAAAATTAAAGGTTGTCGCCATAAAACATACTCGTGTTCTACATATGTATGTATGTTGCTGTAGTAAGCAACAGCAAAAATTAAGGCAAAAATAAATCTAAAAACAGTAGGGTGTCCTCATATGTTACATAAATTGACCTATATGGGCATATCCTCTGAACCGTTATAGATAAACGGGCCGATTACTATGACTGCTATAATAACAAGTATTAAAATTAAAAATTAAAAAATTAAGGGTTCTCCAATAATTCATTTAATTTAATGTATACGGCCATACTTTTTAACAGTTGTAGAAATACGGTTAAATTTACAAAGAACATGTACTGCTAAGTCCGCTATAACAACAAGTATATAATTTGAATTTAGAATTTAAAGAGTGTTTCCATAGCTGATGTAATATGACCTAAATGGATCTATGTTTTAAACTGTTATATACAAAGTCTTGAAAATTAGACAGAACGTCTATTACTATATCCAGTATGCCAACAGGTATAAAAATTTTAAATTAGAAATTAAAGGGTGACCTTATAGTTGATATACATATATGCTTAAAATTAAAAAAAAAAAAAAAATTAACTGCTTCAGCAATAATTATTATATAAAGACATATGTCACTTTAAGACAAGTTCATTGTAGAGGCAAATAAAAAATTAAAACACTGTCGGCAAACTATGCAACACATAAAAAAGAAATGGGTGAAAGTATTCGTTTAGATGACAGCGCTTGCAGTAAAACGGACACGTCCTTTATAGATTTTAAATTTAATTTAAAATCTGATCAAGAGTATACGCTCCACACTGAAACTCAAAATTTAAAATTAGAAAATCGAATAAACCTGTCAAGAAACCTGCCACAGGTATTGGTTAAGATACAATCTTTTACTTTTTTGACTCCAATTTTTTACAGATTTTAATTTTATACTGTGTCTTGGCCTTGATTGGATTCCTTCTTATATTTATTGCACACTTCTGAATTGTTATCAAGGTTTCTTATTTCAATTAAAGAAACAAGAAAACTTATAATTTTGACCGTAACTGACCGTAAGTAATACTTGAAGAATTAAGTTCAGCTTATCCAAATAAAGCCGCAGCCCGCAGAGGTAGACTGTTGGGAGCTATCTTCTAATTATTGTATACAGCTGAGATACTTACTAGCATTTGTATCACACATCGACTTTTGCTACAAAAGGCTAAAAAAAATGAAAAATTAGTGTGAAAACTTCTTGTTACTTTGATTGTATTATTGATTCAAAATGAATATAAAAAACTATCAACAAAATATTTTATCAATTTTTTTTTTATTAAGCCAGCTTTATTATTGTTCATAATAAAAAAATAAAAAATGAAAATTGTGGTTCAGACACGATAGAGCAAAGTCAACTTATCTCATATTCATAACAAAGTGTTTGCTGGGATAATTTTGCCGATCGGCATAAAACAACAGATCAGAGAAAAAATAATAAGAAACTGTTCAATGAACGTCACCTTTTAAAATGAATTCGACTTGGTCAACAATCAATGAAAATAACTCTTGTTTTATTTCTTCCCTTAAATTTAAATCAAAACAAAACTATTTGATTTTCTAATATAAAACATAAACGTAAATACTTTTACACGACATCAATTTTGGCTCGAATATAAAATCAAAGACGTCATATTTATAGCATGTGTTAATTGAAAGCAAAAAAAAAATTGTCAATAAAAAACAAAATACATTCAATAAAAATTATGGGTTCTTTAGAGCAAGCAAAAAAATTTTCAAATTCGGCGGGGGTGCAAACACTGTAAAAGAAAGTTTTTTGCGGTGTTTACAAAAATCTAATTTAACATCTAACATTGACAATAATATTAAGTGATACAAAACTATTAATCTTTGTTTTTAAGGATTTTTTTTTTTTGGCGATTTTTTAATTTGTAGTGAAATTTCGATTTTGTTGCAAAAGTACCATAAAGTCAATAAATAATTAAAACCTTACCGTAATGGTTAGTGACACAAAATTTATTTATTTTTGCCTTTTTCAAATTATTGAGTTTTAGCGATTTTTTTCGACTTCTAGTAGGATTTCGATTTTTTTGTGAAAACTAGTAATTTTTTATATGTTTTCTTCTTCGATAAAATATGATGGTTAATGAACTTTAAATGAAAAATATTTCTTTTTTATTTTAAACAAATTATTATTTTTTAACTCCTTGTGAATTTTAAGTTTTAGGTTTAAAAACCATTCTGCAGAGAAATTATCCTATAAACAAAATTGGATAAATATAGAAAATTAAATGCCGCCATATTAAATCTGCTATTAGTCTACTTCTATCACGTAAAGATTTTTGAATAGGCGTAGCAAATAATAAAGCAGTCAAATTAATAATTTTCATTAACAACTGGACTTATTCGATTTGAACAATTAAAACACCAGATAATTAACTTTAACCATTTTCAATTTCTTATACATTTCTCAAAATTAAAATATTATTTTTTCGCCAAGAATTGATGAATAATTCAAAAACTATAATTGAACTGATGAAAAAACTGTTTTTAAGGAAATTATGTCAAATTATAGTAAAATGACCTTTAAAAATCCGTACGTGGAAGAAGCAAACTGGCGAATGTATGACATTTTGGTGAAATTTCGTTTTTTAGTGAGTAAGAATTTTCAGTTTTAAATACAAACAACAACAAAAAATCAAAAATGTGGAATAAAGAAAAGCTGTCAATTTTTGCTCATATCTTCTCTATTTATGAAGATAGATTTTATAAAATTAAATATGACAATCAATTAAAAAAAATTCACAAGTTCTTGAAAAATTAGTCTCGACATTAGCAGGGCAGATAGCGACTTATTTACTGATGAGGATTCAGACTATCTTTTCTTCATCTGGCTGAGATGAGGCGCATTAAAACACACGTTCATCAAGTTAGCATAAATATTGTTTTAAACACAAAACACGCATAAAAAATTTGATTTAAAGAAAATAAATAAACTTTGACTCAAACTATATTTTCTCATTAAAAAGATTTAATGATTTTTTTAGAAACAATAATGTTCCTTATTTTAATTTACTTAATTTATCGTATGCACCTATTTTTCTCCCTCTCACTCTCTCAGTTGGTCGTCATTCCAATTCATAATTTTAATGTTTTAAACAGCTTTACAGTACTTGTGTTTGTTTACCTCTGGCACCTTTATGATTTATGTTGTATTCTTCTTAAGCTTTTGTATTTTTTTTCTCATTTTTATTGCATTAATGTAATTTAGCCTTGAGCATGATTTTTTTAAATTAAACGTTTTGATGTTAGACAAAAATGCATTAGTGAAGGCATTTTCGCTTGCAATAGCAGTTGTAACATTTATATATTTAAGCTATAAATCTGAATCTTTTCAGATCTAAGTATCTTATGCTTATACTAGCTTAAGCTACTACCAAATTCTTAAGCAACTTATTGAAGTCTTTTGGGCTTATTTGTAAAAGAACATAAAAGAACTCACTCGTAAAACTATAAAATATTTCAAATTTCAAAATAATGAAATGTGTATTGGATGGAAGAATGAACCCTATTTTCAATAAAACTGATTTCAGCATTCATTATACTGTGGTGTAGTACTTTTTAGGATTCCGTATCCAAAATTTTAAAACATAACCCTATTGTTTTGCCTACAATGTCTGTCAGAGCCCTCTATATCTAAAACCGTTTAATTACTATGTTTTATTACTAAGGCTATAAAAACAAATACCAAAAATTTAAGAGTGTTCTAAAGGTGACATGTTATCTATAAAAATATTGTTATTTTTCTAACTCTTAAGGCTAGGATACGTCAAACTTATACAGCGTCAATCCACTTTAGCAATAAGTATGAAAATATAATTTTAAACTAAAGTGTGTCCCAATAAGGGCATGATTTTAAACATAGTTTTATTTTCGAACCGCAATAGGCTCTAATAACAAGAGGAAAAAAATAAAATATAAAGGGTGCTCCTAAAGCGTCGAGATTTAAATGTAGGAGAGTTAAGTTTTTCAACCGTAACATTAATACATTTATAATTTACACCCAGTATTACAAATATGTCCATTATTAAAATAAGTGCGAACAATAATTTTAAAAATTATTGGGGGTTTCCATAAAAGCCATGATTTTGACGAATATGTCCTTATCTTTTAAGCATAATAGGCAGATACCTTAAATTTTCTACAACAAATAAGAAAAACAGAAAGTCAAAAATTAAAGGGTGGCTCATGCTTTGTACGGGACCCTTCCTGTGTAAGTCAAAAACGCACTTGAATTTATTTATATAGCGCAATATATAAACAGCTGATTTCGTTAGTAAAGTAAGAATAGTAATAAGAAAATTCTTTCCTCGAACAATGCGAAGCCACTAGTAGATACTGAATATTTTTGGTTCCCTTTTAACTCCCTGGTGTTTCAATAATGAGTTAAGATTTATACCAACAATATCGACTTCCATCTCCACCACCAAGGACTGCATCTTTAAACAAACTAATATAGCTTTTACCACTAAAACATTAGTAATATGTCATTCAAAACAATTCACTTTAATATTTATTTATTATTCCCTAAGCTAAAATTGTAATAAATAATAATCATCGAAGAGGCGGATATAAATTTTAAAGAAGGGTTGAATAAATTCGTTCTGAATTCTACTTGTTGAATAACTCTCTAAATTTTTCTATTGCTTGGTTTTTTTGTTAAAGTTATTTTTAAATGTTTAGGCGTCGGAAGTCAGTGATCATATAAATCATGTTTTAACTTTTTTTACCCTAACATCATCATAACGATGCATAACGATACATAACGATGTACAACAACATTCAAAATAACAAATAAAATAAAATGATCTAAGTTTATTAAAGGTGCATTGTGAAAAATATTAATATTTTTAACTATAATTATTGCTAGTTATTGTCTTAAAATTTTAATTATCTTCTTTAAAATAAACGCTTAAAATATACAAGAAGTCTAATGACTGATAGACTATTTGTTGAAGTTTTTACATAAATACAAAAGTTTTTAAATTTAAAGATGAATTTTCCCCTTTTCTATTTTTATAAGCTATTTGGCCGCCAGGTGTTAATCATATATTTTGTTTAATTATTTTGTTTTAATTAAAGGCTTGCTATTGTAACACGCTTGTCATTTTTATAATTATCTGAGTAAAGCAGTAATTTGTTATTTGTTATTTTTTTCTTATTTTTATTAAATCATATGTCCGAAATCATATATGTAAATAAATTAAGATCTTATCATAGCGTAAATGTAATTAGATATTAAAGGAGAACTTGTTTTTTGTTGTGATAATGGTCCTGTTAACTCTCAAATATCATCACAACGATTTCACTTAACTCTCATTTTTTTGTAATTCAAATTTAATTGAAGATTTTCCATGTAATCAAATCTAGGCATACACAATTTAAGCATTCGCATCAGAAGTCCTGCGTTTCTTTCGAAAATATCTTGCAACATTTATCATTAAGGTTCACAATGGTGGGGCACAAACGAAATGTTTTGAGAAATAATCAGCTTAACGACCCAGCAAACAAAAATGAAGTAGTTCAAAAATCATAAGTATTTTCATTGCTCCTCTTGTACTTGTTTTCTATAATGCATTTTTAAAAAGTTCGTTTTTTCTAATTAAGTTATATTTTTTGAACTCATGAAAAAGTTATGAAAATTCATGAAAAAAGAAATTATAAAAAGCTAAGATTAATAAAAAAAAAAACGTATTCTAATCATCCAACTTTCACTGGTTTCAAGCATTCATTTAAATGCCAAGCTATGTGAACCCATGCTCGCCAATGACAAGCTAAAGTTAAAATCATTCGTTTTAGCCCTAAATTGAACCAGTTCGTTTTACGTAGAAGCCATGAATTATCTTCTTCTTTTGTATGTCCTTTTTTGCTAGGGAACCGAAATACAGCATTTCTAAAGTAGGCATCTGTTAACAAATAATTTCAAATTAAAATTTCGGTTTTTTTAGTTTTAAATTAAGTTTTTTTTTAAACTTATTTAGGTGCTTTTCAGTTCGCTTCCTGGTAAAATGAAATAAAAAAAGAAATTCTTTACTAGAATATAAAATATTAGATTTCCAATTTAAAAATTCAATATTTTCAAAATTCCTTCTCCTGTAACAAAAAATTCTACAACAAAAAGTTTTTTTTTTAAATTTTCTGAAAAGATTGATAGTAGAGATGTTTGCAAATTTCTAAACCACCTTGAATATGCGAAAAAATTTACATAACTTGAACTTTTGGATCTTTTTAAAATCGATCCATTATTACGAAATTTGGTTATAAGATTCCAAAGTTCTAATTTAAACATTCAAACCAGTCAGATAAGACCCTTAGATGCCTTTTCGACAAAAGTCTAAAAAAAAACAATTTCTTCTAGAGTGATACTTCTTAGTAAAAAAGGGGCATTTACGAAAATCTGAGACGATTTGCGTTAAATTTGCGATTTTTTCATGATTTTGGTTTTTAGCATAATAATGCTTACTAAGTCTTGTAAACAGTTTGTATCATCTTCTAAACTGTAGCTGCAATGTCTAAATAATCTTAAATCTTTTGTAGGATGTCAAGAATTTTACCGATAAATTTATTTTTTTAAATCTCTTCAATCACGTTTTTTTTTTTTGCAAACTTCTCTTATAATAATATCGATTTTTTTCTTTGAAAAATTGGTCTAAGTATCCCTGTTAGTATTTTCCTATTTTAATAATGATTTAAATTTATTAAGGATATTTTTTCAGGTATATTTCCAAATCGATTGGATGTTGCTCAAAAGGCGGTATTGTTTCATCAACAGGAAGATCAACCTACTTTATATACAATCCCATCGATTCTTTGTAAAAGTGGGTAAGATACCATTTGCAAAATTTTCACCACAAAAAATTGCTCCTCCTCTATTATAATAAGGATAAGATGATTATGCTTATTTATTCACCATTTTAAAATTTTTAGTTATAATTTATTTTACAAAAGAGTATATTCATATTTTGACTAATTAATATTATAACAAACAAAATAAAAAGAATTCAGTAGTTACTGGAAAAGGGAATACAACCTGATGAATTTATATTTTCATGAAAACCAAATTTATATCTTGATAAAAAATTATCATCTGTAGACTTCATTTATTTATATTATATCATCGTTATGACATAAAGGTCACAGCCCATAGAATAATTACGAGGGCTGCTATATATATTTCTGGCCTAGCAACACTGAGTGCTGCCAAGTGCAATCTTACATTTCCATTGAAAAGTTTCTCATTTTTAAGCATAATCGTACTCAAAATGTTTTGACGTACGACCATTATTTGTGTTGTTTACAGTGACTTGAAAAATTAATATAGAAAAAAATGGAATTAACTCGTGAACATTTTCGTGCCATCATTTTTCACAACTTTCGACGTGGATTATCACGACAAGAGTGCATTGATGAACCTAAATCTTTGTATGGCGATGAATTTAATCGTGGCCGAAGCTCGCTCAAAGACGAATTCCGTGAAGGTCGTCCAAAAACGGCTGTTGTGCCAGGGAACATTGATGCCGTACGTGAACTCATAATGCAAGATCGACATGCGACATACCGAGAGATAGAGACATGCTTGGACATTTCTTTCACCAGCATACATTCGATACTGCATGAACACCTGGCCGTAAAAAAGGTTTGTTCTCGTTGGATCCCGCACAATTTGAAAGTCGCTCAAAAAAAGGCTCGTATCGATTGGTGCAAAGAAATGTTGCAAAAATAAGATTGCGGTGCTTCAACAGACGTTTATAAGATCGTCACAGCTGACGAATCATGGATCCATGCGTATGAGCCCGAAACGAAACAACAATCGACCGTGTGGGTCTTGAAAGACAAGCAAAATCCAACGAAAGTTGTTCGTGGAAGAAGCACTTCGAAGCAAATGGTCGCCTGTTTCTTCCGCAAAAACTGGTCATGTGGCAACTGTTCCGCTTGAGCAACGTAGGACGGTCACTTCTGAGTGGTACACTACAATTTGTTTGCCTGAAGTCATCGGAGAAATTCGAAAAAGCAACAAGAGAAGACGAATCATTGTTCACCATGACAATGCGAGCTCTCACACATCGGCTCAAACCAGAGCGTTTTTGACCGGCCAAAACGTCGAATTAATGGGTCATCCGCCGTACAGCCCTGACTTGGCACCTAATGAATTCTTCTTGTTTCCGCACACCAAGAAAAAAATGCGTGGTCAACGATTTTCGTCGCCAGAAGAAGCTGTTGAAGTGTTCAAAAACCATGTTTTAGAGGTGTCTCAATCGGAGTGGAAAAAGTGCTTCGACAACTGGTTTGAGCGCATGCAAAAGTGTATAAATCATGCTGGAAAATACTTTGAAAAGCAATAAAACCAGAAAGCAATAAGGCCAGAAATATATAGAGCAGCCCTCGTAATTTATCGTAATATGAAAAGTCATTTTATATTTCTGGCGTAAAATGTTTTCATAAAAACTTTAAAATTACTTTTTTATTTATTATTAACTTTATTTATTTTTTATTATAAAAACCAACTAGTAATTTAAAAAATAACATTCAGAAAGGTTTTTTTTTACATATTACCTTTGCAAAAAATAAAAATAAAAAATAAAAAATTATTCTTCATAATATAAAATCATCAACTTCTTCCCCTTTGTACTGATATAAATATTAATTTGACAATTGTTCTGCCGGCGTTTTATTAGGTATTATGACAAAAACTCGTCTCGTGTGGAAATGGTGCTAGAGTGCTTTAATTATTTTTTAAAATTTTTCACAAATTTCTTCTTACACAGTAACGTCATTTAAAAAATAGTTGGCATCTAAAAGACATTTTTTAATGTTTTTTCTTGTTTCTTTCTTATATCTCAAACTAAAATTGGCCCTCTAATGATGTTCGTTAAAAGTACTTTTATTTTAAAATCTATTTTTATAAATAATTTTTCATTAAACAGAAATAACATAAACAAAAAGAAATAATAAAATACATTCTACTTGCATATGTACATACTTTTTTAGTTATGTTTTAATTAATTAAATTTTGTTAGCAAAATAAAAAAAATGTAAAAATGTGTAAAAATGGGCGGAGAAGAATTTTAGTTTATAATAATGACCAAAAAGATTAGTCAAAACAATTTAAATGATAAAAAGAAAAAAGTCAAAACCAAAGAAAAAATAAGAGTTTAAACAAACCAACAATAAACAAGGAATAATTTGATTTTTCTTTTTCTACTGTATAATTTTTCGGGTCTTTACTAGTCTCTGTTTAAACTTAGTAAATCTGCTTAATCACTTATTTTACTACCAATATCATAATTTAGACAAAAATTCCTTCTTTTTTCTTATAAGTGTGCAACATTATTTGCTGTGGGAAACAATACCTATAAAAAATGCGGTTAATATTATTTTGCATTTCAAAAAAATTTTGCAGAAACAATTTGCTCTTAACAAACTTACATTTAAACATTTTGTGACTTTTTACAATATGAACAGAATAGAATATAATCATCACTATTTTTAATTATTTTCGAATTTTTTTTCATTGGCTTTTAAAAACCTTGATTTGCGACTTGCAAGGAGCACGCTATATTAAAATTTACTATTTCATGCTGTAGTAGTAACAGTTATACATATTCTGATCAAAATAAAACTGTCTATTAGGACTTAAGAGATAAATCTGTATGCATTAAAACCATGTCTTTATGTGACATCTAATCTTACAGTTGATTTATTATTTAGTGTTATTAAGGGACCTAGCGATACGCACTCTCTGAAAATTTAAAGTGTCTTATAATTAGCTTTAAAGGATATGTAAATATCAATACTTTGAAGTTTATTTAATTCACTTTTCAATGAGAACAAAACTGGTTAAGAAATGTAAAAGTTCTGTAGAAACAAACATTATTAAAGTACATTTGTCTGAGGGAAGTTTTTGTGCAAGTACACGTACATAGAGGGACAGCTAAAATTTTTAGGATCCCGATAAAATGAATGAAAAAAATTTTGTTCGCTTGTATTATTAACACAAAGGGACCAATAAATGCACGCAAGTGGGCTGTGGCCTAACCTATTATTAACACCACTAGTAATAGTATATCGCATATTTCGCTAGCTTGGCACTCAAATTTTTTGTCAAGCGTTTCTACAATTATATTTTTTTATTCCTTTTGGTTTTTATACTAAATGCCTCAAATCTGCTTTTGATCATTTATTCAATCATATTATCTAATCTTATCATATTCTAATCCATTAAATGTAAACTAGAGCTACGACAAGGGCAACTTAAAAATTTTTTGTTATCGGAATAAATTTAATATTTCAAATTAATTGTGGTAAGCCTAAGAGACCTAAAGGAAAGATGAAGAATTTCTTAATAGTTTAACAGTAAACAATTAACCGCCTTAGAGGTTTCCATTTTTGTGGTTGCATACCATTTAACATTTTTTTTACTGCAACTGTTGTTATGGTCAAAGGTACCTTATTTTAAGTAATTTTTTATACCCTTTACCGCAGATACAAAAAGTTTGTAATTCCGTTTGAAATTTCTACAATATCCATTTCTGACCCCATAAAGTATTTAAATTCTCAGTTCTTTTGCATAATGAAGCCTATTGAGCGATCTCTCTCTGTCTGTCGGTGTTGGTGTTGAAATCAAGTTGGCCGACGTACTAGATCAGCTATAAAAAATAAATATGCCAATCGATCAGACATAGTTTCGAAAATGTTGCGATTAAACATCAGCAAGATCGGTCCATGTCCTTCGAGGCAGCGGGCAAAACACCACAATTCTCTCTAATTTTTTCATATCAAAAAAACAAATACATGGGGTGATAAAGAATTAAAAAACCAACTAATCATTACATATTAGTTACTTGCTTACATACTTAGTCCAAACCTTTTCTACCTTGCAGTGTATAGGTTTTTGTAAAAAAATCTTTTTTTTGTTCTATATTGCGTCGCTGGAGCTCTAAGCTCAATTCTTCGTAGTCTGAAGATGTTCTTGATTGTGTCTTGCCAGATCACTCTCCTTCTTCCTCGGGCTCTTACACAATCCGGTCGTGCTTCACATACTCAGACTCAGTTTACCGTCTTGGTTCACATCTTGTGGGGTTATGAATTCTTCGGATGTAGTGTTTGAGGTTCTGACATAGTTTCGGCTTGTCTCATTGAAAGTTTTGGTTCTTTTATTAATTTTCTAATAACTTTCCTTCTCTAGAGCACCTTGCTTATCATTTTATCGCATTGATGTCAGCTTATGCCGCTTCCAGTTCCTGATGAGAAAGGAAAAGGAAACAGTGCAGACGACATTTCATGCAAGTAACCACAAATGAGGCAGCCCTTTCAATCAGGATAGAGAAGCAACATCTCAATCTTCCGAATTATGAATAAACAAAAATGCAAAACAATGAAAACAAAATTAGTACTCGATACTTTACATATTACGAGATGCAAATAATCATTTCAAGTAGAATATTTATTTAATTCACCAATTTTGGTTGTCAGATAATTGGTACTAAAATTGTGATAATGTTAAAAAAAAATTTTTTAGAAACAAAAATGTTAAGAAATTGAGCTTTTATTTTGTTTTCCCTTAATGAATTAAAGTTAATTCACAGCAATGTTAGTAGAATAGCAAAAATTCGTTTTCCATCCCTGTAGTGCATTTGTAATCTACCTAAAATTAATCAACCGATTACGAGTATTAAATCCTGTTACTATTTATTTCGATGAGAAGAAGAGAAAAACCTTTGAAAACCCTAGAGAAATCATGGAATAAATTAGAAATACAGTATTTAAAAAAATTGTTTTTATTATTTTTTTTTTTTTTTTCAAATAGCTTAATAAACAAAAACTTCATATTGTTACGAATAAATTATTTAGATGGTAAAATATTAATATTTAAGTAAACACAATAGCACTAACATCTAACGGAACCATTTGAAAATTTTAATAAAATTTGCTTTCATATTACTTATTAAACACAAATCAACTTATTATAAATCAATAATACAATAAAAAATATTATAAACCTTCAAATATAAATACAATTCACATGTTTAAATCATTATCAAATTTTCGTTAAATCCTCTAACGGCATTTAAATCTTTTAGCACACTTTCAATATTATCACAAACTTGTTTGACGATCAGCGCCACTTAAAACCAATATTATGTTTACGTTTTTACAGTTATGACATTTTAAATAAAAACCAAAAAAAATCATATAATTAATCAATAAAAATTATATTAAATTTTTATAATTTTTATTTAGTTTCAACGACGTGTGTTTATAAAAAAAAAAAAATAAGAAGACAAAATGCAGCCTACCAAAATGACATGTCTTGACTGCCTCACCTTAAATTAATTTTTATAATCTTAGAAGAATTATCTATTAAAAATTTTTTTTCTTTTTTCCATTTGCTGCTATTAATATAAAAACTTTTTATAAGTTTTTGTTTAAAGCATATTTAATGGGCATGTAAACACCCGCACCGTTCAATGAATGATACTCGGAGGAAAATTAAACTGTGAACACATTAAGATTTAAAACACATGTATTTAAGTTTATCTGAAAAACAGTATCCTAAAAGAGGTGTTTTTTAAAAGTCTTATTTTATGACACCTTCATTTTCATTTAATCATCTTTGTGAGTCTAAGTTTTTAGCAGTAGGAAGTATTTTATAACTTAAAAAATTTTAATAAAATTAAAAAATTAGATATCAAAATAGCTACTTAATGGATATACATTTTATGATCTTCATTTATCGAACAGAAATCTAAAAGTAAAATGAAATCACATTTTATCTTAGAATGGTCCATCATGTGCAAAACTACATACTACAAGAAAGTTTAAAAAAAATTAACAGTTAAAATTTCCAAATATTCGATATATTTAATATAAACCGATTTACAATATTTTACATTTTCAATGTTTTTCATTTAATTATTTTAATTGTTTCAAAAATTGTAGGAAATTAAGTCACATCAATTTTGTATCGCTTTTAATATCACCTCTTTTCATTAAACCTTGTTTAAATAATTTTTAATGAAGGTACTCAACTACAAATTAAAACTTTGTTTGTTCGATGAGTGGTGCACTTAGTTTGGGAGCAGTAGTGGGCAAAACGCCTCCAAATAAAAAAAAGAGAAAACACCAAACAAATTATAAATTTTTATTTTAAAAATCATATTTAACTATACAAAAGTCAGTAACAGTCGTGATAATAATTTTTTTGGCAATGATAGACCATTCGTAATAATGATGTTAATAAAAATTGACAATTAAGAGTGCAAGTTTTATTATTTACAAATATTTGTTTTAAAGTTTTACGTTTGTTTTGATTTCTATTGATTGGCACTCAAAGAAAAGCATATTATTGATAAGAAGATTTCTACGTTTATGGTAAAGTAAGGCTCAGTTTACTATAATATATTCTCTTCTTTCAGCAATCGCTACCCTGTATTCCTTAAAATTATCTTTGCCAATAGAATTATAAAAAAATTATAAAAATCATCTATAATATTTCCATAAAAATTTTAACAGTAACATTTAAAATTATCAATTAAAAAACAAAATTTCTTACGTACTAAAGTATTTTTTTAAAACTTTCTAAATTTAAAACTAATGGCGCGTATTTTATGGTACATTTTTAAAACGACAAAGAAGAATTTAAAAATTTCCAAAAAAGGGGTAGAAAAGGAGGCGCTTCTAATTGTACTTAAAATTTAATATAACTAAAAGTTAAAGCTATAAACCAAAAGGAAAACAAATAATAACAACAAACAAAACAAAAATAATTAATATTTATAATAAATTTTATATTTTAAATAAATAAATATTTTTAATAAATAAAAGAAACAAATTCAAATTACGTCTAAATTACGTCTACTCATAGAGAAGGTCAGATTCTTTTAAAGTAAACAGGTCGACTGGTGAGAGATACCTCGACACCCAAACGATCACTAAGCTCCCCACTCTAGAGAAGCACTCACGCACCAGGAAATTATTTAAAGTTCGCCTGCCTTCCAGGAATTACACAGCCAATTCCACCTTGCAGGCATCTATGCGCGCAAAATCAATTGCGCTATAATTTTACCTACATGATAGTCTACGAAATTCACCACTTGGTCCTAAATATAGCCTCAAGCCGAGGCAAGTAACCAAAATCATTCTCCCCAATCGTCCAAGCTTCTCCATGTGGTGAGAAGAAATTCTTAACCAAGCTGAAAAGGCAGAGGCGATAGCAGGTCGAATGACTTGAAGACGCACTCTCCTATCGAGACCTCTCCTTCGCTTCAAAACGCCCTGATATGAAGAGAATATACGTTTGTCTTTTTCGAGAATATCTTTAATGTGCTGATAGCTCTCAAAATTCTAACGGAAGGTGACACCTAGGTATTTAAGCCTGTTCGATGTGCCAACCAGTTCTCCTCCAATAGTAAGACAAGGTATGTAAAGTCTACAATTTGGGTAAATATATGTCCGCCTTCCACTTAACATAACGGCCACACTCAAAGGAAACTAAAAATGTTTTACTTCATAATATATTTTATTATTATTAAGTTAAATGCTAAAAAATAAAATTATTAATCTTGCGTATGAAACGATTTAAAGCTTGATTTTAGGTGTTTTATATTCGACTTTAAAAAGAGAAAAAAAAAACATGGGATAACCGCAAGCCTGTATTTTCTCAAGAGTTTTTTAGCTGACTTTAAAAAAGAAAGCGATTATCAATTTATATGAATTTAGCTTTATTACGTTTATGCCTGCAGAACTCAGTCATTTCTAAACCGATTTTGAACAATTTTTGTAACTTAATAGATTATGCTCCCGTTTAAAAACAGTTTATAATTTTATATTAAAGGGTATCGACATACCACACACATGTTTTTTTACGCTTATTATGAAGCGTGAAGGGCACCAGTTTATAATTTAAACAACAAAGGTAATCGAGTGTGGAATTACGCATTTTTGGCGGAAGGACTTTCCAAATAGATTGCCAACCTAATGATTTTAGCAAGGCAGAAAATAATAAAAATCATTTGTATCTATTTTAAGTTATTCTTTTTTAACTTTAAGAACCCTACTACTTTCTTTATTTGCGAACTAATGTAATGTGTTTTGTAAGCGAGTAATAAAATTTGACAATCACAAAAGTAAGTAAACTTATGCAGAGTACTTTTTAAGGTAATTTCTAATTTTTTGCTGGGACAACAATAAATCTAAAAATGAAAGCGTGTCCCCATTCGTTGCGCAATTTGGACCTATCTTTTAAACCGTTATGGACAAACGCTTAAAAGTTGGACAAAATGTCAATTACGAGTACAATGACCGTTATAGCAACAAATATAAATATTCAAAATTGTATGTAGAAGGATGTCCTAACATTATTTTTTATTTAATGTATACAGTCATACTTTTAAACAGTTGTAGACAGACTGCTAAAATTTACAAAATATCTGTATTGTTAACTCTGCTACTACAACAATTATACAGCTGGAATTTAGAAGTTAAAGGGTGTTCCCATAACTGATGTAATTTGGCCTGTACAGCTCTTTCTTTAAAAACCTTATATACGAATATATAAAAGTTAGACAGAATGTCCACCAAATTGTGTGGTATAATAAAAAGGTATTACAATAGTTGAATTAATTTAAATATATGGCCTAACGGTTAAATTTATGCAGAAACTTTTTTTAAGTCCGCTACAACAGCAGAATTGTCATAATAACTGCGTTTCTGTTATGAAGTCCGTTTCTTTTTAAGGATTAAATCATATTTCCTAGGATCTTTCAAAAAATGTTTGGCCACGATATGTGAACTTTTAATTTATCTATGTAGCAATTCCATGAAACTAAGTCTTTATTTGCTCTATTTCCAAATCACTTTTTTTTAGTCCACTTATTATTTTTTATTAATTAACAAAAATTAAATAATAAACAAACCAAACAAAGCGATTTATTTTTTTTTCTTTATTATTGCATTTTTTATAACATAAAATGTAATTATAGTTTTGAAATACTTTACCAAATCATAAACACACTTTTTTTCTCTAAAATCGAAGCAAACATTTAAACATTTTTTTCAATAAAAAGATTAATTATCACGCTCTAAAAATTGTTACAGCTTTTTTAAAATATTTTTATTTTTCGAAAAGAAAAAATATGAAAAATTATACGTCTTTATAGTTATGCAATGCAGTGCTGAGTTAAATACAAACTATGACAAATTATATATATTTTCAACTATCCACTCCTTTATGCATAAATATTGAATATAAGAACTCCAATTTATTAATTCTTTCTATTTATAAAAAATCTACTATAAAAAAATATCTCTTGTTTTATTTTAAGACCTTTTTTGAACTCAATAATCCATTGTAATTTAAAACCACTTGTGATTTTCCCCTGCATTTTAGAAATCGTATCGAAAACACAAGGCATTCCCTTATCCAGAATGTGAGCTATCCCCATCTATATCTCGGATAGAAGTAGTCAATGGGAAAAAAAATTAAACTAAAATTACTTCTGTAATTTCAAAATGCTAAGAATGTTTCTAAGGCGATCTGCACTGCACAGTGGGGCAAAATAACAATATTTTAGATATAACTTAGCCATCTGTAAGCTAAAAATTTTACCTAATATTTTCGAAAAACTGGACCATGTTATCGAAAAATGAAAAATTTTAATTTTAAAATGCTTACAACTCGGTCAATCAAACAAAAAGATGGAGTCTAAAGCAACATTTTGTAGGTCTAGGCCTTTAAGGCCATATATAACTTTTAAAAATCAGATAAATTTTCAGTTGCACGGTAGATTACTTTGAGATCACATAGCACCATCTCTGAAAAACAGATGGCACCGAGCTTCCAAACTTAAGTTAAAATATTATTTTGCTATGCTTACGTAAAATCGGCCTAGCTGTTTACAAATGGCTAAGTATTTTCAAAAACAAATTTTTTAGCGCTTTGTCTAATACTTGTCATCGAAAACTTAATTTTTCGACTGAAACATTAAAAGTAAATGGAAAAAAAAATATTTCATATGATAGAACTCATTAAAAAAATTTAATAAATTTGCTTTATTGTAAAATTTTATATTTTAATAATTAAAATAATTAAATTTAGTTATTTTTAATAACTTAAAGCGTTTTAACGTTTTAATTTTCAACAAACTTCATTTAATCACACAAATATTAAAATTAATATATTTTGCTTTGTTAAATCTAAATAAAAGACTAAAACTTATTTCCAATTCATGCATAACATTAACAAAACATTAAAAAAGCACTTTAAGATAAAATGCTGTTAAAAACAAAATTAATTATGTAATAATAAAAAATCAATAAAATGATGTAACATTTAGTTTAGATAACTTTTGTTTAAGGTAAAAGAAAAAAAAAGAAAAAAGAAAATAAATTTAGTTATGGTTTAAAAAAGAAACTATGAACAATAATTTGCATTTCAAATTTCCATAAACTTGAAATTATTACTATTTTTTTTTTTTTCTTAAAATACGAAAATAATTTTTTTTTTTTTTTTTGAACACCATTAAAATGCTGAAAAAATATTTTTTTGTTTAAATTTATTTAAGGAAACAATACGATTTTGTGAAAAGTCTTTATTTAACACTACGGCAAATCTTATCTGGTGCTTAAATAAAAATAATATTGTTATCAGTTTCCAAAAACTGAATACAAAACATTTTTACAAGTTTGTTTTTTGTTTGATTACAAGTATTTTTTTCTTCATATTTACATCAACTGTAATAATAATAAAAAACAATCTCTTATTTAAGTTTTTTTTAATATTTTTTAGTATTTTTATGATTGTGTTTGTTGACCTAATTAATGCTGCTGGCTTTTAATTTGGGTTTCTATGCCAGCACTCTACTTCATATGAAATAGAAATAAATTTTATTCAGCTTTTATTTTGTGCTCTCTGCAGTGTGCAACCGAAGCATCCCATAAAAACTTTGGATTCCTTAAGACAAGACAGCTGTCCTGCTTGGAACAAAAAAAAATCTGTAATGTATTTTCAAAAGATCGCACATATACGTTTAACGACTACAAATGTAACAAGTCGACAGAGATAGCTGGCATATTTTCAAACTGGATCATTAATAGCTGAAATTTGAAAAATACATTTACACGTCTGTAACCTACGCCACAGGTGGCAAGACAACATTGTTAAGTTTTTTTTTAATAAATTCTAGAATTATTTCCTGTGATCCATTTAAGTATATACAGTAGTTATATACAATAAGCACATCTATTACAAAAAAAAACATGCTTTTGAACTAACAACAAATACGAAAATGATAAAAAAATATATTTTATATTCAAACACTAATTTTTAGCAGCACTGCATGTTGTATGTATTTTTTTCATAATTTTTAAAGCTAAAAGTAATTTCCATTTTTTCTTAATTATTTACCTTTTGTTTAAATTTTTTGAGTTAATTTTTTATTTGTTTACGTAGTTACTGCCATAGGTATTCACTATGTAAAAATTAAAAAATAATAAAACCAACCAAAAAATTAGTGTTGTGGTTTTTTTATAAGAAGAAAGTTTCTTATAAACAATAATTGCTTATAAGAAAAAATCTTATAAAAGAAAAAAATATGTAATATATTTAAAGCTAATAAAACTGTCAACAATTTTCATTATAAATTCGGACAATTGCTTTATAAATGGCTGAGCTATTGACAAAACCTCTACCTCATGTTTTGCTTTGTTAAGTACGAAAGGCCAACGGAGGAGATACGAGACTACAGTTGGTATACAGTTGACATACAGTAGACCTAAGGCGAAATGTTTAGTTCGTCTTAAAAAATTTTAACACAGCATTAATGGAGAACAACTAAACTCAACCTCCGATACACTTCAGATTTTAACACCATTAAAAAACCAACTAAACTTATCTAATAAAAGAAAAATACCAACAGACAAAAGACTTACCTCGGAGGCATGAAAGGCAGAAATATGAAATATTGACATATTATTTGAAAGGTAGTAAATAACAAATCCTAAAAAGACCATAGAAGTAGATATTACTCTAATGAACAAATTACCTTAACACGCAATCATTTTAATCTAGACATTAAATACTAACTCTTCACTTCTATTAAAGACTTGGCTTGAAGACTTGAAGTATTCAAATTGTAGGCGGTCCTGGCATCGTCAGTATGGATCACAGGGGTTTTCAGAACTTAATTACTCTTCTTAAAATAAGATTTAGTTAGATTATACTTTCTCTCTCTTCACGGCACATAGGGTTCTTTTGCACTTGACTAACAGCTTTGATATAATAATTGTACTGTTAAGGGGTAAAGGCTAACCTTACTTCCATATCCACACATCTAGTTACGTTCTAAAGTACAAATTTAAAAGATTTCGGAACTTATAGAAACTCGGCCTATAATAATGGAAAACGCAAACGTCCTTCATATGTCCTTAGGTAGGTGCCAAAAGCTTATACGAGCTCTCCGTAAGTACTACCCAACTCTCACCTATTAAATTCTGCTAAATATGTTGAGTGGCCTTGAAATATGACCGATCTAACGTAATTCAACACGTCCTAGAAATTTCCTTGCCACCAGCGTTAATGTTCGTTGACTAAAGTCACCATTTGACCCTTTTTTGGCGGTCTGTCACTATTTGGAAATTTTGCGACTTTTTTTATTTTGTTTCGACTTTCTTTAGAGAGTTAACCCACAAAAAAGTTTTTTTGTTACCAAAGCGTTGCAATTTTTCTTATTCTTTTATTTTTACAAAAAATCGGAAGAGGACAAACAACAATCTAGGCTGGCATCGCTGTTATTATATAAAAGGCGATTAAGATTAATTATTTAGGCGTCAACTTCTCTATACTTTTTAGACAGCTCTGATAAGATTTATTTCTTCAAAAATAAAATCTTTCGCAAAAAGTTACTTACACGACTCAAAACATATCTTTAATTTCGACAGTGTTTTTTAATAATTCATTAACAAAAAGAATAGCTGAAAATAAAAAACAAATTAAAACTATAAATATGTGGTCACAGTCACAGAAAGCCATTGTGTCCGGGTCGGAAAATTGCAACAACGTTACATATTCTTCTTAGCTACTTTTGCTTTCTGAAACAACCTTTTATTTCACTTTTTGAAAATTCGTAGCGGTAACACTGCTTGGCAACACTTCTGTGGTTATATCCGTAATAAGTACTAAAGGCATAATATTATCCAAGACCGCCTCAGATTTACTTTCTATGGCAACTGTTACCCTAAACAGTAAATTTCTCTGAGCCTTAGCAACAAGCTCGTTAACGCCCTGTTGTTACTGCTCTTTTGGCAACCCCCTGGTTTTACCTATAAAGGCTAGATCAATATTTGTTTTAATATTCTAATCAGTTTTTATACATCACAGCAATTTGTCTTATTTTTTCTTTATCACACACAATGTTCCAAATTTTTATTTAGCATCAATTGCTTAATTTAAATTTACTTGCCACCAAAGAAATCAAATAAAACTTCTAAATGTCAACTTTAAAAAGTAGTGCCGGTAAACAAACACGACACCTAAGCGACATCATAAAATTTACTGCCACAGCGAATGATGGGCATAAAATTTTTGATCATGCAGCAGCATAGTGGAGTATCACACGTTCAATTATAACAAATTATCTCTTATGATACGAATTGCAATATAATTTGGGTGAAACGTTCGTCTTTTATAGAAAAAGAACTTATTTAATGTTAATTTTATAAGAGCAAACAAATCGGCCCATCCGTCTGTCTGCCCATCTGTCTGTCTGCCCATCTGTCTGTCTGTCCATTTATTTTAATAGTCATTAAATATTTAATGCAAAGCAAAAAGAAAAGGTTTAAAATATTTGTCTTGTTTCTTGAGCGAAATAAAAATTAAAAATATTTTGGTCCGTCGCCTCAATCATGTAGTCGTTTGTTAGTTTGTACTTTTCTCAAACAAAACCGTAAAATGCAATAATTTTTCAGGATTTTTTTTTTTCTAAAACAAATTAAATTTGAAGTCAACAGAAAAAGTCATTATTTTTTTTAATCATTAAACATAAATGCCAGTGTAAACAATTGTAATTTCTGTTTTATTATTTTATTTGTTGTATGAATATTTAATGGCGCACGTTTTAATTATCCCTAGGGCAAGAAGTGATTTGTTGTTGATGATACCTATTTATGTCTGTCTGTCTATCTTTATAAGCATGTGAGCGCTTTTGTATTATTTATAATATTTTCTGTTAGTTTTGTGTAGTGTATCCGTTCTTTAAGTTATTTGACGTTTTATAATGTTTTATTATGTTTTTTGTTTAATTATCTTTTCGCTGCTTCTTATTTTGATGGCATCTTGTAGTCGTTTAATTTTGGCAACAGTTTAATTTTATTAGAAGATTAATTTACAAGCATAGAAATTTATGTGTTACACAGAGGCACATTTAAATAAATGCTTAACTAAAATTAAAGAGTTCTGAATTAAAATTTAAAATATCAAGAAACATTAAAATTTTTTTAGCATATTTGAAGTTCCGAATCTTATATACCCTTCACCAAAAGAATTGTGTATTTATTACTTTATAATTCTTGCAAAAAAACCGATTTCAAAACAGCAAACTTAAAATTCTATTTTTTTAGACGGTAATTATATATTAATTATAATTGAGAAAGATCGCGTTAGGATTTTTTATATGTCGCAGAACAAATTATGCATACAGACTAAACAAGAAAATTCAGTAGTTATGTGATCACCCTTTATGTTTTGCACTATTTATTGCTGGCACAGTAAAACAAAATTTGTTTAAATTCAGAATGTTAAAGTATAACTGTTCAAAAGATTGGTCATATACATGAAATTATAATCATAAGGGCAGCTTTTTATTTCTAATTTTAAATATTTATGCATGTTATTATACGTGATATTGTAATGGAAATTCTGTTTAATTTTCAAGTGTTTGTGTGTATAGGTCAAATTACACCCTTTTAGTTTTTAATTTCAAGTTTGCTTCTTGTTATAGCGGACTTAGCAATAACGGTTCTGTGCAAATTTAAATCAACTGTCTACAACTGTATAACAGTTTGGTCATATACATCAAATAACAGCAACTGTTGTAATACCCTATAATTTAAAACTTTAAATATTTACATTTCTTAACATACCAGACAAAGTAGTGAACATTTTGTTTGATTTTCAAGTGTTTTTATATAACGGTTCAAACGATAAAGCTCAATTTACTCTAAATATGGAAACATCCTTTAATTTCTTAATTTAAATTTTATACTTGTTATTATAGTGGACTTAGCAATAAAGGTTTTTTGTAAATTTCAACTCCTGGCTATAACAGCTCAAAAGTTTGGCCACATGCATCAACTAACAATAGTTTACAATTTTGAATATTTATACTTGTTATTATAACGGTCATAGTAATTGACATCCTGTTCAATTTTCAAGCGTTTGTTTATAACGGTTTAACCTATAGTAATACACAGTTTCTTAAATTTTAAAGAAGTGCTCTTTACGGTTCATAATACACTTAAACAACATGTATGCTATGTGGCGAAATGACTGCAGCTCTGCAGGCACAAACATAAAAAAGCAACATTTGGTCGAATTGATAACCTCCTTCTTTTTTTGAAGTTGGTAAAAAAGAAATTTTGTTTTGCAGGAATGTGTATATCCTTGATATAATGAAGATATCTGGGGCGAACTTGAGTTGTTTTTTTTTTGTCACTTTGGGGTCTGCTCTATACTCTCCTTAACCAAAAGCAAGGTTTAATTATGCTAAGCTTTCCCTGGAAGGAATATTCTGAAGATTTTAAATATTTGTGCAAATATGTTTTTATTATTTTTTATTTATTTATTTCATTTATTTATTTTTTTTAGAAACTGTGGTTCTTTCTTTTTTTAAGTCTTGATAGTTTTTAGTTATTTTTTGTGTATTTTCGGTTTTTGATGAAAATTTCTAATTTTATATTGTAAAAACAAATTTTATATAAAAGTATAATTTTGGTGAAATTTTCGTTAAAATAATAAGTTTGATGAACTTTTAATCGTTAAGTGAAGTATCCAGTTTTTTGCCAATCTAGTGTTTTTTTTTTTTCTTAAATTTCTGCTTTTAATTTAACAAGTAAAAAACAACAATAACCAACAAAAAAAGATACACTTTGATCTGACAAACTTAAGGAAGATAGAGGAGGCGCTTACCTTTTTTATATTTCCACGGCTTATAAATCGATGTTACTAATTTTAAATAGCATCTGTTTCGAAACTATGTCTAAGAGAATAGCGGTTATCGATTTCCTGGAGCTCCCCTGGGCAAGTGGCAAAATTAATTTCAATCGGATTACGGACAGACTACACAACCAAATTGACTCTCCTATGTATAAGGACAAGTACATATGTACTAAATAGGGTCGAAAATAAATATTATAGAAATTACAAAGGGAATGATAAACTTAACGCCTGTGCACACTGTGCGTGGTTATTTATGTTTTGTTTTTTTTTTTTTTTGCTCGGATTAGGAAAAAAACCCTTAAAGACTTATGTGCTGTTTCTGTATTATAAGCGATTAACTCGTCTGAAAAAATTGTATGAAAAGCACTTAGCTTTTTGAGTTATTTCCATTTAAACTAATCAGACGAGTTGTTTGCCTGCAATACAGAAACAGCAAATTAAGAAAGGCGTTTCTTTTTTGTGTAACTTTCGTTTATTATATACAAAACTCAGGTAGAAAACTATATTCAGGTTAATCTTTCAAGTATTTACTTCAACTCTTCTCGAAAGGAAAGTTTTGTCTGTACATGAGAAAAATTTCTTTAAGGAAAACTAAAATATCACAATTCTTCTCTATAGATTAAATAAAACTTTTTATAAGCAGTTTTCCCATGTAGAAATTGCAAAACTTAAATCCACTCAAAAATAAACTATGATATTTTTTAATCTGTCTGAGTATTACGACTCGCATTTAATAAGTGTGTTCGGATTGACTACTAAATAAATAACAGAAAAAATATCGAAAATCTCCCAGGAATCAATACTTATTTAATATATGCTAAGCTACAATTAAAATAAATCAAAATATCAAAGCTGAATGCTGAAATCCTTTGATATTATCGATTTGATCTACAATAACAGCTAAAGAATATTTCGATAAGATATAATAACGTCCTGTATATACAAGTATCATTAACGATAACTTTAAAAAGTTTAGAAACTATCTCTAACCTTAAACGCCTTCTTGCAAATGTTCTAGAGTGTTAAAAAAAAATTAAAGGTCCATCTACACAATAATACATTCGCGCACACATCCACATGTATTTATTTGCATTCTTCAGTCAGCCCATCCAACAAAGAGGCGGTTTAACATAAAATGTGTGAGAAAAATTTATTTGCACTTGTACAACATTGACGTATGACATTTTTTTGGCGCACTTTTTCTTAAAGTGTACAGTGATGGACACAAAGATAAGACTTGTATTCACATTCGCACATTGTCAGCAAAGATTTGTTTATTTTATGTCGCCATGGCTGGTTAACTGACAAAAATGACAGTCAAGACAATTTAAATTAACATTCTTTAACATCTTTAAATGAACCAAAAAGTTTAAATTAACTTTAGAATACAATCAATAACACAAATATTAGTAATTTCCTTACATTATTCAAAATAATCAGAATACAATATATTTAAAATCTTGAATACAATATACACCTAGAGATCATTTTACCAGAATTAAAACTAAGATCACTTTTAGACGTGTGCTTCTCCCCACAAAGGTTCCATCTCATTTCACTATGTAGCATTTTGCTGATGTAAGCTGGGAAAGTTTTCCTGTCTGTTTTAATGTTCTACCATTCCGTTGGGCAAATCGAGTCCTTATTCGTAAGCCATATGTTGTTATCCTTAGAGAGGTCGGGTTTATATCTCTTGTTAAAATATTTAAAAAATATGTTTAAGAGAATCAGAGAGTATCAACTCAAGGCAAATAAATATACGGTGGGCGCAATGGCGAATTCATTACTTTTTGCCGTTAGCCCGAATGTCAAACTACGTATAAAAATAATATACAGATTTTATATATATGGAGTTTGATAGTTAGGCTACCGGCGAAAATCAATGAATTCGCCATCGCTTTCACCGTATATTTATTCGCCTTGGTATTTCCTTAATTTGGTGGCAGGGCTGCTGCCTTCTGCAAAGCAAAGATTATTACTGATCCATGGTCCTCAAACTTGCCATGTACCCAACGATTACTATAACCACTTTCTGCTACAGTAGGATGTTCCGCAAGGTTATTCTGCCTTTTCTTCGGTTGCCATATCCTCCTATGTGAAAACAAGGTGTGCCACGTGAAGTCGAAGGTTTACATTAAGGTTTCAGAGACTGTGTGACGAATATCGACCCCTTACACCCCACCTAAAGGTATTCCAACTTTTTTAACTCTCCAAGAAAACATTAAGCCGTAACTGAAATAATTTCCTGCAAAACATTTTTCCTAAATCCTGAAAATATATTAGTGTTGCAACATTTTTAAAGAAAGACTTTTTTCATAATTTCTTTAAGGAAGTTTTAAGTTTTTAGCCAATTTATGGGGACTATTCCTTATCTCATCGCCTTGTAATACAGAGTTATATTTCTCATTTTTCGTTTTACTTTCCCAAAAAGCCACGGAGCAATCCGCAACCATAAGTTTACCAGCCGATTTTACTGTCTTTGCTTTCGTCAAATAAACTCATTAAGCCTGTTGTTGTTTTTTACTGTATTTATGTTACTAAATTATTTAATGCCCGTTGTATGATTTTTGGAGATTTGTACACGAGCATTTTATTTTTCCTAAAGCCTGAATAAATCATGTTTAGGACATAAAGGTTTTAAAAATTTTTCTATTGAATGCCACCAACTGTAGTATTTGTTAGAAAAAAATCGATTATTTGAATTATTGGTAGTTGTTGTTATTTTTTGGTTTTTATATCCTTCACCACAAAAAGTGAAAAAAGGATATAACTAATTTGTCATTTTTTAACTCCTGACTTCTTATGCATAGCAAAGTCGATTGAGCGATTTCCGTCTGTCCGTCCGTGTTAGCGTTGAAATCAAGTTTGTCGAGGCACTAGAAAAAATATAAATATGTCATTCGATCAGACATAGGGTTAAAATAATAAAGTTTCTAAGCTAAAATTTTTTAAAAGGGCCGAAGACATTTGTATGTAAAATTATATATCGTACTTAATTTTTTTTTCTTATTTTTTTAATTCTCTATCACCTCAATATTCGTTTATTTTTTTTTTTTTTTTTTTTTTGTGATCGTAGCTACTTCACCAATCTAGATTTACATAAACGGTGTAGGGTGTATCAGATTCGGTATAGTCGAATATAACACTTTTACTTGTTTCACTTTGGATTGTTAATGAATTTCCAATTTTTTAATGCAAGTAAAATTTTGGTGAACCTCCGATCGTATGGCAAAAGCCCGAATTCTTGTTAATATAGAGTTAATCCACCTTTTTTCTGAATTTTCGTTTTTTATTTAAATTTTAATTTAGTGTTGTAAGAAAATTTTTTTTGAAAATTTTAAGTTTAATTTTCATTTATTTATTTTTGTGTGTAAGTTGATGAAAATGTAATATTTTGGTGACATTTGAATAGTTGAGTGAAATTGGAATTTATTGCTAATGTTTGCTTTCCAACATTTCGGTTTAAAAGATAACAAAAATTAGGAAACAAAACACGGAAAAAAGGCAAAAGCAAAAACCAGGCCCAATATTGCATAGTTTTAACAACGCCTCCTGGGAAACTATGTGTAAACAAAATAGAATATCGCACAATTACAATGTCAGGAATGTCAGGAATAAAAAAAAAAACTTGAAAAACCATTTAAATAAAAGTTGCGACTCAACTTGATTGCATAGCCATAACACAAAAAAATGTGCCGTTACAAACAAAGAAGAAGCAACCGATAAGCCCAAAAGATATATAAATAATTTTTGGAAATATCAAACCCCCTGGAGTTCTGGAAAAACTTTTAGAAACGCAGCTAAATATATACATACGCAAATGAAAGCTGGAGCTATAAACGATGGTTTGAGTACCATATATCGGCCATGCTTTAATTTTACATTTTAAGCTTCTAGCAATACGTTATCTCCGTAAATTTCAATACGGTCTATAACGGTTCAACGAAAAAGGCAATAAAGGTAAAAATACTTTATTACCGGTACTCCCTTCATTTCTTTTATTTAATTTCTTATGGCCTTATAGCAGAGATAGCAAAACATACTCTGTTCAGATTTCAAACGTCGACCTGTACCGGTTTATTTGTTAAAAAAAAATTTATACATAACACATTGTTTAAGGTTTTTGGAATCAAAACATAAATCAACTCTT
Organism: Cistogaster globosa; assembly: GCA_937654795.1. Taxonomy (NCBI): domain Eukaryota; kingdom Metazoa; phylum Arthropoda; class Insecta; order Diptera; family Tachinidae; genus Cistogaster; species Cistogaster globosa. The sequence goes on from OW569407.1 coordinate 27,396,969, forward strand.
TTAATTTTTATTTAATCTAAACAAATGCAATTATTCGAAGAGAATCATGTTTTTGTATCAAAAGGAAATATAAATACTAACATTTTAATTGATTGCTTGCAGCCTGCCTTTATAACTTAAAGACCCATCATTTTAGTACAAAAATCTCCAAAATAATCGCCATTTTTATTAGTTTTTTATCTTTTTCTATTAAAACTTTAAAACTAAAATAAAAATTAATACGATCATTAAACTACTTTTATGTTGTTTGCATTCCATAAGCAACAATGTATTTCTAAGCAAAGCTTTAACAGAACCTACACAACAACAACTACAAAAATATTTGATAAAAGAAATCCATTTGAAAGAAAATATAAAATTAAACAAAAATAAAATAAAAATAAAAAATCCCCTAAAAGAAAGAAAGACTTGAAGCTGTTTAAAAAACTGCAAGAGAGCTTCAACTAAAGTCAAACTTACTTCCACACTGACTGACTTTTTACTAACTTTGAATGTGCGCCAAATAGAGTGACTGACGAGTGCATTCGTTTTTGTGGATGGCTGACTGTTGGACTAGCAGTTGGTTGACTATGTTTTTTACTTGGATGAATAGTAGTTAGTTGGATGACTGGTTGACTGACTGTGTCGGTTCGAGCACGAGTATTACTCAATATATGCTAAAAAGTGTAGTAACCTAGATTTGATTAGTTAAGCTTTTCAGCATTAAGTATTTAAAATGTGGAACTAATAACAACAACAACTATTTATAACTAAAACGAAAAATAAAAGTTTAAAATGCATTAATTACTTTATTGTATAAAAAAGCGAAATTGAAAAGAGGTGGGCAAGAAAAACATACAAAAATTTGTTGTAATAAAATTGTCCAAAAGGCATGGATGCTTTATATTGTACGGTTAGAAAATTAAACATTTTAGAGGACAATAGGGCCATCAAATGTTAAAGTATTAGGTCTGGAATATTCTTTAGATTTAGTGACATGTAGCAGTGAAGAAAAGCTAAATAGTCATCATTGTAAAGTGGAAAAATTGTGATAGCGTTACTTACACATTTTTACATGTCTGCGAGCTAACAACAACCGTAAATATAGTTGATATTATGACTGGTAACGAACGTATTTTGCAGGCTAAGTGATGTATATTGAGTACGTTCTGAAACGTAAGCAGTTATATTTTGACATTAAGACACTTAAAAACAGGGTAAGCTCGGAGGGCTTAGGGGGATAATCGGAGAACACCTCGAAAACAGTTTCCGGGCTTTTAGTCGGTATCAAGGCTAATATGCACTGATCCAAAGAGTAGTTACAGAACTAATATGATCATTGTACAAGATTATTGTTCATATTCCGCGAGTTCCCACGCATCAAGCCCGCTAAGGAATTATGCACAAGTCTGCAAAACTTGCATAGTTGTATCTTAGAACAAAAAATCTTTTAGTAGGTAACTTGAAGTCACTTTTATAAATATAAATTTTTGCAGAGATTTCTAATGCCGATTAAGTTTGGCCATAATCCAGCAACATGTCTTTTTCAAAATGCTTTTAATATATGGACAAAAAAAGGGTTTTCTTTTGTGCTAGGCGCCGTGCCAAGTTCGTTCAGACATGACATGAAGTCCAAGACAACAGCAGAAGTCCATTTTAGGTCGAGAAATTTTCCTCAAGCATTTACAGGCGTATATTTTAATGAAATACATACTTGTACCAGAAAAAAGGGCTAAATATCTAAGCAAACTGTATCAGTATTATGTGCCATGCAATCTAGTTCTGATATGAACATTTAGGGCACTTCTTCCTTTTCGTCATCAAGTCAATCAACAGGCATTTAAATTAAACTGTTGATTTTTTATCACCAACTGATAACTGTCGGCTTCTTTTTTATCGCAGAGTCTCGAATAATTGTTAGCATCTTATGTAGACCGAGGATACTCGTAAATTTTGCATCCAATAGACGACTGTGCAGAATATTCATTTTAAAGCAAGTCATTTTTTAGCACATACAATATTGCAGCCATCTCAGCATGTTTTTTGGTCCAGCCTTTGTGTAGTTGTCTCCCAGCATTTATTTAAATTTTTAGTTTTTTTTTGTTAGCTTTTACAGTACTAAAAACTGCATGTCACAAAAATAAACTTCAACTTTTTTGGCATCCTGGTAAAACTAAACCTCCTTGTCTTTAAAAAGGCTGTCAAAACTCCTGGTGATAAGTAACATCAGTTGAATTTTATCAAAAACCGGCGTTGTTCATAAAAATTGCAACCAGCTTTTATTGACAAAATAACCGGCATTCGAACACTTCTGCAATCATCCTCCTGTTTAGTTATAAGTAGTAACAGTGTGTATAGAATGGCACTGATGTACATGAGTCACAAATAAGACCGCCACTTGTAAATAGAGTCCCAGTTGAACCTGTGGTTGTCGATGTCACAAAAGAGCCTTCACCGGATATAAATGCCTTAATGGCTTTCTTGGTTGCGAAGAACATATTTGTGTTCCAAGTGAGTGCCCCATTAAAAAAGACTTGGAAATTTTATGAAAATTCAGTAGTAAGTAATTTTAATATTTCTGCGTCTTAGTAATAAAAAAAAAAGGACCACCGTTAGTCTTTTAAATTGCTGATCGCATTATGAATATTTTTAGTCTCTTAGTCGCAAGAAAATCTTATATTCTTCTTATATTCTTATATTCTTCGAAAAATACTGCATCTGGAAAATGCCAACAAGTGGATTTTATTAAAACTACAATAAATAAATCTCATTTTGACTTGAGGATGGTTTACAGTAAAAAAATAAAAATAAGGCTAAAACAGGAAAATCACTTTCAATATCTAAAGAAGAAGAATAAACAATAAGCTTCCAAATATTAAAAAGATATATAAAACATCGTTAAAAATAATATTAAAATTATTTGAAATAGTGGTAGAGATGTAAAGTAAAAAATTAAATTAAAAAAAATCTTAAACAAACGTTAAAATTAAAAAAATTAAACTTCTGATATTTAAAGTGCACCAAACGACTACGACGGTTTTTTAAAAAATAATAAATTAAAAATAATCATCTCAAGTTTTGGGTTCCCTTTTTATAGAGTTAAGGGAATATAAAATTCGTCACAGTCGAATATTTATTAATTTTTTTTTTTTTTTTTTTTCTTTGTATTATAACTTCTCACTGACCATCAATCACTCAGTTGATTTACTAAAATTTTTAATCTGAATATAAATGATGACTGATGAAGAAAAATTTTTAACTGGAAACAAATCCCAACAAAATATGAAGGAAAAAATCTCTTCTATTATTCAGGTAATCTTTTAATGGCGAAAGTTTCAAGTTTCTTTAGGCTTGAAATTTTTTGATAACGATTATTTTTAAATCTAAAACAAAATTTAACAAGCAAATGTAATTAGCTTCCTTTATAAATTTAAAGATATTTTTATTTGTCGTAGACACATTTAAAATCACACAAAACAAAAAATTTCACTTTTTACAGCTGTCAAAAAGATACATATGTATGCGTCCATGTATGTATGTTAATATGTAATTGTTTATTTTCAAAGAAAAAAATAATTGTTAAATGAAGTTAAGCCCTTAGCAGTCCATCAAAATAGACGGACAAACAATTTTATTTTTTTATATAAGTTTTTTTTTTAACAAATATTACCCACTACAAAAAACAACAACATAAGAGAAAATTAAAATAAAATTTAAAAAAGAGAGAAAATAACTCCAGCAAACATATTTACATATAAGGAAAATAATAAATAAATAATTATAAAACGAAAATTAGTCAAAAAATAAAAAAGCTCAAATAATAAAAAAGTTGGATAGGTTGTGTTTGAATTTAAAATTTGTAGTGGTCGAAATTATTATTAGAAATGCCTACAGCTACAAAACGAAATCAAAACAGTATTTAACAGTAATACCAGCCAAAAAGAAACTTCTTTCATACAGACCTGCATACAGTCTGCATTAAAAATAGAAGAAACGACCAATGATTTAAAATGTTTTGGAAAAAAGTCTTTAACAGCTTGTTGTGAATTTTTATTCATAAAGGTGATGAATGAAAATCAATTGTCTAAACGTCAAAATGTCAAAGAGTACTGAACTGATACACATACATAAAACCTTAAAATAAAAAATTAAGAATCAATAAAAAAAATTGTACAGCAAATACCAAAGCAGACCGCTACCCCGTTGCGCCACCTAACCGGCCTTCACTCTAGACTGTTGGTTTTTTGTGCCTTTTGATAGCAGAGAATTTCTTATTCGAGTTTGCCTGCTAGTTATACAAATAGACCATCGAAAAGGTACTTCTTAACTCATTCGGTTTGCTTTTTTTATCTTGTTTAATAGTTGAAGTAGAGAACAGTAGTTATAAGTCTACACTTTATCTATATTGGTTGAATTAGCGGGGAACTTCCAAGGTTAGAGTTTGTCGTTTAATTCACATCTGGAGGAGTACCATCGCTCATTTATCTTTGAAGCCAGTTCAACAGTGTTCTAATCTTCATGGTGTTTCTTCTTATGCTTTCTTCTGTCGTCTCTGCCATTCAGCTTTAACTTTAAGTCCTAACAGTGAGAACCAGTTTTAGTTTCTACTATTAGAACGGTAATTCTGTTTATTTTTATTCAGACAGGTCGGTCCAATCCCTCACCATGTAGTGTTACCGGTGGGACCTTGGAAATAAACTTTTCCTTATTTATGTCTTTTAAGTCGCTTTTACCAAACCTTTTGTTTGTGACTTTTTAAAATCAGAACAGAAAAAAAATTTTAATTATTTTGCAGACAATTTAACCTGAATGCCAGGAGGGTTTTTAGCGTAATGAAAATTATGTTTGTATTTAAGCGGATTGCCAGTTTACTGTTAGAAGTCACTTAAGCATTTTTCTCATAATTCTTAAATTTTTCTTTACTTTCATTTGTTTGAGTCGTGATGCTACTTGTATTTTATCCCCATTAGTTCAAGCAAAGAATTTGAAAAATAATTATGAAAGAATTTAGAATTATACTTTCATCCCAAACTTAATAAGCGCGACAAGCGCAACGCTGTTGTTGTGCGCCTAGTTTTAACGATAAAGGGTCATACCTAATTAAGAGCGGTAACAGTAAATCAAAATTAACTTATTTAATAATACGAATCATTAGAAATAAAACCGTTAGGTAGACCCGAAAATAACTAAATTGTCATCACTTAAAAAAAATAACTTAAAAAAATAACTAAGGGTGCTATATTCGACCGAAATTGCCATAAGAAATCTTTTTCTACCATTGATATTTTCTGTTTAAAAAAAGCTTAGAAAATTATAAGCTTCTCCTACAGTTGTTGTCCCAACTAATGTGATTGTGGTGAATATCTAGTAAGTGGTGAATAAGTAGAAAACCACCTGCAGGAATATAAAAAAAGTTGTAAATAGTTTTTAGCCCGCTGCCTCGAAGGACGTGGACCGATCTTGTGATTTTCATTATCAAAATTTTTAAAACTATGTCTGATCGATTGGCGTGTTTAAATTTTATCTGGTGCCTTGATAACTTGAACAAGGACGGACAGACGGACATTACTCAATCAAGGAATTATAGAAAAATTTACAACTTTTGTTTTAAAATGGGCTATATTTTCTTTTATTTGCATTTTTTATAGGTTGTCTTTAAAGTGGTTAAAAAAATTGTTAGCACCGAATTAATTTTATTTACATACGAAAAACAAGATTCCTATCTGTTGGAGAAAATCTTTCAAAAGTCGGCAATTTGTAAAATTTTTTCAATTTAGAGGCTTGTATTTTTATAACGAAAAACGCTAGCAGCACAAAACTTTAATCTAGCTTATTCTAAATTTTATTTAGAATATAGCAAATGTTCTAAAGTAAAAATTAATAAGGTCACTGCGCCAAAAAATATTATGTTAAGGTCGACCACAAATAAAAAAAGAGAAAATTTTAAACTAAAAGTGATAATCTACATATGTAAGCACATTTTTTATAGATATTTTCGAGGTTTAAATTAATTAAATTAGTAAATTACACACCTGCACCTGCATATAACTTGGCTAAGCACCTCACCGTATTATTGAAAGAAAAAATAAATTTGCATAACATATACTTGTTGCAGAATACACAAGACCTTATCAATAAAATTAAGGACATCAATATTACCGAAAATACGAGACTTGTTTCCTACGACATTAAGGACTTATATACATCAATACCCACGCAAGAAACGTTACCAATTCTACGTAACATACTTTCCAACTTATAAGACAATCAATATATTAACGAAATAATGGATATAGCCAAAACGATACTAAAACAAAACTACTTTAGATTTAACAATAAAAGTTATTACCTGATGGGCTCGGCATGGGAAACCCGACATCCGCAACTTTTACAGAGATTTTTATGCAACATTTAGAACAACTACACGTTAAAACCCTAATGGAAAAACATAAAATAACTCATTATTACAGATACGTAGACGACATAATATGCATCCTAGAAAGGGACAACGCAGAAGAAATTCTAACGGATTTAAACACAATACATAACAAAATCACATACACAATGGAAAAAGAGAAAGACAGAACTTTACATAATCTTGACATAACAATAACACGAGGAATTGACTCATTAAACCTTGACAAATACAGAAAACCAACCACAACAGACATAACTATCCACAGTTCCTCAAACCATCCCACGAACATAAACTCGCAGCTTTTAGACATATGATTCACAGACTTAAGACAGTCCCACTTTCTCCAGACAAATATAACAAAGAACTCGACACAATTTACACTATAGCTAAAAATAACGGTTACAACTGCACTACTATCGACAAACTACTTAGACAATACAACACTTAAAACAAGAAGAAAGAAAACAAGGAGACAATCGATACAACACGACGACACATTTTTACTTACTCAGGACCAGAAATATATAAATTAACTAACCTTTTTCAGAAAGAAAGTTTATAGACAGCACTAAAGACGAGCAACACTCTTCGAAACAATCTCAAGACATCAACAGAAATAACCGATAAATTTAACACCAGCGGAGTATACAGACTACTTGCACCTGCAACCATACATACATAGGACATAGGACTGGACGAACATTAAAAACAAGGTTCAGAAAACAAATACAAAAGAGAAGACTCTAACTTCGCAATACACCTTAACACACATGAACACGAGCCAAGGGAAATATATGAATGTATGACATTAATACATCCTAGTAAAAAAGGACGAAGACTGGAAATTCTTGAAAACATGGAAATATACTAAACACGAACGTTTAACGGAGATATTATTAACGAACAGGTAAATACAACCTCCGACACAATTTTTACACTACTAAAACTATTAAAACAAACTTACAAACGCAAAACACCCACAGATGGTCACACTTACCTACCCAATAATAAAAGACTGAAATATTAAAATTATACACCTTCAATAAACATGAAAGATATTAGGCAATCTAACTGCATACCACTTAAATAGACACCATCCTAACCGACAAAACTACCTGAACCCACCACCATCTATGCAACAAACACCTTACAATATCTAACCAGTACTAATCAAAACGCGGCTTGAAAATGATGTCTTTACATCGAAAGGGCTCGCCTATCGTACCAAATAAACAGCCAGTGACGACGGTCTTCACCGAAAGGTATGACAACAGTATTATATTTACTGGCGGAATAAATCCAATTGCTAAATTTAAATACTCGCTCCTTTGAAACTATTTCTGATACAATGGTAGTCAAAATTTTTTAAAGATCGTCTAGGGACGTAGCAAAACTGATTTCAATCCGAATTGGATAGACGGACTTCGCTTATTCGATCGAGAATATGTATAAGGATCGAGAATATATATTCTATATGGGGTCGGAAACAAATTTTGTATAATTTACAAATAGATTAACATACTTATTTTTACACTTTTCACTAGTGTTGGTAGTGGTATAATAAACAAACAAGCAGACAACTTCACTACCAAACGTGTTTTTAAGTTTTAAATTGTTTTATAAACCAAATAAGCATATGAAGTAGTAAAAATTTTATAGATAAAAAATAAAAAGTTTATTATAAATTATAATCATTTTTGATTGTTTTAGATATTTTCGTCTCATTTATAAAGCAATTAGCGAATATTAATGCACCATATTCTGACCAAATGTTACTAATTTATTAATCATTAATACTTTTCATATTTTCTATTTTAGTTGCATGTTCATTTATTTGTTGATCCGCAGACAACATATTAAATTTGTTTTGAATTATGGTTAATTAAGAATTAATATTGCTTCATAAACGATACATAAATCAAACTCATATTTTTCCCTGTCCGTTTCTGCGTTAATACTGGCAGAATGATTATTTAAATCTATGAACTAAAGTGCTATAATTCATATTTACATTAAAAGTCTGTACGATAGTATACATAAGAATAAAGAGAATTCCCAGCAAACATTTTAATACAAAGTTGCTTAATGTGAGCCATGCTTTCTTTGAACCAACTTGAGCAATCTCCGCCACTAAAGCTGGATACTAAAAAATAGCCATAATTAGATGGTGACAAGCTTCTAGTGAAGCTTTATCATCATCATTTATAATCATCAGCAGCACGTTTTCTGGGTAAATGATTAAATAAAACTTCTGTCTCTGAAGTAGCAGGGCATTTATAGACTTCCTAAAATTTTACGCATTCATTCATTCCAAGATGGTATTAACAACGCCGACAGAGCCAGTTAGAAGGCCGTTTTCTCGGGCAATTCAAAGTCAAAGATTATGTAACAGTCTTCCTCCTTGCGGATTCTGGCTTAACAGATGCTTGAGAGCCTAATCTTCTTTACAGCCCACTAAAACGATCTGTCCAAAATAACCAAATCGGCAATCGATTTCGAATCAAGGTTTGGATTCCTCAGTTCTTTTCTCACCGACTTCTTGCCATCAAACACCATCTCCTTGACTGTACTGTGATATTTGCTTGCTTCCAAAGAGACAGACATTGACCTACGATTCTCTGCTGGATTCTTGTAGTAGATAAAGACTAGTCAAGCTGCAAACGAATCCCATTTTTTCCTATGAATTGATCTGTCTACAAACTACCTCATGACAACAGCCGTTATACATATTCTTTGACAACCTCACTAAGAGATTCAAGAGTAATTTAGCTATCGACTCAAGATATTGATTTGCATTTGCAGTTCCGACTGTCTTTATATTGCTTCTGATAGTGCCGTGTATTGGCGAAGATGATGTCAAGTGTACCCTTGGCTCATTTTAAAGAGGAAATTTAACCCTTATAAACTTTGTTTGGTCAAGAGTGACCATGCTTCAGGGTTAGCTAAATATATTTCTAAAAGGTCCTTGATGTGGTCCGGAAGAGCCAGCAGAGTCCTTTTTATTGTGAAAAGTATATTTTGGGATATTTTTAGTCAGATTTTTTACTGATGCAAATAAATACATATTTCATATTTTTCCCAACGTTTCGTCAGCTGTTTTTCTCTACGGGATTCTTATTCTTTTTATATTCTGTTTTTTGTTGCTTTTATTTGGTCCGTTTTAATTTGGTTCTTTACTTCGAAACCCCAACAACGCAGTAAGATCCTAAGATAATACCTGAGGTGACCGGATATTTAAAAATCTTTATTTTAATAAAGACAGAATTTTAACTGTAGAAAAAATGAAAAGACTTCGAATAGATTTTCTTACTGAAATTTATTTCCTCCCCAAATCAGTAAAAATAAAAGCTCAAATAAGGGTGTTTGCTGGGTAACACAAATATTTAATACTGTCCACTTCGCATATAAACATATACATTTATTAATTTCCTTTACCTCAAACCTATGAAAACCCATAAAAAAATATATTTTGTTTGTTGCTGTTAATTTTACATTCATGTATCATAAATTTTTAGCTCAATTACTGCCAAACTAAGCGCCAAAATAAATGCAAAAATGTGGCATTAATTTGAAAATGTTGGCAGATTTGAACACAAAAAAATCGAAGCGAAAGAAAACATGAACACGATCATCAAATCCCAAGTACCAACTAAAGCCCTCAAGATATGTGAATGAGACTGACAAGTATTATTTTTTTTCGTTTGTAGCTGAAAACGAATGTTAATCAAAATGTTTAAAAAAAATGTTCTAATAAATCTAAGACGAATAAAACGAAACGTAATAAAAAAGGGACCCATCCATTACATGTATTAAAAATCTTTTTAATATATTTTGTAAAAAGTGTTGTCATTTATTTAATAGAAAATTCTACTTTTAAGATCTACACTGAAAAAAATTTGTTACTAAAAATACATATTTTGAAACTAAATTTCTTTATTAGACGTATGTATCTTGACTTTTTTTGATATTTTTATTCTACAACGCTTTATTTAGTTTTTTTTTTCGTGTTTATATATTGTACACAAAATAACAATACATAACACGTACATACAAACATATTCCGATCACACACGCCGTAATATTCATTTGCTTATTCACTGTACTACTTATAATTCTCATTTACTACATATTTTTTTGAATAAGTCGTTCAAGTTTCGATGGGACGATTCCAAACAGGCAAGAATTGGCCATCAACGGTATTAGTTTAGGGTGCGTACAAAGTAGCTGCTTGTTGCCGAGCATAGCCGAGCCGACTGAAGCTTGTTGCGAAAACCAATGCGAGAAAACTGGTCCTATACAAATAAGTACAAATAAGCGCAAACAGGTCATAGTGGGCGCCGAGCTGGTCAGAGCGCAAAGCTGATTGAATTCGAAAAAACAGTTGTTTGGAAAACATAAAAAAAACAAAAAAATTTAAGAAAAAGTAAAAAAACATGCAATCAAAAAATTAAAAAAAAGCTTAAATTTAAAAGAAAATAAATATTAAAACATAAAACATAAAATTATATTACACATAAAATCAATTAAATAATAAAACTTAAAAAAAATTATAACAATTATAAAAAAATTAACTAATATTGTCTATTGCACTTCGGTTGTTGTAATTTTGCGCATAAAATTCTTTGGAAAAAGTAAAAGCAAAAATTATATGTGTCATTCATCATTTTATGGCATTCTTATTGCATACAAGCATACATAAAACACAAATAATAGATAAAATATCAGCGCTGATTCTCGCATCCACTATGAACACTCAAACTTCTGTCGGCTCGGCTTGCCAACAAGCGGCCACTCTGTACGCACCCTTATAGTGTGATTGCGTGTTGGCCGGCTCTTATCCACAGCGGCGTTAGCAGTATCAACCTAACAGTTATAAGCCAATTACTTTACAGCTGCGGCTACGTAATATATATATCTTTTAAATATATTGTAATATTAGTTATCAGACTGCAGTGATCATAAAGAGAAACAACTTCTGCTGCTATTCTTTAGCACAAGGAAAATCCGAATGTATTTGCCGAAAATTCCAACCTCCTGTGTTACACAAAACATTTTCAAGCCAGTGTTGTTACTTTCGGCGATTTTTCGCCAAACGGGGACGGTGAAATTTTTAAAAAGGTGAGAGGAGAGATACTTATCGAATTTTTCTTTTTTCTATTTGTTGTGATTTTCTCTTTTTATCTCCCTGTATATACAAATATATATTTAATTTTGAATTAAATGTCAAATAGTAAAAACCCTTTAAAAAAAGGTATGTCTATTTTGTTTTATTGTCAATTTCAAATTTGAAAATGCTGTCACTCTGTATCTCAAATTAAATTTTCTGCAGTTAAAGATGTTTTTAAAGGATTTAGGACCCTAAGTAAGCACTTGGTATTTATAAAACACAGTAGGAGAAACGTCCTTTCATAAATTGGAATTGTCGATGGCCGTTTTTGATATGTTGATTGTTCCAGCAAGTAATGATTGTGTCTAATAGTTTTTCTGTAATAAATTCTATGAAAAATTTATAGAGAAATAAAATGCAATATGAACTTTCCAATTCTTAACCGATAGGTAACATCATACATGAATGTAAAATAACATATGAATGTTGCAAAACATTTATTACTACGGAAGATATGTTGAGTAGATTAAGTACAAATGAAATGTACCGCAGTAAGGATACAAAAGACAATAACGACATTAAATAAAATGAATATGAAAATTATGATTCCATAATTGCATATGTTTGAGGCTTAAGCTTACATATATTGTAAAAATAACCTAGATCCTGCACATTGACTGACTTTAATTTTTTAACTAAGTTAAATAGTTTTATGTTTATAAAGTTTTTTATTTATGTTTTTATAAATTATATAAAACCTAAACTAAAAACTTTTTTATAATAATAAACTAAGTTAATTAGGTCACAATAATAAAAGAAGTAAATTTAATAAAAATTATTTTATATTACAATTTTTTATATATTGGCGACATTTGGCGATATTCGACAAACCATGTGGCGGGAAAACTCGAAAAAATGGCAACTCTGATCTAAGCAGCTATGAAAATGAGACGAATATTCCCGACTGATTTCTTGCTTTTAGTACTTATAGTACTGTTTGTGTATTATAAAAGCTTTTAATCTGTAAATAAAGATTTATATACTTCACCCCCCACAAATCAGCGATAGACATTACTAGTCTATCTTAACCAAAGACAATTTTCGCGTTATATTTTTCAGTATTAAACGTTTATGTAGGGCATTATCGAACGAATTACAGTGAACATGATGAGTCCGAGTGTTTACTCAGAGAAATAATCCCTTCCATATAATCGTTATTAATGCAAAGTAAATTAAACTTATTCTTATTAACAGCCATGCCAAAGTGGCGACTAAATATCGCCAAGTATTCAAGTTATGTTTCTGTTTTAACAGCGCTAACGCGTGCACAAAATACAGTTATCTATATATGCAAGGTTGTCAAAACTCTTTACGAAATAACTAAGGAATAACTTAAGTTAGTAAATACCCTTAATTCTTCATTTAATATTGAATTTTGTTATTTAAGGCCAGCCTACTTTTATGATTGAACTATCTTCAAACCAAAGGCGGCTGTAGTACCGACATTAAATATTAAAGTCATAATGCACCTTTGCCGAGAGCAATACCATTGTAATCCTTCATCTGCATCAACATATTATAGAAATAATTTGAAAAATATTTTAGTGTTTTATTAAGCTAATTTAGCCTAATGAGAATTAATTCAAGAAAATTTATTTAATTTTTTTTATGCCGACGTTTAGTCAATTTTTGTTGACTTTTTTTAATATCACAGTTGTTATTTGAAAAAAAATGTTTAAAAAAATAATTTGTTTCTGCATGTACTTGTTCACAGAGTTATTGAACAAAATAAAAGAAAAATTATGGTCTTATTACAGACCATCCATATCGCAACTGTGCCAGAAAAAGAGATAAGTACTCCTGCAAACTTAACATGCAATATGTGTTTAAACCGCTAGCTTTTCTTACTCTCACTTTGAATCCTTTTCTTTTTATTTACGTTTAATTGAAGCCTGCCGCTTGTTTTCTTTAAAGTTTGAAACACATTGTTACGTTTTCCCTTTTTCATTTAAATATTGTGTGGAACTTGTTTATTTCTTTTTTTACTTTTTTCCCATGGGCTCCTATGGAATTTACCAAAGTAGGACAGCCGTCCATGCCACATTGCTGTTTATCTTAGGCGAAATTTGAAGTTCTTGATATCTTGTATAGCAAACATGTGCATTACAGCATTTAAGCTACTTTTAGTTTTAATTTTCAAATACTGTGTAAAACCATTTCGATTTCTTCCAGCCGTATCAATTTTTAAATTACTGGAGAAATCAGTTTGAGGTATGAGAAACAAAATACCTCTCCCTTGCTCATCTAAAATTAAATCAAACAAGGACTCGCTGATGCAGGTAGGATCAATGTGCTGCTTCGATCTGTAGATTAGTGCTATCTATTCTATCTCTAATTTAAGCTTTGTTGTTTAATTAAGGTGCGGTCAGTTTAATTAAATATTTTACTCAAAAGACGTAAATACTAAATTATTGGAAAAATATCACATTTATCTATACAAACAGTAACACGGTCATTTCTGTACATGAAATATTTTTTTTAAATTTTTGTATTGGTATAGATGGTAATCAAAATAAAATACAAAACATCTATTTTTGTCTGTCTGTTTGTCTGTCTGTGTTCGCATCACGTAAAAAGTGCTGGATGGGATTGAATAAAAAATTTTGAGGAGTACTCTTAGAACCTTGGTTCGAATAAAGAACACAAAAATATTTAATTTTGTAGAGAAACTAGAAATACAAAAGTAAATTTTACCGCTATAACGGTACTAAAACAGTTGTCAGTACATTTTATTTTTGTACATGAAAAATTTTTAACACTGTTTACATATTTCTACAAAAAATTTTTAAAAATACATTTTCTAAATCGTTATTTGTTATGATACATGTCAGAAAAGGATGAATAAACATTTGTAAAACCTTTAGTTAATATGTCGTTTCATATTTTTTTCTGAGAAGAAAAAAAAGAAAGAAATGCTTAAATTAAATGTAGCCAATTAACAACTTCTTAAAAAGTTAAGTTTCTTTCAAATTATTTTCTGCAAAAAATAAATCAATCATTTGTTTAAGTGCAGCATTTAACAAAACAAAAAATACAAAAGTTTAGCATTCATTGTGTGAAAATGTGTTTATTTGTCATTAAGATTTATGCTAAATACTGAATAAACGGCGTGCCTCTTTTTGATTTGATAACTTTTCATTTATTTATGTTGTTTTTTTATTTATTCGTCTCGTTATTTCTGTAGCCAATTTTAAGGTTCCCTTTTTAATAAGAATATTTTCTTTTTTATTTATATATTTAAAATATTTAATTTAGATCTTTGAATAAATTGCAAGAATAAAATACGAGTATGAAACAGATTTTTCAGTTTGATTTAATTATCCTTTTTGATGTGAAGTTTATATACTTATTACTTCTCCAAATAGTTAAACTTCCCAACTGAGATCAGAAAACATTTCTAGCTTCGAAAAAATTTATTAAGTTGAAAGGCGCAGTTGGTAAAAAAAGAAAGTGGAAAAACTTTTGATAGAATACGAAAAACTTACCAAAGTGAAAAATAATGATTTAACCAATTCAAACCCAACAACAAGAATATTTTCTGCGCAATACTGACGTTTGTTTGTATTTGACACAAACATTACTTGTTGGAGCAATCAACATATAAACGTCCATCGACAACTCCAGTTTATAAAAAAAGGTCTTCCAGTGTGTTTCAATAATACCAAGTGAGTAATTTGGATCTCCAAATTTTTGAAATTCAAAACTGACAATAAATTTAAAAAGTAAACATGCCTTTTTTTAACCGACCTTACTTACAATTTGACGTTGAATTCCAAAGTTCAGATATATTTGTATATACAAGCAGATAGAAAAAAAATCATAAAAAATAGCTAATAATTACGCCAAGTATTTTAAATATGCCATGCATCTCGCCTTACCTCCATTTAAAATTTTGTTTCGCTAAGTTTGGCGAGAAATCGCCATAACTGACAACACGGCCAGAGAATGTTAATAAAGAAGAAAATGCCTTTATCTCTTAAATAAGCAATTATGGATTTTGACATAAAGTATAAAGGAAAATCACTTTACGCCTGGTCAAAGTCTGACATTGCAGAAACACTTTTTGTTTTTTTTTTTTTTAATCAGACTTGCACTCAGGGGAATCGAACCCATGCAACGCATTGTAAGAAGACTAAAAATTATGTAGGATGGAAGAAGGGCTTGTGAAACTTTCGATATAAATCTTTGCACATATAAATTGTCGGGAAAGACTTTTGTAAAGCAATTCACTGGTCGACGATGAGGACAGAGTCTTTGGAGCGCATTGCATTGTAGTAACGATAAAACAGTGGAATAAATCCACATAGCGTTGATTTTCCAGTGAGTCAATAGAGCTGAATCTCATACTGTCACCCATCAGCTTCTTTGCTCTCTCCATATATGAGAGTTGTATTCTATTTCGATCTTATATAAGGTAATATAGATGAAAATGGGATCAGTTGGGTTGAATTATCTCTGGGTTCTTTGAGCGTTCAATTTAACCCTACTCTCATTGCCGTTTAAATGATACTGCTTAGATGGTGGCTACATACGAAATTTACTAGCTTAAAAACTAAAAGGCGCCTACTAAACGCTAGAGGCGTTTTCAATATGATTTTCGACGGTCAAACTTTGCATATTCAGCTCGGCTGAATAACACAAGTATGATGGCATGTCATCAAACCGTGCTCACATGACGATCTAATAGCCGCCTTAAAGTTTTTTATACTTTTTTATATAACAGCGCCTCCCTTCGCCACTACAAATAAAAAAAAATAAAATGCCACAAAAGCAGGTTTGAAACTAAATACGCCTGTTTCACAACATAATGTGCAGGGTTTGGGAAAATAAAGTCTTCTTTATCACCCATCTCATTTACTCTATTCCTTTCCAAGGGATGTAACACAATTAACTGGAAAGCTTTTTTGCGAGATTACTACAATTAAAAAAGAGAAAACGGGTATGAAGAAACTCAAAGGAAGGCAAGTTCTACAAATATTTGGAGTTAACTAATTTAATAGTTTAGCTGTTCTTGCCTTATTTTTGACGTGAGTTGATTTAATTTTAGTTGGAATTAATTAAACAAAATATAACAAAAATTCTAAGAACCTGAATAGAACCGATTGCAACCCGTTAAAAGACCATCAGGCGTGCTTTCATTGTCAATAATCAATTTCATTGACTTTAATAATTTGTTCAAGATAACTAGCACGATATTTTTAAAGATTTATTAATATTTCTGTGCTTTAATTTTAATTAAACAAAATTAATTTATGTATTTTAAATGGTCCTTAGACAAAATTATTGTTAGTTTCATTGATTTTTAATTATTTAAAATTTACTTCACGTTATTGCAACATTGTTTTGTTTATAAAGAAGCTTTAATGATTATCAAAAAGCTGTAAATACAGTTGAGCAGACCGATAGCAAACAATATTACAAACAAATAGTTGCCCAAGGGATTCTAAAGTACAGAATAACATGATGCAATTTAGCAAATAATGTTCGTTTAAATAAAAAAAATACCAAAGAATTGATTTTTTATTTTTTGTAAAATCAGACTCTATGTTACAAATAAAAAATTTAATAAAATGTGGTAAAGAAAATTTAATTTTAAAGGAGCGTTTTATTTTAAACAAATAAAGTACAGAAATTAACTACATTTTATTATTAACGACTTCAAAATAAGTAAGTGGGCTATATTCGGCTATTCCAAATCTTATATACCCTTCACCTCTTTCTTAATCCAGTTTAGTGAAGTAACTCCAATAAAAATAAAAAAACAATTTAAAAAAATTTACATAAAAATGACAGTATAATGTAGTATTTCCCTTAAGATATCTTCAAAAGCTTTAAACTGGGTACTGATATTTTTAAAATTTTGAAAATTTCAAAGGCTCTTAACTCGCTAGTATGGGCAAGCGCCAATTTTTCCACTTAATGTTCCTTTCTTATTTTTTAATTCTCTATCGCCCCATATTTTTTTATTGTTCCAAATGATATAAAAAAATTAGAGGTAGTCGTGGTGTCTTGCCCGCTGTGTCGAAAGACATGGAACGATCTTGCTGATTTCCAATAGCACCACTTTTGGCAATATATCTGATCAATTGACGTATTTTAATTTTTTCTAACTGATTAAGTGCTTCGGCAAACTTGACTTCAACACTAACACGGACGGACGGACAGACGGACATCGCTCAATCGACTTCGCTATACATAAGGAATCAGGATATATATATATATATATATATATATATATATATATATATATATATATATATATATATATATATATACTTTAGGAGGTCGGAAATGTATATTGTAGAAACTACAAACGGAATGACAAACTTAGATACACCCTTTTTCCACTTTTTGGGGTGGAGGGTATAAAAAGTAAATATGTTTTTGTTAAAAGAGTAATTTGAGCTTTTTACTATATTTTTGTTGTTTTAAATCGAGTAAAATTTCATTTAAAACTTAATATATAATTTATTAGTTGTTTGTTCATTTAGTTTTGACTGACATTGTATGTGGGACCATCTTTTTAACAATTATAGATAAAAGCTGAAAATTTTCACAGAATGTCAGTTACTATGACAGTTATAATAACAAGTATAAATATTTAATATTATATGTGCTGTTTTTGTATTTCAGGCAATCAATTGAAAAATTTATATGAAAAACACTCAATTTTTTGAGTAATTTCCATATAAATTTTTCAAACGAATTGATCGCCTGAAATACAAAAACAGCACAATAATAAAGGCTTTCCCAATAGTTTATGTAATATGATGTATGTGATCAAATTTTACAACCGTTATAGACAGACAGCTGAGATTTATAAGGAATCTGTATTACTAAATCCGCTATAGCATTAAGTATACAATTTGAAAATAGAAATTAAAGGGTGTTCCCATAATTAATGCATTATAATGAATTTGGTTTTTTTTTTGCG
Source organism: Cistogaster globosa (assembly GCA_937654795.1). NCBI lineage: Eukaryota > Metazoa > Arthropoda > Insecta > Diptera > Tachinidae > Cistogaster > Cistogaster globosa. The sequence continues at coordinate 27,415,467 of OW569407.1, forward strand.
AAAATTACATTGCTTCCTGACGAAAATAACAAAAAATATTTAAGTAAGTCCTTACTACTTTTGATACTTTTTAATAACTTATCCATGCAATGTGTGTTATTAAGAACTATATATATTCAAATACCGATCTATTTCCTTCTCATCGGACATATTAAACCCTATTTTATAGCTAGTAGATTGCAATGAATGTGATATTGAATATTGAAGTAGACCTCATTTAAATGATTTTTTCTGCCTAAGTGATAGAAAATACATTCGCACACAACGTGTTTGGCAGTTAAAGACTGCATGTAATTCTCTCTGCTATCTCTTTAGATTTATATTCTTGGTTCTAGTCTGCAAATCATATTAGATGGTCCCGTATTCGCAAGGGTATCTGCTGCTTTCTCTTCTACAAATTCGTTCACCCAGTAAAATCTGCAACCTGGTTTTTCTAATGTTTTCTACGTCCTCTAGACTACACGTTCGTTCTACAATTACATTACTTCTTTCAAATTTCAACCGGATGGAACTCCCAGGATTATTATCGTTGAACTTTTTCACCGGTATATTTTTTTCGTGCTTAACCATTTTCAGCTTCGAACTTGAGTCTACATTGTGGGTTCGAACCAAGGTTTCTTCTGTGGGAACAGCTTTTTTTCCGTCTACTTTACTTTTACCTTCTTCGTTAAAAATAGATAAGTCTCTGTTTAAAATGAAGGTGCATTGGTGTCCAGAGTCTACATTGTAGAAACCAAGCTTCCTCCTCTCTTCGCATTCTCAGTGCATGCTGCTTCACTGTAGTTTCTGGTGCTATTTAAAAGAGTTAACCGCGAAGAACCTGACTTATTACCCCGTTGCCTACCCGCAGGCACACGATCTTCTTAATGTCTCCTACAAATCCCAAGAAGATATCTTAATAAGTTCTAAATGTCGTTTAAATTATTTAAAAGTGTTTAAATAATGGTGACTACATTTTTTAAGCACTTTGTCACGTTGAATCTATTTAACCAATACGAAGCGAATAAATGCGTGCATAAATTAACATCATCGATCAGAGAAGAATATAGACTACTAGAATTATAATATTTTTATTTCTTATTCTGACAAACCATAAAGGGCACCTAAGAATAAATTAGCTGTTGCAAGTAAGAATTTAAGCCATTTCAGAAAAAAGAAACTATTGTCGTTATTAAATTTCATTCAGTATAAGAACTATTTGACTGATTTTAGACCTGCTTTTACTAATCACTTACCTTTACGACAACCCATCAACAGCACAGTTCCTATCGTTAAGATATTTTGATTGTATTTTAGTTGTTTCTCTACCGTAGGAAATCTCGTGGACAATTCAAGCTTATTTCTAAGAAGTAATATAGTTCAAGCCCACGGTTGCCTATTATACATAATCGCACGGTTTAATCACACTAAAATCTTACAGAATTCTCTCCTACTGTAAAAATCGTTTCAAAGTGGCGTTTCAGATGCCACACTATTATATAAAAAATTCAAAAAAATATAAAGTTTTAATATTTTGTTGTTTTTCTCTCCTCACGAACTATTTTAAATGATTATAAAATTGTACAGATTTGTCAAAATGTCTGTCACACATATACACTTTTAATCCACACTATCTACTTTGTGTGCACACATGAACGTACGACCGCTTATGATAGTGAATCCTGGCCTTATAGGAGTTGTCACCTTAAAATCTTGTTTCTATTTGACTAACATTCATCGCTTTTATACTTACGTATGTATATCATAAATTCACCTGTTCGGCATGGATTCATTATTTACCACGTTGGGTTTTTTTCTTATACACAGTTGAAGTAGAAAAAAGAAAATAATAAAGACAGGTTATATGCAATATAACGATCTATCATTATTTTTTCTTACCCCAAAACAAAAACAAATTAATAGCTTAAATTCATAAATTAATTTTTAATACTGAAACACAAATACTCAATATACAACAGCCCAATATTTATTGTATTTAAAAAAATTTATAAAAAATGATCTGAAAACGAATGTGTCTATTAATAGGCACTTGCAACAAAAAACAAAAGCTTAAAATTGTTGCCCCTAGGCCCAGAACAACAACAATTAAAACAACAAGCATGGAGATAAAAGTCTACAACAAAAAGTGCAACTGCAAAAATATAGAAAAATAGAAACAATAATATTAAATAAAACAAATAAAACTAACAAAAAAAAAAAAAAGAAGGGAAGTAAAATAAATATCAATTTAAATAGTTACGCATACATACACGCAGTCAAACAAAATTCTATTTTTCAAGATTAGAAGAAAAAAAGAAACAATAAAAATATACTTCACCTAAAGACCCATTGGCCTACTTTTTTAATTTTGGATCTGTATGAATATAAACAACAACAGAAGAAATGTAAATCTAAATAATCTCCCCATTTTCAACGCCAACACTACTACAATAACAACATAAATAAATTCATTTTTTTTCCACACGTCTTTGCTAGACACTTTTTTGTTGTTATTTCTTTATCTTGCATATACAACAACAAACACCATGGGCCCTTAAGAATTTGTTGTTTTTTTTTTCTACAAAAAACTATCAATTGATCTTGCTTTCAGAGCATAAGAGAGACCCTTATCATTTAGGAGAGAAAGAGAAGGTTATATTTTATTATTTTATTTTTAAGAACATTTCTTTCAATTATATTTGACAGGCATATTTAAAATGACATTAAATAATGTTGGCTTTTTAATGGCTTTGGGTGGTATTAAGGGAAACTTATGTGTTATTCAACTGATAAAAGTGTCAACAATATTTATACTAAAAGTGCGGCCCTACGTTGTATATAGTTGAGCTTTAAATTTAGAAAACAAATATGTATGCAGATTTAATGAAACAAGTTTGTGCATGATGATTATTATTTTACTGAAAAACATTTAAGCAATCTGCCACTACCATCTTTTAAATACTTTGTTCTTTAGGGGTTTCCAGTTGTTGATCTCCCCATATGGATCGAAAAATAGCACTCATGACAACTTTGCATAAATGCAGTTCACTTTTGTTGATATAGTATTGACGTTTCTCCTTCAATTCATGGCAAGTTGTTAGCTTATTTGCAGTTACTGACAAGTACTTGGACGCTAACACTGCCTACCGAAATAAGAGATTACCGGACCAGTTATAGTTTCGTGCAGTAGTTAAATTGGTTTACGGGTTGTATGACATGTTCCAACGTATTTGTAAAAACAACAGTTCGCCTATACGAATATCTGTTATACGATAATACACAAAGAGTACTGTTAACAATATCAGCAAAAACAAATGACCGATGCCTCTTGAAAAAAAAGAAAAACGCACTAAGCAATGATACCCTTGAATGCACTATAATTCTAAATGCAGAATCAAAGAAGCTTTCGAAATCATCTCTTAATTCGTGTTTCTTTTAAAGATCAGCATTTTAATTATCGTTCATTTTAAAACGCATCGTTCTCTCGTCTAGTGCACTATTTCCAACTTCAAATTGAATTAGTTTTGAGTAATCTTGTAAAAATGACAAAATGGTTAACTACACCCATCTTTTGTCGGCACACAAATGCAATTTATACTCCATTAAGATGGTATAAGCAGTAAGAAATTTTTTGGCTCTATCAAACATCATTCTAAGTTTTCATTCAACTCTTCAATAAGTAAATGTACATATGAATCAGAATGTATGTTTAAACCGCAGCTAGGCATGTGCATTAGCTCTGATGAGCATTATATTCGAAAAATCCATTTCATTTCATTGCATTCACATTTTGCTTTAGCAATAGCTTATCCCCAACGAAGATTATTTATTTCCACCAAAAGTGATGTTCGTAAGAGACAACATTTCTGGACTCATCTCCTTACATTACGCAAGTTTAGGTACATATCTCTTGTAGAATAGTTTGTTCAAATTCTGTTTTTTCCTCTAACTTTAAGCTTATTTTCCCTTTACAAGGCTTTATTTTTCGGGTTGTTCGATTTTCCCAGTCCACAGCAAAGAAAAAAGAAAGTCCATCTGTCGGAGATTGTTTAAGAATTGTATGACTTCGCCTCAAAAGCTGGAGGGAAAACATTGACGTCATTTCATGCAGAAACGCATCAGTTTTTAAAAAGCTTCTTAAGCTTTTCTCGGTGTGCTTAGCACCCCAATTGGAATTATCGGTTTAGAAGAGATGCTCTAAAAATGTCTAAAAAATCGGCCTAGCCGTTTAAACTTCAAGTAAACACACATTTTTATTTACTTATATAGACTATTGCAAGAAGATTTTGTATGAAGAGACTGGAAATTTCTTTCAAAACTTTACTTTTCTTTAATATGGCATTTTTATAATTTTTAAAACTTTAATTTTTGCATGTTTAATTTAATGAAATACATTAAATACTTAAATTTATATTGGTAATAACGAAACATCTGCTCTGGTACTAAAGCATCTACAAGCACTTACATCTCTGAATAGGAAGAAATTATTTTTCTAAAAAGATCCGTAAATTAAAACAGACCAAATTCTAATGTTCATTATCTTAATGATGTTGATCATTATTATGATGACCTACTTATGGAATCTAATTCTTAAATAACAACAATAACAGAAAATATTTACAAAAAACTAAAACTAACAAAATAAATCGACAGCGAATAAAAAACTTAAACGAATTCCAACAAACATTTACATCAGTGGTCGGCAAAAAGAGCGTATACGAGTAGTATGAAACATTAATATTTTTGTTGCACTGAGAGATTAGGAAAATTAAAATAGGAAAACAATCAAAATTTATTCGATCTAGAAAGACTCATTGGCCTTCAAATAAATGAATGATTTACTTTAAAAAACCTGTGCGACTGCTAAGTAGTAGGGCAACAGAAACACTTCTTCATGAGGTTATAAAAGTCTTTTTACTTGACTGTGAATACTCCTACATGTTTTTTAAGATACTGAAATTAAACCACATTTTAAGTCTAGACTTAAAGAAACTATAAAATATCTCTGTAGGTCTTAAGCCTCCCTCACTAGCCTTTACCTAATCTGAAGAGTCGTATATCTTCTAGTTATAGATAAATTGCTTGTTAAGACATTATTAAAACTTATCAGTTCTATTGTTTACAAGGTAAAGTATATAAATCGTAGTCCGTGCATTACGAATGAAAACCACTGATTTACATTATCACACACGTAACCACATACAAGCCTCACGAACACCCCAAGGAAAGCGCGTAAACGGTAGGGCGCAAATTTTGTTTAACTAAAAAAGAAATTAATATATTTAAAAAGAGCAACCACTCAATATATTTTTGAATCAGGCATAAATGCTAATTTTTTGTTCAATAACTTCTTCAAATATTTTTCTTCAACATCTAACGAAAATGAAAATTAGGTCAAATTAAACAAAATTTATATGTTTGTAATTGAGTTGAGTGCCTGTGTGTCCGCACTTGTAATAATTTGGTGTGTACATGTGCGTTTGCATTTGTAAACAGAGTTCGTTACGATAACAAGTGTGTGCGCAATGGTGTTTACATTACATGCAATGTTGCCACATGCTATAAGTCTCTTCTTTACTCATATTTTATAAAAAGTAACATTACACTTTCTATTCATTTTTACCTCAAAAAAACTTCAATAAAAGAAGGAGGTTATAAAAACACTTATTTTTAAAGCGGACATATTTGTACACAGGTTAGGTTAGATTTAGCAGACAGCCATGTTGCCCAGCCCACTTGGGCCCTCTGGTCCGTTTGTGTTACCTGCGAGAAGCAAAATAAAAGTATAAAAAAGAAGAAGAAGGGAGAAAGCCAGGACGTAAAAGAAGAGATATATGCCTACCATGGTTGATATACTAAAATCACGTCACTATAGGAACACCCTTTATATTTAACTCTTATTTTATATTTATTGTATTTTCCTCATAGCAGAAAAAAAATATGTAACCTCAAAGTGTGTCTCCACTGTGGTTCAAGAACAAGACCTCATACTACGGTTTGGGATTTCGCGGAGTTTTTTATTTCCCGGGAAACGGGAAAAAAGTATCGCATTCCCGGGATTTCCAGGTATTCCCGGGAAAATAGTAATTCTTGAAGAGAATTAAAAAATTCATAGTTTTATTTAAACATAATCAATCAATAAAAATAATTGTAAATAATAGTTTTAACAGTTTATAAAACTTAAAAACAATTCAGGTGACAAAAAATACATAGATATGTACATTTGTACTCTATAATGAGAGATCACAAAGGTAAAAACACTGAAAAATTATTTTATTAATTATTTTTCTAAATATATGATTTTAGGAAAGTTTTTAAAGTGTTAAAAACTTTCCATCTACAATAATTGAACTGTACTGACAACTGTTTTAGTACCATTGTACCGATAAAATTGAGTGATTTCACATTTGTATCTCTAGTTTCTCTACGAAATGACATACATATTTTATGAAATAAAAAGTGTTCTATGTACATATATTTAAACCAAGGTTCTAAGGAAGCTCCTTACAAAATTTTTTTCAAATCCATTCAGCAGTTTTTACGTGATGCGAACACACACAGAGAGACGGGCAGATAGACAGACAAAAATTCTAAAAATATTTCATATACAGATGACAATAGCATATGCCATTCATTTTCGTTTCGCAGTAGACCAAGCCTTCGGGAAATTGAGGCTATGAGAAAGCACATGGACGATACCCTTAATCGCGACCTTTTGGTAATTTCCGAATGGGGCTTGGCGAACAGGGTTCAGTTTAACGCTTATAAGACCCAGTGGTGTGTGCTTTCGCACAGGCGTACTGCTGAACATGCTACGTCATCTGTAATTATGGGCGATGTATATTTAGGAATCAGAAGCTCTCAATGTTCTTGGCATGAAAGTTCAATGCGATGTTCGTTGGAACAGGCATATTTTTCATGTCGCAAAAGATGCATTTAAGTGCCTAGGTTTTCTGAAACGGTGTAAGAAATACTTCACTCCATCTGATCTTCTTACTATTATATCACGTTTATTAGACCAAAAATGGAATACAACTCTCATGTATGGGCCGGTGCTTCAAAGTCTATTTTGGAGTTACTCGACCGCGTACAGGAGAGAGCGAAGAAACTCATCGGTGACAGTAGGGTATCCAGCTCCATTGACTCACATTGAAAACCGTAATTTTATACGCGCAACGCGATCTGGCACAAGAGCGTATTCCTTTGTGGTCGATTGGCCAGTGAATCGCACAACGCATTACAAAGAAAATTCGTTTTTTAGCCGAACAGTTCGTATGTGGAATAAACTCCCTGCAGAGGTCTTTCCTGCCACTTTCAATGTGCAAAGATTCAAATCAAATATTCACAAGCACTACTCCCTCTATCCCCCATCCCAAAACCTAATTTCCTAGTTCTGGCACAATGCATTGCATAAGTAGGGGTCATCCACTGAGTGCTGGTCCTAATTAAAAAAAAAATTGTAAAATTTACACGAAATGAGATATTTGAACATGTTTAAATGTCACAACCATAATATGTGAAAAATAATCAGAGTTTTTGTATTTTTGTTTTTAATGTGCTAATGATTTTAAGCTTCCCGTTTCCCAGGAATTTCTAAAATTTTCCCGGGAAATTGTGAATAGCTTTTCCCAAGCTTTACCTCACACGTGAAAATCACTTTCAATCAATATTGTTATAAATATCACTTCACTTCCGGAGTTCCCTTTAGTTTTTAGTATTTGGGTCGTTTAAATATGTTTGCACATCTAACGGACATTGGGTGCCTTGACGGAGCCTGTAAACTTATTTAAAGGCGCAACATCTTGTACAGTGAAAACCGTTCCAAATAAACGAAAAATCTTGATCTTTTCTTCTGCTGTTTTGAAACCTTCTTCAATATCTGCTCAATCTTTATTAACCTTCCGGTTGTTTACCGTCGTACCATTGCTTAGAATTTTTGTGCCTTCTACACGGTAAAGATTTTAAATTAAAAATTTAAAAAAATCAATCAACAACATAAGTCTATGTGCAAAGTCTAATTGCAAAATTGGCTGGCATCTTCGCCCATGTTTTTTAGATGGAAGAATAAAAAAAATTATATTTTTCGTAAAAATAATGCATATTCACAGCAAAAATACATCGTTAATTTTCACTTTATTTTCCACATATGAAACTTCTTCCTCTTCTTGTAAAGTCACAGCTCGACAAAAAAAAGACTTGAGTGAGGGAATTCTAATGTTTTCATTTATAACTAAATTTATACCTTAAAATAAATAAAGTAAATTTCTTGGTTGTACGTGTTTATAGATTTCATTTACATGTCGAATTTAACAGCCTGTAACGTGTAAGTTAAAAATGTCTTATCGCAAATAATTATTACAAGACCCATACTGGAGAATAAAACTTCTCCTTTCTCTTTAAATTACTATTATGCTCTTTATATTGTTAAATTGTTAAAGGTCTGTGATAAGCGAGTGATAAGAATTTAAATGTTTGAATCAAATTCTGTGAGTGTGTGCGTATTTTTGTCATACACATTTTTTCTTACACTTGCGTGTAACAGCATTAATGTTTGTCACCCGCTTTTATTGTTCAAGTTTATGACTACGTCGATGACAGCGAAAACAGTCAAACACAAATATAAAACTAAAACTGTTCTAATCAATTTATTTATATGAAAATGTTTTTCAGTGTGTTTTTTTTTAATTTCCCCTTTTGTACTAAGCAAATATTATAAGGAATACAAAAAGATACTCTAGACATATGTTATTTATGAATGTATATATGCTCAACAAACAAATGTGTGTGTGTGTGCATTGACCTTGTTCCACTTTCAGATTTACAGTGTAAATAATAAGGTTCTTTCTATTGATGCATTACAATACCAATCGTAAGATATCAAATGCTTTGATAAGCTTCTAACAAACATCAGAACTTATTTAAGAAAGTAAGAATTTTCCACAGTATTTGGTAGACCGAATAATATTTCTGCCACTTTAGCTATCTGATTTAGATTTTGAAAAAAAAACAATAACGAATTGTTTGGTGTTTTTTGTTGTTAGTTTTTCACATTATTAGTGTTCCCACAGATTTTACTAATTTTTATATAGTGTTTTTGAATAAATTTTTAAAGACAAATTTTGAGAAAAAAAAGTTGTAAAAAAGACGCAACAACTCAACTTTACGGTTTCAATAAAAAAAATTGTTATATATTTTGTTTTTATTTTTAAAATATAATTTGATTTGCACAAAGTGTCTTAATTTTTAAATTTATTCAAAAAGTTTATTTTATCTGAGTTTTTACGAAATTTCCCTTTTCAATCTGTGTCATTATATTTTTTCTCCATTTTCTCTTTTTCTTACTTTGTGGCTCTAGCTAGATTTTCGCCATTTAAAGTCTGTCACACTGGAAATACTTAACCATTCAATTTATTGTTAAGAGTCTTAAAACAGCATCGTAGCTCCGGTTTTAACTTACGATCTGCTATTTACCATACCTGGACCTTTCAAAACTAAATATACCACGACTATCAGCCACTGACACTTTCCATAATAACTTATGCCCAGTTAAGTTTTGGGCCACGAGTTTTTATTTTCTATACACATGCCTTAACCATTCAGTTTCATTCATTCACCGCGGCTACTCAATCGAAAATACCTTACTTTATACTAAAATCAGACACCTTTATCAACACGTGATACCTAACTAGATTGGTTTACAGTATAATCGCTTCAGTACGAAAATTCTTTTGACTCTTAAAGATAAAAACATTTACTTAAGCCATAATTTAGAATATCTTAAAGGTATCCATAAAATAAATTTTCAAATCGAAAACTTGCAAAAACTGTTAAATATTTCAATCAGTAACAGTTAAATATTCCTTATTTTATAAAACGTAAATTTATTGCAAAATTAATTTTTTAATTTCAACATAAGCAAATCATAATTTTATTATCACATAACCCCCTAATCCAGATATTAATTTTAAACCACAAACAAACTTACAAACTTTTACTAATCAAGCAAATGCATCTTGGTTACTAAATATTTGCTTTAAAAAAAACAAGCCAAAAAGATTTAAATGAAAGTGAAAGGGAATTTGTTACACAAAAACTAAAATTAAAATTTCAACATATTGATACACTCTCTATAAATCTATAAAAAATAAAACAGCTGCAGGTGATAAAAAAATAACAACAAATTTGCATAATGAGGTGTTAAAATGAACAGTGCAACAATTTAGTAAAATTAGAAAAAATCAACATAACTATCACATCATAGTTATAGATAAAAAATATGTATCTAAAGATTTTAAAAGTCTACAAAAAATGAATTCATACTTTCTTTGATTCAAAAAAATATATATATTATTTTCTATATTTTACTTCTCTTCTTCCATTTATTTAAATCATCACCCTTTAAAAATAGATATAAAAAGAGTTTATTACAAAGGCCGCTTGAACACTAAGAAAGTTGACAGCAGACGGTAACAATATTATAATAACACTTCGTAATAATACTTCAACCCAAAACTGAGAACAAGATTTCCGCTCTATGCACCATTTTCGCATCAATTCCTTAGCAGCTTTAAAGCTCCATTTTAGTTTCACTAACTACCAGCTCTTAGACCTTATAGAGCTAAACTATTGCAAGGTCTAAGCTAATATGGCAGATAGGCACAGGATATTACCTACTTTATTTTATCTTCTACGTTTATAAGTTCGAAACGCTTCCCGTACTTTGCTGCTAATTAAAAAAAGAAGAACGTACCGTAATCGTTGTATTTAATGTAACCTAAGCGCTAACTGACACCATAAACTACAACATGTATCATGATTTTTTTTTTTGGTTAGTAGGAGTTACAGTAAAGCAAGCGGGGTAAAAAATAGCGTGGCGTGAATTTTTAGGCGATGTTTTTACACCTGCTTTGTGTACGTTCGTTGTATACACTTTGGTGTTTATGTGTTATTGGAACTAAAAACTACAATAGCGAATATAAAACTTAAACTTAAATGTACAAACTCCGGTGGCATGAAATATTAGATCGGTAATGGACACGATGGAACTTTCTGAAACTTTAAAGAGAATTAAGAAAATGACATATTGTAAATCTAGATTTATTTTTAATATTAGTGTATTATTTTGTTTATGAGTAGTAAAAAAAAAATAAATCTAAAACAAATCGAAGCCTTTAGCTAAATTTGACCCAAGTGGTGATATTTTGCTACGCTGCCGATATTTTTATCACAAATTGAATATTGTTGCATGAATCTGAAAATTAATGATTTTATGACCATGGGTTAGCATGCGCCAGGGTTACGTATTTTATATTAGTAAATCTATTTTCTCTATAAAACCTGGTACTCTGTTCGTATTTGTGAAAATTGTTGAGCAACATTGCTTATTTCATGTGGAAAATTTGACATTTAAAATGTAGTGTCTATCTCGCGATTTGGAAGAATTTTATTATTTTTACATACACTATATTGTTTTAGAAATGTAGGCAAAATACATATGATCAGCTGTTGTTTAAAAAATTCCGCATGAAATAATGCCTCTTTGCTTTATTACACAGCTTTGATATAATGTTGCCAGAAACATTTCATATATTTTTCTACAGCAAAAACAGAGTACCACCTCTGAAACATTTTTTCGTGACTTTTTCATACAAATTTCTTATGTATGTAGTTTGACATCATTCCGCATGAAAAACTAAATAGAGTACCAGGCTTAACTCTTGAAACAAAGATTTAATAATTATATACAGAAAAAGAAGAAAATCAATGCTCGAAAAGTTTAAGTACCAGAGAAAGTTTGAAGAAGGTCCAAGAAACATACTAAGATATATTAATTAGTCATACAGTCATTGAAGTATTTTCCTAGCATTTGGCTGCTATTCATTTGTTTAATTTTATTTTATCGTGTTAAAGATATAAAACCAAAAACACAAAACAAAAAATGCACAAAAACAAAACAAGTACAAACACACATGCATACAAGTGTTGCCCATAATAAAAACTTGTAACAGGGCATCGTTGGAAATACTTTTTTACACCAAAAAAAAAATTTTTTTCTGATAAATGAAAAATTGTAATGGAAATTTTTGATTGACATTTGGGTGTGTGGTTGAGTGCGTTCAAATGTGTGTAAGTTTGTGAATAATCGTATGAGCGTTGCGAGCAAACTTTTATTCTTAACTTTTGCTTAATTGTGGGCTGGGTTAAATAAATATATATTTTGGTCTATTCTAGTTTGACTAGATGTTTAATTGTTGGCTGAATAAATTTATGACACAAACACTGAGATTTGTTGATACAAATGATGAAGATCGATAGTATTTTTAATGCATTGAACAAAATATTTATTCCCTGTTGTCAATATGATATTTTCTTTAAACATAGAAATATTGTGTCTTTAGTTTGTTAAAAAGTTATTGGAAACGTTGTTTTTTTATTTTTAGTTTTTTAAATAATTTTTTTTCTGTGGCGGCAATGACTGTTAACTGTTTTAATGCAAATCCCATTTTGAACCATTAAACTATTTGTTTTAAATTTTCTTTATTAGTGTTCCGTATATAAAGTATAAGAAAGTTTTAGAAAGTCTGTCCGTCTGTAACAGCACACTATCTCTGGAACCATAAAGGGTAGAGACCGGATATGTATAAAGTTAGAAATTGTTATTATTAATATTTTGCACATGTGGCCTACATGAAGTTGCCACAAATCTATTAAATTAAAAATTCTGCTGGAATTAAACCCTATAGGTTGAAGAGCTATGATCAGCGATGCCAGAATGAAAATTTTACCTTAATTTTAAAGATTTTTAATCAAAATAAAATTTGAAGATCTTTTTCAAAAATTAAGATTTTTTGATTTAGTTGTTTGACAACTGTTATTGCAACTTAAGCAATAACAGTTGGAAATTAATACTCTAAAACAAAAAATTGTATCACTACCATTAACGGCTAAATATGTAAATAAAAAAAATAAAAAAAATAAATAATAATAAAAAATAAAAATGTTATTGCTACTGAATTAAATAAATTTATTGGTACATTGGGGTCTGTAAACAAATAACAAAACTATTTAAGTTTAACGACGCAACCTTAAAAAAGCTTTCATATATTGACCCTTAAAACACTATTAAAACAAAAAAGTTTCTTCACTAGTAAGTCTAGTAAAACTTTTTCCAATTTTAATTGAAGACAGTGAGATACAAAATTTAGATGACGAATTTAGGGAACTCCGCTACATGAATTAATTAAATATTTTAAGAATTTACAAAATGTTATAGTGGAAGAGTTTTGGAACACAATGTCAAATATTTCTAGAGCGGTTAGTGAGTTAATGTTTTTAACTTGGTCAAAGTTTACAATAAAATTGTGTGTCTCCCTTGTTCATCTGCAAACGTTGAACTGATATTTTTAAAAGTAAAAAGGAAAAAAAATTTTAAGATTTTTTCCCTGAATTAAGATTTTTTTGTTTTCGATAAATGACGATTTTTCTATGAAAAATTGGCACCATTGGCTATGATCTTGTGTATTACAGAACGGTTTTTCTTGTATTCAGAATTTATTTCAGTATTTTATAGAAGATATATAACTATATCCGCTACAACGTCACGTGTTGTGACGCCTATAAAAATATTGTTACTTTTAAAACCGTAATAGGCAGACACGTTAAATTTGAACAGTGTTAGTAAAATTATGCGCGCTATAGCAACAAAATAAAACATTTAATTAAAGGGTGTCACAATGTTGACGTTATTTTCACTTTAGTTTTGCTACAGGGAGACATTTACAAATAAATTATAAACAAGAAATTAAAAAATTAAATATGTTTCTAAAAGGCCTTGAATTTATCGAATATATCTCTTATAGGCAGAGGCTTGAAATTTGCACAGAGAATGCATTTCTATGTCTGCTATAAGAATGGGTTAAAAATAAATAAGGAGTATCCCGATAGAAACGTTATTTGGACATGTATAGCCTTATGTTTTTGATCCGTTAAAGCTGTAATTTTACGCAGGGTATGTATTTCTTACCCGCTATAAAACAAGTAAAAAATTAAGAGGTGCCATTTACCTAAAGTACGTTTTACTGCGCCGCTGTAACAATTTAAAAAAATTAAATGGTCACCCATACATGGTATGGAAACATTCATGTCTAAATCAAACTTACACTTTGCGGATTTATTTTTTGCTTTTTGTTTAATAATAAATATATCTAATCTATATTTTAAAAACATTTTTTTTTTTTAATTTTTTGGCTAAAATCTTTTGCTATACTACTCCTGCCTTGTTGACCTTAACAGTAAAATTTCGCTCTACATCGTAAAAATAGTAAAAAAAATTGGTGTCCTTTCTTTCTGAAAAATAAATTACGAAAATTGGCTTTTGACTTTTAAATTTATTTTCTTACAACTCTTTAAGCAATTTTTTTTTTAATTTCTTTTTAAATATTTAAAAAATTCAAGAAAAAAATTTAAAACTTCTTATTAGTTTTTGATACCGCTAACATCAAAAAGTTAGATGGACTTAAAATACAAAAAGACACTTCAGGCTAAACTTAAATGTTTGAAAATTAAAATTTCCTCCTATTTTAAAGCAATTTTTGCTGCCTCTTAAAGACTTCATAGTCCAATACAAAATTAATACAGTAGCTCCTATTAAATACACGAATTATTGATAAACAAACTGTGTGTCCTACTCTTTGTCACGATCTTAACTTATATAAAGCTGATCCATCTATAAAGGCGTCTGAATGTTTGTTAAACAGACCAATCATGAGTTCAAATCCGAACAATGTTTTTAGTTTAAAGAAAACAAGTAAAAGTGCTTCATTTGGCTACGCCGAATCTTATATACCCTTCACCATATATGTAAATCTAGCTTATTGAAGACTCAAAATGACTAAATTAATGTGCTGTTTTTGTATTTCAGGCAATCGATTCATTTGAAAAACTTATATGAAAAACACTAAATTTTTTGAGTAATTTCCATATAAATTTTTCAAACGAATTGATCGCCTGAAATACAAAAACAGCACATAAAAAAAAGTTTCGAAAAAAATTAAGTGCTATATACAATTTTACATAAAAATGCCAATGGTTTTTAATGGGTAAAGCATTTTTTTTTTTTTTTTTAATTAGTATA
This sequence comes from Cistogaster globosa, assembly GCA_937654795.1. Classification (NCBI taxonomy): domain Eukaryota; kingdom Metazoa; phylum Arthropoda; class Insecta; order Diptera; family Tachinidae; genus Cistogaster; species Cistogaster globosa. The sequence continues at coordinate 27,430,579 of OW569407.1, forward strand.
TTCTGAAATATCTCTTCAAAAGCTTTTAAATGAGCACAATCGTATTTTCCCATGAAAGTTTCAAGGGCTCATAACTCAAAAAATATTGACGACTTTTTTCAACTGACGTTTCCTTCACATTTTTTAATTCCCTATCGCGCCATATATTTGGTTTTTGATTGGATTTCCTTCACCAATTTAGATTTGTTCCAAAAGGTATGGACAAGTTTTAGGTATGGAAAAATTAGAGGAAAAATTTTCGAAACTATGTCTGATCGATCGGCGTATTTAATTTTTCTCAAGCTCGTCTAGTGCCTTGGCAAAGATGATTTCAACCCGAACACGGACAGACAGACAAACATCGCTTAATCGACTTCGCTATCTATAAGTAATCAGAATATAAACTTTATGGAATCGGTAATGGATAAAGTAGAAATTACAATCGGTTCGCTTTTTCTACCTGTGGTAAAGGGTATGATAACAAAAAGATAAAAATATTGTTGTTGTCCCAATGGCTGTACGGATTAAATGCGTATGTTTGGTAAACAAGACATTTATTAGTTCGAGTCCTGCCGGAGACTTTAAAATTTGCGAAGTGGATGGCTGAGTTTAGTTTAATATTTAATTTGCGTAAAGCCTTTTAGAAACTAAAATTTATTTTTAAGCTTTTCACCGTGTAAGGGTTAGAAGTTTTATTAGATGAAGTTAAGTACTTTTTATTATATTTTGAACATTAATTTGCTGCAAAAAAAAATCAAATAAAAGATGAGGAAAAGACAAAAGAAATAAATTATTCAAAATTTTTATAGACTTTATTTTAACATTTGTTTATAATAATAAAAAATGCAGTATATAACAGCACATACATAAAGACAACAATTTACCACATACATATTAAAAGAACTAATAGATTATGATTAAAATAAAGTGTTGTATAATTGAAGTAATTTTTATAAGATTTATTTGTATAGTTTACTAAATAACATTTGTAACAATATAGAAGACTCTTGAAAGCAAAACTGACACAGATTTAAAAAAATTTGTTGAATAATTTTTTTTTTTAATTTTCATAATGATTATCAGTGTTACAACGTTTCCCTAACGAATGTATTCTATTCGTGAAAATATTTAATAAATAAAATCTGTGATGTGCCTAAATACTTTTATTTAAAAAAAACAAATGTTTGTTATAAAAAAATTTCTTTAAAGATAAAATACAAAACATAAATTGCGTAAAATTTAATAAAAATTAATATAATTAAATATTAGAAAACAAGAACTAGAAGAAAAATTTTACTACGTACATGCAATAGTTTTTCTTTTCTATAAATAAATAAAATAATTGCTAAACATTTAATTATATTAATAAAAAACAGACGATAGCATATTATAACATGTTTATTTATTATTTAATTTTTAAATGTACAAATTTTTACATTTTAAATTATTAAATTTTGTGTTAAAAAATAACCAGACAATAATTAGTTTTTGTATTTTTTGCTTTTTCAATTTAAATGTTTAAAATAAATTTAATATAATATTGTGAATTTTTCCTAAGGAAAGCTTTTAATTAAAATAATAGTTTTATTTGTTATTTACAATTGGTGTTATCCTCTAATTTTTGTCAAATTTTAAATAAATTTTACAGTAAAACTAAAAAATATTACCAAAAAATAAAAAAAAAATTTTGTTATATAAAAGTGTTGAAATACATTAGAAAAGTGTAACCAATAACACGATCAGATCTTTGTAAATGATTTTTTATATGCCAGCAGCGCTCTTTAACCAATTTTCATAACACCCAAGTGGTTTCATGTTATTTTACAAAACAAAACTATAAGAAAATCAACTGGCAGTAAAATTAGTTGTCAAATGTAAACTCTTGTGTATGTGTCAAAATGGGAGAAAAATATTGATTTAAATCGAGTACTATACAGCATTTTAATATTAAACTATTGAAAAATATCACGCATAATTACAATTTTACGTCCCTTTTTGATTATGGGTTCTACTAAAAAAATAATTTTTGCTTTCATTTTTGATTTCAAATTCATTGAAAATTAAGATTTTGTGAAAGTACAGATTTAGCTTATGGAAATATTAACAAAACTAAGAAGATGTAAAATATATTAAGTTTTGAAAATATATATTTGTAAAATGGGTTTTTTTTGCAATTACTTGTATGGGAATATATTTAATGACCAACATTTTGAAAGAGTAATAGTTTTGAGACTGATTTGATTAATAAACATTATGGTTGATAAATTTAATCCATTTAAATTTTTTTTCTTTCCTTTCTTCATATTTTTGATAAGAAAGAGAAACGAAAACATTCATAGATATTTCGCATAATTTTTGTATCTCAAAGGGAGATGAGTTTTCCATACCTGTTGTATGGAGAAAATCCCGCTTGCTTCTCTAACAGCGGTGCGAAAGATCTTAAAAAAACTAAACAAGTTCTGAATATCTTCTTAGGTTTTTTAAAAATCCACGCCTTCAACAAATTCATATTAAAATCCAAACTAAACTCGCAATTGAAGTTACGACTGCTTGTCTGAAATTAATTCTCGCCATATTTTTTTAGTGAACAATGGCCAAAATTTCATTTTTGTTTTTCTCATGGAAAACAATGTTCTATTCAGACTTATCGATAAGAAGAAAATTACTATAAACAATTTTTTTAAGCAAAAAAATAATTAAAATTGAAATTGTATGTACTAGAGGCCATAACTCACATTCCTATGTAATGCGGAATTATTTTTTAGAGATTAGAAAATCGGACAGACTTGTCAAAAAATCTGTTACATACAAATGTATATGCCCACAATAATGCGTTTAAAACATACATGCAATTTTTTAATGGGTCTGACGTTTTTTTATTTTTGTTGTTATAAATCTGAAAAAAACTACCTGGCGCTTGTAAACATTTATATATTTGCATATAATGGACCATGAGTTTTCACACAAAAATGAAGTAAAAATAAGAAAACTTATTGCCTGAAAATGAGCAAAAGGAGTACGAAAGAGAGCCGTGCGAATATGTTACATATAATGCGCTTCTAACATATTTATTTTTAAATTGTGACTCTTAAAAATAACGTTATTAAAAGTGGAAAATAATTATTGATTCTGAGAGTATTCAACTCCTCAGTACGGAGCCAAATCACAAATTTTTTATTTCAATCGGTTTGTGGTTGGCCATGTGATTTTTAGATAAAAGAACACAAAACATTTAATTTCAACAATAGCACCTTTTACCGGTGCGTAATAATTCTGGTTGTACGGATTTTAAAATTCTAATGTAAACGAACTCGGAAGCTTGTGGTATTTGTGCATAAAGATCATTGACGTAGGTAAGCTTGTTTGTCGGTTATCCTTCCTCCCTTTACCTTTTATTTTATTACTTTCGTTAAAGAGCTATACTTCCTCCAAAAACTTCTGGAGCTATTCATTAAGCATATAATCAAGCTTGAGGTCTAAGTTATTTATTAATTATTAATGTCAAAAGGTTGAATAAAATAGAATGAATAATTCTTCTCTAGTTAAGCGTATAATAAAAATATATTTTTTATGTTCTTCCACATTTTTTTCCAACCCTGAAGCCCGACTTAATTTAATAATTGTGTTTTTAAGCCCCTGTGTTTTGACGTCTTAGGTTATACTTTGATATAAAACTAATCACATTTTTCATTCCCAAGTCCATCTTTATTAACAGTTGTTTTTGAAATATTTAATTATATATTATTCTTATTTAATTTTCACAAAAATAAAATCAACACTTTTATATTAATACCCTCCATTTTAAGCTTTATTATGTATTTGATTACAAAAATGTCAAAATTTATATTTTTAATGTTTAAATTTTATTTTTTTTAACAATAACTTTAAAAATATTTTTGAAAAATTTATTTTTACCAATTAAAAATTAAAATATATCAAAATAAAATATTTTTTTATTTTTTGTGAATTTCTTTGAAATTTGTGTTAATATATTTTAAACATTTTTTTTTTAATTTTTTTTTTTTTTCAAAAAGATTTACTATTTTCTTTTTTTGTATATAAATTGTTACTTTTTTCAAAAAGATTTACTATTTTCTTTTTTTATTGATTTTATTAAATACAGGATTTTTTTTTGTTTTTTTTTTTTTGTAAATAAATTGTTGCTTTTTCTTTGGCTTATCTTATATTAATTAATAATTTTCTATATAATTTATAATATAATTAATTTTTTTTCAGTATAAATATTAAATACACACACAATATTTTAATTTAGTTTTACTTAATTACTAAAAATATTTATATTTTTATTTTATAAAAATGTACAATGATATTGAAATTAAGTACAATACTAAGCCGAAAAGGAATAAGTAGTAAATGAAATTAAAGATGTGAGGTTGAGCTGAAAAAGATTAAGTTAAATGGAAAATAAGAGAGTAAAATGAGCCTTAATAGAGTGTTTTAAAAACTTGTGAAAGTTATATATAAATAACACAAATTAAAGTTAAGATGCTGGGAAGTCGAGTAAATAACATAACAATGTGCGTGAATGTTGGTGAAAGTCTAGCAAATAAAGCAGTGACCAAGGTATGAATTTTTCAAAAACTCCTATCAACAAACGCCTACTAATCGCCTGACATTATATTTATAAAATTCACTTGAAAATAGAATTTAAGCGTAATAATCGTAAACAGTTACATTAGTTTGTTGAACAGATGTAAAAATTATTTTTAAAAAAGATCCATCCTAATTGAATACCTCTAATAATGGTGTTGGCGATACAGATTAATTTTAATTAATCGATATAACATATGAAAATTGGGTTTAGCAACATATTGAGAACTGAACTCTTATTCACTTAATTATATCTTCACACATCAAAAAATACATATATATTTTTTTACAGAGCTGTTTTTTAGCCGTGATAATTTCTATACGATCCAAAGGTATCGAAAATCTTTTTTCGAATGGTGGACGTCAATGCTCAATAAATGTGCGCTAGCAGGTTGAACAAATTTTTATCAAATTAAAATTTTACAAATGAGGCCCAGAGCTTTTAGAAATAAACTCTATATAGAACTTGAAAAATAGCAAACATTCAAAACTTTGTCTTAAATGTTAAGAATATTTTTATTTAAATGCTATCATCTTTGCTTCGGCGACAGAATAAAGTTTTATACATTAGCATTTCATTTTGTAAAGCAGTTTCTTGTACGGAACATAGGTCAACCGATTTACACCTTAAATGATTCAAAAATTAAAAAGAATTGAAAATCTGGATTATTAATTAAGCCCGTTTAACATGTAAAAAATTACATTGTACCAAAAGTTAACACAGCATCTGAGTGGTAATATAAAAATTAAGCAAGGAAAAATATTGTAAGTGGGTTGAGGTTTAAAATTACTTCCTCCAGCATTCTCTTCATCAAATTTAAAAGTTTTTTGTGCATCACGGCTTTTCTAAATAAATTAGCACTTTAAAGCAAAAAAAAAGGAACTTGAAAATGCCTGCAAGCCATCCTAATCCGCGCACATTGTGTTAAAATAATATCGGCTACAAAGAGACACAGGACCACTGATAAACACATTAAGTATGAAAGCCCAATTTTAAGCCAATGCTAATTATTTCATGACATTGATGAAGCCAAAAACTAATATTAGAGGATCAGATACTTTTTACGCCAAAACAAAAATGTTTCATTGCGCAGGTCATAATTGCTATTCCATCACTCAGGAAGGTCAGAAGGATAGCACTTGAAAAATAATCCACAAAAAACATATTTTACTTTTACTAATACTCACCCACACACAATTATATACTAAAATTTGCTAAGCTTAACGAAAAAACAAATAAAAAATATTAAGTTCTCTTTCTTATTGCTCTCTTTTAAATAAATTCTTAAAATAGTTTGAGGTTATAAAGAAAATTTTTTTGATTTATGCTCAACATGGATATTTAAAAAAATTTTTGTAATGAATCTAGGGAGGAATGCCTCTGATTTTTTTGAATAAATATGTTTAATATAAAATCGTTTAAAAATTGATTAGATATTATATTGAAGTGATTTAACTTAAATTAAAAACCCGCCCTTTAATTTTAGTTTATTTCATTTTTATATAATTAAATTATTTATGATAAAATTAATATTAATTATTGCAACGAGATTAAGGACAGCCCCCTCTATTTTTTTTTACTACAATATACAAAATTAAAAATTAAATATCATTTACAATAAAAAGTTTTTAGAAGATTAAGCAAAAATAAAATAAAAAAGATACAAATATACAGTCTCATCCTGATGCAACGTCATCATGTTCTAAATAAACTTACAAGCCATGGTCGTTGGTATTGAGAAAACTTCGACAAACACGACTTACTTCGGGATTATTGTGATTCATCAATTGCATGTAGATCTGTTTGTGCAGCTGCAATTCATTAGTCATCTCCTGCAGTTGTCGCAGCAAGGCTTCCTTTTCCTTGAGCAAGCTTTTGACACGTTCTTCTACCTCACGCGAGCGGACTTTGGCCTTCTCTCGGGATTTGCGTACGGCAATATTGTTGCGCTCACGACGGCGTCGATATTCTTCGGTACCCTTGTCAACATGTTTAAGAGATTGTTTACGCTGTTGATGCACCTGTTTGTTGTGATGCTTGAGCAGATGGGCACCAGCCGCTAGATGAGGCAAATTAACGGCAGAATGATGAGCCAACACATTGGCTGAGGTAAGAGTATTAAAGTTGTTGGAGTTTTGTGATGATGAATTATTGGAATTGCCATTGCCGTTGGCATTTTGATAGGGATTATAGAGACCATTTGCTGTACCGTTTGTTATGAAAGCGGCGGCGGCTGCATTATTAGCGGCATTGGTTTCCTGTAAATGACGTCGATATTCGGGATCTATGGGTTCTTCTTTGATAGTTGAGGTATCAGAGCCCACCGAGGAATTTTCATCACTGGAATTGTTGCTGTATGAGGCATTAGAGTGCACGGCCTGAGGCATATAGGCCAAGGGATTGCGGCCATATTGATGTTGTTGGGTACGCAACGACTGTTGCTGTAATTGGTGTTGTTGTAAAACCTTTGCTGCAGCCGTTACCATGCCATTGGGTGGCAGAGTGGCTGATAGCACTCCAGGACTGGTAACCATATCACTAAATATACCCAAAGTTTCCTGATCACGAAAACTGTCGTCGATTAAATGTTGCAAGTCTAATGAGATCTCTTGAGCAGTCAGTTCATCTAAATCCGATTGGGTATATTGTTGCATGATTTGCTTTTGCAACAAGTTGACATTATTTACATTTGCATTCAACACTGAATTGTTGTTGTTATTATTCATAGCAGCCGCTTGATGCATTTGATGCATAGCATGTTGTTTCACCACTAAACCAGCACCAGCAGCACCACCTACACCATTTATCTGCGGCTGCTGCGTGTTATTGTTGTTATTGTCATGCTGTGGCTGTTGCTGGTTGCTTTGCTGTTGTTGTTGCTGCTGCTGCTGCTGAGAGGACATAGCCGTAAGGGTAATTTGTCCAATAACAGCCTGCTGGGGAGGCGGTTGTTTTTTCAGATCTAGTTGTGTTAGCGTTTGTACGGTATCGTACATTTGGGGTGATTCCATGTTGAGCATTTTTAATTGAGAAAATGAAGGTAAAATTTTGACAGAGTTATTTATATTGAGAGTTGTTCAAAAACACAAAACAAAAAATAATAGTTTTTTTATTTTTTAATATTTTCCAAAAATGATTTTTCTAAACCATTTTTAATACAAGGAAATTTTGAGTAATGGCGCTTACACAGTAGCCCGGGTAAAATGTCATTAAGAGATCATTGGAGCACTCAAAGTTCCCTTTAAATCCTCTTTTTGAAAAATGTTTTCAGTCTTTGCATATAATTTTTTTAATTTCTTTTCTTTTGTTTTTTACACTCAGAAGTAACAGAAGTTTTTGTTTCAAATTAAACTATTAAATTGTTTTTGTTGTTGTTTTAAATTTTGTTATTTTTTAAATGTTCTCCTTGATACTTTTTATATAAATGTTATGTGCAGTTTTTTTTCTCTCACTCTGCCTTTAGTTGTTGCTTTTGATTTTAGAGCTTTAAGCAAGAAAATTTTTTACACTTGTTGCTTTTTACTAAACAGTTATGCACAAGTTAGCGATTTTGAAGAATATCCTAGAAAGGCTATGTTTTCTTCCGTTTCCGTTCTTAAATTGTTTAACAATTTTAATTTATTTTTTATATTTTATTTATGCAAAAATAATAAAAACAATGGAATAAGTTATACGCATTATACGATTAAAACATTTGCTGCATTTTTTATATCTGTTGTATTAACTTATCCACATTTTTTTTTTAATTTTAGGTATTTCATTAATTGTAGAAAGCGTTTTTAATTTTTATTTATTTGGTTTTATTTTCAACGTTTTCTGCACTTTTTCAGTAAATATTTAAATCATGAATTTTGAATTGAAAATATTTTTTTTAGGTTTTTGTAGCTTTTATTCTTCTTATATTTTTATATATTATGTTAAATGTATATATAATATATCATATTTTAATTTTCCACCAAACACAATGTTTAAATTTTAAACGTTTTCAAAATATTTTTTTAATATTTTATTCTAAAGTAATAAATATTAAATTTTTTTATTTATATTTTTTTAATGTTTATAATTGATCTTGTTTTTTAGTTTTTCAATTAAGAACTTTTTTTATATTTTTACAGTTTAAAAAACTTTTAATAAACAGTTTTCAAAGAAATATTTTATTGCAGTCTAAAGTTTTAAATAAAACTAATAATAATTTAAGTTACTTTTTTTAACTATGTACTTTATTTGAAAAAAAACAATAATTTCAAATCTTTTTTGTTATTTTCAACTTTGATTTTTTACTTTTAATTTTTTTATTTAATTTTTTTTAATGTTTGTTATAGTTTATTTTCTAATAATTATTTTAAATTCATTTAATTTTTTTTTTCAAAATGTTTTCTTTGTGTATTCTTAGGTTTTAAGAATTTTTTTAGAAACTTTTATATAATTAATATTTTTGGTAAATTTTTCATTAATTTATTTACTGTCATTATAATTTTTTATTATTTGTTGTTGTCTTAACATTAATTAAAAACGCTGTTGAAAAATTATTATATTATTATTCATTTTATTGTTTTTTTTTTTTTTTTTTTATTAAAATACTAAAATAATGTTTTGTTTCATTTGCTATAAATTAAGATTTTTTTGTTTTTAGCGCAATTTTATTTTTATAATTTTATATTATAATTATTATTTTTTAAAACATAAATTTTATTTTCATTTAAGTAATCTGCTGATAAAGGTTTCTTCAGAACTTTCGTTTTTCTTTTCTTTTTTAGAGGAATAAAAACCGTTCACTTTAAAAGCTAATATTTTTTTAAATTATTTTTATAAAACCAACTTTTTTTGATGCTATAAAAAACTAATTGTTTTTATTTTTATTTAATTAAAATAAATTTTAGTTTATTTTTGTTTTTTGTTTAAAAGTCTTAATACGACTGAAGAGTTTCATAAGTGATGCAACAGATTTTATATTATTTTCGTCTTTTTGTTTATTTTTTTACAGTTTCTTTTCGTTTAAGGCTTTGTGCTTTTCTTCTTCTACTTCGTTATTTCATTTAAATTTTTACAAGAAGTGCGCGTCCGCATCCGTTAAGCTTTGGCCCATAATATTAACTACTCCACAAGTGCTTGAAGACCATATGTTGTTTAGTACCATTTACAAAAAAAAAAATCAAGAGAAGTGCACTTTTAAGTAGTAAGATGGATATTTTTAGTATCAGTAGTTAAAATTACAGAAAACGTAGTAATTTCATTTGTTGTTGTGATTACTTCTTAGTATTTATGTAGATTATTATTTCGTTAACCGTAATGTTGTACCGCAATGTTGGACTATCAATGTATGAATGAATTATGCCTTCTTTTTTGTTGGCTGCTCTGGCTAAAGTGTAAAATAAAACTTTAAAGGCGTCCCAAAAAAAAAAAAAAAAAATCAACACAATAAAAAAGAAAAACAACCGAAATATCAAACACACTAACAAAATACTTACCGACCAAAAAACACAACAAAAAACCAAAAGAAATAAAAATGACGTAGTCAACGTTAATGTAATGACGCGAAGATCATTTTGTTGTTTTCCTAGTACTGTTACTTTTAAGTTTCTTGCACTCTTTACATAAAAGTCTCTTTAAAAGTTAAGCTCTCACAACAGAGAGCTTTTATAAAAAAAATAAATAAATACTGTAACACTACTACAAATGCACACAGACGTAGTACCTGTCGAATCAGCTGTTTTCGTATTTACCGTTACCACACAGAAATGCACACGACTCATTAAGCCAACAGAAAAAGTAAAGTCAATTTTTTTTTTCTCATTTATTTAAGTTTTTACATTCTCTACAACATTTATTTACATTGTATGTTTTTGGCGCTCTTTTTTCGTGAGAGCCTTATGATAATAGCCCCCCAAAAGATTACAAGCAGCAAGTATCAACAGAAGAACACTTATAAAGCAATAAATATAAATATATATATATATATATATATATATATATATATATATATATATATATATATATATATATATATATATTAGCGGCTGGTTTCAGTATTTTCATTTAGCGATTTTTTTAAACCCTGCGGTAAATTAGATTTAACTTTTTGAAACATAATCGTTTAATAACTCGTGAAAACAGGATGGGTACAAAAAGGTTTAATAGTGACTGGTGAAAATGTGTTACAAATACTTGGTCATAAATTGAGATCAGTTTAAAACTTGGCATATTATTCTTTATCTTTAAAAAAAACAAAAACAATAATGTTTTTCAGTGACCCACTTATTTGGGACTAATATTATTATTCCTTTTTTTAAAGAAAATAAACTCATACAGCTAGGTTGTGTTTTAGTTGTGTTTTCTTTGAAAAGGAAAAAGATGAGTGAAGAAACGCTTCGGTAACGACGCGACAACGCATATATCGGAGTTGTCACGACAGCGTTTTCACAGAGCAATTGACAAAAAATATATTTTAAACGGTTTTATTAAATTTTTTTGTTTTGTCTTCAATGTTATTGAACCAGCAATAAGTATTTATATCAAAAAGCTACAAAAAGTAACATAAATAATTTAGTGCAGCCAGAGCTAGAAAGAAAATTTGTATACATATTTTTCGTTGCTACTGTTGCCACCATGTGCGGCTAATTTCCCAATGTTCGGTTTGCGACAAATTCTATTACATTATAACACGAGCCGTTCGGAATCTTCGATCAGTTTCGTTCTGTGTTTAAGCAAATGACATTTGTAAAAAATTTTCTTAAGTACATTATAGTTTGCCACATATGTATGACTTATGTCTATCTACATATTTGCTTAAGTTGTCTTAAGCGAGCTTATGCACATTTTAGTTTCGCCTTTATTTTAGTTCTTTTTTTTACTTAGAACAGCCGTTATTATCAGTTATATGTAAACATAAAATATCAAAAATACTTTTCTTGCTTTAAATGCAAACAAAACGTTTTACCTGAAAATCAAATTTAATTTTAATTAAAATCATTATTAGAGTTAACACCACTATAACCAACTTTTTAACTTTTGTTATAATATTATCTTTACTCTCTGCTCTTTAGCTAGCTTTCCGTTTAGCTCTCTGTATTAACGACTTTCTTAGTTCTGTATTTATTTTACAAATTCTCCTTTAGCGAAAGCTATTTTTATTTATGCTGTAATAAAGCAATGGGGCTTATAGATTACATATTTAATTTTACTATCTACAGATTTGTACTTCTTTTTTAATTGCACGCTTTTGTAGTTGTAAGTTAACTCTCTCTTCTTAACAGTGTTTGTTGTTTACATATACGTACGTAAATAAAAAGCAAAGAATTCTTGAATTCAACTCTTTTGCTTGTTGGCTTCGTTTTCTTTTTGTGTTTTAAAAATTTAGTAGGTATTTGTGTCAGCCCCAAATGAAAGCAAAAGTAATATAAGTAGTTGTTATTGTTTATGTTGTATTTTAACAACATATTCGATCACTTTTACTCTCAATCAGGTAAATACATGCAAACGCACACAACATGGAATTTGTATTCAAGTGAGTTGAATTAAAATTTTTGTACGATGTTTAGTGGTTAAATAATTTTTTTTACATGATTTAAATAATGATAACGTCATTGTTGTTAAAGTTTAAATAAGATCGCTTATAAATATGTACGAATGTGAGCTTATGCACGTTGTAGTTTTCATTTTTTTGTAAAGTTTCTAATCAATACTGACCTATAATTTTGAATAGAAACTTTAAAGAAATTTTTTTATGTGTCAATGTTAAACACTAAATGATCGGGAATCAGTTTAAATGAATGAGATGAATTTTTGTTAAGTAAAAGTCTTTGATTCATATGAATTCCTTTAAAATAATTGAAAGTTGTTCAATACTTCGTAATAATGAGTTTTATGAATATCGTTATTTTTTTTATCTATCGATCATGCTTTCTCGATAGCCAAACCCTGTATAAGAAAATAACAGGACAATGTTTTTCTATAAAGTCCGTATGCATTAAAATATGAAAAAGTTAATTAAATTAACTGTTTCTCTAATTTTTGGCCCCCTTTTCTTGTGGCATTAAGGGAACAGTAAAATTATCGTGGTGATTTCAAAATGGAGTTAACAATCTGTCGAATGCTTGAAAGGACGCATTTCTTACCGATGCCATATAAAAGACAAAGACAAGAACTTTTATATTAAAATTTTAGCTTTTCATCTGCACAAGGAACTAGCGGATACTTACATATGTACGTCTTGACCGTAAAGTTGTCCTGTAGAGGATTTTATTGACATAAATTTTAGCAATGAAGAGAAGAATAATATTAAATGCCTGAGGCGGTTTTGGCAAAGTGCTCGTTGAAGACGAGTTCATAAATCTCACAAAGAACCCTCTTTTTTTTTGCAAGCCCATTCAAATTTGCTGGACTGCTAAGCAGAAATGTTCTATCACGAACGAACGAAAACCTTTGAATAGATTTTAGTTTTAGCTTCAGAATTTTAATACCTTCCATTTTTTGGCATAGGAGAGAACGCTTTCATAAATAATAATTTATTTAAAAAATGCTTAATTAATTTATATACGAATTCGGCATAATAATCCAACGCTACCAACATAGTCTTCAACAGATTCAGACCCCAAAACCATAAAATGAACTAACTACCAGAGTTAAGCCAGTTGTTCAACTACCAGAGTTAAGCCAGTTAGTATAACAAATTCTTTCAGTTTATATCCTCTTTGACCGGGAATTCATTACAATATTTGGAAAACAAGACTTGTTTTGTTTTCAGCCCTGCATCACAATTTTTGTAAAAAACTTCGAGCCTTACAGATAAGTAGAACAAATAAATAAATAAAGAAAATAGCAAATAATGGTGGTACATTCGGTTATGCTTAATTTTATATACCCTTCACTATATCCAAATGTAACTCTAATCAAAAACACAAATATTGGGGTCACAGAGAATTAATAAATAGGAAAAAAATTAAACTCTATATATTTAAATGCCTCCCGCATTTTTCAAAAACTTCAGCATTTCCTATAAGATCTCTTTAAACGCTTTTAAATGGCGCCCATATTACTATTCTAAAAAATATGGTGTATAATCGTTCTTCTCTATAAAAAGTTTAGAAGCCCTTAACTCGACAAATATGGACGAGCGCCAACTTCTTCACTTCATTTTTTTTTCACTTTTTAATTCTTTATCGTCCCATATATTTCTTTTTTTATTGGAATTACGAAGCCTACTTTCCATTTCCAAATGATATAGACATATTAGAGGCAAGAGTGGTGTTTTGTGTGCTACCTTAAGAGACATGGACTGATCTTGCTGATTTTCAATAGCAAAATTTTCTCTAGCTCATTCAGTTGATTTTAACACTAACATCGACGCACAGACGGACATCGCTCAATCGATTTTGCTATGCATAAAAACTCAGAATATACACTGGCGAGCAAAAGCGAGTGCATGTTCAATAAGCTTTTACTTAAACCGTCATAAAATGATAAATACATTTTTGTAAAACTTTTATTAATTAGTGTCTCCGTCTTGTTAGAAAATAACCTCGCCTTCAGGATAGGCGCTGTGTTCAACAAAATCGGGTAAATGACTTTGAATAATTTGGAGGTGATCTTCTTTCTTCATGATTCCATTTATTCTAATAATAGTTCCTAAATGCCACCAACTAAAACGACCCCAAGCCATCAAACTACCTCCGCCATATTTGACTGTTTGTTCACATGATGCTTCTGAATAGTTTCGTGAGCACTGCTACAAAAATATTCCTTCCCGTCAGACTGGGATCGATTAATTATAGTCTCGTCCGACCAAATGACTCGTTTCCAGTCATCTACAGTCCAATGCTCTTATATTTTTATCGGACAGATATGACTTTTTCTTTTTGACTGCTGCCACAAAACCTATTCTTTGAAGTGATCTTTTAGCTGTCCATTTAATTAAGTCTTTATTTATAGCTTTAGCAGCCTGCTTAGGTGCTTTCGAAGCATTCTTTTTCATCTCACATATCATTAATCGAGCGTCTGAGTCTTTTAAACGTCTGGGAAGACCTCCAGCATTCGGCATAAAAGCTACTTTTCGCCGTTTTCTTACAACAATCACACTTCGTGGACTCACTTTTAACTTATCAGCAATTTCTTGGGATGAGTGTCCACTTTCAGTCAATATTATTATGCTATTTTCTGTTCCTTTCTCAATTTTCCTCAATTTGATTTTTAATTTATTTAAAGTTACTTATCCTGGTACTGGGAATTTAAAAACACTGCACAAAAAACAACTCACAACCACAACTCACAACAGAATGACATCGTTTAAATATTATACGTGTAACAGAAAATTTTCAATTGCAGAGTGTAGTACAGCCTACTTTTATTTCATATATTCAAAACGAGCAAAACTGAGTTATCTGAGTTGCCTTATGTTTTTATATTGAATTTTTTTATATAATCATAACTTGAAATACGCCGTGTTTTTGCTAATACAATAAAGATAAATTGATAAAAGTTTTACAAAAATGTATTTATTATTTATCGTTTTATGACGGTTTAAGTAAAATCATATCGAACATGCACTCGCTTTTGCTCGCCAGTGTAAATGCCTTATGGGGTCAGAAATAGACATTAAAGAAATTACAAACGGAATGACAAATCTAGATATAACCATTTTCCACCTGTAGTGAAGTAAAAAAAAATTATAAAAATGTATATGTTTTAGAAATGAGAAGAAGTTAAGTAAGTCATTTACTTCATTTAGTGAAGTGAGTAGTTCATGAACTATATCCTTAATGAAACAACAACTATAAATATTTTGAGTTCTCTTGCATAGCAAAGTCGTCTGAGCAGTGTCTTTCTGTCCATCCGTGTTCATGTTGAAGTCAACTTTGCCAAGGCATCACATAAACCAAAGAAATTAAAATATGGCGATCGATCAGCAATAGTTTCGAAAATTTTCCTATTGCAAATCATCAACATCGGCCCTTGTCCTTCGAGACAGCGGGCAAAACACCATGCCAGCTTCTAATTTTTCATAATTTTTTTAAATTTTCGTTCGTATTTCTTTTAATGGTTTTGTTTTCTACTATATTCACCTCCTTACTGCAATTTTACTAGCTAGAACAACAACGCTTAAATTTTTGACATTTTTTTGAACAGAAAAACTTAATATATTTCATGGTATCATGCTAATTTTCCATAAAAAATTTTCAATAAAGATACAATTTACATGTTGTTTGGAAAATCTGGTATCCATACGTATTTCGCCGGTTGGCGAACGAATGCAATGTGTTTTGTGAGCGAGTAACAAAATTTGGCAATCACGAAAGTAAATCATTATATGGCAAGTACTTTTTAAGGCAATGTCAAATTTTTGGCTGGGCGGATACAGCACTCCTACTTTCCAGCAAACAATTTCAGAAAGGGTAATTGAGTTTGTAATTAATCATGTTTGGCGAAAGGACTTCCCAACTAGATTACAAACCTAATGATTTTAACAAGGCATGAGACTTTTATAATCAATTACTTAAAATTGATCACAAAAATTATTAAAGGAAATAATAATGAACACTAGTACGTGTTTAAAAGTTTTCTCTTTTAACTTAAAAAACTAGTTCAGAAAGGAAGTGGTTTCTTTATTTAGGAACTAATGCAAGATATTTATTAAGCAAGTACTCGTAACAAGATATGGCAATCGGAAAAGTAAAGGCCGGGGCACATAAAATCCGTCATACTTTAAACTTTGACAAATTCAACTGATAAGTCAGTTAAAATACATGTTTTCTTATGAGCGTTGTCACAATTAATACGTGTCCGTCAACGCAAAGTACGAAAGTTGGTTGGTTGAATACTTTGACAAATATCAACTGCTTCTTCTTTGGTTTCTTTTAACTATTGCTGTGTTTCAATTGTGTTTTGTGATTTTAATAAAACAATTTTGGTGGCAAACAATAAAATACAAATTTAATTAAATTAACAAGTGAATAAAATACAAATTAAATTTAAAAGTGAACAAAAATTGAGAGCAAACTTTGATTTAACATCCGTCAGCAAAGTATTTATTGTGCCAACCACGTCCGTCGTTACTTTGACTTTAGTTGAATTTGTCAAAGTACAACGTATGACGGATTCTACGTGCCCCGGCCTTAAGTCACTATATAGCAAGTACTTTTTAAGGTACATATGTCAATTTTTTTTGCTGGGTTATTAAATGTAAGAACGAAATTAAAAGTCTAGGCTTTAGAAGTTCCTTTGCCCCAATTATTTCGCTATCTTTGACTTATAAAATAGTAAATTGAAAACTGATCAAGTTTTTCTAATTAAAGTTTGGAATATTTCGATTTTATTCTTACACATTCTTTGATTGTCATTCTTCAGTCAACAAGAAAAAAATTGTATGTTTTATGTCTTGTAAAAACATACATAGATATTCCCAAGCGTATGCACAATAAATTTCACCATTAAAACTTCAACTTCCCAAACACTATATGACGTCATAAAGTGTTTGTTTAACGTCTTATTATTTGTTTTTATTGTGAGAGTATCTTAAAAATTAAAAGAAATTAAAAAACAATAAGATAAAAGAAAAGCAAACAAAAAAACTAGTAAGAAAGAAACTAGTTTTAACCAAATACAAAAAGTAAAATAAACTTAACAGTCATGCTCTTAGCACATAATACTCTCGCTTTCATTTCCGATATCAATCGCCATAGTGCAGTTGCTTAAAATGGTTGCCATATCTTATAAATTGTACTGTTAAAACGGGTTAAGTGTAACCTGTGAATCTGTTTTTTATTGTTTAAAAATTATTTCTGTTTTAAGCTAAGTACTTTGTTTAAATTCGCAAAAGTTGTGTAGTATCTTTACTTATTTCGCTTGGAAGAATTTTTACATTATTTTTGGCTCGTTAAAAAAAACTCCTACAAATAATTGACTGAGTAAATCATTCGATTCAATGTATTAGAAAATTATTCAATATTAGAAAAATAAAATTTATATAATTCCAAAATTATTACTTAAACTTATTATGGCAATAGGCACCTGATTGCAACTGGAATATGTTTTCTGGTTGCCATTTTATTTGCAGAAAGCAAGTAAAAAAATTAAGACACAAAAATTAAGGCGCATTTAACTATATAAAATAGATGGGGATATTTCAAAATCAAATATTTAATTAAATTCGGAATACGTAAAATTACATAATTAAACTGTTGTTATACTCAAAAAAAAATTTGGGCCATTTTATACTGATGTGTTAGGTCCACAAGGAGCCACTTTTGAGAAACCTGAAAAATTTTAATATATGTATACACAAATTTTTTTATATACATCAAAGTTGAAAACTTATTAAGTTCCGAAAAAACCCGGAGTTATTTTTATAAATCATAGATGAAGAAATCTATCAATCCCACAAAATTCCAGGATTTCGTAGTTTTTCGTTTGGCATCCCTATGTATGATGTATGAAAATGTGCTTTTGTGCTCTCTGTTTACAAATGATTTTTTTTGTTTACTGGTTGTTTTTGTTGTTGTAATTGTATTCTCCGGGCTTATTTTTTAAAACTTTCTTGTAGGCAACATTTGCGCGTGATGCGTTTTTAAGTTTTGTTATTAAAAAGATTGTTGTTTGCCTGCATTCATACAAACATAAATAAGTATGTTTGAATGAATAGTGCACATAACGTACTTTTAAGTGTGTCAGCAGAGATGTTAAGCGGAATTTTACAATTGTAGTAATGTTTAGATATAGATCGAAAAAAAATTAATTTTATTAAAAAATTTCTTAATGTATGTATGTATACGAGTATGCATATTTAAAAAGTAAGAAATTTTTGCTTAGTTAATATTAAAAATTAATTTTCCAAATATTAGTACTTGTTTAATATTATAACACTAAAACTAATTTTGTAATATCGGACATACATAAATCAGGTATAAGAACATTGAACATTAATGCTTATCTCTCCAAGTTTGCACATATACATAGAACTCGGAACTAGAAGAGTACTAAGTAAGTAAGAGTAATTGCAAAGGCATTTGAAGGCATTTCCTGAATCTGTTTACAGCTTTCTGTAAATAAAATTATATTTTGAAATTAGGAAGATAGTGCTAAAAATTACTAAACAAAAATTTGTTCTCTTTAAATTATAAAAATCAATTGTTCAATTCATATACCAATCAGAAAAGTTGTAACACACAGTTGTAGCTTTTAAAACGTAAAATCATTCAAAATAAAAATAAAAACTATAAAATTTAAATGAATATGAAATTTAAATTCAGACCAAAATTTCACAAAGATTCGTTTAAGAAGATAGGAATAGTTTTTATATAAATAACTTCTTTTTCCTTTTCTGTGAATTCCACAACTGTTGATCTGTAATTTTCGCAAAAGTTTTTTATTTACCTTAATTTTTCTTTACAGGTAGTCCACACCAGATGAATTTATATCTTGATGAAAGTCAGATTTTAATCATGATGAAAATTCATCCTGTCTAGACTTCTTTTTTTATGAGTATTATATCATCGTTATGAATAATCATCAGAGCTTATAGACTAATAAATTTATCATGATATGAAAAGTCGTTTTATACGTCATTTTATTTCTGACGTATAATTTTTTTAATAAAATTTGAAATTATTATAGCTTAAGCATTTTTTTTATTATATTATTATTATTATGAAAACCAACCGAAAGTTAAAAAATAACATTTAGACAGAATTATTATGACATATTGTCTTCACAATGACAAATAAATAATTATTCATTATAACATTAAATCATCAACGTCTACCCCTTTGAACTGATATTAATATAAATTTGACAATTGTTGTGCCGACGTTTTATTAGGCATTATGATGAAAATTCTTCTCGTGTGGACTTAGTGTTAAGTTTTGATTATTCCAAATAATTACTGTTGTACAAACGTTTCCATCCCTGAAACTAATGATTTGTGATAAAAAAAACAAAATGTGTGAATACAAACCCGTAATTATTGTTGTTGTAAGCTTATTTTGTTGTGTGAATTTTGAATTTCTTTAACATTTTCTTTTTCTTTCTTTTCCCTTTTATTTGAAAAGCGCTGAGTTTGTAGAGCGCAAGTGCGTAAGTGTAAATACTGTTTTTTCGGTCCTCTTAATGGATTTAATAGTTTTACATAATTTGAACCAAGTTTTTTTTATAAATGTAAAACTTAGTCTAGGTTTTAATCACGAGTGAATGTGTGTATGAAATAATCATTTTATTTATGTTAGAAAGCCTACCACAGTGGAACAAGATAGATATAAAATTAGTTAAAGTTTGCATAATAGGTATAACGAAAATTAAATTCTGATGTTTGAAAGTATTTAAACATTGTATTGACTGACATATACTTAACTTTCTCTCAGGTCTTTTAGATTTCAAAATGTTGTTCTATTCTCTTTTCATCAATTTTTTTACTTTTTGCACTTTTTTGGTCAACAAAAAATGGTTTGGGTAAAGAAAGAAAAAGATGCATCATTGACTTAAGTCAGATACTTACGTCATTAAAAAAAAGAAAACAATGAATGTTTTAAATCGTTTACACGATACATATGTGTTTTGTTATGGAAAATCTGACAAGTCATATGTAAGAAATATATAGTCTAAAGGTAACTTTAAATGCATAGATAAAAAAGTATAATAACGTGAGCTAGAAAACAGATAAAATAAATAAAGCACCGAACATGATCGTAATAGCATGCGAAGCGTAGACGGTCAATGGACATTGAAAGAATTCCAATTTACTAGGATCAGTATAATTATATATATATAATGAGGAAGGCATTAGATCCATTTTGCAACCGTTAGATATCTTAAACAGTTGCTAAATATAGATACCTCAACAAGACAATTTATTTTGTAATTTCCCAGAATTCCTTTATTCAAAATTTTTACAGCTGGGACAACGATCATTAAAATAAAGTCAGTCTAAGTCGACCTGCCGTTAATCTAGCAACCATACATATGTCCATAGTTGTCCTAATGCGTAGGTACTAATAATAGAAATTTCTTGGTCATAAAGTTCACACCTATCCTAAAATCAATTCAGGTGGACTAAAATTTATTTCTTTTTTTTTTTTTTGTTTTTTATCGGAATCAATGAAACGCTGAAGTGGTTAAAAAACGTTCGGAAATGTATTAATTAAAAGAAGGTCTAAAGGAATATGACTGAATTTTAGTTTTTTTCCAGGGGAGTTGATAGTTTTATGTGTCTTTTCTTTCGGATTTCACTCAATCTAAAAGTTTTTCGATTCATAGTCACTTAACTTATAACTGCACTTCCATGTTAAAAATGGCCACACAAACAACTACGTTAATATTAAACGCAATCTTTTAAATATATTTTTTGACATACGGTCTGCACTTGGAATATTTATTAAAATGTATGCAAATTCAATTACAGAGATAATTTTCTGATGTGTACCGTTATTGCACTGCATGATAGTTATAGTAAGAGCTTTTTAAAGTGCAAAAATTGCGAAAATAGTTACATTTTATACGAATAAAGAGTTTTTAAAAATTTACTACGACAGAAACTGAAAGGAATTGGAAAAGTTTATTGCAGGCGTTTTAAAACATATTTTCTTAAAGTAATACTAGAGATTATTTTCTTGCTTTCAGCCCACTGTTTAAGGCTTATGTATTTAACCGTTTAACTTTAATGGAACTTTTAAGATTTAATCACTCAGTCTCTTTTACTTTTAAGGTTTTTAATTATTATTTTTATTTTTTTAATTTGTTTTAAATATTGTTACGACATAAATATTATTTTATTATTATTTTTTTTAGTTTTTGCGCTTATAATCCGTGTTGTTGTTGTTGCAGTTTTAGCTGATGTTAAATTTGTGGTAACAGGTGTTAATTATTTTAAATATTAAAACTTATTTTATAATTGTCGAAAAATCTCTTTACACCACAACCATTTCACGCTTACAACACTGAATACATATCTAAAGCATAAATAGCAAAAAAATATTAGAATTTTATTTTTAAGTTTAACTCTAAAACTGAAATTTGGCATTTTAGTATGTCAAATTTTACGGTTCATAAAAAAGTTTTATGGATATAAATGGTAATAATTGCCGATACATTAAAATATTTGTAGTTTGTGCTAATTCAAATTAATAGTTTTTAGTTAGGCTTAAGTTCGGTAATTAATAATTTTAAATCATTAATTTGTCTTAACAAACATTGTTATTTGAATTATTATGTTTGCAAGACCAACTAAGGCCAATACACTTTTCTTATTTATTTTTCTATTTCTTGTAAAGGTACGAAAAGATTCTGAAAATCACAGGTCGTCATTCAGAGAGTGTGCTTAAAGCGAGAATGACTTTGGACATAAACATATTAATTTATAAGATAAAATGGTCATAATTTTATACATTGACAAATACAAAAAACGTTTTAAATATGAATAGCTGAATGCGTATTTTTATGATTATTATTTTGGAGTAAAAAAGATCAACAAATAGTTACAAATGTATCAGACATGTCGGAATTGAAATGATTCCGAAGTTACTATTCCGATCGAAATGGTTTTAGCTTCTATACATTCCGTCCGGCTTCTATACATAAGCCGAAGAAAGTTCCAAACCACTTATGTTTGTTCAAAATATGGCAACATAACACCGAATGTAGCAAAACAAAAAACAGCGGACTTAAAAAACAATAAAAATTCAAGAAATATTTGTATTTTAGTATGAGTTGCTAAAAAAGTTAAAATAAGAAATATCAAACATGCCCGGAATATCTATAATTACAACGGCAGAAGAAAATAGAAGGAATATTGTTTGTGACAGCACGAAATTTTTGAAAAAGAATAAAAGTACGGCAATATCTTTTAAAAAAATTCCGTTTATTTTTTGTTTTTTATAAAGCATTAAGAAAAAGTTCATTTTTTATTTATCATATTAAAGAAAATTATTTTGGATCAATAAGCCAGATAAAGAATAGTCTTACCTATAAAAAATGTTTTGAATGGTTTTTATGTTAACAAAATGCTAAAAATATCAATTCCACATAACAAACTAAAAGTGGTTTCATTCCTAAATTTTTTTTCATATCACGTTTTCTATAGAAGCAAAATACAGAATCAATTCCACTTCCGAACGTAATTTTGTTCAGTGACATAGCTGTATGTTTAAAATTTGTTTTAAAATATTCCAAGTGTAATTATTTTGTATGTGTATGATATATTTCTTTATTTTTGATAGTCTTTTGTGGTTGTTTTGTATACGTGAATCCCCGCGGGCTTGTTTGGCGATCCTTGCTGAAAATGAATTGCAACTGATTCCATATCAAAGCAACTTAAAGTCTAACTAAACGTTTTCAAATACGTTGATTTACTTTAATTGTACCTAATTCCTTCAAATATAAATATTTCTTGAGATTCTCATGAAATTTATAATTAAACACTACAAAATGAAATGTTTTACTTCAGGAAAAGCATATCCATATGGTCATCAGTGGATTTTATCCAAATTTTGTATTCAAAACTAAGGAGTCTTATATCAAATGCCAAATTGATTAAATGAGAACTTCGTTGAATCACCAACGCAAAAAGACAATAAAAACCAAAAATTGTTTATACAAAAACACCGTAATCATTACACCACGTCTTGAATAGCCATTGAACAAAACGTCCGTCATCAGAATAGGAAACAAAAATTTTTTCATGTTTTTCTAAGTGGGGAAAACATGGCATTGTTCATGTGTTGTTTGTTCACAGTTTTTAATATATTTTTATATATTATTTATTATTTTTTGTTAAATCATATACAATAACCAGACCAGGGGGAATCAGTTACATTTCTATTACAATTACAATAACAAATTACAAGTAATTGTAATTAAAATTTTTCAATTACAAATTACAAGTAATTGCAATTTAAATCAGGGACATATAATTGTAATTGAAAAAATTTCAATTACAATTACATGTAATTTGTGATTGCATGTGTTATTAATAAGAAATTGTAATATACATCCCCCAGGTCTGACAATTACATATGAATAGAAAAATTTACAGTCTTTTTGGTTTTAAAATTTGCCTGAATCTTTTTTAAAATTTTTAAAATGAAAGTGACGTTTGATGTCAGACATCGTTGTTCGAACAAATGTTCTGACAACGCTGTTTGAACAAGAACATGACAGGACTTCAGGTAAAATCTTACATTCCTACAGACCCGTTTAAAACAAATTAATTTTTGTATAAGATTTATTAAACGAAATATCTTCATTTTGATACTTAATGACAATTTTAATAAAACGCTACACTGCACAGTGAGGCATAATTAAAATATTTTGGAAACAACTAAGCCATCTGTGAAGGGCTAGATCGATTAACCCAAATTTTGGCATGAGCATGGAAATTAAGAATTTGAGCTTAAGTTTTGGTACCACCAACTTTCCAGAGATGGCGCTATGTGGTCTAAAAGTTAGGTACTTCGCACCTAAAAATTTTACTAATGCTTAGTTAGCGTTTGTTTAATTTTTGTCTGATTTTTTAAAGCTAAACATACTCCTAAAGGGCTCAATACCTATAAAATGGTGCTTTGATCTACATGTTTATGTATAAAAATTACCTATGTAAAGCCACTTTAAAATTAAAATTTTTGATTTTTTAATACCCTGGTCCAGTTTTTTTTTAAAAACTGAATACAATTTTCAGCAAATTTATTTGATTTTTTTCCAAAATTTAAAATATTCTGGAAAACATTTGAAGAATATATCTTTTCGCTTAAGAATTATACGATTTTCAATTTAAATAATCCAAAATTAATTAATTTTTGGGTATTTTGCCCTAAAAAAAAGCCACCAAGCGAATTTTTTTAAAGAAAAAATTTTCTTATTAATATATAAAATTTTTAATTTTTGTTTAAGCTGATTTTAGGTGTGTACGTTTGAACCAAACTTCGTATAAAATTTATCAGTTTTGTAGAAGATAGAGGTCCTTCAATTTAACTTATTTCACATAGAAATTTGAATTTAATCATATATTTTCTAAAAGCCCAATGCTGGGATCGCAAAACGAAGACTACTATAAAAAAACTATTTATACTCCGAATTGTTGCTAAAAAATAATTAAAGAGCCCTAGTCTATATGTGGACTTTATGGGTAAAACAGCAAAAAAAATCCAATTTTGGGATTTTTGGTTTTTATTTTGGGAATTGTGGGATTTCCTTCACTTTAATGTTGCATATTTTTTGCCGCTTGATTTTATTTGACCAATTAGACATGCACAGATTTGCTTCATTTATTTCATTTATAAAAATTTTATTGTATATAAAATATTTTTATTTTTCTCAAATTGGAAATTTTTTTATAATTTACGAAATTTTTGGAGATTAGCAACAAATATTAAAATTTGGTTCTATTACACATTTTTATGAATATGAATCTAGATGCCAAAAACAAGTTTTACCTCAATATCATTCTTACACGCAAAACTATACGTTTTTAAATAAGAATGTTCCAAAATGCATTTTACTTTTATAAATTTATGCTACGGAAGATAAATTTTTCCACGCGCCTGTAAAAAAATTCGTAAAAAAACAATTATAAGTGGGGAAAAGGGTTAAAAATACAATTGCTTTTAGAATTTACGTTCCAAAATTTTTGATGACCTAAAAAAACATCATTTCGATCACATTGAAGTTTGAGATGTTGTCTTTGTTTTTGTGGACTGATATCACAAATGGATCTAATAGGATTAGGGCCATGCAGAAACTTATTAAAGCTATACATAGTTCCACAGTTGATGACAATTTAGATGACGAATTTAGGAGACAACGTCACATGAATTTAATAAATATTTTAAGAATTTATAAAATGTTACAGTGGAAAAGTCAAATATTTCTAGAGCGGATAGTGAGTTAATGTTTCCAACTTTGTCGAAGTTTTCAAGAAATTTGATATGTCTCACTTATTTATCTACAAACGTTGAAAAGATAGTTTCAAAAGTATAAAGAATAAAAAATATTGAAGATAAATAAAATAAAAAATAAAGATTTCTGGCGCCACTGGTTTTGATATAAGATAGTATACAAAGCTTTTTATCGCATAATGTCGTGAACAACAAATTATTGAGTTGTTCTTTAAAAAAAACTAGGTGATAAAGGACATTTCGTGCACTAATCGTCGACGGCAGTGTGGTTTGGATTTTTATGTAAAAATATGCACAAACTTACAGAATTTGATAGCAGCATTTGGGTATTTATCACCCGATTTATAGAAAAGCATAACCCTAAACTTAAGAAGCATTTCGAATTATCAGCCAACAGCTGATTGTGTAGACTTATTTCCATTTTTTTAATAAAATTTTTTAATAAAAAAATGACAAAATAACCTTTAAACCCATAACCCATTAATAAGTTTATGATTAAATGTAATTAGTCAAAGACATTGTAACTGAAATAAAAAAAATTGATCTTTTAAATGCCATAAATTTTGCAATATCTATAGTTATTTTCGCAATATAATCTTTTATTATATTGACTTCATTTAAGGTTTTATTTGTATAATCTTTTTATTGAAAAAATATCATTATTACAATATTTTCAAAGTCCTTATCGATTATAATTAATGTAATAATATTTTCTTTGTTTCACAACTCTCTATATTAATTGCAAAACTTCTGATTTTATCAATTTATAGAACTTAAAAATTTCACAAGAAATAAACTGAAAATCAGTTCACTCTGAAAAGTTAAAAAGTACAACGACTTCGAAAAGGAACAATTCCAAATAATGGGTGTGGAACGGTAGCCAAGTATAACTGTATTATTTGCAAATTAAGGCGAAATTTATGATGACTGTGTTTTTTTTCCTCCTAATGTGAACTCTTGTGAATTCTAAATGCTGAATCATGGGTGCAATACACGTTTATTTTAACCGATAAGATTTGATAGCAAAATACATTATTTTGTATTTGCTTGCAAATACTTGCGAGCTTTTTTAAAAATATTTTTAGATATTAAATAAAGGAAAAAATTTAACGAATTCCGGGTTCAATAATTCTTTAAAAATAATAATGGGTTGAATAAACCAAGTCATTTTTCGTTGATAATTTAGATAAATTTTATTGCAATTAGAAGACAGATTTTGGTTCTGATAAACGAAAAACATGTTTCCTTGTTTTTTTATGAATTAATGAATTTGCCATTGCGATTACCTCGTGAGTTGATTCGCCTTGAGCAAAATTAAGTTACTGGCAAGCCCAAGGCGAATAAATTACCAGGTGGCAGCGTAGGCGAATTCAGTATTTTTTGCTGGTATATACGACTGTCAAACTCCATATATAAAAAATATACACAAATCATTGATTTTTTTTTTTTTTGATTTTTACCAGAGGCCTAACTGCCAAACTCCATATATAAAAAATCTGTTTACTATTTTTTTACATGTAGTTTGACATTCGGGCTAACGGCGAAAATTAACTAATTCTGCATAGCTATCAACAAGACGAATACATTACCAGGTGGCAGCGTAGGCGAATTCAGTATTTTTTGCTGGCGTACACCACTGTCAAACTCCATATATAAAAAATTTGTGTATATTTTTTATATATGGAGTTTGACAGTCGTGTATACCAGCAAAAAATACTGAATTCGCCTACTATCAACTTTAATTGATTCGCCTAGGTTACTGGGTTACTATTCATTTTTTTTTTTATTTTTGTTTAAAAATTATTTCGGTTACTTGAAAAATGTTAACGATCTCGGTAATTTAAGAATAGAAGCTCAGTATGTTAATAGCTACTCTGGTTGTACTTGATACAACATACAATTTGCGATTCGTTGTAAAATGAATAAATGTATTACAGCTGTTGTAATTTAATTTGATGTTGTAAAGAACAGTAAAAAATTATTAATTGGTTAATTTTTTTACATCGAACAGAAAGAGAGAAAACCCACATAACACAGCGTTGCATATTTTTAGATGAACTTTTGGGTATAAAACATACAAATTATTATAAGACATTGCGCCTGTTTTAAGTAAGTTGTCAATTTTAGTTAACACATTTGCAAATCTTATCAGTCATTTATTCTATTTTTGTTTTAAATACGAATGTCTTCCTTTTTTTATTTTATTTTATTTTATTTTTTTTTACTGTGCAAAAATTATTCAGTTTTTTCGTAAATACACACATACACATATTTTGTCTGCAATTACTTTTTTATTATTTATCTGATGACTTTGCAAATAATATAAGTAAAATTATTTTATTTATTTAATATGTCCCCTACCTTTAAATGCTGGTATGTTTAATAAATATCTTAATAATAATAATATTTTAATAAATATTTTAGTGTACTTTGAATATGGTTAGAATCGCAAGAGCGAAATGTTTACTTCTTGTCAACTTTTTCTTATTAGGACCAGCACTCAGGGAATGACCCTTTGATGCAATGCAATGTGTCAGAACTAGGAAATTAGATTGTTGGAAGGGGAATAGAGGGAGTAGTGCTTGTGAACATTTGGTTTGAATCTTTGCACATTTAAAGTGACAGAAAATACCTCTGCAGGGAGTTTATTCCACATACGAACTGTTCGGCTAAAAAACGAATTTTCTCTGTAATGCGTAGTGCGATTCACCAATCGCCAATCGACCACAATGCGCGTATGAAGTTACGGTTTTCAAGAACAAGTTGCCTGATTTAATAAGAGTACATTCCGTTGAAGTAACAATAAAACAGCAGCACGTTGCGTTAATAGATACCCTACTGTTACCTGCACGCGGTCGAGTAACTCGAAAATTGACTTTGAAGCACCGGCCCATACATGAGAGTTGTACTCCATTTTCGGTCTAATAAAGGTGATATAGATAGTAATGAGATCAGATGGAGTGAAGTATTTTTTACACCGTTTCAGAAAACCTAGGCACTTGAATGCTTCTTTTGCATTATGAAAAATATGCCTGTTTCAACGAACATCGAGCTTCTGATTCCTTAATATATATACCACAGATGAGGTAGCATGTTCAGCAGTACGCCTGTGCGGAAGCACACAGCACTGGGTTTTATGAGCGTTAAACTGAAACCTGTTCGCTTCCCATCTATAACAACTCGTATGGTGCGATGCCTGAGAAAGCTCGATATAAGTCGAGTTAAGCTATTACCGACACCGAAAGCGATAAGTTTTGATATGAGTGCACCGTGCCACACTTTATCAAATGCCTTGGAAATATCTAAAGCCACACCATCTTACTTTCGCCGAAATGGTTAATGGATGGACACCATTTTCCGAAAGGAAGCCCAATAAGTAACCCATAGAACGTGCCCTACGGAAGCCGTAGTGCCGGTCACTAAGTGAGCTGTTGGACTTCAGATATTTCACAAGAAGAAAATTAACCATATTTGCCATTATTTTGGATAGTGCAGAGCAAATTGCAATTGGGCAGTTGCTTATCTCTCCTTTTTGGGGATTGGTGTAACTTTAACAACCTTCCAACATGACGGCAACTCACCAACATGGTACAAAATGTTGAAAAGGCTTCATGTTCAGATCCGCTAAAACCTTTTTAACTGCATGTGCTCGAAAGAGTATATTTGGCATAGTTACTGATACTCTTTCCAGTGCGGGCAGTGGTTGAATGCTTTGCTTTTGCTTTTTGTCAATGCAGCGAAATGGGAAACTAAAGTCAAGGCTTTGAAAAATTGTTTTCCTTTTTAGTTTAAAAATATAAATCAATCCGTTTTTGGCTTTTTGACCTTTTAGCTGTCTGCCACAGGCCACTATTCTAAAGCTGTAAAAACTAAAAACTTAACATTTTTTCAAAAGTTGCATTATTAAAATATTTATTTATTAATACAGTTAAATTATTATTTAATATTAAAAATTAAATGGTGTCCTCATATACAGTGACATAATCACTATATAACGACAACCCTGCCAAAACAGTGTTAGTCGCTTGAACGTCATTGTTGACAAAAAACTATTTGTTGCGAAGAGTTTTTTTTAAGGTAAAGTTGTTGCTACGTTTTCTATGTAAAAATGATTACAATCAAATCTTGTTTTTATTTAAAGCATAAAAACAATCTTGTGTAAAAAAAATGATTCGCTCCAAATAACAGATATTTTAAGCAAATTTTTGTATATATTAATGTAACCCTGGATTAAGATCATTAGAAGACCAGGCAAATTTAGTGTTAACTTTACTTTAATTATCTACGAGAAATGCTTATGTTGAATGCCTTTTTTCGACAACGATTGCAAATAAGCAACAAAATTAAATTTATTGCAGACTTTGGAAATTGCAAATATGTAAAAAAGTAAAAGTAAAAATATAAACAGGCCTCTGGAGATAAAAAGTTTTTAATTAGGAGATTCGAATTGAAAAATCTCGAAGCCTTGTTTGCGTATCATTTTCGTACCTTCTTAACCGGCCCACGCATAAGTCGTTTAAAAACAAAAACAAAATACTTAAACTGTAAACAAAAGGATGCATTTTTAAAAGGAGTGTGAATTTAATTGATCTAATTATTAAGCTGTTTGACAATATTTAAAATAATTATAGACTGTTCTGTTCACAATACTTTTGCTATTATTGTTTTTAGCTTAAATAAAATAAAGGAAGGAATAATTTTTGTCGTAGTCTATCCGTAAGTATCCAAAAGTACAAATTTTGTGAAATTCATTTTTATATCTGATAAATTTTTTCTTTTGCATTTACTTCTACTTGTATAAACAAAATATGTGTTGATACATTTATTAATATTATTTAAGTTATCTACACCTTCTCTTTGTAAGAGTACTTACATATATTTTCTGAGTAAATATTAATTACGATTAAATAACTGTGATTTAAGTTTATTTTGACAAAACTTAATAATATGTGCACTTTATAAAGGCCTGAATAAAAATTTGTTATGTTAATAACAAATCGGTCAAAATGATCACCACAAAGGCCAGGAATCACTATCATACACAATCGTACGATTAAATCACACAAAAATCTGACAGAATTCTGTCCTACTTTAAAAATCGTTTCAAAATGCCGTCATACGTGCCACACTATTATACAAAAAAGATTCAAAAAACATATCGCTCATTTACTAAAACAACGTCATAACTCAAAAAAATTGATTTCGAGAAAACCGAGTTCAAAGTTCTTAATTCATATGTAGGTCCTATGCACGAAATGGCGGTATTTTCGTTTGTATGTGGAGATTATAAGAGATATTAATCTAAATTTTTACAATACGAATTACTGTATAGCGAATAATTTTGCATGATTTTCTTAAAAATTGTATTTTTTGAGTTATGACGTTGTTGTAGTAAATGAGCGATATGGTTTTATTATTTAATGAAAACAGTGAATTTTTATTAAAAAAAAATTGAAGCACCATTTTTTACTTCCGTTGCCATTCAGACAACATACGATTGATTAAATTAAGTTGTTGCAACGTTAATGTTTCTCGGATGAACTTAGGAACTTTCTCAACTATAACCGCCAAGAAACAATAAGAGTTAATTAACTCTTCCACATAATTTATGATCACTTGCACAGTCTTCTGAAATCACAAGTTGTCATCGTTTATGTCACTAAATATACTAGCAAGAAGAGTTCGATATTAGTACTTTCGCTTAACCTGTGCGGCTATGCCTCGTATGAGTCAAATTTGACTTTTATCAAAGTCATCCAGGCAAATAATATGTGCTTCGTTATTTTAATCAGCACCCAAATCGTTGCAAAATCATGTATGTGGTGATAGCCGTGGCAAGTTCATGGCGAAATAATACTCGATGGCGAGTCCGCGTACTTGCTATTTTTGCTTAGACTGAGGCCTCATATAGCTGTAAAATTCATCCTCGTTCATGCTATTGCCTCATCATATTTAAGCCACTGGCTTGGGACTACCATTTAGAACTGTCTGCATATACTTATCTTCCAACTTCTTTTCATTTTTATGAGATCCAAACATTGAAAGACGTTAACTTATATTAAACCATCCCCCAAAGCTATTCCGTAATCTAATCCACAAAGCGTAGAAGCTGATCCCTTTTCTAGCAAGGGCATGTGCTGCTTTTTACTAGCAGCAATTGTGTCCTAATGCTCATTCTGCAGACTATAGTTATGTGTTGTTTCATTGACATCGTATAAAGGCCTGTCTGGAGAAGTATAAAACAATTTACGAAAAAAAATTAGAAGAACTTTTTACTTCTTATAAGATTTCTTATAATACATGACACAGTTGTTCTGTAAGTTATAGAGCTGTAGCCCCCTCCTAAAAGTTCTCTAGTTGCGCAGTTGGCAGCAATTAGTAACAATCTTTAGTTGCTGAAAAGACCTACCACTGTCATAAAGTTGGTAAAATATATTTTTAATTTGTTAAGCATTATTAATCATCTGGCGATTTTGGTAATATGGGGCAAAAAAAGTAAATTGTTTAAATTGATTATTAAAGCCAATAACTCTACCACACGTTTGTTATTGTTATCGGTTAATAGAAGTAATAATTGTTTTCTTTTTTTTTATTATCTTTTAGGAAGTGCAGCAAATGTTAATAAAAACAATAACAACAACAACACAAAACAATTTGTGTTCAAAGAACTGAGTTC
The DNA here is from genome assembly GCA_937654795.1 of Cistogaster globosa. Lineage (NCBI taxonomy): Eukaryota > Metazoa > Arthropoda > Insecta > Diptera > Tachinidae > Cistogaster > Cistogaster globosa. Next base: position 27,462,716 of record OW569407.1, read on the forward strand.
ATTTAACCTTTTATCAGAATGCTTTGTTTTTTTCACATTGTTCCTAATTTTCCAATTAAATGTTGATATCAGTTCATCTGAATGTAACTGATCTTTAAAGAATTACAAAATTTGGCAAACTTTTTCAATTTCTTAATTTCTAATTAACTTTGTTATTATATCCAAACTATTGGAGTACATGCATTGTTTTTAAAAGAAAATTTACAAATTAAAACAAAATCTATTGTTAAAGTTCACTGACTTTTTTAAACTTCTTGTAAAATATTTTTTTATTACTTTAATTCTTTTATTATATGTTGTTTTTGTTCTTTTTTTTTTTTTTTTTTTTTTTGCTGAAGTTTATATCACACGTTCCGTTTTAATACGTTTAGTTTTTTGATGGTTCAGCATAATATTTGTTTGTTTATTTTTACCATTAAATCTAAATTGACTGATGATGACTTTAAATTTATGAATATTGTTTTGAAGTCTTTTTTTAATACCATTTCAGTTGCTGGAGGAAGTTCTATGACCTTAACCAGGAGTTTATATACCAGATTCAAAGATAACCAATATGTAATTCAACCTCAAGATTTAAAAATTGTTTGACAATTCAAAACTTGCTAAATAAAAAATTTTGGTAAAATGTAAACTATTCTACAAAAAACATGGATTTGTATCATTTTTTAATTTCTATAAATTACAAAGTGGATAACCCATAAGTTTGACACGTTATTTTTTAGTTTTTATAAGAAATTATGGAATATACATATATTCTTACTAAAATTTTGAGTTTTCGGTTTTAGGTTTTCGATTAAACAATTTTTAATTCATCTGAAACACTTGAAAAGTACTATAGGTTATCGAGCTTAAGCTTTTCTAGAAAGTGCGTTAGCGCATGAGAAATTTAAAATATTTTCCATTTTTTTATAGAAAATCGTTTATTGCAAAAATACTCAAACAAAAACATTAAGAGATACTAAAAAACTTCTCTACAGAATATAATTTATTAACTATTGTAAATTTTTTATCAATATCATGTTCGATAACTTACGATTTTCTAATAAAAATAAATAAATAATCATTAAAAATTCTGAAATAAAAACGGGTAAAACTATAGCTAAAAATAATCGATTATCGGGGCTTATCGATAAGTTCTTTATCTTTAGAAACTTAAAGGATTTTAATTTCATTTCACTTATTTAATTTAAATGTTTTAAAGAAGATATCCCCAACTAGTTAAATTATTTTTTTAATGTTTTTTAAGAAAAAAATAATAGGAAAATCAATGTAAAAAATGGGGGAATTGTAAAATGGAAACAAACTTATAAACTTTTTATTAAGAAAGGATTTCGTTGTCATTTTATTATATTTTTTAAATGTGAAGCAGAATCGTTTTGGTTTTGTTACTAGAAAATTTAAGCTAAAAACAGTCAAACTTCCAAAATATAAACAATAACTTATATAATGAGCAATCAACCATAGTAAACACATTTTTTTAGCTCGTATTTAAAATATTTATTGCAGAGTGGTGTAAGTTTTGTGTACAATTAGGATGACATCCTCCTTCTAATAACTATAAGATCCATACCCAAAAACTGTAGATAAAGTTATAATTTTTCTTTTCCAGATCCCTTATTATGTGGTGTTTGGATGATATATCCTTAAAAAATGCTTGTCTTAAGTATTTTTAAAAAAATACTGAATTCAAAGTCTAGTCTAATCAAAAATTGTTGGAAACTAAAGATTCGTGAAATGCAAAAGTTTAAAATATTTATAGACAATTTTTCATAACAATCAGGTAATTAAAAAGTTCGAAAAAATATAGTTAGTTTATTAAACAAATTATAATTCGTTCAGACAATCTAGACAACTTATGGAACTCGCATCCACTTTTGTAAGGTTGAAGAGAAAGCGGAACGTACTATGTGAAGAAATGTAAGGAAATTCGTAAGCCTTCAGTTTGTCGTTCAGAAATCTGTACGAAGCTTAAAGTAAATTTTGATCACCTGCAGACTTTCTAATTCATTTCTGCCACAGTACTTAATTAAGTAAAAAGTCATAAAACCCTAACAATTAGTTTTCACAAATATTTAACTAGAAACAATTGAGACAGCTAAAATGATTGTTTGATTGTTGAAGTCAGGCATATCGGTAAAAAATTTTCTTTAAACTTAATACTAGTTATCAATAATAAAAATTTTCAAAAATGAAAAATAAATAAATGATGCATGCTATTATAAGAAACTAATACTTGTATGAACCATCCTGTAATTGTCAGCACTAGAGAAGAAACAGCTGTTAATAATTTACTACTTTACCGTTTATTTATCCCTTTTTTCTTGATAAACAGGACAAAATTTGTCAATAAATTTCAACAGAAAAGAAATCTCTCAAAAAGCTATTTAATATTTTAACATTCCTAAAATGGAGGATGAATTGCCAAAAGAATTCGATTTGATAGTGGTCGGAACAGGTGAGTGAAGAAATTATGAGAAATCGTAAAATAAACGATGATTCATAACTGCCCAATTTGTATTCACACCAGGTTTTCCAGAATCCTGCATTGCTGCTGCCGCAAGCAGAATTGGTAAAACTGTATTACACATAGATCCAAATGAATATTATGGAGGATTATGGGCTTCATTTAATTTAGATGCATACATTACATTATTACAACGGTCAACAAACAGTGCGAACGCCAATGAAATCCGAAATACTAAATTTGAATGGCACATACCCGCAGAAGAGATAAGTATAACAGAAAGCCCGGAAAAAAACGAAGTCAATTTGACCGATGACATGAAATCACAGACGCAAGAACAATGGTCGATAAAAAAATTGTTAAACTTGGCAAAAAAATTTAATTTAGATTTGAGTCCAAAGATACTTTATTCATCAGGGTCACTAGTACAACTACTTATATCTTCAAATATTTGCCGTTATGCCGAGTTTAGGGCGGTAGATCGCATTTGTACCCAATTCCAAGGAAAACTGCTCAATGTGCCCTGCTCTCGTAGTGATGTTTTCAATACAAAAGACTTGAATATTGTAGAAAAGCGATTACTAATGAAATTCTTAACTTTGTGTCTGACATATGGTGAAGATAAATGTGAAGAGGATATGACAGAATTTAGAGGCAAAACTTTTGCTGAATACCTGCGTGCCCAGAAAGTTACGGAAAAAATTAATAAATGTGTAATGCAGGCCATTGCTATGGCAAATGAAGAAACTCCCTTCGAAGTAGGTATGGACCGTACGAAAAAGTTTTTACAAAGTCTGGGGCGTTACGGTAATACACCGTTCATTTTCCCCATGTATGGTTGTGGCGAAATACCACAATGCTTTTGTAGACTATGTGCTGTTTTTGGTGGCACTTACTGTTTGAAGCGCCAGATCGCCGATGTACATGTAGATGAATCCTCTCAAACAGTGTCTATCGATGTAGATGGACAACTTATTCAGGCCAAACATGTAATTTTTTCATCAAACAATATTCCTTTAAAGTTAAGAAGTGTCAATCCAAAAAATTATTTATCAAGAGCAATATTTTTGGCTTCTTCGCCTTTGGGTACTGAGGATCTTAACAACGGTGGAGGTGGAGTAAATCTATCAAGGCTAGTTTATGGTACTCGAGAAGCTATACTTATACAATTATCCTATTTTTCGGGGACATGTCCAAAAGGATTATGTGAGTTTTTTTTTTATATTTTTATTTATTTATATCTGATAGCAAATAAATATATTATTTTACAGACGTTTTTCACCTAACTACACCATCTATATCTGATCAGCCCGGCACCGATCTGGAACCATTTGTGCAACAAGTGTTCAATAACACTTCATCTACAACACCTAAAATATTGTTTTCTTCTTACTTTTCAATATCCAGCTACGATTGGGAAAATAATTTATCATCCCTAATATATAATACGGCACCACCATTCTATGAATTAGACTATGATTTATCTATTGATAATGCTCGTTTTATTTTTTCAAAAATATATGAAAATGAGGAGTTTTTACCAAGAGCTCCAGATCCAGAAGAAATTGTTATTGAAGGTGAAGATCCTAAAGCTTTGAGTGAACAACAGTTACCCGATGATTTGCGTGAGCAACTGCGTGAACTGGAAACATTTACCGAGCAAATGGAAATAGAGGAAGGATCTGAAATGGCTATTGCTGATAATGCAGCAAATGAGGAAATGATTTCGGAATAGAGAAATACAACTTATATATTAGCTCAAAGTATATTTTTTAAGGCTTAAAATATTATTATGACAGCATATTTTTACTACTATTTAATAAATTATGCACTACTTAATGAAATTAAATTAAACAATTTTTATATTTTATACTTAAGCTTATATCCCTTATTTCGTTTGAGGAAACCCTTTTTCTCACTGATCTCGAAGTAATATTACAGTCGAATAGTTTTTGCTTGTTATTTTGCCAAAAGCCTTTTTATTACAAATATATTTATATTAATTTAAAAATAAAAGAAAACTGAAATTGAAATGCTACATTAGCTTAGCTTCTATGTCTGTTATATAATTGCTCTAACAACAGTAGAGAACAAATAAAATTCTTAACAAAAAATACTATAAAGAATAAAGTAAAATGCAGAAATGTTAACATTTTAAGTCAATATAACTAGATATAAATAGATTGTGTTAAAACTACACAAAGGTTCATATTTTTTTTCTTTTGATTTTTCACACGAAACTGAGTTACATCATTTTTAAAGTTTCCATAGCCTCAGTTATGCGCACAATTTCACTCTCCGACTGTTGTAATTTTTCCGTATTTGCAGATTGTACTTCGGTTGGTACCTTCGTGGCATAATCATTAGCATCCATCGCTTGTTTTAATTTACTAACAGTTTGCGTCAATTGCAGCTGTTTCTTTTGCAATTTGGCAATTTCTTTATCCACTTCGATTAAGCCCTTAAGCAGTAGATGTACTTCACATTGTCCTGAAATGGTAAGAATGGCACAGCCAGCCGGTGGTGTTGTGTCGAATTCGATTTTTGAACAAAATGAAATGGTGGCCAATTGGCTGGAGTATTTTTTAAGTATTTCATACGGTTGAGATTCCGTGCAAATAATATAAGCCTCAATCTTAGTCTTGTTAGGCAAATTATAATCTGAACGAGCTGAACGTATGATGCGGGCAGCTTTTTGCATAAAGTCAACTTCTTTTTCAATATATTCATTGCGCCAAGCTGTATTCGCTGCAATACAAAAATTATGATACAATTAAAAGTTTTAAATTATGTGCTTTGATTCAATGTTACATACTCGGATAAGCAGCCACGCAAATACTAGGTGTTGTGTCAGCTCTGGGTAAGCGTTGATACAATTCTTCCGAAATGAAAGGCATAAACGGGGACAATAATTTTAAGCCTGAATCTAAGCAAGCAAATAAGGCTTTACGTGCTGATGCTTTTTCGTCATCAGTACCGTTTTGGAATATGGGTTTCAAACACTCCAAATATACATCACATAAGTCATATAACCAAAAACTATAACAGGCACTGGTGGCTGCAGCGAAATCATATTGTTCAAAACCATTGTTACAGGTCTCAATGGCAGCTGCCAAACGTGATAGAATCCAAAGATCCATGTTGCTTGCAATATCAGACAATTGTAAATTAGATGAGTATTTTTCTATCCCCGTAAAATACATTAGGGCAAACTTGGTGGCATTCCATAATTTGTTACAGAAGAAACGATAACCTTGTACACGATTTATATCCAAGTTTATATCTCTTGCTTGTGTTATATAAGCACACAAAGCAAAACGCAAAGCATCCGAACCACATTCCGGTATACCATTGGGATAGTCTTGTTTTTGGCCAGCTTTAGCTCTTTCAATTTCACGCGGATCCAAATTAGATGTAATCAATTGGGCATGTAGACCCTCTAAAGAAATGCCATGAATAACATCCATGGGATCAATAACATTTCCCAAAGATTTTGACATTTTACGACCATGAGCATCACGAACCATTGGATGCAGATAAACCTCTTTAAACGGTAATTTTCCTAGCAATTTTTGGCCAAAGAATACCATACGGGCCACCCAGAAGAACAGAATATCATGACCAGTTTCTAATAGAGTAGTTGGATAGAACGCCTCCAAATCTGCGGTATTATCGGGCCAGCCAAATACTGAGAAGGGAAAAAGGCCCGAACTAAACCAAGTATCTAGGACATCTTCATCCTGGTTAAGTTGAATTTTGCTAGAATCTATATTGAATCTTGCAGAAGCTTTCTCTAAAGCCTCTTCGTGGGAACGAGCAACAATCCAATAGGCTTCATCATCAGACTGTCGAATAGAAAATATAGAGATAGAAAATATAGAAATTCTCATATTTTCAGGAAGCAACAACAAATATTACCACTAGAATCTTTATAAAGTCAGACATGTTAAAGCAATTAGAAAGTAGTAAAAAAAAAATAATCATTAACTTGAAACAAACATACCGAACCAGATTGAATAGAGGGATCAGTAAAGGTAACGTGATAAGCAGGAATACGATGTCCCCACCACAATTGACGGGAAACACACCAGTCACGAATACCATTCATCCAATGATACCAAATTTTAGTATGATGTTCGGGTATGATTTTAAGTTCTCCCGAACGTACAGCTTCAGTAGCCTTTTCAGCCATATCAGAGCATTTGACATACCTAATAGTTAAAAACAAAAAAAAAAATATGTATACAAACGAAATGTTTGTAAAACTTTATGAAAAAATTTACCATTGCGGTTTTATAATGGGCTCTACGACATCTTTTGAGCGTGAACAGATAGGCACTAACATAGGATTGTTAACAGTTTCTCTGTACAAGCCCAATTCTTTCAAGCGTATTAATATTTGCTTGCGGCAGGTAAATCTCTTCATACCAGTAAATTCTCCATAATCGCCAATAATGTAACCATCGTCATTAAATATAGTAATGAAAGGTAAATTACAACGTTTACCCACATCATAATCATTGTGATCGTGGGCTGGGGTAATTTTAACGGCGCCTGTACCAAAATTCATATCAACAAATTCATCACAAACAATTGGTAAACGTCTGGCGCAAAAAGGATGCTTAAGATATTTTCCATGCAAATGTTTATAACGCTCATCATTAGGATGAACAGCTACGGCAGTATCACCCAACATTGTTTCAATACGTGTCGTCGCCACAATAATCTCTTCATCGGAGTTCTCTACTTTGTAAGCAAATTTTACGAGAACACCAAATTCAACCTTTTCATCATAGCCCGGAATAGAAAGAAAGGTGCGACCGGGAATCTCGATCTTATCTACTTCAATTTCAGATATAGCAGAACGTAAAGTACAAGACCAGTTGACTAAACGAGAACTACGATAGATGCTGCCATCTTCATGTAAACGCACAAAAGCCTCTGTTACAGCTTTGCATAGTTTAGGATCCATTGTAAAACATACTCGACTCCAATCGTAGGAGGAACCCAAACCTTTTAGCTGATCATAAATGCGACCGCCCTTCTCACGACGCCAATCCCAAATTCTTTCGATAAATTTATCACGTCCCAAATCGTGACGAGTTAGTTTCTCTTCTCGCCATAATAGCTTTTCCACCACGACTTGTGTAGCAATGCCAGCATGATCACAACCTGGAACCCAAAGAGTTGTTTTGCCTTTCATACGATTGAAACGAGTAATAGCATCTTCAATGGCGTTAGTAAGGGCATGACCCAAGTGCAAAGAACCGGTAACATTTGGTGGTGGTATGACCATAACAAATTTACCATTTGGATTTGGTTCGGATATACTGGAACGCTAAGAAAGAAATTAAATTTTTATAAATTTTGTTCAGCACTTATTTTAAAAAGAAGGATTTTTGTAAATTAAATTCATTATTTATTACGCTTTTACAGGACATTTAAACTTCAATCGCCTAATTATTTGGTTGGTTGTTTTAAATTTAGTAGATCTAGTGGAAATAAACAACTCCTATTACCAAGGTTGACTTCAATCTTAGAACGACATTTTTGTGTTAGAGTACCACGTGCATACATTAATTTGCCAAACTCTTTAAAATCATTTAATGTTACTCCTGATACTTATAAGAAAAAAACTATTTAAAGAGCTTTCAAGCAATACTCCCTTTTTGATTTTGTAATTAATTAAAGTTACTCTTTTTACCATAATTTACTTTTCTTAATACGTTGTTGAAATATTAATTAACTTCCCTTTTTAAATATTAATTTCCTTAGAGTTATTTTGTTTTTTGATTTCTTGTGCGGTTTGATAGCATTTTAGTAATTTATTTATTTATAATGTAAAAGTTTTTACAATTGTTATATACATTTATAAATATATATTTTTGTGTCTTTTATTGTTTAATTTTATAACTTATTTTTTTATTTCATACATATATTTATTTTATTATTAAAAAATAATAAGAAATAAATACAAAGTCAACATTGAATATCAAAAAAGTAAATATATAAATGATAAAAAAAAACAGCGTCGAACGATTTAAAAGAAATATGGGGTGCAGTGAAAGACCTAGTTTTAAGAAAATCTAAAAATGTAATAAAATCTGTGATATTTGAAAACGTAGAGTACAAAGAAGACATTGAAAGAGCCGATAAGCTTAATAACTTCTTTGTCTACAGCATTAGAGAAATAAGAAACACTATCGAATTCGTGCAATATGAAAAACAAATTCCTGTGATAAATTTTAAATTTAAGTTTCGTGCAATATCTATGTTGGATTTAAAATCGGTATGTCGAAATATTAAAAATAATTCGGACTATAGAAAAAAACATCAAAAGTCATAATATTAGATAACTAGGACACAATTTGCAACATTTTACTTAATATAATCATTGCATACAGGAGTCTTCCCTCAAAACTGGAAAGAAGCAACGGTTGAAAAAGTAAAAATACAAATAAATGTGAGGAATATCGCCCAATAAATAACTTAAAACTTTGCGAGAAAATTCCTGAAAACAACAACTAGAAGACTACATAGAAAAATATTTATTAATATCTAAATACCAGAAAAAAATCTCATGCGAAACTACTGTGAACTATGTTCTAAATCGGTGGAAATTTATCAAGAAAAGCAACAAACTTTTAACTGTTTTTCTTGATTTTAAACGCAGCTTTTAAACAATAGATAGAGACTTCGTTATAAAAAAAAACTATACTGCTATAGGGTACAAGGAAAAGAACTAAATTGGTTTAAATCATACCTAGCCGCTCGAATGCAAAGTACTAAGGTTAATAATATAGAGTCAAGTACGATAGAAAAGGAATATTGTGTTCCACAAGGCTCAATATATTGGAAGCACTCTTATTTATAATGTATATAAACGATATTAACACAAGTAGAATATTTCAAATAAATAACAACCATAATAATAATAATAAGTTAATAATTTAAAATATTTAGGCTTTATATTTGATAATAAATTTAAAATTTAAAGGCCACATTGATTACGTTTGTATAGAAATCGGTAAAAAAAATTGGCTTTTTTAAACGAATAAGAAATAAAATATCCACATTAATGGCAATAAATATATATAATACTATTATTAAACCACATTTTGAATTTGGATAAACAATAAAATACTCCAGCTATTCAGATCAACAACTAACAAGGTTACAAAAGTTACAAAATAAAACTATGCGCTCGATACTAAAATGTAATTGAAATACTTCAATAAACTTCATATTAGAAACTTTAAAATGGTTTAATATCTGTCAGAGGCTACAACTCAACACATTTTGCTTTATAAAGAAACTAGATATGGGAGATACGCCGCGCTATTTAATCGACCATACAAGATATGTAGGAGGTTCAGCCGTATAATTTAAGAAATGCTAATGATTTCCGGCTTCAACTGGCACACACAAATGCGATGCAAAATTTATTATTTTATAAGGGCTGACGTTATACCAAATATTATTAAAAATGAACTAAACATTAAAATATTTTGAAACAAAATTGTAAATTTAATTTAAAATATTTTTATTAATCAGAGCATGTAAAAACTTTCTTTATATACTTATTAATAATATGTGATTCTTATAAAGTATAATAAATACTACTTATGTCTAGTTAAAAAAAAACACAATAATATTATTTTTTTATATGATTTTTTATAGTTGTAAAAATTCTATTGTAATAGAAATTGTTGAAATTTGTGACCTATTACGGCCTTTTGGGCTAGGTTGCGTGAATTTAATATTTATATTCAAATATTTATTGAAGTTTTTTACACAGGTTTTAAAGTTTTTCACACACAATAGCCGACAAATCAGTATAAAAACAAAATAACTGGGTTTCTCAATAAACCGGAATGGGTAGTAAATAAACATTTCTATGGCAAAAGGTGTAACAACTTATTATATACCTACAAAAAATTACTTACTCCATATTCCGGTTTAAAAAATCCTTGCTTTTCCCACCAACTGTACCATTGAGCTTCAACATAACCAGGGCTATATGCATCAGGTAACGCTCCAGAGACATCTTTCATTTCACCAGGTGCTGTGTTGGCAGTGTAAACAGCAGCCTCTTTAACTTCCTTACATTTTTTCTGAAAATTTACCAATAAACTTTTAACAATCGTTTTATCCTATTTTAAAGTTTTTACATACAACACATTCACTCAATTAAATTTATACTTTTATTTTTTTCTAACATTTATATTACTCATCTATAACAAGTTCGTACAGATGTGCATGCATATGTACACATATTTCAATTTATTTACCTCAGGTTTTTCACTTTTTTCTGCGGCTGCAGGAGTCACGGAAGCCTTTTTTTCTAATTTTGCTTGGAGTTTAGCTAACTTCTCTGCTTTTTTAGCTTCTTTTTCCAGTTGTTTGGCAGTTTTTTGTGGCTCTACTGCTTCACAACTAGCAGGAGCTGCACCATTCACCTTAGACTGATCTACTGACATTTTTCTTAGAAACTTCAAATTCTTAATTTTTATTTGATTAAGAGTTAATTAAACAATAATTTGTTGCAATAGCGCTTGCCACACAGTTATACCTTGTGGCCGTACAACTGATGAAATATTTTGGAAAACGTGTGCAAGTGCCACGAAATGTTGTGCCTGCCGAAATGACAATTCCAAATAAAATATAAACAAAAACTTAAAAATGAAAACAGGGCGTCACGTATAGTTCAAATATAAACAATCCACAGTGGGTATATAAATATACCTTATCATTGAACATATACGTTTCGTCTGGTTGTACAAATTACATGAATAAAAAAAATACACTAGGTGTGAGTTTTACTCATACACGTAGGGTTCCGTACCATGTAAAGGTTACCCTTTAATTTTTAAAACCATTATTTTGGGTTAATTTTAAATAAGACCATGTAATAATGGCGTTACTATTAGGTCATCTTTTAACTAAATTTTTTTATTCTTGTTTTGATAGCGACGTAGCAATATGTAAATTTAAATAAAATAAAAGATTTTAAGGAAAAAACTTATTGATAAAGAGATAAATAAAACTTTCAATGTTAATCTCTCCGATCTGTCAGATTTTTGTGACTTAGAAGACGATGATGATGTGTGCTTCAAAAAGATGGCTGTACATTTGTATCAAGTGCTTTGAACAACACTCGGCTTAGGTCATGCATAGATTACATTTGGAAATTTTGAGACAGAATTTCCTTTTTTTGTCTAATACATAAGTTTGAAAAAATTTGATTTGAATGTATGGTAAAAAATTGTTTATTTCAATATAAAAAGGAAAAAAAAAACACTATTACAAAAAACCATCCACCTGTTCTTATTGAACCAAACAGCCCTATATTTTGTCCGCCTATGACGCACTATCGGTATGCAAACTGCTTAGGCCAAGCACAATTTCACGTTCTCCTGTGGCCGCAGATTCATTCCAGGTATATTAAAGACATTAAGGTTACGTGTTACTCAGGTTACTCAGGTCGTGTGCACCGGTGCCGCAAAGTGCGCTAAATGTATTAAGATATCCTTTTAACCATACAGTTTTAAAAGAGAAGGCCATATTCACAAAATTCAAACACCCTTTTATATCTTAAATTATTGTTTATAATTTATTTTTATAGCAAACATATCTGTACATTTTTATGTGAATTCTGAATATATTTCAAGGACGTTTGAAAAACTAAAGCCATATTGGGACCCCGTTTTATTTAAAGTTTTAGTTTTTTTATTTATTACTATAGCAACTGATAATGTGCCAATTTCACTTTTTTGAATATCACGACCATACTTGACCGCCGGTTTAGTGAAAATAGAAATTTTTTTAATATAACGCAGCCGTTATCTATCTTTCCTTCAACTTGATTATTTGGTCCAACTGGTGGCAATATCTTTGAGCATGACAGGATCAAATTAAATGGAAATATATCAGCTGTTTTTTAATGTCTGGTCCAAATAATATCATTCATCTTTATATTTTAATACACTCTCAGTAAGAGATTTAAAATATGAAAAATAAAAAATAGCTCTACATATAGAAAGGAAATATGTTCATATTTCGTAGCTTTACTCCCAGGTCAAATTGAATAAAAAGTATAGCCCAGGTAATAGAATTCGCTATGTTTTTAACTTGTCCCAAAACTTGTTAATGTTTTGTTGACTAACACTTTAGAAAACGAAATTCAAACTTAAGAAACAAATTAGTTTTAAAATAAAAGAAAAATATAAATATATTAAAAAAATTGTGAAATAATATAAAATATTATACTTTGTGGTCAGGGCATTTTTTACACTAACAGCATTACTGTGCTTCTAAAGCTTAGTTATATCTAAAATTATGGGAAAACTTAAAATTATAGTTGTAATTTATCATTATTTTTTGTTTACTATCTGTCATATTTATAAAAAATAAAATGTTTACTTTAGAGGGAATATATAATATAATTAGAAAACTTGATTTTATGTAAGTTCTTAATTTTTTAAAACAATTATTTGAACTGTTTGATATTATAACAAAGGAATTAACTAACTTGGCTTAAGTTGATTTTTATTCTAATCACAGTTTTCTTTTAAGCACAATTTTGCAGGAAAGATTCGATACCAGCTGAATATAGGGCATCATTTCCTAGATTGTTATTCCGTCATCAGCATTATTTGTATCTATCAACCTTATGTTAAATACATTGTAAATATAAATCACTACTAATTTGGTTAGACGAAGTCCATGCATAACCGAAAGTTTTTTTTTTGCGTAGCTCTCTTTTTAAATCGACATATATTTTTTCTAATATATAATAATAATAATTTTTTTTTGCTTTCACACTTCTTTTTTAACAATATTGTAGATAATGTTCCAATATCTATAAATCTATTAAATAAGTCTGTCTTTCAAAATAAGGTTTTACCCTCTTCCCACAATAATTATTTTCAGTGAAATTAGGTTATTTAATTAGAAATTTATCAAGCATGTTTCAATTGAAGTAATGTGGATTCAACATACCAATGAGTTAGTTAAAATAATTAATTCACAAAATACCTGAGCATTACACAAAAGAAATTATCATACTGTTTTGTGAAATTTTGTTTGTTTTAGTTTTTATCATCTTTTAACTGCGAAAATATCAATTAAACGGTCGACCATTTGTTGTTTTGTTAAAATTTGATTCATTTGTATCTTCACTTTTTGACTAATCGTTTGAAAAAAGAAAATTTTTAGTTTAAGAGGTAGCGAAGAGTGCAACATTTCTGATCACTAAAAAAAAATTAAAAGTGCGTGGTTTTAAACATGCCCACTGTTTGTTAACATCAGTATGGCATCATCGAAGCAGGTGAACAAAAAAATTCCACCAAACAAAATGACATTTCAGGCTGAATAACTTTTTCCTTCTCTCACAGATTTTCATTTATTTCTTCTTTCTTTTGTTTGACGAAAAAAACAATCCAAGGAAAAAATAGAATATTGACGCCTTCTTAAAGATAAAAAATATGTTAATTTAACGCAATTAAAGTGTTAAAATTATAAAATATCAAAACCAAAATAGTTTGAACGAAAACAAAAACATATTTGTTTTGGTGCATGAATAGAGTAATGAACTAGAAATGTCTTCCAAAAGTGAATTGAAAAAATTGTCGGAGGAATCATTGTTGCAGCCACCGGAAAAGGTCTTTGACATTATATGCAAATTAGGCGAAGGCAGCTATGGATCTGTGTATAAGGCTCTACACAAAGAAAGTAGTTCCATAGTGGCCATTAAACTTGTGCCGGTGGAGTCTGACCTGCATGATATTATCAAAGAGATTTCGATAATGCAACAATGTGACTCGCCATATGTGGTGCGCTATTATGGTTCATATTTTAAACAGTACGATTTATGGATTTGTATGGAGTACTGTGGTGCTGGTAGTGTATCAGATATAATGCGACTTCGAAAGAAAACACTGACTGAAGATGAAATTGCCACAATATTGTCAGATACGTTAAAGGGTTTGGTTTACTTACATTTGCGTCGGAAAATACATCGTGATATAAAAGCCGGTAATATATTATTAAACACGGAGGGTTTTGCAAAACTGGCAGATTTTGGTGTAGCCGGTCAGTTGACTGATACAATGGCAAAGAGGAATACTGTCATAGGTACTCCCTTTTGGATGGCTCCTGAGGTCATAGAGGAAATCGGCTACGATTGTGTTGCTGATATATGGTCTCTGGGTATAACTGCCTTGGAAATGGCAGAGGGTAAACCGCCTTATGGTGATATACATCCAATGCGTGCCATATTTATGATACCTCAAAAACCTCCACCATCTTTTCGTGAACCAGATCGGTGGAGCACCGAATTTATAGATTTTGTAAGCCGCTGTTTAGTTAAGAACCCTGAAGAGAGAGCCACTGCTTCTGATCTTTTGGATCATGAATTTATACGCAATGCAAAACATCGTGGTATTTTAAAGCCAATGATCGAAGAAACATGTGCCATACGTGAACAACAACGAACTGCCCGCTCAGCAGGGGGTTCGGTTCAAGGTAGCCAAGCTAAAAGTTTGGCTACACAACAAGAAGATCTCTTACATGAAGAGGAACATGAATTTCCAGCTGAAACGGTTAAAACCTTTATCGATGATCCGGGCACATTAGTTCCTGAAAAGTTTGGCGAGTATCAGCAAACATCGAATGCTTCAGATGCCACAATGATTTCACATCCTGAAGATACGGGCACCTTATGTCCGAGCAAAATGGGAGGCATTGCGGCAAACAAATCATTAGATGGCGGCGATATACCAGCAGTTGATAGTGGTACTATGGTAGAGTTAGAATCTAATTTGGGTAAGTTATATCAAAGCTGTCTCCTTCCTTTATACTAATAATTCCTATGAAAGAAAATTTTGGTTCGTTGAATGATTTAGTATCTAGGCTTAAGAATATAAGACAAATTTTTGAAAGTTATTTTGTTACTATGTTTCTTCATTTAAATGGCTTATAATATATTGTAAACTTGCCCAATGTCATCCAAGCTTAATCCTTCAATTTGCTCTCAACGAGTGCTTTTTCTTGCTATATGCGGGGGTGTTATTATTTTTCTAGAAAAATGGTCAAGAATTCGAATACAAAGCGTCAAAATCATCATACAAATTTGAAACTATCAGCCTTTTGATTTGTTTCATTTGTTGAAAAGTAATAATGATACATTTAATTTAAATATATATATATATATATATATATGTGTGTTTTAGGTATTTGAATTATATTAGATGTTTTATTATAAACGCAAAACATAGTTATTACATTTATTTACATTTAATCATTCTCTTTAAATAATTCTTTGCAAATAAAATGCCACTTTGTTCTTTTTCAAAAAATACTTGACTGTATATTTGTTCAGCGTTAAATGATGAATTTGGTTAAACCATTTTAAAATTTATAAAGTTACAGAACACATTGCAATCAAAAACATTCGTCAGAATTTATAATATAAAAATATCAATTTTCTCACTGTATTTTCAATTAGCTGCTAAAATATCTGTTAGACTTAAGTTATTTGTAACTGACCTTTATTAATTTAGTTTTTTTTTTACTTGAAAGCATAATTCAATAAAACGAAATAAAACATGAAATACCATTTTTTATTAAAATAGTTTTGAACTTCAGGATTAATTTCACATTAAGAGATTTTTTCTTTTGAAGATCCTAATGTAAAATTCTTTCTCTGTTAAAAATCGGCTCCGACATTAAAAAAATATTTTTAATTTTTCGAATAAATTAGCTGAATTGTTTTTGTTTTAAAGCAAGTAAATAAATAAATAACTTTGCATCTATCATGTGTGAGAAGATAAATATGTCGAGTTATATATGTTTTTGACGTAACGACTTACGTAAAACATATATAAGTGTGAAGTTAAATATGTTTGACGTAACGACATACAAAGAAAAACACGAATTGTTTTACATTTAAAAATAAATTTAAGAATAATTGTTTAACAAATAATAAAATTTAAGAGATTTCAAGAGCTTCTGAAGTATATCCATACAAATTAAAATTATTTTTATTAAAAATCAGTTCATCGAATTTTTGTCTCCAATATATTTTGTCCAACTTGGCCAAATGGAGAGGTGGCATGCAATACCATCTTATGGACAGTGTTAACTAAGGTCAATACTATTGCCCCATATAAACAATTTTTCCAAATTGAGTTTGTGAATAGTGAAAAAATCACGAAAACTAAATTTGGTCCACATGTGTAATTTCTGTGAAGGATTTTGGCCAGTGTGGCCAAATGGAGAGGTGGTATGCAATGCCACCTTATGGATAGTGTTTACTAGGGTCAGTACTATTGCCCCATATAAACACTTTTTTTAAATTGAGTTTTTGAATAGTGAAAAAATCACGAAAACTAAATTTGGTCCATATGTGTAATTTCTGTGAAGATTTTGGCCAGTGTGGCCAAATGGAGAGGTGGCATGCAATACCACCTTATGGATAGTGTCTACTAGGGTCAGTACTATTGCCCCATATAAACACTTTTTTCAAATTGAGTTTGTGAATAGTGAAAAAATCACGAAAACTAAATTTGGTCCATATGTGTAATTTCTGTGAAGGATTTTGGCCAGTGTGGCCAAACGGAGAGGTGGCATGCAATACCACCTTATGGATAGTGTTTACTAGGGTCAGTACTATTGCCCCATATACACACTTTTTTCAAATTGAGTTTGTGAATAGTGAAAAAATCACGAAAACTAAATTTGGTCCATATGTGTAATTTCTGTGAAGGATTTTGGCCAGTGTGGCCAAATGGAGAGGTGGCATGCAATACCACCTTATGGATAGTGTTTACTAGGGTCAGTACTATTGCCCCATATACACACTTTTTTCAAATTAAGTTTGTGAATAGTGAAAAAATCACGAAAACTAAATTTGGTCCATATGTGTAATTTCTGTGAAGGATTTTGGCCAGTGTGGCCAAATGGAGAGGTGGCATGCAATACCACCTTATGGATAGTGTTTACTAGGGTCAGTACTATTGCCCCATATACACACTTTTTTCAAATTGAGTTTGTGAATAGTGAAAAAATCACGAAAACTAAATTTGGTCCATATGTGTAATTTCTGTGAAGGATTTTGGCCAGTGTGGCCAAATGGAGAGGTGGCATGCAATACCACCTTATGGATAGTGTTTACTAGGGTCAGTACTATTGCCCCATATACACACTTTTTTCAAATTGAGTTTGTGAATAGTGAAAAAATCACGAAAACTAAATTTGGTCCATATGTGTAATTTCTGTGAAGGATTTTGGCCAGTGTGGCCAAATGGTGTGAGAAACATAATTGTAAAAAATTGCAACATGAAATATTAAAGATGAGAGCAAACGTCAGTGAAACAGGTAAAAAAGAAAGACAGACAATATTAGCAACAGTTAAGTTGATTAATAATAAAAAATCCAAAAAAAACTATTTTATTGCAATTTTTCACTCACTACACATTAAACAAAATGCTACCTCTTCCGCTTCAATTGCAAACAATTACTCGGACTTTCAGGTGCCACTGTCATCGACAAAACCTTATTTATCTAGCATAGATCAAACCACAGACCTTGATATGAAAATTGATGAATATGCAATAAAAAGAAATAAAATTTCAATTAACAACTTTCCTAATCAGAAAGTTGAAATAAACAAAAATTTAAATGAAATAAAACAGGAAAACTATGTAAAAGCTAGCGTAACTAAGTGTCATCATAATGTCGGAAGTTTCATTTTCAAAGAACAGCAAACCAGATATCTTAAGGAGTATTTTATGGAAAATGGCACAATCATTAATAAACCTGAGTTTACAAAATACATAGAAGATTTGGTGCGGGAGAATTACAAAACAATAAATAATGTTTGCTCAATTATTATAACCAGCCATGCGTACACAAAAAAACAAAACTCAATGAAAATATACGGCAAGTGTATATATGCTAAAGATGGGTGCAGAAATGATAAGTTCATTGTAGACCTTTCCGTATGTCCTTTTTCTACAAAAGTAGTTTGTAGCTCTCCCCGAATTGTACATCCACCACATGTCAAAGCACAGCAAATTCGGGCCGTCAGTCGAATTATGGTTAAAAAAAATTTTACAAATATGCATCCGTCCCAATGCAGAAATAAGATGTTATTAGCTCAGTCTAGAGCACTACGAAAAGTTGGTAACAATCAGTTAATACCATCAAAGGATCCTTCACAGAAATTACACATATGGACCAAATTTAGTTTTCGTGATTTTTTCACTATTAACAAACTCAATTTGGAAAAAGTGTTTATATAGGGCAATAGTACTGACCCTAGTAAACACTATCCATAAGGTGGTATTGCATGCCACCTCTCCATTTGGCCACACTGGCCAAAATCCTTCACAGAAATTGCACATATGGACCAAATTTAGTTTTTGTAATTTTTTCACTATTCACAAACTCAATTTGAAAAAAGTGTTTATATGGGGCAATAGAACTAACCCTAGTAAACACTATCCATAAGGTGGCATTGCATGCCACCTCTCCATTTGGCCACACTGGCCAAAATCCTTCACAGAAATTACACATATGGACCAAATTTAGTTTTCGTGATTTTTTCACTATTCACAAACACAATTTGAAAAAAGTGTTTATATGGGGCAATAGTACTGACCCTAGTAAACACTATCCATAAGGTGGCATTGCATGCCACCTCTCCATTTGGCCACACTGGCCAAAATCCTTCACAATAATTACCCATATGGACCAAATTTAGTTTTCGTGATTTTATCACCATTCACAAACTCAATTTGGAAAAAGTGTTTATATAGGGCAATAGTACTGACCCTAGTAAATACTATCCATAAGGTGGTATTGCATGCCACCTCTCCATTTGGCCACACTGTCCAAAATCCTTCACAGAAATTACACATATGGACCAAATTTAGTTTTCGTGATTTTTTCACTATTTACAAACTCAATTTGAAAAAAGTGTTTATATGGGGCAATAGTACTGACCCTAGTAAACACTATCCATAAGGTGGCATTGTATGCCACCTCTCCATTTGGCCACACTGGCCAAAATCCTTCACAAAAATTACACATATGGATCAAATTTAGTTTTCGTGATTTTTTCACTATTCACATACTCAATTTGGAAAAAGTGTTTATATGGGGCAATAGTACTGACCCTAGTAAACACTATTCATAAAGTGGTATTGCATGCCACCTCTCCATTTGGCCACACTGGCCAAAATCCTTCACAGAAATTACACATATGGACCCAATTTAGTTATCGTGATTTTTTCACTATTCGCAAACTCAATTTGGAAAAAGTGTTTATATGGGGCAATAGTATTGACCTTAGTTAACACTGTCCATAAGATGGTATTGCATGCCACCTCTCCATTTGGCCAAGTTGGACAAAATATATTGGAGACAAAAATTCGATGAACTGATTTTTAATAAAAATAATTTTAATTTGTATGGATATACTTCAGAAGCTCTTGAAATCTCTTAAATTTTATTATTTGTTAAACAATTATTCTTAAATTTATTTTTAAATGTAAAACAATTCGTGTTTTTCTTTGTATGTCGTTACGTCAAACATATTTAACTTCACACTTATATATGTTTTACGTAAGTCGTTACGTCAAAAACATATATAACTCGACATATTTATCTTCACACACATGCATCTATCTACCTTAAGATTTTAAACATTATCTATTTAATCAAACAGTTTCGTAAATAAAACTGTAAGGAATGTTCGAAAATTAAAACCTAAACTAAAGTCAAACTATTTACTTTGCTTGTTATTAAAAATCATATTGTTGTTTAATATCGTATATCATATATTTGATTATTTTCTATACAATTATGAATACTTTAGCCATATTTTAATACAAATTATGAATTTGAACACAAACTTCCCTTTGCTAGGTTTTTTATTTATATTTTATATATTTAACGCCAAAACAAAGTCCATTGATACAAGCGGAAAAAGTAAATATGAATGAATAACTTCTATTTGTTTCATAGATTTAAAATATTTGAGTAAATCTATTCTTCTTCCTTAATTAATACTTAACATTTTCTGTAAATTAATATAACAATATTCCACTTTATTAATTCTTCACTAATAATATGTATAGAATAATATGATTTGATTATAATCTTCAAAATTTAGGAAGTTTTAAAACAAAACTCGTTAAACGTCAACATGTGATATTTGAGGAAAAAAATTCGTCAAAATGACGTAAAATCGTCACATCTATCACCCCTAGCTCTCTTACAAATTTTCTATCTCTTTATTTTATTTTTAATCTTTGTGTTTTTCTCTCGAGCTATTTATACAGTACTGTGCACTAAAAAGCATTGATTCATTGTATCAAAAAATTAAAAACGCATACATCAAAAATATTAATAAAATAAATACAATTTTTAATAATAATAAGAAATTAATTATTTTTTTTTTAATTGCATCTTTTATTGAGTGTTTTAGTAGGGGTTTTCAACGAGTCACCTTGCAAATTGGCATCATTTTATAGACGATGCTCAGTGGAATCCCATTAGGCGCCTTCCACTTTCGGATGCCTAAAATTGCCCTTCTTATTTGTCAATGATTTGTTGCCTTAATAAGATGTGTCTCTCCTGAATGACATTTTTTGCATTCATTGCTTTCTTTTTGCTTTTAAACAATTTATAGTCACTAAAAAGGGATTGATTTAACCGTTGTTATTTGGTTTCTAATGTTTTGCACAGTACTGTTTACATACTTAACTGTATATGTGTTGATAAAACCATTTACTTATTTAATTATTTATAAGCTATCTTAAATAATAATTAGGATAACTTATATAAAAAACATACATATAGCAATGGCTTCCAAGGCCTTCAGCTATTAAATTTACATATATTATTACAATAGGTAAAGGATAAACAAAAATAAAACTACCTTAATGGAAATTTATTTAAATATAAAGATTGGCGTCAAAACCCAAGTTCATATGGTGTAGGAAGATTTAAAATCTTCCATTCTATATGGCACACGTTTCACCATGAAAAACTAAAATATTTATTTAGGTCGTATTAAGAGAAGGAATTGTTGGAAGTTATAGTTAAGGAGGATATACAAATAAAACAATCGATTGAGTTATGGAAAAATTAAAATTTCCATATATCTTTATATATATATTGCTTATTTTTAGGAAATTTATGAGGACATTAATATTTTTTAAATTAGGGTCTGAGATGTACTGGATGGGATTAGTTTGAAAGAAATGATTACGACTGGTGTTGAATTTAGTGCAATCAAACAGGATGTGTTTAATTGACATCATGGCTCCAGATTGGCAGTATAGACACAAGTTAGATGTATCAAAATTTATGAGTGATTCTTTTTTTTTTTTTGTAATTAACGTATGTCCAAGTCTAAGTCTAATGAATTTTTGAAAATCTTTGGCATTCAGTGAATTATTACTCCCATTATTTAGATAATTATTTGTTTTTTCTGTTTAGGTTAATTTCCTTGTACCAATTGGATGTTAGCTTCCAATTGTCTGAGAGAAGCGTTATAGAGATATTGATATATTTGAGAATGTCTTTTGCGTTTTTATTTTGGATTAAAAAAACGGGAGATTTTAGAGCAGTCATAGCTGTCAAGTCAGCGAATTCATTTCCAGGAATAGAACAATGTCCTGGGAACCATAGAATTAAAATTCTAGGATAAAATTCAATTAAACAGTTTCTGATATAGGATGCATAATAATTGTTGTTGTGGATGTTTTTTATAGTTTGAATAGCAGAAAGAGAGTCTGTGCAAATCAAGAATTTGTTCATTAGATTAGTTGTGAATTTAACAGCTTCAAATATGGCAATGATTTCAGCTGAGAAGACAGAGGTGTATGGCAGGAGAATAGATGTTCTTATTATAGAATTTAGAGTTGTTATACTATAGGCTACATTATTGTCAATTTGAGAACCGTCAGTGTATATCAAGGAATAGTTGCTGTAAGAATTAGTAATTTGGAAAAAATATTTTTAATATATATCAGGTGATGTGTTCGTCTTAAGGTGTTCAGTTAAAGTGCAATTTAAGTTATCGCTAGCTAGATGTCAAGGTGGTCGAGAGGGCTTAAAAAATTACTGTAAGGTTCTGTTGGTAGCTGATTGTTATTGGCAAATTTGAGAATATGATTAAGACCAGATTGGTTTGAATTAGTGTTTGGGGTTTTAATAAGGTCAGCATATATTTCAGAAATTGGCGAGTTATCACAATTAATTATGACTTCAAGAGTTTGAGTATTTGTTTCATAAAGTAGATTATATATTAGTGTAGCTCTAAAGGCACCAGTTGCTATTCTGAGTGCTGAATTGACAATAGTTTTAATTTTTTTAAATGCGATTTGGGAGACCAACCGTAAAGTTAGAGACCGTACTGAATTTTAGATAGAAGTAATGCTTTCATAGCTGAGATTGTGGACAATATATTACAGTTATACTCTTTATTAGCGATTTTATTATATTTATTTTATAATTATTATTTATTATATTATTACATTATTCGTTACATTTATTTTATTTATTATATTTCATTATATTTAGTCTTTGGTTTAAATCTGTTTCTTTTTTATAATGTTTTTATTTGACCTTTTTGAATTATTATATTTTATTGAATTTATAAGCAATAGGTCTTTTTGTTTATTATATATATTTTCACTATTTCGCTTCTCCATTGTGTAGCATCTTCAGGAAAACAAATATTTATTAAAACAATATAAAACAATAACAAAACATGAAGTAAAAAATTTTTCAAACTAACATATTTTGGAAAACAAAAAATATTTTGTCAAATAAAAAATTTTAAAAAACAAATACAAAGTACAAAATTAGTTCTTATTTACTAAATATCTAAAAATCTGATTTACATTCATTATCTGTGTCTGCGTTAAAATTAATTCTCTGTGCTGTTGGTGTATTAATAATTTGTAACATTTTATTTTATAATTATTTTCTATGTTTATTACTGAAACATTTTCAAAATTGGGATAGTGATTTAATCTGGCACAATGAGGTGATAATGCAGTTTTTTTGTGAATTAATATTTTTATATCTTTGATCAGATTTATGGCCAGCAATTCTAGTTTTTGGTTTATTTTTCGTTGTTCCTATGTATACTTTATTACAAATCTCATTATCGTTTCCGCTACATTGTATCTTATAGACTAAATTTGATAATTCCTGATTCGGTATTTTATCTTTAGTTTTACTAAATAACCTTTTCAGTGTGTAGTGTGTTTTGTATGCCATTCTGTATTTGCTGCAGTCAAAAATTTTTGATTTCTCTAACCTTTCTGATATTCCTGGTACATAAATTAAAGACTTATAAATCATTGGCTCAATTATATTTCTTGTATTTATATTATTCCTATTTTTATACTGCCTAATTAATCTATAAGATGTTTTGATATAAGATAATCTTTCCAATTGTATTTCCTATTGAATATTAAACCCAATAAAAGTATAACATGCTCTTTTCCTGCATATATGTAAAGGTCTGGATTATCTAGAAATTATTCTGCTCCAGAATAGTTGCACTATTGCAAAATGTGGTTTATCACTGATTCTATATTGATGATTTGGGGTTTACTTCTCGAAAGATTTTTTATAATATAAAAGTCATCAGCGTATGCACAAAACTTGTATTGATTTAGTGAAAGGAGATGCTTACTTAGTTTATTGTAGGAAATTAAGAATAATATGACTGAAAGAGGAGAGCCTTGGGGGATACCGTTGAATAGGGGATATGATTTAGAGTAATTATTATTAACTTTAATTCTGATCTATTTGTTAAGAAATTTTTAATATACTTAATAACTTTGGGTTCTAAGCCCCACTCCATTAATTGGTGAATAATAGTGTGTACACCTTCTTTGTCAAATGCTTTAGAAAATTCTAGTGATATAATTGATGAATGATTTTTGCGCTTGCTGTTATAGGATGGTCAATGTAAAGATGCGCATCAATTACGGATTTGCCTTTGCTAAAACCAATTTGATGGCTACAAATAAGGTTTTCTGATGTCATATACCACCAAAGACGATTCGCAATTATTTTGTCTAATAGTTCAGATACACAAGTATTTAAGGAAATAGGTCTGTAAGATTTTATAAGAGTTTTATTAGTTTTAATATTGGGGATATGGAATGAATTTAGATAAAATTGAGTTGTATAGGTGATAGGGTCTAAGTTTAGTTTTTATGTTTAGATTACTAATCATAAGGTAGGATATTCTATCAAATCCTGGTGTTTTGTCTTTCAATATATTTAGAGCATATTCAAATTCCTTAATTGTGATATTATTCTTAATCACATTAGCTTTGTCTGTAGGGGTGATGTTTGTAATCATTTTATCCAACATACTTTTATTTTCTATAAATTTATCTGAAAAGATCCTATCATGTGAACTCGAGGACCATAGTTTGCCAAATTCGTCTGCAATAATTTGAGGGCCACATTTTTCATTGTCTTCTTCATTAACATGATTGTCTTCTTCATTAACATGATTGAAACACAATTTTTCGCTGACGCATGATTTCTGTAGGTGACCGAAATGCAAACAGTTATTGCACTTGAATGGGTGAGGTATATATGGTCTTAAGTATTATTTCTGATAACCCAGGTAAACAAATTCAGGTAGTTCAATCGTTGGGAAGTTTAAATTATGAGCCCACTTTCTTTTAAGATACCTTTATCCATTCTTAGTATTTTTTTTTTCACTTCAGATACTTTTTGACTATTTATGTTTGATAAAATTTCTTCTTCAGGAACACCGAATAAATCGGTGGAATATATTGCACCTTTTAATTAATTGAGGGTTTTATGTTCAGAGACTTTGATCTTTATGTACGCGCTCATAGCTGTAAGTTTTATAAATTTATTTGCTTGTGTAGAATTCTTGGTTTTTACTAGCAATGTGCCATTGCGTAGTTTTTTTACAGTCATATACTTCTCCATCACAAGTTGAATCAATCACATTGGAAAAATCATTTTCACTTTCTATACGATTTATAATCAGATAAATAGGTCCAATAGAGTTAACATAAGTTCTTTTATTAAAATCAAAATCTAAGCCGTGAGAAAAATCATTTTTTTTAGAAACAACAGAAGATTCATTCATTTTTATAGGATATTATTAATTATTAAGCTTTAGATTTATATGACCCTGTTAACAATGCCCGAAAACAAGTTTAGGCACCAAGTTAAAATAATTAAGAAAACACGTAAAGCAAAAGGCGTGAAAAAACACGAAAATTTATTATTTAAAAAATCGAATGATGTTGATAAAATTGATTAAATTTATTTCAATAATTTTACTTTCCAAATGTATTAAAACTTTAAACATGTTACAGGTACCATGGTCATCAATTCTGATTCAGATGATTCGACTACGACGAAGCGGAATGATTTCGTCAAGCCGCGCTATCGTCCACAGTTTTTGGATCACTTTGAACGTAAGAATCCTTCAGCTGATGTGTCTGAAAAAACCACAGAGTATTCACCAGCAGCAGCACATAATGCTGCTTTAGCCGCTCAAGCCAATAATCAAGTCACACATCTTAATAACCATAATGTAAATAATCATCAACAGCAGCATCCAGCGCACTCAAATGCCAATTCAAACGATACAAACTGGGAAAATAATATGGAATTGCACTTTCAACAAATCTCAGCCATTAATCAGTACGGGCTGCAACAACACCAACAACATTTGCAGCAACAACAATTACAACAACAGCAGCAAGCAGCGGCAAATACAGCTGCTGCCGCTGCCTACTTTGGTATTAATCCAATCGTTAATGAATTTTTAGCTTTAAATCAGCAGCAAAAGCATCAAATGCAACCACCTCCTGCCTATCCTCAGCCACAACAACAACAACCTCAACCACCAGCCCACCAAAATCATCCTCATCATCATTTACACTCACAATCCCATAGTTATGTAGATGGTGAATTTGAATTTTTGAAATTTCTCACATTTGACGACCTAAATCAACGTCTTAATAATATTGACTCTGAAATGGAAAAAGAAATTGAGGAACTTAATAAAAAATATAATGCCAAACGCCAACCCATTGTTGACGCCATGAATGCCAAACGTAAACGTCAACAGAATATTAATAACAACTTAATTAAAATTTAATGTTAAAAATGGTCAAAGGACGAAGATAGAATAGAATTTAAACAAGAAACAAGATAAAAACTATACACAAGCGAAAAAGCATATGCGGTGTCTTTAAATACAAACGAACGTTTCTTTTGCATTATAATATTCTTATTTTCAATACAAATACGTGAAAGAAATGTTCGTTTATTCGTATTTAGAGAAAACGGGGGAGAATAAAAAAGTGCATATAAAACAAGTTCTTTACTTTGTGGTAATTTTAAATATTCTACATATAAAGTGCTCAAGGCGGCATGAAATAAACGTTGTTACAGAACGCGAAAATGTTTTTTTAGTTTTGTAAGTTTCATTTCTTCAACATCATGTACAACATATGAAATACTCAAGGTAGAATTTAATACGCAAGTTATTGAGAGAGAAAAATTCTCTTAATTTTTTAGTTGTAAAAAAGGCCAGTCGCCGCGAAGCATGAACAGAACGAACGATTTTTTGTAGTTGGATAATTTGTTGGTCATTATTCTATAACTTTAAGTGCATGTAGGAAGAATATCATGTACTTTTACATTTCAAGTTTTTAGTTTAAATCTGTTTTGTATTAGAAATGTGTACAATTTATTATTAAAAAATTTGTGTATGTTTGTTCAATGATTGTGTGGTTTTTTTATTTTGCTTGTTGTTGGCATGAGATCGAAAATTCTTGTCGAATTTTATTTCATATTCGTTTTCTAATTAAGCAAGTAGAGACATAAGAAGGATAATGTGCTCATAAATACAAAATAACAAAAAAAATAAATAAATAAAAAATTTTGTATAGAATAAAAAAAAAAAAAAATGCCGAAAAGGCCAGATATTTTGTAAGGAAGAAAACATTTTAATGTGTAAACATTAATTTCTGGCCAATATAAAATAAGCTGAGGCGAAATTAAATTATGTTTTATTTTCTCTTTCAGAAACTGATCATATAAATAATCAACTTTACTTTAGACCCCAACTATATTCATACAGCAAATGAAACAAACAACAACGTTTAAGATTAAAACTTTCGAAATTAGATGAAATTGTCAGACCGGAACTAGAAATTAGTAAAGTTCAAGCTGTAGTAAAGATATAGAATCATGTATTTAGAATATCTAAAAATGTGAAAATTTTTAATAAAAAAAAAAACATTTGTTTTTAATTTGAAAATCAGTGTTTGCATTCGAATTTTCTTAGATCACATTTTTTTATAAAGAATTATCTTCCTTCTCAAACCAACTGGCCTTGTTAGACCTTTTTCAAAATAAAGCTTTATAAAAATCACAATCTTTTTATAATTTTTTTTAATGAAAAAAAAAACATTTATAAAAAAGTTTACAAAAAATATTAAAAATATTTTTATCATATCAGCTCAAAAAATTAAAAAAAGTTAGTTTTAAAGTTATAAAATAAACAAAATTTTAAACTAAAACATAGATGCCTGCCACCAAAAAAAAAAATCTTAAACACAGCTCCTATAAAATTATTTTATGTTTAAAAATAAAAACGAGTTTTTATATTTTGTTTATCCAACAATTATTATTAATATTAAAATAGTATTTAGTATTCTAGTTAATTTTAGTGCTACATTTTCGAAAAAATTATAATAATATTAAAAAAAAATTATAGAGCAATAATTTCCTAATTTTCTTGTTAAAAATAAATTCGGTTTACTCAACAACCAACAAATTTAACCCGTTTTAATTTAATCACATATACTTCAAAATTTGAAACAAATTAAATTTTATAAGAAAAAATAAAGTAAAACATATTTTTATACCTTTGCAATTGAAAATTTTTAGAAATCATATACACCAATTTATTATACTTAATAATAAAACAATAGGAATAAAATATTTAACACATCTTTTTAATAACGTAAAATAATTATAAACCGGAAAATGAAATCTAGTTATAGTTATGTTTAATTAATAAAGAAATTCAAACTTTAAACCCAGTCTTTTTCATTGGTAAACATATTATAATTTCACTTAGAAACTCCATTATAAATAACCTGGCCAAATACCGCATTCGTGATCGACGTATCGAGTTATCAGATTGCGACCACTGTTTAAGTAAGTATAAATTCCTTTTTTATTTTTCGGTTTTATAAAGTTTTCGTTAAGTGTCCATTTTACATCCTTGTTGGAAAATCTTTGTTTTCAACGAGTAAACCGCTAACGGTATTTAAGTGTTGTTGGCCACTTTCTTACTTTATTATACATAAAATTTCATTCGCTTGGAATATCTCAACAATAGCACTACGTGCAAACCTCTTACTGGGTAATTATTAATAATTTCAATAAAAAAAAGAAGAGCTTGTGCTCAAATAAAATATATTAAAATTAATTATTGTGTTTTCGTTTATTTATTACCCTTGTAAAATTTACTCGGATCTACGCCGAATTATTGGTCCTTCCAGCCGGATCCTCTTACTATAATCCTTTTACAAGGTGAAAATCTACAAGTCTCCTTCACGAGGAAATACATCAATTCATCATCATCAGCATAGTAAATATAATCAACGGAAAAATAAGTCTTATGGTTGAATTAAAAGTGTTTTATTAAAAAGTGAAATTATTAAAAAAAATACAAGCAGTTATTATACTTGTGTGTGTGTGTAATAACAAAAAGAAGTAAGACAAGTGGTTATTGGAAAAAAATATATATTGTGAATTATTTAAATTCGCCCTTATATTTCATCACAGTGTGCGTTTGTTTTATCCAGTACTTTGCATTTTCATAAGTACTAATTATGTCTGAGTTTGTTTACGCGGACGGACGGCTACGGAATAAAAATTTTTAATTCGATAATTAAATTTTGTGTGATAAAATAAAACAGAACCGGAATAAAAATAAATGTATTTATTGCTGCGTCATTTGTTTTCAAATAAAATTTGTGCGGTTTGTGTAAAGCAATAGTAAGAAGAGATCGATACAAATAAGATATAGTGCCAGGGTGTTGATTTGTTCAACAGGTGCAGCATTGATATTTGTATGTTTGTAAGGTTTCATTTACAGCTTTTTATTGCTTTATAAATATTTTATTATTTTATAAGGGATTTATTCGTTCCTCTTCTTCCTCGTTCATAAGTGGTCACCCTACGGTCGGTTGATTCAACACATATAAAGTTAGTCGTTTTGTTTTATTGGAATATTTGTCCTTTAATAATATAATCGCTTGCGATTTGTTGGTTGATTAATTAGGAAGGATATCGAACACTATTGAAACTTTTGCTCGCGCATCGGATGCCATTTTTTAATTTGAAGCGAATTTTAACAAAATTCGTGACGAAGATCATCACGTTTATACTATGGAGGTTTTGAGTGATGAATTAAAATCCTTGTGGGCAAAAGTCAAAAGTTCATATGAAGAGTGTGTAGAATACTTCGAGTCGTCAACAAAAGTAAAATCAGAGATTCTTGAAGTAACTGAGGGAAAATACCAGAGCACTCTCACTACTTACGCTTGCTGCATAAAAACAATGAGGCTGAAATGTGACGAGTTGGAGGCTACTTCGAAACCGAAAGCTCTGATTTTTGGCAACATTGATTCGGCATCGGATAAATTTATTCACAACCTCCCACTTCCACCATGCGATACGGATTCATTTTTAACGGAACGAATTCAAACTTTAGATTGTATTCGTCACCTCACAAATTTAGAAAGTGATAAAAAAGTTGTTGAACGTTAAGTAAAGGCTCACGTTTTTGGTACAATTTCATCTAATTCTTGTATTTTGTGTCCCAAACAAAACCATTTATTACGATTTTGCCGACGTTTTAAGAATTTATCTGTATCTGATCGCTTTTCTAATATAAAGAAATTTCATTGCCGTGTGAATTGCCTTTCAAGATCGCATGAACTGAAAGATTGTAAAAGTGAACATCGTTGCTTCACATGTAATCATAAACATCATACTTTGCTTCATCGTGATTCTTCAATTAATAATGCAGTTTCATTATCTACATCGAATAATTCGAATCCAAGGCCAACTACGCAATCTACTTCAGTTGAATTACAAATGCTAACGACATCTGCTGCTGCTCAGTCTGGCTTTAATCGGCAAGTTTATCATATTTCACAAAATTCGTCTGTGTTATTGGGAACTGCTATGGTTTCCATTATATGCTATGATACTACGTATCCTGCAAGGGCTCTTATTGACCCTGCATCAGAAGCTTCATTTATTTTAGAGCGTTTGCAAAATCAATTGCGACTTCCGTCACACTCTACGAATGTAAAGATTTTTGGCGTTAATAAAGGAACTTCTACTATTTCGAAAAAAATTTGCACCATTCGAGTTGGTTCCCCAATGGATGCATCAATTAATCTGGAGACTTTTGCACTTATCTTACCTTCTATTTTTGGTAATTTACTTTCTTTTATTTGTCCATCGGATATAAAAAGTGAATTACCTAATACGCAATTGGCAGACAGAACATTTTTTCAAAACAGACCTAATATAATTCTTGGGGAAGTTTTGAGAACTTTAATGACTCGGAAAACTGTCTTTGGATGGATGCTGACAGGGCCAGTTAATGTTTCAGCTAACAGTTCTGTCAACGTTTTTTCAACATCTATCTCCTTTTCTGAAGAATATAATCTGAAGAAAAATCTTTGAAAGTTTTGGGAATTGGAAGAAACTCCAAAGGGAAACATTCTTTCTCTATCAGACAGAATTTGTAAGGAAATTTTTAAAAAGAACACCACTAGAGATTCTTCAGGTAGATATATTGTATCACTACCTTTCAAACCCGAATTTCCTCATAAAATTAATTTGGGGTTGTCAAAGCCTATTGCTGCAAAACATCTTTTACGAATTGAATCTTCTCTTTTACGCAAGCCTGAGGATTACTTGAAATTGGATCACATGCGACCTGTTAAATCAAGGCCGCAAGCAGTGACCAAATCGTGCTACTTATTACATCATCCTTTGATTTAGCTTGAAAGGAACACTACAAAACTGAGAGTCGTTTTGAATGACTGTCTTCTTGTAGGGCCTACTATGCAATTAGATTTAGTAAATTTAATTCTACGCTGGCGACTTTTCGAATTTGTATTCAATTGCGATTTCTCTAAAACGTACAGACAAATACGAGTGCAACCGTCTCACACACCATTTCAGCGGATTCTTTATCGAAGTTCAGTTGATGAGCAAGTGACGGAATATGAATTACAGACGGTTATCTTTGGGTTGAATTGCGCTCCCTATTTAGCGATTCGGACCTTATTAAAGTTGGCCAATGACTGCGAGGAAACTTTACCGCTGGCTTCAAACATTTCAAGAAAGGGTATGTACGTTGATGATGTGTTAACAGGAGCACAGGACATATCAAGCGCCACATTAGCAAGGGACCGATTGTCTGCAGCATTAGCTTCTGCAAGTTTTGAGCTTAGGAAATGTACATCGAATAATGAATCCATTTAAGAAGGCTTGCCATCCGACCATTTGGTTGATTCGAAATTACTTACCTTTGATGAGTTTAGCCGTTCGAAGACCTTAGAAATTTTTTGGAACGCTCAGTTGAATTCTTTCTTCTTTAGAGTCTATCCTTTAGAGGTAAAATCAGGCTACACAAAAAGAGAAGTGCTATCTACCGTTGCAAAAATGTTTGACCCAGTTGGTTGGTTAAGTCCGGTCATTGTCATGGCGAAAATTAATATACAACTCATTTGGCTTGACAATATTGACTAGGATGATTAAATTTATTGAATACCACGATGGGTTAATTATTACAAAGATTCCATTACGGAAATTCATGTTTTCTCCGATGCATCGGAAAAAGCATACGCGTCGTACTCCTTCCCCATGCGGAAAAATTCAGGTTAACTTATTAACCTCTAAAACAAGACTAGCTCCAAAAAATCGGTGTCATTACCGCGCCTTGAATTGTGCGGTGCGGTATTAGCATCTGAGTTACTTAAAAATGTTCTTAGCGAAATAGGAATTCAGATATCAAGAGTTTATTGTTGGACGGATTCAACTATCGTCCTGACATGGATGCGTAAAAACCCGTGGCAAACAGAGTTTATTGTATTCAAGAGAATAAAAGTAATCACAATTGGTTTCACGTACGATCAGAAGATAATCCTGCCGATTTAGGCAGCCGGGGGGTAAATCCACTTAGCCTGTCGCAAAGCGAACTTTGGTGGCACGGCCCTGAATGGCTGAGTCAAAATAAAGCCAACTGGGTCACACACAGTCTTGAAGATCTTAATATGGATATAGAAAGTCGCAGAATAAAAATGCTGCTGAGTATAAAAGTCTCTTAAATAGAGAGCTCCTAACACCTAAGAATTATTTATTGCCGCTAAATCCATTTTTGGATGAAGAAAAAGTAATGAGATTAAATGGTCGGCTTGTCAAGTCACCTTCATTATCATATCGTGAGCAATATCCCATAATTTTGCCCTATCATTGTCGGTTTGCAAAATTAATGGCAGAATTTATACATTTGTTGTCCATCCACGATAGGAATCAATTAATGCTCAGAATTTATCGTTGTGAATATTGGGTGCCTAGATTATGGAAATTAGTTCGTACTGTAATAAACCGATGCAAGCGTTGTATAATTGACAAACAACGCACAAGCTGTCAAATAATGTCTGCTCTTCCGGCTGAACGCACCACGTTAGATAGGCTATTTACCAGTACTGGTGTTGATTTCGCTGGGTCTTTACACTGGTAGAGCTTGTAAAATAGCAAAGGGCTATGCTTGCATATTTGTATGCTTTGCTACAAAACCAATACATTTAGAAGCAGTATCAGATTTGTCAACTGATACATTTCTAACTGCCTTTAATAAATTTATTCCGAGACGAGGTTGTCCTCTGACAATGTTTTTGGGCAATGGGACAAACTTTGTCGGCGCGTCGAATGAAATTGCAAGAGATTTTAAAACGTTTCTTAAAGAATGCCAAGCAAGAATGTGTTTGATTTATGGACACAAAGGTTTAACATGGCGATTTATACCAGCTAGCGCACCCCATATTGCCGGTCTTTGGGAAGCTGGCGTTAAAAGTTTTAAACTTTATTTTAGAAAAGAAACGCAGTCTTGCAAATACACCTTTGAAGAATTGTCTACTTTTCTAGCAAGGATAGAAGCGTGTCTGAATTCTCGTCCATTATGTCGCATGCCTGATGATCCTTCTGAACCTATTGCACTCACACTAGGACATTTTTTAATAGGGTCGGCTATTCTAGCTCCGCCAGAACCGACAATTTTCGATTGTCCAATTAGCGCAATGAATTCACCAGATTTGTAAGGGATGGAAGGAGGAATATTTAGTAGAACTGCATAAATGCTATAAGTAGAAATATCCACAGAGAGAAATTGCTGTAAACGACTTAGTAGTTGTTAAAAATGAGCAATTCCCAGCCACTTCATGGAAGTTAGAAATTGTTGAAAAAATCCATATTGGTACGTTCGCGTAGCTGATATTCGCACTCAAAACGGGATTATAAATCGTCCAACAACCAACTTTGTTGTTTTAATTGAATAATAATTTCATGTCACTTTTTATCAATCATGGACCCTCAAACTAATGCCACTCAAGCTGCTACAGACTTGTTCGATGATGGTCTGTTGGATTATGAAAAGGCCATGGATATTTACTAGGTTGTTAGTGATATAACATCCAAAACATTCGAGGAAACGGTGGCAGTTGTTGATCCGCAACCTGTTCCGCCTTTAGCGGGTAATATTACGGAATCGACCGTAATGGTATCGCCGGATAACCCAACCACTGGGAAAGTGGAAGCCCTCTCTTTGTTCAGCCACTCCCGTTACGAATGCTGTGAAACGTCCGAAGTGCAAAATTTGCGGGAAAAATCATCCGGTCCGTTTTTGTTTTACATTCTGAAATATGAGCATTGAACGAAAATTGCACATGGTTGTCGAACACCGTCTTTTTGGTCGATGTATGTGCAGTGATCATGTAGAAAAGAACTGCACGAGTACGGCAACTCTCAAACATTGCAAGCAAAAATACAACACCTGGCGCCAAACCCGCTTCGGTTTCTTTCAATATGGCATTTCGCCAGGCGGTATATTTTTCACAAACTCTTCGATTTAAAGTGTGTTAATCGTTTAAAAATTGCAATAAGGGCGGTGTTGAATGCTTGTTGCCACAACAGCTATATTTGCTCCCAACTTGTTTACAAGTTAAAATTGCCTTTAACAAAAGTGGTGTCAAAGCGCTACTGCAAGATTGAGGTTGAAACCATCCATGATTCGTCGCAACGTATTTTTATTACCGCTCGGGTAATCGAAATGCGTGGAATCAATCCAGGGCCTGCAGTTAGCAGATCCGAATTTTAATCATTCCGGAAATGTTGCGCTGGTTTTAGGCCCTGAAGTCATGCCGCTTATCATGAAGGGTCGCATACAGGCGAAAATTGGGCTTCCACTTGCCCAATATACCATTTTTGATGGGTTATCTCGGGCTTATCGCCGTATTAAACATCGGCCCATCATGGCCGCAACAGAAGCCCATCATGGCTCACAAGGGGTCCTTCATGACCCACAAAAAAACCCATTGTCCACAGGAGTCCTTCATGACTCAAAAAATAAATGCAAAAAAAAATAAATGTATTCATTTCTTATACTTTTAAGAAGCCCTTACTGTCTCAGATATTTATGCATATTAACTTTGATTTCCATCCGTTTTATGTATTTAATATCTTTTAACGTTGCAAGTTGGCCGGCAGTATTTAAGTATAAATTCCTTTTTATATTTTTCGGTTTTATAAAGTTTTTTTTTAAGTGTCTACTTGATACCTATTTTACATCCTTGTTGAAAACCTTTGTTTTCAACGAGTAAGCCGCTAACGGTATTAAAGTGTTGTTGGCCACTTTCTTACTTTATTACACATAAAATTTCATTCGCTTTTAATATTTCAACAATAGCACTACGTTCAAATAAAATATATTAAAAAAAAATTTCTCGGATCTACGCCAAATCAACCAGCGATAGCGAGGCCACAGGCCTCTCTCTATCTGAAGAACACGGACGGGTTGGAAATGGATATTGTAGAAATTACAAACGGAATGACAAATTTAGATGTACCCTTTTTCCACCTGTGGTGAAGGGTGTAAGAATAAAATATTATTATTTCTTTAGCTTCAATTTTCTTTGTTTAGCATTTGCTTTTTATTGATTCTGCTTCTGTATTATCCTTTAACCTTATAAGACTTTAAAACAATCTATTTTATTCTAGCGATTTTCCATTTTTTACAGTATGATATTATTTCTGTAAATACGTGACCTTTTCGTTAATTATTGGTCATTCTTTCTTTAACTAAGTTGAAAAATGTTTTTTTTTTTTTTTAATTAGTTCTGTTTAAGAAATTCTACTTTTGACTTTTGCCTGAGTTCTAAAATCTTTTTAAAATTCGATTTGTGACTTAATAAATGATCTTTTATTTACTTTTTATTTTATTTATGTACTTCTTCTGATTTAACTCCATTCAATTAAACAAATTGAACTCGCAGATCTAAAAAAATTAAATTCATTCTTAAGCTTACCAAGCAGTTCACAGTGGTTATAGACCATTGAGTTGAAAACCCTGGAGAGCTCAAGATAATTATAATATTTTTATTTTTTATTAATTTTAGACTTTCTAAATTTTCCAAATATTTTAGTTTTTATATAAGAAATACTTCAACACGTTGTAAGGTATGTATTACCTTTATACTTTATTTGGATATAACTAGAATTAATTGGCGATTACGCATTATGTTCAGTAGCGTTTCTTAAGATTTAGTACTACAGAGCAATTGGTTCGTTCAGTAACTAAAATCTGTTAGTATTTATTGTTAATTGTAACTAGAACGCTTCACGTACTCGAAAAACATGGAAGGAGAGAGCGTAAAAATGTGAGAGAGAAAAAATTGTTGCAAGTTTTGGCTAGTAAAATTTTTACTTGCAAGAATTAGTCCAACAGCTGTACTTTACTTTTGCTTACATTATAATTTGCTTAAAAAAAAATTGTTGAAGAAAACGCAAGTATTTGGCAGTTAAAAGAATATAAAAATATTATCTTCTTATTTTTCTTTAATTAGCTAAATTAGCTGAATACTCCAGCAAAGAAGTTTAACACAACAGAAATTTGTTTTAGAATCTTCTAGCTTTGCAGGTGTTTTCCTTTTCTTGTTTTATTAAAAGAAAACAAGTCAGTGATGAGAGATTTAATGCAATGAACTTTTTTCGATACAATTTAAGAATAGTAAAATTGTAATGTACAATTACAATAAGTTATAAAAGTGTATGAAGTTTAAATTATTTTTAATGTAAATATTTTTACATCTAAATCACAATAAGGATGTTTATTAGAGCAGCAAACAATTTATATTTATGATGCGCAAAAACATCATAAACGCTTTTGAAAATTACCTAGTAAAAAAAAATTTAAAACATTTTATATACATATTGTTACTATTTGGATACTTAGACAATTATTTGAAATTATTCCCTGTGGTTGATATCAGTTTGATAGTTTATAGTATTCAATTGTTTTATATATATATATTTCTAAATTTACCTTTTCTTTTCAAATTAAAAAAATAAAAATAAAAACATGTGTATTTTTAGATTCTACTATTCTCGAGCTATTAAGGCCTACATTTGTCAAGTAATTAAAAATCCAATTCAATTACTGTTTTTCCCGACGTTTCGTCGATTTTTTATTTTTTTTTTATTTGTCGACTTTATCAAGGGCGTCTATGTTTTTATTTAAATAAATCATAACACAAAATTACAATTACATTATAATTGAAAACAAAAACTTCAGAAATACATACTTACAAAATAAAACGTTAGTACATTAATTCAAAATAAAAATAAACACATCAAAATAGTGTTTATTATTAATAAATTCAATTGAAAAAAAGTTTCAAACTAACTCAAAAAAACAAAAAAAAATTTTTTTTAAAAAGTTTTTTCAATTGAATTTATAATTTGTATTTGAAAACCATAATTAAAAAAATTTTTTTTTCTGTTTCCTGAAGATGGCACCCAACGGTGTGGCGAAATATTGAAGAAATAAAAAAAATAAACAATATTTTTTATTTTTAAAAATGAACCTAAGCTATTGCCGTTCTCAACTCAACAAGTTTGGTCGTCTGTCAGTCAACCCGACTTTGACTCAACCAAATTATTTTTTGGTATTGTAGACCACAACGATTTTTAGTTGTGTTTGTTATGGTGTTGCGGCATGAAATGTCGATTTCATGTTGGTATTACCATGCATTTTATTTGTAAAGTAAAGCAAACACAAAAAAAGTTTAAATCAAGTTTTTGTGAAATAAAAAGAATGGATTTAAGCGTGGATTTATTTTTTGAAGACGAAAATCATGATGCTAACACAAATGTTCTACGTATTCGTAGAAAATACGCGATGATTCCTATACTTTTGAACTACCCAGTGCGAAGTAAAATATGTCCAAAATATGTAACAAATATTTATAATAAGTCACTACTCATAGATTTATTAACTATTTTCGGCTGAACAAAGAAGCATTTTGTTATGTAATAGACGAAATTAAGGATAATTTGATGAAACCTGTGCAAACAAGTCGAGATTTTGAGGAGTTTCAGAAGCCTCACTTGTTGACGGAACAACGTTTCCAACGCCGATAGTGTGTTCAGATGGTGCTACTTGATCATTTAGTAACAACAGTAATAAGCAAGTTTTTTTAATACTTGCTTTGTAATGAATCCAAACTTATATGAACTAAAAATTCTAATGTCTGTTTATAATAATAAAAATTTTATACACTTATACGTTACCATTCGAATGACGTTCTTGGTTGGGCCCAAGCTATTTAATTCAATTGTAAATCCTTCCCACGCTTCCTTACACTGAGTTTTAGTCATCCAAAGTTTTTGCTTTCCTTTAACAATTTCTGAATTTTTTTCCATCAGCTACACAAGTCACTAAAATTGGGCTTTGGTTGTTATTTTTAAAGTCCTGCGTATGTGTATTAAACATTTAATTTATTATAATGAGATCAAAAAACACCTATACTTACGATTTTCCATTTTTACTCTTTTTTGTATTGTTTTTTTTTTTTTTTTTTTTTTTTTTTTTTTTAAGGAAATGTATTAAAAATTCAATAAAAATCTATAACCGACAAAGACTCAACTGCTAATAAGCAGTTGTGTATATTTATCGTTTTTGTCAACCAAACTCATACAAAGTGGTGAACCGTAATACCATTAAACACAACCAAAAAATCGACCACACAACCAAATAGTCAACCGCATTTAAGTTGTGAATGGCAGTACCGATCAATGAAAGACGACCAAATTATTAAAAAGTTGTGAAAATTAAAAAAGAAAATTAATTATAAATATAAAAAAAATTGATATTAAATAGTACATTTACCTTAAAAATGGCGCGGTATGACCACTTACCGTTCAGTTTTTAAGTTTTATATATCATTCCCAAAGCCATAACAATTTTCTTTCCTAATTTTTGCTAATAAAGCGTTCATTTACTTTTTTAAAGTTGAGAGATTAAATTTGAAAATTTTTGCTTTACTCTTGTTGCTAGTTTTTGCTATTAAAGTTATTAAACAGACCTAATATTGGCGGAGATAGGCGCTTCGACATGCACACGTAAGTTAATAGAAACTTGTTAAAAAAAATTGTATCGTAAAAACAGATTTCAGGCGGTAATATACATAGCTAAGTTCAAGTGAAATTTTCGAATTTTTGTAAGTTTTCTTTAAAAAAAATCGGTTTTTTTGTAAATTTTCAAATGACAATATTTAATTATTATGTGAAATTACAAAAAATTTTTGGAATTCAAATTTTTTTTAGTGAATTTTTTAACTTTCGGTAAAATATTTATATGATGAATTTGGTTTAGATTTTTAGCCTAAGTAGTTAGCTATCCAAGAATATACAAATTAAGTTCTAGTTATATTTGATAATAATAAAAAATTATTTAA
Source organism: Cistogaster globosa (assembly GCA_937654795.1). NCBI lineage: Eukaryota > Metazoa > Arthropoda > Insecta > Diptera > Tachinidae > Cistogaster > Cistogaster globosa. The sequence continues at coordinate 27,502,331 of OW569407.1, forward strand.
TAATTAAATGTTAATTCAATAAGAAGGTATATACAGCTTTCTTAAAGATGCTTATTATTAATAACATTTCTAAAGTTTCCTCAAAAGGGCTACGAATGAGACACTTGAAAAGATCTTAACTGTAATAAAAACTCCGTAATATTTTAATATTTCAGCAGCCCATACCATTTAATTCTGTATTTTGTAGATTTATTTAAAAAAAACTTTTCAATAAAAAATAAATTATAAGAAGTTATGAATTAAAAGATAGGCAAACATGATTTTAAATCGAGATACGAAAAAGTACACTTTAATTATATAAAAAAAATATGTATTCTCTAAAACTACCAAGTTAAACGAGTAACGTGATCAGTTTTACGTTTAGACATTTTTATATAACCTAAAAACTGCAACTCAGCTACTGCACGTGTAAAGCGCGCCCTAGAATAAAGGAAAAGTAAGGAATTAAAGAAGAGAACAAAAACAAACTTATTTTCAACTTACTGTATCTGAGGATCAATTTGTTCCTGTTCCTCTTCACTAAAGTCAACTATAGAACGAAAAGCTTGTAGCCAATCGTAGAGATTAATCATACGGCCACATTCTAGATGTAATTTGTATATAATTGAAATGTCTGGTAATGTGGCCAATAGCTGAGAATGTTCGTTAAGGCCACAACATTTGCATTGTAAATAAAAATGAGGGTTATTGAGAGCCATGTGTAGAGCGGCCCTAGGGGCTCCTATAATATTACGCCTAACCGTCGATATATCGGAGAACACAAAAAGTTCATGTAAAGGCGGTGCTTTTTGCGAAGGGCCCAAGTGGCAAATGACTATTTCTTTTTCTATATAGTCCAAAGCCTGTTGAACTGAAAGCGTAAACTCAGAAACAGTTTTTTGTTGTTTGGACATTTTCAACAGTTTATCTTTTAAATCCTGACGTGATGATATAATTTTGAGTTTATCGGGAGAAGTAACCGTTTTCTCCGACTCTTGTTTTTTAGCAGCATTTTCCATGCCTGCCATCACTACTTTTGTAATCATTTCCTTTACAGTTTCCAACTTTTCTTTAACTATTTTCTCACAATCTTCGGCCAATTCCAATTGATTTTTTACTTCATGCTCAAAGAAATCTTGTGTAGTTGTTATAGCTTTCGATATTTTAGAGACAAACTCATCTTTCGACATAAATGCTAATATTTGCCATGACTCTTTAAATTCTGGTTGCAACCAAATCTCTTTGCTCATACAGTTAGCATAAAGTTCCCGACGATATTTACCTAAAGGGCATTTTGGTAAATCCTCCACTAAAACAGTAATGAATTCTAAAAATATACGCATTAACATAAAGTAAACATGACAATCTCTTAAAAGGCTGGGTAGTTTCTTTTTAAGATAGCTATCATCTGTTAAAATGGCAATGATGCGTTTGCAATCATTTATGCTTTCCACATAGGGACGAAACGACAGTTGCTTTCGTATAGTTTCCATATCATCATGCGTCATTTCTTTAATTTTTGTTAAAGATGTAGAGTAATTGGAACACAGAGAGAAAGCATTACCTTGGAAATAATGTTCCATAAGACAGTACTGAATGCATTTGATATTGATTTTTTAAAATAAATTTGTAGCTTTTTTAATGCAATAAAATAATAACTTACCTTAAAACCTTGTATAAAACCATTGACAGAAAAATCGTAGTAGAGAAAGATGTGAGTAAGAAATTTAAACGCTTTGCCGGATAAATGAAATGGATATTTAGGTGACAGTATGACTTTATCAAGAATCTGCGGAAAAATAATGGCTCTATGAAAATTTGATGTTTAAAACATAAAATACGATATTAAAAAAAATCATAAATATTTAAATTTAAAAAATAGTTTGTACGTAGGGTTTTATTTATTTATATATTATTAGTTCATATGTAAGACATGCAGCCTATTGGCCAATATTAATATATTACATGGTTTGATTTAACTATGAGGAAGCATAATAGGAAGATAAAACGTCCAAACAATTCTTAAACAGTATTAAAGATTAGTGAACATAAAAAAAGGTAAAATCAAGTAAAATCAAATTTGTGGATTTCTTAAAGATCTAATAAACGATATCATTTGCGTTAAGTTTTCAGAACATTTGAATTTAATGACTTTGAAAAGATAGATTAACAGCGGGAATTTATATATTCCTCAAATCTAAGGACTTCGAATTCGAAGTCCATAAACAAATCGCACCGTTTTATGAATCATTGATTTAATCTTATTCCGATTTCCGACATTACACCCAGTATAAACTTCTAAGAAGTAATTGATTTGAGACATTAAAAGCGCATCAGCTAAAGTTTTTTTTTAACATGAAGAAGTAAATGTAAATTCAAGCGATATAATCTACGCAGTGTTGTAGCCACTCTGGAGGACACATTATCGATGTGGGGTCGAAACGATAAATTATTATCGATAGTGAAACCTAGACACTGTAGATTCTCAACTATTTCAGCTGGGGAGTGGGAAATTCTTAGATCTAGATATCCAGTATCATCACTGTTAGCACCTTTAACCAAGGCCATAGTAACTGAATGTCATCAGCGAAAGTAAATCCTCTACAGTTAAAATCATCAAGATACCTAAAGAAGTCGTTGAGAAACATATTAAACAACAATGGACCAAGGACTGAGCCTATTAACAGAACAGACACACCATTGACAGAAACACATTGCTTACGATTACTCAAATAGGACCAGATCAAACGACAAGCAAGATTTGAGAATCTATTATTTAGTTTACTCACAAGAGAGGAATGCTTAACCAGATCAAAGGCCTTAGTGAGGTCAATGGAGACTATAACGCTAAGATATCCATTTTTGCAGTATGCACGGATTGAATCAGTTACTTCAGTAAGCAAAGAGCTAATATTATGCCCACAACGAAACCCATATTGACATTCACTCAGCAATCTATTATCATCTAAAAATCTCATTATTTGTATCATAATGACATTTTCCAACAACTTAGAAATTGTAGGAGGAATACTAATTGGCCTCATATTGTCAACCGACGTATTAACTTTCTTCTTGGGAATAGGGACAATGGGTGAGATTTTCCAATCCACCGGATATTTAGAAAAGGTTAAAATGTTGTTCACCCAGTAAAAAATATGCCTACCAATATAAGGTTACACAAATTTTAATAATTTAATAGATAGTTCATCAGCACCTACAGAATTAGATTCCATTTTACACATAGAATGAATCAATCCAAATTCAGAAATATTTGAAAAGGAAAAGCTTTCAGAAACACTCAAGTTACTATTGAGAATAAGCTCATCATCACTTAGTTGATTACTAATGAAGTGGTCATTAATTATTTTAACATCAATATCTATTAAGGTAGATTTCTCTTGTATCGCTCCAGCTGCACGCAACTCAACCCACATTCGTCTAGATTCACGCCCTTAATGAAAGACTTAGTGTGATTGCGCATCTGACGGTAAATATCCCATTTCTTAGCATCTCTATAGCAGTCCCTCAAAGCAATTCCAGTCAAGGACCTGTAGTAACTCACATGCTTAGAGAAGCGAAGTGTCTTATGATATTTTGTGGTGGAGATGTGTTTGATGGGGATATAATCCAAAGCAGAATTTAAATGCTTTTGATACAAAATTCATTCACTCATTCATTCTCATTTTGTTCTTTAAAATTAAAATATATCTTAAACAATTTTAAGGTAGTGTGTGAATATAAAAAAAATACTTCAAATGCAAGTCTTTTATCGTATAAAAGTTATGATTATGAAATCACCAAGAGGAGTAAAGTAGCAAAATTTCTTATTACCATTGAAAATATTTTTTTTTATAATTATGTATGTTTATTTAATATTTATTAAATGATTTACCTGTCATTTCGACAACTTAAAAAAAAAATTCAACTAAAAAATGCACTCGCCGTTCTTCTACAACTCTTTTTAACACTTTTTATACATGATAAGCACATTCATATCGGCCACCACAATTTTTTTATATATAAAATTAAATAAAAACTCACCTCATTAAGAATGACTGGAGCGGCTTGAGTTTGAAACACCCGCAACTTTATTTTTGATGTTACATGATACGGAAGTGCATTGTGAACCGCTCCTATAGAAGTAGCAACACCCAAAATCATACAGAACGGCAGATCACAACAATTTGCACTTAAAATTAATATTAAATCTTGTAAAACAGTTAAATTAAAACACTCAAAGTCAGGCAATATAACAACCAACATATGAAGTTCACCAGCAGTAGCACTCTCACTAACAGAATCGTTATCTAGAAGTTCAATATCATTTTCCAGCTGCCGGGGATAATTATTGCGATACCAATATTTTAGCTGTTTCATTGTACACTGTGATTTTCTCAACCGTTTATGATCACGATCTTCATCGTCTTCATGGGGAGCTTCTATGAAATTATAAACTAAAGTTTCAACAGCCGCTTTGACAGTAGAACAATCTCTTGATTGTAATATACAAAAGCTGGCAGAAATCTTTTCATTAATTCGTTGGCCTAAATTATCAAACTGTTCCAAATGATCAGGCTGATTTATTCCTGTTAACAGAGCAGCTGTTGGTAAAATTTCCTCCATACCCAGTGTATCTTCTTGATTCTTACTATGCTTAACAATATATTCCACTAAGTCTTCTAAGGTTCGAGCACTGCTCTCCTTTTGTAGTTCAACAATATCACTTTGTATTTTATACCATATTTCACGATAGACTCTGTAAAATGGCTGATCGGTTATATCTTTACCTAAAATGCCAGTATCTGTCATAGATACCGTTCTTTTACGTTTAGTTGACTTTTTGCTTTTATCCGCTCTAGTGGCTCCATTTTTAAAAACAAAACATCCCTTAAGATTTAGGAAAGATCACTTTAAAACGTGTAAACCTTCGTGTTTTTATTAAAAGTATGGAATTACCTTTGATACTGATATTGTTGGATCCATTATCTACTACTTTACTTTTTGGCTGTGTTATACTCTATATAGTAAATTTTCTAGTTATTTTTTGCTTAAATGTGCAATAATCTACTTTAAGTTTATTCACTTTTACTTATTTAAACTAAAAAAATGCAATACATGATCATCTACTAACAACAAAATCAATTGAATCAGATGTTTTTGATTCCTTATAAATTTGGCGCCATTTGAGCCCTCGAAGTTTTTCGAATATTAGTGTTGGTAAACAAAAATAAGGCAATGCTGTACAGTGAAACTAAGGCAAGAAAAAGTGTTAATTCTAAAAAGCAAGTATAAAACACAAAGGTGACGGCATCAGATCATGTATTCATCATATGTTTTAGCTTTTGCGTATATTTTGTTTTTGTAAACTAATTCGAGCTCTCAAAAACGTCTAGTAATGTGTGCATTTTTTTGTGAAAAATAAGAAAGACACTAAAAATATATTGGAATACATACACATATTGCCAGACGTTTTTGACAGCTCGAATTAGTTTTTACAAAAACAAAATACACGTAAAAGGTAATGCGTTCACCTGGTGTTATTGTGCATTGATTTAACTCATCAAGTAGGATTAGTTTAAAAAATACATAAAACAGTACGTTTTACTTTTACGCTTAAGATCTTAGTTAAGCTGAAAAGTAAATTGAATTTTACAGCAGCTGTTTGAATGGCAAAGCTTATTAAAGTATTCATAACACTTGCAGAAGAATTTTAATAAACTTCAGCAAGCAGTGTGGACATTTTTTAAGAAAACTTGATCATGTGCCTGTATCACTTACTAGAGCACCACGTTGATGTTAATTTATCCTTCTATCATCATTTGGTACTTTTATTGAAGTTATACCCAGTTCGTTTCTCTCCCCTGTATTTGCAGAAATACCTAAAATTTCATTTTTTTGTTTAAAAATTTTAATATTATAAAATTTACAACTTTTTACTTTATAAAATTTTTAAAATCTTTTTATTTTTGAAATTATTTTAAAATTTTGACAACAACGTTAAATAAAAACAAAATCGGCTGGGCTATTAAGCCACCCGTAAATTAATTCGCCTTGGGTGGTATAAAATGGTATTTAGTTCGTTTTGTTTGCGCTAGTTGTTTGAAATACTTAGGGCCAATTTTTGACTTCGTATTTAAATGTCATTTATCTTTAAGTTCTATTTAATTACGAAATTCAACTTAAGTGACTAATCATGCTCATTTAAAGTCCACTTAGATACTACAGTTTTACCATATCGCACACATAGTTCAAAAGTGACTGAACTCAAAATTTAAAATTTCCTGGTTAATATGTTTAAACTATGCACAATACACTTGTTTATATAAAAGAAAAATATTAGTGTATTTTATTGTTGTTAACTGTTTTACAAAGTTTTTATTTTTAACCATTTTTATTCAAGTCAAAAACAGTTTTTTCGATTTCTGAAACGTTAAAATTTTGAGTTGAGTCACTTTTGAACTAGGTGTGCGATATGGTTATGGCATTTTGTTGTTGTTGTTGTGCAAAACAAAACAAAAGTAAACAAGCATTTTAGCTATTGATAGAACAAAACTTTATGTTTTGAATACATTCTTTAATTAAAATAATTTTTAGTTCTTAAAAAGTTTAGCAAATAAATAAAATAAGTATCGCAGAAATTTTTTAATATATATTTGAAGTATTTTTAACAACATTTGCATTTCTGTTTTTCATAAACTACAATGCTGCCGTACTTTTATTTTATAATTAAATAAGAACGATCATAGATGACTAAAAAACTGAAACTGTATTTAAATACAACTTAAATTTAAATGCCAATTAACTAAATGCGTATTTGTATATGAAGTCAAAAACTGGCCCTTAAAGTGTTGTAAAGCGTTAGAACTTTAATGTCTTAATATTGTTTATTGTAGCACTCTACAATGGCGCAATGGTTTGTTTATGCGATAAACATATGACAGTTGAGTTTACTGAAAATAAAATTTCTGTCCGGCTCCAACATAATTTTGTGTTTTCCCAATCATTTTTCAAACAAGTAAATGTATAAAATGTGCTGAAAACTAGTTCGAGTTAAAACTTAAATTAAAAGCAATACCAATTACAATGGATGAGTTAAATTTATATGATGATTTGGACGAATTCCACGAGCAGCAAGAAAAGGTAAAAATAATACTATTTTATTATTTTAAATAAAAACATGTATGAAAACTTTCTTTCATATTTGTAGAAGTCTAAAGAATTGCAAGAAGCAGAAGAAAAGTATCAAGAATCCCTTAAAACTATAGAAGAGTTGCGAAAAGAAAATAAAGCATTGAAGAAGAATATTCGATGCATAGAACTGGGGTTTCAAAGTCTCCTGGATACTGCTCGTGCTGAAATTAGACGCAAGGACAAAGAAATTGAACGTTTGAGAAAAGAGTGAGTTATTATTTTTGGTTTTTATATTAATATGTACTTACATGTCTGCTTTATTGCAATTTAGAAAGGATGATATATGCTTTAGGCGTAAGACTCGTGAAAAATCTCTTAACAAGGGTGAAAAACCACATTTAGTTCACAATTCGGCTGTAGATAGCAATCCATTTAGGTGCAACATATTAAAAGCTAATGAAACTACATCAAAGGAAACTACAGTAGTACCACAGACGAGTTCTGGAAAAGATAAAAGACCAGAGTTGCATAAACGTTGTCGTGAACGCGATAATGAACAAAATTCCGAAAATAATTCTAAAAGGTATCGAAGCGCAGGAGACGAAAAGGATGAAAAATATCAGCACATTTCTTATGAACACGGCAAGCATTATCAACAAATTAAAGATGACGACAAAGGCGGTAGTGCTCGTTACAGAGAAAGTATCAAAGAAACTACATATAAAAACGTCGAAAATGAAAATCGAAGTCGTGAACGTGATGAATATGATAAATCTAATAGCCGAAATATACATGACAAGTCTACAAAATCTTCCGGAAGTCCAGAGAGTTATTGTAGACGTTCTAGTAGAAGTATAAGTAGAGATGGAGACAAGTTTAGCAACAAATACAAACGTTTTGAAAGAAATCATAGTCGCGAGGCTAAAAGTAATGATAAGTTCTCTAAAACGCCATCAAAAAGTCCACCACGTAAAAATAATTACCATAAAGATTTTAGTCGAGGTCACTACAAAAAAACAACAACTGAAAAATCTCTTCAACCATGTGATAAAGATATAACGTAAGTTTGTATTTCATAATTCATGTAGATTCTGAAAAATCTTAAACGTTAATAATCTAGTAAAAAAAAAAATAAATATTTTACAAAGCTGGTCAATGTAGATCAAGAAAAATTACGTAAAATGGTTTGTACGGATTTCCTTTATAAACTGCAGGGCAGGGCATTACTTATTGTTAATTTTGCTTCTAGACTTTATAGACTATGCTAGGAGCGCAACTTCAGGAATAACAATTAGTCACACTATACGTAACAAATTCAAACATGTTTAAGGGTTTCTTGGCGATTTTAATTCATTGGCTTGCTTGAAAACCATCGTTACTCTTTAAGCAGGCGCTCGATTCTTTAAAGGGTATTTAGGAGCGTACCAATTTAATATATAACCTTTACAAGATTTTTAGTCTTTCTACAGAATATGTCTAGCTGCCCAAAGAGTGTATTTTCAGAAAGGGAAGACGAATATCAACTGATAGTGGTCAAGAGTTTCGAAAATTCTTTGAATCTAATTGCCATAATCTTGTTTAGAGAGTAGGGTACTTATGTCCTAGAAATAAATTGCAAATATTTGATGCGTACGCCCTCTTGAAGCTAGACCAAGAGTCCATCAGCATCACTGGTTTTCCACACAAATTAATATATACCACTCTAAAGTATCTTCGGCTCTGCTCGTATTTTATGTGTGTAAAATATTAATTATTATTTCCTTGTTTTCTTATTACAGCAGAGAAAAATCAAAATATTCAAAAGACAACAATTTCCAGAAGGATAAAGGAAAAAAGTATACAAATGAGAAACGAAATTCAGAAGTAGGGACGGTAAATATCCATAATGAATATGCTGAAGAATATGTTGTTTTAAAAAATAAACAAGAGAAAAAATCCGACCAAGATTTAATTAATGAAAGTAGTAATGATGTTCAGCTTGAGATGATAACTATCAATTCAAACAAATCATCTGTGCCAGAAGAAAACAAATTTTCTACTCCTCGTAAATTGGCTCTATTTAAAGAAATTTTCGGGAATTCACCCTGTGAAGGCAGTACAGCTGCAGAAAATTCTATCACAAGCTCAAATTCCACAATAAATAACATACAAGGCATACAAGCAAAGTCTTCCGAGGTAGAGGTTATAAGTTCAGCCACTACTTCTCCCGGGGATTATACCGACTTAAATAGCAGTCTGTCGACTCCAGTTAGCAATGTTCTAAAATCTGATAGCAATACATCTAATAGTACTGTGGTTGAAAATAATTATGAGAAATCTGTCAAACATTTTCAGTCAACAGAAGGTGAACAAGATGAAATTGATAAGTGTTTTATTCCCATTCATGATGAGCAACGAGCAGAGACTAATGATTGTATAGATTTAACTAAAATTGTCGATGATGAAATTGCTAATGAACTGGAATTTTTACAAATACCAGGTCTAGATTTGTGTCCTCTACGGAAGCAGACCTCAGATAATATTAATGCAAATACTCTGATCGAACATGAACAGTATAATAATGCTAAATATGGGACTGAGACTACAAATAATAAAGTGACTAGGGAAATAAGTGATAAAATATTTGTTAAAGCATTAAAGGCAAGAAATACTGAAAAAGTGGGAGTTGCAGATATCGAGGCCGTGAACGAAAAACAAGCCACTTTCGATGCAGAGGATTCTGAAGTAGTTGATAATATATTCCATAGCAAAGAACATTCAGAGGAAAGGAATGTAGATAATCAAATAGACTCCAACAAATCGCAACCTGAATCCAGAATACAAAATACTGAAAATCAAGTTAAAACTAAAGAAAACGTTAATAATTTCAATTTTGTAACCGAAAATTCAAACATTACTCAAAATGAGAATATTTGTTCCAAAAGAGACGTTGAACGGGCACAAAAATTTGAAGATATTTCAGAAAATCTTACAAATGATATTGTGGTTATTGAAACATTTAAATGCAGTGGTCAGGTTTCCCTTAAGAACCCCTACAATTCATATAATACGCCTCCAAAAAACAAACAACAGATAAAGAACACGGAAGAAGAGATTTTTAATGTTAATGAAACAAAAAAATTACATTATTCAGTTAGAAATGATCAACTTCATACTGATGAAAATAATTCTGAACCTGCTGTGAAAAGCAGAGAAGATGAACAAGATGAAAATAATGTACGAAAGGAATCCATTAATTCTATAACTTCTGTTGATGACACAACATCACTTGACAATTTAATTGACTGTTCAACTGCCAAAGAAATTTCTGTAGAAGCATCAACCTCTTATTTTTCTGAAAAGTTGCCATTAGTTCCCTCAACTCTCAAGTCAATAACCAACAAATTTAATGACGTTGAAAAAAGTTTTGCTGTTGAGTTAAATATTAAAGACAATTTGCTAGATATTGATATTCCAAGCGTGGCTGACACAACAACTGAACATGTTTTGCTTGCTCAAGGTGCTCCGAAAGATGTACAAAGTAAAGAAGAAAATCTTTCCTCATTCGCAGAAATATCAAATGGCTTGTTAGAGAAAATATGCAGTTCGAATTCTAATACAAACACCACAGACAGTAATAAATCAAATGCTGAAGAAACTTGGGATGCGATAAAAGTTATGAAATGCGAAAAACTAAGTGATACAGCGCAAGAACCTTCTTCGAAATCACCTGAAAAATTGTCTAAAAATGCTAATTCTTTGAAATTGTGTGAAAAAGACGAAAACGATGTAATAACTAATTCAGAGCTGCCAGATAATTTAAACAGTGATGTAGAAAAATTGAATGCACGCAAAATGTCCGTTAATGAATTCAAATCATCATATGATGTATTTCCTAAAGACAACCTTCAACCTGACCAAACTAAGGAGCAAAACCTTTATCAGTCACAAAATCCGAAATCTGCTTCGAATGAGCTCAAATCTTCCTTTAACGTACAGAGAGAAAACACAACTCATTTATCAACGGAAAATGATAAGGACAAGGAAAATCATCCGTTCACTACAGTGGAAGTGTCATCCTTTAATCTACCAGAAAAATCTGCTTTCAATAAAAAACATGCAATTTTAGATATCGTTGATCCGGAGATATCCGAAAGAAAGTCTATTGTTGTAGAAAGTCTTAACACTTCTGAAAATCACAAAGACGTCGATGTAAATGAAACAGAAGCAAAAGTTGCTAAAACTAGTCACCCTGAACAGCTGGGTCATTTAATAAACAATAAAAAAGAATTAAAATCCAACAAGACGCCCATTGAAAAAAGTTCAGAGAAAACAAAATCAGTTCTTGAGGAAAGTTTGGATAAGAAAGTTGTAATTTTAGAAAATATTCAGATATCCCAACCAATTTTTACAGATGATTCAGTTATATCACATAATGTCGACACAAAAAATTTGACCAAATTAGGACACGCTGAGATTGAACAAAGTAAAGAGCATACAAATTCTGTTATATTAGAAAGTGTTAACTCATCACATTTATCAGAAGTAGACGATATTGATAAAACAGTTAAAGTGCTTGTAAATAATTCTGATATCAATAGCGCAGAACTCTGTGAAAAAGAAACTTCTGAAGAAGCAAAATCTGTAAATAAAGAAAAATCGAATAAAATTGTAAAAAGTGTAGAAATATTTTCTCAAACGAATATAGTGCAAACTGATGAGGATACTTCCCTTACCTCAACCCAAGCAGCCACTTATAAGGCATCAGAAAAATCATCTAATTCTTTTGCATTAAATGAAAATGGCGCAACTTTTTTAACAATCGCTGACCCTGAAATGCCGAACAATAATTTTAACAATGAACTAACTTTTAAGGAGGGCCAGGCACATGTTACAGAAGTTTTATCTTTTAAAGAAACTGAAACTGTTGACGCAAATGAAACAAGTTATGTACGAAACACTACCACTGAACTGATAGATAATAGAAACAACTATGAAAAAAAATTAAAGAGCCAGTCGCCTGTTAAAAGAGCTGTAATGGATACAAAATCAACTACTGATGAAAGCTTAACATCTTCTATAGATGAACAAGCTGCTGAGGCAAGCGAAAAAGAAGCAAGCAATGTAAGAATAACTGCCACAGGGCTGCCAGTTATTCGGAACAACCATGAAGAAGAATTAAAAGAGTGCAAGTCTTATGTTGAAGAAGCTTCAGTGGAAACAAAATCAATTGTTAGAGAAACTGTAACATCTTCCAAAGATGACGAATTTGTTCAAGTAAGTAGGAAAGAAACCAATAATCTAAGAAACACTGCCACAGGATTGCCAAGTAATTGGAACAGCCATGAAGAAAAATTAGAATGCAATTTGTCTATTAAACCAAAATCAATTACTGCTGAAGAAATTCGAACATCTGAAGATGACGCAGCAGTTTTTACCAACAATCAAGAAAAAGTTAAAGAGAGCGCATCAATTGCTAAAGAAGCTCCAATGAAAACAATATTAGTTGTGGAAGAAAGTTTATCAGCTCCAAAAGATGCCTATTCTGTTGAAATAAGTGCTGAAGAGGCGAATAATAAAAGAAAGACTGCTATAGATTGCAAGTCGCGTGTTGAAAAAACTTCAGGTAAAACAAAATCAATTGCTAAAGAGGGTACATCATCTCAAATAGAAGTCAAAACTGTTGAAGCAAGTGGAAAAGAAGACAATAATTTAGAAAACATAGCCACAAGATTACCGGATAATGAAAATAACAATGAAGAAAAATTAAAAGAGAGTGAAGAAGCTTCAATGGAAATAGAAATAATCGTTAAAGAAAGTCTTACATCTAACGAATGTAAAGTTGTTAAAGTTAGCGGAAAAGAAGCAAATAATGTAAGAATAACTGCCAGAGAATTAGCAGACAATGTTGAGAATAATAAAGAAGGAAAGTCGCCTGTTAAAAAAGTATCTCTGGAAACAAAATTATTTCTCGAAAAATGTCTACCATCTTCTAATGGTGACCAAGCTGTGCAGCTAGACGAAAAAGAAGCAAATTATATGAGAAACACTGCAGGATTGCCAGGCAATGTTGACAACAACCAAGAAAAATTAAAAGTGAGAATGGTACATGTTGAGGAAGCTTCAGTTGAAACAAAATTAACTGTTGAAGAAAGTCTAACATCTCCTAAAGATACCAAAAACATTGAAGAAAGTGTAAAAGATATAACCGATGTAAGAAATATTGCTGCTGAATTACCAGACAAGAGCAAGTCGTGTGTTGAGGAAACTTCAGTTGAAATAAAATCAGTTGTTGAAAAAATTCTAACATCTTCAAAAGATGTCCAAACTGTTAAAGTAAGCGGAAAACAACCAAATAATGTAAAACCAACTGCCGTCGATTGCCAGCTGAATGCTGAAAAACCTTCAGTGGAAACAAAATCAATTGAAGAAGAAAGTTTAGATAAAACTCAAACTGCAGTAAATATGGAACTGTCAATACCAATTTCCACAGATAATGCACTCTCAAAAGACGACTTTCAACCTGTTCAAACTAAAGAGCAAAACCTAATTTCGTCTTTAAAGTCAATTGTTACGTCCTTTTTAACAAAAACTTCAAATAATTCAGAAATAAAAACTCTATGTAGATTAAAGAATGTTGAGGTTTTACGGAGTAAAGAGCCCAATTCTTCATTATTTGTGAGGACAGAAGAACAGTCTAACGAAGAAAAATCAGAGAAAAACCCAAATCTTGTAAAAATCACTGACCCAGAAATATTAAGAAATTTAATAAACAATGAAGAAAAAGCTGAAGACAGCCAGCTAGAATTATCCGAAAATACACACACTGTTGAAGGAAGTAAAAAAGATTTAACTGCTCCAAGAATTACGCACCAAAAAGAAGAAGACTTAAAAGAGAGCAATACGCACATTAAAAAACCTTCAGTGGAAACAAAAGCAGTTGATGCAGAAAATTTGAATGAAATCAAAACTACAGAAAATATTAAAGTACCTAAACAAGTTGCCTTGGACGATTCACTAAACAAAGACGTCCTTCAACCTCTTCAAACAATAGAAAAAAACTTAATTTCAAAAGTTACATCTCCTTTAGGAATATTAGATACTACTTGCAGGTTTCTACATCTGCCGGAACATAAAACAAATACTTTGGCTCGTAAACCAACTACGGATGAAAATAAACAAAATATTACAGATTCCACTGCCAAGGAGAAAACAAACCTTAATTGTTGCAATGCATTTATACCGAAACTTATATCAACCGATATTACAAATAATAAAATAAAAACTATAGATTCTTTTAGTTCTCCCCATACCACTAAATTATATGACGAACTATCTCCATCAATTACTTTAACAAAAGATAATAACAATGAAACAGCCATACTTGTACCATGTAAATCAGTAACACTTAAAGCGCACGTAGATGAGGCTGAGGAAACAACAGTATATAATACAAACTATGAGACAAAGAAAAAAACATTTTTAAATGAAGATTCTAAGGGATATTGTTCAGAAACAAGTTCCCATGACAATAAAAATCGCAAGACTGAAACACATGTTCCTCAAACTTCTCAAAAAGCTGTGATAGAGGGTTCCAAGAATATAAATCTAGAACAGAAGTCGCTTGGTTCTGAAGAACTTAAAGGAAACAACTGTATTACAGACACAAATATTTTTGATATACGTTCGGAAAAAGAAATTATTGGAAGTAATACTGAAACAAGTGTTGCGGGAGCCTCGACTGTGGTCAACTTAGATGCTATAGAAAAATCTTCTTCTAAAGAAACAATTGAAAAATTGACATCAACTATTAATAAAGTTATTGAAACAGATACGCATATTGCGAAAAATTTACATAAAACATTAACAGCACAAAGTTTAACAAATAATGCTAACATCTCTCTAAAGTCATGCAATTTAGAAACCGCTTCGAAATCAATTAAAGAAGTTGATAATGCAGCGTTAAAAATAAAGGTTTTGCAGCAAAATGAAAAACTTTTAATAAAAAATACAAAACACGATGATGAGCAAACACAACCAGTTGTAATTAAAATTACTTCAGATAAAGACGTAAACTCCAAAAAATCAAATATTTTAAAGGATTCTCAACTTAACACAGGAGGATTTACTAAAATTGATAGTAAATCATCTCACCAGCATTCTACTGTTACTTTAGGAAATGAATCTGAGTTCATAAATCAGGAAGTTGAAACTACATCCAATGATCAATTGGTCAATAATATTAGTACTTTGACAACTACGACGGAGACAAAAGATTTACATGAAAAGCCTTCCAAATTAATTAAAACTCAACCTTGTAATAAGACTTTCAACCCTGCAGAGGCAATAAAGATTTGTGGAGATCAACTCGAGGTTGTGTTAACACCCATTAAAAGTTTGCCTACCCAAACTACGAAACTAAATGAAAAAGAAATCGAAAATTCCAGTTCAAAAAATACTTTAACAGCTTTCGAAAATGAAAAACAAACTCAAATCAAAAAATCTAACATTAAATCTTCTCTAAAATTAACCGAACAAAACCAACATAATGTTCAACAAAAACAAATTAGTGATTTCGAAGGTTTAATACAGAGTTCAGTGATTTTCAAAAATAAAGACGAAAATCAATATGTTGTCATTAACGAACAAACTGACAACGACGAGCCTAATAAAAGTATTACCGTTCTAGATAAAAGCGTAGAAGTTGTAAAAAAATTGAAATTTTTAGAATCGCAATCAGCAAATATGTTCGAAAATGTAAATCAAAGTCAATATAATTCTGTTCAAGTGGCAAAAGATTTTACTGCACCCACAATTTCTTCTAAACTTCCAGCACCTTCTTTTAAGGACCCATTAACTTTTACTAGAAACAAAAAGATGAAAGCTTCCATTAAACCTAAAAAGGTAAAAGAAAAAATTCAGAAAACATCAGCCAGATCTTTCGAAGTGACATCTGAATTTTCGAAAAATCTAAATGACGGTTCAGAGCCACATGTTTTTAAGAATGAAAGTAAACTGATGCCTCAAGTATCAAAAACAGAAAATGCTAATATAAAAACTTATAGCAAATGTGCTTTGGAAACAAATAAATATGAAGAGATTCCAGGTAGTTTCAATATTTCAACTGCTACTATTCAAACAACAGTTCAAACGCAAGAAGCCGTAGGAAATCTTAATGTTACGGGTGGCCTCCATAATGACGTAAACAATGGGACAGTATCATATCCATACGAACAAATCTTAGTTTACACTCCTTTGCAAAATCAATTTATTACAAACAAAGAAAATTCATTGGAAGGAGTTATCATGTCAAAAGATATAATTATTAAAAGCAATACAGAGCAAAGTTGCAATGAAAACTTAAGCATTGTTCCAATTAAAGCTATTAACCCAGTAGAAAGTTTATCTTTGGTAAAACCGCAATATATTCCAAACGAAATAAAAAGCTCAAATCAAACTTTAAAGGAAAACGAACTTAATTCTTTCAATCTTTCGCCACAAATAACGCAAAATGCTAACTCTAAAACATATCAATGTTATGAAATGTTGCCTAAACCAAATTTAGATATTGAGAACACAAGTGCTACAGAATCAAATAAAAGTAAGTTTTTCAAAAAAATTATTACCAAGGAAATAAATATAGAAGGAGAAATAGTTGAAGTTGTTAAACACATTCCATGTTTAAATGAAACCCAAGTTATTACCGAAAGTACTGACAAGAACAAACAAACCATTGAACCATTTGTTAATGTAGGATCTTCCGCAAAAGATGAAGAAATTGAATCAAATAGACACAGTTCCAATGATAAATGCTTACAAGTTCCTTTAACTCAGACAAATATCGTAAGTAACGAAAATAACTCGTTACATAGTCTCGACGTTCAATATCAGAAAACACAACAACACCAAGAACAAGCTGTTGCTGTGGAAAAAGAGGTCTTATCTACAATTTCTTTAGCGATACCGGATACGTACAATACTATTCCCGCACTACCCTCGATTTCTAACACTTTTCCTACACCTTCAAATTTTAGTGGTATATTTTCAAAAAAGCCTTCATCTACTGCCACAGCTGAAGATGAGATTATTAAGTCCAAGAAAAAATGCCAACCCATTAGCGTCAAACGCAAAGCATATATTCTACCAGCTGCAAGTGTTCTATGTAATGTTGACAATTTAGAAAATGCTACAAATCCAAACAAGAAATTACATTGGGAATTGTTAAATAATGAAAACGACATGACCGAAATTGAAGACGATGCCGATATTGATGCAACAGATGACGAACAGATAAAAATTAAAGATGAACCATTAGAAAATGTTTCGAGTTCATCAAAGCAATCTAACTTGCAGAAAAGACTTACTTATCAGTCTTCGCCTTCTGAAACGGAGATACACACAGAAGATGAATCTCTTTCAAATGAAGTAAGACAACGAACTGTAAAATGCCAAAAAATAAAAGCAAAGATTCACAAAATCAAACTTAACAAACATAAATTGCTTAAAAATGTTGCAGTTAGACCTGCATCCTCTGGAACGCACAGTGTTGATACTTTCGCAGATAATGACCTTTTGATGCAGAAGCCATTTTCAATTGGGATGCCTAAGAGACCAGTTGGTAGACCTAGAAAATTGGATAAGAAAGCTAGAAATAACAATAAAGAATTAACATTGTGTCATAAGAAAAGAGGACGTAAACCTAAAACAAATATGGAAAATAATAATACGCAACAGGAGTTTCCAAGGAGTACTTCCGCTACTGGAAATAATTGTGAAGAGAATACTGCCGAATCTGTGGTGGGTAAAAATCCATTAGAAAACATGAATAACGTGGAAAGTTCCTTAAAAATCTTGTCAACATCCGTCGAAAAACTGGAAATATGTGATGGGTCGTGCAATTCAAGAGGTTAGTGAATTTATTTACTTGTTCAATTTAAAATTCCCCCATGTTACGCCTCGTAGTCATATGCCCTTATAGGCCATTCAGAAAACAGCAAAATATTTTAAAATAAAAACTGACAATGGCAGACGTTTTACATCTTGTAGATTAAAGATAAATTTAAAAAGCAAAACAAAAAATCTCACGGTTTTAATTTACTATTAGGTATGTGATGAAAATCGATTGATTTGAAAACGAGTCGTTTGGCGATATATTTTAAACAATAATAAAGAGGTTTCCCCAAAGTAATTGTAGGAATTGAATGGAAAGGTAGAGAAAACTATATTGGACGTGTTTTAAACACGAAAATAGTAATATCAGCACCATTCTCGGTTTTAGATCGTTTCGATTTCGATTTCGAAATCGATTTCTATCACATACCTGTATGTTAAGACCATCTACAATACTAAAATCTGCAGTAGATGTTGTAAGTGTGAAACATCTTGCCTGTTTGGCGCCATAATGTTTTTGCTATTTCGATAATCTTACAACACAGAAGAAAATATTGCTTACATTTAGGGCCATAATTACAACTTGCCGTTAGTTGAAGGCAGGATTTTGTCCCACGAATAGATGGCTTTGCATTGTAAAATCTTATTACTTTTGTATCCATTAAATATTTTCCTTATTATTAATAATAACAACAAGTAAGATTGCTTTATTCGAATTTTTTATGCTCTTCACAAAAAAAAAAGAAAACGATTTCCAGAAAAAGATTCTGTTCTGAAAGGACCCATCAAATCGGAGTGTACAATTTCCAACGAATTCGTTGCACGATGACCAATATCGTTAAACGATGCTCGCGTTTGCTTACCCTTTATGCAACTTCACATTTTTGATCAAAAGCGGCATTATTGTAGTGTATACTACCAGCTGCACTCAATACCTTCATAAGGTTCAAATCACAAATATGCCCAAGTCTTCTGTGCCACAATTCAAAGTCTTCCACAGCAACCAACGCCTTTTTAGATTCTGCAAAATTCACTTCAGAATTTAATTTATACAAACCATTGCATGGTACTGCTGTTGCTATTAATTCTCCACTTGAATTAAGAATTTTACAATTATCACCTTCAAAAATTATCTTGGCACCTTTTGAAGACATTTGCCTCACGGACAGTAAATTTACTGACATCTTAGGAACATATTCAACATTTCTTAAAATTGCATTTGTTTCTTTGTAACCGGAATTTAAAACAATATTGACATCTCCCGCACATTTAACTTCCATTTTATCATTATTCGCCACTACCACATGTTTATTTTCAACCTTCTTAGTGTTGCGCAAGATACTTTTTATATTTGTCATGTGGGAAGACGCCCCTGAGTCGATGTACCACTCAACAGCATTTTTGTTGTTTTGAGTCGTGAGAAAACAAGTTGAAAATAAGGAAGTTGATAACGAACTTTTTTCTTCTCCACTTTTCTTTTTGGCCGCGTTTGGTTTTGTTTTCTGCAAACAATTTTTTGCTATATGCCCTTCTCTTTTGCATGCATAGCATTTAGGCTTACGGGTGTTTTGTTTCTTGTTAGAAACCAAGGCCTCCACCCTTACGCAATCAAATTTTGCATCCTGGAGCAGCAAATTCTTGACCATGTCAACACTTAACTTGGATTTAGAATTCTCCACTGTCATCACAAAAGATGAAAATTCGTCAGGCAAACCAGCCAGCATAAGTGATGCAACAATTTCATCATCTATTTTCAAGACACTTTGTTGAACTTTCAGCGACATCATTATCACATCACATTCCTGAACACTACAAAAGTCCGATAACTTCAGCCTGACCAAACGGTTAAGAAGCTCAACCTTTCTGGTTAAACCAGTGTCTTCGAAAGCGTTTAAAAGAGCATCCCAGGCCTGTTTTGCAGTGTCCGCCGTTGCAATATAAGCAAAGTTTGATGGTTCAATCATTAGTGTTATTTCTGCTAGAGCAAGTTCGTTTTTCTCTACATCGTTGACCGTAGGAGGTTCACCTATTCCTACATCCACCATTTGCCAACAGCCCTTCAATACCAAATATGACTTTGCATTACGCTTCCATACATCGAAGTTTTCCCGGTCGCGTAACTTATCAAACGGGAACGACAAACTATTTGAAGCCATTGTATCGCAATTATGGATTACCGTCAACTTAAAAAACGAATTTACGATTTGTTAAACTTTTTAATTTATTCTTTTCAATTTTCGCGCTGCGTAGCAATGAGGCCCATAACCTATTGTGTTTAGAATTAGAAAAGAACTAATTGTTTTATTCAAATATCGGAAAAAACTACATTTCATATTGACAGAAAGTTATCGACTACTTTGTATAAATAAATTATTCAAGTATTTACAACATTTTTCAATAAAGAAAAAAATCGGTTCAGAAATGATTGTGTTCTGCGGGCACAAACATAAAAAATCAACATTCAAACGAATTGACAATTTCCTTTCTATTTTTCGTCGGTTTTTTTTATTTACAAATACCTACAATTCCCTTTTACGACATTCAAAATACTTATAACAAAATGTTCTGAATGTTGTGGAAAATTTTCAAGTGTAACTTATTAACAATTTTTGTACAACTATAGGATACAAAGAAACATGGCCTAAACTTCAAACGGGTGAATTCTACAAATAGCAGTATCTTAAAGACCTCTAAAGAGTTAAACTAAAATTTGAAACATTAACTACGTTTATCTCAGTTCGAGTTTTTTCTTCGAGATAAGATTTTCAGCAGCAAATGCTTGATCGATATGTTGTTAAAAATCATAGTAAATCAAATCGTGTATTTTATATAATAACAAAGTGACAACTGCTACTTTACACTTACTTACTTGTTGTTTTTATTGTATTGATGTTTGTTTAATTTAAAAAAATTAAAAAGAGAAATTATAAAACTATTTTTTAGTTTGTGTAGGGAAAGATTTGTGTTCTTTACTTTTAAAGATACCAGTCGTGTCAGTTCCATTATAAAATACATAGAATTATGAAACGAGAAAATAAATAAATAATATGATGATGTTCTTACAATTTCAGATTCCTTAAAACAAGCAAAATCTTGCCAAACTCAAATTGAAGAAACTGCAAAAAAAGATGATTCTCTAATTTATCAGAAGGAAAATACTCCAACTGCTACAAACGCCGCAGGGGAAGAAGAAGAAAATAATGAGCTAACAAGTGAGAAGAAGAAATTTTTAAAACAAAACAGTATCACACCCAGTTCCATTTTAGAAAATAAACAAAATAATTATATAAATTTAAATAGTAAAAATGATGAGGACAAAGCTTGTGTGTCTGCAGATCAGTCTGAACAGCTATCTCTGACATATAAAATAATAGACAACAACGTTGTATCATCAACAACTGACACTCATAAAAATGACACTCAAGATCATGAAGTATCTTTAGGAAATGGTGAAGTTAGTGAGAATTGTCCTTTAAGTAGAAGTGATGGCGAGATACCTCTATTAAAAAAGATATGTAAATCGAAATCTGTTAAAGATAAAGTGACGACTGTTATATCTTTACAAGACAATGGTATAAAAGTCCAACCCCCAAAGATTCATTTATCATCATACCGTATACCTAAAATTAAAAAAAATGTTGAAGATGGCATAGATAAGTCTTTGAACTTGGAAACGTATGTAGAATTGAACAGTCAAGTTGACAGACAACATTTAGATAAACATGCTCAAAGAAAAGAAAAAGAGAAAGAATCCTCGGATGTAATTAAAAAAATTTTAAATAATGAAAAAGTCAATAACCCAGAAAAGAAATCCCCGATAGAAGCTAAACTCGACACAAATACTGAATTAAGTAATATAGAAAAAGGACTAGAAGAAGTTCAACAGCCAAAAACTCAAATTTTAGGAAAAGACGACTGCGAAAGTTCTGCTAGTAATTATGCTGTGAAATTCGACGACAAAACGAAGGCTGGCAAAAGGACATTGTTTAGTCCAGATCTGTATGATGCCCGTGACACAAGAGAAAATGTTGAAAAGGAACGCCCAGAAAACTCTTACGAGCAAAGTGAGTGTCTGAGTATAATACATAAAGCAAATCCAGGGAAACTGCAAGAACCTGAAACAAAGTTCTCTGACTGTGAAGTTATTTCTTCTTATAACTCTGCAGAACCTCGCAATACCCCGATGTATGTGCATAGAAAAATATTTGATTCTAGCTGTGGTGAATATAACG
The DNA here is from genome assembly GCA_937654795.1 of Cistogaster globosa. Lineage (NCBI taxonomy): Eukaryota > Metazoa > Arthropoda > Insecta > Diptera > Tachinidae > Cistogaster > Cistogaster globosa. The sequence continues at coordinate 27,524,542 of OW569407.1, forward strand.
ATGATGATAAAAAAACACGATCAATAAAATTTAAAACTAATTTTGAAGATCGGTTAAAAGAACAACCGACCGCTATTGTTTTAAATAATCCTGAAATTAAAATATCTTGCGGAGACCAGAAAAAAGCTTTGTATAATGAAAAGGTTACTTGTACAGTAACTGAGACAGAGAGAAATAAAACAGACAGAAGCTGTAAAGCATTTGACAGTTCTAAGGATTCTTCAGAGCACCAGAGTAATAATTTGAAATTAAATGAAATGAAAGATAAAGATTCACTAAAAGCCATTAAATCATTCAAAATGCGCAAGAAATCAACTTTAAAAATAATCTCACCCGATCTAGAAAAAGTAAGCAACAATTCTTGCACTCGAGTTAGTCTTCGGGAATGCGGCAAAAATGAGGAAAACCACGTTACGGGATTGCCAAGTAATAAAGATGGAAATAAAAGCATAGGAAGTCCGTCGCTCTCAAACCAGAATCTTAAAGAAACAGATGATAAAAGAAAATCAATAGTTTCAGTTAAATTACGTAGAAAATCCGTGTGTGTAGAAAGGAATTCATTCTATAATGATGAACACGCAGAGGGTACAACTGAGTTAAAAAAATTGAAAATAGTATTAAAGAAAAACCCTGAAAAATCTATTCTTGACAAGAATATTCAACAAAATGTGGAACCAGGTTCTGATATTTTGATTGTGTCCAGCCAACAAACTTCCATTGTAACACGAAGGAAATCCGCAAATCTTTTAAATTCCAATATCGTCGATAAAGACTCACAAGATATACAAGATCCTAAAAATGACAAAAATTCGGAAGATAGTGTTAACACTAAAAACAGCCAACAACTGGATAAAGTCTCTGATTCGATACAGACAAATCGTATAATAACCCGCAGAAAATCTACAAGTAAAAGACGAAATTTGAATATCAGTAACAAGGATGATAATGTCTTAAACTGCCAAAAGGATCAAATATATTCTGGAGAATCTAAACAAAAAGCACATAAGAATACGAAAACATTAAGATTTGAAATTGACAAGAATCTACAAACAGAAACTGTAAATAAGGAAGAGATTATAGATTCTAAAATCATTAAACTTAATTCGCAAAATAATGAGCAAAATGAAACAGATGTAGGAGAATTATGTAAAATAACAGAAGTATTAAAGAAAAGTCCTTTAGAGAACGCAAAATTAGTTTCATCTGATGATATTACAAAAGAAGAAGAAAATAAAATGCAAAAAGGTCAGCACCAAAATTTTGTTTCTCGTAGCAAGAAAGATGATAAAAGCATTTTAAATAAACACGACACACAGAATCAAGATGAGGTTAAAGATAAATTGGGACAAAACACTGCCGACACATCAAATAATTTAAGCAATAGTCACTACATAAAGGTGGATTCCAATTCAACATCTGCGTTGACACAACAAACAGACCTTACAATACATAGAAAATCTACAACAATTCCATCACAATTACCAAAACCATGCAGTAGTGATCACAAAAACTCTTTCAGTCAAAAATCAGAAAAGGATACAAATGAACAAAAATCATGTCAACAAAAATTAAGGGAAAAAATTGAGTTTGACTCAAAACTGGAAAATAATTATCATAGGGAAATTGATTCTGATTCTTCCATAATATTAACACAACAAAATGCCATTCAAGTACGGCGAAAGTCAACAAATCAACGAAGAATTTTTGACTCAAGCAGTGAAGACGATGAACCTCTTGCTAAGAAACCAACTGTGATACCAATAGATGTCCCGACTACTTTATCAATAGAAGCAAAACCAAAGCAACGTAAAAGACGTGTTGTTAAGGTTTTAAGTACATCAATAAAGACTACACCGAATGAAAGACATACTTCACCATTAAGAGCCAGTAACCCCTCACCTCTCGAATCACCCACACTAAATCATCCAATCTTCAATAGAGAAGTCTCGATACAAAGTACTGAATTTGTTGCTTCTCTGCCCAGAACACCAAACCAACAAGACGATAGTAAATTTAAGGAAATCGATTCAAAATTACATGAAATCTTTCAATCGCCACAATATTCTGTCGACTATAAAAATTCACAAAGTTTAGTGGCTTCTCATGCAACGATATTATCACCGCCCTTAAGCGGCTCCCAATCTCATATTACTATAGATGAAACATTCGATTTTGATCGTGAAAATAATCCAGGTTCGTTAAATATATCCCAGGTAAATGAGACGTCAGAATCTTTAGGTGATTTAGCACCGATGCTTAATAACAGTGAAATCAAACATTTATCTTTGGGTTCCGCCGAATATCGTTTTGAAAAAGTTTCCGACAACGTTATCAATTTGTTTATATCACGTAAACGAAAACGCAAGCGTAACACTTAAAGGTATTTAATTTAACTAAGTTTAAGTATACAACTTTAAATAAAGTTTTTTATATTAAGAATTTTCAACTGATTTGTAGAAAAAATCGCCAGTTGCAAAATTATCATTCTCTTAAGTAGCAAAATAAGAATAAGATTTTGTTGATTTTTTTCACCTTGTTTTTAACGAAAAAAAAAAATAATTTTGAATATTTTTTTTCTATTTGTTTATTCACCTTTTTTTTGTAAAAATAAACAACAATGTAAATAAAGTTATTTTTTAATTAAAATATAAAAAAATGTTGTGGTTAATTTAAGAAGCACTTCATGGAAATAGAAAAATGATTGATCAAAAACAAAAAGAAACAAGTAAGAGTTTTATATTCGGTAAATCTAGTTAAGTAAAGTAACTCCAATCAGAAAAAGAAATATTGGGGTGACAAAGAATAAAAAATAAAAAGAAAACAATTAAATACTATATAAAACTTTACATAATGATGTTATCGGCTTTTAATAAGTTAAGCATTTTTAAAAACTTTTTATATTTTCTGAAAGATCTCTTCTTCAAAAGCTTTTAAATTATACCCTCATGCTGGTATAATAAAAAATATGGTGCACAATCGCCCATAACTCGAAAAATATGGGCGAGCGCTAAATTTTTAACTTAATTTTTTTTCTAATTTTCTATCGCCCTATATATTTGTTTTTTTTTTTGCTGATTGAAGTTATTTAATTGTTTAAAATGACACAGACAAAAGAGGCAGGCATGGTATTTTGCCCATTGCTCCAAGGGTCACGGACCGATCTTGCTGAGTTTTATTAGCAAAATTTTCGAAACGATGTGTGACCGATTGGCGTATTTAAATTTTCTGTAGGTCATCTAGTGCCTGGGCAAATTTGATTTCAACAATAACGCGGATGGACAGACGGACATCGCTATGCATAAGACTTTACGGGTCGGAAATGGATATTGTAGAAATAACAAACACAATCTTCTGTACACCAAACAAGCTTCTGAACCAATGTCTTAACATTTCTCTAAGGCTACGATGAGATTTTAAACTTATGGTCTTTTATTTACCAAAGAGGCTTCTTCAATAATCTTCTTTAGGAGTCCAGCGAGATTTGAACCCATGATCTTGTGTTTACCAAACAGATGCCTTAACCAACATGGATACTAAATTGTTATATTGTTTCTTTTATAAGACTCTGACAGGGTTTGAAACTAACAATCTTCTGTTTACCAAAAACGCCGTCATAAATTAGTCGACATCTCTTCCGAAAGGCAAATATCCCTGTTTGAATTACGCTATGTTCATTCGGAAGATAGTAAGTAATTAAATTAAAGTCTCACATTTATGCTTAGTTTATTTAAGAAGACACCAGATCCGACAACATAATTTGCTTTATATGATCTCCTTACTAAGCATACTACCTATTTCCGAACACCATTCGAGCACAACTCTCATCATATTCTATTTTTAAGATTCTTGACCACGGAGCTCTCCCGTAACAAGGGTTTTCAGCTCTATTGACTTACTGGAGCATCTTATCAATTTCGGATATAATTTCACAGTTTGATTGTGTTTATAATAGAATATGCTTTTATGAAATCAGCGAACTTAACGTCAGTACCATCTTCTTTGTGTGTACTTAACGTTTTTCCCAAATTTTCGCAATCGATTGAGTAGTGAAGACCACAAAGCATTATTTCTGTGGAAGAAACTTAATGTAGAGATGTTTTCATCCATTTAATTATAAAAAATATACACTCCATTTATGCTCTTTCCATAATCTGGAGCCTTCTTGTCACTTTCAATATCAGAGTGTTCAAATTGAATCCAACACTCACTACATCCTCTATCCTCGTTTCCATAAACTTATTACTTAATTCTATCACAATGTTTTGCATAAGTAGTAGATCAAACATGTCTTATTAAAAATTTTAAGTTAAATTTTCCAGGAACAGGGCATATGGATAATTTTCGTGACCAGCAGTAAAACCCTAATTAATTACTTTTACAACAAACAAAATGATTCATTCACTTACACTGTCTTTATAATTATAAATCAAGCTGTACAAAACGATTTGTATGACTTACAAACGGCAAAAGAAACGAATATACATAAATATTTTTTTTTTTGATTTTACGTCATTATTAATATTCTACATAGAAATACATATATACAATGTAGAAGAAGCAAAAATTTAATTTTTTACTGACAAATTTAATTAAATATTTTTTTCGTAGGCATTTAAATGCTGGGAGAGTCTTTATTAGTGTTTTGCATGTAAGAGATGAAATTGTGAAGAGTATATTTCAGCATTGACTGTGATCGTTATTAAAGTATAGCAACAATTCGATTTAAATTACTAATTGAATAACGTAATATTAAAAGAATAACAGTGAAGTCTACAAAAAACAAGTTAATTTAAAAATTTTGTTTTCTCTCGCAACATTTATAATCCGAGCAAAATGTTAAATAAAATAATATTTTCAATGGGGTAAGTTCACAGCTTTATAAAATGATTAAATATAGCAGTTATTTCACTAGAAAATAACGGTAGATAGAAAATAGCAATTCAAGATGTTCTTATTTTCCATCGTTCTAATTTTGACGTAAACTTCATCATCATCTTTATCATATCAGTCTGTCTGTTTTTTTAAATTTAAATGAACCAATAAGATAATGTGATAAATAGTTATGATTTCGAAAAAGAAAATCGGCAACGAATTAATTTCATTATATTGTGTAGCATTTCATACAGGTAGGCGATTAAAAGCACAAGTCAAAGTGTGCATTAAAATGTTTGCTGATTATTCCGTTAATGTCCCAGAGTGGCGCCGCCATTAAGTCGAGAATTGAACCTCATGAAACAACCGGGAGATAACACGGAATTAGTCGTAACTGTTTCAAATAAAAAGCTATTTTTAAGAATGTAAAATTTGTTTGGCAGGTAATATCTTTTGGGCGAAGCTCAACATTATTGTGTAAAGTGTTGAAAACTTTAAAACAATAATTTAATAAAAGACAGTTTACTTAAATACAGCATTTAACACTTTTGAAATTGTTGGTAAGTTTTAAGGGGCGGAAACTTTAGCGTGATTGTTAAAAAAAGAATCATGCTGAAGCCATCATTCAATAGCACTACATCTTCAAAAAAGAGGCTGATAAAGCAGTGAATGTAACTAGTTCTATATCGCGCCATGATAAAAGAGTTCTTTTACTTAAATTGCACGATATTGATGAAAAGGATATTAGGTGTCAATAGGAAGGAACCACATGCTATTGAGTCGAATAAATTTTGTATTCCTTAAATTTTTCGCATTTAATTTCTGATACATCACTCAATTTTCTCATTCTTTAAAAAGCCATAAACTTTCCGAAAAATTCGCTAGTTACGTTAATGCATTAAATGTATAGATAAATATCTGTTTAGGACACCTCGTTTAGGCGATCACAATTGAGCTGCATCATGTGATTAAAGACTATCAGATTTCTATGTCTACAATCCAAATGCATTGAAGAAACAGATTTAACGCTGTGTAATTCCAATTTATTCACATTTATGAAAAAGGCTTCAAAAAAACCCTGCAAAAATTTTATATTAGAAAAAATATTTGAAAAAAATCAATATCAAAAGTACATACTTATGTGTTTTTCATTAAAGATCTAGATTTCACAAAAAAAAAAAAATAAAAAAAAAAATAATAAAAATTAATTTCACTTAAAATCAAGAAATTTAAAATCAAAACTTTACCAACAAAAAAAAAAAAAAAACACAAAATTAACGAAAAGAAATTTCTTGTTTAAGCAAACATTTTAAATTCACAAAAATCGAGAAAAACAAAGTACCAAAAAATGAATTTCACAACAAAAATAATTGTCATCAATAAATAAAATCCAAAAAAAAGTCAAATTCACAAAAAAACGTATTTTTACTAAAAATCTGAACACAAAAAAAGCGATTTTGGCATGAGGATATTATATTAGAGGATTATTTGAGATTAAATTTTAAAGCTGGGTATCATTCCTTTTCCAGGGATGGCGCTATGTGGTCTCAAAGTTGGGTACCTCGCACCTGAAAAATTTTCTAACGCTTGACGTTTCCCAAATTTTTGCCCGATTTTCAAAAAATTTTGGAACGTAAATAATAAAAGCAGCAAAGCATTTCTTTTCGTTAAATTTGTTTCTTTGAAGAATTTCTGAATTTTTTAAAAATTTCTTGATTTTAAGTGAAATTAATGTGCGGTTTCTGTTTCAAGCGATCAACTCGTCTGAAAAGTTTGTAAGAAAACCACTCAGTTTTTTAAGTTATTCCTATACAAGTTTTCAGACGAGTTGATCGCTTTAAATCACATGATTTAGCTCGATTGTGATCGCTTAAACGAGATGCCCTAAACAGAAATTGTTTTTTGTTACACATTTAATGCATCAGCGTAACTACCAAATTTTTTTGTAAGGCTTATGGCTTTTTAAAGAATAAGAAAATTGAGTGAGGTATCAGAAATTCAATGCAAAAAAATTGAAGGCAGGAAAAATTTTTTTTTGGGTGACTCAACGGCATGTGGTTCCTTCCTATTGACACCCTATATCATTTTCATCAATACTGCACAATTTAAGCAGAAGGACCCTTTTATCATGGTACGATACAGAACTAGTTACAGTGAAGATGTAGTGCTTTTAATGATGCCTTCAGCATGATTCTTTTTATTTAATTTTATTTAATCACGCTAAAATTTCCGCCTCTTAAAATTTACTAACAATTCTGCTTTGCTCATGTTAATTTTTAGGTCAATCGGCCTAGATAATAGTTGAGTTATTTCCAAAATATTTGGATTCTGCCCCACTGTGCGCTGCCACGACGAACAAAGACCGATATTGCTGATTTTCAATAGCAAAATTTTCAAAACTATGCCTGATCGATTGTCATTATTCAAAACTCAGCATTTATAATGTTAAGTTGGAAATTAACTTCTATTTATGCTTAAAAAAATATATAAATAACTTTTGGTTTTATCTAAAAACTCAAAAATTTGACATAATTTTTTTTGTAATATATTATCAATTTTTAGCCGAGGAAAAAGACAATTTTCTGTAAAGAAATTGTTGAAAAGACGTTCTTAGGCTGGCAATGGTAAGCAATAACCTTGGTTACAACCTCTAACGGAGCGGCCACTGGCTCAATTAATTGGTTTTAAAACGAGCTATTACATGATTCTTGTAATTTTTTTAAGTAAATCACATCCAACACATTTAGTCAGACCTTACTGTAGTTTAGTGAGTACCTTAGACTGCAAATAGAATAGAATATATTTTAATATTTTTTTGCAAAGAGCATTTTAGTTGTTACGTGCTCGTTCAACGGATTTAAAGTGCTTTCGTGCTGGGCGTTAAAACGCCGCAGTTAAAAGCTAAAATATTTTTTAAATTTAACAATCTTTTCTCCAATAGTTTTCATTTTGGATTAAAGTGTTAATCATAAAAAACAAAAGTGTTAACAGTTTGCCAACAATTTGAGGTACAAATATTTTTGTAAAAAAAAACTTTTTTTATCTATTGCATAAAATTAGTTCAAATATATAAAGGCTGTTTGTTAATTTGGGGATCATCATAAAAAAAATTGGATGACCATAAAGTGAAATCTCGACTATTTATAGAAAGACTTGGTTCTGTGAAAATTTAATTTTATTATGATTTTCTGTTTTCTTATTTTTCGAGTACACAACATTTAAGTACGAGAGCAAAAGAGAAATGGGAAATTTTGAAAAAAACACTGAAAAAAATACGAAAAAAAATATTTTTAATATTAACATTTGTTTTTTGCTTGATTTATTTAAGAGAGTGAGAGCATCTTTGCAAGTTTTGTTTTGATCTCAAAATGAAAGTGAAATGAAATAAAAAAATAACTTAATAAAAATTTAATAAAATATTTTTGGCGGCAACATTTTTTCTCATAATTAAAAATATTTTTTTATTAACTACAAAGAGAGAAAAAAATTCAATATTTATAGGAACTATTAAAAAGAATGCATATTTTATATATCCTTTACCTGCATGGAAATAAAAAAATGATTGATATAATATCATTAATTAACAAGGTTAAGCAAACGGCCGTGACATATATGTATGTATGTACACGCTAATACGAATGCACTTTATGATTAAATTATATAATAATTTAACTCAAAGCTTGTTGATTTTTAACCGAACTAAAAAAGAAGGATGATTCGACTTGATATCGCTTTTTTATTTGTGCCTCCATAAATCAGTCATTTCTAAATCGATTTTGAAAATTTTTTTATTTGGAAGATGATGCTCACAGATTGGTCCCGTTTTGAAAAAAGGTTCTTAATCTTAAAAATTAACATACATGTCTTTTACATGTATTATGAACCGCAAAGGGCACCACTTTTAAATTAAAAAAAAACTGCGTGTCACTATAGCCCTAAATGGCAAAAAGAAATACGAAAATAAATCTAACAACTAAAGGGTGTCCCGTCCCCATAGGTGAAGTAAATTGATCTTTTGAATCGTTAAACATAAACGCTTGCAAATTGGACAGAATGTAGACTGCTATGACCGTTATAGTAACAACTTTTAGTATTAACAATTATAAATTAAAGGCTACTCCAATAGTTTATTTAATTTGATGTACATATATGACCATACTTTGAAACAGTTGTAGACAGACTATAACAAGTATAAAATTTGGATTTGAAAATTAAAGGGTATCATAATAGTTGATGTTATTTGATGTGTGTGGTTGAGCTTTTGAATCGTTATAGATTGAATGCTGAGACTTAAAAGGGAGCTGTATTGCTAAGTCCGCTATAACAACAGGCTCATAAAAATTTAAAGGGTGTTTCCAAAATTAATATAATTTGTCATATATGGATGGTCGTATCTTTTAAATCATTATATACAAACACATGAAAATTAGACAGAAAGCCTACTACTTTGTTTGGTATAATAAAAAGCACAAATATCTTAAATAAATAATAAATAGAGCAGATCATATTTTCTTTAGGTAGAACACCTAAATCTAAAAATCCCACATGCAAATGACATTTTTTTATTTCATAAAATTTTTCATTCTGTGCAGTTTCCTCACAAAATACTTGTGTGCACCATTGATGAACACTTAAAAATATAAAAAGGGGAATTCCGTTACTACATTGGGTGAAAATAAGTTGTAAGCAAATTTGATTATTATTTTTGTCCTAATATTTGATACGCCATTTTGAGTTTTTTTAACTTAACATTAAATTCGTAATCAGAGACCCCAAAAATATCCCGTGCAACAAGTTTTAGGCGAATACAAAAAATTTTTGTTAAATTTTCCGCCGTATTGGATTTGCCATTTTAAATTTTCTGAAACTGACATCAGATTTGTAATCAGCGACCCTAAAAACCTTTTGTTACCTATATAGTTTTATTAAAATTTATTGAACCAATATGAAGTAAATAATTTTGTTAAACCAAATTTTTAGTTTGTTCCTGTTCGCTGCTGCTCTTAACGGATCGCTTCCTGGACGTATAATTATATGTCATTGTTGTTCGTTTGTCACGAATAACGCGAACAATGCTGGGAGATGTGGAATGCATTTATTCTGAGGCCAGGTCCATTCCTTGAAATGAACTTATCGCCCAATTTTTACTTGAATAAGTCAGTATATGCGATCGCCATTCTGTTCAAACCACACCTAGCTCGCATTATTTTAATCTCTATTTTTAAATATAAAATCATTGTTCGTAGTGGCCACCATCGTGTAAAACAAACATTTTCTCGATGTAGTGAAATCTGTAGAATCTATTGTGGATTAATTTTGTTCTATATGCGGCAATTTTATTTACTAAAAACCTGTTAAATCAAAAATGATATCAACACAATTTTGCTATAAAACAGTCTTCTAAAAATGACGAGACAAGGTACGCGCCAGCCACTATGGTTACATGACAAAAATCGTATTTACAATTGGTGGCATAAAATTATCTTCCCAAGTTCAATTTATATTCAGAATTTTTATTCTTATTTTATTTGCGTGAAGGTTTTTATCTCTTCTTTAGCATAGAACGTCATAAGTCCTTCAAAATTTGCTCCGGACTTTCTTCGTTACAATCAAGAAATACGCACTAGCTGTTACAATACCCATTTTGTTGAGAAGCTTTCTCGATCTGAAATATTTTATGAGGAAGCAAATAAACAGTTTTAAATTATTTTCTTAGAGACATCAGAGTTTTTGAACAATTTTGGTCAAATGCATCAATTAACAGTTTCCCATACCTCAGTCCAGGGATTTTGTTTGGTCCACTTTTATAAAAAAAAATTGAGTCTTACAATGGTCGTACTTGCTCTATTTAGTTCTAAATTAGCTTAGAGGTAAGCCCGTTTGAACTAAGTGTTTCAATGGCAGTTTAATCATTCTGAAAGAAAATTGTCTCCTAATGGTGCGGTAAGATTAGTCAAATATTTGATTAAAAATGTTTATTAAAACTTTCCTGACACGTATCATTACGAATGACGGTTACTTACTTAATACACACGACATATTACCTTTTATATTGAGCAGAATCTTATATTTCATAATAAGTGTTTGAAAAAGACAAAATTTTTTTTTTCAAAATTTAGTGATTACGTCAAATATTTGACTAATCTGACCATAACTTAAGCTATCTTGGGTAGTCACCGTTAAGATTAAATTTAAAACACCTCTAAAAAATTTTATTTGCCAAGTAAAAGATGGTGGCAGGTTTTTCTATTGACTACTACTACTCCCGAGTAAGCTTCTTCCAGAGCACAATAAATACAAACAATAATTTCTCTTTTCTAGTTCACCCGTATGACATTTGAATGTGTCGTTTCTACTCCATTTTGTAAACTAGAACAGAAGAAAACTTTCTGTCGAAATTATGCTTTCTGTTTAAAACACAGAAACAATTTTGAATAATTTTTAAATACGCCGATCGATCAGACATAGTTTGGAAAATTTTGCTATTGAAATTCACAAGATCGGTTCATGTCCTTCAAGGCAGCGGCCAAAACACCACGCCTACCTCTAATTTTTTCACATCGTTTGGAAAAATGAAGTAACTCCAATAAAAAAATAAATATATGAGATGATTGAGAATTAGAAAATAAGAAAAAAAACATCAAGTGAAAAAAATGGCGCTCGCCTATATTTCCGTGTTATGGGCATCTGAAATTTAAATTTTTTTTAAATATCTATATTGGTATCATCTTAAGGCTTTTGAAGAGATCTTTAAGGAAACATTAAAATTTTTTAAAATGGGTTAACATTAAAAATTAATGATATTTTTTTTGTAAAATTATGTGTAAAAATTTGTTTCTTATTTTTTTAATTTTCTATCACCCCAATATTTGTTATTTCATTGGAGTAACTTCACTAAACTACATTTAATAAGATGCTGAAGGGTATATAAGAAACGGTATAGCCTAATATAGAACTCTTACTTGTTTTTGTTTTATTTTTTATTGACTTTTCCCTCAACCAATAGCATACTAAATTGCTCGAAAATGTCGATGACAGCATTAGGTATCAGTACTGCGTTTATGGTGGGCTGCTGCGTAGCCGCACAAATTGCCCGACGAATAGCCAAAAATGTATTAAAGGAAGAAGGCATAGTACCCGTCCTAATTAATGAGGCTATAGCTGCAGCTGAATTATGTGCCTGCTGTTTTGAACTAATAATTGGTAAGTGAATTTAATACTTAATACAAATTTTATAATTAATTAAAATAATTGTATAATTTAGTGGCTGATAATTTTGGCGTAGCTGCTTATGCGGTGTTTCTTTTTTTACTTACCGTATGGTGGGGCAAAGTTTGGGGGGATGCTTCTGCTTGCCCCTATACCCATATGGAAGATTTATTAGATGGAAAAACTTCTCTCAAAGAAGTGGCTTTACGTACTTGGGCTGAATTAATGGGTGGCTGTTGTGTTTATCGTATTGTACAAGTATTCTGGTGGTTCGAATTTGCAGAAACTCATGCTGGTCGTGCTTTTGAAGAATGTAATGCAGATTTACAGGTATAAAAAATAAAAAAAAACACAAGTTTTACAATTTTTAAAGCATTTGCAAATTAAACATAACAGGTAAATCCATACGTAGGTGCAGTTATTGAAGGTTTTGCTACTCTTTTGTGTCGCTTGGCATCGAAAACGCTAAGCGAAAAGGATCCAAAATTTTGTAGCATAATTGATTCGTTTATCGGTACCAGTTTAGTGGTAGCTGGTAAGTTTACTTTACTAATCCACAAATACTAACCCCTTGTTAAATTTCACGCCTGCCTGGAACACTTGTATAGTTCTCAAATAAAGTTTACGCTTTTAATTATATGATGTTTTCAGCTTTTAATTTTTCCGGCGGTTATTTCAACCCTGTTCTGGCCACTGCCCTTAAATGGGGTTGTCGTGGTCACACGAACTTAGAACACATTATTGTTTATTGGATTGGTGCTTGTGTTGGTGCTGTAATTTCAGTACCATTATTTAGAGTGCACGCTGTACGCAAAGTCTTACTTGGAACGGAGAAGAAAAAGAAAGACTAAGGTAGCATATTTAAAGTTAATTTGTTCATTGTTGTTTATTATTTAGAAAAATGTTATTCTAATACTCAGTGTAATATATTTACTTAATTAGGTATTAATATGGAATCTGTATTTTATAGAAGAATGACAATAAATTAACAATATTTGTTGTATTTTTTAAGAAGTTGGTAAATTAATTTTAAAAGGAATTTTTTTAGATACAAATAGACAAACATACATACATACATTTCTACATTCATTCATACCCCGAAGGAAACATAGGGACAAGTGTCTCCAAGTCACCACTTTTGTCCACTATTAAGTTAAGTCTTTGACGACATTGTCTACATTTATATATTTGCCTTTGATGAAAAAAATATGTGCGGTGGCAGCAAATGACAACGGTTTGATGGTTTTCTTCTAGTCACTAGTACTGGTACTATTTCACTATTGACATTTCCTGCAGGGTACTTACAAAATAACTTATCGTCACCTTAATATAAAAAGGCCCTGACTAATTTTTTTTTAATTTGAGTTTAATACATATTAGTGAGGGCCTTTCTATATTAAGGTAACGTTATACAGCTTAATTTACAGAATGAAATATGAGTTATACATTATCTTAAAACAATAATTTTTAAAGGTAATTTTTAAGGTCTGGAGGCCTTTTTTCTGATAAATTTCTCATTTATACATCTATTTAACAGTTTATTTTAGTCTAAAATAGGCATCACAAATAACAAACAAACAAATTTAAATTAAACAAATTTGAACCAAAAAAAAAAAAAAAAAAATTACAATGAAAGAGAAATTCTACAATATAAAGAATTATACCAACGTAATCTTTTATTTAATCGAGTTTTATTTAACAAAAAATTAAATTAAAATTTATTTTCCAAGTTTTATTTTTTATTTAATAAATAAGAGTTAATTTCAAGTTCTATATTTTACTTGAAAAGTAACAATTATTTTTAAAGTTTTAATTTTTGATTAAAAAATAGCAGTTATTTTTTTAGTTTTATTTTTTATTTAAAAAATAAAAGTTAATAATTTATTTAATTTTTTGCTTAAAAAAATGTTATCCGCCCTAAAACTAATTATATGCTCAGTTAAAAAAAAAAAAAAAAAAAAAATTACAAATATTTTAATTAATTTCCAAGTAAACAATAACTTTAATTTATTTAAAATAAATAAATCTCGAAATTAACTGTTATTTTTCAATCAAAAAATTTAAAATCCGTACGATCTCTGGTCTAAAAACTTAAAAAAAAAATAAAAACATTCTTTTATGTTATATCTTTGCATAGTTAAAACGCGCTAAATTGGCGACGCTACACAGTAAAGTTCAGTCAAATATTTGACAAAAAAGTCGTAACCACTTAATTATGGAAGAAAATGTTTGTCCTTCTCAAATATTTATTAAGAAATATAAGATTCTACGCAATATAAAAGGTAAGATATCACATTTATTCAGGTCTGTGATAGAAATCGATTTCGAAATCGAAACGATCTAAAACCGAGAATGGTTCTGATTTGATTACTATTTTTGTGTTTTAAACATCTTCAATATAGTTTTTCATACCTTTTCATTCAATTTCTAAAATTACTTTGAGGTAACTTCTTTATAATTGCTTAAGATATATGTATACCAAAACTAATTGTTTTCAAATCGATCGATTCCCATCACATGGTAATAGTTATATCAAGGCATATTTATTTAACAGGTAAAAGCAGTTTTAAAACAACTACAACAATGTATTTTATTTTTGTAAAATATGTTTTCAGATGTCAAAATCAACTAACGCTGCACATAGGGACAAATAACCGAATTACGGCGAAAAAAATGGAATTTTATATATCGTTAAATGTAACTACTATTGCCTTTATACATATGTTCTTTTTAAGGCGCTTTCACACTATAATACTGAGTCGTATGATTTTCATTTAAATTTCTCGTATAAGAATGATTTAGATTTCGAAAAATCTAACGTATCATTACAAAAAGCTTTCACACTATCACACTTAAAACAGTTTATAATTTCTCTGTAGTAAGCAAACAGCTGTTCTAAAGAAAAACATATGTATTAGAGAAGTACGATGCCTGTATGAAAAACTTTAAGCTGCCGGCGGATACTAGCCGATTGGGAACAAGTGTAGAAAAGCTGTAACTCAGCGATTTTTATACAATTTTTAGTGTGTTTTTGGCAATACCGACACTTGAAAGTAAATTGTAGAGACCGTAGAAAGATTTAAACACTACATATTTAAAGCTTTCACTTAGCAAAAAACTCATTTGTTTTCCTAAACCGAGCGAAATTGTTAGGTTACTTATAAGAAAATTTGTAATTAATCGATGGATATGCTTGAAATTGTTTTTGTTTAACATACATATCTGCACTGAATGTTTCGTATTAGCACATCGTTAAAATTAGTTTGAAAATAAGAAAAACATTTACAGTTCTTAATTACCTCTAAAAATCTGGTTGGTATTTTTAAGTCGGCGCAAGACAAAAATCAACCGCGGATAAGCTATGATTATGCAGCAATTGGCTTCGGTCTCTAAAAAGCAGCTGTTTGCTTAAAAAAACTACCCTGATAATATGAAATGTCTTAGCTTTTAGAAAAATTTCAAAAAATAGAGAGAGCCATCGGTGTGTCAAATTTTACTTCTCAATCTATGAGATTTTACTTAAGATCGCTTTCACACTATAAGATTTTTCATATTATTTCGAATTTTTGACAAATCTTAATACTCAGTCTTATAGTGTGAAAGCGCCTTTACTAGCACTCAGTAAACTTATAAGTATTTATTTTTTAACGCATAACATAAGTCTGTACGTGCAAAGTATGTAAAGCATTGCTTTAGTATTTTTATTTTTTTTAGTACCTTTTAATAGTAGACTTAACATCATATTTGTATGTTTTCAAATAGGCATCCTCTTAATGACTGTCGCTATTTGAAGGTACTTTCTTTTATGTAATTTTCTTCCAAAAATTTTATCTGAGAACTGTTTATATTTATTAGTAAAATTTTGAATTTCGTAATTACCAGAATCTTTCTTATCTTAAAATATGTTTACAAAATGTTTATCATAAGGACTATATATATATTTTTTGTCTTAAAATAATGTTTGGGATTAAAACTAGTCATAATTTTTTTTGGTAAATATATATTTTTATCATAATATTTATCCCATGTATGATGATGAGTCTAAGTAACTTAACTAGCACGTGAAAAAGATAATAATACCTTGCACGCACGTACAGACTAAAGTAATGCGTAGAAAAATAAATACTTATAGGTTGTTTGCGCACTACCATATAAAACATATTAAGTGCAATATTGGTTACATTTAACAAGACTCCATTTTTGCCGTCATAATTCGGTTATTTGTCCCAATGTGCGCTTTAGAAAAAAATAAATATTATTATTATTAAATTTAATCATTTTACAGAACTAACATGCGATGAAGGAAAATACGTATAGAAGCCATTATGAATGTGATTTCGCGGATAGGGAGCAGTAAAGAGATAAAGTCAAGCTTCATTATAAATTTCTACAAACTTTTTTGTTCTATAGAAGTTTTATATACATATTTCCACGACACAAGGTGTAAACATAATTTGACACCTAAAAACGTAAACAAAAAATATCACCTGATCTACTAACACTATATTAATATGCCTTAAGTAAAATTGTACCCCAATTTCAAACTTACGTTCAAATTAAACGAACCCACTTTTTTATGCCATGTTCGAAAAAATATATAAAAAAACCAATGTGGCAACAATGATTTAATATCACAACAAAATGCACAGCTGTTTATTGCTATCAATGGCAACGTGCGCCAAGATAGCGTCGAAGAAATAGCGTCGATTTTGGGAATTAAAAACCGGGGAAAAAAAACCGGGAAGTAAAATTCCCCGGGATTGGATATTTTGAATTAAAAAATAAAATAAGAATAAATTTTTGCATCTAGAAGAAGAAAAATTGATTTAAATTGTAAATAAATAAACAAAACATTTTTGTATTCAGAGAATAATTATAAAAAAGCGTTTTCCATGATCACAAAAAACGATTGCTGATGTTTTCCATGGAAACTATAACACTGTCGCCCATAATGGCCATACATTATTAAAATAGAGATATTAATGAACAAAAATTGACAACCGTGCAACAATTCCGCCGAGCCGTTTTCAAGAAAAGTGGCTTCATCCTGAGTGGGCACAAAAATCGTTGCTACTGTTTTCCATGGAAACTATAACACTGTCGTCCATAATGGCCATACATTATTAAAATAGAGATATTAATGAACAAAAATTGACAACCGTGCAACAATTCCGCCGAGCCGTTTTCAAGAAAAGTGGCTTCATCCTGAGTGGGCACAAAAAGCGTTGCTAATGTTTTCCATGGAAACTATAACACTGTCGCCCATAATGGCCATACATTATTAAAATAGAGATATTAATGAACAAAAATTGACAACCGTGCAACAATTCCGCCGAGCCGTTTTCAAGAAAAGTGGCTTCATCCTGAGTGGGCACAAAAATCGTTGCTACTGTTTTCCATGGAAACTATAACACTGTCGCCCATAATGGCCATACATTATTAAAATAGAGATATTAATGAACAAAAATTGACAACCGTGCAACAATTCCGCCGAGCCGTTTTCAAGAAAAGTGGCTTCATCCTGAGTGGGCACAAAAATCGTTGCTACTGTTTTCCATGGAAACTATAACACTGTCGCCCATAATGGCCATACATTATTAAAATAGAGATATTAATGAACAAAAATTGACAACCGTGCAACAATTCCGCCGAGCCGTTTTCAAGAAAAGTGGCTTCATCCTGAGTGGGCACAAAAATCGTTGCTACTGTTTTCCATGGAAACTATAACACTGTCGCCCATAATGGCCATACATTATTAAAATAGAGATATTAATGAACAAAAATTGACAACCGTGCAACAATTCCGCCGAGCCGTTTTCAAGAAAAGTGGCTTCATCCTGAGTGGGCACAAAAATCGTTGCTACTGTTTTCCATGGAAACTATAACACTGTCGCCCATAATGGCCATACATTATTAAAAAAGAGATATTAATGAACAAAAATTGACAACCGTGCAACAATTCCGCCGAGCCGTTTTCAAGAAAAGTGGCTTCATCCTGAGTGGGCACAAAAATCGTTGCTACTGTTTTCCATGGAAACTATAACACTGTCGCCCATAATGGCCATACATTATTAAAATAGAGATATTAATGAACAAAAATTGACAACCGTGCAACAATTCCGCCGAGCCGTTTTCAAGAAAAGTGGCTTCATCCTGAGTGGGCACAAAAATCGTTGCTACTGTTTTCCATGGAAACTATAACACTGTCGCCCATAATGGCCATACATTATTAAAATAGAGATATTAATGAACAAAAATTGACAACCGTGCAACAATTCCGCCGAGCCGTTTTCAAGAAAAGTGGCTTCATCCTGAGTGGGCACAAAAATCGTTGCTACTGTTTTCCATGGAAACTATAACACTGTCGCCCATAATGGCCATACATTATTAAAATAGAGATATTAATGAACAAAAATTGACAACCGTGCAACAATTCCGCCGAGCCGTTTTCAAGAAAAGTGGCTTCATCCTGAGTGGGCACAAAAATCGTTGCTACTGTTTTCCATGGAAACTATAACACTGTCGCCCATAATGGCCATACATTATTAAAATAGAGATATTAATGAACAAAAATTGACAACCGTGCAACAATTCCGCCGAGCCGTTTTCAAGAAAAGTGGCTTCATCCTGAGTGGGCACAAAAATCGTTGCTACTGTTTTCCATGGAAACTATAACACTGTCGCCCATAATGGCCATACATTATTAAAATAGAGATATTAATGAACAAAAATTGACAACCGTGCAACAATTCCGCCGAGCCGTTTTCAAGAAAAGTGGCTTCATCCTGAGTGGGCACAAAAATCGTTGCTACTGTTTTCCATGGAAACTATAACACTGTCGCCCATAATGGCCATACATTATTAAAATAGAGATATTAATGAACAAAAATTGACAACCGTGCAACAATTCCGCCGAGCCGTTTTCAAGAAAAGTGGCTTCATCCTGAGTGGGCACAAAAATCGTTGCTACCGTTTTCCATGGAAACTATAACACTGTCGCCCATAATGGCCATACATTATTAAAATAGAGATATTGATGAACAAAAATTGACAACCGTGCAACAATTCCGCCGAGCCGTTTTCAAGAAAAGTGGCTTCATCCTGAGTGGGCACAAAAATCGTTGCTACTGTTTTCCATGGAAACTATAACACTGTCGCCCATAATGGCCATACATTATTAAAATAGAGATATTAATGAACAAAAATTGACAACCGTGCAACAATTCCGCCGAGCCGTTTTCAAGAAAAGTGGCTTCATCCTGAGTGGGCACAAAAATCGTTGCTACTGTTTTCCATGGAAACTATAACACTGTCGCCCATAATGGCCATACATTATTAAAATAGAGATATTAATGAACAAAAATTGACAACCGTGCAACAATTCCGCCGAGCCGTTTTCAAGAAAAGTGGCTTCATCCTGAGTGGGCACAAAAAGCGTTGCTAATGTTTTCCATGGAAACTATAACACTGTCGCCCATAATGGCCATACATTATTAAAATAGAGATATTAATGAACAAAAATTGACAACCGTGCAACAATTCCGCCGAGCCGTTTTCGAGAAAAGTGGCTTCATCCTGAGTGGGCACAAAAATCGTTGCTACTGTTTTCCATGGAAACTATAACACTGTCGCCCATAATGGCCATACATTATTAAAATAGAGATATTAATGAACAAAAATTGACAACCGTGCAACAATTCCGCCGAGCCGTTTTCAAGAAAAGTGGCTTCATCCTGAGTGGGCACAAAAATCGTTGCTACTGTTTTCCATGGAAACTATAACACTGTCGCCCATAATGGCCATACATTATTAAAATAGAGATATTAATGAACAAAAATTGACAACCGTGCAACAATTCCGCCGAGCCGTTTTCAAGAAAAGTGGCTTCATCCTGAGTGGGCACAAAAATCGTTGCTACTGTTTTCCATGGAAACTATAACACTGTCGCCCATAATGGCCATACATTATTAAAATAGAGATATTAATGAACAAAAATTGACAACCGTGCAACAATTCCGCCGAGCCGTTTTCAAGAAAAGTGGCTTCATCCTGAGTGGGCACAAAAATCGTTGCTACTGTTTTCCATGGAAACTATAACACTGTCGCCCATAATGGCCATACATTATTAAAATAGAGATATTAATGAACAAAAATTGACAACCGTGCAACAATTCCGCCGAGCCGTTTTCAAGAAAAGTGGCTTCATCCTGAGTGGGCACAAAAATCGTTGCTACTGTTTTCCATGGAAACTATAACACTGTCGCCCATAATGGCCATACATTATTAAAATAGAGATATTAATGAACAAAAATTGACAACCGTGCAACAATTCCGCCGAGCCGTTTTCAAGAAAAGTGGCTTCATCCTGAGTGGGCACAAAAATCGTTGCTACTGTTTTCCATGGAAACTATAACACTGTCGCCCATAATGGCCATACATTATTAAAATAGAGATATTAATGAACAAAAATTGACAACCGTGCAGCAATTCCGCCGAGCCGTTTTCAAGAAAAGTGGCTTCATCCTGAGTGGGCACAAAAAGCGTTGCTAATGTTTTCCATGGAAACTATAACACTGTCGCCCATAATGGCCATACATTATTAAAATAGAGATATTAATGAACAAAAATTGACAACCGTGCAACAATTCCGCCGAGCCGTTTTCAAGAAAAGTGGCTTCATCCTGAGTGGGCACAAAAATCGTTGCTACTGTTTTCCATGGAAACTATAACACTGTCGCCCATAATGGCCATACATTATTAAAATAGAGATATTAATGAACAAAAATTGACAACCGTGCAACAATTCCGCCGAGCCGTTTTCAAGAAAAGTGGCTTCATCCTGAGTGGGCACAAAAATCGTTGCTACTGTTTTCCATGGAAACTATAACACTGTCGCCCATAATGGCCATACATTATTAAAATAGAGATATTAATGAACAAAAATTGACAACCGTGCAACAATTCCGCCGAGCCGTTTTCAAGAAAAGTGGCTTCATCCTGAGTGGGCACAAAAATCGTTGCTACTGTTTTCCATGGAAACTATAACACTGTCGCCCATAATGGCCATACATTATTAAAATAGAGATATTAATGAACAAAAATTGACAACCGTGCAACAATTCCGCCGAGCCGTTTTCAAGAAAAGTGGCACAAAAATCGTTGCTACTGTTTTCCATGGAAACTATAACACTGTCGCCCATAATGGCCATACATTATTAAAATAGAGATATTAATGAACAAAAATTGACAACCGTGCAACAATTCCGCCGAGCCGTTTTCAAGAAAAGTGGCTTCATCCTGAGTGGGCACAAAAATCGTTGCTACTGTTTTCCATGGAAACTATAACACTGTCGCCCATAATGGCCATACATTATTAAAATAGAGATATTAATGAACAAAAATTGACAACCGTGCAACAATTCCGCCGAGCCGTTTTCAAGAAAAGTGGCTTCATCCTGAGTGGGCACAAAAATCGTTGCTACTGTTTTCCATGGAAACTATAACACTGTCGCCCATAATGGCCATACATTATTAAAATAGAGATATTAATGAACAAAAATTGACAACCGTGCAACAATTCCGCCGAGCCGTTTTCAAGAAAAGTGGCTTCATCCTGAGTGGGCACAAAAAGCGTTGCTACTGTTTTCCATGGAAACTATAACACTGTCGCCCATAATGGCCATACATTATTAAAATAGAGATATTAATGAACAAAAATTGACAACCGTGCAACAATTCCGCCGAGCCGTTTTCAAGAAAAGTGGCTTCATCCTGAGTGGGCACAAAAATCGTTGCTACTGTTTTCCATGGAAACTATAACACTGTCGCCCATAATGGCCATACATTATTAAAATAGAGATATTAATGAACAAAAATTGACAACCGTGCAACAATTCCGCCGAGCCGTTTTCAAGAAAAGTGGCACAAAAATCGTTGCTACTGTTTTCCATGGAAACTATAACACTGTCGCCCATAATGGCCATACATTATTAAAATAGAGATATTAATGAACAAAAATTGACAACCGTGCAACAATTCCGCCGAGCCGTTTTCAAGAAAAGTGGCTTCATCCTGAGTGGGCACAAAAATCGTTGCTACTGTTTTCCATGGAAACTATAACACTGTCGCCCATAATGGCCATACATTATTAAAATAGAGATATTAATGAACAAAAATTGACAACCGTGCAACAATTCCGCCGAGCCGTTTTCAAGAAAAGTGGCACAAAAATCGTTGCTACTGTTTTCCATGGAAACTATAACACTGTCGCCCATAATGGCCATACATTATTAAAATAGAGATATTAATGAACAAAAATTGACAACCGTGCAACAATTCCGCCGAGCCGTTTTCAAGAAAAGTGGCACAAAAATCGTTGCTACTGTTTTCCATGGAAACTATAACACTGTCGCCCATAATGGCCATACATTATTAAAATAGAGATATTAATGAACAAAAATTGACAACCGTGCAACAATTCCGCCGAGCCGTTTTCAAGAAAAGTGGCTTCATCCTGAGTGGGCACAAAAATCGTTGCTACTGTTTTCCATGGAAACTATAACACTGTCGCCCATAATGGCCATACATTATTAAAATAGAGATATTAATGAACAAAAATTGACAACCGTGCAACAATTCCGCCGAGCCGTTTTCAAGAAAAGTGGCACAAAAATCGTTGCTACTGTTTTCCATGGAAACTATAACACTGTCGCCCATAATGGCCATACATTATTAAAATAGAGATATTAATGAACAAAAATTGACAACCGTGCAACAATTCCGCCGAGCCGTTTTCAAGAAAAGTGGCTTCATCCTGAGTGGGCACAAAAATCGTTGCTACTGTTTTCCATGGAAACTATAACACTGTCGCCCATAATGGCCATACATTATTAAAATAGAGATATTAATGAACAAAAATTGACAACCGTGCAACAATTCCGCCGAGCCGTTTTCAAGAAAAGTGGCTTCATCCTGAGTGGGCACAAAAAGCGTTGCTACTGTTTTCCATGGAAACTATAACACTGTCGCCCATAATGGCCATACATTATTAAAATAGAGATATTAATGAACAAAAATTGACAACCGTGCAACAATTCCGCCGAGCCGTTTTCAAGAAAAGTGGCTTCATCCTGAGTGGGCACAAAAATCGTTGCTACTGTTTTCCATGGAAACTATAACACTGTCGCCCATAATGGCCATACATTATTAAAATAGAGATATTAATGAACAAAAATTGACAACCGTGCAACAATTCCGCCGAGCCGTTTTCAAGAAAAGTGGCACAAAAATCGTTGCTACTGTTTTCCATGGAAACTATAACACTGTCGCCCATAATGGCCATACATTATTAAAATAGAGATATTAATGAACAAAAATTGACAACCGTGCAACAATTCCGCCGAGCCGTTTTCAAGAAAAGTGGCTTCATCCTGAGTGGGCACAAAAATCGTTGCTACTGTTTTCCATGGAAACTATAACACTGTCGCCCATAATGGCCATACATTATTAAAATAGAGATATTAATGAACAAAAATTGACAACCGTGCAACAATTCCGCCGAGCCGTTTTCAAGAAAAGTGGCTTCATCCTGAGTGGGCACAAAAATCGTTGCTACTGTTTTCCATGGAAACTATAACACTGTCGCCCATAATGGCCATACATTATTAAAATAGAGATATTAATGAACAAAAATTGACAACCGTGCAACAATTCCGCCGAGCCGTTTTCAAGAAAAGTGGCTTCATCCTGAGTGGGCACAAAAATCGTTGCTACCGTTTTCCATGGAAACTATAACACTGTCGCCCATAATGGCCATACATTATTAAAATAGAGATATTGATGAACAAAAATTGACAACCGTGCAACAATTCCGCCGAGCCGTTTTCAAGAAAAGTGGCTTCATCCTGAGTGGGCACAAAAATCGTTGCTACTGTTTTCCATGGAAACTATAACACTGTCGCCCATAATGGCCATACATTATTAAAATAGAGATATTAATGAACAAAAATTGACAACCGTGCAACAATTCCGCCGAGCCGTTTTCAAGAAAAGTGGCTTCATCCTGAGTGGGCACAAAAAGCGTTGCTAATGTTTTCCATGGAAACTATAACACTGTCGCCCATAATGGCCATACATTATTAAAATAGATATATTAATGAACAAAAATTGACAACCGTGCAACAATTCCGCCGAGCCGTTTTCAAGAAAAGTGGCTTCATCCTGAGTGGGCACAAAAATCGTTGCTACTGTTTTCCATGGAAACTATAACACTGTCGCCCATAATGGCCATACATTATTAAAATAGAGATATTAATGAACAAAAATTGACAACCGTGCAACAATTCCGCCGAGCCGTTTTCAAGAAAAGTGGCTTCATCCTGAGTGGGCACAACAATCGTTGCTACTGTTTTCCATGGAAACTATAACACTGTCGCCCATAATGGCCATACATTATTAAAATAGAGATATTAATGAACAAAAATTGACAACCGTGCAACAATTCCGCCGAGCCGTTTTCAAGAAAAGTGGCTTCATCCTGAGTGGGCACAAAAAGCGTTGCTAATGTTTTCCATGGAAACTATAACACTGTCGCCCATAATGGCCATACATTATTAAAATAGATATATTAATGAACAAAAATTGACAACCGTGCAACAATTCCGCCGAGCCGTTTTCGAGAAAAGTGGCTTCATCCTGAGTGGGCACAAAAATCGTTGCTACTGTTTTCCATGGAAACTATAACACTGTCGCCCATAATGGCCATACATTATTAAAATAGAGATATTAATGAACAAAAATTGACAACCGTGCAACAATTCCGCCGAGCCGTCAATTTTTGTTCACTAATATCTCTATTTTAATAATGTATGGCCATTATGGGCGACAGTGTTATAGTTTCCATGGAAAACATTAGCAACGCTTTTTGTGCCCACTCAGGATGAATCCACTTTTCTCGAAAACGGCTCGGCGGAATTGTTGCACGGTTGTCAATTTTTGTTCATTAATATCTCTATTTTAACAATGTATGGCCATTATGGGCGACAGTGTTATAGTTTCCATGGAAAACAGTAGCAACGATTTTTGTGCCCACTCAGGATGAAGCCACTTTTCTCGAAAACGGCTCGGCGGAATTGTTGCACGGTTGTCAATTTTTGTTCATTAATATCTCTATTTTAATAATGTATGGCCATTATGGGCGACAGTGTTATAGTTTCCATGGAAAACATTAGCAACGCTTTTTGTGCCCACTTAGGATGAAGCCACTTTTCTCGAAAACGGCTCGGCGGAATTGTTGCACGGTTGTCAATTTTTGTTCATTAATATCTCTTTTTTAATAATGTATGGCCATTATGGGCGACAGTGTTATAGTTTCCATGGAAAACAGTAGCAACGATTTTTGTGCCCACTCAGGATGAAGCCACTTTTCTCGAAAACGGCTCGGCGGAATTGTTGCACGGTTGTCAATTTTTGTTCATTAATATCTCTATTTTAATAACGTATGGTCATTATGGGTGACAGTGTTATAGTTTCCATGGAAAACATCAGCAATCGTTTTTTGTGATCATGGAAAACGCTTTTTTATTATTCTCTGAATACAAAAATGTTTTGTTTATTTATTTACAATTTAAATCAATTTTTCTTCTTCTAGATGCAAAAATTTATTCTTATTTTATTTTTTAATTCAAAATATCCAATCCCGGGGAATTTTACTTCCCGGTTTTTTTCCCCGGTTTTTAATTCCCAAAATCGACGCTATTTCTTCGACGCTATCTTGGCGCACGTTCAATGGCAGCTGTTAAATATGTACAGCTGTTAAATATGTATGTAAGTACAAAGTTGTACAAGAATTGATATTTTGTTTTATAAAATAAAAATGGTAAAATATTAAATAATAATGTTGTAAATGAATAAGTTATACATATTCTTTTAAGATGTCTGCTCTTTTAACTCTTAGATATTGGGGAAATATATTAAAACATCCATCAACGACAACAAATTATGGAAATCTTTTAAAATGCAACCAAAACCTTTTACCGGTAACACAAACTTTGACTACTAAAACACACAGATTACTGAATCCAGCTACATCCAATAATGATGAATGGAGAATTATGTATCAGCTTCCCTTGATACATGTGGCCTCTGCTTTCAATCGTGTTAAGGTCCCATATGGCATATTAAATGGTATTGTAGTACCAGCATCTTTCGCCTTAGAACATCACTTTCAGTTACCACCATCTATAGCAGCCACGATAAGTGCAATTGGTCTAACTTCTTTATGTACTTTAGCCATTTTTAGTTTTTTTATCCGTAATTTAATTGGCATTATTTATATTAATGATAATAATGATAAATTGAAATTGGCGTATGTGGATTATTGGGGCAAAAGATGTAATGTGTGCGTAGATTTAGACGACATTCAACCAGTATCAGAATCATCAAAAGTGGACTTTTATCAATCGATTCGTTTGTACAGTGACAAAAAAGTTAAATATAAATTATTACAGAGGTTTGGAAGGATCGATGATCTTGAAACATTTTCTTCTATATTTGGGGAATAAACTTATTGTTTTTGTATTAAATGTTTAAGAATAAAATTATGTTAAAAATAGAAAAAGAATTTAAAAATTTTATTCAATCTGTAGTGCAAACAGGGCATTCTACTGAATACATCTTTTAGGCATTAATTTTTTTAGTTGCTTATAAAATCTAAAATGTTTGTTTTAATATTTGTAACTATAATGAACAATAGATGACTAGATTGTTTTTATATATTATGATTATTAATGTAATTTTTGTTTTTTACAAATGAATTGCATATAACTGAAATTTTATTCTTTGCTGCAATAAAAACTAAAAGGAAAAACATTGCTTATTTATTTATTTATCATAAAACGAGGAATAGTCAAAGGTAAAGAAAAAAGGGGAAAAAGAAGGAATATACTTAATACTATTTCTTCTTTATCCCTTTAGGGATTAATCTTGGGATAATATTAAACGGGTTTAAAATTTCAGAGTGGCTTTGCGCAGACAGGCATATATATCTACGATAACGATAAAATACTTCGTATATATTTAGAAATAAATTTAAGTTTTCATGATCATGAATAAGGTTTTATAAGCATTAACACTTCCATTTAAATGTGAATGCATTTAATTTACAATCATTTTTAATGATGATCCATAAAAGACATGATGGTATCAAACTAATTATTTTCTTAGGCTTGGGTACCCGATTTAGTCATGAATGTTATTTGAAAATGATTGTTTTAGTGCGAGTTAAAATAAAAGATTTGGGTTTTTAATAAATTTTTTTTAAGAAATTAGGAGTTGAACCGTTGATATTAGAAATGAATAAAAATTGATTTTCTGCATAGGTTCATTTTTTATTTTATTTTTATTTCCTAAAAATTTTTAGAAAGAGATTTTTTTTAAGAAAACGAGCAAAATAAGACACCAGCAGGTTGTAATGCTGCATTTTCTTCATCAGCATTTTTTGCACCTACATTTGTAAATAATTTTTTTTTTCTAAAAATTTTAAGAATTAAAAATAAAAATTAACCTAAGCTGAAAATCAGTTTTAATTTATTTAAAAAAGATTTGGTATAGATTTGTAATAGATGTACTTTACTTTTAAATGCTATTCTATCATTTTCGTAAGCATAAAATATATGAAGTAGATCTTTGTTAAAAAATGTTAACAAATAATTTATTTTAAATATCAGTAAAGTTGTTTTATTAATAAACACTGTTTTTTTATTTTCGTGAATTACAAAGAAAATATTTTACAATTTATTAAATTAAAAACTACTGCAGGCTGAATTTGATTTTTGATTACTTTCAATAATACTTTTTCATAAAAATCATTCGCCTGAAAAAAAATCATAAAAAGGACTATATAATGTGCTAAACATAACTTTAGCTATCTTTTAAAATTAAAGCAAACTTTTTTGAGACACAAAGGACATAAGTTGCAACACAGCTGCCTGCCTAACCTAACCTTTTTTTGGAAAACGATGTTCGCGTTGTAATTTTTTATTTTATGATCTTTAAAGAAAATACAAACTTATTTTTTTATTATAACTAATTTTATAAAATTGTATTATTAAAAGTTTTAAAACGCTAAAATAAATTGTTTATCACTGAGCTGTTGCATTATCAATAATGCTGTTTTCAAAACAGTTGTTTTCACCGCCATGCGCTTCATTTTGTGGAACTTCACTACCACTATAAGATTTATAAGATTTACCCAATCGTTTTGCTTCAGCAACCTAATTAGAAAAATGCCATTAAATTAAAACAGTTGTAAGTTAAGTAAAAATACAATAAAAAATATAATAAAATAATTATTTAACAAACCGTATCGGGTAATTTTTTGCCAAATGTTTCTGGCAAGAGCAGGCCCAACAAACCAGCAGATAAAGAGCAGCAACCAAATAATAGTAAAGGCAACGGTTCATAATAAAGACCCTATTAAAACATATAATTTTAACAACAAATACAATAACATTTAAAATTTGTCGTAGGTAATAAAAAATTCCCAAAGAACAATTACCAATAAAGGTACAAACGGCGCCAACATGGCACCGAATCGAGCAAATGTCGACATGACACCAACACCTCCGCTACGTATTATCTAAGTTTGATTGAATAGTAAAACTTATTTGAATAAATATTCTATATGTAGTAATTTTAAGCACTCACCGTGGGCATCATATCGGCTGTGTAGGCATAAATAACCGCAAAGGAAGACGTAATGCCTAGTTTTCCAATCAAAAATAGTATTATTATGATCCAATTGGAACCTAAATATAAAATTTCCTTAAGTTTTAATGATTATTTTAATTTAGTTTATTAATATTCTTTTCCACCGTATAATTCAGTATTAAAGAAAATTGATTTGCATTTAATTTTAAGATATATACGGAGTTAAATTATTCGAAAAAAAGCATTCGGCTATGCCAAATCTTATATACCCTTCATCATATACGTAAATCTAGTTTAGTGAACTAACTTCAATAAAAAAAAAAACAAATACTGGGCTAACAGAGAATTTAAAAATAAGAAAAAAATTATGTTCTATATATAATTTTACATCAAAAAATTTCATCGCCTCTTAATGGGTTAAGTAGTTTTAAAAAATCTTAATATTCCTTGAAAGATGTCTTCAAAATCTTCCTAATGACACCCATATTGATATCCCAGAGAATATGGTGCCTATATCGGCAATTTTTATCTTGATGTTTTTTCTTAGTTTTATATATATATATATATATATATATATATATATATATTTTTTTTTTTGTTGAATTGGAGTTACTTTACTAACTCTGATAATGTAAAAATTAAAGGCAGGCGTGATGTTTTGCCGTTGCCTCGAAGTACATGGACTAATCTTGTTGATTTTCAATAACACAATTTTCGAAACTATGTCTGATAGATTTGCGTATTTAAATTTTCTCTAGCACATCTAGTGCTCTGGCAAAGTTGAAGAAGAAAAAAGAAGAATTTTATTCTATCAAAAGCTATCTCCTTTACCCAAATTTGTAGTACAGCAACAGTTTTCCCGTGGGATCTCAAAATTGAGTACGGGAACGCACCTTAAATACAGAAAGAAAAAGTCTGAGTTGTTTCGAGCGTAATAATTAGATAAAAAATGATATTTTCTTAAAAGCTCTTAATGGATTAAGCATTTTAAAAAGATAGCTCTCCCTAAATCTCTATCGGTCGGACAGAAGGACATTGCTCAATCGACTTCGCTATGTTTAAGAACTCAGATTATATATATACATTATGGAGTCGAAAATGGATATTGTGAAAATTACAAGCGGAATGACAAACTAAAATTAATCCTTTTTTCACTTTTTGTGGTGAAGGGTATAAAAAAATCAAATTTAGGCAGTGTTTTAATATGAGTAGTATGATATTTCCATCAACTGCGAAGGAGAATTAATTCGCCACTGCCACCATCTGATACATAATTACGCCGTTAGAGGATTTTTAAGCGCATGCCAATATTTAAGTCGACTTTATTTAAACAATCTTTCTCTTTAATATCAGTGGTAAATAATATATGTATATGTATTTGTTTTAAACAGAATTCTTTACGTGTTTCCAGGTTAGTTTGCACTTATGAATGGATAAAATAAAAAATTATAGATTCCTTTCAATACATCTAGTAAAAATAGTACAAAATGATGACTCGTTGAATTTTGCTTCTTTTGAAATTATATTTATTTAAGACATTTGTATAGGTCTGTTCTGAAAGCAATGTTATTTACATCGCATCGTTTTTAAATCTCATGTGTAATTTTTATGGTTCGTAATATCACGTAAGCCGATATGTTTATTTTTAATTTCAAAAAGAGCAAAAATGAACTTTTTTGACATTAAAGAGACATTTTTTTAATTACCTACAGTAATGTAGCCTCCTGCTGCACAAGTTATGGCACATAAGAATAATGAGCCCGTTAAAGATAAACGGCGACCATATTTGTAAAGAGAAATCTTATAAGAAATTCCATAAAAATATTTTTAGTAGTAGAAAGAGTTTATTAAATTACAGATTGCTTACCCATGCCAAGGTGTAGCCTGGAATTTCGACAAGACACACTAAAGCAAAGTTTAAATATTTATTTCCACTTAAATTAGTAGAGTTTAGGGAGAGACCATAGTAAACAACAGAATTGATAGCCCTTAAGGAAAAAAGAAATTTATAAACAAATTATGTTTGTAAATATAATAAAAATTATTAACTCACCATATATACAACATTATGGCATATCTGAATACCAAAGTTTTAGATTTAAAAACCTCCTTAACCGCCAACCATATTTCATATTTTTCCGCTTTAATTTTATCTTTTTCAATTGGGATGCAAATATTGTTTGAATTTGTCTCCAGTGAATTCTTTTTTTGAAAATTGGCCAAAAAAACCATGGATAACTCTTTTCGATTTATTTCGGCCGCTTTACGTATAATTTGTCCAGCCTTTTCTTTATGATTCATGGCTAATAACCATCTGACCGATTCCGGTACCAACCAGTAATAGAATATAAAAAATAATGGAGATATTGAAAGAGCAAATTGTAAGAGTTTCCAGTCTTGTAAAACCCATGCTGTCAGGCCCACTAAAGCTTCACCAACTGCATAAAAATAATTTAACACTATTGAGGACATTTCTCGTTTATTGGGTCCGACCATTTCGACACCAATTATAAATGCTAAAGGATAAACACCAGATGTGCCTACGGCATTAAGGAAGGCAAACATTAAGAAGCTATTGTAGTCCCAGGCTAAGCCCTGACCCACACCTGTTATTGCCATGAATATAATGCATATAATGAATATGATTTTTCGGCCATATCTAGAATGATTTTGAAATAAATCAGGGTTGTTATGGAAACCAAGACAGAATTGTCATTTATCAGAATTGAAAATCGATTCTGATTGCAATTGGTGTTATGAAATCGTCTTGGTTTTGTCTTGATTCGATAATAAACAAAACCCATGTTCGAATCAGCTGTTTTGCTTTGTTTACATTTTTTACCGGCATTTTAAGCTCAAATTGAACATTTTATTAAAAAGTGAGACATTTTAACAATAAAATAAACATAAATTGTGGGAAAAAGAATTTAAAAATAAAATGGTTGAGGCTGTCGTATCATATTTATTATTGGAGGAAGAAAATTTAGAGAGGGTAAAACGAAAAATATTGAGGGATCATAGCAACCCGTTGGAACTCCCAGAGTCAGTGTAAGTATGAGTTTTTGCCAAGAAAGTTGTATATTTATACTTTGCTTTGATGACAATTACAGATTTATTTCACAATACCGATTGAACAAGGCGGCTTTTCAAATGCTGTTAGATGTTGTTAAGGTAAACTTGCCTTCGTCTAATATTTCTTATACGATTCAACTGGCTGCAACGTTAAGATTTTTAGCAGAAGGATCTTACCAAAGGTCAGTTGGAAATGATCGCAGTATAAGCCTTGCAAGATGTACTGTGTCAGTTGTACTAACGCGTGTTCTCAAAGTTCTACAAAAACACGTATGCCCGCAGTGGGTAAAACTTAAAATGGACGACGAGGAAAAACGTAGACACAGAAACTACTTTTTTAATAAATATAAGATCCCTTCCATCGTGGGTTGCATCGATGGAACACACATAAAAATAGTAAAACCTTCGGAAGACGAACACTTGTTTTTTAACAGGAAAGGATATTTTAGCCTGAATGCCATGATTGTGAGTAAAAATTTGAGCAATAGTAATACATACATATGTACATATTTTTGTTATACATTTCTTTTTTTATTTGTTATTTGCAAGATATGTGACAGTGATATGATGATACGAGCAGTAGACGCACGGTACCCTGGCTCAAGTCACGATTCGTACATTTGGAGCGTTAGCAGGGCTCGTCAGTATTTCATAAGTGAATTTGAAAATGGTGACCGCACAACGAGATTGTTAGGAGATTGTGGGTATGGAATTGAACCCTTTTTGTTAACTTCCTATAGAGATCCTGCATGCAATACAAGAGAACATAGATTTAATCTAGCACATGCTGCAGCTCGCAATATTGTGGAGCGAACTATAGGGGTATTAAAAAGCAGATTTCGATGCTTAATGGGCACACTGCATTACAATCCCCTAAAAGTTGTCCAAATAGTAAATGTTTGCACTGCATTGCACAACATATGCAGAAGTTATAATATTTTACATGAACCTGACGAAATTTCCATTGAACCAGATGAGGTAGAAGATAGTACTGCATTATCACTTTCAACTGCGAGCCTGCGTACCGAAGGCCAGAGAATAAGGGACGAAATAACTAACACTTTATAAAAAGTTTTAATTTTTAATTTATTTAACTAATAATTAATATCAATATGAAAATTTATTATTTGGAATCTTTTTTATTATATGAAATATTTATATTTGAAAGAATCAAGCACAATTAAAGTAAATTTATTATTATAATTAATATAAGTATTTATTCAAAAAATATTTAATATGACAGTCTTTTTTTTTTGTCGATATGACTTCAGGTAAACAGTCTTTTTTAATCACAATACAATTATTTTAAACTTACATATGTATATTACTAATTTTTGTTTTTAGATTCTAGTTCAAATTTCATTATGTCCAGTTCTAATTGTTTCTTTTTAATTTCATTTTTTTCTTGCATTATATTAAGCATACGGGAAGTAGCACTTGCAAATTCATTTTTAAAATCTTGTAACGTATTTGTCATTGATTGTTTGCAGTCATTAGCTTTTTCAACGGCACGATAAATTCGTCTTAAGGAACTAGCATTTTCTTTTTGCAGTGTAACAAGCTGATCGAGTTTTTCATTCACTTCAGCTTTCTTCTCCACATCTTCGTCCAAAAACCTTTTCAAGCGGTCTGCTGTGCTGTCTGCCCTTATTCTCTTTGGTGTGTTAAAATTTTTTGGAGATTCTGGCTTCCTTTTAGATGAAGTTGTGGTGGTATCGCTGAAGCCAGGACATGAATCATCAACGACACCTAGATCCACTCCTGAAATACCATCTACGGTTGTTTTAATTCCACATAACCGAACAATGGTTTCTTCCGTTTGAGACAGATGAAACTGAGAAAATGGTCCACCGCCAGTTGCTTGCGCTTCGTTTTTATTGTGTGAGAGCTTCTTTTTGATTTCGCTCTTCCATTCTGTCCATATCTGTATACATATACAAAATTTTATATTCCACAGCTATGGATAAAATCAATAAAAGTACCTTTTTCCACGCATTTACGTCTTTATTCGGAGGACCAGCTGCATTTAAAGACTCTGCCAATTCCTGCCAAAGAGAATCCACCACGACTTTGTCACGTTTTGTAAATCCTTTTGCGATATCTGGATTTTTTTCCATAAATTCCATAAAAAGTCTATTTTGTGTTTGGTTTCTATGTTTCCCCCTATTTGGTGTAAAGTTTTATTTATTTTATGTACTTATTTTGTTTTCATACCTACATATGTATGTATGTATATTAATGTATTCGATTTTACTTACATTGTGCACAAATCTGTAACAGCTTAAAACAAAATAAACATAAAATAAAACAATTTTTTATATTCACGTATTTATTTAATTTTTTTAGATAGACATGCAAATACCAGTACATATGTTAAATTTAAATTACATTGTGCGCCAATTTTTAACAGCTTAAAGCAAGAAATAAACACAAAAGAAAAATGTAATTCTGGCGGCAGCCAGCTGATCGGATTATTTCTGACAACAAAAACGATAACATTGGATTCTGTAACACCTAATTCTGACACAATTCTGATTCGAACATAAAATCGATTTCTGTAACACCAAATGCATTTTATTGTCGATTTCAATTCTGATTCTGACAGCAATCAGATTCCATAACAACCCTGAATATTTTGTTTTTTTTTAATTTTAATGCAAAATAAATATTGATACTTCTTACCGATCTGCTAAATATCCAGAGCCAGCTGTGCCCACTACTAGACCAGCGAAATGCATTGTACCGACAAATGCCAATTTCCAGCTATTATCTTGACAAGTTAACTTCCACTTAAATGAGAAGAAAAGCAAATTATTTCGCTTAAGAACTATAAACAAATTAGAAAAATACAAATAAAAGGCACAAAAAGCATAAATTTATAACTTCCTTGTTATAACTCTACTAGCTGTAATCGCATTTTTATCCAGTAGAGCATTATTAAAAGTAAATAAAAAGTACCGCTTAAATACAAAATTAACGCTTTGTTTCGTCCCTCTAAAGTTTTATTACTTCGCTCAGTTTCATTCTTGTTTCGTTTTTAAAACAAATAAAAATATAAATTTTGTGCTTTTTATTATTTTCTTCTACGAACAGGATGTATATCGTCCGAATTTAGCGTTTTTGCTTTATTCATAAAAAAAAAAAAAATTTAAATAACCTTAAAATCAAAGAAAAGTAAAATTCTAAACCTTTTTTTAAATGATATTCCTTGTACTTGCTTGCTCAATTAAAAACAAAAAAGTGGGTTTTATACAAAGAAAAAGTACGATTTTGTAGGTTTTACTTATGCTCAGAATTAAATGTATCTTTATTAATTGAAAAATCAAAGAGTACCCTTACAATAAATGAATGAGATACTCTTTGGTTAGCACCATGTTCAACTTATGTTGTAGTTATTAGTGTGATAATAAAAAAGTACTATTAAAATGAAGTGCAAAGCAAATTAAACAATATTGTCTGTCTCCTTTATAATTTTCAACCATATTTATGATTATTACTTTTTGAAGTTGAACAAATTCCTTATCTTATAGAAAATGTAATATTTTTGGCTCCTGT
The DNA here is from genome assembly GCA_937654795.1 of Cistogaster globosa. NCBI lineage: Eukaryota > Metazoa > Arthropoda > Insecta > Diptera > Tachinidae > Cistogaster > Cistogaster globosa. The sequence goes on from OW569407.1 coordinate 27,559,957, forward strand.
TTCTGCAGAATCTACGAGATATAAGAGGTGAGTTCCGGATATCAGTTTATTAAAAGATCAAAATGGAGTTCTTAGGACGTATGAAAAATGAGCGATGGTAAGAGGAAGAAAAAGGAAACAGTAAAAGAAATCATAATTAGCTTAACTGACCTCTGTGGGCGGCTTAGATATCATCCGATATAACATAACATATAAAGTTAACATAAAAAAGTTATAACATAAAATGTAAAAATTTTTTTTTCTAGAATTCTCCTTAATACTCTTAGGGAATTATAAATATTCACTATACCAAATATTTATCCTTACATATAATAAACAGTAACGGGATCATTCCTGTACATTAAATATTTTTTGAAATTTTTGATGTTGGTGTAGACAGTAATCGATATGGAATACAAAAAACCTATTTTTGGAACTTTTGGCTGTCTGTGTTCGCATCACGTAAAAACTGATAAAGGGATTTGAATAAAATTTTGTGGGTAGGTCCCTCAGAACCTTGGTTCAAATATAGATTTATAATGATAATATACTTTAATCGTAAATTATTATAAAAAAGATGCCGAAAAAAAATTTTTATATCAATATTTCATTTCGTTGAAAAACTAGAGACACAAATGTGAAAGCACAAAATTTTACGCAATTAAACAATTGTGTTTTAAACTGTTTACAGAACTTTACAACAGATGTTAAAAAACACATTTTTCTAAATTTTAGAAATGATTCGCGGACAAAGTCTTAGGCACTGTTATTTTTAAAATAAAATGAGCACAGTTTTTTAGGGGGAATAAATGTTTCTCCCTTAATAATCCTTTTAGGTAATTTTTTGGTTAATTTGAAGAAAAAATATATCTCTAAAATTAAAATTTTATATTTTATCTGATATATACTTGTGTATTCCAAAAGTTTAAAAAAGACTTAAAAAAAGTAGCATGATTAACACAATGTCCCAAATGTCATTATGGTCGTGCGGAATTTTAATTAAAAACGTTACAAGTAAGCAAGACGAGGAGGTTTAGAAAAACTTGTCACGTATAAATAACAAATCAATAGGAGAAGATATTCAAACAAGTAAGAGTGCTATATTGGGCTATGCCAAATCTTATATACCCTTCACCATAAGTGAAGTAACTCTAATCAAAAAAACAAACATAGAGATGACAGAGAATTATAAAATTAAAAAAAATATATATATATAAAAATGCCATCGGCTTTTTTTTATTTTTTAATTCTCTATCGCTCTATATATTTGCTTTTTTGATCGAAGTTACTTCATTGTTCCAAATGATATAGAAAAATTAGAGGTAGACTTTAAAGTTTTTGAAGAGATCTTTAAAGAAATACTAAAATTACGAGCCGATGGCATTTTTTTGTAATTTTTTTTATCTTTTTAATACCTTTTCACCTCTATTGTTGTTTTTTTTTTTTATTAGAGTTACTTCATTAAACTAGATTTATGTTATTGGTGAAGGGTATATAAGATTTAGCATAGCCGAATATAGCACTCTTACTTGTTAAAAATAATTTCTATATCTCTTCAGTTTCACCTTTTTTCTAAACTTCTTTATTATTTAATTGATTCTCTAAGTCGATTTAAAATATTTATCGTTTACCAAAAAATACAGAATTCAATTTCGATTTCGCCAATTGGCTTTTCAGAAATCGAAAAATATCTTTGACATGAAACCACATTTATATTTTAAAGTGGAATTTATATTTCTTTAAATTTTGTTTGTGGTTTAGAATTTACTTTTGTTTTGTTTCCTTATATTAAAAAGTTCTCTTTGTTACTTTAGTGAGCACAATATTACTACATTAAAATTAAATAGTGGAGATTCTGCATTTTTTTAGGAATAAAAAAGATCGAACGGAATCTAAATGATAATGATAATAAAAAATGGAAAAAAATCATAAGGACTGCAACTGGTTAAAAAAACTATTTCGTGATTTAACAGTTAAAATTTATTAGTTTTTTACTTACCTCCTGTACAATAGTTCTTTCCTCTGCATCAAACACCCAGTCAGAACAACGTTTTTTAATGTGACCATAAAATAAATCGTTAGGACACTCTTTGATGAAACTATTTAACGGGTCTTCACCAAAGGACTCGTTAACGCGATAGCGATAACATGTTTCTGGTGTGAAAACTCCCTTTTTATCGATTGACCCTGGGGTAGCATTTACCAACCAAGATGGATACAACTCTGGATCACTTAAGTCATCACACTGAGGTATTAAACATCTTAAATAAATAATTATTTATTTAAAAAATCAAACAAAAAACACCAGAAGTTTTCAATTGTTAATGTACCTATAAGCTGGTGTACCGGCTGTAAAAACATACGATAAACTATTGGCTGCAGCAAACATGACCGGTAGACAAATCAATAAATAGTTAGTCTTTTGGTAACGACCGAATTCACCAATTTCTTCCAAAACTTGATCGAAATCCATTTTATTTTAAAAATTATCTACTTTTTTTGTATTTTAAATTATTTAATGATTCTTCAAAAAAAAAAAAAAAAAAAAAAACTATCACAGTTTCTTGGTAATAAATTTTGTGTTCATTAAATACCAGAGAAATTTGTTTAAAAGATTATTAACTATTGTACCGATACAGGCGATCACATTGTTTAGTAAAATATGACTGAAACAAAGTTGAGGAAAAAATTGTTTATTTATAAATATTTGTTCTTAAAGTGTTTTAAAAATATTTACAACAACAGATATAAAAATTATAATAATTCGTAGTAAAGATGGGTTTGTGTGCGACTTTCTACACACGATCAATAAAGCTTGGCAAGTGTTTTCCCGTTTGAATCATGCTGAGTGTCTAAGGAAAATTAAAAAAAAAACTATGCCATGAAGTTTATGCGAAAATTAAAATGAAAATTAACAATTAATTGTTTCATGTATTACTGTTAATTGTTTTTATTTTTTCTTAAGAAAAATCAAAAAGATTTTTTTTGGTGCTGTTTCAGAACGCTTCCTTTAAGTTTACAAATTTTTAAAACCTTTGTTGAAATTTTAAAAATTTTCAATTTAATTTTTAAATTGCCTTTATAAAATTAAAATTTTTTGGAGCTCAAGAAAGAGCTAATTATTTTTATATCTGTATATATGAACTTTTATAAACTTAAATGTCAAATTAAATGTAAAAAAAACAGTTGCTATAGTTACCTAATAAATTATTCTGTCATGAATTTTCAATTATGGGTTCAAAATTTTCAAATTATTATCTCTACTTGTATTGTGAGTGAAATGAAAACGTGTGGAACTGTGAAAACTTTCAAGTCATAGAGAAAATTTGATGTACTGCATTTCAGTTCAGGTACGGTCAGATTAGTCAAATATTTAACAGAAAAAGCGTAACCCCTATTTTTAAAAATGTTTATTCAATCTTCCCAAACACGTATCAATTCGAATGACGATTTATTATATCTTAAATCTATCTATCGAACCTTTTACATTGAGGTGGATCTTATATTGTTAAATTGGTAGTTAAAAAATACAACAAATTTTTTTCCATAATTTAGTGGTTACGTCTTTTCGCTCACATATTTGACTAATTTAACCGTACCTTTATTCTTTATTTTCGAAATTTTTTATTATAAGGTAACGCATACGTACTAAGAGGTTATCTCTGAGATAAAACTTTTGTTATGGTTAAGCTAAGAAACTAAGAAACTTTTTTTCAAACAAAAGGGTTACAAATATTTAGAAGTAAAATAATAAATAGCATTCAGCATTATTCCAATTTCAAATTTAATAATGTGTATTCGGCTTGCAGAACAGTGTTGTTGAACACACAAAATCCCATTTGGTTTCAGTTTAATATACGTTTAACTTACAGTGGAAAAATAAAAATTTTTATGAGAAAATGGAATATTTTTGCGACTATCAAGCCAGAGGAAAACAGAAGAAAATACGCTAGTATTTTTTTACCTTACGCTCACTAACGCCTACTTTCTGTGTCTCGTGACTGTATAACTCACGCTGATCACTTGAGCGGCGTGCAACTCTAATTTGTAGTGACAAGCAATTAATTAATCGACAGACGAGTAGAAAAATTTAATAAAAATATAAAAGTGTTAGATAAACATATCAAAAACGTTAAGATACATAATTCCTGCTCTCTCACGCGATCAATTAAACGAAGAGAATTTTGTTAAGAAACAACAACTATTTAAAATTGATGTTTTATTTTTGTACAACAATTTAAAGATGAGAATTATAAATATATTAAATACTATGACAGATTAAATTTGTTGACTCAAGAAGACAAATAACTTTTGAATTGTATTTACTTTTTAAAGCTCGCACATACAGTGTGGTGCAATAATGTGTGTGCGATTATTTAATCAATTAAAAATTATGTTTTTTTTTGTGTAAACTAAAAACCAATTTCTGTAAAAAATTAACTCTTCTTTTCTTCTGTACAGTTAGAGTTGCACTGTCACTTGATTTTTGTTGTTGTTGTAAAATGGGCACAAAAATATAATTTTTCTTGGACAGAATTTTATAAACTTTTGTGTTATTTCATTCGAAGTCTTTCTGGGTTATTAAGTTTTCTGTTTTTTCCGTTTTGTGTCTTTTGAAAAATATTCGTAATTGCAGAACTTAATTTTTTTTGGGTTTTCAATTAAGCTGCCTGAAGCTTAATTAGTCAAATAATGAATCAATTCACCGTCACCTGAAAATGTGTGTGAAGATAAATTCGAATTTAACTAGTAGAGACCTAAACCAATTTTTTAACATAGCTGATTTTGCAGTTAACAGGCCACTGTAAATCACTTAACAGCCGTTAGAATTTTGACCTTTAATAATTAAAATGCATATCCCGGAAATTTGGGGCCTGGTTCATGTTTTGTTCTATATGGAAAAATTTTGTTAGAGTGCACTTAGTTAAATGTGCAAAATAATTTTTAAAAAAACAATAAATACAGAGTTTTTTAACATAGTCATTTTTTAACATTTCCTGAGAAGATTTGTGGCCATAATGGAAAAATGGAGAATGACTGGTATAACACACCCCATACAAATGAAGGTGCAAGGATATCCCAATAATATGGTTTAATAGAGTAGTCCTTGGACCTTCATTTGTATGGGGTGTGTTATACCAGCCATTCTCCATTTTTCCACAATGGCCACAAATTTGGTTTAGGTCTCTACTAGTTAAATTCGAATTTATCTTCACACACATCACCTGAAATATGTCATATGTTTCACGGACCTTCCATAAATATTAAAGCAGTTCAAAACATACAACTTGAAAGCAAAGCCGCGACAAAGCGAAGAAATGTTTGGTTTGGCGGAATGGAACTGATAATGAATAGCAAAACTTTTGATATTATATTTAAAAGATACTATTTTGGAAATAAATCATCAGATTCTTAGCGGCTGAACCCATTAAAACAAAATCGTAGCATAGGATTTTTGCGTTAAGCTGTCAGAGTTCCTCATATTTGCTACGAAATTTCGATTTTATATCATACTTTTTCAAATCTCAAACTAAAATAAGACAATAGAGAATTCAGTTATTTCCAAAAGTATTTTATGACCTTAAGACCAAATGTTGATTTTATGGATAAAAGTCTAAAAATATCAATTTTTCGACTTTTATACATGATTATAAATTTACGGGATAGGGATATTTTCCACATGTTAACTCTAAACGCAGTTAAATATTGAAAATTATTTCGCCTCCCAAAGACATTTTTAGCTTCTATCAACAAAAAGACATAAAACACTTTTCGTTTAAAACACATCCAAAAAAGTTCATCTACTGTTAAATTTAGGCAGGAAACAGTTTTTATTGCTTTTAATTTCTTACCATCCCTATAAGAAATCATTTTAAATGTTTGTTTAAGAGATTCCCAGCTTAAAACAACAAAAAAAGCAAAGCTTTTTGCTATTCTCGCTTGGTACAATTTACGATCAATTTAAATTTATTTTTAGAAAATTGCATGCAACAAATTGATATTTTTATTTTTTATGCCACAATGTTGTCAAGAAAAGAGATACATCATTATTTGTCATAATTAAAACAGTAGTAAAAATAATATTTTTAGATCATAATAAAACACTGTTATAGAGGTTTGATGAATTGCGTCTTAAAAAGTAAAAAAACAATAAACTAAAAGGAAAGAAATATCCTTCCTTCAAATTTTAAAACGAAAGGACTCAGTAATCCCTAATGAATAAAAGCATGTCATGCAACTTAACTTAACCATGCGGTTGCAGAAATTTTAATTGAATGGATAATGTGATCTATATTGAATCTGTTGACATCTTTGATTATAAAAAAATAATTTAAAGGATTTAGTCATATCTTTCTACCTAACGACCTTGAATTTGAATTGATAGAAATAAAAATGAAAAAAGTGGAATTACTGATGTAATCCTAGCCATTATTATTGATAAATTAAACAACGCAGCGAAAGAAGTATTTATTTGTACAACAAATGCCACAGCAGAATAGTGCTCTAACAAAATTATTCAATAACACAAAAAAAAAAAATTCTGTAAGTGACTCTAACGACAAAAGTAAATAAAAATATTGGATTATTTATACTATAAAAGACCAATAATGGGAATAATTTTTTTGTATAACGGAAGTTTTATTATTTCTTTTGTGTTATTTTATATGTTGTTAACATAATTGAATACTGAATTGTTCTGTTCAGATGGTTTTTTTTAATTTGTCGATTTTTTGTTGATTTTTCTAAATTATATTGCCGATAAAGCCGATTTTTCCTTGCAAATATGTCAATTTCTTTTCAAAATCATCTGGCACCCCTGGATATTACTGATGGACGGTGTATAGTTTTATAGCCCACCCTTCGTTATATCTGTAGTTGTATTTTTTAATTTTAATTTTGTAAAATAACACAGCTCTGTTAGAACCACAACTATACTTTTTTTCATCTCAAAACCCGTTAAAAATATCGATAAGTACCGCGCACTCAAATAAAACGGAAAGGAAAGGAAATTTTAAATGTTGTCAAATATTTAAAAATAGTCAATTTGTCTGCCCAATGTTATGGCCTTCTTTTCTTTGACCTTTTTTTAAGACACAGGTTTCACCAAATCGGTCAAACCCTCCGATAATCTTGATAGTTGTTTTTTAGCCAAAGCAAGGAGCTCTTCATTTACTACGAGTTTCCCTAACGAATAAGAGAACTTAGCGGTATAGGTCTTAAAATCGCAGATTAAAATTTATGAATTGCAGAACTTTTTTGCATTCATTTTCTAGATAAAAGTATAAAGCTGCTATAAAATTCCACAATAAACTGACTTTATTTATTTTTTCGATTTGTTTGTGATACATTTCGTAAGCTTAAAATAAAGAAAACAAACTTTCCAGAATCTTATTTAAATGTTAAAAATTTGTGCTGTTATGTAGTATAAACATGGCGAGTCTTTGTTGAAGGACGGTCATAACTCAAAAATACTTGAACTAAGAAAAGTGAATTTTATATTCATTATTTAAATGTTGTTTAAAGTTGTTGGAGGTCAATGGGATATCTTTAGGCGTAGAAATTACAAGGTTTTAGATTCAATTATAATTTTTTATGACAAATAGATATCCCTGAACAAATTTTCCCTTATAAGTCTCTTGCAGCAAAATTGCGGTGTAAGAAACTTTAAATTAAGAAAACTATGGGAAAATTCTAATTTATTCGCAACTGCTATTTAATTTGAACTACACTTGTACACATACATATACAAAAGTGCTATACAAGAAACTAGATTAAGTTAGAAGTTGTTATTATTTTTAATGCATGTAATTTAAGATTTAACAATTCGCTAAACCGCCAACATAAACTTTTTATTCTAAAATTTTTTTAATTTCTTTGGCATGAATTACAGATAAAATTCATTGCACTGACTGGTGTTTATTCGGGTTTCATCAAGAACGCAATGTAAAATTTATAAATAAATTATTTAATTAGTTTTCAATTGTGTTTTAATTGAGCACCCACCAATTGATCTTACTATACCAGATTAAGAACATTGAAAGCTATTATCTATATCGGTTAAGACGATCTTTGAAGTAACTGCCTACTCTTGACATTTTATTTTATTCCCCAAGAGAAACCCAAAAAACCACCCGATTACCATAAATAATTTAATCGAGTCATTAAGCCTGCGGTTTGTAACGTTGCCTAACGGTCTTAGGCAATGAAAGATAATTTGATTCATAGTTTTCATCCCATTGCACTTCTTGCAATAATGCAAAGTGTCATTCTTCCATATACGGTTTCTTGCTCTAGCTGAGTTATGTCCCTTACCAAACGTTGTAATCCTCTTTACGTCTCTAAAGCTTCCCAGTTCTCTCCCTTCCTATAGTAGTGAGAGTCGGTGAATGCAACTCAAGGGCTCATCTTAAGATTTAATTAAGTTAAACCTTGCGCTCTTGCTGCGTTCAAAATCACTATCACACACAATCGTACGATTTAATCACACACAAATCTGACAGAATTCTGTCCTACTTTAAAAATCGTTTCAAAATGGCGTCATAGGTGACACACTATTATTCAAGAAAGATGCAAAATCAGATGCTTTTAATACTTTGTTGTTGTTTTTTCTCTTCATCTTCAAAAAATCAACCCTGATCGCATAGAGTTATTTCAAAAGAATCTAAAATCGTGCAGATCTGTCAAAAAGTCTGTCACACACATACACTTTTAATCCACACTATCATATTTTTTGAGCACACATGCAATTTTTGGCAGATCGTACGGCTGAGTACGATAGTCAATCCTTGCCTTTAAGGGCAATTTTATTGGCACTCACTGGGTGTCGATACAATGTATAAAAAATTTATTTAGCTGAAATGAATTAATTTTACTACCTTAAATTTATAAGCTGGATACAAAGGTGCTCAGTTGATTTGGCAAGTGAATTCCAGCTTCTTAAAGATGCCAAAAATGCTAACAAATGTCCACCAGAAATATTATCTAAAAGTCTTATCCCAAAAGAATATTAAAACAAACTTTTTAGATATCTGAGTTAATATAGAATACTTGTGTTTTTATTTTTACTATGAACAACTGCATGTATATTTTGTTTGACTTTTCTTGGTTGGTTTTTGGTGTTTCCGTACTTTTTGGTATTTTCGCCTACAATTGAGAATAATTTTTTTTTTAAAGAATTGCAATTTGTTTTTAATTCCAATTTGAATTTATTCAAATGAGTTAGAACAAGGAATTGCAGCTCAAATGAATTAATTGTAAAATGAGTAATGAAAAGAATTAATTAAAAAAATGCCAATTCACAGTACATGTATGATTTGCGAATTAATTCAAAAATGAATGATTCATTTACAGCTCTGAGTGTAAGTCTGTTAAAAAAAATCAAAACAAATAAGGTGCTATATTTGCTATGTCGAAACTTATTTACCATTCACAATATATATGTAAATCGAAAAAATTAGTGGGGCAAAAGAGAATTAAAAAATAAGAAAAAAATTAAATTATTAAGTTTAGAGGCCCATAGCTCGGAAAATACGGGCGAGCAGCAATTATTTCACTTGATATTTTTTCTTATTTTTAATTCTCTATCACCAAATATAGTTGGTTTTTTTTTATTTGGAGTTACAAAGATATGGAAAAATTCAAGGCAGGCTAATGTTTTGGCCGCTTCCTCGAAGGATATGGACCGATCTGCTGATTTTTAATAGCGACATTTTGACAATTAGTTTAAAATAATGTGGTATAGAAATAACTAGTAAATTCTTATTTTTTAAATTTTGACTTAGACCACTTTCATAATTATGGGCAAAATTTTTTTATATTAAAAGCTATCAGAAGCCTTAATACTACAAAAATGTGATTTATTTATAGGAGATATAAAAATTCATTTATTAATAACTATTTTATCGACCATACGAATAAGGCATTTTTATAACAAAATATATAACAAAATATTGTTATAAAAATAACTGTTAGTAAAACGAAATATAACATTAACTTAATTACTAAAGTTATCGTTCTGTAAGGCGATTACAAATTTCTATAGGCGCAGGCTTTATTATTAACTGGCATATCGGATGAATATTTTCCATTTGCATAGTTTTAACGTGACGCATCTTGTGAATATAGCATTTATTTTGCGTTTGTTTAATATGCCATTTTAAATTAAGATCGTATTCTTCTTAAATTAAAAACCATCTGGACGCAGCTGTTTTACCTTTTAATATTAATTCTAAAGCGGGTGAGAAATACTCGCATGTTTAAAGCAAATTCTTGTAGTTTTAGCCTGTTTTTACATTAAAATAGTAACACATATATTTGTTTGCACCCAGCATTAGCGTTAGGGACTATTCCACGATCGAGGCAGGCGATTAATATTATCGCCTGGGATGTCGTATTCTGATCGTGAAAGTTCAGTTTAACAGGAGAAACTGTGTCCTGAAAGCGACTCTTCCATAAGATTCGTCTACGATGCTCCAAAACCAATCGCATAAGACTCTTTAGTTGTTATTTCAAGTGAGTCGTGAAACAATCGCCTTTGTGATTATAAAAAGAGTCCAAAAAATATGCTGCAAAATAAAAGTTTTTTTTGACAGTCTCATACTAACAGCAAAAAAAAATAGTTAAAAAATCATAAGTATTGTCATTGCTCCTCTTGCACTTGTTATTTTTAATGCATATTTAATAACAGCCATACCTAAATTAGCGCGTAAGACGCGACGAAAAATAACGCATGGCTTTTACGCTGAAATGACACACCTAAATAAAAGCGCAACGTTTTGTTGTGAACACTAATGTTAATTAATCTTTTTTAATAAAACCCTTTAATATGAAATGCAAAACAGTGATAAAATCGCTAGATAAAGCCGAAAAAAGCTAAAATGTCATTAATGTTTTGCAACGTTTTCTAAATACTACCAAGGCGAATTAATTTTACCAGGTGGCATCGTTGCGGCAGCTGAGAATTTTTTGTTTAATTTTGTAATGTGTAGAATAGCTGTCAAAAGTGAATCATTTTATATCACAAACTTTCTTTTTTTATTATTTTTTAAAAAAGAATTGTAAGAAGAGTTTTAAATCAATTTAGAAAATGAATCTTAGTAAAAACGTTATTGAAAAGGGTAAGAAAAAAGTGAAGTAATTGTTTGTGTTCTAAAGCTTATCATACACTTAAGTGCCTGTTTTCTTTTTATTGTTGTATTGTTGTAGCCGCGCTGCCACCTTATGTGAATTCGCCTTGAATACTACAAAAAAATATGTAAACAACAGTAACTTTCAGGCAACTGCATTACCTTACGCGCTGTCAAAATTGGATTTTCCAATTGCTAAGCGTTGACGCCGTGCTATTTAGGGATGCTTCATACATTTTGTATGAACATGAGAAATTTTGACAGATATCTTGCGCTTTACGCGCTAATTTAGGGATGGCAGTAAGTTTGTTTATTCTAATTAAGTTATAACTTTTGAACTCATGAAAAACTCATTGAAATACATGAAAAAAGAAATTATAAAAAACAAAGACTAATGAAGAAACGTATCCTAATCAAAGAATTTTCACTGGTTTTAAGCATTCATTTAAATGCAGAGCTATATGAACCCATGCTCGTCAATGACAAGCTAATGTTAAAATCATTCGTTTTTCCCCTAAATTGAACCAGTTCGTTTTACGTAGAACCCATGAATTACTTTTTTCTTTTGCATGTCCTTTTTTGCTGGGCTATTATTATTGTTATTATTATTATTTTTTTTTGTAATATGGGAGTTTTAATTATGAATTATAAATTAAGTTAACAATAATTCTAAATTCAATAAGAAAATAAAATACTTTTAAAGACAAAAATTTAAAAAAAAATTAAAATTAGGTTTTATTAGTCACCTTCTTTGGTTCTGTCCCCTTTTTATACCCTTCATCACAAGAGGAGGAAAAGGGTTTATATAAGTATTTCATTCCGTGTTTAATTTCTACAATTCCATTTCCAACCCCCTGAATCCTTATGCATAGCGATCTCGATTGAGCGATGTTCGTCTGTCCTTGTTAGTGTTAAAATCAAGTTTGCCGAGTTTGATTAAAAAAAAAAAAAAATAAATAAATGCGTCAATCGATCAGAAGCAGTGTCGAAAGAGGTGCTATTGGAAATCAGCATTATCGGTCCATGTCCTTCGAGACAGCAGGCAAATCACCACGCCTACCTCTTTTTTTCATGTTATTTGGAACAATTTAGTAACTTAGATCAAAAAAATAAATTTGTGCGGCGATAGAGAATTAAAAAATAAGAAAAAACATTAAGTGAAAAAATTGGCGCTCGGCCATATTTTCCGAGTTACGGGGCTCTGAAATTTTCAAATTTTTTTAAATATCAATATGGGTATCATTTTAAAGCTTTTAAAGAGGTCCTTAAGAAAATAATAATTTTTTTAAATGCTTAACCTATAAAGACCCGATGTCACTTTTATGTAATTTTATATATATGCAGTACCAAAATTTTTGTTTATTTTTTAATTCTCTGTCACCCCAATATTTGCGTTTTTGTTTGCAGTTCCTTTACTAAGATAAGATTCGGCGTAGCCGAATATAGCACTCTTACTTGTAAAGTTAGTTATTAACAGCGTCATCAATTTTAAAGAATTTTAAATGAAACGTTTCTATAAAACTGAAAAAATTACAACTATTTAAAATAACAAATTTCATATTGAATAAAGAATGCGACTTTTTTTACATTGATAAAAACAATTAGAATGCAAAAATATATTATAGAAATATATAAAACTGGTAGAAATGTCTAAGTAATATAGTTCAAAATGAAATAAGTTTGCCTAACTATCGCCAAAAAGATAAAGTTACGATTATGGAATTCTTTTAAAAATAATCGTGAAGTCGTAAGAGCTTCATTTACAAGAATCAAATGCCATCTTTGGTTACTAACAATACTCCATTGCTCCGCTAAATGAGATTAGACGATTCACTCTTTAACAATCGTCAAAAAGGCTCGCAAGAGCATAATTTGGAAGAACAAAATACAAGTTTTATTGTACAATCGCCTGGACGATTGAAAAAAAGAATCGTAAAACTATCGTGCTCGTTAAAAAAACTTCCAAATGCCAGCTGGGAAGTAAATGCGTGTGACAACCATATGGTTACACTCACATAATTTTGTTCAAACATATTAGTGTTTGTTATCCGCTTGATGAGAGAATTTTAAAGAAAATATCAGGACTTCTGTTCAAGTAGGTTTCATATTTGATTCGCATATCATTTACAATTATGTTTAAAGAGCTTCTTAAAACTTTAGTCATAAAATATAATGTCTACTTACTAATTGTGTTACCTTCTTCAGAAAAGGGTAGAGTAGAGAATACAGATGGTTAAGAAGAGTTCTAGATTGAATGCTCTATTTTTCACAGCAATGTAACTGCATGTTACGTTTATTTTTAAACAATGTTGCAGCACCACTGGTATTTAAAGGCGCATTGTACTTTTGAAGTCAAAAAGACGACTGAATAAGTAAAAATATTTCTTACATATTTTTTATTTTATATGCAAAAATCAATAATCGAAGACAGTACAATTGTATGGTGGCGAATTTCCTAAACCCCGAAGTTTATAAAAATTAGACTTTGTAACTTTTACATGCCTTAATTTAATACTTGGAATTTTAATTTTTATTACTATTTAATTTTTATTACTTTTATTATATCTTTTGCCACAAAAAGTGAAAAGAGGGTATATCTAATTTTGTCATTCCGTTCGAAATTTCTACAATATCCATTTCCGACACCACGACTACCTCAAATAAAGGAACTACAATAAAAAAAAACAAATGTATGGGAAAGAAAAAACATCAAATGAAAAAATTGGCGCTAGCCCACATTTCCAAGTTACGGACCTCTGAAATTTTGTAAAATATCAATATGGGTATCATTTTAAAGCTTTAAAGGAGATCTTTAAGGAAATACTAATTTAAAAAAAAAATGCTTAACCTATTAAGAGCCGATAGCATTTCTATGTTCTTTTTATATTTTAATTCTCTGACACCACTATATTTGTTTTCTTGATTAGAGTTACTTCACTTAACTAGATTTAGATAATTGGTAAAGGGTATATAAGATTTGGCATAGCCGAATATAGCACTCTTACTTGTTTTTTATTACTATTGAAATTTCATTGGCAAAATACCACTGACCTTTTTATGAACTGGAATTATTTTTACAAATGGTAATTAAACTTATATGATATTGATTAATTACTAAATAAAATTGATGATAGCAGAACCTTTAAAAAGAGCTAGCATAGTATAAATAAACCTTAACCTTATCCTAGATGGGTCTGAAATTCTTAAAGTATATAAAACACCACCGTAACTGGCAGTTCTTTTTATTTACAGAAAAACAAAAATATGTTTCTATAGTGTATCATTTTTTGTTGAAACATATACATATATGTCACCAAATTTGTTTAATAAGATTATGATTTTAAAATAATACTCTTCTAATTTTTTATATATCAAGGAACACATTTGTTAATGGTAGCGACTTCTAACCGTTGAATCATAAGTTATGATTTCGTTTTTAACTAATTATACTGGTCAACAAAGACGTTATCCAAGTGACAGTGCTTTTAGACGCATTTTTTGTATTGAGTTCAAGTCTGTACTTAGATTCTTTCTATTACGTGTAGTTTCCTTGGAATAGCTGAGTATGAATGTGAGAATAATAAATTCGAAATTTGAAAGACCTAAATTTCGGTTCAAGTGCACTTGACAAACCTAATTTTAAATTGCCAGAGGACTTTACGATCTAGCACACCTTAGTTGTATCCAAAAAGCAGGGTGAGATATGGTAGGATTTCGATTAAAACTGCTGAAACTAAATTCAAAAATTTGTATCTGTCGATCACCCCATAACGAATTTAAATTATATATGTTTTACGAAGACAACTTTGTTATGCACTCACTTAATTTTGAACAGAGTAGAAATGATTGGCATTTGTTTATTGATTCCTCTAAACCAAGTTTATAGACTGTTCTCTAACATAATGGACATAAAGACCTCTTCTTTAGTCAAACCGGAAAATGTTCTTTTTTCACCATCATGGATAAACATCATGGATAAAAGCAGTGCTGATTTGACTTTTTTGAAACAATAATTCTCTTTAATCAGTGTGGTAAAGATCAAATAGGGAAGGCCTCAGATTAGCGAAGTTCTGTAGGATTTGAAATTTCAACATCAATTGAGTTCAACAGAAAAACATTCTAGAAAATATCATGGCTATCCTAAGGAAAATAAACATGATAGAAAAAACGGAGTACGGGTTCGGAATCAGCACAAAAAATATTTTTAGGCTGACCCAACAACATATTAAGGATAGAAAAAGTTTGTTTCATTTTATTTATCAATGAAACTTTTTCATTAAAAACATCATCAAAAACATTAGCAATTAGAAATTTAATTAGTCTATCTAATTTATAAATAAATTTAAAAAACTTAAAGTAATTTAATATTGATGTAAAATTAAGTTCTTAGTAATTTGCATCAAAAAAAAAAAAATCAAAAATTTCGACATTCCTAACCGTAGAGGTAAAAATCTGGCAGACCTTATTTTATTTTTATTATTATAATTTTTTTATAGACTGTTGTTGTTGTTTTTGTTGTAGAATAAACACAATAAGCCTTTGTTGCAAAACAGTCCTTTTCTAAGAAAAATACGTTTTAATTTTAAAATATTATTAAAACTTTTTGGGGGTGTTTTTTTATCCATAGAATGTACAAGTTCGAAAAGATAGATGAATATATCACTGAAAATAATTTTTGCATTATCAATTCAGAAGATGTAAAATTGTGAGCTGCAGTAAAGGCTTAGTAAGATGATTAGCTCTGTTTTTAATAAAATCATTACTTCAGCACACGTTCACGAACATCTTTAGTTGAATTATTATTTTTTTATATAAAATACATAACTTCATTTTTTCTTATATATTTATTATATTTATATTTTTTAGCAAACTTTTTTTACTCGTAATAAATTTTAATTGTGCTGTTTTCACTGATACAAAATATTGTTTATTTATAATTTTATGTTTTTTTATTATTGTTTTATTTCACTTAACGTCTTATCAAGTTTCTATGATTCCGCCCACTTAAGGTTTTTGTGAACCGACTGTTGACTAGTACAATAATTAATGAAATGATTGAATTTATTTACACTTGTTAACACCGCTGTCATGTGTGTGCCAGCAATATAACGTTTTTAGAATTTCTAAATGTTAACTTTAACAGGTTAATTGTAGTTACAGTTACTTTTCTTTTTAACATTAAGTAGACACTCAAGAAAAATATCGATAAAAATGTAAACGTAAGCAGTGTTGCCAGAAATTGATGTCTAGCCCTAAACGCTATGACTTCGTTGTACCTACCACAACCCAAACCGGTAAATGGCTTTATCGTATAGTGGCGAATCGTTACATGAGCTTTTACAACATGAATTGCAAACGATATTTAAGGAGTGAAAGGTAGAATTTGTAAACCTACCTTATATAAGATGAATTCATAATGTAAGAAAAAATAACGCTAAATGCAAAAAAAAACTTATGATGGCAGACGTTTTACTAGATCTTGTAATAAAATAAAGATAAAAAATCTCCGCGTGGGAGGAGTACTGAGTACTCAATTATTACATTATTATTGAAAAATTTTAATATTTTTTAAAAATTCACTAATACAAATAATTATGGAAAACTGTAAGAATAGAATTTAAGAACGATTTTATATAAAATATATACTTTTTAATTTAGACTCAAAATTCTTATAATGATTGTTTTTTTATTTCTTTGGACAATAAATAAGCATTTATTTTTAGAAATTAAATTTTTGTACATGACGCAAAAATTATGTGTTAAGGTTTTAATGGTGTTTTATTTGACATTTTTAATAATTATATATTATTTAACTTAACAAGCGATACGATTTTTTTTTACACCCTTCACCACAAAAAGTAAAAAAGTGTATATCTTACTTTGTCACTCCGTTTGTAATTTCTACAATATCCATTTTCGACCCCGTAAAGTATTTTTATTCTGAGCCCTTATGAGTAGCCAAGTCGATTGAGCGATTCCGACTGTCCATCTGTGTTAATGTTGAAAATAACTTTGCCAAGGCATAAGATGAGCTAGAGAAAATTAAAATTCGCGAATCCATCAGACATAGTTTCGAAAGAGTTGCTATTGAAAATCAGCAGTATACCTTGAGGCTAAACACCGTGCCTGCCTCTTATTTTTCCATATTATTTGGAACAATGAAGTAACTTCAATAAAAAAAAAAAAAAAAAAAAAAAAACAAATATATGTAGCGATAGAATATTTAAAAATAAGAAAAAAGCATTAATTGAAAAAATTGGCGCTAGCCGAGTTATGGGCCTGTGCCACTATCATAAAAAAGTCCGATTGTCTCTATGTTCAATATGGGTATTATTTTAAAACGGACATTTAGTTTTAAGTTGGTAACTTAGCGGCTTTGTGAAAAATATAGCAGAAATAAAACATTTTTAATAAACTGTTTAATGTGGTTCCTACATGGGAGTGGTTAATTAGATTGACTTATTTATCGGCAATTTCATTAGCATTAAATGATAAACAATGCTAATGATTTCTTAGTACTGCCATTATTTATACTAATGGAATGCTTTCTTATGAAAAGGTTTCGTTAATAATTAGTTAAAAAACAAGGTCAACATCATTGACTAACGATTAAATGCTTTCAAAACATTACCATTTAAAAACGCCACTCTTTGTTCTTGTACACTAAAAAGACACCTCAAAATATAGTAGAGCATTATTTTAATACAAAAATTTTGTGAAAAATATAAGTTTTTACATTCTTTGGAGAAATAAGACAAAACAGAATATCTTTTTCCCACAGGAACCAATAACTGCTAGCAAGAATGTCAGTTGACTTTAGATTTCAGGCATTAAGTTTTAAATCAATCTCACTTGAAAACTAATAAGCTGATAAATTATTCAAATTTTTAAATATACATCCATCCATTCTTTGTGAAGGTTTCGTTATTATTATGTGTAATTAAAAAATTATAATTAAAATGATATCTTTAGCATTAAATGGTAGTTAAAGTTTTTACATTATTATTATTTTAAACAATGCCAATGAAATTTCAATGGTATTGCAAAAACAAAAAAATAAATACATATGGCATGGTTATATTGCTTTTTGTTATTTTCCATGTCAAGAAATTTATAATTCGTGTGCTACAGTTTTTTCGCTTGTTCGTTTATTCACTTAATTTTTAATAACATTAACATTATCATTCTTTCATAATTTAATTTTTAATTGAAAAAATTATACTAATTTCTTAAAGTATTAATTTATATTAATTTTTTTTTTATTTTACTTATTTACTTGTAGTGCCATAATTTATAAATGATACTTAATTTAATCTTAGACTCAGCTAACAACGATCAAGAACAATCTGTTTTCGTTTTATGTAATTTAATTAAAAGTTATTTAGTCATTTTATAGTTCCATGGAAATTTCACTTAGGCCACTTGACATAATCTCCAAATATAAATGGTTTAGTAAGAGTGCTGGTATAGGCTGGAATTTGTTTATTTCTGAAATAAAAGAGAAAAGAAAACAATATTAACAAAGCGTATTTATTGAAGACTAAATTATTTTGTTTGGGAGCTAGTTTAGGTCTCTTAGGATCATAATGGTTCCACTTGCCTAAATGTGTCAGATATTCAACAGCCACTTTTAGCTAATGCTGCCCTTGAAAGTGTAAGAAAATATGGTAGTGAATCGCCTCTAGCTTAATTATTATTTTATTAGACGTCTTAAAACTCTTATTTTTTTACAGATATTTTAAACTTGATGAGGTGGGAGGCAGTCCGAGAAGTTCATATAGAAAATACTTCGAGTAAACTTATTTTATAAGGAATTAAATTAAATTAATAAAAATTGTTTTTTGCTATAAAATATCTTATACCAAAATAAAGGTTTAGTGGTGTCTAAAATTAATGATTGGTCGTGTCTAAAAATATCCTCTAATTGTTTTAGTTTAAATATTTATGTAATGGCGCAATATTTGGTATAAAAAATAAGAGTCATTGATGTGGTTAGGTTTAATGTTGTTCTTATATAATTCTCTGAAGACTATCAGTTCCTTTGACGTATTAGGGTTTCCGGTGTCTATGAGCAACAATGAATCTCTCAAAAATCTAATGATTTCAACTAGCAAAAACCGAGCGTCTAGATACGAATTCCACGTTGATGGTATAAAAGCAAAGAAAATTGTTTGAACTTTTATAAACTTGCTTGCTTTTTTCAATGCATGCATATACATAAGTGGAAGTGGAAGTATTTTTTAAAGATTGCTGAGCCAATAGAGTGAAATATTGAACACTACCTTCTAATCTAGAAATTGGATATTGGTAAAACTTTCCACAGAATAGACGGTGCTAGTAGCACCGCTTGTAACATATATCTTTGCCTACACGATAATTTAGACTCTGCATCCGTGCGCGTTTTCGGACCGTTTGACGGTCCGATTCAAGATTATGGAATTCATATTCAGATTAACAGAGTACTACACTTAGTTTGTGCATAACAAAACATTTGATGAAATTAGAATAACAATTTTATACCCCTCACCAAAGGTCAATCCGTTTGTAATTTCTACAATATCCATTTCCGATTCTGAGTCCTTAGGCATAGCGAAGTCGATTAAACGGGCAAAACACCGCGCCTGCCTCTAGTTGTTCCTTTTCATTTAAAACAAATCTAGTTAAGTTAAGTAACTACAATAAAAAAATATATATTTACAGGGCGATAGAGAATTAAAAAGTAAAAAAACTAAGGTGAAAAAATTGGCGCCCGTCAATATTTTCCGAGTTATAGGCCTCTGAACTTTTCATAGAGAAATACGATTGTGTACTATATTTTTTAAGATATCATTTAAAAGTTTTTGAAGAGACTTTTCAGGAAATGTAAAAATTTGTTTAAACATGCTTAATCCATTAAGAGCCCTTAATTTATTTTTCTTTCTTATTTCCTAATTTTCTGACTCCTCAATATTTATCTATTCGATTGAAGTTACTTCAGTAAACTAGATTTACATATGTGGTGTAGGGTATATATATTTTGGCATAGTCGAGTATAGCAATCTTAATTTATTTTTTGTTTTAGTACGACTGAAAAAGATTTGACTAGCGCTTACACCTTAAGCGTGTAAAAACGAAAACAAATTCGCATGATATTCAAGCAAATTTTATTGCTGTTTTGTTTTTAAACATACCGCGAATTTATTCTCATTTATAAAATATCTTTTATGTGGATTGTAATTAATTTTATAATTAAAGCCATTGTATGTAAACATTCACAACAGTTTATAATATATAATTATAAAAACCTGTTTGTTTTAGATTTATCTAATGTTCTAAATACAGGTTTTATAAAAATAAATAAAAACTACTCACTGTGATTGTTGTTTAACAATTTGCGTTACCAACTCCATTATGTCTTTAATATTTTTCATGCTTCCAAATAACTTCAGATTTTGGCACAAAGCTTGTATAAACATGGAACCTTTTTCAGTGCGATAGGAAACAAAACCTTTAAAGAGAGAATGGAAAATAAAAAATACTTTTGCATAAAAATCTTTATATGAGTTATTAATATTTACCCTCAAAGGTACTGTAACACTTTAAAATCTCATTTGCACTACCGTGCGGATAAAAGGGCACAGCATCGGTATAATAACCATTTGTTTCCATGGATCCTTTGCAGGCTTGTATGAAAAATAACTTTGGCTTGTCGTTAAGTGTTGGATTTCGTAGAATTGGAAATAAGATGTGATCATCAATGGAATAATGGCCATCTTTAGCGGCAATTTCTTCATGTCTAGCACCATGACTTAATATAACAATAACAAGGCAAGCGTTCTCTTTAAAGTCTTTAGTTTGAACTAGAAATAGAGCACAAGTTAGAAAATAATAGTTAAGTTTTTGTTTACTTATTGTAAAAGAATATTCTATATTCCATACATGGGAATAATTAATTAGATGGACTAATTAATTGACAATATCAGTACCATTGAATAATAAATAATGCGAATGTTTTTTAGCATTTCATTTATTTTTAATAATGGTAATGTTTCGTTGATAATTAGTTAAAAAACATAATCATTATCATAGGTTAATGATTAAATCGCTTCAAGGCATTGTCATTATTAAACGCAACTCCTACTATTTGTGCCCTAAATAAACACTTTCAATTATAGCATTTGACATTTTTATTTGATAAATTTCTTTAAACATGCTTATGGAAAATGTGAAATGACATTAAAAAACATATTTTCGTTTTCATATGAGTAATAAAAATTGCTAGCTAAGTATGTTACTTAAAATTGATAAATTATTAAAATTTTTCAATATACGAGTAGAACCATCTACAAATGGGTGAAGCTTTATTTAAGTTCATGCATAGTTCTTTTTGAAGTTTCTGCTATCATAAATTTAATTTAAAAAAAATACAATTTTTTTCCCAATGTAATTAGTAGTTTAAAAGTTTCATTTAAATTTTATTGCCATTACTAAAAACAATTAAAATTAAAATAGGATCATTGTCATTAAATGGCAGTTACTTTTTAAGTTTAAATGGTAATGAATAAATCCCAAGTAAGCTAAAGTCTATTTAAAGAAATTGACGATTAAATTTTAAGGAAACCTTTGAAATATTTGTCTACGCATTAATTTATAACAAGCGTATCAAGGTACATTTATATTGATAGATAATGTCATCCGCCCAGCATATGCAAAACAAAGCAAGCGTTTGTTTTAAGAGCATTTATCTTTTATTTTCGCTTATTATTCTTTCTATTCTTGATATTTCCACTGACAAAGCAACAATAAAATGACATGTTGTTTTTGCAAATGTTGTATTTGTTGTAGAACCGCTATTACCTAGTAAAATAAGGGCCCGTTTACGGTTTACAACAGTTGTTATTTAAGTGTTGTAATTTTAAAAAAGCGATTATGTAAATTTCTACTGATTACTGTTTACAACATGTGTATTTATGTGTTGTCAGTACTGTCAAAAACTTACAACTGCTCATTAACTGTTGTGTTAAAGTAAAAGTTTAAAAACATAAAATGGAGAAAATTAGTATTTATTAATTTATCTTGTAAAGCTTTAATAATTAGAAACGTTTTTCAAAAAAAAAAAATATTAAATAAAAAACAAATAGAAAATCTAATAGACTTAATGAAAAAAAAAAAACCTGAGATTGGTCGAGGGAAGCTACCATTTGGCATTAGCAAAATGCAGCTCAAGGAAAAATCGGAAGAGTTTTCGGTAGAGTTAAATTCTGGGACCACCGATTAGAATCGCAAAAGAATGGCAAAGAGTATGTATTGTTTATTTCTTTTTTAATTAAGTTTAATTTTTTTTTTGTTTTTAGGTATGGACTCACTATAAAGCCAATTCAAAAAGGAAATTAGCAATAAATAAAAGAAATTTCCAAACCACTGGTGGAGATCCGTCCACCGAAGTAAGCTTAAGCTCGCTTGAACAGGATACGGTTGAGCTTGTGTTTATGCAGGCTCAAATAAACCCAGGTGGATCTGAACATGGCTTACAAGCTCAAGAAAATTTTGATGCGGCGGAATCAATCACTGTTGTCGAGCCATCACCAGGTACAAAAAGAAATAAGGAGCTGCTATTTCCCAGAAGCCGTAAAATTAAAAATCTTGCGAATATAAAAGATCGGTTAAAGATTTTAAGAGAGCAAGGAAAAAACCAAGAAGAAATTTAAAAAACTTTTAAACGCCTCGAATTAAAATTCGAACAAAAACTACTTAATAAATATTAAAAAAGAAAAAAGTAGATCTGCATATAGAGTTATCAAAAGCAAATTTGAATTAACCCATAAAAAATTGGAATAGCATATTATTGTTTTTTGGTTTAACATTTCAATAAAAAAATGTATGTATTTTAAATGTGAATATTTTGTTTGTTTCAAAACAAAAATGAATTATGATTTTTTAGTTAGCTATTTTCAAAATATATTGCGTTTTTTAGCCTTTTACTAAAATGAAGTAGAGGCTGTGAATATAAAAGAAAATAAAGTTTGTTCTATTAATGTTGTAACCAAGTAATTATTTCCAATTTCACGCGCAGACTCTTTCAAGTTTGCTTCTGCAGCTTTTCCAATTTCTTCTTCGGTGTTTGATAGGAAAGGCATTTCTTCCTGATATTCCGTCTCATAATGTCAGCTTATGTTGTGCAATGCGTAACAAACATTTGTTATTTGAGTGGTTTTTTTTATTTGTTATTTTCAGGACTATAGGTTAAACCTCTTGCAGATATTAAGCATCGGAATCTGCTTTTGGAAACCCCAATTGTCCTTTCCTTGTGCGTTCCATCTACACAACCAATTACTCCCGGAAATTGTGTTCTAGTAATAAAGACGTTTTGCACTTGTTTTTTTTTCCTTAGTCATCCGAACGTTGATTCACTTCTTGCAAATTGTTTTTTCGAAAAATTCTAATATTTCCTTTAAAATACAGCAAACAGTTGCTTGTGAAATCCAATATTAAAATCATTCCCGCTGCGTCTTTGATAACTTCCATCTGCAAAAAATCATAGTGCGCAACATAGCTTGAGAATCGGAGGGATGGCCGAACAATGGCTTGACGGTTTTAAAAAAATAATTTAGATTCAGAAGCAAAAAAGAAAAACCATCTTTGTTTATACTAAAACATTTTACGAAAGACATGTATGTTTTCTTACTCTGTATTTGGTAATTCTAAAGAATTTTAGAACTGTCTCTAATTTTCTTACGGAAACGTGCATGGAAAAAAAGATCTATGTGTATATACATATACATACTTTACACTTATTATTTTACAAACGTTTTTAAATTAAAATTATGTTGTTTTCAACTTGACACAGACAATTCCAATACAATCAAAATGCATCCCTGTGACGTATACAACATCTAGAAGTTGTAATCCATAATCACGAAAAAGATGTTGTAAATCATTATCGGGGCCTAAATGTACCTTGAATCGTATGATTAAAAACATATTTTCCTTTTTTTGAACTGGAGTAGGGTTTGGAAAACGGGAATTCCTTTTCAAAATATATACTAATTGTTCTTCAAATATTTTTGATGTGACATTTATAAATATTCAAATTTTTCGTTTCGTGAGAATTCTACTATGTAAGATATAAAACAAAAGCTTATTTCTTTGTTTAAAACATTCGAACAATGAACATGGATAATCTTTACAACGCATTTTTGATTTGACAAAAAAACCTATCTCAGTAGAAAGTATAAGTGTTTTTTTCGATTGCTGGATATTTTGCAATGAACACAAGAAGCAGAACATCTAGTAAATTTTTAAACGCGCTAAAAATTATAAAATCATAATTTCAAAAAACGAATTAATAAAATACTCCTTCAGTATTTTTAATCTCTGTTATCTCTCGTTATGTAAGTTTTATAAACTATTAAAACTGTTATTTAGCAATTATTTTTATTGTTTGCTTATTTTTTAAGAAAACTATGAATTTTTTAATATTATTTTATTTAATAAGCTTGTTTTCTTGAAGAATTACTTTTTTCCCAGAAATCTCGGGAATGCGATATTTTTGCCCGTTTCACGGAAAATGAAAACTTTCGGTAAATTCCAAACCCTAAACTGGAAGAAAATCAGACGCTTATCGTCATGCAGAAGAACTCAGAATATAATACTTTCTGATATTGTAACAATTACAAACGGAATGACAAACCTAAATACACCCTTTTTTAACCTGTGGTGAGTACTAAAACTTAAATCAAATTTCCTTTCGAGTATTACGCTTACGTTTTCGTTAACATGGTATAAATAACTTAACAACGTTGTCGGAAACTTTTTCAAAACGATATTCGGCGGAACCCAAAAATTAATGTTTTATTTCACTGTTATTAAGCATCGGTGCTTAATCACCTTAAGATTCTGACGTCTCATTTACCTGGGATATACTTAACGAACCTGGATTATTTTCACGATAAAAATCGAATGTTTCATCTATAGTAATATGAGATTGGGTGCCGCTTAAGGGCGGTGATAATATCGTTGCATGAGAAGCCACCAAACTTTGTGAATTTTTATAGTCGGCAGAATATTGTGGCGATTGAAAAAATTCATGCAACTTTGATTCGATTACCTTGAATTTACTATCGTCTTGTTAGTTTGTCGTTTTGGGCAGAGAATTCAGTACTTTCAATTTAAATTTCATTTTTATTGAGACTTTGAAAAAAAGATAACAATAAGTTACGCATTAAAACTGCAAACAGTATTATTTGAATAATATAAAATACATTATTAGTATGGAACAAAACGCTAGATGCATATGCAAACTGAACTGTGTAAATTGTCTTAAAACAGAAAACAATAACAAAACTATATTGCTTAAATATATAATACAAGATAATAGAGACCATTTATATCTTAATAAAATTCAGTACTTTGTATTGAGACTTCTCCATTGAAGATTGAATGATTCAGTGTTGGTGATTCGAGAGGTGAGGGGTGATTAGCTCCTAATGGTGAAGTATGTCTTTCATTTGCTGTCGTCTTCTCTGATGTACTTAAAACCCTAACAACACGTCTTCTGCGTTGCTTTGGTCTTGTTTTTATTGTAAAGGCAGTTTGGAAATTTCTTTGTCACTACTGCTTGATTAAAAATTTTTGACTTTTGCCGTACTTGAATAGCCTTTTGTTATGTTAATATTATGAAAGAATGAGAATTAATTTTTTATGTTATTTTTATAGTGTTTAAGTTTTTATTCTCTTGTTTATATACGAGTGTTCTTATGAATTCATTACTCCCTGCAGGCCAAATGCGGCCTTTTTTTTAACCATTGAAAGACACAGGAAAATTTTATTCTTTAGCTTGCCGCCTGCATTATTCATCATTGTTTGCCATATCTGTTTAAGCGAAATAAAATGTTTTTGTTTCAATTTTTAACATAATTGAATACACAGTCTTAGCAATTCACTTTATGAAAAACTTTCAAGACGAAACGTTTTTTTAAGCTTCTATTTTGTGTACGAATCATTTACACAATTTTCCGATCATTCACACAATTTTTCAGCACAATCAACCGGCATTTTTTAGCGACTTCAAAAAGAAGATTATCAACAAGCTTAATCTTTAATTTTATACACACACTGCGTACTACACAGATATAAAAGTAAAACTTAAAGGGTGTTCCCATAGGGACATGGTTTTGACGCATGTAAATGAGCTTATCTTTTAAGCTTTAATTACGCAGAGTGTGCAGTTTATAGCTGCTGGCAAAAGAAAATCATAAAAATTAAAAAAAAAGTGTGATTCTCTTTCTTTCTTACGAACCGTAAGAGGCAGAATTATAAAGTTTCGCAAAGTGCGTATTACAATGGCTACGATAGACTGCATTTTTAAAAACTTATGCCAACCGATTTTTCTAAAATAAACTGTTTTTTTAAGAGAATTATTACGTTTGTATGTACTCATACATTCGTATCTATGCTTTTTCATTATTTAATTGTATTTATTTTCCAAAAAATCAATAACTTTGTTATCTGATAACAGCTTTTATAAAGAAAGTTATATAAGATTCTACACGGTCGAAACTGGAACTCTGAATGAATGTGTTGTTTAATTTTTTAATTATCTTATCATTCTTTTTTATTTATTTGTTGTATTTTTATTGTAAAAATTATTTGTGTGTATTATTTGCTTTAAAAAAAGTTTTTTTTAGATTTCTATTAAAAATGTGAAAGTATTTGTTGTTGACTTTGCTTGCAAAAAATGGGACTTTACTTTTATTTCTTTTTTCACTCTTAAAAATAAACCGGTTGTATTCTTAGACATTTCAATAATTTTGATTAAATATTAAAACATGTCACCTTAGCACTAAACTGTGGAAGATATAAATTATTTTTAATCGAGTTCAAAAAAGGTTAAGGACTACAATTTACCTCAGTCATTTCTAAAACGATTTAGAAGGTGATGATTACGAATAGATCTTATTTAAAGAAAAGTACGAAATTTTAAAAACGACTTTCATGTCTATTAGATAATAAATTTAAGAATTAAAAGGTGTCCCTAATTTTTGAACTGATACAGTCAAATACTGGAAAATGTCACAGAATGTCCGCTCTAATTAGAAATTAAAGGGAGTCTTATAGGTGATGTACTCTGATGTATATGGAGTTACCTTTAAGACCGTTATAGCCAAACAATTGAAGCTTAAACAAAAAGTGTATAGCAATTTTGGTTTCAAAATTAATTTTTTCTTTTTTATTCGCAAGAATTAACTTAAACAACAACATTTCTGCTAGTGAAAATAATTTCGGTTATAATGCGAGCGAGGCTGTTTTTCAAAAAGCAAAGCTAATGACCAGACACTAAAATTTTTGTTGGACTAATCTATTTTTAAATAGCTATCTCGTCCCCAACGTAGCTAACAAATTTCGCTTTATATGGTTTAAAATTTGTTTTTTTATCTTCTGGCCAATACATTGCGTTCCTAATATGTTTTAAAAGTAAAAATCATAGGTTTCTTTGCCTCTAGTAACTTTAAAGCTAAGAAAGTTAGATCTAAGTGTATTAACAAACATAATAACATCTTTTGAAAAATTGATAATTTATTTTTATGTGACAATCACAACCTTAACCTTTTCGGTTCTTTTTAAATTTTTATAGTAGTCTTTAAACGGCATAATACTCATCCTAAAACTTAGTTTTAGAAGCAAAATTTTTATACCTGTTTCTTCGCAATATGTTCTTAATATTTTTAGGTTAACCGTTGCTATTGTAAACCAATGAAATACGAGTATGTATATGAAGCTTTTTTTTGCAGCCAAATATTTTTAATGTTTTTTCTTTCTTACTTTTGTTCGTAATTATGAATTCCTTTGTGATGATTTAGCAGTTAAACGGTCTTTTATACTGAACTCCGCTATTAATTTTCACTTTTAATTACCTTTTAATTTCTTTAATTGATTATGATTATTTTTATGTTACTTAAATTGGTTTTCATAGAAAAATTTTAATATAAAATTCAGTTTAAAAGCAAATAATTGAATGAATACAATTATGCATATAAATTTTTTTCAGAAGTAGGGCAGTCATTTAAGTAAAAGTTTATCAATTGAAAGATAAACAATTTTTTATTTGAATGAAAATTGAATTTTAGAGATTGTTGAATAATTCTTAGTCAAATAGTCGCTTAACCAAATAAACTATTAACTGTGAACTTTTGATTGTAAACCTCATTCCAACTTTCATCTACTATGGGCGCTGTACTCTGTGTTTTTCTTAAAACATTACTTTTTATATCGTTCAAATAATATTTTAAATTACCATTCCCTGTTAAGCTTGTACGGTTAGATTTCACACACAGCAGTCATAAGGTTCTTCAATAGCTTGAATAAATTTTTGCCATGATACAAGGAATTTCTTCTTTCTTGATTGGATTGGGTTGATGCCTTAAAAGACGTTATGAATATTTTTTCCAAGATTTGTCGATAATGTTTACATTTACCAACTTACCTGTCTAATTTAACTAACGCTTTTTTATATATTTTCCTATTCTTGAATCTTTACTGCGCGTCTCGTTCTGTTCTCTCCAGTACATAGCATAAGAAAGAAGAAAGTAAATCAACACATAACATCAATTAATACTAAAGTTCTGTATTGTAAAGAAAATGATTCTCTCTTGCCATATCTCTCTTGTTATCATTATAAACATCTTGCACGAGGAGGTATAATTTGGTTCAAACGAACTTGGAATGCATTCGATTAAAATTAAATTTATCGGTTTGTCGATTAATTTACACTGACAAAAAAATTAATATAAAACATCCAAAACACAAAAATTATTTATCATTTAAAAATTTTATAAATAATAAAAAATCATATTAAAACTTTATTAAATTTGAAAAACGCAAGTATTCTTAACATTTGATGAAAAATTCTAAATTAGAATATCCCTTATTAAGCAAATATTTTGCTGGCTTAAGTTCTTGACACTGATAATGATGCAGTGTAGTATTTTTCATTGCCAGCACAACGTAGCATGACATCATGGCCTCTGTTATCTGCAAATTGCCTAAAGTATCAAAATCAGTAAAATTAACATGACTGGCGATCTATTGGCACTTTAAGAAGACACTTTTGCATTTGCTACTGGAATGTGTCTCATACAATTTTTTACGTTTATTTTATAGTCTGCTTATTAATAGTTACTTTTATTGAACAAGTGCATCGTACTTCACACAAATTTCCCAGAAATAATTAATAAAAATTTATATTAAAAATCAATTAAAATTTACTTTTTCGGCTTTGGTTCATTTTTTAATTTAACATTTATTAAAAAAAATTATTTTTCAAATGTACGCGGACGTTTTCCAAAGAAAACAAGAAAAATTAGACTCTGGCAGAATGTAATGCAGTATTTTCAGGACCGCCAAATCCATCATCAGCATTCTTTGCATCCATCAGCTTGACTTGCGTATATTGTAAATATAATCCATTTAACCAACTCTTCAATATTAATTTGGTTGGACGAAATTCACACACAACTCAAAGCATTTCTTTGTTGTCTTCTCTACAACACGTCTTCTTGTGCATTTCGTGACTATACCGAAGGTGTAGTACAAAATTGCAACAAATGTTTTAATCCGTCTTAATGCCAAATACTGTTGCTTTTTTGCAATGGTAAGCTTATTTGTCAGAGCGTTCCATTTGACTAAAACGATCTTCACCGAACTAAACTTAAGATTTGGGTAAAAAATATTCGACTTTAATCAACGCAAGTTTATTTTCAATAAATCCACCGTTGAAACTTGTCACTTTATAAAAAGAAAATCTAAATTTTTCTAATATCTCGTTAAGAATGTATATCTAAACTTAAGGTTTCCTTTGTACGTGTGTGTACGTTACAAATTCCTAAAAATTTCTTCCGCTTCGCAATTTTAAAATAAGTTTTAAAAATCAAACGGGTGACTTACGTCGAAATGCAACAACTTAATTTTGCACAGTTGCAAGAGTAAAAAAAAAATTAACGTAAACACCTTTAATGTTTCATTGATTTCTGTTAGAAATCGAATAAATAAATTTTTTTTCCAAAATATGTATGTTATACATTAAGATAAGATTAGTTTTTATTGACTTAGAGCACATTTTGATGTTTTTAATGGATTTGTAATGGGTAGATTTTTACAAAACGGTATTTTTTTTAATATAGTAAAAATGAAAAATACATTTTAAAAACTCTACTTTGGCCAGGTTTTCCTACAACTGAGATTATTCTAAAAAATGTATTTTGGTAACTGCACATATGTATGTATAATAAGGAATCATTAAATACTGACATTCCAGTAAGCATTTAAGAGAAAATGTTTTTTTTTCCTGTGAACATGTAGATTTAATAAAAAATAAATAACATGAGTTGCATGCTTTTCATTTATTAAAAAAAAAAAAAAAAAACCCAGAATAGTGGTGGTCTGCTCCCAGCACATGTTATTTAATTCTATCACAATTGTACAAATCAAAACGAAAAAAATTATTACAAAAAGTTACACACACAGGAGCAGAGCGACAAGTTAAATAACACAATAATTTATTTTTTACTAGTTTTCTTTGAAGCAAATTAAAATTGTTGGTTGAAAAAGCAAAAAAAAAAATATATATATATATATAATAAATAAATAAATAACTGGTTGCTAGAGCTTTTAAGTATCAAAGTCTTAATGGTAAAAATATATTGAAAAAACCATCAATCATAGTATGTACTTACTTTTTTCTACAGTCTTGCGAATTTTATCCACTTTGGCATTTTCTATGACTGTTACTTTCATTTTATAATATTCAAAAGTTTGGACCAATGCCTTGACATCTTCAGCACTACCAACACGTTCTTCATTGTTGGGATTATCGAAAATCACATTATTGAAAATGTAGGCATAGCCGGGCTTACAAAGAGGAGTATTAACCGTCTTACCACTTGCCACCAAAGTGGGTGCCACTGTTTTACCAACAGTGGCGGTAGTAATGGGTTTAGTAAGAATCGTGGGTGTAAAGGATTTTGTAGTATTGGAAGAAGTGTATAGTGCTGTGGGTTTGCTAATGCTAGATGTGAAAGTTGTTGTTGTTTTTGGTGTGCTTAAACTAAATGTTGAGTTGGGCTTTGAAGTCGTGATAAATATGGAGTTCGTAATGGGTTTACTGTTTGTTGTTGTACTAATATATGAGGGTTTGGTTGTGGTAGAATATGCTGTAGTAGTATTGGCCCCTCTATTTAATTCTCTTTGTTTATAAGGTGACGTATAGGTAGCAGCATATGTTGAGGTAGGTTTTGAGATCGTAGATTTGGGAAAATTAATGCTACTATTGCTCGCACTACTGCTTGTACTAAGACGAGAAGACGCTGGCAAGGCTGGCAATTTAGGTCGAGCATCAAATTTGTAACTATCTTCTGAACTAGTAAAATTTTTTGTTAGCGGAGAATTAGGAGTAGAGAGCTTGAAGTTCTTAGCATCGAATTTTATACGATGTTCTTCAATGCGCTGAGTTATTGTACGACCATTTTTTTCAGTTACTGTTGTTGTTGAAGTCTTTACAATTGTTGGTGTTTTAGGCGTTTTTGAACCATCACCTGGAGTACTGGCCCCTTGTGATGATGACTCATAGTTAAAGATAAGACGTGAAATCGGCGAAGCAGTACTTTTGAATTTTGTCGCACTTTTCGGTGAAATACCATTTTGGGAGTTACGTTGCGAAGAGGGAAGTGCTGGTAAATTACTGGGACGATTGCGTCGCAAAGAACCACTGGATGTTGCTGTTGTTGTGGAAAATGTTTTTGTTTCAGGTTTTTTATTCAAATGCAGTAGACGCATCATTTCCTCAAACTCTTCTGCAGTAGGGGTGCGTCGACATGTTATTTCTGTTATACGAGCTGTTTGTCGTGATGTTACAGTTTGTTTAGTTGACTGATATGTAACGGTGTTTTTATTATTATTGAAAATTGTAGAATTTTGTGTAGTAGTATTAGTAGTTTCCGACTGTGCTGTTGTAGTTTTGACATTTGTCCTGGGATCTTGTCCCACAAGAGCGCGAGTATTTTCACCATCTTCCTCTTCCTTTTTGCTGGACTTGAACCATTTCATAATATACAATTGTTTTAAAATTACTTTTATTTTATATAATATATTCTTGAATGTCGAACGCTTGTTAAACACTTTACTGTATATTTTTTCACCTGATTTTTAGTTTTTTTTTTTTTTGTTCTCTTATTTTGTGAATTATATTTTTAACGATCGTTCAACTCACGTAGCCGACTTGCGAATTACTAAAGTACGGATATTCCACAAAAACAAAACAAAAAATATTGTGGATACCCAACATTCACCACTTTGTATCTCAACTCTTTGTCATACAATATTTTTACTCTCACTCTCTTTATTGTTGTTTTCTTTATCTTGGAAATTATTAAATTCTTATATATGAGTTTGCGCTACATGAAAAATAATTGCTATTTTAAGTTTAACGTAACATTGGTTAAACCGAATTATTTTTGGTTATGTCTTCAGAACTTAATTAAAAAGCTGTAGTTAATTGGTAATTAAAAGTTAAAAGAAGAGGAACAAAGGGTAAAATAAGAAGTTATAATATGTTTCCGTTGAGTTTTTTTTTATGTCTTAAAGTCTAAAAATTTACGCCTTAAATATTGAAATTAAACTCAGTATTATATATTCAAATCGGTTGTTTTTATTTTAGTTTAAACAAAATTAAATTTACAAAAAAAGCATACGCCCAAATCAAAGAAATTGTGATTAAATTTCTTTTAAGTAAACTGCCAGTCTCATTCGAAAATCGACTCCTCTAATACACGATTCCTCCGGTTAGCGGGAGCATGCGATTCCATAAAATAGCATAAGCACGATTCACAATGATGAACTTAGAAACCAAAACCTTTGAGAATGTATTGAAACTTAATTTAAATACAACGGCAATACGACAGATATTATTAACCTTGTTTTAGCTTCTCTAATCTTTTAATTTTATCATGAGAGCAAAGTCAACAGAACTGGGTGTTCTTTATTTATTTTAACGTCATTTAATGTATTTCTTAATAATATACTATCTGTCGAAACGAAAATAAGATTATCAATGACTTTTATCGAATTATTAAAATCTTGACCTCTATTTTGTTTATCAATTCGAAATAGAATTTTACTTTTACTAATTTTTTTTTTGGATTGTCAACACCTTGAATATGATTATAAAAATTATCGTAAACTAACATGTATTCATGGTAAAATAAACTGGGAATGTAAAGCACATATTTTTTTCCAATAAAAAAAAATGTTCTAAAACGCTAATGCATTATAGCTTCAGTTGTAGATTCAAACCATCAAGTGTGTGTTGTTTACCACACAAAAACTTCAAATAAAAGAATTAGATTTGAAAAAAAACTTCCATAAATTTATAGGAAATTCGATGATTTTATTCTGCAAATGTACGGTTTTTTTTCGCTACCCCAATGGGCCACTATTCCATTCCAAAGAGTTATGCACACTAATATAGACGTCACTTGTACAAAATTTTAAAGTACTTCAGCCTTATAATTCCCTTTGTAAACGAAAACAATTTTTCACTTTGTATGGAAGGCACCACGCCCATTATTTCAATCCAGCCAGTTCTTAGCTACATTATGGTGCCTACTATTACAGTTACTAAGTAACACGATGATAAGTACTTACTTTGTACCACGCCCCTGTAAAATATCAAATAATTACCCGAAAATTACTGCTGTATCTAGCTGTAGCTTTCGACAAACAAAATTTATATATAGATAAGCTAGATAACATACGTCAAGATCATGGCTTCTATGACGCTCATTCATCTTTAAGCTTTATAAAAGAAATAGTGATACTTACTTTGCGTAAACCTTAAGTGTACGAGTATGTTTACAAAGCTTTAAAGGTTGACTCACTTTACATTAATATCATGTTTTTATGGCAACATTTTTTAGTTTCTTAAACTTGTCACTATAGCGGACATAGTGCTACATACTCTGTGTAAAAATCAAGCTAAAAACATAAAGATATTTTTATTAGTTGTTGTTGGAGCTACGATAATAATAATTGTTCTGTAAATGTTTCTAGTTTAAGCAATTACGGTTCCAGAGATAGAGGCATATAACAAACGGATTGACATTGTAATATAGAACGATAAGAAGCAATGCGAGTAATAACTTCATTTATTAATATTTCTATTTATTATTATTTTTTCAAGTTTTCAACAGCATTTTTAATTTTAATATTTTTGCTTTAAGTCAGGGAATAGCGACTTTAGCTGTTTAGATTTTAAGGTAAAAACATTCAATTTTTAAGGTGAAAAGATGAAATTTGACTTGTATAGCAGATTCGAGTGTTAGAAGTATAATATTAGCAGTAACTTAATTTATTCTTAAATCGATTTTAGCTGTTATTGCTTCTGGACACAGATTTATAAACATATAGAAAAATTTTTATTTACATTAATGAAAAATATTTAAAATCGAGTTAAGGAGTGGAAAACTCCTATGAGGCTTAAGTAAAGCATCAAGGTTTTATTTTATATTCAAATCAAGTTGAAGAGCGAAAACCGTACCAGACTTTAAAAAAAATTTTTGGATTTTTCAAGCGATTAGAAAATATTGATTTAAAAGCAAGATATTCAAATAAAAAAAATCGATTTTATTCAAAACCAGAATTTAATTAAATATTTTGTGAACAAGATATGTTGTTACAGCTCAAAGATAATTTCTGTAGATATCAGTAAAGCGAAAACTAAATATTTTAAAATATAATGGTTGTCTCTTAAATACTAGTCTGTTTAAAATAAAGGTAAATACACGCTAAAATCAGATCATTCGATATTAAGTTTTATCTTTTCAGTATGTCCTATTAGGTGCCAAGAAGAGCAATAGATTTTTTTGTTTAAATATTTTAATTTCTTTTCTTTTTCATTTCGCAGCATATTAAAAAATATATAAATAAACATTAGAAGAGATGTATGGTACACAAATCTTTATTTAATATAAAATACTCTTCGTGTGTAGGGTAAACATAAATTCGTTATTGTAGTGTCTTCAAAACAATTTATTTACCTTTCATTCTTATTTCTTCTCAATTCAAACGTCACACTGTCGACTTGCTATCTACTACATACCTACATTGTATTTTTTTGTTTTGCCCCTTAGTGAGTATGTTTGTCTGTCTGCTAGTCTGTCTATCTGTCTGCTTACGTTCTTGCTTTCTTAACGATCAAATGAATACAACAAGCAGTATTATTTTCATTACTGCATGTATTTATTGTATTCTGACTTTGCTTTAACTTTGTTGTCTTTCTTAAGATTAGGTATCAAT
Organism: Cistogaster globosa; assembly: GCA_937654795.1. Classification (NCBI taxonomy): domain Eukaryota; kingdom Metazoa; phylum Arthropoda; class Insecta; order Diptera; family Tachinidae; genus Cistogaster; species Cistogaster globosa. Next base: position 27,595,386 of record OW569407.1, read on the forward strand.
TAGTTATTCGTTAATGTGTTTTTGAAAGAGCGTATCTTTTCGTTTTCACATTTGTATGCAACTGAAACTGCAAATGAGTTTGTATTGGAAGTTTTGTATCTCTTCGGCCTATTTAAGTTTATGATTTTTTTTCTGCTCAACTCTTTTTGATGACACAGAGTTGAATGCACTAAATGCCTGTTTCCAACACTTAATTAATTGGCACAAAATATACATAAATGCTGTGAAATATTTTCCACTTGTTCCTTGGAACTCATAAAAATGTGTAAGAGAAAAATACTGGAGATTTTTGAATAATTTTCTTTTTCATAAGAAAATGCAATAAATAAAATTTTATGAAGTAAGACGTGAATTTTTAAAAGAAGCCAAAATATAGATAACATTGGTAAAAAAAATTTTAATACATCTACAGCTATTAACAACTTACTAGAAACATCATATATTTTACAAAAAATGCTTTCAAGTCATTATTCTCTTTTAGGCTTTTATTCTCAGAGGGTACAAAAATGTTACCCTAGTAGTTCCGCCGCAATGTCTGGCCGTTTATCACAGTTACAACAAATATCAAAATTAAAGTTATAATCAAAGGGTGTCCCTATACAAATGTATTTTGCACGTATATAACCTCTTTTTTTAACTTTTACAAAGCTTTGGAGACCAAAAGTTTCGTGAACGTAATTTTAATTTTAACTTAATTTCCATTTATTTTAATTTTAAAATTTATAAAAAAATTTCAATTACAAATATTTAGGTCACCAATTTATTACTATTATTACTACATATTATTATTATTATTTATTTAATTATTATTATTATTATTATTTTTTTTTTTTTTTTTTTTGATAATTTATGAATTTCACCTGACCATAACCCAAATATGAGTTGTTATTTTGCTTTGTTGTTGAATTTAATGAAACATTACGTAAAAATGTATTTAGTTTGTTTTAGTTTCATTTAGCCAGTTTGATGACATTTATTATTGATTGTTTTTATTGTTAGAGATACTCTTCTTTTTCGTTCTCTGTTAAAGTAACAGTAAATTAAAACTTTTAAATCACGCCCGTCCCCGCAAATAACGACTGACGAACTCGCATTTAAACACGAAATTGTACGTGTTTTACATTCAGATTTTAGTTAATAAAATCAATTAACTTTTTCGAATTTGTTTATTTAATAGACAAATTACTTCTGATACAGTAGTTTGTGGAAAAAAAAAATAAAACAAGTTCATTAAACTTGAGAATTTTGACATCTTACAGTTTTTTTTAAGACGCTTTAATTCTTGCAATTTTGCTCAGTGCAAAGTGTTCTACTAAGCGATTGCCATGTTAAGATGATTATTTTGTGAAAAGTATGTTTAATGAATTTTTAAATTGCCAGCTTTTTAAACTTTTTTAGGGCTTAAAAATAATTAATTGATGGAATGGTGCTTGCGATCACATTCACGCCAATTTTATTTAATTGTTGACCACACAAAAATTACATCATTTTGTTGTTAAAAATGGTGAACTACCACTATGACTGTAAATTTGTTGGCAATGCTAATATATAAAATTAATATCAACGCATACTCGCTATAACGGTTATAGCCGAAATGTAAGCAAATTTACAATATTTTATCGCTCTTATATGGTTGCCTTAGCTAGAAAGAAACAAACAGAGAAACTGTAAATATTTAAAGGAGGTTAATTAGTATGCAGATAGTGTTTTCAACTTTATCGTAATTGTTTTGTTTAAATATACGACAGTGTAATCGTGCTATATACGCAATTTGAAAATTATGCAAAAAAAAACTAAAAACCCCACAATGCTAAAATTCCATATAAACACAAAATTATTTATTAATGCACAGATGGGTAGACAGTCTGACACAAAGTAAAAAAAAAAAGTAATAATAACTGAAATTGAAAATGAAAATGAAAACGAAACCGATTAAATAATGTACGAAATAATACAACAACATTTGGAAAAAATTACAAAAAATCAAAATTAAACTTCCGTTGTGGTATAAAATCATTAAGACTCCCTAAAAAATTGTCACACTGTTTTTATACGTTTAACAATTAGCAACTGTTTCTCAGGATCAACTATCGACGTAGAAATTTCAGCATGAAATTATTGATTATTTTAGCCTGTTCATTGGCTTTAGCAGCTGCCAGACCTGAACCTCCCAAGAGCCGTTACGGACCGCCACCAGCACCACAAAAGGATTACTTACCCCCTAAGCCAGCTGAACAATATGGAGTGCCAGCCACCCAACAACAGCAACAACAACCTGCTCCACCTTTACCTATTTACGGTCCACCAGCTCCCTTCTATGGACCTCCGGCTGAAGCTGTAGTAACAAAAAATGTCTACGTTCATGTACCACCAGAGGAGCCTGAATCATATCCTGTTTCAGCTCCTGTACAATCTGCTGTACCTAAGAAACATTATAAAATTATATTTATTAAGGCTCCCAATCCTCCAACACCAGTGCGTCAAGTTCTTCCACCAGCAGTTCAAGATGAACACAAGACTCTTGTCTACGTTTTGGTGAAAAAACCTGAAGAACAGCAACCTTTAGTTATTCCTTCACCTTCACCTACTGAACCCAGCAAGCCTGAGGTTTACTTTATTAAATACAAGCAACAACAAAAACCTGCCGAACAGTATGGTCCTCCAGCTGCACCTGCCTCGGAATATGGACCACCAGCTGAAAAATTCTAAATAACTTGCAGCTAGACTTTCATATTATCACTTTCTCACTCTCCTTCAGTGTTTGTAAATATTTTTTTTAACAAAATCATACGTTTTAATTACTTCCCGCTCCGCTTCATTTAAATCAGCTGTTATATAGTGCAAAAATTGTTAAGTTTGTTAATTATTTAACGTTAAAACGATTATTAATTAAAATAAAAAGTAAATTATTTTCATGAAATTTTAAAAGTTTTTAAAACAAAAAGTAATTTTTCTATTTAGTTTATCACATGATCTATTGATGTGTACATATTTCAAATTCGTTTGGGCATTCAATTTAAATATTTCTTTTCACACTTATCTGACTACATCTCCGGAGATTACCTGCAACACAATGTATGATTAAATAACATGAATAGAGCGTGCTTTTTAATTTACTTTACAAAAATATTTAATTACGATCATAAGTCAATATAATTTAAGAAAGGCGTTATAGAACACTTTGAATTTAAAAGAAGGTAAGTTTCTGAAAAATTTCAACAGACAACTTTTTTTTTTTTAATTAAGACCAGCAATCAGGGGATGACCCCTACTTATGCAATGCATTGTGCCAGAACTAGGAAATTAGGTTGTGGGATGGGGGATAGAAGGAGTAGTGCTTGTGAACATTTGATTTGAATCTTTGCACATTGAAAGTGGCATGAAAGACCTCTGAAGGGAGTTTATTCCACATGCGAACTGTTCGGCTTAAAAACGAATTTTCTCTGTAATGCGTTGTGCGATTCACTGGGCAATCGACCACAAAGGAATGCGCTCTTGATGCAGATCGCGTTGCGCGTATGAAATTACGGTTTTCAGGAACAGGTTTCCTGATTCTAGGAACATTTCGTTGTAGTAACGATAAAACAGTGAAACACACCCCACATTGCGTCGATGCTCCAGTGAGTCAATAGAGCTGGATACCCTACTGTCACCGATGAGTTTCTTCGCTCTCTCCAAATAGAGAAACTCCAAAATAGACTTTGAAGCACGGCCCATACATGACAGTTGTATTCCATTTTCGGTCTGATAAAGGTGACATAGATAGTAAAGAGATCAGATGGAGTGAAGTATTTCTTACACCGTTTCAGAAAACCTAGGCACTTGAATGCTTCTTTTGCAAAATAAAAAATGTGCTTGTTCCAACGAACATCGCATTGAATTTTCATGCCAAGAACATCGAGAGCTTCTGATTCCTTAATATATATATCACCCATAATTACAGATGACGTGGCATGTTCACCAGTATGCCTGTGCGAAGGCACACAGCACTGGGTTTTATAAGCGTTAAACTGAACCCTGTTCGCCAGGCCCCATTCGGAAATTACCAAAAGGTCGCGATTAAGGGTACCGTCCATGTGCTTTCTCATAGCCTTAATTTCCCGAAGGCTTGGTCTACTGCGAAACGAAAATGAATGGCATTTACTACTGTCATCAGCAAAAGAATAGATGGGGTCGGAAGTCTGACGTAGAAGGTCATTAAGGAAAATAAGAAATAGGGTAGGGGAAAGGACGAAACCTTGCGGTACCCCTGAATTTACCTTGAACTCGTTTGATGAGATCCTATCTATAACAACTCGTATAGTGCGATCCCTGAGAAAGCTCGATATAAGTCGAGTGAAGCTATTACCGACACCAAAAGCAATAAGTTTTGATATGAGTGCACCATGCCACACTCTATCAAACGCCTTGGAAATATCTAAAGCCACCACCTTATTTTCGCCGAAATGCTGAATGGATTGACACCATTTTTCGGAAAGGAAGGCCAATAAGTCACCCGTAGAGCGTGCCCTACGGAAGCCGTACTGCCGGTCGTTAAGTAAGCTGTTGGACTCCAGATATTTCACAAGATGAAAATTAAGCATACTTTCCATTACTTTAGAAAGTGCAGAGCAAATTGCGATTGGGCAGTAATTTTCAGGGTTGCTAGCCTCTCCCTTTTTAGGGATTGGTGTTTTTAAATTCATTTGTGGTAGATTGGACAGCAACTCGCACTATGCTTTACAGAGCGAATTCGTTTTTAAGCCGAACAGTTCATCTGTGATATCTTCTTCTTGCCGAGGTAAAAATTCAAACCGAATGCCCACAAGCAATTCTCCCTCTATCCTCCTTCCGTAATCTTAGTTTTCGTAGTTCTGGCACAAAGCATTGCTAAAGTATGGATCATACTCTAATTGCTGGTCTGAGAAAAAAATCCTTTGTGTAAATCGCAAAGATACAAGTGTTTCTTTTTAATCACTAATGCATTTCCTAATGTAACGAGCAAATTAAGGAGAAAACGTTTGCAAAATATTTTTCTGAAAAAATTTCAATTTTGTTTTCATTTCAAAATTAAATGTCTGTTTTGTTTTTAGTTTACTCATTATAAAATACAAAACGTTTTTTTATTTTCATACCCTGCAATTGCTATTAAGTAAATAAATGTTAACACGACCGATTACCCAAAATAGCGGCATTTAAAAAGATCACTAGAGGAAATTACTTCAAAAATTAATTAGCAGAGGTTAAACTATCAGGCATGTCACAGAACTGAATTTCGATCGAAAGTGCTTTTAATTCCGTAAATTGCTTCTTCAGAAAACTAAAAACGAAAAATTTCTTCGGAATAAAACCACTTTCAAATATCAAAGTGGAATTTAGTTTTTTTGAAATTTTGTTATTTGCGTTTCTTAAATTTGTTATTATGATGTGTCCCACTTAGATTAGTCTTGTTGTTTACTTTGGTGTGCAAAATATTGTCACATTTAAATTAAATAGTGGAGATTCAATACTTTTCAGGAATAAACAAAACCGATCGGAATCTAAAGAAGGTAAAACAAAATCGATCGGAGTTGTTAATACGGAATTAAAACCATTCCGATCGGAGTGTGTGACATGCCTATATATGTTCAAATTTTTGTAATTTTTTTCATATTCTATACTAGCAGAGCCCACGACTTTGTCCGCGTATCATTTTTAATTTTCTTAAAATTAAAATCTAGCAAAATTTGTTTTTAAACATTTGTTGAAGAGTTCTGTAAACAGTGTTAAAATTTTTCTACCTAAAAAAAATATGTAAAATGTACTGACAACTATTTTAGTACCATTATGACGAAAACATTTGGTGACTACACATTTGTATCTCTATTTTCTCTACGAAATAATTTGTTTATTTATTTTATTTATTTATTTTACGAAACAAAAAATGTTTTATATTTGAACCAAGTTTCTAAGGGACCTCTACACAAAATTTTATCCAAATCAATCCAGCAATTTTTACGTGATGCGAACACAGACAGACAGAAAGACAAACAAAAAATCCAAAAACAGGTGTTTCGTATTTCATTTAGATTACTATCTTCACCAACATTAAAATTAAAAAATATATATTTCGTGTACAGAAATGACCCCGTTATTGTTTTATTATAAGTATAGATACATACAAGATCAGCTGCAATACTTGTTAATAATGTCACAAGTATTGCAACATGTAAACAGTTTTTTTTTTTGTTTTAGTTTTTTTTTTATTATTTTTTACATCTTCATCAAAGAAGTTGGTACAAAAATAATTTTACAAATTTTGAAGATCTTTTGCGATATTCAAATCTTTGTATCAATTTACAAAGTACTGCTTTCAAAAAATCTTGCTTAAAGTTTCTGTGTATTTCTATCTTGGTAGGTTATATATGATTTTCACATTTTTGTTTTTAAATTGTCTGCATTATTTTTGCACATTTTGTAGACCATAAGTGACATCCAGACATAATCGGTCTGCTACACATTCTAATTTTTCTGATTTAGAGTTGATTTTCTATTTAGAAGAGAAAAGAGGTTTTTTCCACATCTTGTAGCTTTAGCGCAAGTTTAAAATATGTATTGCTTAAAAGTAATTTTCTTTATCAATCGTTATTTGGGAGACCCTTATATTAGTATGTCCATCCCCAGAATTGTTAGTCGATGACTAGGTGTTTGCCTCGGCGTTTTATTAAGGTCGAATACAATTGCTTGTGTTTACATATCATTCATTTTAAGTTTCCATTTCTGGCTTACCTTTATGACTTCATCTTTTTTATGAACAAGAATCATTGTAAACCATTTGTCTTCGCTGATGACAGTTTATTTTTATTTAAAGCTGATTTTGATGAAATGTGTAATTTTGAGATCTTCTTAAACCAGCATCTCATTCTATAGCAAACTTTAAGCTGACGAACACTCTAGAGACAACCTCTATAAAAACAAAGGCCCTAATTTTTTATCATCTCGTCGTTATGATTTTCAATCACATATTATTTTAAATGGACAGGAAGTACTCGTAGTTTTTGTTGAATCGTTTAAGAGCCTAGATCTCGTATTGGACAATCAACTATATTACCAATAAAATATGTTTTATGTTTAATTTTTAGAACACTTTACACTTTAAAATCGTATATACCGCAACATGTAATAAATCGTCTTGCCATCTCACTGCTAATGTCTCCCATTGACTATTGCCTAGAAGTTTATTCTGCAACGTGGCACTACAATTTAAAGCATATAAGGTCTATCATTAAAAATATAATTCGATATGTTTTTAATGTCAGAATCCATGAACATGATCGTGCTTCTAAGCTCATATCAGTTTTTTTTTAATGTGGCTTTATAGATTATAGTAAACTGCGCATTATTCTTTACTTTTACAAAGTTATGAAATTTGGGCGGCCTTTTACTAGCAACGTGCAAATTGGTGTACCTCTTGGACAAAATTCTATTTTTGATCGATCTTTAATAAATCGGATTCACCATTCTTGTAGTAAACTTCTGAATTCTCTCAAAGTTTTATGCCATTCTTATAATATTTTCAGGAGAAAACTCTTGATACATTTTAATTCACTCCAATATATGACCATCCATCATTTATCTGCTGGTCCGTTTTCACAAGTTATAATCTACGCTGTAGGATTTAAATTTTTTTTTTTTATTCAATACATTATTATTTTTTTTTTTGGCAATTTTTGTATGCTGGGGAGTTACATCACTGTTTTAATATATATTTTTTTTCATATTTTTACATAGTAGGTTATCTTAAAATACTTGTATAATTGGCCTTTTGAGCTTCATTTGTATTGATATTAAATGAACAATAAGTAAAAATTGTCAAATAAATCAATAAATATTTTTTTGTTGTAGCTTTTAAAATTTTTTATTATTTATTGCATTCGATATTTTTACAATAATAATAAAAAATAATGGAATTTAAGGTACATTCCAGTGTAAGCTATCCAAGAAGGTCAAGTTTATAAATGAAACTATTGTGAAATTATAAAATCAGATGCATTTTCAATGTCCAAAAAGTAATTCTGGTAAGACTTTTAGCTTTGCATAATATTCTTTTTACCTGGTGTTTTGTGGCATGATCTTTTCTGAACCCAAACTGTTTATTTCGTAAGATGCCGTTATTTTCTGTAAACTCATTTATTCCTTGTAATATAATTCACTCGAAAACTTATGCATACTAATGGGGCGGTAGGTTTTTGGAGATTTTGAGTCCTTACCTGACTTAAAAAAATTGGCACTACTTTTGCATTCCTAAAAATCTTTGGGAAATATTAGTTTTTTAAAACGTTTAAAAAATTAGCTGACATGTTTACTTTTAAAGTAGAACGTTTATAATTTAACCTGTTTATCGTTCATGTACTGTTCTTTTGTCGTGCAAGAACTTAAAGTATAGTTACACCATGGCAAGTCATGGTGGCAGCGTAGGCCGAGTCATTCATTTTCGCAGAAAACATTATTGTCAAACTCCATGTATAAGAAACAAGCAAAAATTATAAACTCGCCTACAGTGCCACCTGGTACGATTCGCCGAACATGTATGTTTTAATCGAACAATACATGAACTTCTCGTGTTCATGGACCTAACAAGATATTAAAAATGAATACATTTATGAAACATTAGTGAGACATAAATAAATAGAATATGAAAATAAAAATATGTGTTCGCTGCTTTCGAACCTTAACATTACAGGATGTTTTATAGCCAATCAGTTATTTGTTCACTTGATCAACGGAAAAATATTTTCGAAATATCAAGATTATTCTTTATGATTTCTGTAAGAAAGGTTTCTTAGCCGGTTGCCTTGTAATCAAATGGGCTATATTTATGGGCAGTGTAAAAACAGTTATAAGCTTCCATTATTAATTTTTAGATCATTAATAATTTTAATAATAGTAACTACCTGAATATTAAATTAATAATCAATAACACTGTACTGCAAGAAAAATTTGGGCCTCTTTAAAAGAAGATATATAAAGAATTTTAGGCACTTAAGAGAGAATTGCTTTCAGTTTTTTTCTATCGCATACAACTTTTTAAGGAGAAAGTGGCAAACGATATATTTCACCATACATAAGTAGTACACAAGAAAATACCGAATAAAAATATCTTCTTGTTATTCTGAATTATTAGGAATTTATTTAGCCAGAAAACCCAAATTTCCACGCAAGATTAAGAAGTTTTTACTTCTATACAAATTTTTACATAAAGCTTAAAAATATCACAACTTAGCCATTTTAAATCATTATTATTCATAATAATAAAGAAATCCTGAGGAAGCAAAGTTGAGCAAGCTCATATAGCTTAAATATAGTCTCCGAATCGTTCGATTTTTGTAGGATAGTCAGTCGTGGCCTTAAGACGCATTAAAAAGTGATGATATAGGCAACATGAAACATAATAATAAACAAAAAACAATTACTTTTATAGGCAATCTTAATGTTGAATAATTCTGAATTATAAGTGAATAAAAACTTTTAAATATTATTTCATTTTTAATTTATTTGTTCGTATTTAATTTGTCTTTTATAACTACTCGTACTGTTTCCATTAAATTTGTTTTAAACACTTAAATTGTTTTTGTTAAATTTCTATTTTAATTTTAAACTAAACAGAATAATTTTATTATTCCTAAATATGTAGTTTAGTTGTATTTGAGTTTTGATTTAAACTATTTCCGTTTTTGTAAAATTTTTTTAATGCAGGTGTTCTAATATATTTGGTTTTTGTTTTCTTTTTAATCTTAATTTATTAAATATTTGTGTTTATTAGGCCCTATTCATAACTAAATTTCAACTTCTGGAAAAATTATAAACCGATCTTTTTTTTTAATTTTAAACAAGTTTAAAATTTAATTACGAATACAGCATTACGACTTAATTATTAATTTCAAAAAGGTTACAATAATAAAACAATAATAATTATAAATTTTTTCTTTAAATTCAAATTTTCCCTAGCAGTCTAAACGAATGCCAATGGGTTGTATACAACTCTGTTTAATATCAGTGTTACTTTTCGATTGGCAGTGTTTGACTAATTGGAAAAATTCTTTAGGTATTTTTTTAACTCAGTTCTTTTGCGCATCTTTAGTGCTTAGGTTGGTTTTTTGTTGTTTAGTATTTTCATTATAAAAATAAAGATTTTTGTTAAATTAGATATTTGGAGTTGCCAAAATTGTGGCGTTTAGCGAGGGCAATAATAAATTGTTAAATTTTTTTTTTAATTATATTTGTATTTGTTAAAAGGGCTTAAAGCAGAATTAGTCTTTACTTTCCGCTCCGTGACGAATTAGCTGATCAGTTTCTGTTAAATGGAAAATATGTATTTGTGGAATTCAACGTTAAGTTTTTTGGAAGTTGTTTGTAAGTGTGGGTGCAAAATTTTTAACAAACCATTTTTGTTATTGTAATTGTAGTTTTTTTTGTTGTTATGTGTATTGTGTTTTTTTTTATTATAAACAGCTGAATTGTTGTTACACAAATACTAATAACAATAATTTAAAAAACAGAACGGCACGGAAGAGAACAGCAACAGAAAGTAAAGACTAATGAGGCCTTTATGCCGCTTAAATCTGCAGCGTACTCGTTTGTGTTTTGTTCATTTCGTATTTTTGTTTTAGTCAACTGTAAAAATGTGTATGATTCAAAGGTATGTCGAACATGTATTGTCGATCATTTACCAAAAGTTGCTTTCAGACGGCTTGTTTGAAATTTCGCATATTTGTCGAAATTGTTAATTTACAGACGACTTATATTTTTTGTGACTGACAACCTTTTTTGTGTTGAAAACAGCTGATGTCAAATCAAAATAGAAAGAGCTCTAACTGAAACTTTGTCAGATGATTTTAACGTCTGACCTTAACGCATAAAATGTTCTAATTTGTTCACACTGCATCTATATGTTTTGCAGTGTGTAATTTGACAAGTCATATGTAAAAACATGTCGTCCAAAAGCAGCTTATTACACAAAATGAATTGGTTCGAATGCGGTAGAAGATTTAACCACAACATTTAAAATTTAGTATTGTGAGCGATAATACATAAAAATTTTACATTGTAAACACTTCAACAAACAAAAAAATATGACTTATCAGACTGTGATATTGAGATAATAAATTTATTTTTTCCTGCTTAAAGATGGCTTAACATCTTATATAAGCTCTAGTAACATGTCCTGTCTTAGTAATACAATGAGACCGCCTTTGCATTATATAATATGTAATAATGCTTGTGGTACTTAAGCTGGTTCGAATTAAGTATCGGTAATAAGAATACGCAAAATTTTTTTGTGATATTAGCGCGCAGTTGCTAAAGCCTTTTTTTAATGTATCTATCCTAATGCAAAAGTTAAGGCCGTCTCAAAGTTACCACATATTACAAAATTGCCGGCATTAGTTGTATAACTGAATGTTCAGAATTATAAAAATGAGACATTACAGCAGGAACAAAACGTTTTCATACTTCAACAAAACACCAAAAATATTAAAAGCTTTGCTGCAAGTCGATGCTCATTTTGCAAAAATTAATGACAGTTTAATACTGATAACTTATAAGAGTTTTAATTTTAACTTAATTGTTTTAGTAATTCGTTATCTACAATTACTGTTAAACTTCCAAGAAACGTATTTTTTTTTATAGGAGTTTTGTTAAAGCTAATATTTCGGCGAAACGTCTTAAATTATCAAAATATTTTTATTGTTTTCATATTTAAACACTCCCTTTTATCTTTTTATAAGGTTTTAAAATAGTACTTGCGTTTTTTTTTTAACTTTAGCTTGAACAAAGATAAATGCTATTTTAAATCTATAGGTTCATTAATTGGTTTTGATAACAACTAAATCATTTTGTCTGCATAACTACTTTTAACAATTTTAATTATTAATTATTTAATTAATGGAGGATATAAAATATTTTTGCTGCTGTTCAAGAATTCATAACCTAATTAAAGACATAACATGCTAATGACTAAACTAAATAACTCAAAGTTTAGTTTTACCAAATACTCGTTAAATGTTTGTTTCATATCTTTTAATTCAATTTTAAACTCTTAACTCATTCAAATTAAGATACTGATGATGTATCCTCATTGTTTTCATTAGCCTGATAAAGTTTACGCTCCCGACAATCTAAAACGGCCCAAATTAATAGTGGTAAACAGCCCAAGACCATGCAGGAGCCCATGCAATAAAATACAATAGTATAACTGCCGTATGAATCTCTAAGGAAGCCAGCTAACGGTGGCACTGATATGGCACCAATACTTTGAAACATACGAACTAAACCGTAACTGGAACTTATGCGATCAGTGCCGAATATATCAGCTAATAACACTGGCATCAACACATACCAACTGCCTAAACAGAAACCATAAATAGCTGCTGATAAACCAACCAAGTAAATGGTATATTCCGAGGGTATAGTAAGCACAGCGATGCCAGCTCCTAAAATACTAAATTATTAAATAGAATTTATTAGTTTTTATGTAATTTTTTTTAATAAAAGTTTCTTACCAAAATATATAAGTCTTTTTACGATCAAATAATTGTAAATCTGACAGCCATCCAAGTCCTAGTCGACCAACCAGGTCTAAGACAGCACTAACGGTAACCAAATAACCAGCTTCGCTTTTATTGTAACCTGAAAAGAAAACAAGTTTCATGACCTTAGTACGAAGTTATAAATTCAGAGTACAAATCTTAGTTTTTTTTAATGGAAATAACCATCTTTTATTGGTTATATTTTTTTGGTGAGAACCCTCAAATTAAAGAACAGGAGTAGAATTACGGCGTTCATGATCGAGTAGGCTGACGTATCAAGTAAAATTTTTTCATGTATTAAATGATTGAATTCGTTAGTTACCGTATCAAAATTTTCACAAAGTGTATTTCTTTTTTCTTGCATTGGGAAACTGCTATATGTTACTTTTTTTACGCAAGGTCTTTTGATTATAACACAACACTAGTGTTGTAAAAAGATGTTACTTTTGACTACTTAATAATTTTTTGCTTTATTACTCGATACTTTTCAATTCTCTTCCCTCGATTTTTATTTAAAAATAAAAACACATACAATGTTTCAAATTTAAAAATATTTTATTTATTTATATTACACTGACCAACAATGAACATTTTTTGGGTTTAAAAATATCCAATTATTATGTATTTGCACCCCTAAGTTCAAAAATCACCACGAAAATGACCAACTAGCTCATGTTTTCAAGATATAGTAACATGTCACTTTTCACATGTTTAACTTTCACTGTTGAGACATTTCATTTTTGGATGTACCAACATCTAACGTTTATAGCTATTTTGATGTTTATATACGTGATTTTTGTTCTTCAGATAGTGCTTGATGTGGTTTCTGTTGTTTTCTTATTGTTGTATGAATTCAGTGAATAATTTTTGTTATATTTGGTCACGGAAACGCAATTAATTTTAGAGTTACGGCAGATGAACAAGAAAAGTCGTGGACTCAACATTTATTTTGTAGCTCTTTTTAGTTACTTTTTGAGAAAGGCTGAAAAACAAACAAAAAAACTATCTATGCCTTTTGCTGTGCACATGGTTTGGCGGGAGCATACAAACCATATAAATGACTTTGATTTCTGCTTGACTCCACCAATAAAGTTAGGATTGTCAACAAAGAAAAAAAGGAGCAGTTCAACACCCACATATTCCTTCGGCTATTCGACCAATTCCATATTCAAATGGTTTGCCAATACCTACCCCAACCCACAGCTATGAGCTTCAAGTGGAAAATGAAGATAGTGCAGAAGAACTCGGCCAGCCTAGCACACCTCACGATCCATGACCCATGATGTATTACAAAAACTAGAGCTAATAAAATTTTTTCGTTGCCATTTTCGTTTTTATTAACCCAAAACTAGTAAGATTTTACACATGAAGTGAAGGAAACATTACAAAAAAAATGCATTTGTGTGGTGTGACGAAAAATAACCACAAAAAAAATATTCTGGCCCTAGTTTTCCTAAAATTATATATATAATTTTTTTGATAATTCAATTTGTCCTACTTTTTACTATTTTTGTATCACTTATTTTTAACACAAGGTTTTTTATATTATTTTTATTGCAACAGCAAGCAATTACATAGTGCAATATTTGGATGTGTTATCTTCTTCATCTAAACACAGTGGCAGACTTGAGCATTGAACTTGTGTGATATATGGCTGACATTAGTTTGTTTTGTTTATATGGAAAATTTGTTTAAAAACTATTTTAAAGTTATTTAGTTTTATTGAATGTGACAGTTAGTATTGAGTACTCAGTACTTAAATACATCATACTTTTACAACAATACATAATACGTATCAAAAAAGAGGGCGAAATACCGCATTCGTGATCGATTAGGCTTTGCTATTGAGATAGACTTCGTCAGGTATAGAAAGGTGGGATTGTGCATTCGGTAGTAAACGTTTGGAAATTTCACAAATTTGAAAAAAACTAGGCATGTTTTTAGACGAAAATGTTATACTTATTATTGTTGTTGCTATTTTACGCCATGTAAAATTATTGAATTTGAAAATTGTTTTTACTTGAAAGGTGATGCTTACAGAAATGTCCCGTTTTAAAAACAATGCGCCTTGGTTCTTAACCTTACAAATTATAGAGTGTCCTCATACAACATACACGTTTTTTACGTGCATATGAACCGTAAAGGGCACTACTTTAAAATTATGAATTTGCGTTTTACTCTAGCTCCCAACGGTAAAAAGTAATACAAAAATAAATCTAAGAACTAAAAGGTGTTCACACAGGTCACGTAAATTAAACTATATGGACCTATCTTTTGAACCATTATAGGTAAACGCTTGCAAATTGGACAGAAAGTCAATTGCTATGACCGTTATAATAACAATTATTAATATTAAAAATTATTAAAAGTTGAAGGGTACCCCAAAAGTTTATTTAGTTTGATGTATATGGCTATACTTTTGAATATCAGTGGACAGACGCTTGAAGTTTACAACGAACACTTATTGTTAACTCCGCTATAACAACAAGTATAAAACTTGGATTTGAAAGTTAAGAAGTGTTTCAACAGTAGACGTAATTTAATGTATGTGGCCGAACTTTTGAACCGTTATAGACAGAACGCTGAAACTTAAAAGGAACCTGTATTGCTAAGATCGCTATAACAAAAAGTTTGTAATTTGAACTTAGAAATTAAAAGGGTGTTCACAAAATTAATATAAATTGACTTATATGGCCGCATCTTTTGAACTGTTATATACAAACACTTAAAAATTAGACGATATGTCCACTACTTTGTTTTGTATAATAAGAAGTATAAATATTTTAAATTATAAATAAAAGGGTCTTACAATTGTTGGTGTAATCTAATGTTCATGGCCAAACTGTTTAACCGTTATAGACAGACGGTTGAAATTTACAAAGAACCTGATTGCTACGTCTACGACAACTGCAAGTATATAATTTAAATTTATAAAATAAAGGTGCTCCTATAGTTGGTGTTATTTGATGTATTTTGCCAAACTGTTGATCCGTTGAACAAGTATATAGCTTGGAGATGGCACATAAAGGTGTCCCTATAGTTAATGTAATTTGATATATGTGGCCATACTCTTGAACAGTTGAAATATATATGTAAATAGTTTTGCATTACAAGTTACATAAGAACAATAATAAGATAAACGTTTTTTGGAAAACAAAAATAATTTATTCTTGGCAATTAAAATTTGTGCACATGCAATTAGTATAACAAAATGGCTTTATTACCTTTTTGGGTTCATCGTCATCAGAAAAAAAACGTTTATAGTTTTAGACTTTGAATATAGTTACAAACTTACATTTTTGTCTTTTTAGCGAATACAATTAAGAAAATATATTTTTTATCACAAAGGCGATTTCGACCCTAGCTCTCTTAGGAGATAAAACAGACGCATGAGTTGTTTGCCAACGTATAAATGCTCAACAGCTGAACTATTACATAAAGAAATTTTTAGAATTTGGAAATTTATATTCAAACCTTTGGCTGTAACTTTTTACTACTTCATAACTACCCAGCAAAAAATTTCAGAAAAGGTAATCGAATTAAGCTTTTTTGATGGAAGTACTTCCCAACTAGATTACCAACCTAATGATTTTTATAATCAATTATCAAGAACTAATTACAATGATTATTAAATAATCGTAAACTTTAGTACGAATTTTAAGGTATTTCTCTTTAAACTTAAAGAACTAGTACCTTTACTTGCGAACTGATGTAATGTGTTTTGTAAGCGAGTAACAAAATTTGGCAATCAAAAAAGTAAGTCATTTTATGGCAAGTACTTTTTAAGGTAATGTCTAATTTTTTTCTTGGTATCTATACAAAATCTACAATAAGTAATCATTTTATAGGGATATAATATAACAATGCAAATTACAAGCCCTAACTTTTTCTTTTGCTTTGTTTTTATCGATAAAGAATGTAGAAATAAATTTCATTTTATGCAAGGAACCCATTTCTATATTGATGAAGGCTATATCCAAAATAAGAAAATAAATTATTCTCTATTTACTTTACTCACAAGTATTAAAATCTCAAAATGTTCTTAAATAATATCGTGATACTCACCAATCGATATAACATGAGCTGGCAAATAATACAGCATATAGGGACATCCCACCGACATAAGAGTCACTGATAAGCACATTAATATGAATGTTGGATCCTTTAATAAGCTTATATCCAAATAGATTTCGATGCGTTCTACACAGGTTAATGGTACATCGTCAGCGTCTTCTTCTATGGAATTAGCGCCCACTAAACTGCCATCCTGATCTTTTTCCAAAGACTTTCTTTTGCTCATGTTACTGGCAGGTGTAGGTATTTCCATGCTCTTACTTAGACCACGTGTTACGACAGCAGGTGGTGAGAGTGGTTTTTCCAAATGAGCCTGTATCTTAGATATGATCTCATCGTTAGCAAAGACATTACGACGACGACGAGAACCGCGATTTGAATCAGTGCCAGAGTTTTTACGATACACCCATGTTGAAGTTGTGCTTAGATCTTCTACTGAGTGCATGATACCAGAACTTCGAACTTTTTTCATGGGCTTAATAAATGTAGTCTCGCCAATAATATCCTTAACCTCATCATCGCTTTCTTGAGCACAATTAGGAACAGATTTTTCAGAAGCTGTAAGAAAATTTTTTTGTTATAATATTAAAACGAATAAGAAATCAAGATTACTTCCACTTGCCATTATATTTATTATTGTAGTAATCATTCAAACGATTTTTCGACTCTTCCATAAATAAGTGTTCTATGAATTTAGTATTTAAACCGTCATCACATGTATCCAAATAGGTTGAATTAGTTAACATATCAATATTGCTAGGATTTATGTCGTTAAGAGGCTTTGTTGCATCCTCCTCTTCAATATTCTTTTCATCATCGGTGTGAAAAGATTCCAAAGGTTTATACAGTAGAGCTGATATGCAGACATCAAGCATACAAAAACCCAGTATTAAAATAGTGCCATGAAAACCGAAATTCTCGGCCAAATGCTTAATAAGAACAGGCAATATAAAGCTTCCTGTTGCGGTACCTGAAACACAGATACCATTGGCTAAGGCCCGGTGTTTGTCGAAATATTGGGAGACTATTACTATGCCTGGTGTGGTGGAGAGGCCACCACCTATGCCGGTGAGAATTCCAAAAGTGAAAAGAAGATGCACAAGGCTGGTGGCAAAGTAGCTAAGACACATGCCGAGAGCACAAAAAAGTCCACCAACAAAAACGACAGTGCGACAAGAAAAGCGCTGACAAAGAGCACTAGAAAGTGGTGCTAAAGCTAAACATAGAGCTGAAAGTATAGCTGGTATCCAAGAGACCACAGTAGCTGTAGAGCTGGGAAATGTCTCCATGATTTCAACATATAAAACGCCATAGGATTTCACCAAGCCCGCTACCCAAAACTGTACCGAAAATGCTCCAAACACAATAAACCAACCATAGCCACCATCTGGCGGATCGGTGCTGATTGAAGAACGTGATGATGGTGGATGACCAGAACTGGCTCTAGAATCCGTATTGCTAGGCACATTTGAGATGTCTGCAGGCAATTTATGAACACCTTTGACACGTTTTCGTTTGTCGGCATTGCTGTACAAATTACGACTTGAGCGTAATTCACGGGATTTGGCAATTAAAGGCCGTGCCGTAATACTTGAGACCGTTAATAAGTTTTCATTGTCATCTTCTTCAATTTCCGATATCTGATGTTCCAACAAGCTGGCGTGTAACGTGCGACTCGCTGGTGCCGAACAGTAGGGTTGATCGATGGGCAATGTAGCTGGACGCCGGGGTATGGTAGACGTGGCAGAACCCGGGGCTGAAGCGGCAACATCAGCAATAGAAACATTCGAGTGACCGGTAATAAAAGGGTTTTGGGCACTGCCGCCCATTTGTAGACCAAATCCGATTCCCGGCTGTAGGCCAACACCCAGCGTATCCATTTGCTTGACATCCAACTCGGCCAACGGCAGTGGCGGCGCTGAGACAACGGAGAACAAGGAGCCACTTGATTGCTGACACTCATTGAGTAGGGAAGGGACTGGTGGCTGTGAACAAGCAACAATGGATCGTTGCCGTTCCGAATCTTCCTCTCGGGTATAGTGCGGTTGGCAGACGACTTCAATGATTTCGGTGGAATTACCTTCGAGTGCAGAACGAGGGCGGTTGAAACTTGCCTGACAAATGCCATAACTGTTGCTGGAGTGAACGATCCCTCCCGACTGGTACTGGACTCGACCAATTGGGTCCGGTTCACTCGCGCAGTACATCGATCCCCGTGAATCCTGCAAGTAAAAGAAGCAAATTGATTTTTAAAAATTTGTTTTTAATTATGTTCACACAAATAATAATAGAATTAGTGTTGTTAAATAAATATTTTCGTTTTTCTCCTTTTTTTGTGTACTCGTGTTATTATGAAATGTTTAAAGAACATTCAGCTCATGTTAGTTCCTTAAGTCAGTGGAAGCCTTAGTCTGTATACATTTTCAATTTACTATTGTTGTTGTATAAACAACACCCTCATTAAATTATTGAATTACTTTTTTCTTTTTACAAACTATCAACAGCTGGATTTAATACCTTTTTCTATTCTTTGCTGTTTTTATTATTTGATAATTCTACGTTCAAACATTTCAATGTTTTTTGCTTTCAGTTTTCTACAAACTTGACCTTGGCTTTGACTTAAAAATCGCGTTTTTCTTTTCATTATTAGTCACAAAATTAACAATCCTTCTTTATTAGCAACAACAACGTTAAAAGTTGTAGCTAAACACAACCAAAAGAATATTGTAAATAAACACAAATCGATTTAACAAATAAATAAAAAATAAAGCGGAAAGTGCATCTGAAAACATAGGCGTAACTGGAAAACTTTTCTGAGCGAGCCAACAGCTCTGCAGTGAAGAAGAATATTATGTTATGTATGATTATGTATGATATATGATTCAATAAGAAGGAGGTTTTTTTAGGAGAGGCATAGTCCTCCCCAGACAGGTCTATCTACGCCAACGGTTCTCAAATGGTGGTCCGTGGACCCCTGGGGGTCCGTAGCAACCATCCGAGGGGTCCGCAGGAAAAACCGAAAAAACAGTGTTTTCAAAATTAATAAAAGTTTTGTTATGAATTTGGGCTTCAGAGGGGTCCGCGAAAAAAACTTAGTTTACTAGGGGTCCGCGAGCAGGAATTTGATGAGAACCGCTGATCTACGCTAATGTGTAAAACACAAAAATTGCAATAATAGTTCTGTGTACGAGGCACGTTAATGATAAAAGTTTTTTCGCCTTTTTAGTTTTACCGCTTGATTGTTCCCACTCTTAAAAACATCAGACACTATCTCAAATACTAACAATATTCAATATTAATTAAATACTAAATATTAAACATTCTTTAGAGAAAAGTGTCCCCGATTTTTCGGAAACTATTTTTCTTTTCTATTGTTCCTTAAATTTTTAATCTTTGAATTCTTCGTTCTCTTTTTTTTACCGTCAACTGAATCTACCATTCCTTTATTTAGAAGTCAAATAATGATTTAACATTAATTAATAAATTGCACCAAAGTCCAGGTTTTATTGCCTTGAACCTAGCCGATAACTTCTCACCCCTCTTAATTTTTTTTTGTGGGGGACACATTTTGAAACTAATATTAAATTAAAAGATTTACAAGGACATGAACAAATAAATTATTTTTTTTTTTACATTTTCTTAGTTTAAACTTTACAATCCTGTCCACATTTTGATTATTATGTAGCTGAACTAATTTACGTTATTCCTTGGTAATTGTACTCGCTCGCCTTCGACTTAAAGTTTTTGAATTAATTTAATTGGTATTAAGATGACGTAATCTTTTGTTTATTTTAAAAGTATCATTTATTACTGCCATATCATATCAAATTATCTTTGTTTATTCTAAAGCCATACGTTAAATCATTAAACAGTGGGTGAATTGCCAAAATAATTGAAAAAATCTGCGAAAATTAAAGTTGGCGGATGGCGTCACATTGTCTTAAAGAAAAACACCTCGGATAAATAAAATATAATACGTTGCGAATTTCAGAATATTGAAGACGATTTTTTAATTTTCATTTTACTTGGGTTCGGAACAAACAGAGGCACAAAGTTTTGCTTCATTGTAGAAAAGTGGGGTGAAAGTTTCTAAAAGTTTTTGTACTAATACAAATTCTCTTATTGCAATGGTATTTTTTAGCTCTATTGTTTTAGAAATTAATCAAAAAAGTAGGTTGATCGATTATTCGACATTTTTCAAAACCGAGTTTCGAAAAACTTAAATTAAAAAATTTTTTGAATTTTTAAATTTAGCATTTTCATGAGATTTATCTGAGTATATAAGATAAATTTAAAATATGTTTTTGAACTTTTCCGTTATCATTATCAGGCTTTTATTTAACTCGTTTTTTAAACTTTACAACACCATCTGAAGAGGAGTCTTCTTCCTAAATGAACAAGCAAATTTTACAACTAATTCTTTAATTTCTTGTTTAGAAGAGTATATAAGGAAAAACAGATAATAGAAAATATAATATAGAACCACTATAATCGACAAAAGAATCTGTAAACCGACATTTTATAAATCAATGAAAATAAAAAAACTGGCGGCTCTAGGGCAAAAAACCGATTTGATAACCGCTTGAAAAACTGACCCGATCACTATAGTAATTTGTTTGCTGGTTAATTTTTTTTAATCGTTAATATTTTAAATGGAACTTTCAAGAGAATTTGAATTTTGTCGTTGAAGCAGCTTTATTTAATCAATAACATTTGTGTCTTTTATTGAAATTTGGATAAAGGTTTCTTGATGTTCTGACTTATGTACCTATATGTATATATATATATATATATATACTAACAAATAAACTGCACTTCGATATTAAAATTTATGTGTTTTAGCATAATATATTTAATAAAAAATGTGATTTTAATAAATTCTATAATTATCAAAAATTTCATTTTAAGTGCTGTTTAATATTCCTTGAATCTATTTTTCCTTTTTCTTTTGAGGAAGAAATATTCTTGTAATCGCGTAGATTTTAAAATAATTCATAATTATTTTTTTGCAACATGTAAATTGTTAGTTTTTGAAATGCATATTTTTTCAATTATATAATGTTGTCTGGCAAAAAGTAATATATTACAATAAGTAAAAGTTTTATATTTGGCTATGGCGAATCAACATATTTATATAAGCACATGTGCGTATAAATCGGCATAAGAAATTCTTTTCTACCATTAAGTTTTTCTGTTCAAAAATAGCTTCGAAAATTAAAAAAATTAAAATTGTCCCAGCTAGTTTAATTATGTTGCAAAAGTATGAAGAGAATAAATAAAGAGGTAAAGATGTAAAGATAACCATCTGCAGGAATACTAACGAAATTTGAATAAAATATATGGAAAAGTTAAAGGCAAGCGTTATGTTTTGCCCGTTGCCCGAAAAACATTGACCTATCTTAGCAGTTTTTAGTAGCAGAATTGTTGAAACTATGTCTGATAGATAGGCATATTTAAATTTTCTCATCTAGTGTTTTGGCAAAGTCGATTTTAACACAAACACAGCATAGCATAAGAACTCAGAATATATACACTTGATGTTAAACTTAGATACATACTATTCCACCTGCGGTGAAGGGTATAATAACTAGATTTAAAAATTTAGTGGCATTTAAGTTCCATTTACGTTTAGTGAAGTTCCTGAAAAGCGTTGTTCAATTTGTTTTAAAAAATATTGTTTTCTTGCATTAAATTGAACGCTGATCATAATTCACAATTTTTTCTTTCTAAATTTTCTTACTTAAATTTTAGTACTTTTTA
Organism: Cistogaster globosa; assembly: GCA_937654795.1. Lineage (NCBI taxonomy): Eukaryota > Metazoa > Arthropoda > Insecta > Diptera > Tachinidae > Cistogaster > Cistogaster globosa. The sequence goes on from OW569407.1 coordinate 27,617,765, forward strand.
AAAAAACAAATTATTCAATTTTATATCACTAAACCTTGAACTTTGTTTTCTATCAATTCGAACGAATCACAACAACTACTAATACAAACATATGTCATTTATTTAAACAAAATTAATTTAGCTGATTCATGGCAAAATATATAAACTGTAAAAGAAAATTTCTGTGTGCTTTTTCTTTTTTTAATGGAAATATATAAAATAATTATAAATTTAGTTGGCTCAAAAGCAAATAATTAATGATTTCTCATAAAACCGAATTACCTTTGTTTAGTCCAAACCTTATTTTATTTATAGTCAAATGATGTAAACAAGATCAGACTCCCATTAAGAAATTAATATACATTTATTTTACATTTTTTTTTTTCGTTTTTGTTTGCAAAATACCCCACTGTAAGTTAGTATAAATGCTATACATGAGCAGACATTAATATATTTTTAACAAGGCGCAGTAAATTGTTTATTTCTGACGTCTTTTGTCTATCACATTAGTTGCACTTGCTTGAAAAAGGAGTAGGGGTTAAAAAGATTTTATTTATTCGCTATATACAGACGTTTGCATGTTTCTTCATTGAGATTATTAAATTGATTTTGATTATTTTTATACCGTTTACCATAGGTGGAAAAGGCTACATCTTAGTTTGTTATTCCGTTTCTACAATATCCATTTCCGGCCCTATAAAATATGTGTATATATACGTATATTCTGAGTTCTTATGCATAGCGAAGTCGTTTGAGTGATATCCGTCTTTGCCAAGACACTTGATGAGCTAAAGAAAAGTTAAATACGATAATCAATCAGACATAGTTTCAAAAATTTTTACGCTAATAAAAAAAATATGTTGGGCGAAAAAGAATTAACAAATAATAAAAAAAAACATCAAGTGAAATATTGGCTCTCGCCCATATTTTCCGAGTTATGAGCGTCTAAACTTTTCATAGAAAAGTACGATTGTGCACCGTATTTTTTTTTTTTTTAAATATCAATATGGGTATCATTTAAAAGCTTTAAAAGAGATCATTTTGAAAATGCTAAGATTTTTTTTATTATTAACAGCCGATAACATTTTTATTTAAAGTTATATATTGACTTAAATTCTTCTTATTTTTTAATTCTCTGTCAAGATTTAGCCGAAAATGGGACTCTTACATGTATATAATAACTCATACTTGTTTATAAGAATTCATAATTATATTCCTACTTGTTCTTTTTAGAATATTTGCGGTTATCTCTCGTAAGGTTACATATTGCTTATTTATTGAATAAGAATAATAAAATTTAATATGTTATTATTGATAAATTGTTAAAACTGGCATAAAAAAATTACGAAAGCAATGTTTTTTTACAAAAGTTATTTGGAAAAAGAAAAATTGTAATATTTACCGAGTTTACTTGAACCCAAGAACTGCTTTTTTTAAGAAGCCGTTTCGTTTAAATTAAGGGTTTTAATTGTCATCCCAAGTTATTTTTTTTATTTGTAATGAAAAAATATTTGCAGAGCAATTAATAACCAATTTCATCAATCAAAATATCGACAAGGTATACTTAAAGGAAACGATTTATTAATTTTCATTCTTACAAACTTTTTTGAATTGAATTGAATATGTTAAAGTACTCCAAGAAAAAGGTATCGTTCGATGAGTTATTGATAATTGTACTGCTATACTCCAAGACAGAACGATATGTAACTAACTTTAAAAAGTAGGTGTTTGTTAAAAGGGTAACTTTTTTCTGTTTCCGTTTAATCGAAATATGATCCAAACTTTATTTTTTTATTCGATTTTTTAATAAAATAAAGCCATATTTTACTGTAGCATTAAAAATTACATTGCAAATGTCCTGGTAGTCTGTCATTATTCTAACTTTCTGCTTATATTTAATTCCGTATCGGTATTAAAATGCTTATTTCGAAGGACCGTGAGCACTGCACAGTGACTCATAAGCCCAAAAAATTCATGAATTTAAGAATGAAGGCCGACTGTAACTCTTTTTTTCTATGTCTCACAAGATATAGATTACAAACCTGTATGGTGGTTGCTTCCTTTATTATTAAGGGAGTTTCTAGTTATGTCGAATCAACTTTGGGTTTAGCTAATCGTCAATTAGTTTAATACTAAGATTGCTTAAGCAAAGGATACAGTCGCATAAATTATCAAAATTTATTTCAATTTGAGTTCAGAAAAAAGCTTACGCTATCCAAAAATAATGTAACGAGTTCTGGACACAAACTATCCTGAATTATCAACCTTCAGTCATAAATATTAGAAACTTTACATGTCACCTAAATATATGTACAGACGGTTCTTGGACAAATCTTAGAAGTTGCTGTTGTCTAAGCTATGATATTCTGCAAATATCTATCTGATGAAAATTTATGGACTTCTTTACAAATCGCTTGATACTGGCAATTCTTTTAACTAACGTACTATAAAATAGATGTATTTGAATTGATAGCAAAAGACATCATCAATTCAATAAATTTGGTAACAGATACATGTAATCAGATTTGGCAATGGGGAATAATACTTTCTGATATACTCCTTGACATTTTATGTGGCATTTCTCTCTAGACCTTTAGTCAGAGTATACTGAAAGCTGTACGAAGAAATAAGAAGGTTCCAAAGCAAAGAGTAGGTAATTCATAGGTTCTACGCAGAACTGGTTTAATTTAGGGGGAAAACGCACGATTTTAACATTAGCTTGCCATTGACGAGCACTGGTTCAAATAGCTCTGCATTTAAGTGAATGCTTAAAACCAGTAAAAATTTGATGATTAGGATACGTTTTTTTATTACTTTTTGTTTTTTATAATTTCTTTTTTCATGAATGTTCATGAGTTTTCATGAGTTCAAAAGTTATAACTTAATTAGAATAAACGGACTTATGCATTTAAGCATTATAGAAAACAAGTGCAAGAGGAGCAGTGAAAATAAATGAAATTTTTTAACTTCTTTATTTTTTTTGCTGGGTTATCGATTCGTCTGAACGCTGCTTTTTTATTGTTTGTACCTGCAGAATGCAGTCATTTCTGAACCGATTTTGAAAATTTTTTTGGAATCTAATAGATTATGCCTTTTAGATTGGTCCCGTTTGAAAAACAGTTTATAATCTTAAAAATTAAAGGCTGTCCCCATACAACATACATGTTTTTTACGTGTTAGGCCTTTTAAAAAAAAATTTAAAATTTAAAAAAGCTGCATATCACTAAAACTTCTAATAGCAAGACGTAATACAAGACTTAATCTAAAAATTAAAGGGTGTCCTCATAGGTTTAGAAAATTGACCTATATAGGCCTATCTTTTGAATCGCTATAGACAAACGCTTTGAAAATTAAAAAGAAGAAGTTGATTACTATGAGCTTTATGATAACGAGTATAAATATTATAAATTATAAATTAAAGGGTGCCCCAATGTTGCAGTAAATTTAATGTATATAACCATATATTTGAACAATTGTGGAAAGACTTGAAATTTAAAAAGAACCTATATTGCTCAGACAAGTATAAAATATGGATAATAAAGGGTGTCCCAATAAATGTAATAAGATGTATGTGTCCAAACTGTTTTAGGTAAATGGTTGTAATTTACAAAGAACCTGTATTGCTAAGTCGGCTAAAACAACAAGTATCAATTTCGGTTTTGGTGTAATTTAAGTATGCGGCTAAACTTTTGAACCATTATAGAAGAATTAATTTCTTTTCTTTTTTGGAGAATTTGGACGCAGCCATCTGACTAATATTTTTGTGAAAAGTATCCATTGCATAGAATTCATAAATCAATACATACTAAGACACATTTCACTACACTCATCTTAGTAGGAAGCATATAAATCTGATACAAAAAAAGTCCCAACCTGTAAAGGCGAAAGCAAAGTCACAGAGTAACTTGCTTGAAGAAAATTACAGCCTTTTCCGACGGTAATAATATTTTTGGAAGTCGGAAAAAAATTTTGAACAGATCTGTTCTACGAACAACAGAAATCTAACTGCTTCTAATCAGCTGATCGAGATTGCATATACATAAATTTTCGGTTTAAGATTTTTTTTTTAAATTAACATAATGACGTTTTTTTTATTTTTGGGTTTTATGTTAAACTTTTCTGTAAAAATCTTATAATTTTACTTTAGTCATACCTTTAAAACAAAAAGAAAATTATTCCTTGCATTTTAATATGCAGAATATAATACAATATAAATTTGGTCATGGTCACACAAGTTTGTTGTAAATTTGTGCAAAATTAAAAAAAGTCATTATATTTGTAGTAGTAGTTAAAAAAAATTTTCACAATGCTCTCATATACATATATCAAAAGAAATTGAGGTTAGGGTCATTATCAAAATTTATTCTATGCATATAATTTTGTTTATATGATGGATTAACAAAGTATATTTTTCAGACTTCAAACTGCAGTGTCGAAAATTACCCAAGAATCTTTGACATGTAAAAGAACTAAAAAAAAAATAATAAAAAAACGAACTACACATTCTTAACCCTGTTGTTGGCTAAAAAATATGATGACTAAGTTAACACAACTAGAATTAAAATCACACATGCATACACATACACACACACACACTCTTAGCTATTTAAGTACACGATAATGTACTCATATAAAAGCTTCAATGAATGGGTCATGTTTAGAAGAAAGGTCAATATAAGCAAAAAACTAGATATATTGACAACAAACTATATCATCTTCAGTATCTTTTTGTTGTCCTGTTTGAGTAGAAAAAGTCAATGGACTTCAAAGGATAAAGGAAGCAACATATGTTTTAAAACAACTGCAGTAACTGCAGAGAAAAATCACAAAAATGTCTAAATATGATAGTTATGCAAATTTGAAAACAGTGAGAAAAATAGAAAGAGAGACATTAAGGGTTTGTAATTATAAGTGGTGAGTATGCGCCGATATTTCTTTTTATCTCAAAGAATTTTGGAGCAAAAAATTTATTTTTCTTTATCATGTTTGATGTCAACAATTTTGTATTGGGATAGTCTCAAAACTACTTAAATAGATCCAAATCTGGTAAAATTATTTCGTATTATTTTATTTATAAAAAAATCACACACAAAACAAATTTAACTGTTTTTTATTAAGGATAAAAAGAAGGTCCTGCTGTTGGATAACAGGCGGATCCAATTTTACTATTTTTTACAAAAGCTGTTTTTTTTTTTTTTTGTAGGAAATTTTGCTTCATAAACGAGAATAGTTTTGCAGAAATTGACATATTCTGCAGCCAGTGTATAGAGTGAAAGGTCTTCCTGAACTCAAGAATGTAGTATGTAGTATATATAGCTTATTTTTCTAATAAAATACAAAGTATTCAACAAAAAAATAAAGTAATTTTAAATGTATGCGAGTTTTTTTGGTCGAAAATAAGAGGCACCGTAATTAGCTGATTTCTTGAATGGAAATTTAAACACTCACAGAAAAAAATAGGAAATGAAAATAAGTTGGTTTCAATTTTTAAAAATATGAGTGTGTTGGTATAAAAGTGTAAATGTTTTAAAACCTTAAAGGTAAAATTTGATCGTCGAAAACAAATCAAATTAATGTTATAATATTTACTTTGTCACTTACTAAAACTTTTTAATATAATTTTTACAAGTTTGCTGTCGATAATTTGTATTTAGTAATTTTATATATGTTTTTTCTATGCACTATCATTCATGATTCAGGCGAATAAACTCAGCGGGGCCCATCTCAACGTTAACCTTCTTATTATTGAAAAACGTAATTTATAGAGGAAATAAGCCTGGAACTTATATAAAACTGAAGAGAATAACAAAAACAAGTAGAAGTTCTTTATTATATGTGCAAATCAAGAAAAGAAATATTGGGATGATAAAAATTAAAAAAACAAAATAAATAAAGTACTATATATAATGCAATATAAAAATATCACCGGTTCTTAATGGGTTAAGCATTATTTAAAATTTGTTTGCCTTTACTAAAGAATTTCTTCAAAAGCTTTTAAATGATTTACTGATATCTTAAAAAATATAAAAATCGTACTTTTCTATGAATGTTTCAGAGGTCCATAGCTCGGAAAATATGAGCGAGCTCCAATTTTTATTCTTGATTTTTTTTTTTATTCTCTATCGCCGCATATATTTGTTTTTTTTTTTTAATTGGAGTTACCTCATTGTTCCAATGATACTAAAAAATTACAGGCAGGCGTTGTGCCTCGAAGGCCGGCCCATGCTGATTTTCAATGGCAAAAGTTTCGAAGACATGTCTAATTGGCGTATATAAATTTTCTCTAGCTCATCTAATGCCTTGGCAAAGTTGATTTCGACACTAACATGGACGGATGGACAGATATCGTTCAATCGACTTCGCTATGCCTAAGAACTTAGAATAAATATATACTTTTGTGGGGTCGGAAATTGATATTGTAAAAGTTACAAACCAATGAAAGAACATTAAAAAATCCTGTAATTTTCGTTTTCCTTATTTTCGCAGTTACATTTCAGTCAAACTGTTTCGAAGTGACGATCAAATTAAATTAATGTAACTATCAAAAAAATGTTTAATACGGAAAATTAAGATATGACTTATCTATGTATAATTTTTAAATATCATAGTAGCCTACCTTTGAATTTTCTTAGAAAAGTTGCAAGCAAATTGGAAAAAAACCTTCTCATGTAAAATCAGTTTTTTGGAGATAAAGTTTTTTTAGTTAGGGCTTGGTATGATAATTACATATATAGTGTTCATTAAATATTGAAACTTTAGTTAACTTAAGTAAACTAAAATAATTATGAAAATTTTTCGAAATAATAATAAACCAATTTAATATTTAGAATCATTATGTGATTTAGTTATGATAATTATGCTTAATTCATTATTAGAAACTTTTAAAAGGGGAAACCATATCAATATGGCCACTTCGCTACTACTCAGTGAATTCTACCTAATGCTATAAACACAATCAAAGGCTACCGACCATCGACTACCGACTACAAAAGTAGCTGGCTACAAAAATAGAGAAGTCGCCAGCTACTTAATTCTTTTAACGATTACCGACCACTAACTACAAGAAATAAACATCTGTTTTGACAGATGTATTAAAGTTAAGCAAAACAACCAAAAAACAAAAAAAAAAAAAGCGCCAAATAAAAAGTAAATGAAAAATGTAAACAAATGAACAGATGAGTATTATTTTTCAATGGTGCCACTATAGTAGTTTTTCGCGTTTTTAATAGGGATATTTAATGTATTGCGTTTTTAAAACCACCATTTCATGCATTTATTGTATTGGCAGCACTAATCTGTTTTTTGTAGTCAAGAAAAATAGAAATTAGCCTAAGGTGGCTACGGGCTACAAAAGTAGCCGTGTAGTCGGTAGTCGTGTGGCGGCTAAAAGAATTATTCTCATCAGCACGCATGTATTCTATTTTTGACATCTTGTAGTCGATGGTCGGTGGACTTGATTGTGTCTATAGCATAAACTTAAAAAAAAAAAAAAAAAGTTACCAAAGCAAAGCTCCAGGGGAACCAAACACTTCTGAAGGAGACATCGGCCCTACTTGCCCTATACTTAAGCTTCTACTTCCACTTAAACATGTTGTGAGATTTTTTATTTTTTGTAATTTAAATTGCTTTTTAATATGACTTCGTAATTATGTAATTTTTACAGCTGCTATTGCACAAAGTTCAAGAACACCACTTACATAGTATGTACATATGTATAGACGTATGTATGCAAAAAACATACACAAAGACAAAAATAGTTTTAGGCCATTCATGAAAGAAACTGTTACAGATTTATAAGTTGGAGGTCAACATTGTGTATATATGACATAAATTATGTTTCTTCTAACCAAACTGACACATTTTTCAATATAAATCATTGGATGTCGACATAAGTTCTAAAAATAAGATTTTAAACACAAATCGATAATAGTTTATAGGTTAATATTATGCTATTCTATAATTATAAATATAAAAAAGTAAAAAAGCAGTTCTACTTTTGTTTACATCTCCCGAAGTCAAGCAGTTTTCTTTAAAATCGTGAGTTTTTAGTTTGCAATGAAAGACAATTTGCCTTAAGCCAAAACAAGTAAGAGTGCTATATCGGCTCGGCCAAATCTTATATTACCTTCACCAAAAGAATTGAGTATTAATTTTCTTAAAATATAGTTTGTTTTGCGTAATGGGTACCTTAGATATAATGAAGATATTTGTGATGAACTAATAATAAAGATATTTGGGGTGAACTTTAGTTGTTTATTTGTCACCTTGGGATCTGCTGTATACTAACCTTTGTTAAAGAATGTATTAAAATATAAAAGCGAACTTTCTATGAAAGGAATATTTTTTTAAGATACTTTGTTGTTTTCAAAATGTTTAGAATGTTTTTTTTTAATTAAGTACTCTATTTAAGATTTTTTATAAATTCATAACATCATTGATTAGTTAAATAAAACTATAATAATTATTTAAAAATATTTGTTTACTGTATTCTTAATTTTTGTGCGTTTTTATCCTCGACATATTTAATAACGAAATTTGAATGAACAAAAATAAAAGTTTACTGGGTATTTATAATTTATAAAACTATTGCAACACTCACACCAACGCTCAAGCAAATATCGATTTCTCTAGCAAAATCCTTATGAAACATCATAAAATAATAAATTTTACGTAAGACTTTATAATTCTTATATAAACAATGCTTCAATGTAAACAATGTTTCTACGTAGTTAAGGATTTCAATCAATCATGAATTACGTCAAATTGCGGGTATATGTATGTGTTTAATTATTCTACTTAATTGCTTCTTGAATATGGCTGCATTTTATAGTTTATCAAACTCATCACATAGCCATAGGTGCCTACACAAGTGGCTGCCAGACTTCCTGGAATTTTTAAAATTTTTTATCACATATGCAGTTGGTAAATTTGGTAACTTATCTTTTTTTATATTTCACGTGTGCGTAGCACTTCTCATACTGTAGTAGGTATCACCTTAAATTTTATTCAAGTGCTAAACGTAACGAAAAACTAGCTGGATGAGAATAATAGGCTTGGTACCTCTCATATAAAGTGAAAAATAATTACTATATAGCTAAAAAAAAACTATAAAGCTATAACTTGTGAAGTTTTGCATCATCAACACATACTAAATTGGAACAGTAGACGTTGCAACCTTCATACCAAGTTAATAATTATTATCGTGTACCTAGAGGACTATAATAGGTAGACTCTTAAAATTTTGCATCAGCAACCATCATATCATAGTTTAGCGAAGCATATAGTTATTAGAAAAATCATTATCCTGTAAAGGGAAGACTATAACTCAGATATTAGTTTTTATAGTCCAGTGAATTACAGGCTAAAGTAGAACAGTTGGCATGATACCTTCAAATATTATTATTAAATACTTTGAGCACTATAATAGACAGAGGATCAAAATTCCTATTAAAGTGAATAATTAATAAAACACTGTCTGGTTAGGAAGGGTAAAATAGGTACGGTTATTCCAGTTATTGGGTTAGCGAAGAGCACCGGACATATGTAAAACAATATGTATTCAAATTATTCATTTTCGATATCAAAACAAGTTCTAAAGTTTTTTTGTACATTTAATTTTAATAATAAAATTGCAATCAAAAAATTGTCTACATTTTTTAACTGTTTTGAAAAAAACTTTGGGTACTTTCAAAATAATTGTAGTGTACCATTATATGCTTAAGCTTACTTATCATATTTTAAAAATAGTTATATCAATTCAAAGAATAATTTTATTAAACTTAACTTCGTATTTTTCAATTATACTGATCCTGATGAAATCCTTCTTTACGAAGAAGGTTTGAAAATAGTTTTATGACCTGAAATCAAAAACACCAAAAAAAGTGAGGTGAAGCCATTAAAATGCGCGTTGCGGAACAAATAGGTACCACCCAAAGTAAAAACTCCTATTGTCTTGTTTATGCAAAGAAGTTAGTTCGGCATTATTAGTCATAATGTACCAATATTGATGTCACGAATTTATATCGTTATAAAGGTAGTCTCGAAGAAGGCTGAACGGCTTTAATCCGAAATTTTTAAAATCCTAACTTTCACATTTGATGAGATTGCTTTATGTTTGAAGGTGTCTGTTAATCCTAATATGCCTACGAAGTTTGTACTTAGGTTGAGTACTCAAAATTAAAAGAAAGTGCCCTAGTTTGTTAAACGCTTCGTAAGAAATTTAGCTCCTCAACAGAGGAAACTCTATTCCTTAGGTCTAATTATTAAAAAATAAAAAAGCTGTCAGGTAACTACTTAATATCAATAAACACCCACCGCTTTAATTAAAATGCATTTTATGTTATGTTACCCTATGCCGATGCATGTCGTAAGTAAACCTTGGATCGATTTTTAATTCCTAATTCATTCTAGTTATGGAATAATAGTTACCACCTTCCTCTCGAGCTTTTTTACTTTGGATCTACATGCCAGGCGTTTTAACTTTTAGCATATTTTAGATCGTCACACAGTGTGAGAAAACACGAGCCCTACCAGGTGCGATAAAAATTTACCGCCACTACTAAGAGGTCAACAGAGGGATTAGAATTCAGACTAGATGACATCTATAATATGCTTTTTGTTACAAGATTTGTCCTCCCACTATCCTGAAATTTCAAGGCGAGTCTTTTAGCTATATATATTTGGCGTTAAGCTAAATTGGTCCATATTGCTAAGGTCGTGTCTTCTTTCTTAATTTCTTTGAGCTAAACCTTGAACAGTAACAGAAAGGAAAGGCAATACAAAAATACGCCATACAGAATTATAATTGTAGCATGTAAGTGAAGCATGTAGCATATCTAAATATAAAACTCTGGTTACCACGCAACGCAAATTTTTATTTTTCGTTGTAAAATCGTTTCTTCCACTTCCTGATAAAAATAACTACTGCTATAACAGAAGAAAAAAAACTATGGTGATAAGATGATAGCGGCTCCTTTTTAATACAATGAAAGTTTAGTTAAGATCTTTGAAAACGTTCCGTTAGTCGTAACTTCTAATAAAGAAGTTATTTTCATACAGTTTTGCAGATGTAGATAAAAAAGATCATCGCCTTCTTTTTTAAAAAAGAAGGGCTTTAGCAGTGAGTGGTATACCTTAAATATTCATTAAGTGCTTTTATGAAATTTCTAAAATGATTCCTTTTGATTCTGAGAAGATTTCGTATATGAAGTTAGTCTGGGCAAGATCAGCCATGTCATTTGGCACGTAACCTAGTTCCATGAATCAATGAAACAAAATTGCGCATTGTGCAGGTCCGCTAGTTTGTTTTATAGCGTTCTCTCTCTAATGTGTGACGTATGCATAGATTGTTTTTTGTAAACAAACTTCATTTGTGTATGGAAAGTGCAACAGAATTAAAATAAAAACGGTGAAAATTTATTGAAAATAAAAATTAAGTGTGCAATTAATAAATGTGAAAATGAAAAAAATTCAAAAACATGCAAAATAAGCTCTTTCAATTTTCCTTCGCGCCCTGGTCTATTAACCGAATTAGAGTATGATGGTCTCGAAAACCTCGCAGGCTATATCTGCCACAAACTTAAAAATTATATCCCATATATTGCAGTGACACAAAACGAGGAAGGTCCAACGTATTCGTGGGTTGATCATGTATCTGAGGGCGGACTAATAAAGCCGACACCTGAAACTATGCAACACATTAAAGAACTGAACCAAATATTTCAAAAAAATAATAAAGAAGGTCTTCAAATCAAATAAGGTTTTGTAAAAGATTTAACTAAACAGGCTCATCATATTAAATGTGTTGAAAAAGTAAAAAAGCTATTTTTTTAGATCAAAAATGTATTTTAAAATACGAAAACTTAATGCGGAGCTTATTCCCTTTATAAAAAGATTAATTTAGAATAACTAATGAAATAACGTCTGAAATTATTAATTTTTTATAAGAATTTTCATATAAGCCAAAATTTAAAACTTTGTTAGCCCGAAATAGCTCTTCTTCTTCTCGGGCTTTAAGCCCAAACACAAAATTCTTACCCGACTATATATTTTTTCTTCCCATGTAAAAGTTTGTTTAAATCGATGGACCTGTTTAGAAGTTATGCAACTATTCCAGTTTGGCGACAAAAATATTTTACACTTTTAACAACAAACATTCATTTTCATTCTATTGTGACGTAGATGCGCAGTAGAAACATTTTTTGAACGGCTGAATGCGCAATCTTGTTTTATTGATTCATGCCCTAGTTCAGCTATTTGATTAGAGCCAGACCGCAGATGGTGACCTCAATTCGTTGCTTGAAGCCTGAGAGGCCTTAAAAACTATGCCGCTCCCCTGGCCTTTTTATTGCGTACGCAGATAACAATATTATACTAATGTCTATTACAAAAAATAAATTTCGTATTTAATCATAATTAAATCAATAACTTAAATATTTTTTTAAATAGTGTCTATCACAAAATTATTTAATAATTTACTTTAATCGTGCTTGATTCCTTCAAATATAAATATTTCATGATATTCTCATGAAATATTTATTATTTAATACTACAAAATAAAATGAATTACTACGGAGAAAGCATATCCATATGGCCATTTCACTACTGCTCATATAGTTCATCAGTGGATTTTACCCAAATTTTATATTCAAAACTAGAAAGTCTTATGTCTATTGCCAAGTTGATTAAATGAAAACTACATTGCATCAACAAAACAAAAATAAAACAGAAACAATAAAAACTCAACAGGTTTTTTATACAAAAACACAGCAAACATTCAGTAACCATTTTTATTTTTTCAAGCACGATTAAAGTAAATTTTTATAAAAAAGATTCCGAATAATAAAGTTTCAAAATTATTTAAGTTATAAGAAACCTTCATTTTATAAAAACGGTTTTCGACTTTTTTTGTTTTACCAAAGATACCGAACGTTTAAAAACGTTTTGTTTTTGGTTTTGCACAATGCATATTCTGTTAAAAAATATTTTAAAGCATTTAAATTAATAAGAATTAAAAAACTTCTTAAAAATATTTTTTAAAACATAATAAATATTTATTAATCCTCCTGTCCGATGTCTTGATGCTGTATAAATATCCATAAGGACCATTTTTTATTGAATCATAATACGTTGCCTTAAATCATCATTTGCTTTTTAAATGCGAATCTTACAAATTTACATATTAGATGTTATATTTGTATTGAATAAAAGACTTGAAATTCTTAATAATTATTTAAAGAATCAGAATAAATTGTTTGTCTGTTATGGGCCGAGAGTACTTAAGTCAAACTTTCTTAAATATTTTCAAACTACCTGACTTCCGTCATCTGAAAACAAATGCTGTTTTAAAATAAAAGGAGTTAACTGATAGAGAACAAAAGGTATTAACCTTTGTTGACTTTCAAAAGATGTAACACACATACATATACTTGCTTTCTTTTAGTATAGAGAAGGATAAATACAAACTTTGTTTTAGCTGCTTTTGACTAGACAGTCACTTACTTATCAATATTAGTATTTAGTTTTTGTACTAACAAACACCACTTACCTGTAAATTAAATTCTCGGGATAAAGACATTTTCGCTTATTACTGCTAGAAAAACGTTTATGATGTTTTTTGTTTGTTGGTTTTTGATGTTTCAAACCTAAATGCATTGGTTTAAATCTGCTACGTTTGAAGCCGCCTGAAAATAGTTTCGCAAACGCAAATGCGATAAAAGGCGGAATTTTGTGGGTTTTTATTGAAGACACGCGTAAATAAAATTTGTTTTGCGAGTGTGTGGTTTTTTTTGGGCCTACGCACACTTATCAAACAATACTAACCACAATTCATCCACAAATACAAATAACTATAAACACTGAAAGGGCACAAAGTGCCTTGATGGTGCCGCTTCAGCGACTTGTTGCAAATTGTCAACAATAGATCCTAACTCGTTGTTGGTATAAAAATTTATAAATATTTGGCACTTGATTTTTCTTATTCGTTTTAATAAAAATAAACAAATAATAAAATAGAAACTTTTTAACAAAACGAAAGAAAATATAAAAAATTGAGATAAATGCGTTTGTTTTTTATGGCAACATATTTAAAAAAATTGACGAAAGAGTCTGTTTATAGAGTTTCTAGGTTATTGGGTTAACAAATTTTTATTATTGTTGTTAGTTTTGTGACTTTAATTATATTAGATGGTACTTCGGTTTGAGTTGTTGATATTTTTGCCGCATGAAATTATTGTGCTTGTTGTGTGCTGCTCTTATAGAAAATAACAACTGTATTTAATTGTTTATGATTGTAAGAGGGAGAAATTGTCTCTAATCGTGTGTGTGTGTTTGTGTGTGCAAGAGAGCAAATGACACAATGTATTTCCGTTATATTATCTCTTGCTCTTTCTTCCTTTTTTTATTTTTGTTTGCTCAAAGTTTATTTCCGGCGCACTAGCACATTAGCTTTTTTTTAAGAATCGGTCTGTTCGTTTGGTTGATTGGTTTGTTCGTTCATTCATTCGTTCGTTTGCTAGTGAACTCGTGTTTTTTAAGTTTTACTGCAATTTCTGGCAATAAACGACACCTTAAATTGCATACATATACTTACAAGTATGTATACATATAATACGTTGATTTGTACGTCAGTTATATTAAACCGTTATGTTCAGGTTTATGCTATAAATCAATAATTTTTTGTCAAGCGACAATTCAAACTTTTAACTTTTTATTAGGTGTTATTTAATGATTTTGTATTTCAAACTTGTTTTTATTATATTTTTATTTTTATTACATTCCAGCAATAACTTTAAACAAGTCTTTTTTCGCATACCAAAAATATTTTAACTTTTTATGCACTTATAAAATGATATTACATCACTTTAAAATTTTTTTCTTTATAAATTTATTTATATACATACGTTATAAAACTGAATTTCTTAATTTTAATTTCATATAAAAAAAATTTTTTTTAATAAATATTCTCAAACTCTTGTGTAATACAGTAGACAAATATTTTTTAAAAACTTTTTTGAGTTGTGTTATTTGCAACCGTTAGGTTTCTCGGTTAAGGCTCAACTATTCCTTTTGATGAATTGTTCTTGGCTATTATACATTTGTTCTCTAGGATAAACCTTTTTACCACTTTGGTAAGAAGTAACACACCTCAGTTTGATTTAGTGAGAGCGAATTTCATGTTTGTTATGTTCACATCTTTATTGAAAGTTTTTTGTTGTGGTCCTCATATTTGCGTCGGGTTATATTATTTTGCTAAGGATATTCTAAACAACCGTTACATTTATATTACTGTGCGTGATACCACTTCCAAAGCTAACCATATTGTTTTCGTGGTTATTATTGCGTTATTACTAAGCCTGCCATATGTTTTAAGTCACAATTTTTAAAAATAATAATTTAATTTTCTCCTCTTAGTTAAAAAAGGTTAAGGTTTACAGTATTTTTTTAAAGATAAAAAAATAGTATTATAGCGTTTACACTTATGTGTTTAAGCAAGATTAACGTGTTAAGTGCAAGCAAATTGTTTTTAGGTTCTCTTGCCAAACATTTTCGTGCTTTTTAAAACACTTGAAATTGACGTGTTTTTGATTTAAATACGTCGCAAAACACTTCAAATTTAGGGATCAGATGTACTCGTGAGATGTGTTCAGTTGTTCTTTCGATGTTGGTGTTTCACTGAACAGGATTTTTAATGGCGGCAAATCAAAAAGGCGCCGTTTCAAAAAGCGCAAAGTAAACGCATACAAACAAAATCTTAAAGACAATTATTAAATTTGCTATTATTAAAATGAATTCTATTATTATTATTATTTTTTTTTTTTGCTCAATAGATAATGATTTAAATATTGTGGGCAGAATAATTTCTAAGCTGTTTTGCAAATTTCTAACGGACCATGTGTATTCTTTGGGATCCTCTGCAAAGCAGGATACCAACTCTTTTTTTCAGTCCGTCGTCCGAAATTGCGTTTGATATTTTTGCAACCATCTCAATTTGTTGCAAAGTACGTAGAATATTTTCGACTTACCGGAAAACTTATGAATGGGCAATCGAATTTCCAAAATGAGCTTGCGCGTATCTAATGCCTCAAATTATACTAACTTTTTTCTTCTTTTAAATTAATCTTTAATATTTCTCCAAATTAAGCCTTTTATCACCTTCCTGGAAATTATGTGCTTTAATTTAATATGTATTATCTGTTTAAACAGCGGACCAAATGTCAAGCTAAAACACTATAGTTACAGTGTGAACGCTTGTGATTAGTTTTTTAAAGATCTTAGTAAAACACGTTGCAAAACACTTACAATTTAGGCTTTACTTAAAGGTTACACGATCAAGTTATGCCTTTCAAGTTTTAATACATTAACCCTTTTTACCAATACACTCATACTTTTAAAAATTAAAACGAACTTGATATCAATTTCTCTTTCAATTAACGTCCCAGAAAACAACTGATCATAATTCTTTTGAACTACTCTTCGTTTTTGATTCTACAAATATTTTGCCATCTGAACTCAAAAATTGTTTTCAAGTTGCGCGCAGCCTACGTCACAGTTCTCAAATTAAATGAATTTTAACAAAGGGTATGTGTAAAAAACTTGATCATGTGGCTTCAGGGTTAGATATATCTACTCGTAAAGAGTGTTAAGTTGTTTTTTGAATTTTGCATTTCACTGAACATGATTTTTAATGACGGAAATTTAATAAATAAGCAGAAGTGTAAGCAGAGTAAATACGTACGTACATATTTTTAAAGAAATTAATTTGCAATTGGAAAAACTATAAGAACGAGTTGCCAACATTAATAAAAGACGCTGTTGCTCCATACTCAAATCCACTATATTTTTGATAATTTCACAACGTCTCTTTTTTTATAGTTATTTTTTTCTTTCTTTAACAATTTTTCAATACATTACTTATATAATCTAAAGTTTGCTTTTAGAAATTTAATACTTTACAAATTCAATTTATCTAGCATAATAATAATTTTATTCCTTTTTTGAAAATTTAATAGTAAATATAGTTTTAGGTGAACAATTTCTAATATAACTATTAAAGTTGTGTAATTGAGCCTCCGTAAAGACATATCCAATATATTACACTCTTTTTGCTCTAAACAAACCGATCTGGATATTTATGTTTAAATAATTATTGTTTTCAATTAGAAAGGTAGAAAAAAAAGAGTTTTGAATTAAATCAGAACTTTCCGCTTGCTGAATGAAAAAACTCATTACAACTTTGAAGGAAAAATAAGTTAATAAGTATGTAAGGAATTTTATGTTCAAGTTTTATGAAATAAAAATCTGAAATTGATTTTGATAAAAATTACAAATCGAAATATTATATATTTATAATTAAATGAATCATTTTAATCTAGCTTCAGTTTACATATTTTTTAAAGTTCTGAACTTATTAAGAAAAAAATTATCAAATCAAGTCAATGTTATTTTATTATTGTTATATATCAATTTTTAGGGACACAAACATAATCTATGGTTGGGGTCCTGTATTAGTACAACGATTGTGTTGGGTTTATATCATAGTAAAAAATGCAGCTCTGTTGCGTACATAACATTTCACCACATTATAAACACCGGACAATGGTGAAAAAGTAAGTGTCAGAAATTTCACAACAGCAACAATTAATAAAGAAAATAGCTACAGAAATCGTGTTTTCCCACACAAAATAATTAAACTTCCCTAGAATCCTACAAATTAAAAAAAATTTTAGATTTACTAAATATTTATAGTAAAGTGTGTGCATGCCGCAAATACTTAAGGAAAAAAGTTTCAACAGTAAAGAATTTTATTAATGGCATGCCGTAGACAAGGCTTTTGACATTTAGTGAAGTTGGGCCAGTGTTTATTAAAATTATAGTAGTTTCAATAAAACGCAAAAAGCAATAAATTTTATTATTTGAGTGTTTTAATTCAAATTAAAAGAATTGTTTTTAAGTGAGTGATTATTCATCATGTCATTTATTAAATTGTTTGAAGAATTTGTTCAAAAGAAAGATATTGATACGAAGTCTAAGTTATCAACTTTAAGCGATGGTGAGCAGACACCTGAAGAATTGGAAACCGAAAAAGAGCCTAAGGAAGATGATGGAGTAAGTATTTTAGAATATGCTTCTATCAGATATCACATCTTGTATTTACAAAACTCTGCTATACATTATTTGTGGCATATTAAAAGACGCTCTTGTGGAAATAACGCAGTGAAATATAGATGGTATTGCAGGTTTTCTGCACAAATAAAAAAATTCACCACTTTTTTATAATGTCGATAAAACAGTTTCCTATTGATATGGCAAGACTGGTAAATAGTGCGACGCCATATTTGTAGTTGTAAAAAATATATAATTGTGTCCGGCTCTTATGAAAAATAATTATATAGAAATATAATTGGAAATTTCTTATAAATATTGTTACAGATGTTGATAAAATAATCTTAAGCCATTGTGTAGTGTTAAAAAAAAATAAAGTTAATTTCTAGAAATATTTAAGTCCAGTTGAAATTGTTACATGTGTACCTAGAAGAGACCTTCACGACCCCTCGCCTTGTTAAATAAAGTTAGTGTTTCAACACAAAAAAAAATGTTTAAAATTAATTGTTTATATCGATTATAATAAAAATATGCAGTCTTCTGATTTTGAAAACGATATTAAGGCAAATGCCTTGCAGAAATCAGCACCTTTTTCCGTGATGACTACGGGAACAACAACGGCACCACGAATAGCCCTGACAAAAACAACATTTTTAACACCTATACAAAATTCTGCATCTCAAAAATTACAACAACAAAATAAACAAAAACAATTGTATACAACTTTAACAGCAAAACAAACTACAACAACCGGAACTGTAACTAGTACAAATTTAGGCAAAGTTGTTATAAAAGATTTAAAGGGCATCATTAAACCAATTTTAGGTAAAACTCCACAACCAACAACGGTAGTAACAAAGTCCACAGTATCAACAGCTTCACCTTTAACAACGGCAAAAACACCGTCTTTTAAGATCAGTGGAGAAGGTGAAGTTGATGGCAATTTAAATGTTGCTGTTGTTGCAGCTAAAAGACCCCAGTTAACAATAGTTGCCACTAAACCAACTAATTTAGTTGGCAATACATCATTAGGAGTAACGTCAACGGTAACAACTGCATCACCAATAACATCTTTACCAACAAATGTAATTTTTAGTCTACTTAAACAAATGTTGGTTCTTTGAGTTTATAATATATACCTACCTACATTTTTTATAATTTAAATATTTTACATTAAATGTTTTCTTTGAAATACTTTAATTTAAGAGTGCATAACGAACTATCTAACGCAACTGTTTAAGGTGCATTACTACGCAACGTAATTTTTTACTTCTAATTTAATCAATATAGCCTATAAAGTTTTTTGGGAAATAAAATTTTTATAGGTAGTTTCCTTGTCCGAATTCTCCAACATACGTAAAATCTATGGTCTTATTATAGGTATAAATGATGAAACTGTTTTGTGATACTTTTTTTTTATCATATAAAATTTAATTTGTCTTAGAGGTGCCTTTATCAGAATTAGTTGAAATAGATTCTTTATTTGGAACAAATCTAGTTTATGCAAGCAGCTCAAGAATGAGGAATAAGAAAATCCTTGCGCCCGGAAAACTTTCATCTAATATTTTTTTTACAATTATATATTACATCCAGTCACATTTCCGATAAACTGAATTTATTTTTTCCAGTTATGTTTAAATCAAAAATGCTTTTTTGGATGTTCTTGAGTTTTTTATTTTTACTATTTTTCTTTTTGGTATTAAAATAATAATATCTCATTCCGCCCCAAATTTTTTACTTTACATTTTTTGCTTAAAACTGCATCCTACACCATCCTACTATTTTTCTTTTTGGTATTGAAATAATGAAATCTCATTCCACCCCAAATTTTTTACTTTACATTTTTTGCTTAAAACTGCATCCTACACCCATATTTTATTATTTATGAACTGCGACCGTAAACCAGTTTTAAGCCTTTTAGTTAATTCAAAAAATTACGATGATGTTGCAAATTTCGAAAAAATTTAGTGTAACATGTCAAAAAAGACAAGCAAATTTGTGTTATCGATGAACGAATAACTTTTTACTGATTATAACGAGCAGTATTAATCTTCTAAAATATTGTTATTTAAAACTTTTTATTAATAAGCTTTAGATGATTTATTTATATCCCTTTAACGCGAATTAACTATTTGTTTAGGGACGTTTTAATACCTTTGTTCGTAACCTTTTGTAGCGATTTGTCACTAAAACGGTTGATGTAAAAACTAACACAATATTTACATTATTTTTACACATGCACACACACTCAAAATAATATACACTTACGTAATTGTTTGGTGTTATTACTCTAGTTTACAATCCCAAACTACTTATATTCATTCATGAATGGCCTAGTATAACTAGTAAACTACTTAGTAAAATAAACGATTATGCGTTTAGGTACACTTGACTAACCCACGTATTTTCATGGGGAGATTGATGTTTTTTTTTATTTGCTAATAAAATTTATAAAACTGTAGGAAAATATAAGTACGACAGTTAAAACTTTATATTTGTGTTTTGATATGTTAGACGAATTTATTTTTATAGGTATCACTTTAAACTAATTTCGTAACAGCATGAGTATTCCATATTTGTAAGGTGAAAATCCTTGTTTCCTATTATTTCAGTCAATGCTCCCATAAAAATTTAATGTTATTTTCGTATTGCCGTACTTTTTATATTTAGAACTGCTCTTTACTTAAATTTGAAGTACGTTGATCGTTCTGAAAAGTCGTCAATGTCCAAAGAAAAAAGCAATGAACATATAAGACGATTTAAGAGAACTGTACAGTTAAAAATAATATATGTATCACTATTATATTTCCTTGATCACATCTACAAATATTCGTCATTCACTTTTTTTTCTTTAAAAAATTCGTAAACAATAAATAATTTTATTTGCTTTGTGTAGAGTACTACTGCCACAGCTGATACATCAACTGAAAGCACTAAAATGGAACATAGTTATATACGTGATTCCACAGTAAGGCCTCTGAATAATATTGAAATCACCAACGGGTTACAACCGGCGCGTACAATTTTAGTTAGACGTCCGCCACAATGTCCCTCATGTCATACGAATCCAACAGAAGAAGATTTGTCAGATGCCCATCAAGCTCCAATACCTTCGTACAATGAAATTGGCGCCAAAGAGGCTATGAATGAATGTGCACGGATAGCAAAATATGTAAAGAATACGAATTCCGATGATGATGACTGGGAAACAAAAGTCAATCAGTAAGCACCATAAGTATACTGTTGTCATACAATAAATATATTTAACATTAATCGAAAAATGAGTATATAAAGGCTATTTTCTTTTGTAGGAATGGGTGGTCAAACATGCAGAAAAGTTTATTCACAAAGGTAGCCCGCATATTAGATAATGATCAATTGGGTCGCCTCTCAAATGCTGGTCGACCTAATGAAGCCATGCAACGTAGAGTTGTAGTGGATAAGTCTGCCTCTCGTATGCGTAAAGCTTTAGCTTCAATTGCCTGGGATTCACGACTAACGCAATGGCTACATTGCCTTTTAATGGATTGCTTACCTTCAACATATATGGCCTCTTATTTAGATATTTTACAAACATTAAAATCTAAATTACCTACTCTAATGGATAAAATGTTATTTGGCAGGCCGCTTAATGTCAGCCAAGAGTTGTTGGCACCCGTTATGAAAAAGAAATGGGAACCACAAATCGGCACCAAAGTGCGAAAATTGGCACATAATGCTGTTATAGTGGCACTACCTTCAATGCCCACTAGTGGTCCAGTACCGCATCGTTTGCAAAAATGGTATCAACATTTAGCAACAATTACGCAAATTGTACAGGTTACATTGCCTATGACAAGTATGACTCTTTAAGAAGAAATTAATCTTTAAAAGGGCAGTTACATATTTTATTACTTACAGGTGGTCACATTTCTCGCCAACCCTTAGAACAAGTAGCTGAACAAATTGTGTCTTTAACCAGAGTAAAAATACAGGAACTACGCAGTGAAAACTCTCAACGCAGTATTATTTTAATTGGTTTCAATGCTGGTGCTTCCTTAGCTTTACAAGTTGCTATGTCAGAGAATGTGGCTTGTGTTGTTTGCATGGGTTTTGCTTACAATACCTATAATGGTGTACGCGGCACTCCTGATGATCGTATACTTGATGTAAAAGTACCCATATTATTTGTGGTTGGACAAAATTCAGCTAGATCAAGGTATAAGATGCATAATTTTATTATTATTATTATTTGGAACTTAGTGGGGACACAATACATAATTCATTTTTAATGATAATTTTCAGTCCAGAAGAAATCGAATCACTTCGAGAGAAAATGCAGTCTGAATCTTCCTTTGTTGTTGTTGGCAGTGCCGATGATGTCTTAAGGGTACCGAAGTCAAAAAGGAAAATTGAAAATGTCACTCAATCAATGGTGGACACTATGGTCGTTGACGAAGTCTATGACTTTATAAAGAAAGTTTTAACAAATCCACCAGGTCCACGAACACCTACAGTTATAAATAGTTCGTTTTACGCTAAAATGAATAAAACCAATACGGGTGAAAAATCCACTGGAGTATACCAACGTAAACGTAAAAATGAAAGTGGCGATCAAGATGCTACTCCGGCTAAATCAAAGCATTTAAGTAAGTTTTTTAATTCAACTGTATTTGCAAATACAATTCATGTGTTTTCTAATACTTTTCATGAACCATTTAAAAATCAAAAAACTAACAAACTTAATCAAGAACTAAAACCTCCCAAGAAACCTAAAGTTCAAGATCCTTTTCAAGTTAAAAGAAAGGGTAACATTTTTATAACCATTAATTTTTTTTGTTTTTTTTTTTTGCATTTTAAAAACTTTATTAATCAAAAAATTTCTATTTTTTATATTTTATCTCAGTGGGTCGTCCCCGCACACGCCCATTACCAAACACTACCACTACTACAACAGGACCAGGAAAGTTAGCACAAGTACAAACTGCAACGTCTGTTGCGATTGGAAAATCGCAGTCTGCCAAAAAGCAGTTATCGCCTAGCGGTATTACAAATGATGACCTTAACATGGCAATACAATCCTTAATTAGTGATGACCCTGATAATAGCCTGAACACTAGCAATGCCATAACTGACTCAAGTCCTCAAAAACTTGTAACCAATTTTGAATTGGTGCCTCAAACAAAAACTACACCCATTAAAACTTCGTTATTAAATTCTTCGCAAAAACAATTGATAATGGGTTCTACACCAGCAGTGGGTACCAAAATAAAAATGATACCTTCTAATCAATTTGTTCAGTTGAAACCTACACCTCTGCAATCACAATCGAAAATCTATACAATAAAGACTTCACCAGTGAGTGCGCAACCAAGCGATGGAACAGCTGGACCTAAAATTGGTAGTATTGTATCAACAAGTCCTAGTACTACAAGCACTGGGCAGCATATATTTACGCTAAAGACCCCTAATGGCCAGACTACTCAATTTGCTACTGCTGTTGGAGGTCAACCCAAGTATACTGTTATAAAAAATGCTAATGGCAATACAACACTGCAATTGTCATCGGCTAGAGCTTTACATCCTGTATCAACTACTCCAACAAGCTCAACATCTGCAGCAAGTAATTTAGATTTATCGAATATTATCGATATGCCAATATTATTTGCCGACAATGAAGGAAACATTTCAGATGGGTCTAGTGCTGATAGTAAGCCAACAGCGACAAGTAAAACTGGTAAGTTCAAAATTATAAATTGAAGTCTTTACTTTTCTGTAAAAGTTTTATTTGATTTTCAAGGCTTGCGGCTAGAAACTTAATTTTAAGAAGATTTTTAGGGTTCCGTGCCCAAAGGGTAATATCCTTATTCGCCTTTCCCTCTGTCACAGACCTCTATCCTTAAAACCACAGAAGCTAGACGGTAAAATTTTTCACAGAAGTTGTATTATTATGGTCGCTCCTTGTGACTTGATTTTCACGAATGTGATTTTGTTTTAAACCGTTCTAAACCGGCACTTGAAATTTACAGGTTGAAAAAATGAAAGCAGACTGTATGTCCGCTATAGCAGCAATTATAAAAAATAGTATCGAAAGTCATCACCCGATTATGGTGTTAATTTATCGTCTTATCTTTTGAACCGTACTAGATAGTATTTTTTAACAAATATTAAAGCATAAAATGTAAAATTTTGCTGTTTTTTCTTGTTTTTTAAAGAAACAGATCTTAAAATATCTTTAAATGTGAACACAAATATTTTTAATAGGAATACAATACATTAAATAGAATTGAAAAAATATGAAATTTTTTTTTAAATTATATTAAAAAAAGTCTTCTTAAGATTATAAAGATTATAACTTAAAATCACTTTTGTGTTATTTTAGGTACATCAGGGGTTGGACAATTGATAATAAGCCAAAAAATAATTAAGGAAGCCAATCCTACAAGTTCAACTACAACCGCTGCAACGGCTTCGACAGCCAGTGGCACGTATGTCATTAATAAACCGGGTACATTTTTGCAAGGTCAACAAATGTCTGCCAACAAACCCAGTAAATTCGTGTTTATCAATCGAAATACAATGAAACCATGTCCGAATATCATATCGCGATCAAACCTTACCCAGCAATTGCCAAAATACACGAAAGTCGTTGTAACAAATTCTAAAACAACTTCAACGACCATAGTACCAAGACCGGGTACACACGTAACAACCACTAATACATCTCCCATTGCTTCATCAGTAAAACAAATTAATTTGCAAACTTTAAATCACGCCAACTCAACTTCACCTGGTTCAACGCCAATACGGTCAACAGGAATATTAAATGTACAAACAAAAAATTTACCCCAAATACAAATAATTAATAATCCTAATGCCACCTTTATATCCACTGATAAACCACAAATACGTAATATCGTCGTTAAGTCTGGAGGACTTAAGCAATTGCCTTCTCATTTAACCACTCAATTGTTAAATCGTAATTTAACTGTGAGAAAATTGCCCCCTGGAAGTGTGACAATTACTTCATCACCTGTACAGACTGGATCTGCTAGTGTTATGGCTTCATCTGTTGCACAAGATATTTCGTCTACAATTGATAACGCTTCGTCATCGCCCGCATCATCATCCTCGTCTGCTTCCACAACCATACAGACTTCACCAAAAATTATAACTTTAAATCCCATAAATCATACTACGCCCACGTCAAGAGTCGATTAAACTCTTTTAAATTTAATTATATCTATCAAGCTTAAAAATTTAATTTTTCTGCTTGAATTCTTATTTTTTTATTATTTTAGTTTTAACATGCAATTCAAAGAAAACTGGATTCATATCTTGTTTTGTTTTTTATTCAGTTTAATTAATTTCTAATTTTCTGAAAATGATGGAAATCGTATTTAACTTGTAGTGATTAATTAGTGTTTATATTTTTGCAAAGTAAAATAAATCAACTAAACTTAAAGTAGTTTTTTTAAATATTTAAAAAAAAGAGATGCAACATCAAATAAATAATTTAATAAAATTAAAAAAATAATAACAAAAAATAAATAAAATAAACTGTTGATGTTTTGTGATAAGACTTATTGGATTTGCTTTGCTAATTAGTAACAGTGCTGATAAGTACTAGTGATCTGCATCAGTACATTCATTTTTAAAGTCACACTAAATCGAATTAGAAATATAAACATGAATCGTTACATTACTTATTAATTTGTTTTTTTTTTTTTTTTTTTTTTTGAAAACCGAAACAAATCAATGTTTCTAACAGTTTGTAAACTTAATTTTCTGTCAACAAAAAAGACACGAATCACAGTTGTAATTAATTCGAACAGGTAAAGAAAATGCAGCAAAAATGGAACTTAAGGTAATGTTCACGGTCTTTGGCATTTGATCATCTATACTAAATGAAAATATCCAGAAAACACAGTATTTGAGCTGATTAAGCGATAAAATCAAATAAAAAAACCATGCCAGTAGTTTAAAAACAGGATCTTTCCTTCTGAGAGCAGTTTTCGGGTGCTTTCTTGCATAGCTTTGATGGTGAAAATACACATGTTGAGCTTTGTTGCTGCGTCCGGCTTATTTTTAAGATGCGAGTTTTAGCGATTTTTCCTTGCCTGCAGACTTAATGAAATATTTAAGAGAAACAGGATTTAAGGCAAATAAGGGGGCCATCTACATTTTTATGTTTTCTATAACACATCGTGACTGCCATTTGTATTAAAGAAAACATTTTACTTTATGCAGAGGATTAGCATCTTTGCATAAACGGAAAACAATGTAGGTACCCTCATCGTCTCCAATAATTTGCCAATATAAGAAAGTGTTTTCACTGATGGGCGGGCTTTCTGTTGTTACTGTAGTTTTGCAATTTCACCGAAGATTATGAAAATACATTTTTACATTCTTGGAAAAGCCAAAAGTAATGGCATAAATCAAAAATAAGGTTTAATGAAAAGAAGGCTGCCAACATCAACGAGTTACGGGATACGAGTCATCTTCCGCAGATCCTGCTTAAAGACCTTCGAGGACGTCTTAAAGCTACAAAATAGTTTTCTACTTTATACTTGAACTGACGAGTGGTGTGGTTTTTTGTCAAAAAATATTTCATGTACAGATGTCTAGATGTAGTAGAAAATGTTTAAATGTCACAACCAAAATATTTCAAAAACAGTCAGTATGTTTTTTTAAGTGGTAATGATTTTAAACTTCCCGTTACCCGGGAATTTAGGCAAAATTTACCGGGAAATTGTGGAAATTGTTGTGTTTCATAAATCAAAGACTTGTTTCGTCATTTTATTAATATTTATTTTTTATTTTTGTTTTATGCATATTAAGGTTACAACAATGCAATAACTGACTTAATATTTTTTTAATTGGATGCGTACATCTTTCTTCTCCGTATTTTGTTTGTTTATATAATTATTTTTTTATTATAATATATTTTTTTTTTTTTTGCTTTTTTAATGAATGATTTAATTATTTGTGCCATTAATATATTGCAAGTAAATCTATTATTTGCATAATAAAAATTGCTTAAATTACTTTTTTTATATTCTTCTTTTATTAATAATAATAATAATATTAATTAATTAATTTTTTTGCTTGTTAATGATTTTGTTTATTATTAATGATGACGACATAAATTTATAAGATAAAATTACACACATAAAACATTTATAAAACTAAATAATTTAATATATTTAAATATCTTTTATTAAATTATTATTTTTTTTTTGCTTTAATTAAAAAAATTTAAATCATATTAGCCAAGATTTTTGTTGTGGTTTTTTAATAAAATGATATTAAATAAAACTAATTACAATTTTATATAACAAATAAAAAGAAACTTAAATAAAAACGGTTTGTTTGATTTCTAAAAAATTTATTAAAAAAGACAGTAAATAACAATTAAGAAAAAGAAAAATGAAAAATTATTGATAAATTATCGAAGAAGAAAACTTTTCAGAAAGTGTTTCTTTTTAACTTTTATTCTTTTGATTATTTCTTAAAATATCAATCGCCAAAAGTTCTGCTTAAATTTGTTAACCAAATTATTTTCTAAATTTCCAAAGAGTCCTTTTTCTAACAGAAGAAATCTACAACTGCGAAACCTATCTATTTAAGACCATGTGTTACAGTTTAAAGTGTTAGTGTTTTTCTAATGGGTTAGAATAAGCTCACTTATGTGCAGGATTGGAAAGTAATTTTGAGGCAGAAAATATAATTAAAACTAGATCTTTTAGTACGTTGTTCTGAAGTAAGGTTAGTGCTTTTATGCAGCGAATAAAACAATTTGAAATAAGCTGGGGCTAAGCCTGAGTTGTATGAAAAGCGAGAACTATTATTTAATAGACGAGTAATTTTTAACGATAAAAAATTATGAACTTTTTTCAAAGAAAAAAAATTTGAACACAGTTATCTGGTCAACAAATTCTTTAATCGGATTAATTATGTTTACTGCAGGTCAACTTTGACAACTTTTTTGAACGCTTTTTGCAACGCTCTTAATAGATCATGCCCTTCTGATCCTGACGAACACAGAACAACACTGTGCCACCACCATGAATATTCCGTTCTAGTAATGCCCCCTGGATTTATTGTTATTAAACCAAATAAACTTAAAATATTTTTTTTGGTGAAGCTTATTAAATTATAATATTTTTAAACAAGATTTTTAATTGAACTTCTGAAATAAAATGAAACTATTTAAGCCTGTTTAAAATAAACAATAACGATTAAACAACTGAAATTTTATATGTATGGATTTTTAAAGAAGTGCTGTTTTTTTAATTTTTTTTATTTTAGTTTTTCCAACATTTAAGTTTTTATTAAAAATGTTTAGAATTATAAAAAAAAAACAAATGATAAGAAATTCATGTATTTTTTTGCATTATATATGACTATCAGTGCAATTATATTTTAATTTAAAAGATTGTATAATATATATTTTTTTGTTATTAATTAATAATATTTTATTTAAATATTTTTCTAAAAACAAATTTGTTTTTTTTTTTTCATATATATTTCTATTGGTGGAAAAAAGCAATAGTAAAAAAAAATTTTTGTTTCTTTTGTAAAATTTATACAAAAAAAGTTTTTTTTTTTATATTATTTCAGTTAGTTTTTTGTTTGTTTTGTTGTAAATTGTTTTTGTATATTAGCAAAAATGTTGGTTAAAATAAAAATTATAAAAATTTTCTTTTTTTTTTTGTTATATTTGTATAATTCAGTAAATTTTATTCTAGATTAATTTTATTTTGAAGGTATAATTTTATTATTGTATTCAAGTGCGTTGTTGAAACATTTATGTTTGAAATTTTTTATAAAGTGCACGTTAAAATTATAAGGTTACTTACGAGTTTTCCTATGTTGGGGCAAAAACATAATAAATGTTTGTATATAAAAGCGTTCATTTTGATATACTGAAAGTTAAAAAGATATCTGTCAATAAATCTACAATAATTAGTCAAGCAGGCAATTTGGTCAAATGTCTTTCGTACTGTCCGCCAGTAAATCAGTGGAGTGTCAAAGATTTAAATTTCGTCTTTAGTTTTTTTTACACACATTTAAGTTTAACTAAATTCTTTTTACTTTTTTCCAAAATCGCATTTAACACATTTCCTGCTCTGCTGTTTATAAGGAGATGTCATTTCTTAGACGTGTTTGTTGGTTTTTCCACACGTCACCAGGTTTAATATTTTTAAATTTATTTTGTTTAAAAGTAATCAATAACAATTTAATTTAATTTGTGTCTTTTTTCATTTTTAATCAATTGATTTATTCCTTTTGGTCGATGTAATTGGGATAATTTTCCTAGCAATTACTTTTAGATGACATCTTCAGTTTGACGTACAAATTCACTTTAGCGGAATTGGAAAATTGTACACGTGGCACAGTATGCGCTAAAAGTGTAAGTGCAATTCAGACACAAGTAGTCTTTACGCAACCAGAAATAAAATTTCTTTCTAAAACGATTGATTGAACAATTTTTTTAGAAGTAGAGTAAAAAACTTAATTAAAGTTAAAATTTAGAATTTAAAGGCTTGTTGAGCTTATTATTGAATTGAAAGTTTTGTACCTAATTTAAGATGATATGCACTTAGCGCTCTGAAATCTTTTGAATATGAATAACACATTTTTTTTAAGATAGAATCAACAGAGAAGTGAACTAGACTAATTCTCTCTTTTTTTAATAGCTGTTGGTTGTTTTTTTATATTTCTTGAATTTACTTATACATATAATAAGACTGGCATTAAAATCATGATCTGCAACATTTCAGTCTGTGAAGTCTTTTTGTTTTTTAATTATTATAAGGATTTTATTTCTGGAAATTTTAAAGACTTTTTAGAAAACTAGATCTTAACACCTCAAGCTGAAACCTATGTGACGAATCAATTCACTTTTTTTTTTTAAATAGCCATTGGTTGGTCGTTTAGACTTCTTACCTTTACTAACACTTTTTCTCAAAAGTCATCACACACCATTGTATTTTATATAACATGATTTATAACATTTTAATCTATTAAGGTTTTTTGACGATTTTTTTCTATTCTTATGACGATATTAGCGATTATATTTTTCAAATTTTAGACGACTTTTTTCAATAGTAGTTTCCGTGGCGAAATAACACTAGGTGGTCTCGATAGCAAATTCATTAATTTTCGCCAAAATGCTGAGTGTCAAACACCATGAAAAAAAATTATACACATTTCTAACATTTCAGGTTTTGGCGAATATTAATGAATTCGCCATTGTGACCACCTAGTATTGATTCACCTTGGCAGTTTCAGTATAAAACTTTTATTTAATTTTATTCTTCTTTTTTGGCTTTTTCTCCTTTTTCTCCTATTTTTTCATATTTATTTGATACAAAGGGATTGCACTGATCAGTTCCATGCGAAATAAATTATACAAAAAGACTTATAGGGATTGTGTGCATCTATTTAATTTAGAGCCTTTTCGTTGCGGTTCAAAATGCCTGCTTGCAATAGAACTAACGCTTAACATATGAAAATACATGTTACCTGTGTGTTAGAAGCTGTAAGTATTTTAGATAGCTGCTATCATGCAACAAGTTTTGTGTAAATAATACAATCAGTAAGTGACCTTATTACTTAAACGTTCACCACTTTTTTTAGTTCCTTTTATATATTTTAATATGAGTGCGAATAAATGTATTTAAATGTTTGTGTCTGTGTGTTAAGTATAGATCTATGAGGATTTTTTAAGTATCTATGAATACGTTAAAGTAATAAATGTTTTCTTTTATGTATGCGTAGATAGTTTTTTGTTTTTTCTTGTTTTTTTCTTTGTTGTTGATGTTGAAATATGATTTCATTGCTAAACAAATGGATGGATATTTATGACTGACTATGTTTTTTAGTGTGTTTTTATTTTTATTTTTATAAAATAATTTGAATTCGATTTTATTTGTTACTTAATATTGTATATTGTTAAAAATAACTTAAAAAATTAAATAATTTTTTCCAAAAAAATTATTTAGTTTTACTTAATTTGTTTAAATGTTTATGTACTTTTGTATTTTATTTTTATTTTTCAATACTCTTTTCAAAACGCATTTTTTATCAATTTAAAGTTGTTATTTCTTCTTTCATTTTGTAAATCATTTATTTCATTATTATTTACATACATTTAATAATTGAAATATTTTTTTTAAATAAACTGAAATTAACTTCTATTAATGTGAATAATTTATAAGAATTTATTTGTTGTGTTTGTAATGGGTTAATAATAATAATAATATGTTTGTTTATTTAAAAAATATATCCATAAGAATTTAAATATATATCACACATAATTAGCAAAATATTTAAATTTAAACAAAATATAATTAAAATAAAGAAAGTTTTAAATGAAAAAAAACTATGATAAATACGTTTGTAATTTTTTAATATATTTTTATTTTATTTATTTCGAATATTGCCAACTTTATTTTTATTTTAAAATTGTACTAAAAAATTTGTTGTTTTTTTATTTAAATAAATAAATTTTATTTTTTTATTATAAGCTTTTTTAACTCTAATAGATTCTAAGTTCATTTTAAATATTATTAAAACTTCTCAGTTTTTTTTTTTCTAAATTTTAACAATTTTATGTTTTTTTTTTTAATTTTTTATTAATTCAATTTTCGTTATGTAGTGTTTCTTTTCGAACATTGTTTATTATTTCATTTTAAAGATTTTTTTTCAGTTTTATTAATTCTATAGATAAGGGATAGTTCAAATGTTATTACGAATTGTACCTCATTCCCTTATTGCTTAAGCAATTACAATCACCTTTCTCTTACTTATGTAGTGTATTTTGCTTGCAATGTAAGAAGTGGATTGACTTTCTTCAATTGACAATAAATTATGTTTTCCATTTTTCAGATAATTAATTTATGTTTGTAGGTGTCTAACAACCTACTTTTGGTACTTTTTCTATGTAATCGGGACTGCCTGTTCTTTTACTGCGTTAAAAATGGAAGAAGAAAAAAGTGAAATGACAAAAATTGTTTATCGTTAGCTAATACATGAGCTCCATTTCATATGTGTTACGTTCTTTGTCTATCCCTGCTATAGATTTCTTTTCAATAAAAATTTGTTTAACTGAAATTGAACATATTTAATATTTTATTTCATTACAAAATTTTTAAATACAACATAAAAAGAGTTTAAAGTTCAAGTACCATAAACAAAAAAAAAAAAAAAACGTTAGCAATAAAAAGATTAGATATTGAATAGACCAACATATCAAGATTTGACCTCAAAAATTCCGATCGCAAATATGCAATTATTACGATTAAGGCATATTTTAAACCTCTAAGCATATTTTTGTATATTCGAGATTAAAAACAAATTTATTTTAAATATTTAGAGTTTATTTTTCCTTTTTTTGTTTGAGAAAACTTCAACCTTTTAAATGAAGATACTTGCTTTGCGCCCGAAAATGACCGAATAAAATAAAGTTTGCTGTTTAGCCAGCTTTGAGCAGAGTACAGATGACTTTTTATTAATACTTTATTTTATTTTAAAGAGTAAAAAGTTATAGAATCACTCTGAGCAAGATGAATGTTAATATACATACATAAGCATACTACTAATAGTAACAATAAATACAAACACTTGAAATGTATATTTTAATTTGCCTTGGTAATCTGATCTACCTCCTTAACTTTTATCAGTTTGAAAGTCAGATTTTAAGTGCCATATAACTGCGTGCTGTAGAGGTGCCTCATAATTCAACAAAAATTTATACAAATTTTAAGTATAATTTTTCCTTACAAACACTTTATGGCTTTTAAGAGAACTTTTTTTTCCAAAAAATATTCAAGATAGATTTCCTTGCGCTCTAGAACATTTCGATATATTCGCAACCTGCTTTTCGCAGTAAAGTTTGTAAATAATGTTTTTAATGCAGGGCTTAAATAACTAAAAGATTTCCTAAATTTTTTCAGAAATTATTCCATTGCGTTTAAGTTAAACCAAAGAAAAGGAGCAAAAATAATTAATTTGTTTTAATAAAAATAAAAACTATTTTCGAAATTTCAAAATTCATTGTTTATTTTTTTAATACAATTGGATGTGTTAATTGCCCTCGATACTTTAATGGCCAACATCTATTTACACTAATCAAACTAAAAACCTCTTATTGCATGTTGCAGAGATAACAAAAATGATTGTTCTTTGGAGACAATTACAAATATTTTTATTAAAATAGAAATTTAATGCAGACGATGATTTGATTTGGGCAGAGTGCCTATAATGCGAACACGTCCTAAAGTGCCCATATTGCCAGCATTATTGGCACCAGCAGCAGCAACACTACCAGAACCAGCAACAAAATGTTGTTGCATCATGTGTTGAGGATGCATTTGTAGTTGCATGGCAGCTTGTAATTGTTGTTGCTGATGCTGATGCAAGTGCTGTTGATATTGTTGGAATTGTAATTGTTGCTGCTGCTGTTGTTGCAAATGATGATGTTGCTGCTGCTGTTGTTGGTGTTGAAGATGTTGATGCTGTTGTTGTTGTTGCTGAGCTTGTTGTTGCTGTTGTAGTGATTGCTGCTGGTGCAACGATAGCTGCTGTTGTGGCTGGTGCAAACGTTGTTGCTGCTGTTGCAACTGCATATGTATTTGCTGTTGCTGAGGCATTTGTTGTTGCTGTTGTTGTTGCTGCAACTGAGGTGCATGCTTAATATCATTGCAATCGCAAAATTGTGGCGGTGGTGCTAAAACAATATTCTCTGTTACCAGACCATCATCATCATTATGCTGCACTGAAGTTGCGGCAACACCACTAGCAACAGTCGACTTTGTATTTGTTAACAATGACATTTCCGTATCACTGTCAGCCTCAATGGGGGGCGGTAGTTGCACCAGCGAAACGGCAGCTGATCGTGTTGCTCTTTGCATGGCAATAGCGGCAGCTTGTTTACGTGTCAACGAATTGTGTCGTTGGAATCCTTTGGCTGGTGGTGAAGGACTAAGATCACCATCATCATCGGATCGCTGTTCCTCTTGTGAGTCTTGTGTTGGCAAAAGACTGGCTTTGTTGACGGTCATTTGTTGTTGCTGTTTGGCTACTATTGCAGCTGTAGTGGCAGCACCAGCTGCTGCGGCTGCCTTTGCTTTAAGAATTTGTTGCAGATGCTGTTGATGCGCGATTTGTTGTTGTTGCATTAAGATTTGCTGTTGTGTGGCCAATAATTTTTGGTTGGGATTCATAGGAGGTTGTGTTTGCGGCGAATGATGTTGTTGGGCTAAACGTCCAGCCACGGATGGTTGGGCTTTGGCCACAACCTGTTGACTTTGAGCCTGTAATGTTTTGGGCCCCTTACTCGTAGACATTTGTTGTTGTTGTTGCTGTATAGCGGGTGCATGTTGCTGTTGCACCATTTGTTTTACCGTTACGGTTGTAGGAATGTTCGGTACAGCCGACGAAACTATTGTGGGAGCATTTGCTTTAGCTTCAAAGGCTGCTTTAGCAGTCGCCACATTCGTTTTAGTGGTTTGTGTATTGTTAGTCGCAGTTGAGGAGGTGTTAGTGTTGGTGGTGTTGCTATTACTTGCAACAGTTTTTTCCAAATTGGCTGCTGTTGATAGAGTGGTTGCAGTTTGTAAATTGCGATGTTGTGACGGTGGTGTAGATTTCGCTTTTGTTTCTAATTGTTGCTGTTGGTGGCCAATTCCCGGTTTTGTTGTTTGCTGCACAGGTGACTTTGCTATTGACGTAGTGGTTTTTGGCAGTTTAGATTCTTTTGTTGTTATTGTGGTTGTGGTTGTGGTTGTAGTTGCGGTATCAGTTTCATCCTTATTTTTATCGGGTATTGTTTTTGGCTCTTCATTTATTGTTACACTTGGCTTCTTCTTAATTGTATCGGTAGATTTGGCTGCAATGGATATGCCAGAAGCAGCACTGGCAGCTTGAATTTCCTGATCACTGCTTACACCCGAAGAACTATTGTCTCCTTCTTCTTCATTGTTGTTATTATTTTCAACATCGTTATCATTTTTGGCTGTTTCATTTTCGTTAGAAATCGATTTGTCATCGCTTTTATCAAAACCATTAGGAGACGATTTGGATGTTTTTAAATTGCTGCGTATGCGTTGAATTTCATCAACGGATAAGGAATGCGAAATAGAGGCTGAACCAGAACCGGAACCGGAACTGCTACCGCTATTACTATAATAAAGTGAATAAAAAGAAAATGTTTTTAATCAACCGAAAGATGGGGTTATTTTTATTCCATTGTGTCATTAGAAATTTGAGGTTTTAAAAAGTAGTGTGCCAATTCTTGTGTGTTTAAAAGTTAGAACTATAAATTATAAATACTAAATTTTACACGGAATAATTTATTATGTAAAAATGCATGATAGTTTATTGAATGTTTCAATCTTGTTAGTTATTATAAAAAACAAAAATAAAATTTCAGACATTGCAATGTGTTAAAAAATTCATAATTTTATTTTGGCGTTTTTTTTTGAAAGGTAATACGGTCTTGTCGTTCAGAGTCTATGCAACATTGTGGATAATTTGCAAGTATTTATTATTTTTTTTTTTCAATATTAAATTTGGCATTTGCAGGCCATAACTGCGATTATCATAGTGTTTTAAGTTTTAATTTTTAAACTTTACAAATAGTATTTTAATGATTTCTTTAGCACTATCATTATTCTCATTAATGGATATGCTTTATAATAAAAAGGTTTCATTAGTTATTATAAAAAAATAAAATCATTACCATTGACTAATGATTAAATGGTTTAAAATCATTACCATAAATGTATTTATTCTTTATCTTTGTACACTAAATAGACATCTTAAAATAAGTAGAGAATTATTTTTAAGCCACAAAAATTCGGTGAAATATATGTGTTTTTAATTTCTAAGGAAAAATGAGACAGTATGAAAACATATTTTTGCTGACGTGTAAATAATAAAATCTGTAAGCTGGGCTGTTAAGTTACTTTAGATCATAGACATCAAGTATTACATCTATCTCGTGCAATAAAAATTCAATTATTAAAATTTTTAAATACAGATTTATCTACAAGAGTGATAAATTTA
Source organism: Cistogaster globosa (assembly GCA_937654795.1). Classification (NCBI taxonomy): domain Eukaryota; kingdom Metazoa; phylum Arthropoda; class Insecta; order Diptera; family Tachinidae; genus Cistogaster; species Cistogaster globosa. Next base: position 27,653,900 of record OW569407.1, read on the forward strand.
ATTTCTGCATAGTTTTTTTAAGTTTCTGTGATCAAAAGCTTGTGTTCCATAAACAAATTATATTTGATTCCTTTTTACTTAGCAATTACGCGATTTCATTAAAATTTCATTGCCATTAGTAAAAACAAATATAATTAAAATGAATTAATAAGCATTAAATGGTAGTTAAATGAATTTCATTGCTGTTATTTTAAACAATGTCAATGACGTTTCAATGGTTATGAAAAAATCCCAAGTATGATCTTAATAATATAAAAATGTTTAACTTGAACTCGATCTCAAGTCACCTAAAGCACGACCTAATAGCTGTTCTTATTTGCAGGAAAACAATAATGTGATCTCATATTGTTAAATTTTTCCCAAGAACGTTAAAAAATATATATTTCACCAAATTTTTGTGAAAAGAATGCTATTTTAAAGTAATGCTCTACTATAACTTAGGGTGTTAAAATGAATGACATTTATTAAAGGTAAAGCTTTAAGAACTATTATTTGATTATTAATCAATGACAATGATTTTGTTTTTTTAACTTATCATCAATGAAATCTTTTTAATAAAAAGAATTACCCTTACGGTAGTGCTAAATGGTCATTAGAATTTAAAAAGACATAAGCATTATTTATCATTTAATGCTAAAAAATTGAGAAGGAATTAGTCTATTTAAATTACATATGATTTTGAAAAGGAGGTACAATTAATGGTAACTTGGTACAATTATACCATTCAGTTATCTCCATCTACTAAACTTTGCTACAATAATAAGTACATTTTTAAATTTTTTAAAAGGATCTTATGACACAATAGCAAAATTATCATTTAAGCCGAATCGATTAAAAGGCGGCGAATTCATTTATTTTCGCTGTAAGCCAGAATGTCAAACTACATATAAAAAAAATATAAAGATTTTTTATATATGGAGATTTACACTTAGGCTACCGGCGAAAATCAATAAATTCGCCACCTTATAATTGATTCGCCTTATTAAAATTTCTATAAATAAAAATATTTATTTTCAAAACAAAAATATTCATTTAGGTTCATATTTTTTTTCATTAAATATTTCAATTTGCTGTCAATCTTTTTCGCTCTTAGTGTGGTAAAAAAGCGACACAAATATATTTTTGCTGTTGTTGTTGTTAACATTTTCCACTCACCTTGCTTGACTATTTCCACTAGTTTCCGGTACATCAATTAAAGCAATTTTCTCGTTTAGCTTAGTGTTACGTGCAACCAATATTGAATTCTCATCTTCACCATCTGATTCACTGAGACTGTAGTCAGGTTCAGGTATGGGTGGCGCTGGACCAGCGGCAACAACTGTGTTTGGCGAGCCATTATTGTTGTTGTTGTTATTATTATTACTATTGCTATTGACTTGTTTTGCATTATTGCTGCCACCACTATTTTGACCAGTTTGACTAACATCATATTGTTTGGCGGAAGAGGAAGTATTGTTCGAATCAGAATTGGTACGTGTTAGAGATGAGGGTTGAGCGTATTGACTAATTTGGGTTTGTTGCTGTGACGAGGATGGAAGCTGTTGCTGTTGCATTTGTGAAGTTATTGCTGATGCAATGCCTACAGCTTGATTCGAATTGTAATTTTGTTGACTATTTTGTTGCATTTGTTGATTAGATAATTGCTGGCGACTCTATAGAATAAATAAATATAAAACAGATAAATTTTTCGTAGTATTTGTAATATTCTGTTAATTCCTTACTTCTTGTGTCTGTCTTAACTTCCAAGCCATTAGCTCTTGAGGAGAAGCATAAATTTTGGCATTAGCTGAAGGTTTAAAGCTCGACTGTACACCGTCTACGGCTGCGGCTGTAACGGCATCATTTTCTGCACGTTTCTTAAGTTTTTGTTGTAACGACAATGTGCTTTCATACTCTGAGTTTTGACGTGTTTCTACCTTGACAACTTGACCTACAACAGGCGGTGGCGGAGGTGGATGTGTTGGCGGTGGCAAGGTATTTAATCTAGACATAGAGGCATGCAATGTGGCCACGTCATCTTGTGAATGGTGACCCTTTCCTACGGCCGCCGTCCAAATAGAAGAAGAAGATCCTCCTGCTGTGACATTAAGATCTGGCGTAGAGTGGAAACGTTTCAAATCACGAGCTCCTGCTCCTACTGTAGGTATAGCACAGGGTTTACCTCTGAGAGTGCCATTTTTAATCTTTGCTTTGCGTTTCATTTCCGCTACGCTACCATAAACTAGAGGACCCTTGAGAGGAGAATTGTTATTGGCTGGTGGTGTGGCTGCTCCGCTATCAGTACCCGATTGGAATCTTGAAGTAGTCATCATAGTGGAGTACCGATTAGAACCATCTACTGCTTCACCTTGTTGGCGTTGAAATAGTTCTTCCAATTCAGCGGCAGTAATACGACTTGAAGTAGGCCTGGCCTTAATACTAGCGGTACGCAATTGTACTGGTGTGCCCGGGTGGGTAGGTGTTGGTGTAACTATTGACTCAACTGAAGAAGACTTTGTATGAGTTACTTCTTCATCTTCCTTTTCACCACCGTTTTCTAAACCAGCAACCATAGACTTGGCCCGAGCTCTGCCCACCGACAAGGTTGTCTTAGGATCTCTCCTTGGCGGCAAAGGTGCTGGACGACCTTGTCTCTCGCCGCCTGACGCATTAGGTCCCAATGACATTTTGCGCGGCAATGTTGCACATTGTCTGTGCGAGGTTTGTGGTGTGCTGGGACCAGATGACAAATGATGCGTTGGCATATATTGTGGTGTGGCCTGCATCTGATTGGGAAACTGTGGTGATATTACTGTCATAGATACCAGAGCCCCGGCGGAACGTATCATTTCAACAACTTTTTCATGTGAAGCTGCTCGGACATCTTCACCATTAATGGCCAACAAAAAGTCACCTGGCTTTAGGCCAGCCATGTCTGCCACACCACCTGGATCGACATCATCAAGATATTGTAAAGCCGGAAAACGATCGGACGGCTTTAATTGCATAAGTTGTGAAGAAGCTTTGGCGCCACGCAATATAAAGCCAAAACCACGTTTGGCACGATGTAAAACGACGGTACGAGGTTCGTTAAATGCGCTGGAAATAAAAAAACTAAATTTCTTATTATTTAGTAAATTTTTACATTTTATTTGATTTTGTTTTTATTGAATCATGGCTATTTTAAAACGGGTAAATAAAAAAAATTTCTCATGTTCAAGAAATCGGACTTAAGAAAACAATTAATAAAACTATTTCTTCATGAATATTTATGAATATTTCTATTCACTCCATTTTACTTATATTAACTTATTAAATTGCGAAATAAATTAAGAGAAACTGATACAATAATAAAGTAATAACAATTTAAAAATTTTATAACTGAAATTTTTTCCGCGTATAATAACCGAAATCATCGTTTTTATGTTTGAGTTTTAGTTCAATTAAAAGGGCTATCCCTACAGTAAATTCATTAATATTTTCTTTTAATCTTAACTATTAAAAGTTTTTCATTTTTTACCTTTTCTTAATCCTTGGAGCTGTAGCACTGCTGTACTGACCAACATTGTGATGACTACCACCAACACCACCTCCAATCATTTTTAAAGACATATTGTTTTCATTGATACCATGACCATTGTTAAGCGCCTGTGTTGATCCATTACTATTTAGCGACAGCGATGGCGACTGATGATGTATAAGACTGGGTCGTGGCAAAGTGCCGCCCATACTGCCCATACCTCCAATACCAGAACTGCCGCCTAAACTCAATTGTGGTGAACCCTGGTGAACAGACGATGCTGCAGGTGAATGTTGATAGGGCGATTGATTTGGATTCGCAGTAGCAACATTTGTTATGTTCTTCTGGCGTAAATTAACCTCTTGCACGCATTCGGCAGGAAAGAAACCAGAATGATTGGTACCCCGAACATAGCCCTCTAGTAGACCGCAGTCAGTTGAACCAACTACTTCAATAACATCGCCAACTTGCAGGCGTATATGGCCAACTGAATTGCCGGCATAAGGTTCCATGCAAACCACCGTTGTGCTAGGGTGACCTATTGAGCAGGCAGCAGAATCGGAATTGGTACCAACACCCGAAGAGTCGCTTATAATATCGCTGGTATCACCAAGGGATTTATCTGCAGCAAAACAAAAAAATAATTTGTTATTTTGAATTTTCATTAAAAGTTTTTTTTTTAAATATTTAAGCCAATATTCCAGCAAGAGTTTTAAAAGCTAACAAGTTTGTAATGGTATGAAGCTGGGCTACCACTTTAAATTTGATATTACCGGTACGTAGGCTTTTGCCATTTTCTACAAGGCATTGTAGCTTTGTTGAATGTCACAGTGATTAATTTTCAAAAATCGGAATTTTTCACGATAAGAATTTGATATTAAAAAAATATGAAGAATAGCAAATTGAAATAAATTATTCGTAAAAACTTTTAAGCTGCATAGTTTTTAATCGAAGGTTTGCTTCTCTTCTTTTTTTCCATACAAACTTGCTGATTTTGAGTGTAATTTTTAACTGGAAGGTTATGTTTGCTGCATCCCTTTTGATTTTAGTTTTGTGAAGGTAACCAACCTATTTATGGCTATTCTTACACGCATTTTTGTCTTTTTTAAATGGACAAAAGTTTTGGCTAAAATCCAAATATTTGTAAATATGGTTGTGAGATGAAATATGGTGGAATTGTAATAGAAAATGTAGTAGTATGTGTTATGTGGCATGCAATATATGAGTTTGGACAATTTGTTACATTTGGGAACGAAAGGAAATAAAAGTAAAAGAACATAAAAAATCGTATGGCTTTTATTTTATTTCAGTATAATTTTTTGTTTGGTAAACATTTGTATTTAAGATATTTTGTTGCAACAATTAAGAAAGAAAAGTAAACATGCAATTTGTTGGAACAACACAAATAAGGCAGACACTTAACCATACATACATACAAAATAACATAACATACAAAATAACACTCGAAGTAGTAAAAATTAAAATTTTTTTTTGTGCTAAAACATGCTTCTTCTAAATATTTGTTGCAATATTTGTGCAAGTTTTTTTTTCAATTTTTTACAAGACTTTTAAAATGCTATTAAAAAATTTCAACTGAAAGGTTTTTTATTACTTAAATATTACACATACATACACACATACATATGTATGTGAGAGCATAAAATAACCATACTTATCCTTTCTTCATGTTATATAATGTTATTCCAGTTTAAAATGTAACAGTAAGAAAAACTTTGGTCGAAAAGTTTTCTTTCTCTTTTATTGCTTTGTTGTTTTCTTTTAAAGTAAAGTTGAGTTCAATTAAGGGTTCTTAAAACTTTTAAATTGTTTACCTTAAGCTTAACAAGGAAGTTTTGGTAATAAATTAAATTCACCACACTTATCTATGAAATGATAACTATAAAACCTGCCAACTTTAAAACCAAAAAAAAAAACATTGTTAACACATTTAGCTTTTAATAATGATAGCCAATCGAGCCATCGCGGGCTCTTCACAAAGAGAATAAAATACCTCTCGACAAATAAGGCATTTTTAAAATAATCAAAAGATATAAATTATATACTATTTGTTATTGCTTTTTAACTTTAATAATCATAAAATAATAAAATTTAGATATTTTAAAATCACCAAAATTTCTTATGTTAAGCAGTCTCTAAATGGCAGCCTATGGTTGGTTGTAAAGCGTACGTTCAGTCAAAATTGAAACTTAAAAAAGATTTTTTAATATTAAAAAGTTTTGAAGTTATTTGATCGTAACTGCAGTTCATCATTGTAAAAACATGATACGAAAGTTATAGAAATATTGATTTTGGGAGAGATAATATAATCAGTATATTTTCAAGATTTTTTTAGCGCGCATGATGAAAGCTATAAAACGATAATTAAAAGCGGATGACAAACACTCAAATGCTTGAATTAAATTCTGTTATAGTGTGCGGATTATTTAGAAACAGCTGAAAATAAGACAGAATTTCTAATACTTTATTTGGTATAATAAGAAGTATAAATATTGAAAATTGTAAATTAAAGGGTGTTACAATATTTGATGTAAGCTTATGTATATGATCAACAGGTTTAGATAGACGCTTGAAATTTACAAAGAAACTATATTGCAAAGTCTGCTATGTAAGCAAATATAAAACATGGATTTGGTAATTTAAGGGTGTTCCTATTGTAGTTTATGTAATTTGAAATATGTAATAGACAAACGGTTGAAATTTATAATGGACTCACACGCTAAGACCGCTACAATAGCAAGTATAAAAATTGAATATTGAAAAGGTGTTTTCATAGTTAATATAATTTGACCTGTATGAAATAAGAATGTCTATTACTTTGTCTGGTATATTAAGAAGAAAAAAATATTTTAAGTTACATTACTTGATGTAATTTGATGTATATGGGCAAACGGATGAACATTTGTAGACAGATGATTGAAATTTGCACAGAACCTTTTTTTTTATTAAATAATAGTTTTTATGTGCATGTGTATGTATAAAAATTATAGGATTTTTTACTAAGACTCTGACATGATTTTAAGTTTGTCTGTTTTAGGATCGGTTTTTTTTTGTAACATGTTTATGAGGGAACTATAGTTATTTAGTGATTATATTTGTTCTTATGTTGGAAATATTCTTCGAAGCTACTCAGTCAATATTGAAAATTCTTGCATCATTGCGCAATTAAATAATAAATTTATTATTGGGTTTTTTTTTATCTTAAATTATAAAAAAAAATTTTATTATTAATTTTTTTTACCAATGCAGGTTTCAGTAAAAATGTATGACCTACAAGTTTAAATCTTAGATTTTTTATGAAATTTGATTTAAAAAACCAACATTATTCTCTTCACTGTGAGACACATAAATAATGTTAAGAAGATTTTTATTTAAACATTTTCGAAACTTTACCTTTACCAAAACCTTAAAAACTAATTTGACAAAAGATTTCTTCTGAGCTGATTTGAACAATTATTAAAGTACTCATAAAACTATCATATAATTAATTCCATTTCGAATTTAAATTCCCAATTTACAATGAAATTTTAACATTAACACATTTTATTGACAGTTTCCTATTTATGGCTTTTTTCCGAGATACATAAATATTTATTTTGAATGGAAAGTTGCATTCTCATCTCTGCTTATAATTTGCGATTTAAATTATAATTGTTTATCTACAGGAGGGCTAGAAATACTAAACTTGATGAACGTAACTAACAACGATCCACATTTCTTTAATAAAAAGACCCTGATGATTTATAGATAAAAGCTTTTGGTATTATTCAAAACTTTTTTTTTTTGGGTTTTCTACTAGAAAAGGGTAGACCACGATAGATCATTATATACATATGTATGTATTATTTAATTATTGCTAATTTTATTAGTTTGTTAGTTTTATTTATTTTTTTGTTACATTGTTATCATTGTTAGGGGGTTGTAGAAGAAAACCGCTTCTTTAATGACCCTTCTGTCCTCCATGATTATAGACAACTGATTTGGAGTTTACGGCAATCTTACGCTCATTGAATCACGTTCTATATCAGCCTTTTCTCTTGACTTTAGTATTTTCAGACTATTAAATAGTAACTCTCGGTTTTCTTTCTTATTGCGGAGTTTCTGAGATTGCTAACACTAGTCCAAGGCTCAGATCGTATATGGCGTACATATTTAACAAGCTTCTGTCTGTGCTCCTAGCCAATGCCGGATATTCAATCATAGTCTGCAAGTATCATCTTCATCAAACCCCATCTTGGCTAGATGATACTTGAAATTTCCATGATATGTATCTAAAGCAAGTATCTAACTTAAGGTACTTTTATTATATTTGAGCACCTTACTGGTTTTTCTACCAAGGGGGTTTCCTACTTTTTAGGTTGAGTAAGTGCAACTACTGTTCATTATTTTCTAGTGTTATTCCGGGTTTTAGTCTAAAGAAATTTACATCATATCCCCCTTTTATCAGATGGTCTGCTACTTCTTTTTTGTCATAATAGAGTCATAAGTTGAGCCGGGCTCAAAATTGGTTGTATGATCTAAGTCACTATTAAACAATTATTAAACACCAACTAGTTTTGTTAGGTTTGAGCTTAAACATACACCAATTAACTTATTGAATTAGAACTGAAAAACTAAATGAGTTTGTTAAAGCGTTGACTACTAAGCTTGTGGTTGCTTTAAACTTTTAGGTTCTAATATTATCCTCTGTCAATTAAGAGCATTAAAGGCACCAAAATCACAAAGTCGTCGCTGAAATAAAATTGGTATAAAATAGACATAATGTAAAATTGCGGAGTATATTCTCTACTAACCAATTTATTCGAGCTTGTTGAGAATGCAGTATGAACTATATAACAATTCATCTTTTAAAATTTTTATTAGCAAATAAAAAATTTTAAACCTGTTTAAACTCTAAAATCTCTTGTAAAGTGAGTTCTTGATTCATTACTGCATTTAATAAAATTGTTTTGAGGGGCTCGCTTACTTTTGTCACTTAAATTTAATGATAAGCTTTTAATAAACACACGACTTTAAGTACCTAAAGCTTTAAATTGCATTTTAAAATGTTATCAATATTCTTACAAGAAGAAATATAACTATAGAGCAGAATAGTGTTTGTGTAGTAAACTATAACTGTTCATTTCCTAGAATTTAAAATGTGGTGAAAAAGTTTTTTTGTATAATTTGAAACCAACCAGAAACTAATCGAGAAAAAAATAAAATCAATGAAAAAGTAATTTTAACAATAAATATAAAAATGTGCATAAATAAAATTTAATAAAATAAAATGAATACCTGTTACAATGCTGATGTCATCTTCATGTGAACGATGACCGGATGATCCTTCAGATAAACTCGAACTTGCTGAACTGTATGGCATGTGCTCGGATGGACAGGGTGACGGTGGTCCATGATGACCACACATACTGCTGCTATTGCGTGTCAATGTACCCATTAGACTACCGCCGCCAATGCTACCATTGGCACTTAGCCAACCAACGCCTGAACGTCGTTTTGGATTGTAACGTGGCGGTCCGCGAAAGGGTACTATGTTTCATTTTGTTTCGTTTGTTTTTGGGTTTGTAAATTTTGAAAATTAGGAGGGGAATTTATTTGTAAGTTAATGGATGAATTTCATAATGTTTTATATTATTGTTGTTATTGTTAAAATCTACTTGTGACATAAAATGTCATTGGTTTTGTAAATAATTTTTTTTTATTTTTGTTACAGAGACACTACATTGCAGGTGTTGTAGGTAGTAGAAGTTAAGTGTAAATGGACTTTTATACCGAATATTAGATGCATTTAAAATTGTGTTTTATTTTAACACACACACACACATACATTTGTTCATTGAATTAAATTCTGGATAATAAATTCGTTATGTGTGCTTAAATGTTTCGAAACATTCTGGATAATGCATATTTTAAATTCTCGTCTGTTGCTATTATTGTGTGCTAGTGTGTGTGTGTGTGATGAAAAAATATTTCTAAGTTTTACTCAATCTCTGAAACATACACATTTTTTAAAATTTTTGCTAAATTTAATTAAGTTATTTAACATATTTAAAATACATTTCATTTAAGTTAAAAAAAAACACACAAGTTTTATTACACAGAGAACAAAGGAAAGCAGTTCTAGCTAAATATTTCTACAGATCTCTTTTTCCTTTAACATCAAATGTTGATACATATATTGAATTATTGTGTTTTTTTATAATTATAAAAAAATTATTTAATCATAAATTTTTTATTTATATATTCATGTTACTGAGTTTAAAAAAAAATAAAAAATTTTTTTTGTCTGTTATGATAAAATTCAGTAGAGGTCGATTAAATATACCTCTTAAAATGAAGGATATTTTAAAAATTATTTTAGAATTTTTAATTTGAGATGAAAAGAAAAAATAGAGATAGTCATGGTTTTCTATGCTGTAAAGGCCGATAAAATCATTCGTCAATATATTTTCACAAACGACATTAGGCAAAATATGACAGTATGATTACTAACTTTTTCTTACTTTAATTGGCTGGCATTATTCTTGTAAGGTATCTTATTACAATCCCACAGCATGCGATAATAATAATTCAGCCAAAGAATCATTTAATGAACCAGAGAATAAGTCATTAGCCATAATAGAGGTTCTAATTTATATGTCTTTCTGTTGACATAAAGTTTTGGTAATCTAATTTATCCGGAAGTTTACGGTTTTTTACAGTAAGTAGTTTAGAAAATTAAGAAATAGTGATTTCTATGTACCGGCTAAAAAGGTTTGAAGATGGTTACGATTTTAATCGATCAGTACACATTGCTAGAGTTGCTTGATAAAGCATACAAAACGAAAGGAAGTTAGGTGTCACATAAACAGAAGCAAGCAGACCCAAAAGTCATTTTTAATATTTAAAGTTTTTTTTTTTAATTCTAATAGACAAAGGAGCGAATAGACCGAGTAAAAAACAAAATCACGAGGATCCTGTACCGAACGAAAAAAGTTAAAATATGTGACCAGACACTTTTTTTTTCCGAATAAAGCCTGGTACTTACTCTGTTCGATACTGTGATCTACATTGAATATTTTAAATAAAATGTAGTTATTGTTTTTAAGCATGCTACATTATTTTATGAACATGAACAAAAACAACTTAAATTTAGTTTTTCCATTGGATTAATTTCCTTTTTGTTTTAAAATAATTATTTTAATATATTTATTTATTTTTTTAATTTTATTGAAAACTCTTAATATGTTTTAACATCAAGAACGCACACTTGCATTACTCTATAGTTTTGGAAAAATGTTGCCAGAAACATTTCATATCTGTTTTTTAGTCAGAATCAAATCAGAGTGCTTCTACTGAAACTTTTTTCATACATTTTACATTTTTTATGCATTTTTATGCATCTACTTTGAAAGCAATCCACATAAAAAACTGAACAGAATACTAGGCTTAACAAAAGAACATAAAGAAATTCCAAAGTCTTTTGATAAAATTTATTGAAGATGTTTTATTGAAAATGTTGTTATATTTGTTAAGTGCGTTTTTTTCGGTCAATTAAGTTTTGTTGATAGAAAGCATACAGTGTTTTAAAATATTACCTGACCAAGATGACTTTTACAAGAAAACGGTGCTTAGAACATGCTACAATAGCAGGTTCGTTTTGCACTGATAAGTAGAAAGCAAAATGTCACATACTAAAAACAGTTTTCTTTAAAAAAAATTGATTCTTTTAAACGTAAAATTTTTTTTATTTAAAATGACATACTTATGTTTAAACGCTGTCCTCAAAAATTCTTCAATTTTGTAATACCGTAACAAATGTATAAAGTATGTAGAAAGATTTTTTTATTAGTTGTATATCATTTCGAATGAAATGCTATTAAAATAAACGTAGCATTCTTTTTAATATTCCACGCCAACTTTTATAAAATAATTATGAAGTAATGTTGCAGAAGTAGTACACTGTTAATATTAGGCCTTATAATGTGTATTCTTAAAGAATTTCTTTTTAAAGGAAAAAAAATTGCTCGAGAAAAAAATCGTTCAATTATGAATTCCGCGGGAACAAAAGTTTTCTCCCTTTCCGCAATTAACAAAAAGAGAACAAATTTATAATGGGATAAAACAGGGAAAAGTGAAAAAGCTTGCAGAAAATTTTTGTTTATAATGGGGCTGTATGTGAAATATAACCGGCAACATTAAAGCAACATGTATTCCAAAATACAAAAAAATGAATGAACATTGCTTTGCATGAAATTTTCTATAACAGCTGGTGAATTTTTTTATTATGCGACAATTTTTTATGTGAAAAATTTTGTAAAAGTAATACTCTGCAACACTTTTAATTTTTCAATATGTGTTTTGACAACGGTTTGCGTAAGAAGTTACAGAATAAATATTATAAAAAATTTATATCTTTAGGATTGCTTAAGTTATACTCAATATGTTTATAAGAATAGGAAAAATGTTAAAAATTGTTTAAATTTTTGACGTCTTACATTATCAGCAGTATTGTCTGACGTTGCGGTGCTTATAATGTTTAATAATTTTATGAATTCCAGGAATATTGCTCAATCTTCATTACGTTTTTACTATTCTTAACTTCATTAAAAACAAAATTTCCATTACTCACTTATTTCTTGGCAATTTGTCTTGTGCATATTTTATTGCAAATGTAATTTACAACAAATATTTATTAAATTAAACTATTAGCAATAAAAAATATTTATAATTAAAAATGCTAAAAACAATTCGAGAACTTTTGTATTAAAAGAAAAAAGAAAAAACAGCACACTAGATACATTTAAATTCAATATTGTAAATGAAGAGAACAAAAAACACTCTTTATGATTTAAAAATCAGAATGCGATAGCAAAATATGCAAAACAATGCACTAAATAAAAAGTAATGTGTTTTATTAAAGCAGAGCTAGTTAAAGAGGGAGAGGGAGAGACATAAACACTATACGTATATACTAGAATAAATATAGTTATTAAATAAATTTTACTTTTAATAAATTATTTATTAATATTAAAACGTGACATTTATTTATTAAGACGAGCAAAAATAAATAACAACGTTACAGCAATTAAATAAATAAACATCATATTAACGCATACGAGTTTAATAATAAATTGTCGGGGATGTTTAATTTAATGGAGGATGTTTGAAACTGATAATTTTTTAAATTTTAATAGAACTATTGCAGAATATATAATGGCGTGTACTGTTTCTAGCCGTGACTCTGGATGACAATGACATGAAGATTGAAAGGGAAGTAGAAAATAAAATGGCGAAATAAAAACAAAAAATAATCAACTTAAACAAACGTTGATGTCGCATGAAAAAATATAAATAAAATTCTTGGTTTAGCAAAAATTATGTGCTATGATCTAAAATTCAAATTAAAAATTGTTTCAATAGATTGAGTAAAAACATAAACAGTTTTGATTTTTAATTAACTGATTGTTCAACAAAAAATAATTGAATGAAGGTTTGTAATAAAAATTTTTGTGTTTATGAATTTTTATTTAGATGATTTTTCTAAGAGATATTTGCGCTTTAAAAAAAGTACTTTTGTATAACTTGAGAGCGAAGAAACAAAATGATACGGGCAGCATGTTGCTAATGGATTTGTAAAGAAGGATCGTGACAGAGAACAAAAATGTCAGAAAAAGCTCAAAATTTTTATGGTTAAAATTAAAGTGGAATGTTAAAAGGTGTTCACAATCAGTTTAATCGCCTAGCTTCAAAAAAGAATGAATCATAACATAATTTCTGTAAACTTGAAACGAAAAATAAATTAAAACAGTCGATCAGAAGGAAGAAAATCTATTGAAAGTAGTCAAAAATCCTATCTGCAAGTAATGTCACAATGTTTTAAAAACTTCAATTAAAATAAGGTGAGTATTCTGTAATACTGCTCTTCACTTTATCGACGAGCATTAAGGATACGGTCACACAAGTAATTGCCTGAAATCAAATATTTGTTTGCCGTAGTCTGACCACAAAGTATTTATTTGAAGCAAAAAACAAAAAAAAAAACACCACAGCTGATTTTGGGCAAATAAAATTATTTGTCAGCAAAAATTTTTAACTATAAAGTTTTGGAAAAGTCGAAGTAATATAATGCAGTTTTTAGAAGTAAAGATAAATTAAAAACTTAACGGGAACGCATATTTTTCTTGTTATATATAATCAAAGTTTCTATATACTCATACTGGTAAATTTTCTTCTCACTTTGCTATAACGTACAATAATTATTTTAATTGTAATCATGAATATATAAATATATATAATACCAGCCTCTATTACTTGACCAGTTTTTATAGTTTACTGCCATCAGTGGTGGATTGGACATTATTATTGTTTGTTTTCAACTTATGTTGTACTGCATTAAAAAATCTAAGAGGAACAGTTTTTTTTTTATCAATTGTTATAGTATTTTATTATTTCACTAATATTTTAGATATTTTCTTTGCGATTATTTCAAAATAATGCTGCTGCCAATGAAGACATTCCATCTGCAATTTTAGGGCAAATAAATTTACGTTTTTTTACAGTTTGATCAAATATTTTTTATGGCAATTATTTGTTAAGGTGTGACTGCAAATAAAACATCTTTGAGCATATTTTATTTGACATTATTTTATAGCTGTTTGAACAAAAAAAGTAGAAAAAATATGTATATGTGCGTATTGTAATTACAAAACATTTTAAACAATTTAGGGCAAAAAAAGAAAACAAATATTAGGCATATGTTTGCCAGATGTGACCGTACCTTTACAAAATAGACAGTCATTAAAAAAACGGCGTTTTTTAACTTAAGGTTTCCAGTTTAAATATTGCATAACACAGCAAATACGGTCCAAAGAAGTTGGCGGTGGTAAAAATTTGATACTAGCCGAGTACGAGAGTAAACTATGTATGTAAACATATATTTTAAAATATTTAATAACGTAATAACTTGTAAGCTGAAGAGGTTGTAATAATGAAATTTTAAACAGACATTTACAAGCACAGCTAATGGGAACAGAGTATAACATCCAAAAATTTAAAAATTGTCATCTCGTGCTTAATTCAAGTTCATTTGTAACAAACAATGGTCGAAATCACAGTTAGTTTAGTAACTTTTGCTTTTGATTGATTAATAACAGAACGAAATTCATTTTTCCACTTTTTATTTCTCTCTAGCAGTTGTCTGGAAAAATCGTATTTTTACTCTGAATATTAAAGGTGAATCAGTGACAAATCTCTAATTATCAGCGCTTAGGCAGAAAACCTTTTAAAAGTTTTAAGCCGAAGTGAATTGTCTAAACTGGAGGCGGCCAGAGTGCAAATCAATTTTTAGTAATTGTTTAGTCGCTGACTAGATTCGGTATGAAAATATAATTGTTTTTCGATTTTTTCTTTGCTGTTTTCAAAGGAGTAATCAGTGAAAAGTGGTCTTGCAAGACTAAAAGGATAAAATCTAGGAGTGGATTGGCTCAAATCGTATGAGATCACTTTTGATAGGTGAACAAACAATGAACGTTTTAAATGATATTTTGATGAGATTGAACGGTATAACGGTAATGAAAGTGACGCTTTTTAGATACAAAAAAACTGTAGGTATTCATACTAAAATTTGCTGAATAATATTTCCAAAACAATAAGACCAGAGAATTTCATATTTCTTAGTCATTTGAGAAAATTAGAAGAAAGGAAAAAGGATAGTGCATGAGTAAAAATTAACAATTGTGTTCACCGTTAATTTGTTTCTTATTGACAGCTGTTGGTTGTAGATCTGCCTACTAATCATTAATTATTATCGCTTTTAGTACATCCTGGTCTAGTGGTATTTGTGGAAGACTTTACTGTCTCTAGCGTTTCCCCCCGGGGGTACTACAAGAAGCCTGTGCTGATTCTAACCTAGGCACAGACATAGTACACTCGGGGTATAGGGGGAACCAGTCCCCCGGTGTGCAGGCACTGAATCTGGATAGACAAGACGTGGTTCATTGTCGAAGGTCTTACCAGTGTCCTTAAAATACTGGCACCACGGGAACCGGTAGCCCATACAGAGAGCCGCCCATCTCCGTAGCCGGTTATTGGTGAGGTCCCTACAGTGTACACGTGGTGGCTGTCGGTTAAAGTTTAGTGTCCGCGGGGAGGGCGCGGTGCTAAACGAATCTGCTGTTGCATATTCAACAGAGGGGTTGGAAAGTCTCCAACCCTCAAGCAAGGGGCATGGTCCTGCAAGCCATGTTCTTGAAATTGCAACTCTGTTGGCTACGCCTAGCAGGGGGCGCTAGTCGACGCTTTGTATTTCACTCGGTGGTAAGACCACAGTCAGGTAAGGGCCCACGGCCAGGTACTGACTTGAATCTTGATCACTCTGTCTCTAGCGTTTATCTTTGACGGTATTTATCTTATCATGGCCCCATATGTATGCTTTATATTTAAACGATAAACAACAGTCGAGATTAATATCAAGGTAACTTAAGCACATGGTACCCTGATTATTTTTTATTTTAAAGATATTGCTACTTAAGGATAATATGAGCTGGGTATAAACAACAAAATGACGTTCAGAGAACAAGAAACAAATTTAGTTGATTAAGCAACATGGCATTGGTCCATCTTATGTCATCAAAGGCACCATTAATGGTTTTATAGCCCCATAGTTTTTTCATACATGCAGACTTTTTTAAAGCTTTCAAAATCTCTTAAATATCAAAAATATTCAATTTAATATGATTTTAAAATTAAGAAAAAAATTGCAATGAAGTCTCTTTGTAATGAATGATAGAAAGTGATTTTTAAAATGGAATTAAACTTTCAAAGGTTATACTGTTATAATAAAAAAGGTAGAATAAACTTACCAACATCCTCCGTTTTGTAATTTTGTATAATTTCAGCTAATTCCAAATTACCAGCAATTACTGCAACCTATTTTAAGTTTTTAAGGGGAAAAAGTTTGTTTTTTAATATATTTTTTACATATTGCTTTAAAGTAACATAATTTATTTAACTAAAAGTTACAAAGTAGGAGATGTCATACTGGACAAATATTACAAAAAACTAATAAATAAAAATGAAATTAAATACAACTAAAACAATCCCATGATTTATAAAATAAAAAACAACATAATGATTATAACTAATGAGGATTTTAATATGCATTCTTTTTCAGTTAATAATAAATAAAATAAAATTAATAAGCTTTAAATCCTTATTGTTAAGAATAGAAAGTAAATACCTGATAAGGAGTTTGATTGGCATAATTTAGCGCACCACGTTGGGCACCACGAAAAAGAAGCATTCTAGCACAAGCCTCCTGATTGTTAACAGCGCATACATGCAATGGTGTATTACCGGAAGCATTACGCCCATCCATGTCCGCACCATAAAACAATAAATGTTCCAAGTGCTGGACAAGACCGTGACGACAGGCCTAATACAGTTTATTTTATTGGTTTTGTTTAAAAATATTTTGTTTTTGGTAGTTTATGTTTTGAGTGGTAGTAGTAGTAGTAGATATTTGGTAGTAGTAGTAGTAGTAATAACATAGTATTTTATTAAGGTCCCAATAATAAAAGAAGATTTATGTTTGGCAAACGAAAGTAATAGAAAATATAAAAAATAAAATTGTTTAAGGTTAGAAAAATAATATGTAATTGTACGCGTTGTTTTTTTTTTGTTACATTTTTTATTTTGTTTTAAATTAACAAGAGAGAAAAACCAGAGCATATTTAAGGAAATTTGTCAATTATAAAAAATGTTATTAGAAAAAATAATATTATTGTTTTTCACAAAATTTCTTTTATTTATTTATTTTTAATAAAAAAGCAACATGAAGAATGTTTAGCAGCATGTTGACAAATGTGGAATTAGATATATGTAATAATAATTTCATATAATACAATACAAAAAAAAAATTGGTTTTCATTAACACGATTAGGTTTGGTTAAAAAAAAACTCCGCCTAAAAAAGCAAAATAACTCTAGATTAAAATTAAAAAGGACAATTAAGAATTACTTATTCAAGAGAAACTCTAAAAGCTTCTTCAAAACTAAAATAAAAACTTTTGTCATCACTAAAACCAGGTACTCTGTTAAATTTGTGAAATTTGTTGAGCAGCATTGATTATTTCATGTGAAAAAATTGACATTCAAATGAAGTGTGTATCTCGCAATTTGGAAGAATTTAACATTTTATTGTTTTCACGTATACTACATTGTTTAAGATGTGTAAGCAAGAGATATATGATCAGCTGTTGTTTAAAAAATTCGGCATGAAATAATTCCTAATTGCTTTATTTCACAGCTTTGATAAAATGTTGTCAGCAACATTTCATATGTTTTCCACAGTTAAACAGAGTACTAAAACTGTAACATTTTTTCCCGACATTTTTAAACAAATTTTTTATGAATGTAGTTTGATAGCATTCCGCATGAAACACTGAACATAGTAACAGGCATACAACAAAAATAAGTTTTATAAAGTCTTACAACTACACAAAAGTTCTGCTACACACTCTCTGCTATCTACACACATAAGAAAACATTTACCAAAAACACATATAAATTACTTTACTTGTTGTTGCGGAATTAAATTAAAAATGTAACAACGAGAACAAGCTGCCAGATATTTCTACAGCGGAGTAATCTTAACATTTTAACACGCCTATAGATAGAAATAGCAGTAGAGAGCGGTCTGTTGTACTGAGTAAATAAAGTAAGATCGTAGTCTGTTTTCTCATAATTAAAGGCACACAAAGAAAAATATTTTCATCAGCTGGCGATGCTAGACCTATGATGAGTTCCGGCAACATTAAATATAGTCTGACATTTTATTTTATGATATTTTAAGTTCACCTTTTTGTAATAAAATTTATTGTATAGCAACATGTTGCTAAAGTCTTCTATTTGCTTTATATTTTTAATACATTTTCATATACATATCTTATACGAAATGTTGATAGGAAGAAAACAAGTTCACCATCACCAATTCTAATATATTTTATAATTTTTTATCTGTTTTTTATTTATTTTTTTAAATAAATATGCAATTTGCTAAACTACTGTTTATTTAATTGTTTACTTGCTTCTAGTTTGCTTTATTCATACTCTTTTTTATTATTCGGTTCCCTTTTAGATGTTTTACACAAAATAAAACAAATACACTTGTACTTACCTGATGTACTTCGTTCCAGCCTTGATTATCTTGCGTGCCCAACGAGGCATGATCATGTAAAAGACTTTCTGTTATTTTTGAATCACATTTTCGCGCTATTGAAACGTAAAGAGGCGTTATTCCACGACTATCTTTATAATTTGGGGACGCTCCCAATTCCAAAAGGGTGCTTTAAGAAGAAAAGGGAATATAGGGTAAAAATATGTCAGGAAAGGAAAAATAGGAATGCTCTTAAAATAATCGTCAATATAAAAGAGTACGCTCTGAAAGTACTCTAACTTTCGTATGAGTTTATCTTTGAAAATTAGCCAACTATTCAATGTTATACTTTTGAAGTAGTTACTTTGATAAATAATATATTTTATTTTTATTGCATAGATACTTTTACTAAATATTTTTTAAAAAGTCCTACTTTGTAAAACCGCTAATTTTATACAGAAATACTTTTCCAAGAAGTGTACAAACAAGAACATACATAAATGGAGTTTCAAGTACATAAATTTTCTTTACTAAAGTTGCTGAATTTAAAGATACTTGTTTTACAAATGTGCATTTTGACGCAGTTACTTTTAAAAAAGATAATAAGTTTTATCATAAATATGTTATGTTTTTTTTATAACATTTAAAATTGGGCTAAACAAAAAAATTCTTAGTGTATAAAAAATAAATTGTAAAATAAAAAATATTTGTTTAAAATAAAACTTACGTTACAGCTTCCAAGGAATCCTTTTCGACAGCTCTGTGTAATGCTGTGGTGCCGTCTTTGGTGCGATAATCTAATAAAGCACCGCCATTGACCAAAGCGATTAATAATTTATTTGGTTTTTTAGCACCGGTAGCCACAGTCAGTGGAGTCTCACCACTTTCGGGACAATGAAAGTTTGGGTCCAGCCCTTTGGCACACATTTTAGCAATTTTTTCCACATGACCACCATTGATGCATTCTAAAAAACGGCGTAAATTGGCACGGGTATGTAACGCCTTCAATTGGCGCTCATCTAAGTTTAACATTTTATAAACACGACGTTTATATTTGAGCTGTACATGTTATTACAAGAATGGTTATGGTTGGTTATAAAAGCTTATAAAAGCAATGAAAAAGAAAAAATAAAACTCACCTCCAAATAGCCTACAGGACCATTGAAAGGATAATCGCCTAAACGTCGTTCTTCATCTAGAAATTTCCCAGCCTTACCATTGGAGGGTGGACAAAAGAGGCCATAATTAAAGCTCTCTTTAAGTTCCTGAAAATAAAGAAAATAAAAATTGTAGTTTTCTTAAACAAAAGTTTTATAAATAAAAAACGAAATAAAATTTTTTAAGTAAAACGATTAAGCATGTCAACACTTCTTACAAGTAAAAGGTTAAAAAAATACTTCTTTGTATAAGAAAAAGTAAAACATTCTCTTTATACATTTTTTGTATTGGTTTGAAGAAGTTTTTCAAGAATCCTTAAGCCTTAAAAGATAAATAGTTAATGCAGTGAGTGATAGATTTAAGTACCAGACTTAAAAATGTTTTATTTCCTGGTTCTCGTTTATTGTTTAACAAACGATAAAAACAAGTTCATGCACCCATTTACACGACAAACGATATGTCCCAATAAACAAAAACACATATTTGTTTTCAGATTGAAACTTTGTTAAAGTTTTAATTGCTTTAATTGTTTTTTAAATAAAAAATTCGTATTTCGCAATTAGAAAATTTATTTTTTCAATTAAATAATTAATTGAGCCAATTAAAAATTTAATTAAATATCAATTTGAAAAGCAATAAAATCTTTAATAAGCGAAGAAACTCTTTTCTGTGAGCTTGTTGGTTCAGTTTTTTAATTTAAATTTCCTGAACGTCACAAAAATTTTAAAAATTATGTTGATTTGGAAAAACGTTCCAAGAGAGTTTTCTCAATTTAAAAGTTTTTTATACCCTTCACAACAGGTGGAATAACAGTACATCTAAATTTGTCATTCCGTTTGTAATTTCTATTCTATACATTTCCGAGCCAATTAAGTATATGTATTCTGGGTTCTTATGCATAGCGAAGTCGATTGAGTGATGTCCGGTTGTTTGTCCGTATTCTTGTTAAAATCAAGTTTGTCAAGGCACATAATCTGACATAATTTGTAATTATTTTTCTAGTAAAAATTAGCAAGATCGGTCCATGTCCGTTTAGCCAGCGGGCAAAACACCAAACCTGCTTTTAATTGTTACACATCTTTTTTTCTACTTTTGTTTATATTCTTGCAGGTAGTTGTCTTTATTAACACTTAAAATTATAAGGTTTTTTTGGGTTTTACGAACTGGTATTATTAGTTTTTAAAAAGTATTATTGACAACAATTATTATTCACTAACATTTTATTAGCTAGGAAAAACTCTTAGCAATATAACAGCAATATGACTTTCCACGCTTTTTTAAACAGAAAAACTTACTGGCAGAAAGAATTTCTTATGCTGATTTATATGTGAAGGGTATATAAGATTCGGCATGGCCGTGTATAGCCATCTTACTTGTTTATTCTCGAATCGTTCTAGAAAAGTAAATAAAGAAATATGAAGCTGCACATTTTTAAGTTTAGAGCGAGACTGTTTTATCTGGGGTTCTTTAAACTTTTTTATCCCACCGCAAAGTAAGATTTCGAGAGGGAATTAAAATAGAGTTTAATATGTCTTAAATATGTATACAATTTAAATCTTTTATATTTTTACTTTTGTCTGAATCGTTTACTTTCTGAATTTATTAATAAAAATCTGATTATACATTTCAACAAATTGTCAATAAATTTCAAAATTTTAAACCGCTAGAAATGCTGATAAGGCTATCAGTAAATTTTTGCTGTAGGACTGCCTACGGCACGGCCACATAACATTTCCAATGTACAGCGAGGAAAATCCACTTTTCATAAGCATTTATATGTATTCGAAAAGGAATATCTCTAAAATAACTAGCGATGCACGACTTGTTATTGTTTGCTTGATCGTGGGCAAAAGAATGCCATGTTTTACAGCTGTTATTCAATCTTTCAATATTCGTACCTTTAAGTTTTCTTAAAGCGTTTTACGTATGAAAAACGGTTTGATTTTAAACCACCCTTTAATTGTTTGCTGGGTTTGCATTTTAAACTACTGTGTGTATGAATATTTATTATAAAGGAAGTCAGGAAATGTATGCGTATAAACCAATTTTGACACACAACATATTAAACATGTGACTGTAAGTTAAAATCTTTCTTACTCAATCGAAGTATGAATGAAGGTGGTTGTTGAAGTTTTTAAATACAGTTTATCATTCGATTGCGGTCCTGTACCATCATGTTTTGCTATGGTCATGCCACAATTTAGGTCAATAAAATGCACACTGTTTTTCAATGGTGTAGAAAATTGTAAAATATTTGATAAACTGCAAAATGAAGTCAGGGGCATTGAAAGAAGCAAATAAAAAGCTTTAGTAACAAAATGTATGTTATATTCGGGTGGACCCATTATAAATAAAAGTTTTTTTTTTTACTTTAAATTCCTTATGGATTTTTAAACCATTTTTTAATTTACGGTATCGATGTAATAAAATAGTTATGTATGTGTGTGTATTTTTGTTGAATTTATCTGAGCATGAAAGGCCAATAAACCCTTTTTATTTATAAATGTTCGTAGTTTGTTTGTGGTGATTGACTAAATTTGTTGTTAAATCAAGATTTTTTAATTTGTGGTTATTGGGAAATTTTGTGGTACTTTGGTAGATCTTTCTATTTTATTGTTGGAAGCTTTTAATAAAGGAGATTTAAATTTTTAATAACAATTTTAAAAGTTACAAAAAATTGTTATTAAGCTGTACTAAAAGTAGTTTAGTTATAAAAATTCATCTAAAAGCTGTTAAAATTTATTATTAAAATCAATATTGTTCTATAATTGTACAAAAGATAACACGTCCTATTTCCTCTTAATTAAAACACATTTTGAATACATCTCACATTGCTTGAAAAAATGTTTTAGCAATTTTTGTTACAATAAAGTCAATTATAGAAATGATATCTTATACTATTTAGTTTCTACCTGTTCTTCCTCTTTTTAAAATTTAAGATTAGCTCACAACTTACACTTAGCACATGACACAACCAAATTAACAGCAGCTTTCGTTACCCAAGACTATTTATTGCAAATGAGTGATGAACCCAAATTTGGCAGAATGTACTCTTCAAAATCATAGGTTGAAAATTTCTTTAGAGAACTGATTAACCAAAGAGTTAAACTACGACTTAGTTCTAAAATTTAGAAAAGGCTACTGTCTACGTCATTCTGAAGTATGCATGTCAATGTATCGATTGCTCAAAAGTTATTCATCATTATTGGTAATAGTTAAAAAAGAAATAAAAAAACACACATTTAGACAAAATAATGGTCAAAATACACGAAGAAAATAATCGGATGGTAAGCAGTTTCGAAGGCAAAATACACGATTTGACATTCTTTAAGTTTTCGGCAAGTTTTTTTAGGTTTTATAATATAATTTATTTAAATTAAAAGAACAGAAAAAATCCATTTTAATAAGAGGTAGAAATTTGTCGTTAATGAAGCAATGTGTTCTACAGAACGAATCACAAAACTGAGCAAAGATTCCGGTTCATAAGTGCAAGTCATGCGAAATAGTTCTATCTTTTAATTTTGTTTTTTCGTTCAAGATTTTTTGTTTAAATTGTATCAAAATAGATTTAGAACAAAATACTTGTGTCCTGGTCAAATTTGTTTAAAATTAATGCAGAGGTGTAATTAAATAATAAAACAACACACTCGATGATAACCAGCAGATGGATAACAATATTAACACCCACTACTCCTCTATGTAAAAACTTTTATGCTTAAATTTTCCCAACATCTTTTCAATTCCAAAGACTTTAATATTTTTCGCAAAAATAAAATTTTTTCATTTATATTTATTTATATCCCGGTCACGAAATCGAAAGAACGAACTAAACAAACGTGTTGACTTTTGATATTTAAACAAAGAAGTATATTATTCTGAAAGAAATTTTACGAAAAATGGGAAATGGCCTATGAGCGAAGGTTTGCTAGGAGGCTACGACATGTAGACAGGCTCGAATAATGCTTAAAGATCCTTGAAGACCTGTAAGGTGCTCAACAGTACCTTAGGCCGTATAAATATATGACAGGTCATGAACATTTTAAGTATCATCTGGCCAGGATTATAGACACATAGTGTGTGTGTGTGTGTGAATGTCAGTTACTGGCTAGCATAAGACTCCAGGTACTTTTAAATGTGTGTGTGACTCAATAAGGATTGCTATAAATTGCGATGGTTGCTATAAATTGCGAATCGGTTGCCTATATTTGTGTGGACGGAACGGGGTCGAAAAGGGAGCCAATACGGAAGCGGTATATCTATTGATTGTAATAACAATACATAAATAGTAAAATGCAATTATTTCCGTAACAGAATTCAACTGCTGCATTTGTGTAATTGTGATCGCCTGATGATATTTCTTGAAAGCTTGACTAATAAAGCGGTAACTGGTGCAGAATATAGTAAAATTCTTTTCGTGCGATCAATTTATATAAAAGTTTAAGCCAAAGTAGAGAATATGTACGAGCATACTTTGACTCTATCTAATACATTATAATGAAGAATACTGCTGTTTTATTCTAAAAAAAAATGTTTAAAATTTGACGTTTTAGCCGCAAACTTATTTATGTTAAGCAATTAACCATTTAAACCTGATACATTTTTTGATATGCATTTAAAATTCTACTACTATTCTAACAACCGTCGTACATTAAATTCTTTATTATCTCTAATGTCTTAATTAAAGCTTTACAACAACAACAAAACCAGTGCCTAGTAAATATTGTTGTGGCATATGTGTAATTTCTGAACATTGTTAAGCATACTTTAAGGTTGTTAGAAACATAATAAAAGGCACGTTTTTTCTTCTTCAACAACAACAACAACAATTACCACTTTCAACACCTTTTTACCATTTTTTATACTATTCAAAGTTGTCATGTACTTTTTTTGTAGCAGATGCCACCCATGAATATCATGTGTTAAAATTACCCGTTCTCTCTCTTTATTATTCAAAAAAATCACTTACCAACATGTGATATATCTAATGTGCAATCTATGCTTCTGATAATGACAGTACGAATCTGTTTTAAAAAAGAAAGTGAAACATATAAAACAATAATATTGTAACCAGGAAGTCTAAGGTGATTTCATATTGAAATTATGTGTCTTGAGGGCCGTAGTGTAAAACAATGTAAATCGTTTGGTCTCAACTGTGAGTGTGTATAATTTTCTTAATAGAAAATTTAACGAAATAACAACTTAAGCACGTGGATTGGAGATAATTTTGTAAAGACCTCGTAAAACATGTAAAAAAAGGAAGTAGACAAAATAATAAGTAAAGGGAAATTGAAAACCATACGAGTATATTTCAAAAGGGTAGTGTGATAAAAAAGAATAAGCATAATAGTATACTTATACCAGGTTTAAAAGTTTAAATTGGAAATAGCGCATCATGTTTGCAATGTTTGGTTTTTAGATTGCCTTTGGAATATTTTTGTTTGTTTCAAAACAATTTTTTGTCAATGCAAATTGCAACTCATCTAATATGGATCAAATTAAGACATTCTTTTGAATAAATATTAAAAACGTTTGTAACAGATGTCCCAAATTAGGTAACTCTATTAGAAATTGACGTAGTTATTGTTTATCGCTGCTAATATCACAGATGTATATAGCGTGAAGGAGAAAGTCATAAAAAGAGAGAAAGGTAAAGGCAAACACAACAAGAGAGCTTAAGACCCACATTTCTCTTCTACACACAACCAAATTATTACTTTAATATTGATTAGTTGGTTAAATGGAAGATGTTTACAATATACACAACCTAAGAAGATAGATGCGAAGAATGATGATGAAAGATGTGGTCCAGAAAATGCTGCATTTAATTTTTCTGGCATCTATTCTTTCTTATTTTCTTAATAATTCTTATTTCAAAAAACTTTTAGAAAATAAATTAATAAATGAACCTAAAAACAAAAAAGTAATTATTAATTCGTTTTTACTGGTATCAAAATTTTTTTTGTTAATTGAAAACCAGAAACAAAAATTTCTGATTAAATAAATATTTGAATCAATTAAAAAATTTAATAAAATTTTAATCTAAGAGCAAGAGCCTTATAATTTATTTAGTGCTACTCTGATTAAAAACAAAGGTGTGAATAAATAATAAAAAAAATTAATACAAAATATATTTTCTGTTCCTGCTGACCTTCTCAAAATGGTATACTTTGATGTTATTAGTTGAGGGATATAACGCGGCAATTGTCACGTACGTAAAAGAGCCGTGCAAAACGCTATCAAGCAGGTAACTAGGTCTCTGTACTGGAGTTTGTTGGACCATAGAGAAGAAAATCTTTGCGCCCGGCCAAGCGCCAGCTATTCAGAAAATCTTTGGTAAGCGAAGCTGGTGTTGGTTATACCATAGAGGGAAAAATGCATGGGCCCAGCTGAAGGCCGGCTATGGAGAAAATCTTCCGTAAGTGAAGCCGGTATTAGTTATACCATAGAAGAGAAAATCTTTGCAGCCAGCGAACGCATGCTACACACAAAATCTTTGGTAAGCAAAGCCGTTGCTTTAAGTGTGGACATTCTGACATTTTCATAAGTTTTTAAAGCGACATTATGACCATGGACAATATGTCCGTGTACACTTTAATGGTAGGTATCCACTTTAATCTTTTGTTATGATTCAATAAAACTTTTTTTACGAGAGTCCCCACTTTTAATTCTATTGATGATGTAGGGCTTTGCCTATCTAATTTGTTTTATTTCCCTTAAAGAATAAGTTTGGGTGGAAGTTCTTGGCCTTATTTGCAGTTATATATTGATCAGCTTTATATTTGATTTCTAGAGAAGGCTAAATGAATTTTCTTTGCCTCTGCGTTAAATAAGTACCGCATGTTAATGCTGTTTTCGAAGTGTATTCATACCAAGAAAAAACAACATTTATTACCCTGTTGGCTGATAGACCAACTATACATTCTTTAGAGAAGGTTGAAAAAAAGGTCCGTTGCTTTGTGTTGTGAAATCCATTTTGCCAAGGCATTAGATGAGCTAGATAAAATTTAAATACATAGTTTGCTATTGAAAAATCAGTAATATCGGTTTATTTTAATTGGAACAAATTTGGTTTAGTGAAGTATGTAACTCTAAACGAAAAAAAAGAAACTAAATAGATAGAAATTAAAAAATAAGCAAAAAATGTAGTGAAAAATTGTCCTTCGCCTTTTGAACAGATCTTTTAGGAAATGCTAAAATTTAAGAAAAAAGCTTAACCCATCAAGAGCAGGTGATAATTTTATGTAAGTTTTTAATTTTTTTCCAATCAGGTTTTTAACCGTAGAATATCACAAGTGAATTCAAATTAACTTATTTGGCTTAGGTTCAATTTTTAATTAAATTTCTAAAAAATTTTAAAAAGAAAAATTATTTAAAAATGTATGCGGACGTTTTCAACGAAAATAAGAAAAATTAGACATTATCAGAACCGCTACATCCTTCCTCAGCATTCTTCATATCTATCTGCCTTAAGTTGTGTACATTGTAAACATCATCTATTTAACTAACACGTTGACTACAAACCTGGTTGGAGAGGGTTCAACCCCTGCGGCAACCAAAAAACTAAAATATGTTATTTTCTGTTTAATGGTATAAATACATATTCAGAACTAAACAATACAACACGCAGCCTCCTTCGTCGGTACTTCTACATAGCATATTCGCCGGCGAAGTAAAATAACTAATAAAATGGCTATAATTTCACCTCCTTTCTTTTCTCTCCTCTATTTCTTTCCTAAAGAATGTAACACGGTTACACTCAAACATTAAATAGGCATTATTGCCTGAAACGCTACTTTCCTTTAAAAAAAATTGCATTTCGTGGCCATACCGACGAAGCAAAAACAAATGTACAAGTCGAGTTGTATAGAGAACAACGAAGAAATGCTTTGAGTTGTGTGTAGATTTCGCTTAACCAAATTAATTAAATTGTACTTATTTTTTTTCTAACTTTTCTATTCTCTGTCACCCCAATATTTGGATTTTTGTTTGAAGTTACTTCACTTATCTAGATTTACATATATGATGAAGGGCATATAAGATTCGGCATAACACTCCTAATGATAAACATTAAAGTTCGTTTACATTTCCCATTAATTATTTATTTTGTCATCTTCTGGTGGTAAGACATTAATAAAGAAATTCTCTAAATTATTCCATTTATATTTTTTTTCAACATAGTTCCCCAGTGTACCTCTAATGTGCTTCCCTTAAAAAATGTCTGTTTTATAAAAAAAGTTTTTAATCCTTATTAGAATTTTACTCTTACTTTTTTGAATAAATTTTCAATTTTAATCTCCTTCCTACGTTTGTTCCTGCTACCCTTAATTTGTTTGATATAAATAATTTGTATTTTCGTGTTGTTTCTATTTTTACACCTTTTCTTAGGGTTTGCTCCCTAAAGTATGCATTAAAAATATATATATTTTTGCTTTTATTAAATAAATTATGAAAAACACCAGAAAACTGGTTAGTTGACATTATTGCGCACTTGTTAACTTTAATTTTGTTTGGTTTATATTCACACTCTTTTCCAAGCAAAGAAATAACGTTGTTTATATTTTTATTATGCGACAAGTATTTATTTTCTCCCTTAAACAATATGTCCTGCTCTTTCATAATGCCTAACGTTATTTCGTTGTCCCACTCATCTTCTTTTCTGTGCTCATTCCAGGTTTTGTTCGATGCCACAGTCTCAAGTGCACAAGGGAGTTTTTTCTCATAAATTATTGGAAGTTTATGATGTCGTCGTTGGTATTGGGACTTGTAAGCTAAGAGATTCAAACTTTTTTTTACTTGGTTTGGTATTTGTTTATTAACGAAAGTAAAGCTGAGTAATAATTGCAATAAAATTCATTTACCCAGGTGGGTTTACAAATTTCTCGTTACTTATCAGTGCAAAAAGGGTGAACAAAAGTAAATTTTTGGGTTGAAGGTCGCATAATTATCGTTTTTAAAATTTTCTATAATTCTACAGAGTTATAAAAAATTCTACAGAATTATAATTTAAGCGATAAACTTTTACATTAATTTCTCTGCTTCGTGGAGCATACGGTAGCGCTAGGAATTTAAAAAAGTTTTGTCGGTTATGAATATTTCTCGCCAAACGTGGCAAAAAAAGTCTATTTCGCGATAAAAATTTTAAGTTGGCGAGAGGCGAGATACCTGTCGGTATTTAAGATACTTGAAGAAATTTTTGGCTATTTTTATGATTTACTTCTATGTTATTGCAATAAAAAAGAAAATAAAAAAACTCGGCGTCTTTGCTTTATTTGTTTACGTTTTTTGTGTATGTCGGCGAATTCACTAACTCCTATATTATTTGTATGTGCATTTTAATGTGCCCAATATATATTAAAAGGCAGTGAAATGCAAAAATCAAAATGGTTACAATGAAATGAGAAAACGCATCGACAACAAAAAAGTACTAATAAAGAAAATAGCGATGAAATAATAAAAAAAATTAGAGGGGAAATACATTTACAAATTTCGTTTTTGAATATGAATACCATTGATTTTGTCACAGAGTTTAAAACTGAATTAAACAAGACTGTTTTAAACGTAACTGATACGTTAATTTTACAAAAATGTTGGTCTTTATATTTAAAACGGTTGCAAAAAGAAGTGTTTGATCGGCTTTCAGAAAACATGTCTATTTTAAAGTTTATTGTCGATTTTCAAATTTAAAATGCTGTAAGTCCCCGTCCACACTTAACTTCACCTGCTTTGCAACTTTTGTTGCGCAATTCTTGAATTTTTAGATGAGAGAGGAACGACGAATAGATACGGGCACACTATTTCATGTACGGTTAATTACCTTTTGCTTTGTCATTCGTAGAGTTAAGCAAACGCTTAACCAAGGAAATTAAAGCGGAATTTACAGAAACGAAAATTTTATGTCTGGACAGGCGCTAATTCTCTGTCTGGAATTAAATATTCTAAAATTCAAGAGGTTTTTAAGTGTTGACATACCTTTAGGTGAAGACGGTCGTATGGCGACCAGTACTAATCAAAACGCGGCTTTTAAAATGATGCTTTCACACCAAAAGCGCTCGCCATACGTACCAAATAAACAGCCAGTGCCAACGGTCTTCACCGAAAGGTATGATAACAGTATAATATTTACTAGCGGAAAAAATCCGATTAACTTAATACCAAGTTTTTAAGTTTTACGTACTCAATATTTATGAAACACAGTTTTTCTAACTAATATTACTTATTTTTTAATACTGGTGATATTTGACGATATTCGACAAGCCATTTGGAAGCTCGAAAAATTACTGGCAACACTGTCACAGCCACTTAGTAAGCAAATGATTGAAGCGACTTTAAAGCAGAAGGAAAAGTAAGCGACATAATGTCTGAGATACAACAGAGTATCGAAATGGGATATTATAATAAACGTCAAGGGTGGCGACGAACTGGCGGACAACCCAAGATTTTAAGACCGAAATTTACCAATTGTACTTACATAGAGGCAGGAGAAAGCTGAAAGAGAATGATTCTAAAAATCATTCATGATTCTCTACAATATGGTCTTTCAACTGCCTTTTGACAAAGACAATCTGTCCTTAGATAGATTGTAGTAAAACGGCGAATTTTATAGGGATACCAAGAATGGTTAAGTGGTTATAGTCAATGCAAAATACGATATTCGGTATCAGCAATACTGACTATTGCCTAAATTCGAAGCCTATCTTTTATATCGAAGATGGATATGAATAAGATAAATTACTTGAGTTGACTATTTTTTTTGTACACTGCCACTTTTTCTGTTCCTAACCCGGCTCTTTTATTTTTTTCACAAAGTAAATGTATTTATTGAGCCCAAGTGTACTGACTGCTCATAGTTGGCTGCTTAACTTCACCTGCTTCGTAAACTATTTCATTGTGAAAAAACAGAACAGAACTTAGCAAAATGTTTCGTTTCGTTTATTTTCGTACCTCGATTTCAAGCTAGAACATGTGATTCATTGATTAAAATTATAAATTCTTTTGAAGTTTATCTTACATTAAAAAGTAAAAGGGATAATGGTGCGAAACGAGGCTCGCTTCTTTCCTTTCGGTAACAAAAAATTTGCAATTTAAAAACAATTTTAATTCAGCATAATATAAAGAACGCCCCATTTTTAATTCTGAATAAAATTTAAAAAACCAATAATTATTCTTTGATCCAAGTCACTCTAAGCGATGAGTAATACTATCACCTTCATGTCTTTATTTATTATAAAAGCTTAAGCATTTCGAAATCAGAGAGTCTTCACACGATATGCGAAAGACAACTAAATGCATTCTCATCACGTCAGTGGTGTAGATTTTTACGGATGTGAAATGAATCAGTTATAAGGTGTCGTGTTGTGACCGTGAAGCATAATTGTCAAGGAGTTTGGGCTGTATTTAAATTAGAATACTGCTTGTTTAACATCTGCTACTTCCTAGTACAAGTGATAAGCATCAGCCCTTTCTTACAAGTATTAAACATCAAGTTTATACCGATTACAGCAAGTTACGAAAAATTATTTTACCACTTAACAGTAAATTTTATGCTGATTTTCTTCTGCTGCTGCACCATAACTGTCATGCCTTAAAATATACGTTAAAGTATACTGTTCTTCGCATACTTTTTATATATACAACAAAAAAATTCTAAAGAAAACAAAAAAAAAAATTAATTAATTTAGTTTTTGATATAGTGTTCTCATTGTCCCCACATTTTTTCAGCAAAACTTTAGCAATTTAAATTCGTAATAAAAGGCAGGTGTAAAAAGTAAAAGAAAATTAAAGAAGTAAAAGAAAATTGTTTGGTAAAAGTAAAGATGCCACAATGAAGGTATTTTTTCAATATTAGTTTTATTTTATGCAGCAACTTTTGATTTAACAAAAAAAAAAAAAAAAAAAAAACTAAGTATAAAAACAAAATGAGGTCTTAGCTGCAGTGTGTAAAAAACATTTAACTGACACTTGAACACGTTGTCTATGGTTTTTATGGTTTAATACTAAAAATGCATTAAAAAGGTTGTATAAAATTAAATGCAAAAAGAATGCTGATTAATTTTAGAATCTAGTAGGCGTTTCCAGTTTTTCTTTGCTAAACTGTCCATTAACTTTGTGAACTTTAAATTGAATTTATTTTTTGTCTGTCATTGCTGTTTTAATATTTTAATGTTTAAAATTTTTTCGTTTGTTGCATTTGTCTTAATTTAGTAGTTTGTTATTTTAAGGAATAACAGTTTGTGTTTGTCTAAAAATCACTATGAAAATTAAATCTTTGATAACTGTCACTATTGCTTTTGTTTGTATATAAAGCCACAGTAAAATCATACGTTGGCACATGTAACTTGCAATGTATAACAGCATCTCTGTGGAAATAAACTAGTAAATCCTTAGGGATCACTTATATTTTGTCATATAATACTCCAGAGAGTTAAGTGTTGCTATGGAATATTATTTTCAATATTTATAAAAACTTGAAATTGCTTACTAAAAGAAAAAAAGAAAAATGTTAACTTTAACTATAGAATAAGAATTTTAATTATTTTTTTTTAAATATTAAAAATGTTTGCTGGTTGCTTATTCGCTATTTTCTTAAAAAGGTTTCTTAATCATTTGAAATATTTGAACTTTTTTGTGTCTAAACAAAAAAGAGAAGAAAGCTTATGTGTAAGTTAAATAATAGAAAAAAACTTGTTTTATAACTTTGTAAACTGCGAGGGTGTATTCAGAAGTAGCTGCAAATTCGAAATCAATGAAATTTAAATTATTGAAAATAAAATTTTTTTGAATTTAAATACATTCAAAAGGTATTTAATCTTTTTCAAACTAACTGCTGAAAAGTTCTTAAAATAATTATTCAGTCGAAGAAATACCTTTCTTAATTATTAAAAAACCTGTACATCACACTTTTTAATTGGTAAAAAGAAACGATTGGTAGTTTTGCACTTAAGATGGTTAGCACGTTGTCTGCTAATTGTGTGTTTGCTTGAAAGGCCCGGGTTTATATTTTAGCCGATGCTTGTTATCAGTATACATTTTTGTATGAGATGCTCCCGTATTTCCTACAGCACTGAATTGTTGTCGTAATAGTAGAAAACTACTGAATGGGCCAAATTTGTATCCCAGTTTTTATTCGTACTTAAATAAATATATTAGATCTTCTTTGCAGTGTTACGGCCTTATGCATAACAAAAAGTTAGCAAGAGGTTGGCATAACACCTGAAAGGGTCTCTGCAAGGCCCCCTCACAATTTGAGACTAAAAATTGTTCTAGAATGTAGTTATGGATCAATATAACTATCTACAATGATTTTAAGTGGCTGATTGTACGGCAAAACACAATAAGACCCTGATCAATTTCTGACCTCATGCCAAACTAATTCTAAGTTTTTGTTATACATACGGTTGTTAGACTATAGCAATTGATCATTCAAAAAGTAAAATTTTGTTACAAAAATTAGATCTGGTAACACCTACGTATCTGGAATGCAACGGTATTGTTGTTATTGTCCGTGTGTAAGTGGTAAAAAACAGGAGAATAAAGGGAATCTGCATTGTGTGTATAAAAAATATGAGAATTAGCTAGCACAAGATGAGCAACCTCGGTGTCTGCCTGTACCAACGCAGTGTGTGTGTGCTATCTGTAAAGTAGAAGATCGCAAAGCTTATAAGTTTCAGTCCATCATCGGGCCTTCGTTTAAAGGGAAAATAATAATTGCAGTTAAAGAGCAATCCAAACGGCAGTCCAAACCTCTTGGAGTGTAATCTAGAAAAGACAATCATTGTGTAAAGCCGTTTATTTAATACAAGTGTAAAGCAGATAAGGGTTATAAAGAGCTATAGCTGGAAGCGTTAATAACATAACAACAATGTAGGGCAATTGTGGCCAAGGTGGATAAAAAATGACTGGCTTGAATGTACGCACAGCAAAATAGGTTATGAGTTAGAGTCTCTGCTGGGGCAACAGCGTAAGTGGTCTGGATAGTTTGGTTAACTGAAACAAGGAAACGACTAGTTCGTATCGCCTAGTGTGAATAGCTACGTTTAGAATAGGCGCATGTTTATTAAGCAAGAGACTGTAGTATCAATCTAGAGCCGCAAGTAAGAAAATTAAGAATATGCCATAGTAGAGGAAAAGAAATCCGCGTTGGCATTTGCAATCAAAAGAACCCGCAAGTTTTTCAAAAGGGAAAACAAAATAAATGGAATTATTACATAAAAGCCTCATATAAGTTTTCCTACTTTACACTAGAGGCGCTATCATACCATTCTTAAAATTTTTATAATGTGCAATTCCAGAGTTTCAAAAATTAAAATTTTTGTGTCTCTATTTTATCAACTACATTATGTTCGTTATTCTTTTTTTCCAAAAGAAATTACGTGAAAAATTTGTAGACACTTATAACCTGAATGTAACTTCTCTTTGTAAAAATGTGGAAACTTTAAATATAAGAAAAAGAGAAAAAGGTGGAATTTATGAAATTTTTTACGCAAAGTCTAGGAAAATATTCACCACAAAATTAATAATCTTTGTTTTGATGAAAGCAATTTAATGCAACGAATTCCAAATTTTTACGAAACCTTAGTAAATATTTCTCCCAATAATGTTTAGCAATTCAGTTGTTTGGTTTTTATTCATAAAAGCGTTTCTATTCGCCCCGTTTAAGGTACATAAGCTTTCAGTTAGTAAAGAATAATTAAATCAATTAAAAAGTCTGGTAGCTCAGGAAAATTTAAAAAGCGGTGGTCATCTTATAAACTTGTAGGGACATTTCATATTATTTCTAAGATAAACATCTATATTGTTTAACTGCAACAAAAATTTATAATTTTATGGTTAAGTATTCCGACTCGGATGGCTTCTTTCCTTTGTATTGACGGTGCGATTTATATTACAGCTGCTGGTAGTCCCGGTAATGTCATAAGACGCTCCAGGACTGCGGATACTGAAAAACCATATCAGCATAGCTTTAGAAAACTCATTAATTTTAAGTCTTTTTAAAACTCTTTCTATTAAAAAGCGTTAAGTAGAGAGTTGACTATTAATGTCAGGTGTGTGTATGGCTTTTAAACATAAAACTTAAAATATATTTTGTTGTAAGTAAGTTATTACGGCTGTACAACTTTAAAAGAAAAGAGTAAAAAAAGGTCTGAGATCACTCTCGTATACTTATTCGTTAAAGGCGAGAATTCCGTCAAAAATTGCATGTATGCTAGAGAAATATGATAGTGTGGATTAAAGTGTATGTGTGTAACAAACTTTTAGACAGATTTGTAGGATTTTAAAATCTTTTGAAATAATTCGCAAAATGCTTTTGTTTATGCGATCACGAGTTGATTTTTTTAATACGAGGAGAAAAAAAAACAACAAAATATCAAAACTGTATGTTTTTGCATATTTTTTGTAAAATAGTGTGGCACCTGCGAGGCCATTTTGAAAAGGTTTTTAAAGTAGGTAAGAATTGTCAAATTTTTTTGTAATCAAATCGTATGATTGTGTATGATAGTGAATCCTGGCCTTAAGAATTATTAAGGAATAATTCACGATTAGAGCATATAAACACATATACACTCACATAAGCAAATATCGCCTATGAGTCAAATATATTTTAAAAACTAGGTTAGTACTTTTGGTGCGAGTACTTTGAACAAAAACGTATTTGTTGTATGATGTTTAATAATGTTCAGTTATTCTTTTATACGTTCTCTTCGTTAATGTGTAATTGTGCAAGTGAATACAAGCGAAAATTTGAAGTTTTTAAAAGAACATGAGTTCAGTTCAGGTTAACATTTGTTAATTAATTCGCATACCCTACAGTAAAACTGGGATAGTTTGGTTTAAAAATTGGGCTTCGAAATTCATATATTTTACCAACCACTTTACGGAAGTGAATGTAAGACATTTTCCAAGGCAAATGAATGAACAATGGAATTCATTAAATTTTGCTGTACG
Organism: Cistogaster globosa; assembly: GCA_937654795.1. Lineage (NCBI taxonomy): Eukaryota > Metazoa > Arthropoda > Insecta > Diptera > Tachinidae > Cistogaster > Cistogaster globosa. The sequence goes on from OW569407.1 coordinate 27,689,652, forward strand.
AGGAGATGCTGCAGTTGATTGAGTAAAGAGAGTCAGTGAGAGTGAGATAGTCTTAAATTGTGATTCGGGTAAGAGAAATCCATAATTCCAAGAAATTGTTTCGAATTTCCCTAAAAATAAATATCGAAAGTTTGGAGAACTATTACATTTAGTTTTACTTCTTTTTTTCAAGAAGTTATAAAGAAAAGTTAGTAGTAAAAGTATCAGTCACATTTGATTTCTAATAAATTCTAAATATCAATTAAAGGTGATATATTGGGCTCAGGTTGATCATTCATTTTATTCATAGTTGTTATGTTAATTTAATTAATAAACGTGGAGTGGTGTTTTGCCCGCTGCCTCGAAGAACATAAGGCAATCTTGCTAATTTGCAATTGCAAAACTTCCGAAATCATGTCTGATCTATTGACGCATTAAAATTTTATCTAGCTCATCTAGTGCCTTGGCAAAATTGATTTCAACATGATCGCGGACGGACAGACGGACAACGCTCAATCCACTTCGCTATGCATAAGAACTCAGAATATTTATAACTTATGGGGTCCGAAAAGGATATTGTAGAAATTACAAACGGAATGGCAAACTTCGATATACCCTTTTCCACCTGAGGTAAAGGGTATAAAAACAAGTTACTAATTTACTGAATTCTTGTTTTTTTTTTGCTTAATAAATTGTTTATTAAACCAATTAAAATTTAATTGAATCTGAATCAAATTACATGTAAATTTTTCGTAGAGCCTTTATGTCAAACATATGCCTAAAACTAATAAATGCGACTTAAAATCATACAACAAAGTTCTTTTTAAATAAAATATTTATTTCTTCACAATAAGATCACGTATAGTGCGGACACACGCCCACGCTAATATTCGAATAATCACACATAAAGTTATCGATGACAAGACGTTGCGAATGCTTATGTGTTTGTTTTTGGGCAATAATCCTAGACATCCTGTTATATAAAATTTTCTTTTATGGATGATTACAACAGACGTATTTACGAGGGTTGTTTGTTATTTTTTTAAATGTCATTTTACTATATTTTTTTAGCAAAACAAATTGATTAAGAGAAGTACATTTTCTTGTTACATCACATTCTAAAATATTTTTAAGTTTTCAGAATGAAGTTTAAAAAAAAGTCGCCTTCAAAGAGTATTAAAAAAATTTAGGAAACATAAATTTCAAAATAGCACATAAAAAAGTGTTGTGCTTTAAAGAAGTTATTAAAAAAATAATTATTGTTGAAAACGCACATTTTTAAAAAGTACTTTATAAAACTGATCACTAAGAGAAGTAGTTTAAAAAAAATTTTTTTTGAAAATCATAAAAAAATATGTTAAAAATTATTTATTCGGTTATAAAACTGCGATAAATCGAATAACAATTAATTTTAAAAATTACATATATTAAAAATTACTTTCAGTAAAGTGTCTAGGACTTAAAAGACTAAACTAAGAAAAAGGTAATATTACAAAAGCACGATTAAAAAAAATTCAGTTTAAAAGATTAAAAAAATACCTTTTGAAAGATGGAAAAGCAGTACTATTGCTATTTTTGATTTTTTTTTTTTTACAAAATTTTAAAAATTAATATTTTTTCTTTAAATATCTTAAAAATATAAATTAAAGAGTAATCCAGTCAAAACTAATTTAAGTTTTACGGTTTTTCAGTTGTGTGCTTTATAAAAAGTTCTAGCTGGAAAAAAACTTTAATAAGTATTTTATTATAAAAAGTACTTTTGGAAAACCTGTCAAAATGTAAATGTAGTAAATTAACCGCAAAAAGATTACTGTAGAAGTTTAGTTTTTCATATATATTTTTAATCAAGTTACCTTAAAAATTAGGTTAAAAATTCCTTCTTAGAAGAATTCTGAAGAAATAAGCTTTAAAAAAGTGATATAAAATGTATAGACTTATTAAATTCACGCGGCTCGTCTTTGGAATATTCTTCCCCAAACTCAACAACTCAATAGCAACGCAAATAGCTTTAAACATTTTTTATTTGATTTTTTTGCACAACACTGAATCTCAATTCTTAATTGTAATGTATTTGTTAAGTAAAAACTTCTTATGTTAATATAGCTTAAGTGTATGTACTCGTATTAATGTGTAATCCCTAAATTTAATTTATAACCACCACTTTCCTATACTTTAAATATAAGATAAAACTTGTTGTATAGGAATTGACAAAATAAATAAATAAAATAAAATAAATAAAATAAAATAAATTCTTTTAAAGAAGAACTTTTTGAAAAATAACTTTTAGATCAAAGCTTTCTTGTAAAACAAGCTTGAAAAGTAAGAAATAAAGAAAATAAAACAGTTCAAAATTGTTTTAAGAAATTAGTTTTAAAAAAGTTTGCGCCTTAGATGTTGTCCTTAAAAACTTATCTCCAAAATAAGGTTTCTATATATATTATTATATTATATTAAATGTACTCAAGAGCTCGTTTCTGGGACTTTGTATACACATGTATATATTATTAAATACTAGTGTTTATTATAGTTTAAATAGTTTAAAAGATGTAACAAATTAGCTTATAAAATACTATTACAAAAAGAACGGATCTTGAATACTTTTTTTCAATGTTTTCTAAAAGAGCATAACAAATTTTCCTTTCAATAACTAGGAATACCCTTTCATATTTGAGAAATTATAAAAATATCTTTTTAAATCACTTTCAAAGCGAACCTCGTTAATAATATAATAAAAACAGAATCATGATACGAATGTTATAAGACAGAAATTGGCCACATGGCCTTTGATATACATAAGAACACTATATACAATCATAATGTATATGTACACATGTATTCACAATGCTATAGTATCAAATTACATATGAGAACTGTCAGTAAAAAACAAAGAATTTAAAAAGATAAAGAAGAACAAAAATTGCAATACAAAATCGTCTTGGCATTTTATGGCATTGTAGTGCTGTCTGTCGGCTGTTGGTAAACTTCATGAAAAGCACAAATTCCTTTTGGTCGTTCCTGATGTCGCTGTCACAATTCATCTATACAATTTCACAAATACACTGGCACAGAGAATCACGAAAATAATACTATAACAAGTTTAAAATGAAAAAAATATTTGTCAAAATGAAAAAAAAAAAATACATTGAAATAAAACAGAATTTTTATGGTCAGTCTTTAATAAAGTACGAGAGTATTATAAGCCGTAAAAGGAAATCTTACTAATAAGAGAATAGAGTAGAAAAAGACATGTATAAAATAGAAGTAATTGTGACCTGTTTAGTTACAAATAGGGTTAATGTTTGGAGAATTTATAAGCCATCAATTTGCAAAATATGACTGAAGAAATTTTACCTTGTTATCATGAGCTTTCAAAAATAGAAATGCTCGTTCAGCTGGGCATAAAATAGACTCCAGATGTTAGATAAACAAATTTATTTAATAAAATATACACATTTTGTTGCAGAATATTATCGTATTGTTTAAAAGTTTAGAAATGAACTGTTTGTTAATTTTATAGATAAACAAAGTTTTAGGTTAAAATCTAATACAGATTGGTTCGGAGAAAAAAAAAAACATAGTTGTGGTGACTTTAGTTAAAGGTAATTGGTGACTTTAGTTAAAGGTCAATATAAATTCTTTGAAAAAAAATGTTTCAGTCAAACTGTTCAAGTATTAGCTCTAATCACTTAATTACTGTAACAACGATCTTATTGTTGTTTAAAATACTTGGACAATACTAATATTTTATACTAGAATATAATTAAAACTTACGTTAACATTATCATAAAAATATCATGCTAATGGTGTTACTATTAGAATTGTTACAAAAATAATAAATGACAATGCTTCACATGAAACGTTGTCGTTGTCGTTGTCAAGTGCCATTGTCATGTCAGTATTTCAAACCGCAGCCATATTTAAAAAGAAACTATCAGCCTGCTAAGGGTGAAACAAAAAATACTGAAATACATATATTTAAACGTAAAACCATATAATTTCATTAACTTGTGACAATAATTTCTTTATTTTTATCATAAGGTAAAATACTGTTTCATTTACGACCACCAATAGCACATAAATTATTAACACAGTTTTCTTTAAACGAAACTAAAGAGAAAATTTTAAAAACTTGTATTTAATTAAAAACAAAACAAAAAAGTCTTCATGATGATTTTCATAATTAATTTACGCATAATTAATTCAACAAATCTAGCATACTTTTGGGGGATGACATAAAATAATACATATACAGTTAAAGCAGTAGCAGAAGTAGTTGTATATTGTCCTAGTAAAAACATTTTTTTATTTTAGTCGAGAAAAATAATTATAAAGAAAGACAGATTATGTTGTTTGAAGGCATACGAAGGGGGTGGATTGGAGGGATATATATGTATATATTTATTGTATTATAAAGAAAATATATAAATAATAAAAAACGTATGCAATTAAAAATGGTAGTATATTGTTATAACAAATATGTCTTAAAAGTTAAATACTGCAATGTTAAAATTCAGGAAAGTAAAATTTAGCCCGAATAAATATATTTATACTTTAAAAAGCACAAAGGTAAATATTGAATAGAAAATTGGAAATTTTGAACTAGGCTCCAGTTTTCTTATTTTATTTTATTTGCTAGGAAAGAAATATTTAAAAAAATTGGACACTAGCAGAATATATTCATTAAGTGAGCAAAATAAAAATGGTACACACCCCGTAAAGCGTTTTCTCTACTTTCCTTATTTATCATCACATGCACTAATAATTAATTTTATGTTAAATATTTTTAAAAATATTATACGAGTAATTAGGAAAACCTTTAAAAAAAGAAGGCATAGTTCTATTTCTGATTTTTTTACCCCAATTAAAAATTTCAAAACTGAAAAACGACTTGAATTTTTTATCGAGTAAGTGTTTTGGATTATCTAGTACACTCGATAACAACTGAGAATATTCTAGTTAAAGCTTACAATTCAACAAAAAAAAAATATAAAAAAAATAGTTTTGTTTTCGAAATATGAAAAAGCAATAAAATGATTTAAAGTCAGTTAAAATGAAAAGAGTAACGTTTTTTAGTGTAAAAGTGTAAAATAAAAATTCTTAAGAAATGTTCGAAACACCAGTGTTAAAGTTGAATTTTTCGAAACAAAAGCGGTTTTGATATAAATGTCTCACATTTTTCTAATAAGTTTAGCACTTTATGACGTGTAAAATGATAAAATTTTCTAATTTAAGTCAAAGTTTTAAAATGAAAAAATATGTATATGTGGTTATGTATGTGTTAAGACGCTTGCCCGAAAAAGTTTACTTTCATGTTTGCATATGCAACGCTCGATGTTTCCAGGCTAGTTTTTTATTTCTTAATTCTAATAGGAGTTTTACCAATAATTGTGTAAAAATTTTTATAACTAAAAATACACACTGAACATTGCCCAAATATTCGAAATTTAAGAAAAACTTCAAAAAATACAATTTGAAGGCAGTTTATACATACATAGATGTTAGTCTTTATATGCAAAAATATTGATTCTAAAACTATGTTCGAAATTTTTTTAAATTAAAATTATGTATATCTAAACTGCCTATAAAATTTTTATTCTTATGTAAAAAACAAATATATTTACCGCCATCCTGAACATCTTTTCCCACGCAATTTATTGCTTTTTTCAAACAGGGATTGTTAGTAATTCACGTTAACAATTATTTCTTTAACCAAAATTTCCCCATATCGAGAACGATATATTCCTTAAAGTTTTTTCACTTTACCCTTTAGATTTGTTCGCTTAAATTATGCATGCAAATTTTTATATATTTTTAATTAGAATATTAAAATTATAAACAAATTTTTTTAATTTAAGATCAGTAAATTCAGTACAGAATGACATTATGCCTGCAGAAAGCTAAGAAAATAGATCTATTTTCTGTAAATTTGAAAAGATTTCTAAAAATGTTATAGCAACGTCTAGGAAATGGTAGTGTAGCTTTTTATTAAAAATGTCTTTGAGTGAAAAAAAAAAATATTTGGTTCAGAAATTTGCGAATAAATTTAGCACAAAAACAAATAAGACTGCTATATTCGACTATACCGAATCTTGTATACTTTTTACCATGTATGTAAATCTGGTTTAGTTATGTAGCTCCTATTAAAAAAAAAACAAATATTGAGGTGATAGGGAAAGAAGAAAATTTTACATAAAAATGTCTTGGATTTGACATTTAAAAAAAAAATAATATTTCCTGAAAGATCTCTCCAAAAAATTTTAAATGATACCCATATTGACCATATTGACAATCGAACTTTTTATGAAAATTTCAGAGGTCCATTACTCGGAAAATATGGGCTAGTGCTAATTATTTAACATCATGTTTCTTCTTATTTTTTAATTCTCTATCTCTGTATATTTTCGTTTTTTTTTTGTTTAATTGGAGTTAGAGGCAGGCGTTATGTTTAGTCTTCTGCCTCGAGAGACATGGACCGATCTTTCTGATTTTAATAGCACTTCTTTCGATCGATTTAAATTTTTCTAGCTTTTCTAGTGCCCTGGCAAAGCTGATTTCAACAACAAAATGGAAGGATAGGCGGACATTGCTCAATGTACTTCGCTATGCATAAGGACTCAGAATATATGTACTTTATGGGGTCGGAAATGGATATTGTAGATATACCCTTTTTTTACTTTTTGTAGTGAAGGCTATTATAGCTTAGCGAAATAGGCCAGTCGCAAAATTTCGGTTAACTTTGGGGGGTCAGATGTGTCTTGACCAAAAGTTAGATTTTGCCTTGAGTCACGTTCTCAAAAAAGATATTAGACCGTTTTTAAAATTTTTAATTATTTATTTTTAAAATTCAATTTACATATTTTTACAGAGCTTATTCTTCTTACTTACATTCAACATGCACTGATAGCCTACTTATTTGAAAGAGCTGTTCAATAAAGGGAACAAATATTTCACGGGAAATTGATAATACAAATTTTTATTTTGACAATCTAATGGCATCGTAAACTTTATTTCTTATTCACGATGGGGGTAAATCTTTTATTTGCAACGCTTTCACTCACTTGAAAAGAGAGACGGGTTCATTTATTATATTTTTACAACAATAATTTATATAAGTTATCAGATTTGACAGACGTTTTAATGTACACGCTGGTCGTTATAATTAAATAATTTGACAGTAAAAGAATTTAGTAAGAAATATTCAGCGATAAAAGTTGGGTCTCGAACTTTATTTACTTACTTAACCTTCGAGGCATTGAAAAAATTGTTACACTGTCTTATTCTTCGTTTAATGAAATATATTTTCATAAAATCAGAGATGTCCACATGTTTTTGGATGACCTGTATTTTCCGTACATCCTATTAGGTGGTAGAAATTATCTCTCACATTCATTGTGGGGAGGTTCTTTTCTCGATTCTATAATCAAATATCCTTTCTTGTCATCATAATTTACGTAAGTAGACACCATTCTAAAAGTTCCGGCAAAATTAAAAGAAAAATACTTTTATTTATAAAATTTATGTATTTTTTACATTCAATTAAAGAAACAAGATCTCGATCCACACTAAAAACTTATGGTGCGTGATCCTCTGAGGACATTTTTATGCACCAACAACGACGCAATGTATCAAACAAAAAAGTCTCTTAAAAGTTTTAGAATTAGAATGTTTTTTATGCAACTTAATTTGATAAAACTAAAAGTTTGATTATTTTAAAATGATCCGCCTAAAAATCACAAGTTGTAGCAAATTCTAAATTAAAAATCTGTTTTAATCCTTTTGATAATTTAAAACACCATTCGCGTTTTTGCCCCTAAATAGTTTTATTCTTAATGAGAACTGTTTATTGCTAAAACCGTATAAAAAAACTTTTCTTTAAAAATTTTTTAAATGGTTGTTGTTGCACTTGTACGGTTATGGGTTTTTAACCTTTTTATTTCCCTTTGTTGCTGTTTTTTTTTTGATTTTTTATTGTTTAAAAAGCTCTTCCTTTTTTCTTTCGGTTTTTGTTTTGATTCCCCATAAGTGTATATATTTTTTTTTTGCTTTTAACTACAAACAGAATAAAAAACTGTGCCTGCACTAAGGCAGACACTCACTTTTTAGAAGTTTAATATTTGTTTTTCTTATTTTTTTTTAGCTTTAAGTTGTTGTTGTTGTTTTGTTTGTTTGTTATTATTTTATTTGTTGTTTTGTTGTTGGCTAGAAAAAAGCATAAACAGTGTTCGTCGAAACAGTGCAAAATTTTTCGTTGAAAATTTTGTCGTTTTATGCTTTAAATAACAACTTTAAATAAAAATTTGGGTTTTTATTTGTCGCAATATTGCTTTAAGCTTCGACTTTTAGTTCTTAAATTTTAAGGTTACTAATTTATGCGAAAATTTCGTTACTTTCATTATATGATAAATTTTCAGTTTTATTTTGAACTTTAATTTTTTGCGAAGATTTTGGTTTTAAGTTAAATACTGATATTGTGTGAAATATCACTCGATTTTATAAAATTTTATCGTTTTGCCGTTTAAGAAAATCGAAATCATAAATTTTTAAATTTTACTGACACACGAATATCCGTTAATCGATTCTTTTTTTTATGGAGAACAAGAATATATACACTTTATGGGGTCGAAAATGAATAATGTAGAAATTAAAAATGGATTGCCAAACTTATATACAATACGTATCCTTTCCACCTGTGGTGCAGGAACGATTTAGAAAAGAATGCAAGGCAGGGTTTAGCTAATAATTATTTCAGCGAAAATTAAATTTGCATATTGTTATGTGTCATTTCTGTGTCTTTTTTACCTCCAACTGTTTGCTAGATTTATTAACACACGACTGAGTACTCACACTTATAAATATATATGTATATAGAGATGAATTATATTGATGTTGCTGTTGTTTTACACACAGTGTTGATGCCAAGTAGTATGACAATATAGTCGCTCTAAATATTTATATTCGTATGCTGTAGTCATTGACCTTTAAATCGTTGTAAAATACTGCTGTTCTGCTACCTTTTTAGTAGAAGGAAACAAATATGAATAAAGAAAAAACCTAAATGCTTTGTAAGCCGGATTTGCTGCAGTTTATATTCAAAAATCATTCTGTCTGTTGTTCTGTTTGTAAAAATTTTATGATAATTTTTATATGATGGATTAAATGTAAGGATATGTGTTATTGTAGCAGTTAGGATTATTGTAGATTCGCCTTTTGTAATGATTTACACATTTATTATTATGTTAAGTACTTGTATTTAAATCGAAGCTTAGGCTTTTAATTATTTAAATATTATATATATTTTTTTAATTTATGACCTTTAACTTTCCAATAAAACTTAAAATTAAATAAAAGAATTTATTACATATGACAGATAAAATTTGCATCCTTTAATTCTAACGACAAAAATTTTTATAGAATATCAATATCTTAATGTGTAGATAAAACGAGAACTTTTTATTATATTTCATCATTTTGCAACGTTTTTATAAACTGGCCTGCAAAAAATCTTTGGTAAGCGAAGCCAGTGTTTATTATATCATTGAGGAGCAAATCCTTGCACCTGGCCGAAGGTTGGTTATGTAGGAAATCTTTAGTAAGCGAGGCCATTATTATTTTGAATGCGGACATTATGTCACTTTTGAGTGCGACGTAAGATCCACGGACATTTAAAAAGCATTAAAATATAAAGGCTTTTGAAAAGGTCTTTAGAACAAGGTATTAACCGTCAAGTTATAATTTAAAAATTGTAAGTATTTTACAAATTTAATCCAGGTTTTCTTACAAAATAAAAGATACTCTTCTCAAAGATTTTCTGTATTTTCGTTTTCTAGTAAAATTGCGAGACTTAAAAACAACTAAAAAAATTAATAAAAAGATAGGGTCAGATTAGACGAATATTTGACCGAAAATACGTATAATAAAATAATTTATGTCCTTTCAAAATAGTTACTAAGAAATATAAAATCCTACTGAATATAAAACGTAAGATATCAAAGTTAAGTTTGTGCATCTATTAAAGTTTTATTTGTTTTTAGAGTGTAATTGAATTGTAATCGCTTTAATTATAGATTAAATGGAAAAAAAAAAACACAAAACTTTCTAATTAATTATATAATTATAAATTAAACTTAATTGCAAATTTATCAAAAATTTATGAATTCAATTAATAAAAAAGACAACGATTTTCAAGTCAAATAAATAATTGAATCGATTAATAATGTTGAGACCAAAAAACAAACAAAGCCCTTAAAAAGAGCATAGACTTTTTTCCGTGTGAGGGTCATTTACACAAAGCAAGAGTTTTTGTGATGAATAATTTTCCTGTAAAAGGCTTTCAATGTTAGTCACTACAAATTGATTCTTTGTAAATATTACTTTACTCTCCATTCCATGTCATGCTTTGCAACTTCGATTGTATTAAATGGTATGAGTAGGATTCGTTTCATTTACTGGCTATCTGAGACCATAAAAAATTTGACATGTTGTTGACAGATTGAAAAAATCATTTTATAAGGTTGGCTTTTCCCCTCTTTAAAGTCATGAAATGTACAAGGTTTTTTTGTTACTAAAGGAACCGCTGCTTAAATTTTAGCAACTTACTTTTGAACGTATTATAGACTTCGCAGCATTCAATTATGGGTTAGAAAGCCGAGAACTTATAGGTGCCAAGTTCAAATTATTAAGTTACGAAGAATGATTGCAAAGCGGCTCAAAATACTATGTCTTTGACAAAGTTTTTATACATTAATTTCCTTAATAATTTTTTTAATTGTTTAAACAAAGCTATTTCATTAAAAAAAACCTAGATTCATAAAAGCAAGTTAAGTTAAAAGGTATTTTTTAAGCTGATATATTAATCCCTGTTTACGACTTAACCTTAAAACCTTGAAGGCGAACAGGATGTAGTATAATATTTCACTCGTAACAATTAAATTGCTTTCAAGCAGTAGTTTGTTATTTATAATTTATGTCTGAAGTAAATGGCTCTAAATGGGCTAAGCTCTTACTGAGACGTTGGTTAGGTTGATTAAAAAAAAGTAAGGACATGTTTTTAAAATTTAAATTCTTGTGAATTTTTTTACAACTCATAACAAATTTTCACATAATTGGTTATTAAATTATTATCTTTATTTGTAATGTTATCTAGTATTAGCTATCTGTCATGTTTATAACAATTACTTCTTATGTATTCTATTAAAAAAAAAAAAGAATACAATATCCTTATTAGAGAATTATTAGTTTAAATGAATTTCGAAATTTTGGCTACAGCAACATTGTCATGCCACAATTATTAAATTAAAATATAGAACACTCTTGTTACATTTCTGCTTGCTTAACTTAGAAATTTAAAACTTGAAGTTATGACTTTTTTACAACAAAGGCCGGTCATGTTCATTATAATGATTGTAATAAGGCCGAAAAAAAAACATAATAATGACGGTGAACATAATGCTGATATTATAAAAATAGCTAAAGAAACATAACTGTCACATATTTACTTAAAAATATGGAACTATCATTCCAATGTTGCTTTTTTAAGGCGATTAAAAAAAATTAAAGAAATCTACTTATAAATTATCATCATCATTATTACTTTTTCATCATAATTACTATAATTATTATAGGAGAATGTGTTGTTCTTTTAAGTGAAATGTATTTCCTATTTTATTCTTTTGTTTTTTGCAATATTTCAATGTTTGTTGTATTCAGAATATTGTTAGCATGATTATTATGAGACCAGCAAATGCACAAATAATCAAAATAACGAAAGAAAAATATCAAAATCTATAAAACAACAATAATAATAGTTTTAAATAATGTAATAGAAATATTATTGTTGACAGTGGAAATAAACAAAAAAAGAAATATTATTGGTCAGAGGAAAAAGTAGTTCCATCGCCATATTAATATACCCTTGACCGCAGGTGAAAGGGTTATATATAAATTTGTTATTTGATTTTTAATTCTCACAATATATATTTTCGACTCCAATATATGTATCTTAATCTTTATACTTAGAACAGCGCATTTAGTAATGTGCGTCGTCCCATAATTGCGTTGAAATTAGTTTTGCCATGTCCCCAGATGATACTTTATAACCACCATTCTCTCAGACATATTTCGAAAGAGCTGCTATTGAAATTCAGCAACATCGCTTTATTTTCCTTATGTTTTTTGCTTATTGTTGTTCTTTGCCTTAATATATTGAAAATTGAAATTTCAAATACATAAAACACAAGTTAAAAGGTAACTGAAATATCAATTAACTATCTAAACTCACGAAAATATGAAATTTTCACCAGCATCTCACCCTAAATATTAAACTTTGCTAAAAAAATACTCTTGCAATAAAAAATTGGAAATTTCCTAATTTATCAAAAACAAAAAAAAAAAAAAAAAACAAAATTAAAATTAGCTTAAAATTTTGATTATACTAAATTATTAAAATTTTACTAAAATATGTTAATTTACATGAATTGTGCATGATTCCTTTAAACATAAGTATTTCTTGATGTTCTAATAAAAAAGCATTAAAAAAAAGCAGAAAGCATTAGATATGCTTATATATAATAGCCATTTCGCTACTGTTCATATACCTTATCAGTGGATCTGATATCAAATTCCAAATTGATTAAATAAAAAACACAAAGCATAAAGACAGCAAAAAATCAAAAACTGTTTGTATTCAAAAACACATTGACCATTGAATGCCTATTTAATTTTTTTTAAAATTTTTTAAACAAGGATTCCCATCGGAAGCCCATCATATTTATTTGAAAGATTTAATAAAAAAATTTGAACAAAAATTTAAAAATTTTTTATTAAACGTAAATTAACACAAATATTTATTTTTACTAAAATTTCACGAAAAACTTCACCTTTTCCAAAAAATTATACTTGCAATAAAAAATTGAAACTCCATTCAAAGCTAAGAATGTGCAAAAAGCATGACCTGTGTAAAGAAAGGCAGTCAAAAGACCCCTACGTTGGGGCTAACTGTTTATATATATTCCGACAAAAAAGCGAAAACTATTTTTGAAGAAAAAATACACAATTTTTTGAATATTTTAAAAATATTTAGCTTAGTACAAAAATATAAAAATAAATGTTAAACCTCTCTAAATTGGCAGAATATTCACATGTTTTTAGTTCTACCTCAGCAGCACTTTTGCTTTTTGTCATATAAGAAACAATTTATTGAAATCAGTATTTTGGACCAAAATGTATAGTTGATACTTGATTTCCTTTCAAATACAATATCCCCTAATTGGTACATAACGGCCTTAATATTTTCCAAAAACTTCTGCTTACAAAAATTATTCTACTATACAACCGTATAAATGTCACTTACAGAGCCAATTAAATCCCCCTGTAGAAAGGGACAAAAGTTGGTTTCAATACTACAGCAGATTTTCGGTTGTTTTGAATTCAACTAATGACATGTAACACAAAAATAATGTCATATCAAAATAGAATAAGACCAGCTTCCGATTCGCTGTACATTCCTTTTCGTTTTATGGTATTTTACATTGACATTTACATTGACTTTAAATTACCAATACCTTTGTCAAATGGAACAATCTATTATGTCTACTTGAAATACATTTAATATCAATAAAAATATTAAATAAACATTAAACATATTGTTATGGGCTCCCAAGCGAGCTTTTAACAACTGGGATGTAGCGTCTGTTGATTGCGGCCAATATCGTGGTGTACAGGCGAACAAATCCACACAATTTTATTTCTTATTGCTTATACAAAAGGGAACTTGCTTTAATCCCACACCAATATTATTTGCAACATAAGTTACTATTCGTGTCATGTTTTTCTATGTCACTTACTTATTTTAACAATACAAAAATAGCAACAAAAAAAAAAAAAAAAAAAAAAAACAACAACAATGAAATTCTAACTATCAATAATAAAGCTGTATTAAATGTTACAACTCCAACCATTCTTGGCTAAAGCTGCGTGTCTTATGTCTCTCTGTTTTTTCTTCTTTAGAATTAATAAAAAAAAGAATAAATCATAAAACAAATGGCCAAGTAAAAAACAAATACAACATTAAATGTTATTAAACGAATTGACAAGAATTACTATTGAATTACTAACATAAAAGGACAAAATATGGCTCATATGATATAGTGAGTGACAGGCATGATGAATACTCTAAAAAATTATCTTGAAATTAATTATTCAAAAACTTAACTTTAATTTTAAATACGAAAAAGAGAATGAATTCGATATGTTAGTGAATAAAGTACTTTTATAAATTGTACTTTTTATAAAGAGTCTTCTTAATGATAAGTAATTTGTTAATATACCTTTTAGAATAATAAGTTAATAAAGTATTTTTTAATAAGTACTGTTTTAAAAGTACTATTTTAGAAAGTAGTTTAACCAAACTTTTCTTTTTTAAAAAGGGCTTCAGTACTTAAAAATACTTTATCAAACATTACCTTATATAAAATACTATTTGTAGAAAGCTGTGTCAAAATGTATCCTTTTATATTACTTGATCTTATCTTATTTAAGAGGTACTTTGTGAAAAGACAACTTTAATGAAAATTTCCTTGTATTAAAAAAAAAATAATTCTAATAAAATTTTAATAAAAAGTACTTAAAATATGTTCTTTGGGAAAAAGGGCGTAAAAATCCCAAAATCGTTTAATTGACATTATTTTTGGATGATTATTTTTATAAATCGTTAGCGATATTACAAAAAATAGTAGTATAGAAACAGATTGCTGTACAGTTTAATACTATTTGGACGCATGCCTATCTTTAAATAGCGACCTATTGTAATTTTTTCCGACTTAAATTTTGAAAATCCAATACCTTTGCTACTATAATTTTCTAATCTAGTGCGATTCTTGATTCAAATTCACAGCACGTCGCCGCTAATTTTCTTAATTGTAAAGTGACTAATTACAACCTTTTTTGAATAACTTCATAAATGTTATAAGTTTTCCGTTATTCTGACAAACCGTTACTTTCTGACAAACAGAGGAGATAGAAATAAAAAACAGGCGTCTTTTAGGTTGAGACATGAATTGGATTAGACTTGCGCTTGCACTCAATTTTTTTTAATAGTAAATGACAGAAGTTTTGTTTGTTTGTTGTTGTTGGTGTGCTACAATGAACCTTGTTTTTTATTAACACTTTGAGAGACAAAATAAGAAAAACGTTCAATAATAAATAGAAAAGGTAAAGATCAAGGTAAACAGTAGTTTACCATGCCGCGAATGACCAAAGAATTTTCCAAAAAAAAAAGATGTTTTTAAAAATTCATTTCACGTGACATTTTCTAAATTTTGGGTACAGTAGTCGATAATATACGAAGTACTAGAAAAAAAAAGATTTTTATATAATATAATGATATCAGCTCCTTCTTATATTTTGAGTTATAAAAAGAAAATTTCTTGTTCACTTTCAAATCACATTACACGAAGGATCTATTCATTTATAAAAATATAATCAAAAAGCCTGCTAATGATAGCCTCCTATTAACCTGTTTAGGAAGTTTACATAAAGTACCAAGATTTGTTGGATGAGTAGCCAAAGCTTACAGATTCCTTATTCAGTACATTCAAAAATGATATGCCATCAGCTGTAAAATCGGTGAACAGTTGTTGACAATTTGCTAACAAAAGAGGAATAGTGCATTCTTATTTCGGTAAGAGACCTTAGGCCTGAAAAAAAATTCTGAAAGATTTTTTTGGCAAAAGTTTCATTAAGACTGATTCCTGCTGATCCCTATGGAGCCCTTAAGCTTTTAGAACTGTTGAGAATGTCGATAAACTTTTATGCTTACTTCCCGGCTTCAGTCTAATTCGACAAGCCAAACTTTAAGTTGGAGGACTGTTCCAGATGTGAATTTATAGAAAAAAGCCTCAGTAATGTTATTAAAAAAATTTTGGTAGAAGAAGCAAAAAGCTAGTTTAAGAGTAGACAATTTATACAATACGAGTAATGATGATTGTATGCCTTAAGATCAGCTCGAAAATGTTCATTTTGAGAAGTAATTTTTTAATGAGTTTTAATCGTTAATTTTTAGACGCACAAGCTCATAAAGGACATCTAATACAATTCATCTATATTGTGTCAATTGCCAAGAGCTCCAATGAATAATTGATCTGTAAAGACATTTTCCCTCAAAATGACGCGATTCTTAAAGGCTTCCTTATCCCAAGAATTCTTCAGTTGACTAAATTTGTGATACTCACATTATTTCAGGGAAACATTGGATAAAGAAACAGAACTGAGGCACAATGAGTTTTTGCATACAATTTGACACATAAATAACATCGGGGAAACAGTTAAGAGAGAATCTATTTTGTTTAAATTCTTTTAATAAGATCAACATATTTTCAACATGCAGTTTATGTTGCTTCAGAAAAAGAACAACAACATTTTAGTAAAAAGAAATTATTGACATCGTCTTGAATATGTGATCATGTTGTATATTTGTTGATGACTTTTTTAATAGAAATATGTAAAACTTTACCTCAACTTACAGCCATAATTTTTATAATTCTTACCTGAAAGAAACAAAAAAAAGATTGATAAATAAAATATGTTTATACTCTTTAGTAAAATTAAAAATTTCTAGCATAAAATTTAATTGTATCAAAAATTTTAAGCAAACAAATAGTAATGGGTTAAATAACCGCAACAATTGACAGTCATCACGTTCTTTTCGAAGAGCAAACATATAATCGCAAAAAGAATGACCAACCACAAACAAAGAAGAAAATCACGAATAAGAATTAAATAGAAAAACAAAAAACAGACCTTCACCCAAAACAAGACACCCAAACTCTGTTTTCTAACAGAAAACGTTTTCATCATTTTCTTGACCTAAAAAGCAGACACACTAGCAATGAAATTTAAACAAGTGGTTTCATATTTCAATTTCCTTAAAAAAATACTGTTAGTGTCAATATTTTCTTACCTCTTTTTTATTTGAATCTTACAAGATTTAAAATTCCATTTTCTTGTTGTAGTTGTAGTTTTAATAATTTTATATTCCTAGTTAATGCTTAAGATTTGATAAGCATAATTATCAACTGCTTTATTCATTGTTTTTGCGGTCATGATTTCAATTGAAAATTAATAAAAACTTATTGTTGTAATTTTAATTTGTTGTAGAGAGTTTTTTTCAATCATGATTTTGCAATTTGTTTTATAGCTCAAATACCTGATTATTATTACTCAATTTTATGGCCAGTCCATATATTTAAAAATTTATGTCAGTGTTACTACTAAGTCAGCCGTCTTGCAAGTGAACAATATTTTTGTTGTTACAATCAGTGCCATGGTGCAAATTAAATTTTGTACATGTATAACGATTGCTGGCATGATTCTAACATTGATAATAAAATTTATATGAATTTTTACAATATAACTGCAGGACGTGTTTTGTGATTCAGAGAAATGTTCTTTTGATAAAACTTTTCCAGCAATCTACGAATGTTTATATACTTTAAAATCTAAAGAAAATCTAAAAAATCTAAAAGATTTTGTTTTGAAATATAAATGTTATTCCTGGTTGTTACGAAGAGATTCCACAGATAATGCACACTCGAAAAATGAGATCTCAAATTGTCTAAAATAATATTTAAATGTAGAATAGCGGAAGCTGACAAATTGTAGCGCAAATTTGGGATGAAAAAATAAAAACGAAAAATAAAATCCAAAAAAAAGCTTAAAACAGAAGAAGTATAGAAAACAAAGCTAAATTAAAGTGATTTTATTAATTTATTTTATATAATTTTATTTTTTAAGCGAGTAAATAATTGAAATATTAAAGGTATAAAAAAATAATTTTTTTAAAAGCTTTTAATATTTTTGATAGAAACAAAATATTAGGCTCTACGCGTTTGATTTTGCTTATCTTGTGGCTGATTATACAACAATTTATTTTATGATGGGTAACTACAAGATATGCTATGAAATATCTTGTAGATAACCAAAGTAGAGTTAACATAAATACTGCCTGGTCTTCGAATCATTTTGATCATTTATATGCCTTAAAAAAGCGAATATTGAATAGGAATAGTATTAAATTTTGTTACAATTACTTATTTAGCATAAAAATCATTATTTAATGTTCTACGCTACAAACTGACTAAATTTCTTTCTCAAAATAATTACCTTAATTTAGTTAATCTGAGATAAATCCTAAAAAACTTAAAATTTTTCGAGCAACACCTCTGATTCCCAAAAAGATTTTTTATCAATTTATTTTCAAAATTATACATTTTGTTTACAAAAAAAGACTACAAAAAAGGAAAATAAAAAATAAACTTTGCAATTGTGCAATTTTCACACCTGATGCCTTAAGTTGATTTTTAATTTACTGCACCAGTTTCAAAACTTGTTTGTGCTAATTTGTTAGAGAGGTTATTGTGCATTTAGCTTTTACATCAAATTTAATTGAATTCAAATAATTGGTTGAGTAGCGTTAAGCAAGGAATTTGATGGTAAATGTTTAGAAATCAATTAAGGTTTTTATATTCAATTACTTAGATTAAAATTCAAAATAAAAATGTATTTAATCTTTTATACTTTTTTTAATTTATTACAAATTTTATTTAATTACTACCCACTAGAAATGACCCAAAAATTTCTACGCAGAGACCTAGATTCTTTGGTGGAACTTGAACTCGTTCAAGAAAACAGATTGAAAATTTTTAATTCATGTTCAACGTCGTATAAACGATACACAGTGACGACAAAATGATTTATGACTTTTTCAGAAATAAAACCTTAACCAAAAGACTAGATAGTATAAAGCTAGAGCGACTTTATTTAGGTCATATTAAATTAATCTGTTGAACCCCAACTTCACGCCTTCTTGCAACTGACTTATTTCATATTCTATAACACCTACCCATTTCCTTTGTGATTGTCCGAAATTTAGTACCTGTAGAAAAATTTATAAATGAAAAAAACCTGTATAATTTAGTTCACCATTAGTCCTCACCAATAAAAAAAAAATAATAAAGCAATGTACATAATTTAATTTACGTTGAGTTAAAGGCCTAAGATGCTATAGCTCTTCTTTTCAATATATATTACAATTTGTAATTATAAGGTAAATAAATGTAAATAAATAAATAAAATATGTAATTACTTTTCGAAGTACTAAGAAACGTTCCTTCAAAAATAAAACATTTCATGTTGTGAAATATATTTCTTTAAGGAAAGCATACAGATATTGCTCATACATCTATGAAAAAAATTTGCTATTCAAATTTTTATAAAAAATCCACATTATCAGGATAAGTTCCCTAATCTCAGAACTCTAAAAGAAGTTAGAGCATATTCTTTGCCTAAATGCTTGCTATATTTATTTTTCCAATATATATTAAACCGGATACATAAAGGTTCGGATACACTTGGCAAACGTGTGTCTAATATCGTCAAACATTTGTTTGCCGTAGTCTGACCACAAAATATTTATTAGGAGCAAATAACACCACAGCTAATTTTTGCCAAATAAAATTATTTTCAAACAAACAAAAATGCTTCTAATTTGAAAATTGTGTGACCGCTCGACTGAAATACTTAACTCATTTTTAGGCAAATATATATTTGTTCCTACAAAATTCATTCTTTTTCGCCGTTGCAGGAAATGTCAAATTTCATATATAAAAATCAACGTCAAATTTCTTTTTATATCAAAAATTGGGATTTTACTTGTCATACAAAGTATTGTGAGAGAATCAAAACATAATTTGGGACTTTAAAAAGAAGCGTCTAGAATCTGTCTAGATAAAAGATATTTTCCTTAATTTTTATATTTTTGTGCCGATCTCATATGCTTATTGTTTTATTTTTTACCATTTTTTGCAGTTTAAGCAAATATGTTTTTTAAAAAATTATTTATTAATTGCCGGTTTCTCTACATGCGAACGAACATTTCTATTGTATAAGTATATATATATATATATATATACATATATCGAAAATAAAAACAAGTTTTTTTATATTTTGTTTTTGTTTTCAATATAAATATACAAAAGAAATGTTCGTTTACATGTAGAGAAACCGGCAGTTCAGTGTGACTACACATAAATATTTTCCGTATTTTATTTGACATTATTTTACAGCTGTTAGAACAAACAAAAATAGGGAAATAAACAGATCACAAAACAAATTTTGTATTGTTTTCAAGCAATTTAGGGCAAAAAAATTTAAGGCAAATGTTTGTCAGATGCAACCGTACCTTAACGCTATCATATTAATTTTTTTGTAAATTCTAATCGAAAATAAACTGATTTATTTTTTTTCTAAATCCAAATAGATTATAAAATTTAGTAATAAATTATTTTAAGTCAAGATAAGATCCTAAGCAGCCAAGTGGCACAACGCTTTACAAAATGTTAACAAAGTAAAATCCATCATCTATGGAATTGTGAAGATTTTTAAGTGCTGGCTCCCCTATTTAAAGTGTAACTTTATGAAAAATGGTTATGTTTTGCTTAAAATATTTCATATTTGAAAAAATTGCTTAAAAATTGCTTAAAAATTGCTAAAATGTTACATAGCTTATTATTCTTATTCACATCCAATGTGCACTGATAGCTTACTTTATTTTTAAAAATTTTCAGCAAGTTTAAACATTCTATGAGAAATTTGTGATACAAATTGTCACCTCGAAGAGATTAAAAATTTCAGGGATGTCTAAATTTTACTTATTAGTTATGATAGGTGTAAATAAATGAATGCAAAAAAGAAAAAATGGTTAATGGTTACTTTTTTATTGAGCTTTTGCTTACTTGTTAATTTGATTAAGTTGGATACATAAAACTTAAATTTGTGTTTCAAATTCAGTTTTATACTTTTTTACATGATACAAAGGCTAACAAACAATTTACTAAACTGACAGAAAAAATGTTCGTCAAGCCCTATAGCGAAGTATTATAAGGTAATTAATTGTTGCTTGATTTTAACCATACTTTGATTAAAAATATATATTATGGTTAAATACTTTTTATTATTTTTAATAAATTAAAAAACTATGGTTTTGGTTCGTTTTTTTTAGTTAAAAAGGACAATGTTTCATTTTTTGTAAAAAATAACCATTTAATGATTTAATGTTAACAAAAGGTATTTATTGTGACTGAAAATAACTTCAAGTTTGTCGTCGCAACTATTTACTTTTACGGAGGATAAAAAATGTTAATGTGACAATAATACAACCATGTTTTTCTCTGCGTGTAGTATTGTTTGAAAAAATAGTAATTGTGTAGACTAGTTAGTCAAGGTATCAGTAAGTTAGAAAATCCTTTAGATGATTAACGTACCTGTATACAATTGCTAAAGATGACATAGTGAAAGCGCTGGTATATTAAAACCACGACAGACCCCTAATTACAATAAAAGGGAAACAATTAAAGTATCTGGCAGTCATGGCTGAAGTCGTTAAAGAGTACGAGTCTCACTAGTATCAGACAAATGATTAATAACAAAAAAAATAATAAAGACAACTTGGATGTTTACCTTGGCTTTTGTAAAATATTTACAGTGGTTTCTAATGTATGTAATATGATTAGTTTTCAATGGCAACCCTAACGGAAAAAAACGCCGAAGAAGTAAAATTTATTTTTTTAATGGTTATTGCGCTTTTTTTTTGTATAAAAGTGTTGGACTTTGTTGTCTTTTTGAGTTGTTGACTTGAGGTAATTCGCTTTTAATTAATTTTGTTCAGATATAAAAATATTGAAAAAATCTTTTCTATACAAAATTTGGGTTGAATACATTATTGACCTGTGTGAATAGTAGCAAATATCTAAACGTAATGAAGTACTTAACAATAAATATATTACATTTTTTATGAAATTTAGGAAGAAAAAATTAAAAACTTAACATATATTTTCATTTTAAACTTCCTATTTAAGTAGTTCAATATGGAAACCTTTATTATTTATAAATATTTACCACAAAAATCCTGGCTTAACATTACAAATCCGTAATTTAAATTCAATTAAGAATGATGTAAAAACTAAATGCTCTAAAATCTCTCGTAACAAATTGGCGACAAAAAATCTAATTTAAATTGAAACTAATGCAAAAAAGCAAAAATCAATTTACGGCTTCAGGTGTGAAAATTGCACCTTGCAGAGTTTATTTTTTATTTAGCTCTTTGTTTTATTTTATTTTTTTGTGAACAAAATGTACCATTTAAAAATTTTTTAGTTTTAAAATTGTTGTTTTGATCCATGTATAAACTCTACATAAATATGTACAGTAAGTGAAAAAAGTATCAATACATATATAACGTACTTTATAACATTATTTTAGTTTAAAATGCAAAACGATTTATTTTTTTAAACGTTATTGTTTTCAAACTGGTACAACAGTTATATTTCAAATAGTGTTTGCATAAAAAACAATATACTAAAATATATGTATGTCAGAATAGAAATTTTCATAATTATATTCAGTAGCAAGTCAGACTTTTAAGGATTGTGGCTACACGATAAAAGAGCACCTGAGCACGATCTTTAACAATCTCTTAATATGACGGTCTGCGTTTCTAGTTAAGTTTGCTCTTCTTAGCATGAAATTTCGGTTGGAAATTTTGTGGAACCAATACAAAATAAGCAACAGGAAAGTTGTTGCCATACTACATACGATACTTCTTTCAATTGCAGCATAGGAGATCCGATCCTGGGTGGTTAAGCAGTAAATTGAAATATGTATATTAGAGGTAGGTACTTTTCTATCACTTTAAAAGATAAAAATTTAAAGCTGAATGTCTTTTATTTCCTCCTTTCTCCTTCCGAACCTAATAAAATAAACTTAAGACCCGATGTTTTTTTTTCTAAGAAAGTAAAATTCTCAAAAAAAAAAATTCTCGAAATAAGCATGTTTTCCGTCATGATTAAAAAATAAACTTTTTTACTAGATTTTACTTTATTTCTATTAAAATTTTAGTTGATATCAAATGCTGTCTGAGAAAGTTCAATAAAAGTTTGAAAATTTAGTTTTTGCACATACTGTATCTAACAGGCTCATGCAGAAATACAATTCAAACAAGCAATTGTGAAAAGTTCCATAGAAAAAGTAGAAATAAAATGAAATAATGACTGCTCATACTTTGTGCAGTTCGACTGGACAAAAATATGAATTTATTAAAATATATGGAGCAGGAAAACACAGGCAGTTGTCAATGTGAATAAATAAAATATATGGCATCCATATTTTTTATACTCTTTATTACAAAAATTGTAAAAATGTTGTACCTACGTTTGTCATTCATTCCGTTTGTAATTTCTATATATATATATATATATATATATATATATATATATATATATATTCTGAATTCTTACGAATAGCGAAGTCGATGTCCGTCTGTCAGTCCGTGTTGGTGTTGAAATCAACTTTGCTTAGGCGCTAGCTTAGGTAGAGAATATTTAAATACGCCAATCGATCAGACATAGTCTCGAAAATATTACTGTTGAAAATCAGCAAGATCTGTCCATGCCCTTCAAAGGAGCCAGCAAAACAACACGCCTGCCTCTAAATGTTCCATATCATTTGGAAATATGAAAAAAAGATAGAGAAGTAAGAAATAAAAAAACATCAAGTGAAAAAATTTATGCTCGCCCATATTTTCCGTGTTATTTCTTAAGACATCAATGTGGGTATCATTAAAAATCTTTTAAAGAGTTCTTTCAGGGAATACTATTTTTTTAAGGCTTAACCTATTAAGAGCCCATGATATCTGTATGTAAAACTATGTTTTAATATTTGCCTATTTCATCTACACATATAATAAAAAAGTAACGGGGTCATTTCTTCACATGAACACAGTAATCGATATGGAATACAAAGCATCTATTTTTAGAATTTTCGTCTGTCTATCTGTCTGCCTGTGTTCGCATCACGTAAAAACTGCTGAATGGATTTAAATAAAATTTTGTAAGGAGTCCCCTAGAACCTTACTTTATATTTAAAACCCAACTTCACCGGTATAATGATACTAAAGCAGGTGTCAGCGCATTTTATTTTTGTAGATCGAAAACACTTTAACACTTTTTACAGAACTCTACAATCAATATTTAAAAACACATTTCTCTAAATTTGAATTTTAAGAAGATAAGAAATGACGTGCTGCCGAGGTCGTAGGGCAATAAAGTTTATTTGAGAAAAATTTAAGTTTTGTCTATCAATAGAAGTAATATATTTACGGTGTATGAATGTAATAAACATTTTTATTGTCTTATTAAATGCAGTAATCCGCTAACATTTTGCTGATACTGAATTTGCATTACCAATAAAATTTTACTGATTACTACAATTTTTTGATATCCAGCGAAATTTTATTGAAGTGTCACTGCAAAGTGACCATCTATGAGTATAGATCGCTAAGTATTTTTAATTTTAGTCGAGTTACTTTCCATTTAGGGATATTTTAAATCTCTTTGCATTTTAATGGGTTTAAAAAGCCTTATTAACTTACCCTCGCATTTATATGGAGTAAGAGAAATTTAAGTTAAGCCATAATATGCTCTGTGCGCTTGTTACCTAAACAAAAAGATGTACACCTTAGTTATGGAAATAATAAAAAAAATAAATGGCATTTTTTTTTAATCTTTAATTGCCTTTTAAAATGTTTTAAACAAATTTCCTATGTTTTATTATTTTTTTTCTGAAGTTTTATTTTTAATAACACAATTTTACTGTTGTTTTTTCAGTACCTAATAGCGGTTTTGGGATGTTTGAAGTTGTTTCTATTATTGAGCATCAGTAACAAGAGGCGGTGTGTTTTGGTTGTTATTATTTTTATCCCTCGTTTGTTTTTTAACACCCCATGACAATTGCAAGAGCTCTTTAACTTGTCAACATGGCTAAAGTGTTTTTCACTTTTTTTAATTTTTGTTTTCTAACATCATACATTTTTTAATCAAAACTGTTCATGTCTACGTAAAAATTTTTTAAAGTCTGTTAATGTAAACAAGGAAATACAAGCGTGTGAGCAGGTTAGCTTGAAATTGTTATTTTTGTACTCCAAATTAGTAGAAAACCTTGTTTAAAAACTTTATTAAAAAAATTTTCTAATCATTGCTAGAGAACTTCAATTTAAAAATTTTCTCCGCGCGCCGAACCATTTTTTTTTGTGTGCGTGACTTCTTAAATAAGAAGGCGTGAAAAAATAACATAGTAGGTATAAATGACGAAAATTAAATTATTGTAATCGTACACCTATATATTTCAATCGGGTTACGCTCATGAACCGCATTATTTTTTGTCTCATTTTTATGCACTCTCTAGTGAGTGTTAAGCAAATTAGTCAAACAAACAAACAAACGCACGTGACTTACTCATGAAAAAATGTAGATATATAAAAATTTGGAATGACCTTAGAGGAGGAGTCAGGCTTCATACACTGTATTTTAGTAACTTTACAGGTCAAGTATGAACAAGCTTTAATGGGCCAAAGTTGACGACCTGGAGTTTAAGAACATTATTAAGGTTTATAACTTTCCTTAATAATAACCGATTTAAGAAATTTAAAAAAATAATATTCCAACATTAATTTTTGTATCTCTAATAATAAAAAGAGATAATATAATTAATATAATTTATTTTTGCCTTGATTTTTTCCTTTGTTCTGCTTATAACTTTTAAGTTTATTACGCGATTTTATTTTTAAGGCGCCATTATATATATTTTTTAATCCTGGAGAAAGAGAGGTTTTCTCACTATTTGCAGTTTTTAAGTCAGAAAGAAGTAAAAACATTAAAAAAATTATTTGTTAAAAAACAATATATCTTCATTGTTTCCTATTTTATAAACAACTTTGTTCAATACATCTGCTGTAGAAATTTATAACACACAAATAAATTATTTTTAACGATCTCTCACATGATATAGGCAAATATTTTGTTTTGTGTGTGAATATCAGAAAATTTTATGATTTCACCGCAGTGTGAACCAATGTCACTTGCCTTAGTTTCTTTTCAGATCAGAAAAGAGTTTCATGTATAATCAAGCCTGATTTACGAGTGATTTATGCTAATCACATGAGCAGCTAGAATAAAATTTTCCTGCTTTCGCTTACAAAAGCGAAACTTTTAAGTTACGCTTTACGTTGTTAGTACTTTTAGTCAGAGATTTCGTTCTTCATCTAATTGTATAATTCTTAACACTTTTTGAGGCGAATGTATATTAATTAAATTCTTGATTCTATTTGCTGAAATTTATCTGCTTAACTGAGATCCTATACACAAGCTTCTTCTACATTTTGCAGGGAGCGAAATTATTCCTAAGCAAAAACATATGATTATAAGAAATAAGACAATTAATTATAACAACATCTAGGTGACCTCAAACATATTTAAGACTACTTTGAAATATCCACAGAACTTATGTTACTTTTAGCCGCTATAATAAAAAATAATAAAAATACTTAAAATGAAAAGATTTCCCGAAAATTACGTTTTTTTCATAAAAATATTTTTGTTTATTGAACAAATTTGCACAGTGGCAATAAAACTATGTGCACAATAGGTCACCTACATCAACTTCGCCTTTAGAAATGTCACGATTTTCAAGAAGCAAACAAACTAACAAAAAAAATAAAATAAATAAATAAATAATAATAATAATAATAATAATAATAATAATAATAATAATAAAAAGTGACCGTTTATTATAACTTATGTGAAAAACGCATTAGACATTTGGCAACATACATATTTTTCCAAAAATCTTAACTTTACCTAATAAAATTTTTAATGTACCATTTTTAATTGGTAACTAACCTGCCAAGAGATAAAAAATATATTTTTTTCAATTAGGTAATTTACTTTTTAAAAGGAAACTTAAAATATAAATAGCCACTTTAAACAACACACTAATCTTTATCAAACACATCAATTAAATATCACAAAAATATACAACTATTCAGTTAAAATTAATGCCTAGTTATTTTTTACGTTATTATTATTGCCTGTCCTTAGCAACAAGATTTTATTATTGCGCACATGCAGGTTTATAAAAAACCCAAGTAAAAGTGGAATCCTTTTCCAGGGGTAAATTGGAAACAATATGCATTTAAGGGTTAATAAATTTTTTTAAAATAATTTTTCTTGATGTTTTTTAAAATTAATTTTTCTATCGCGCTCAAAAATCTCTTTTCACCGCAGTCTATCACTGTAAGAAGTTTCCATCAAAATCACACAGCCTGGTTGAAAAACAAATGCCATGTCCTCTTTTAAAGAAGCAGTGATATAAATATTTACGTGGCTGACTGCAATTTACGATTAGTTTTTCAGAGTTGGCAATTGCTTAAAGCAATAAATCCTCGAATATGAAATTATTACTGTTATAGTGATACAGAACTCTTTACAAAAAAGTAATAATACAGCTGCAGCTAAATTAACTTTAATCACATGTTAATTTCTTAAAAAATATACAATAATAATTATAATAAAATTGAGTGCAAAAATTTTTTGATATCAAAATTATTTTATGTATATTTTTCTTTTCGAATTTTCTTAGAATTTTTCAATTTTATTTTGTTTTTAATTTTAATTAAATAACTGTTAAATAAATATTTTTTAATAATTGTATGTATGTATTTTTATTAAAATTTTTGTAATCATACGAAAAAATCTCCAGCAAACAAATAATAAATATTTTACCATGTGCTGGTTCTGTACGAATAATCTGTTTATGGAAATCTGTGAAATGAAACTAGTTTTTTGCTCTGTTTGTTTTAATGAATTAAATTTATCCTTTTCCAGTGGTAAATTGTTGTTAAAATGTTCATGTTTTTCTTAAAGCACACGTGTGCACCGATTTCTTTTGCTTTGGTACAAAAAAAATATTCTTAATGTAAAATGTTGCAAAAAAAAAAATCGAGTATAATTTTCAAGGCAGTTGTAAAAACTGGCCAAAATTATTGGCTGCATATGGGAAAATATTTTAATAATTTTTTAAATTGGAAAGAAATAAAATTCAGCAAAACCCAGTTGTTTAAAGCAATTAATTTTTCAGGGGGTCACTGTCAATCTTCGTTTGTGCTACGATGGTAAGCAGCTGTGAATTGATAAAAAGTACGAATTAGTTGAAAGAAGTTATTGAAGAAAAATATATATTTTTTTCATTATTTTTTCTTGTCCATTCCTTCAGCCAATCTCGGAATACTACTTTATGGCCTTTATAAACAGTTAAAAAACAGTTAGAACATTTAAAAGTGTAGACACGATAGTTAGTTAGCTTGCTAAGTTTATACCCCAAGGGGAATACCACTTTCAAACGTCAGGATACATATTTAGAAAATATCATTCTTTAAATATAAATTTGCGAGCTGTAAAATACATTTTGAAATTGCTTCAATTTAAATAATAATACTTGATACTACTTTGTCAAGCCTTGGTGAACAATTTTATCTATTTCCAAGGTACTTCAATAGAGAATATTTTTTTTTATAAACAGAAATAGCACTTCAGGCATAGAAGAGAGAAAAGAACAGGTGGTGTAACTAAAGTTATTTTACATCGCCGGCGAATATGCTATGTAGAAGTACCGGCGAAGGAGGCTGCGTACTGTATTGTTAAATGTAGAATATGTGTTTATACCATTAAACAGAAAAAAAAACATTTTTTTTTTGGTTGCCGCAGCGGTTGAACCCAGGCCAACCTGATTTTTGGTCAACATATCTCATATTATTATTTGAAAAAAAACGCCTCTCTGTACAGATTAAAACGCACAAGTAAATGTTTGGAGAGTATTACTAGCAGAGGCAAGAGTTTACATTACATTTACTCTTTATATTAACATGGATGTTTGCCAAATTTCTCCATCACAAAATCTAGCTTTTTATATGGCATGTTGCGCTGGTTTAACCCAGAGCTTGTGTACATAAGTTTTTTCTGTCCTGGACGTAAAAAATCGTATAAAATCGATGTACGCCGTCTAATTAGCCATTCTATATTTTTCAGTATATTTTAGCATACAATTTCAGAAAATTATTTTTAGTTGAAAGGAAAAATAATTATATAGTACATTCTGAAAACATAGTTCGACATTTCTTATACATATTTTTTTATAATAAAAAAGTGTAGATTTATTTCTTCTTAAGATTTTTTTTGTTTTTATTTCTTTTGTCTATTGTTATCTTCAACAATATTTCAAAATTTTCTTTAAATTCTATTGTTGTTCATTATGATGTTCATAGTGTGGTTATAAAGTTTATGTGGTTTATTCATTCAATTGCTAATAAAAACAACTGGTACAATTTTGTTGGCTGCGTAAGACACTCCTATGAATTGGCCTGAGTGTCAGTAGCAGTCTAGACCACTTGTAAACATATTTGCGAAAATGTTAAAAAAATTTAAATCAAATATATAATATTTTTCCTGGTATTTAATTGTAAATTATTTGTTATTTTTAAGTTGTCTTTTATTGTGGCAATTATTTACGATTTAGTTCGATTTGAGGCCGGCCATGCCGTTAATAGATCTTGCGGATACATATTTTAGTTTTAAGACAATTAATTGTCAATTTGTTTAACAGTTTTTTATGTTTTAAAATGTTTTTGTTTTTCAATTCATTTTGTCTTTACTATATATTTTTTGGGGGTTTACTGCAGTTACTTAAATTTGTTTATAGAGAGAAAATATGAAAGATTATTTGAGTAAATGTTAAATCAAAACTAAGTTATGTTTTTTGTTACTTTCAAAGATTAGAAATTATGTTATAAAAATCAGTATTAGGGAAGATGTTGTCTTTCAATAGCATGGACAGATTTCAGCCGTAAAGAAGTGGATTAAAGGAAAAGGCCTGTAAAAGCCAGAAGTTTTATTAGTTCTCAACTTAAATTTTTATAAAATT
The DNA here is from genome assembly GCA_937654795.1 of Cistogaster globosa. NCBI lineage: Eukaryota > Metazoa > Arthropoda > Insecta > Diptera > Tachinidae > Cistogaster > Cistogaster globosa. The sequence continues at coordinate 27,719,490 of OW569407.1, forward strand.
TTAAATTGAATCAACTATTTATTTAACTTGAAAATAATTTTCTTCTTTTTTTATTAAATAAAATTTTTCAATATGTTTTTAATAAATTATATTGGTTTCAAATTTTATAAATGAAAATGAGTTGATTGTTAGTTACTACTTTTCCTCCATCTTTTTGTTGGCATATAATTAAATCAAGCTAATTTCTGATGCTCTATTCTAAAGGAAAGTTTATTCTAGTAAAAGCGTTCTGCATCGACTAAAAAATAGTATTCAGACGGTGAAAGTTCCGGTGAGCTAAAACTTACCATCCACTGTTTTCTAAATGATGTTGGACCGGTCTTGCAATATAGGGCCGAGCGTTGTCATGGAAGATTATGTAATCGTGTCTGGTCAAATATTTTGGTCGTTTGTCCTTGATACAAATTTCCCGTGAACCTCTTATCTCATGAAGTACCGAGCATTGCGTAAAGTATATTCGGCTTCGACGTTGATATAACTGCTTGGCCAGGCCTTACATATGGCTTTTTGCGCTTGCTGTTATCGTGAAATATTTATTTTTAATCATCCGTAACAATTTGATGTAAAAATGACTTCTTCTTGTAGCGCTTGGGGATCATTTCCGACACGCCTTTTGACGCATCGCGGCTTCAATTCATACGGATCCCAATTTTCTTGCTTTTTAATGAATGAATCTCAATGCTTTTAAAGTAGGAAAATAGCTTGTTGTGTGACTCTTACTGATAACAATCTTTGTCAAGTAACGCTACCAATTGCTCATATTCAAACTTCTTCTAATGAGGTCTCTCCTTGCCAGAAAATACGCATCCTGTTAGAGCAAAAGATTATTTAACTGCATTGCATTAGAGCATTAGAAAGTCTACGCCAACATTGCCTATTTTCTAGTACCAGCCTCTTCCCATTTGTGATGAAAATACTTCTTTATCAGTATTTATAGCTACTGTTAGATATCGAATCTATTTCCCTGAGAATTGAAACTCGCACTTTGCAGTGAATTATTTTTGGTTATTAATAGTTGATTGTTAAAAGCCTGAAATGACTGAGAGCTTTTAATTAAGGTCAATACTTCACAGTTTTTAAAGCCAAATTGAAAACCTAGTGTGAACGACACAGCAGAGAGTGAAATATTTTATAGGATGGCACGTTTTCTTTACTATAGTTTTTATGATGTCTTTATAAATTAAAAACCTAACGTTTATTTGAATAGATTACGGCAGATTTTAAAACAAGAAGAAAAAGCAAACACATCATGTGTAAAAAAAAACTTTATTTCAGCCGAAACAAAAAGAAAATACTTAAATCTTCTACTTTGAAGGAAATAAAACGTATAGAAAATAAAAATTCAATTGAAGCGAGAAAACAACCGTAATATTATTTTAAACTCTTTTTTACAGCAGACACTCGTAATAACATTCGTATTCTTAAGGTTTGAAACGAAGCATTGAAATATAAACCATAACCAACTTTTATATAAAATCATCACTCTATTAAACTTTTTTTCTTGCACATTCTTCGCCTCTCTCTCGCACTCTTTTAGTAGTTACACTTTAAACGGTATAAACAGGTTGCGAAATAAGTATGCAAACAAGAAAATCAAGTTGCAGAAATAAGAAAATTAAAACCGGCTAGAAAAATTAATTAAACTTTAATTAAATCGTGCTAATATCCCGTTAAAAATTATTAAATTGCGTATTGAGGGTGAAAGCACGTTTCAAGCTTTAGAGAAATGGTCGTCAATGATTTTGATCGGGATAATAGCATGACTTAATTAAAGTTCAACTGACCTAAATTAATATTCCCATGGTTTAGTGTTAATGACTAGAAAAATTATTAGATTCAGGAGAGTTAAATTAAACTAAGTGTGATGAAATAAGATTTTTCCATTTCCAAATTCTAAACAGTCAAGTCCGCGACAATGAGCCAAATATGTTATCATATCTTAAATCTAACGATTGTTATTAGCCATCGGTAGATAAAAAAATGTTTTTATCATATCTCTTGCTATCATTCTTTTACAATTTTTGTCGGCTGTCAGGAATAAGAGTACGGCTCGCCGTAGCTGAGTGTGCTATAAGAAGTTTGCCTTACAATTCCTCGCGGTTTGCGATTAGCAACAACTCCAGTTGTTATATAGACTTAACTACTAATGTGGAAGTGATATTCGCTATTTCTGGGAATTTTTGGGATTCTAATTTGAAAACCGTGAGAATTCTACATAGTTGCACAAGGAGGCCTCGCAAGAGGTCGAGAGCTTAGCCTCTCACTCAGGTTTTAATATGAAAATGGAGGAACACAGACGATATGGACAAGAACACTTTACAAGAGCCTCTTTAGATACTCCTGCTTTAAAAAGTCCACATAGTGCCCGGATATGGTTAAGATACCACGATACATTAGAATAATGTGGGTTAATGGGTTAGGGTACTTTAAGTTTTTAAAAAAGTGGCTGAAATTTTACAAATGTTTAAGTTTCTGGGCTGGGGGCTGTAGTAAATATTCGAGACTTTATTTTGGCGCCTTTAAATTTATTTTTTTGCTAAACTTGAAGACTTAGGCGCAGTTCCTCGTAACCAAAGTATTTTCATATTTGTTTTTTGGGGGCCCCCTCAATTTTTAACATTATCAACTTTTTTTTCAAATTGATTTTAAAATCGATTTCGAAATGATAATGTAAATTAATAATGTTCGTTTTTTTAAGTTGGTTAAAAATAGTTTTACTATTCTAACCCACTGTCCCTTTGATGTATAACGTGCAAAAATTCAGTAGAGTTTATTGCATTTGAACAAATATGACGAGAATCCAGACACTTAAGAAGAGCACTTAAAATCAGACAGTTATTGTTAGAAGTAAAGAATACATCTTCATATGCGAAAGACAAAATAAGAAAGTAAAAAAGAGTAAATAAAAACATCAAATAAAAAGCAAAAGAATAAATAAACAGAGAAACTTCATGCACGTAAATATCTGCTTGATTGTATATCACAAAAATAATGGAACACGTTCCTAACAACTAAACCCCAATAAACAAAGATAAGTGATGGTTATGTGATGGTGGCTAATGTTACAAGAATTTGTAGTGTTTGATTTTATTTTTACTCTTATGCCACCAACACTGTCCTAACTATATTATATAACAACTTTAAAAAATACACAGATGCACACAAAATAGTTACGTAAAGACCTGAAATCAGGTAATTTCTTTAAAGATAAATTTGTAACAAAATGAACCAGTAACAACATTTAAGAACGAGAAGCTTGTTGTTGTTGCCAAAGTAAAAATTCAAATAAAATTTTTAAAAGAAAATTGCCACAAGATGAAGCATTTTGTAAATGTTTTGCAAGTCAACAACAGGAATTTCAGTTAGAAGTGAAATTCTTAAAGTGTTTCTTATTTTTTAGTTGCTGTGTGTTGTAGCATTCTGCTAAATAAAACACCCCCAGGCATTTGAAATTGTATACGTTACATTTTAAATTTTATTACGCAAAGAGATAAAAAAGTTCTTTTCAACTTCATAGCAAATTGTAGTGCCATTAGATATTAAAAATAGCTTTATAAAACAACGTAGGTATTTTAAGTTTGTTCATCTTGTTTACAATCAAAGTTTGTTTTTCTTTGTTACTCTTAAAGTTAAGGATGTTCTTTGATCTTCTTTTATTGCTTTAGTTTGAAATAGGAATTTTTTTCTGTTAAATATCTTTTGAAGTCAGTAAAGTTTTCAAAAGAGATTTTATTGTCAAATCATTTGAAACTAAGATGACAGTTGTCCATGAAATACTTTTTTTTATCACATTTTCTTCATTTTTAACAGTTTTTATGACGAACATTTTTCTCGCTGGTCGACGTTTGGCACCGTTGCTTCGTATGCATTTGTCGTACCATAAGATGTTTTAGTTACCTGAGCGAGTGAAGTGATTCTTACTATTCACGTTGCATACATAAAAAATAATTCTGTGACAACAAGATTCATTTTTGGATGAACGGCTGATACTCAGCAGGTTTCAATTCATCCATAAAAAGTCGCTGATTTCACCTAAGTGTCAAACCAGCTCATGAATAATAAATAAAAAATGTTAGTTCTGCCAGCAATAGAAAACCCCTTTTCACAAGAAATCGGTTAGAAAAATCAATTTTGTTTTACTTATCCTTTTAAAACATTCCAAGTAACTGAATGTATCAGTATTGGTTCATTTAGTGGACTGAACACTGTCTCAGTATCTAGCGAAAACTGAGCCAAGAGATCACTTGCTTTTCAACTCCCACTATAGAACTTTAGGTGATTTAAATAGAACTTTATATCATCAGTAGCGAAAACAAGTGATTAATAATGGATATTGCACTCAAATTTAATCAATTTAATTACAAAAAGGTTATCCCTAGTATCTGTCAGTAAGGTATATTTCTTAAAAAGAGAAATGAGTGAACGAACAAATTCTTAAAATACCATGAGACAGGCAGCAAGCTTTTTTAGACTGTAGTTAGCAAACCTAATCTCTTATTAAGTTGTAGTGTAAACTAAACGACTTCTATCGGATAATTAAAATATTTTTTTCTATTGTGTCCAATTGATTAAAAAGTACCGGTGTTTCACCCAGAGAGATATAATTAAGTAAAAAATTAATAAAGAATTCTACAAAAAAATTTAATTGCTGACGAATGGTAATAAAAGATCTGTTTAATATCAATACTTCCGCAAACACACTTTGTGTTAATTTTAAGAGCAATTTTGCAGCGATTCTGGTGTTAAGAACCCTCATTACAGAGATTTTATTTATTATTTTACTTCGAACAAAATTGACTGTTGTATAAAAAATTAATATTTATAAGAAAAATTGATGCTGTTGAGATATTAACCTAGACAGCCGAAACTGTGACATCTGGACTTAAAGAAGCCTATAGCTATTTAGATTAAAACCTCTTAAATTTAAAATGAATCTAAAAGCCAAAGAAAAATAAGTCTTTCGGGATGCCGTTTACAACAAAAACTGAGTCTTCTCCGATGTCTAGCAGTTTTACCCCATCTCGACGATTTGCTCTTAAAAAGTTATGATATAATTTAGAAATCTTTATGGGAACCAAAGTTAATACAGATTATATTTTCCTTGTAGAACAAGGAAAGTTAAAACGCTGACCAATTAATGTGTGAAGCATTCTACTAACCATGGCTGCAGCTTAAGTGAGCATATCTGGCTTATATTCGGTTTCAAGGCCATAACATTAACAAGGAAGGCGAAAGAGTTTGGAGAACTTTGTAACTTACAGTGTTCAGACATTCGTTGCATTCTAACTGTTAAAAAATAAACTATCTGTAAAATATTTTTGAACCATTTTAAATTGGAATTTCAAAAAAAATATTGCTACAGGGTTTAATTTGGTACGTATCAGTGACTACCATTTTTTTCTGAATTTAAAATTTTTTAACGTAGAAAACCATAAAGAAAGAAAAATAGTAAATTTGATTAGGTACAAAGTTCTGCAAAAAATATAAAATTACAACATGAGCAACAACAACAACACAGAAAAACAGGATTACAATCAAATTTAAAAATAGAAAAAAGTGTAAAAAAATATAAAAGAAATAAAAAGAGCTCGTTTAGGATGTTGGCATTTTACATGGTTTTATCTGGCGTAAGATTTTTTTAGTACTTAAATTAAAATAAAAACAACATTAAAAATAATTTAAAATATCTAAAACTCTTAATTTGATTATATATTTTTTATTTGTCCAAATCTTTTTTAGCTTATTATTTTTTGTTTTTTCTATTTTGAACGAGTACTTGTATTAAAATATAAACTTTATTGTAACAAAATATGGTTTATGTTGACATGTACACTACGAAACAATCGCATAATGTACATACAAGTGTGCAATACTCGCAGTAACATATAAAAAGAGGACAGTCACAGAGTATTTTTTAAATGAAATACTATGACTTTTTTTCGTTATTATTCATTTAAGGTAATCAAAAATAAAGGTTTTGTCTGAAGACCGAGAACTAAAAATACAAAGGATAATGGTTCGTGACAAAAGATTTGATAGTTTTTGGTTGCTTTAGTCATATTTAATGTTAAAGAAATATACCTCTATATATTATACGTTAAATAATTTAGGCATATTCGCAAAATTAACGCTCTAGCGCAGTCACTAGTTTTCCAAACTTCTCTAAACTTTGCAGAACTTCTCATATTTCCCTTAAACAATTTCATGTTAGTGTACAAAAAAAAAAAAAAAAATGCTTTGTTAAGAAAAGTACGTGGGTTTTTGAACATTAATTGACTTTTATGTTTCTGTTCAAGTTCATTTAATTCTGAACATGAATACTGTTTGGTTCTTTTTACAAACTTTTCTTGTGCTGTATGTTGCAATTTATTTGTCTTTTTAAACTTTGTTGGAAATATATTGTTGCAATTAATTAGAGTTTATTTATCTAAAAATAGTCGGTACATTATTTGGGAAGACAAAAATAATTGAAAAAAAATTTAATGGAAATATGTTAATTAAACAGTAAATTATTCAAGTTGGCAATGCTAGAAATGATTCTAACAGTGTGCTTTTATGCTAAAAAATGTTTCCAGCAACATTTGTTTACAACTTTGACATAATTAAAGCTGTAGCAGCCATCATAAAGCAATATTACATTCTTAAGAGAAAAAAGACAACAATTTTTCTTTTAAAACGTAGAATTAACGCCATCAGCTAATAGTCATATATTTTGATACAAATAAATAAAGTTGCTAAGCAATGTCAGTTTAAAAAGAATAGTTAGCTTTAAGTTGATATTCCATATTAATTACGAGGACAATTATACAACTGTCACTCCGCTTTAAAAAGCTAAAAGTTTTACTCTTTAACATAGACTTCGTTTTCTTCAATATATTAATAGCACCGTTCAATTATATAATTCCACCATTTGTTTTCAGTAAGGACTTCTTTCTGTGATCTAAATTTCTTAACAACGAATCATTTCCTACAAACATGGAACTTAGCTATATGAAATTGTAGGTACTTGATCAGGTAAAAAGTTTTAGTCTAATTAATGAACTTAATCGTGTAATCGTCGGTGCTTTAACATGTACTAAGAAGTTTAATAGTTTTTGAATACAGTACGTTTTAATCTGTTTAAAGTAATCGACTTTAATGGTAGCGTATGCATTTCAAAAACCGTTACACAGTGGAAAAAAAAATATTTTTAAACCCTTCAATATAGGTGGAAACGGTGTATATAAGTTGGCCATTCCAATTAACGATTTATCGATGTCTCTCTACTCAAATTTGTTTTGCCACGTTCCCAGATGAGCTACTCAAAATCAATGACCTATGGAGTGCTATTGAAAATTATCAACATCGGCCAATTAATGGTGGATATATAGTCTTTAAACTAAGCCATCGCCACTTTTTCCCTTACATTTTGTGGTCCTAGTAGTGCGTTTTTGTTGGCTATTATTGTTATTGCTTTGTTGTATTAACACTTAATAAAAAATTAACAAATTTCACCGAAATATTGCGTTTTCAACAAAATAAAAAAAAAATTGCAATAAAAAATTTAAAATTTAATTAAAATCTGAAAATACAGAAAAATAAAATCTCAGGTTATAATTTATTTTTATTTTACGAAAATTTTACCAAAAATTTTTTTTTGCAAAAAATTGTTCTTGCAATAAAAAAATGAATTTCAATAAAAATCGAAAATTCACAAAAATAACTAAAAACTATTAAAAATTGTAAGAATTCTAAAATTTGTAATAAAATGTTCTATTATTAAGAAAGATAGTAAGAAAATATTTTTGTGTTCAAAACTTACGAAATTAAAATAAAAATAGAAAATTTTCTCCTGCAGCAAAAACCACAAAAACCCATTTTTGTTGATTTAAAATTTTTTTGTGGGACTTACATAAACTAATCAAGGGAACGCCTTAGAAGATCTCAAAAATATTTTGACAAATTAGGCCAAAAACTAGATGGCCTAATTTTTGTTTAAGCAAAAATATATTTGCGATTTTATTGCTTTGAAATCGTTCAGAGTTGATATTGTATTTAGACAAAACTTGCTGATTTACCTCTAACATAGTTGTTAAAGGTCTAAAAACAACTAAATAAATCAAAGTATGTGGATAAAAGCAATTGGTACTTTTTTATACCCTTCACCACAAAAAGTGGAAAAAAGGTGTATCTAAGTTTGTCAAGCCATTTGTAATTTCTATATTCTGAAGCCACACTGCGTCTCAGATAGTGGGATGAGCGCACTTTTTGGCCAGATGGCCCTACCCTGCGGGATCCTTCTTTGCTTTTGTCACGGATTTTCTCTGGACCTTTCACATCAGGGGTTTCTTTCTCTCATATTCCTTTTCTTTTTCTATGTCTTGCCTTACTTTACTTTTCTACCTTTTTATATATGTTTTTTTCCCCTTCTCTTTCCTCAGCAGGTAACATAAAGGCACCAATCAACGGACCCAAGTGGGCTGTGGCAACACGGCTGTCTGCCTAATCTAATCTTAGCTAGGCATTAGATCAGCTAGAAAAAATTTAAGTACGCCAATCGATCGGAAATAGTTTCGAAAAATTTTGCTATTGCAAATCAAAAAATTCGGTCTATGTCCCTCGAGGCAGTAGGCTAAACACCAGGCCTGCCTATTATTTTTCCATATCATTTTGAACAGTGAAGTATCTCCATTCAAATTAGCAAATATACTGAGCGATAGAGAATTAAAAAATAAGAAAAGAACATCAAGTAAAAAAATTGACGCTCGCCCATATATTCCGAATTACGGCCCTCTGAAGTTTTCATTTTTTTAATAACAATATGGATACCATTTAAAAGCTTTTGAAAAGATCTTTCAGGAAATACTAAAATTTTTTAAAAATGCTTAACCCATTAAGCCGATGACATTTGTATTTATTTTGATAGAACTAATAACTTATTTGATTTTTTTACTTACTAATTTCGTTATTTCTTAACATGTGTGAAATCTTACCTGAAATAAAAATAAATAAATTAGTTATTAAGTAAAAAAAACAAAAAAAATTAAGTTTTATGATTATTACAATTGACATTTATCTCTAAACTAATTAATTAAGAATGACATTAAAACTGAAGTTTAAAACACAAATACAAGGGCAATCGGTTTCTTAAGGTTTTAAATTTATGTTAAAAATAGTTTCAACCTTTCAAACTTTAAGCAATTTAATTGTCTGTTTTTTATAACTTATAAAAAACTAAAGAATCAAAACTGTTTAATCCACTGACTCTAACAAATAAATTTAAATCAAACACTGCATTGTAAACTTGAAACTTTAATTGGATTAAATTAACTAGTTTTTTTCTTTTTACAAGTACTCTGTACAGTTGTGATCAAAATGTATGCATTCTAAAATATTTGAAGCAAATTATTTATACTAATATTTATATTTACAATAAAGTTTTCCAAGCATTCCCCCTTGGTTTCTCTTGCCTTATTATTAGCATAATATTCGCGACTCATTAAGCTTATATTTTAATTAAAAGAATCCAAGAAAGGTAGTTTTATTAGAAAATTTGAAAAATTCTCATCAAGAAAAAGTACAAAGTTGTCCTAATTTGTATTCTCTAAACGCTAAAGAAAAGCACGTCTGCAAAAGTTCTAAGGGGGAAAAAGTACTACTTCAATTAGCACCTGTAAAGTTCTCAAACAAATTTGTATAAAAAATGTAATTAAAAAAATTAATAATAAAAGAAGTAATAATTTTGATTTAGTATTTCGTTTGCGGTCTGTACATTTTAAAATAATAATAAATAAAAAAGTACCTCTTATTAGGATAACTATGTGAAAATATATTCTTTATATCTTTCTACCGCGATCATTTGTATACAATTTCATAATTATATATTGTAGGTGTTGCTGACTTAAAAGGCTAAGGTTGCATTAAAATGCCAAATGAGGGACTTTGGCTAATCCACTGCAAAACAATTTGGTACATGTGGGTCTATATTCAATGTTTTTTTCCTCTCACTGTTGAAACGCTAAAGGTTTTTATAGGAATTTTCTTTCAACGGTGGAGGATGGCAAAATTTCTAATGAGAATAAGGCCAGTGTTGTCAAAATAGTGTCGAAATAAGGAAGGCAAAAAATTATGTTTGGGAGTCAAATATTAATTATTTGGGAAGTTTATAATATTTTTGGAGATTTTTATTCTTCGTTATATTTTTAAAGCCCGACAAAATCTACTAAGTGTTAACTATCAAATCAACTATCATACAACGCTTACTTTTTCCCATTTATGATCAGTATACTCTAGCAAATCATCATTAACAAAGTCACGCTAGAACTTTACTTCAAAAATCAGTCATCAATTAACTTCTAAGATGTGAGAACCATTATTATCTAAACGGGTTTTTAATAAACAAAATCACCGCATATGGAGTAAAACAAATCCACAACAATCCATAGAGGATTCACTACATATAGGAAATATGCCAGATGGTGCGGTATATGTATATGTTGGTTGGCCCTTTTTCTTTAAAAATTAAGACGAATGTCGTGATACGGTCCTAGCGAGATGTAGTATTAAAAAGATGGCGCTACGTGCAAAACGGCGACAACAACCATCGACTTATAGAAATAGAAATTTGGAGGTATTGTAACATAAGAAAAAGAATTGCAAAGTTTTTAAAAGCATTGAATTTAATTTCATAAATCTCAATTATTATTAAACTGTAAAACTTGCTTAAATTTTGACCGTTAATTAATGCAGAATAATTTGTAAATTATCTTAGTTTTACCACTATTATTTTATGTATAAGATGGAAAATATTTATTAAATATATAAATTTATTATAATTTTTTTCTTCTATTTAATTCGTCATATTTTTCTCCCTCGAGAGTATTAAGTTACTTGTTAATGTACGTGTTGCCATTTTGACATGTGTCAAGTCACATTGTACACTTCAATAAATTTTGGCAATGCAAAAAATTATAACGAATGCACAACGACAACAATACAGCGTGACGAAATATACAAAAGTTTTAGTAAATAAATAAAACAATAAAGAAAAACAAACGGTAGAAGTACAAGTAATTTAGTTTTAGATGCAATTTTAGCCAATTAAATAAATTCAAATAATGCAAATTCATAGAAAAGCGTACATATGCAAATACAATGAAAAATAGGGTGTCCCAATGTTTGACAATGATTTGTATTTGTCGCTATTTGTCTAGTCAACATAAAATTATATATAACTTTAACGTGTGGGCCGTTGCACCAAAGTCTATTTTAGAGTTGCTCGACCGCGTGCAGGAGAGGGCGAAAAGATTCATAGGATTTTCAACTCTATTTAAATATCGATGGGTTGTGTTTCGCTGTTTTATCGATACTGCAATTGTATGTTTTCCGATGAGATTAAAAAACTAGTTTCCGATATCCGCACGTTTTTGCTTACAACACGCTCTTCATCAAGGGTTCATCTGTTTGTGGTCGGTTGGCCAGTGAATCGTATTGCGCATTACAGAGAGAATTCGTTTTTTTAGCCGACCAGTTCGTATCTAGAATCATTTTTCTATACTTTTTACTACTCCCTCTAATCTTGACATAACCATGCATTGCTTAGGTAGAGATCGTCTCCTGAGTGCCAGTCTTAGATAAAAACAAAAAAAATAATAATATAAAAAACAAAGTCAGTTCGTAACAGTAGACAATCGTTTTATGCGCTTTAGGTGTAAAAAAATATTTTAGGATCGATGCTTAATACACTGGATGTTAAAATTTTCAGTAGTTAAATCATTTTGGAGAAGAACTTCTATTTATAAGAAGCCCTTTGTTGACATGTTCCTGGCTGTGAAGTTCAAAATGAACTTAGGAAGAAAGTTATTAGAATAGACTACTGATCATCAATAAAGCAATGAAGCTTTTTGTTTTCTTAAGAATATCTCATGTCATTTTTCAAGTCCCTGTTGGGTTCTGATTATAAGATGATCATATTGTTGAACCGTTCTTCTTTAACGGTAAAATTACTCAATTATTACTTATAGACTATGCTGTGAGTTCTTTCCATCTAGAATATTTAATTTGAAGTTACTAGAATACATGTTTTCAACAAGATGTGTGATATGTTTTTTAGCAACAAATAATTTAAGTGTACAGATGGTATTTCATACACTCATCTATTTCCAGATTATATTTTTGTGGGATACCCTACACAAAACGCTGTTGTAAGTTTGTTCACTGTTCAGTATTGTGTAGTGTTTCAGGATAAACTTGTAGTGTTGTTTAACTACAATATTTATTTAATTTGCAAGTGTGCAAATGTGTCAGAGTGTGATGAATTTGCGAAACGATTCTGTGAAATTTTTGGGTGGGAAACTTCAAAATAAGAAAAAAAATTATTATTTTAGAACATGAAATAAATAATTCAATTAGAACATAAACAACAGCAAGAAAAACAAACGCCCATAAGGAATTTACATATTTGAAAAAATCATGAAATAAACCGACAGACGTACTGCTGTCATTTTCCAACAGCTAAAAAGAATTTTTGGACACCAGAAGTTTTGATATTGTGAAATAAACACAAAACTAAGCAAATAAAACATTCTAGTTGTGTGTGGCTTAACAATCAAGAGTTTTACAAATATCGTTTGACAGGGTCATAAATTTTGGCTGCTTGTAAGCTTAAGTAAGAAACTTTGAAACGAATTGAAAGAAATTATGACAGACAGACGCAACAAAAAACTTTGATTCTAATAAAGTGTTTCTTTTTGAAAATTATTTAGACTCAACAGGGATAATAACATTATATCTTACCAACAATTCGCTATATCAAATTAAGCCAGAAAAGCGATATTGCTGGAGGCTTAGCAAGTGTTTGACAGAGCTTAGAGGTTGCTTTACAGAACAAAATACTGCCCAACATTTTGAGAAGCTGTACATACAAGATTTTTAAATCTTATTAAACTATTTAAAGGTTGCTAGCTAACTAACCAATCCTAAATGTCCAATAGTAACTAAGAAGTGAAGTTAAAAGAACAAATGTTTTATTAAAATTAGTAAGAGAGGAAATCGAAATTTTAGTAATAGATACGAATTTTATTAAAAAAGAAAATTTTTTTTGCAAAAAAATTGAAAAAAAAAGAAACATTGAGCAACCGCAGTGACTTAGATGGCGGAGGTGTATGCTTGTTTTGTAAACAAAAGATTATGAGTTTAAGTCACAACAGAGCCTTGAATAGGTAGAAAAATGATTTTTGTTAAGCAGACAGGATAGACGAATTGCTCAACAGGCGAAAATATCAGATTGAATTAAATCTTCCACAGTCTTGATAAAAATTGTGATTGTGAAGCCGAAGTAGGTAAGTTGCTTAAAGCACTTGCATATTGGAACATGAGATCCTTAAGGTGTCCATGTAGTAAGAACAAGGAAACGTTCGATAGAGCATTTAACTGAAGGATCTGGTTTGGAAACATGAGAGATTGTGTTCATGTTTCGTCGGAGCCGCAATAAAAAAATTGAGAATAAAAAAAACCATTTGCAGAAATTCAGAATTTAATATGATTAGCTAACACGCTTATTAAATGATAATTGTTATCACCAATATAATGACTACGCTTGTAATATGATAAGGAAAGAAATGTCTCATACAATTTTGCTAAATAATAAAATTCACATTAACACTGTTTTTTTTTAGACATTTATTCCATTCACATTCTATTGTAAATTAAATGTAGTATCAAATATAACCATAGTAGCTGTGAACATGCTGTTGTAGTTTCTATAGTTAATAAATTTAAAATTAAATAAGAAAATACTAAAATACATTTGGAAAGATGGGAACATTTTTCGAGCCATGAACTACGAACTTCAGAAAACATATGCATGTATGAACAAATACTGTATATTACTAACAACATAATGATGACTTAAAATACTGCTAAATTATTATTTAGGGCTTTTTTAGTACAAAGTTTAGTATATAGTGCCGTATAATCTTTGAGTTGTTATTCTGTTTGTATTTAGTTAATACCGACTACCTATTTTCGATTTAATTAAAGGATTTTTTCAACAGTTTTTATTATTATTTTTTTTTTTTTTTTGCTATTTTATGTATGAAAGGAAGAAATACTAAACTAAAGAAATTTATTATACATCAAGTCCTATTACTTTTGCATCAAAAGGGACATAATTTACGAAGATGCTCTAAAAAAAACAAAATTTGTATCAGCTCAATGTGCTTAATGTTAAGCTAGCTCTTGCTAAAAAGAATTAAGCACAATTTTGCTTAACATTCAAAAATTAATAGCATAGCTTAGGTGAGGGTAGCAGTAAAAGCGCCTTCTCACAAATGTTCTATAAGCGAATGATGGCAGCTAACAAATAAAAAACAAACTAAACGATAGCATGGTACAATGTGAATACTTTCATAAAGGCTTAACGACTTGTAAGAAATATAATGCTTCAATAGATGATGCAATAGGAAAAACCTCTGCTAAAGTTGAAATAGAGAATAATGCACCACAATAATGCGACATCGCATTTGTTATAATCCAAACCAGCTACTGTATTTATCACAGTTTTAACCGAAAAAGTCCAAGTTATGACATAATTGAGAAGATAAAAACCGCTTCAGTTTTATGGCAAATCATTCCTTGACCAATTTTAAAATAAGTTAGCTGTCCTCAACATTAGTCGCAATACTAATGTTTAACGGTATTTATCTAAGGGAAAGTGGTAAAAAAACTACTTGTAAAACATTTACTATTGCCTTTCAGTTTATTAAATTTATCAAACTGAATTTTCTAGTATTATACAGATTTGCAAATACTTGTTAAATAAAATTAAAAAGTTAAAGCAAAAATCGTCAATAAATTATTTCCAACTAAATAATTCGACAAGTCTGGCAGCCACTTATTTATATTTATATTTATATTGAAAGAATCTCTTAATTTAACTTTGTGTCTTTTTATTAAAGTCAATAAAGATTTAAAGTACAAATTGAAGGAAAATAAACGTTTAATTACTTTCGAAGAAAAAATTATCTAAAAAAAAATTAGATTTGTATATCTTAAATGCAACTGCATTTATATTTATTAATAGACAATGAGGAGGACACATTATAACAAATGGAAATCATGTTTATAAAATAAATTCTGATTAAATAAAATTATTAAAACGGTTAAAAAACAAATTCTTTTTATGTAAACAATAATGCCCTTGGAAAGTAAATATATTTTTTTTTATAAATTTTAAAATTGTTTTTTAACGTTTTAAATAATAAGAAGATAATCAAGTTCAAAATTCAATTAGTTTTTACTCTTCTGATCGATCACCTCATCAATAACAAGTGATCTTTTAATGACGTTTTATTTCTTATTTTTGTAAAACAATTTAACATCAATTTTTTTACAAACAACCTTGGCATTGAATTGATTGTTTCTGTGAGTTTAATTCTGTTTAAATTCCACAGTATAAAATTTAAATTATATAAATAAAAAATTGTAATAGATGTAACTGGCAACAAAAAACTCTCAACGTCAACACCACTCCCATATCTATTTAAACGATATTCAATACTGACAACCAAACAGACAAACAACTAAGACAGACAGTTTTTAAAATAAAACAACTAATTTTATTTCAATACTGCACATAATAACAGTAATTTTCAGCATCAACGACTGTCTAGAAAAAACATAAATTAAATAAATAAACGGCAACGCTTTGCTGATGATGTTACAACCACTTTGGACAGGTAAAATGGCAAAAGTGTTACCATGGTTGTATGTTAAATGTAATTGTTTATAACAATTAAACCTCAATTTTTACTCTTAACAAACAATTTACAATTCTGGCGGATTGTTTTATTTTTTCAATTTTGTTCGGCTATTGTTTCAAACAAAAAATCACTTGATGGCACCAATTGAACTTGAGTAATTGCTTTTTGTACATTCGTTGAAAAATATTAGGGTAGTTGCCAGCATTTCTTTAGAGTTTTAAAAAGTGTTATTTTTATGAATAAGCTTTATGTTAATAAAACAGAAATTTCTGCATTGCTTGTAATAAATAACATGTAAGAGTGCTAAATTCGGCAATGCAGAATCTTATATACCCTTCAACATGTCAACAAACAAAAATTGCGTTCACAGAAAATTTAAAAATAAGAAAAAAAAAAAAATAAGTTCTATTAATAATAATTTAGTTTTTAATTTTAAATTTTGAAAAATTTTTAGTATTTTCTGAAAAAAAAGCTTTTAAATGATACCAATATTAACAATCGAACTTTTTATATAAATTTCAGAGGCCCATAAGTAAGAATGAAATGACCACTACACGAAATAGGTTTTAATCACTGATTTAATAAATTAATAAATGCCAGGATATCATTCTTCTGTATGTACTAAAAACGAGTATGGCTACGCATGAAGACAACTAGTGCGAATTATGTGCTGAGAGCGAATCTCTGTAAAATGTCAGATCATAAAAAGAGAAGTATCATTATGTAACTTCAATACTTTCCACGAGCAAGTATTTTAACCTTCTTCGGTTGCTTTTACCATTTTTTTAATACAGTATTCCCCCTTGTTGTAAACTTTGCCATCGTGGCCAGCACAATGTTGTTTAATACTCAAAGTTATATTTGCCTGACAGATAGATTTTCAAGGAAATTCAATTAATTAAATTAAAATTCCTTTTGATGAAAGAAATTTGAATTCAAGCTAAGTCAGGTTTCTTGATTAAGTTTCCAAATGAGAGGGCCTATATTTATTACCAATGCCATGCCTGGAAGTATTTAATTAAATGCCAATTTTATTAGCATTGAGTGATAAATAATGCTAATTAATTTTGATCTAATGATGTTTAATGAGAATATTTCATTGATAATTAATTAAAAACCCGTTATTATTGTTGATTACCGATTAAATAGTTTTAAGGCATTACCATTAATAAACCCCTCCTTGTCCTTGTGCAATTAATAATCACCTTAAATTATAGTAGATCATTAATTTAAAATGGCATGTTTATCACAAAAATTTGATGAAACATGTACATTTTAACATTCTCAGAAAAATTGAGACAATTTGCATTTTCTTGCAGCCAATAAAAACCGCTGGCTGATGTGTTAGGTGACTTTTGAATTTAGAAATCAAGTTTTACACCTATTTCACTTAAAATTAATAAATCTTAAATTCATTAAATCTGAGAGGCACAGTGAGTGAATCGTTTGTAATAACTTGGTCTTAATAGAAAATTTTTTTGGAGTAGAACCAACTCACGCTAAAGGTGCGAAAGGTGCGTAATATAATGTTTTAAGCACAAGGCAAAGTGGGAATATTCAAATTACCTGTCGGTAACATTTTTAATTTTTACTTCTTATTAGCACTCTAAGGTTCATATCCATAAAAAACACAGCATAGATGACGGAGAAATGACTAGAACCATTGTATTGAAGTTAGGGTTTATCCACACGTTACGTTCCGAAAGGTAGTGCTCATGAATAAGTCATCTCCACTTGGAAACACAAAGAGTTAATTTTGATTCCATATCTACACCAAGAGCCATTAGTCTCTTACCATCAGTGCCTTAGCCACCTGTCTTCCCAGTTACCGACGACGTGCTCAGGATTACACTGATCGATGTAGCTAGCCCATCATGAAACTGTTCGCCTGGCTATTTAAGCCTGCGGCGCTTAAATATCGGATGGAGAAACATATATAAGCCTGACCAAATGGCCAGTGATACTCTACAATCTTCCCTAGCTTCCCAGGATAGGTTAGTTATCCTTACTTTCCAATAAAACAGAAGCCTATAATAGTAACATTTTAGTGGCTTTTTTAAATTTTTACGAATTAATACCTACCGCGCCTAATCTTCCAAGTTTGTCGAAAATTTACTTGCCCCTAGCGTTGCAAAGTCCCGGAACCTAATAAAATCTAAATTTATAGTTTTCCATCGCCACTGAAATTTTTTTGCACTTGTTTTAAGCGCCGGCTGGCTGTCTACATACAAAGTGAACCCTCCTCTTTCAGTACATGCCTAGACACCAAGTCAGTGGCTTTTCAAATTGCCAAAAACTTTGTCTGGACTTCAGAGCACTCATTAAGGAGCCTTTTCTACATGCTCGAATATTGTGAACACTTTCACCAGTTGTTACATTCATCTTAGAATCATCTTTAGAAACCACGACTATTCGTACAGTGTAGGAGGTTTACCCATCGTTTGCCCTATTTTTTTGAAGGCAAAATTATTCTGTATGATATTTATTATTACTGATTTTTACGATAATTATTTTCGTGAAGAAAGACTTTGTTTTCCTTTTTTATTTTTTAAGAGAAGTAGCACTTCAGGTAATAATACCTTTTTAGTTATATTTGTAACCGTGCTACATTCTTTAGGAAAGGGATAGATGAGAGATAAGATAGGTGGTGAAAGGAGAAAGAAAGATATAGTCTTTTTATTAGTTATTTTACTTCGCTGGCGAACATGCTATGAAGAAGTACTGACGATTTTTTTTGTCAATGATCTTACAGTTGCTTAAAAAATTAAAAATTAATATTTTACTTATATTCTGTAAGATAAAAATGTTGTATCACGCTCATACATCTCATTTAATAACGAAATTTATCAAATACAAGAAAACAAAAACGGAAATAATCAATTACCGTTAGTTGAACTTTTACGCTCGCTTATAAATATTTAAAAAGACTAGATAAGAATAATTATAATAAATAGGTGTTACGCGTCCGCACAGTGGCATATTTGGCAAGAAGGCGGTCAAAAATTTTGATATGCGGTCTTTTCTATTTGGTAGGTGGGATCTTAAACTATAATTTTTGATAAAAGGCATAAAAGTCGGAGGACAAGAAAAGTTACGATTGGTTTAATATTCGTTACCATTATTAATTGAAGTTGAGTATAAAAGGGCCAAAGGTTGGTTTTTAAACATCCTTTTGAAATAAAAGATTTAAAATTTTTAAAAAGTTAAAACTTTCTTAACAGCGAAAAGTTTTAATGAAAAAATCCTATTTAACTTAAAGTTTTATTTTATTTTAAAATATTTCTATAACAACTTTTTAAACAAATATTAATTAATTTACATAAATACTTTTAAATCAAAGAGCCACTACACATTAAGCAATTTTCGTAAAAATTTCTTCTAAATAGCATTGATTTTCATCTTCTAACAGTTGCTTATCCTTCTAATTCTCCACTTTTGTTGAATGTTGGACATATATGAATCTTAAATACACGACAAAATAGTGATAAGGGGTCATTAGTAAAACATCTAGACATTTTTCTTGTGCTATGTTCGCTAAAGAATCTAGTCTTTGTTCCTTTTTTCATGCGCCTTTTCAGACAGATCTCCTATTGGTAGTAAATTATGTTGAATGATTTGTTCTCCAATATACAAAATTTTATGTAATCTTATGAGACATATCACAAAATTTGGCGAAATCATCAAATTTTTTGCATCTTTCTGCTGCATGCTAAGACTCTTAATATGGTTTGGAATCGTCTTATTAACTCATAATCGACACCTGTAATAGATGCTGCAATTTTTGGATCAAAAAAAAATCTTCTTGCAATATTTTCATCATTCGAATAAGGTCTAGCGGAAGATATCTTTCTTGAATTTGTTCTTTTTTCTTTCGCTTTTTTGCAAAAATAAACAAGTAATAAGAATAATAAGGCACAGATCATCCCATGTAGTGTGCGGACACATCTTTTGTGTAAGAAATCGTGTTATTCAATTAAGCAAGGAATTATTTTACATTTCCTAACTTATGTGATATTAAAACTTACATTCGAAAGAATGTTATAACAAACATATACATACACGTATTTTGTCTAAGACTTCCTTTTTAATTATTTTATTATTCTGAATTCATAATTCTTTATGATCTTATTGTTTTAGATGTATTTGCCATTACCAACTCTAATGTGTAGCCAAAATTTCATTGAATATTTAGATTTTGCAAATGTGATAAGTACAATATAGTGCATTTGTACATAATTATAAATGCCATTTAAAAAAAAAATGTTGTTTTTGAAAAAAAATTTGGCTCCACCTCTGTGTTAAAAAGTTAAAATAATTCAAAAATTACTCTGTAGAAATTTTTTTTAAACTTTCTTATGTATTCATACAAGTAATTTTTGTACAAAATACCTAAACTTTGGTCAATAAAATTTCTCTGGTGCACAAGGTCGCAACCTGGCGCACATATAATGGGGCATAGGTGTGTAGGAAAGGTTTTGGGCTATAACACAGATAAATATCTTTTCGACGTGGTTTGCAATTATTAAATTACGATTTAATACAACTAATAAAACTTATAAATGTGATCTATTCTTAAATCTAACTTAAATAATTATTTTAAATAAATATTAAATAAAAGAAGCCAACACCAACCTTAAACCAAAAAGCCACCTGGTTGTTAAAGTCAATTACAAAGGAAATTATTTCGGCGACAGTAGAAAAGATCAGTTGTTTTTTTAAGCACAAAATATAAAATAATTAAACAATAAACAAATAATTAAACAGTTGTGTAACGGTGTATATTGCAGTAGAAGTAAAAGTGCAGATTTGTATTTAGTTTGTAAGAATAGCGTGAACGATGACAGCAAGGCACTCCAATCAGTCAGTTAACAGCGGCGGTACACATAACCAGTGGTTAGACATAGCGATGATGGATCATTGAAAGTGAGTGGTTGTTTTTTACGATGTTGTTGTTGTTATATATGCATATATGTTAAATGCATGGCAACGCCATTATTCATATACATACGTTTATTCATTCAGACATATGTGTGTCGTCCGTGCAAATAAGAGATTGTAATTTAAAATTGCACAGTTTTTTTGTAGATAATTATGAACATCATAAATTTTTTATAAAGTATAACGTTTAGATTGAATGTAAGTCAACAAGTATTAGAAACAGCCATCAGCAGCAGCATCAGATTAACCATAAATTTTGTTTTATTAATGTGAACGTAAAATGTTAAATTTTACAATTTGTACATTTTGAAGACAGCGTAAAAAGCCCCGTAAAAAGCACACACATACACACACGCATAAATTGTGGGTTGTGTTTTTTTTCGTTAAACATCATCAAATTATACACAAATGTTGTGCCCCACAAATTTTCGTTGTTTTTTTTTTCAGCCATTTTGTATGTGATTGTTGATGAACCAAAAACCAGGTGGGTTTTAAGGCGTTTAGTACGTGCCAAATTGTATATAAGGCAATACACAACAACACGGCAACAGAAATCAAGCATCATTGTCACCATCAACAACAGACATGTTGTCAACACCAAACAAAAGGTTGCCATATACAGAATTTTTTTTTAGTTTATGTTTTTCCATATCGTTACGAGCAGATAAGTTTTTGTTGTTGTTATTATTGTATCATTGTTGTTGTAGATTGTAGTTGGTTTACATTTTTTTAGTGTATGTTTTGTTATTTTTTGCATGTGAAAAGGAAACAAAAAGGAAAAAAGTAAACAAAATATTTTTGAATTAATTTTCAATTGAAAATCATAAAAATTTACATAAATGATTTTTTTTTCTGTTTGAATTTGTAAATACATATGTATTTGTATCGATACAGGCTGGCATTACGATGCAGCATTCATTCATTCATCAGCAAGCTGGACTTAATATTAAATTTTTCCAACCAAAAACAAAAAAAAATATATGATGATTTATTTAAACGTGCAAATGTTAAATATAAAAAAGAGCTTTAACTAAAAATGTAATGATTTAATAATGATAAAAGAAATGTACCATGTACTCATGAATCAGGTTAAATGAAAATATAATAAGTTTGTTTAAAACATAAAACTGTTTGTGCAAAAGAGAAAAATTACATTCAATTAATAATAAATTAATTAATAAAATATCGATAAAACATTCCAATATATTGAGTGAAATTTTTTTTACTACTTAAACAAATTATAATTTTATTTCCATTTAAAAACTTCTCACTACAAATACAGTTGTTAGTGGAAAAAAGAGTGGAGAAAAATCACGCGAATTTAGTAGAAAAACTGATTCAGGCTCACTGGTATGGCTCATTGAAACTTAGCGAAGTGTGACAAGTTCGACTTATAGTTCTTTTCATTAATAGCCGGCTGTAGGCTCTTAGATAGATCTTGTTTCTGCTATGAAGCTGGTAAAAGTTGAAAAAAAGTCTGGAATAAAATCGTTTTTCATTTTTATTAGTATTGCTTTGCTTGCGCATATTATTACTAAAAATTGTATGCATTACAGATTTTACAAACTCTCTGAATAAGCTTCCATGTGTATTATCCAACCAAGGAATTCTCAAGATTTGAATAAAATACTTTTAAAAGAATTCATTTTTCAACATCGTATCATCAGAAAGTTAAGAAGAAGCTTTACAATAACTGACAACGTTAGAGAAAGGTAATCTATACTTTAAATATCATGTAGTCAAGGTGAAAATCACGGAGGACTGTATGTGAATATCTAGCTCTGGCTAGCAGCAATCTACCCTAGTGACAAACAGGACATTGAACGTAAACAAAGTAGTCGTAAAAGGAGCCCACAATAGTAATGGTTCCCATTGCATTTACGCACTGTACCAAACTAGACTCGATAAAGAACTTTCCATGTCGTTAAAAAGGTCTCTACTTTTAAAATATATTTTATTGACTTTTAAAAATATTGTTATGTTTTTACAAATGTTTCTTAGAGTTAAAGTTTGCTTATAAAGAGAAACACTAAAGTTATTTAGCTAAAAAAATATTATTTTGCAAAATCAAAAAACAGTCCCAATTGGACGTTCTTAATGAGATTTATTATTTTATTTAAATATCGTAAAAATCAAGTAAATATTATTTTTTAGCTTTTAATTTTGAATAAAATCCCAAATACTAAAATCTTTATTACTTCATTTTTTTTATAAAAATGAGTGTTTTTAAAGATGGCAGATGTAGTCTCCCTTTATAGACTGTTTAAGGTATGGTGGCCACACATATGCCTACCGGCTTAGTAAATAATCAGCAGTCTTTAGACATCAAAAGTTTCGATATTAAAAACAGTTTTCAAGTGTTTGTTGTCCTTGTCTTTTATGTACTCTAAATCTAACTAACCTATGTGCTAAAAGAACACGATCGAATACAGCTCAGCGTGTGCACTGACTGCTTGACCCGATTTTGAAGAAAAGTATATCCTTTTATATTGTTAAAAAAAATATAAATGCAAATGAAATAGGTGTAAAGATACCTTGAAATGATACACTAGTCATATAAAATGACAGTGCATTATAAGAGTGTAAAATGAATAGAATGTTGAACGACGACATAACCGATTTTGTTACAGCACTATTCTGTAAGTATAACTAATTTTGTTCATAAAAAGTGAAACTCCATTTACTATTAAATAAGTCAAGTAAAGCAGGAAACTTTAATCCTTTTTATTTATAATTTGCCAATGATTTATGAGGTTTCTGGTTACAAAATAATTAATATTTACTTTTCTTTTCTGACACTTACACTTGTAAACAATTCTGTTTTAATAAATTATGATTTTACTGATTAAAAAGTAAATTTTTCAAAATGTCAATTTCTATGTTTCAAACAAGAAGAAGAATTTGCAATAAATAAATCAATAGAACCACTTTTGCCATTAATTCTATCGCGTTCTTATTAATATGCAGTTCAGTAATTAGAAAATGTATGCATCCATTAATACGCTTGTTTGTCTATTTATCTGTTTAACATGAAGTTACTTAATGCATGTCAAGTATGTGTGTAATTTTGCAAGGATTATGTAGCTATTTTGTAGACTTACTAGGCAACTCCAAGTACGAGTATAAGAAAATGCCATCGAAAACTGTTTGTTACGCAAATATAATTCTTTATCAAAAGTTTGAAAATTACTTTACTTCAAAAGTTACACAGATTCTTGTGTAGGTTCGTATTATTATTAAAGTAGTTTAAAATTTTTTTTTTAAATTTTGTTTAAGTTTGAAGAAGGTCGCCTTAATTATTACTGAGTTAATAATGTCAGCAAAAAAGGTAATATTAATTTAAATTTGCCGAAGACAAACGTAAGTGCCATTTACAATCAGGAACCCTTAAAGTAAGAACAAGAAATATTGTTTGTAAAAATTGATCAAAGAATTTATTTATTATTAAAACTCCTAAATTTAATGTTACAAAATTAGCGGAGACAAGTATACGAATTTATAAATTTTATAATATGAAATAATGACAATTAAAACTTAGTTAAAGACACGAGGATAACACACCCATCTTAGCTTCAGAATACTGTTTTGAGAGCATGAGAGGTCGTATTTATAGTGACGTGAGTAAATATGGCTGTTTCTTGCAATATCGCACGTCAGGCTTATTTTCTGGGCATTGATCAAAATAAATAACAAACAGCATTAACACGCTCTTTACCTAACCGTCAGTAGAACATATGATTACAGCTCAATTCAGCTTATTTGCTTAATCCCTATTTCTTGGTTTTCAGACAAAACGAAGGTTGCGGTCTTTCTCTTATTTCTTTTTTAATCTTTCTACATTAATTGAATTTTTCATTTTTCGACTTTTAACTCTATCTACTCTTTCGCAAGCGGCAGCTGCATATACCATATGTATTCTTGCAGTAATTTGTATTCTTTCGGTCATGCCGGTTAGAGATGAACATTAGCCAAACACGAGTGAAACTTAAGAAGCGCGACCTTATTACCATCTTTGAATGGCTTAGAATGGACATATTTGCTCCCAAATATAAATAAGCTGCTTTAGTGTAATTATGGATGATAGATTTGAGATATTGAAGTCTCATGATATGAAAATCTAAAGCGATGTTAAATGCAAAAATTATGTTTCCAACTTTAAAAAGAATAATTGTTTTAGTTTCTTAAAGCTCTTATCGTCATTGCTGTGGAATATTGTGTAATGAATTAAAAAAAATTGTATCCAATACTTGAACGTTTCTGCAAACAAAACATTTTTCGTTGATTAGCTTGTAAAGCGCGAAAATTTTGTTTTTTGCTGAACATTTCAATTGGAAGTAGTTTTTTTGTAAAAGTATTTTTAATATTTTTTTATAAAAGACAAACTAAAACGGATAGTAATAAAATCCTACTTCAAAAAACTTCTTTTGTTTCCGTAGAGTTACAAAAACAGACACTTTATAGGGACAAGTAAAGCATTCAGTTGAGAAAACTTTTCGTATCCCATAGACTTTCCTTCCAAAGACGATGTGTATGGAAAAAATGTACGAAAATTCAGCGTTTGGTGACAGAATTCGATTTTATGGGAATGGTTAGGGAGATATGAAACTTTACTGCATTTTCAACAAAAAGCAAGAAAGGCGATAAATCTACGGAGAGCCGCCTGTGAGACCCTAAAATTAATTACATCAGGATGAAAAATATGTGATAATGTCTTAATGGACATTCTCTGCGTTTATTCGTTCGAACATAAAAAAATGATGAAATAATAGAGAATATTTTATTTTCTAATGACGAGGGGACAGTAGGCTTACACAGTATAAAATTTATATCGATAAGCAATTTTCACAAAACTTTGTATAATTTAAAAATATATAATAATTTTCACACTAATGGTCGTTGATCATATGTGGGGATACTGGCCACTGAAGACGAAATTCATCTCAGAATAATTAAAAAAAATAAAAAACAATTGAGCTGTTTTTTTTATTCCAGAATACTTAATTCTGTTGCATGTCAAAACATGCCTATCCATTACTGAGTTTTTAAATCGAGCTTTTTGTGAGCTCCTAATGCATCTAGTTGCGCTATTCTGATCACTACTTAATTTAATATTTATGAGTCAGTACAAAAAAATATCTTTACTGTGGCGGTAAATCGTTAAACCTCTGAGTTTATGAATTTGTTACTTTCCGAGCAAAACAGCATATTCTTTCTAATTTATATTTTAATTTATATATACACCGAAAAGCTTGTGCAAGGTTTATTATATTTTTGCAAATATTTTTTTTTTCAAAACTTCTAACTGCATGGATTTTGTCACTTTGTCATTTTTGCAGTATTTTTTGTTTTCTTTCGGCATCCCAATATTTAACTGCTGTAAACTTGTAACACAAAAATTGTAATTTTTATAAGAATTGAGCACTTAATTTGGCGCGAGTGTTACCATACTGGCAAAAGCATTTCCTCTTTAGGTTATATCTCAACTCTTGCTTGGTCTCTAAGAAGGTTGCTAATGCTATCGTTAATTGCATACGGGAATGGAAGCCTCGTTAATGAAAGAGTTATATTGTAGTTAACAAATCAATAAAACTCATAAACAGTTTGGAAAACTTGTGTTTTATTGTCAACGAATACCTTAAAAATTGAATGTATTGATTAATTAAAAAAATATATTTATATTTAATTAATACACTGACGCTTCACATTATTATCCATTATTTATCATGGATGGGTAATGAAACGTTTTGTTGGGTTAACTTCACAAATTAAGTTATTTATAGATGTTATGTTGGTTTAATTCTTACAACATGTTCCTAGACCTTTGACATGTTGTATTTATTAACATTTGTACAAAATTCTGCTCAAACACAAAAGCCTGTTCTACTAATAACAATACAAGAAACCATCAATCAACAATAAGAAACACAATTTTAATTTTGTAAGAGTAATTATTTAAGTTTGTTAGTGTTGTTTGCATTTTACTATTTGGTATTTAATAATTAAAAATTTGTGGTTAAACAGAAAGTTATAGACGCTTAGGCAACGTTTTGTTTATAACAATAATATTGTAAATATAAATGACAAAATTTTATGAGCTGTTCAAAATGATTATAATTGACATAAATTTTAATTACATAATAATTAAAAATTAATTAAGAGACAACGCAAGTTTTCTGTGGGAAGCCTAAAATTCGGCAATGAGTTTGTGATGACACTTTAAAGCTAAAATATTTAGTATTTCATGAATCAAAAATTCCGTCAGGTGTGAGTTCAGGTGTTTGGATTTTTCAGTTTATTTCTCTATTAGTTTTTGTCGAAAATTTAAGGCGTCTTTCTACAACGGCTTAAAAGTTAAAATCATATTCGTCAAAATAGCGGCTTTTATGGAAAAAGTTTAAATTATTAAATTTATTGTTTAAAGCTGCATATGTTGAATGCACGTCCCACTAGGAACACTCGTTTTATTTAAGACTTTTTGAAATTTTGTGTTTTGTGCATGAGGTTTAAAAATTAACCACGTCACTTTTTAAAAACTTGTTGCTATAGTGTACGATGTGAAAATTGGACTTGTCTATCTAACACAGTTGAAACAACAATAATATTTTCATGAATATTCCAATACTTTCGGAACATCATTATTATTTTTTTTTTAGTTTTTGTAATAGTGACTATTAGAAAACATCTTCTGTAAAAATTTTAAGAGCTTACCTGTTACAGATCAAGAGATAGTGGACTGAAGCAGGCATTGTATCGAAAACAATAGGGTACCTTTTTACCCTTTGGATGCGGTACCGTAAATACAAATAAGATATGCAGCCGAAACTTTAAGATTAATAACCTGTACCCATGGCTTATCTGACGAAAAATCGGTTTGTCGTTATAAAATAGTGCGAAACATTAGACAACTAAATTATTTTAATAAGACTGCGAATTCTTTTAAATATACCCTTTGTTTATAAATATTTAACAGAACGAATCTATTTTCTTTGCTTACAAGTATTCATGTGCAAAAAGGTACCTCATTTTTTGTAAAACCTTTTAAGAACATTTTTATTTCATTGAAAAAAGAAAATATTTTTTAAATTAATTACCATCAAGAATTTCAGATGCTTTGGTAATGCAAAGCACTTATGAGTATCAAAATCATAAAAAAGGTAAAATTTTAAGTCATTTCTTAAAAATTGAAAGAAAACGAATACATTTTTATTTCTAAGTTTATTATTTAAAAGATTATTGAGGTACCAAAATAAGTTGTGACTAAATGTACCAACTGGATTAAGAAATTTTTTATTTCTTCCTGTTAGGGACCCAAAGGGTTTACACCAAATACTGTTGAAATAGTTTTTTAAAACAAATTTTTTATTTCAGGAATATCACTAGAAAATCCAATTTACACACGATAAGTGTATTATTCTCTACTTAATATTAAAAAAAAGACTATAAGCCTGCTGTAAGATGTCACACTATAAACTGGTGACTAAATTTTTCATTTAAGGGAATAGTCTCGAGAACACCACGGGCAGTTACTATTAAAAATAACAATTTTTCTTAACATAGAATATGTCATGCCCCTTTTTAAAGTACAAAAATTATAACGTTCCTTCTGCAGGTTGATTCTTAATATTTTTGAAAGAATTTTAATTAATTTTTTTTATTTTTCGCTTATACTTCAATTAAAGTTTTTTAATTTTTTGTTCAAAAGATTAATGCAACTAATTAAATAACTTTAACTAGATTTATTTCTTTTTTATGTTTTTTGTTAAACATTTGACATTGCAATAATAACACAAATATTCATTCAACCCTTCGAAGTATGCAAAACTTTTTTTTACTATATAAAATAATTACTTTTTTTATAAGCTTTCAAATACATAAAGTAATCTTCTTCTCTAAAGCACGCACATATGCAAATTCTCAACTAATAATAATTTTATATTTTTCCAAGAATAAAAAATAATGCAAAGTTTATAATATTGTGTTCAAAGAAACAATTAAAACGAAATTTAACTATTGCCTAAAATTAGGTATGCACAAATAATATCACTATTATTTCTTACACATAGTTGCAATTTTAGCTAAAATAGGCTGATTTGCTCTGATAAAAAAAAATAAAAATTCAAAAATTTTGGCGTTGCTTTGAAAACTACAAAGAAGAAAAAGATATTGATTTTATACTAGTAAAATTACAATAGACATTTCTCTATTTTAACTACTCTGTCAGTTAAAAAAAAACTCACATTTTTTTCTACACCTTTTTAAATTTTCCCACATTTTTGTTTTTAACTAGCCACACCCTGTTCACTTCACTACTCCCACTATCATAAAAAAAAATAATTAGAAGAAG
The DNA here is from genome assembly GCA_937654795.1 of Cistogaster globosa. Classification (NCBI taxonomy): domain Eukaryota; kingdom Metazoa; phylum Arthropoda; class Insecta; order Diptera; family Tachinidae; genus Cistogaster; species Cistogaster globosa. The sequence goes on from OW569407.1 coordinate 27,748,512, forward strand.
TGTACACAAAATTACACCACGGCCTTTGTCTTCAAAGTAACAGGCACCATACTTGAAAGGTCTTGTTATCATAGTTCCCTAATTCACAAGGAATATAAATGACTTGTCCCCATTCCTCACTACCGACTTTTCATCAGAGTGTCCTTTTCCTAGCTTTATGCAAATAAATGTATTATCCGACAAGAATTTTCTGGCTCCCAAGTTTCAAAGCAGTCGGCCTTGTCGTATTGCTTCTTTTAAGGTACAAAAAACTTACAGACATATTGTTAAAAAAATTGGAACACTTTACAAATTTGTAACAACAAAGCTTAAAGCCATTGTTGTCCGTTAGTAAAGGTTTCATTGTATGTATGTGGCAAACAGAACTAACAACAAGGGATCATGATGGGCCTTGAATACAAAGAAAAATATTTGTTGTTTAGTCACTGTAGATGGCTATTCGTGGCAAAATAAAAAAAAAAGATTTTGCCTTAGTTTAATTGTCTTTGATATTCGTGGCTAACATATTCAACGAGGCATCAAGTAGTCACATCTTGTGGTGTAGTTGGCTGTGTAAGTTCACTTAAGCTCATGTTTATTAAGTTCTTCTCTACACCTTTAAACTTTTGTTTTGTAAAGACGAATAGAAAGAAGTACGCTGTTTTAAAATAGAATTAGGGTTAGTTGCACGTCTGGACGGGGACTAAATAAGCCCATCAAGTGCGAGTTTGACTTACACATCAAGAGTTCCGTGGATATAAGGGCTATCTTTTAGTTCTTGTCGTTATCTTTATTCATCAAAGTCGCGGCCTATGTAAAATAAGCCTTTTCTTATATTGTTAATTGTTCTCACTTATTTTTATGGCGGAAGTCGAAAAACTAAAGCCATATAAATATTTACATTCATATTATTTAAGGAACACTCTTTATATTTTATTTTTACCTTTTTGAACTTGCGTTAATAGCGGACACTCTAGCTTACAGTGGATGCCTTTAGTAGCTTAAAAACTAGCCTACGTATTTGAAAATCTAATTACTATTGGGAAACTCTGTTATTTGGCGCCGAAAAGTAATATTTTTATAAACATTACTCGGAACACCCTTTCTTATTTGTATTATAGTCGCTTTAGTAATACATCTTCTGTAAAAATTTTAGGTGTTTATCTACTACGGTTCCAGAGATAAGGTGTTGTGAAAGACGGGCAGACAGACGATGTAGTGAAAGCAATAGGGTTATGTTCTTGATTTTGGGTACGGAACGGTAGGAAGATAGATTATTGGACGATGTCTACATATCAGAGAAAAGAAATTGCATTGGTTTTATTGCTTTGAACACATTCACACAAAAATAATGTTGTTGACATTACTACACACTAGGCTAATGAAGCGAATGAAAACACATTCACACAGAGATCGTATGATGAAATATGATGTGTGTATTGCATGTGTTACCTAAATGACAACAAACATTCACAAAGATTCATGAATACCGCGCTGTATTCATGAATCATTTGTGAATACCTGTGAATGAAGGGTACTAAAAGCTAAATTAAAACACATAAAAGAGAATTTTAGTATTTAGCATTCAAAAATAATTTTTTTTTATTTATAAAAATTTGTTTTATAAATCGCAATATACACACATTAGATAATTACTTTTAGACTAGCTATTAGTTCATTCGATTTAACTCAACTATTGGTTAATTAGATTGTTTGCGAAGTATTTAATAATTATCAAAATCGGCACATGTTTAAAATTTTACCTTTTTATTTTGTTCTTCCGAAAAACAGCAATATAAAAACTAAAAAAAATTATTATACTTTTGGTGTTTAAAAAAAACGCTTAACCTACCACAAAATCAGTTAAATTGGCAACACAGTCTATATTTCAGTGTATGTACAATATACATACATATATATGTACGTACATACCCACAATTTATGGTTTTTGTTTGTGCAAGCATAGATTTTTTCATTTCTTATTTTCTTTATATATGCATGAATACTATGAATACAATGGTGAATACTATGAAACATGATGGTTAGCAATGAATAGGTACCAAAGTCTCGAGCTGTTTTCAAAAATTTTAAATGGCATGAATGAAATGGTTGATTAACTTGTGTTGGCATAATAAAAGTAGTGCGAAAAAAAAAACAGTCAAAGCAAAAGGAGAGTTGAACACAAGCACGTGCATTGATCATTTTAGGCAGTTAAATGAATTGCAAAAGCAATGAACATATGAATGAGCAATAAAAGTGAATATGCAGTATTCTTGTCTCTGCTACATATTGTGAAAAGGAAGTCAGATTTACCAAAGGTATATTCAAAATGAGGCAATAACAATCAAGTGCAAATTACTGGGTTATTATTATAGCAGAGAAGCAAACTCTTCAAACATTATATAAAGGCTGGTAACTAGCTTGGTAACTAGTGTGCGAACTCTAGGTATTAAGTCTTGGGCATACCAAGTCTATTCTCATGTACTGGATGAATTTAAGCTTAATGGACAATAAAAAGTCAACATAAAAAACTTTAATCCTTAAAATAATTTTAGTGAATATATAAATACGCCTTAAGGAGATAGAGGGACATCACCAAATTTTGTCGGGTGTGAAAAAAAAGATTCTAAAAGAGGGAGAAAACTTTTTTATCTTGGCCATCCAAAAACAGGAAGAACTTTCCTTTTTTTGAAAAAGGTTGAAACCCATAATCTGCTACTATTTTCTGCTGATCCAAGTCCGTATTGCATTAAGTAATAATAAATATCCAAGTTCTTGCAATTGATAGTCTATATAAAATCTGGCGGAGTTGAATGACTTCCAGGCAGTTATCAGTTCGACTAAAAATGTGATTTCATGAAATTAGAGACACGTAAGCTGGGTTATGCGGACTCAATTATGAAAAATAATTATACAGAAGTAACTAAAATTAAAAATTGGATTTTGCAGGTAATGTTTGGAAATCCTTTCGAAACAAAAGGAGTTAGAATTTAATAAAAAATTGTGTTGGCTAAATTTAAATGTTTTTTTTAAACTTTATTCTTTTTTTTATTCTTTTCTTATTCATTAACCACTAGGTCAGGTTTTAAAATAAAAATATTGGTTTTTTGTTATTTATTTTTTCAATATTTCACCACACCGTTGGTTAGCAACTTCCGCAAACAGGAAACAAAATTATTAAAATTGTGTATTTTCAATTACAAATACAGATATAATTGTATACAAATACAAATTATATATGTGTTGGTCTTTTTTTTTTTTTATTAGTATAGGGATGTTTATAATTTGTAAAAAAAAATATTTTTGACTATCAAGAAAAAAGAAGTAGGTTAAAAAATATTTTCTAATAATTTACTTAAAATATTAAATAATACAACGCTGCTGAAAGTAACTTTTCGACTAGATTTAAATATTTTTTTGCCTTTTTTAGATTTTATTCTTTATTTCTTTTCTTTTTTTTTTGTAGTTTAAATACAATTTTTTTTCTTATTCAAATGTACATAAACATTGTTTGCATTCAATTGCTTCTGTTGGTGGGCAACTAAAATGATGATGAAGAAAAAAAAAAACACTATTTATTGACATGAAAAATTAACCTCTTTTTTTTTGCAGTTGTTACAAATTATACTCGCGAGCATGCACATCACTTATTTAACAAATATTACGAAAAAATACAGTTATAACGAACAACAACAACGCATGTGTTTTCACAAGCACTATGTGAATACATACGTTTCTAAATTTATAAAAATATATGACTGGATATAGAAGTATGTAGATGGAAATTATTAATATTCGTGCTTCAGGTGTTGCCTGTGCACTCCTGAATAGGACTAGTTCTAGTTTTATTTGTACAATGTTCATTTAAGTTTTATTGTGCGTGTATACAAAGGATATATTTTTGATCAGAGTATTTGTTTGAATGTGAAAATTTATTGGCTTGACCGAGTTATTAAAATAGTGATTGGTCTAATAAAGCCAACATAAGAAAATGAAGCTTAAAATTTTGTTGTTGTTTTAATACAATGCTATTACGAGGCCGGTATTAACAAATAGTAAACAGTTGTGAAATTAAGTTACGCTATTTTAATTTATGTGATAATTAAATAATATAATAAACTATAAATATTTTATATTATATTTAATTTCTTTCACTCGTGAGAGAGTTTTTTTTCTTGGAAGACCCACAAAATATAAATTTCGAAATTTAAGGAGTCAAAAAGAAAAGCAAAATCGCCAATCGAACTCGAATAAGTGAATAAATAAGTATCTGTTTATGAAAAATTTAGGGGCAAACTAAATTTATTTATATTTATGCAAGATGTTGTTTAATTTTTTCTGACAACACAATTTTCTTTAGCATCTCATAGTATGTTTCCATGGTAAAATGAAGCACTTGCTTCGCTCTTCGAATCATGATTGCGAAACATGTCGTTTACACGACACATGCTACATGCTTCAATTGGACATCTGCACAAAAACTGAAATAATATTCAAATAATTTGAAAAATTTTATTTTTCGTTTCAATTTTGTTTGGCATTTATAACATTTAAAATGTTAATGAATGTAATTGTTTTTTATATTACACATATCCACACACCACTTTAAACATTATTTTTCTCTTTTTGTTTACATTTTATACAGCTAGTTGAGATAAACTTGCGATATAAATTAGAGAAGACAGAAATTTTTCATGCTTCGCAAGTAGATTCTGTATGAATCTATCAGCTTCGCTCTTAAAATTTTGTATGGCGAAGCAGGTTGATTTGCTCAGGATTGGAGTGTGAAGCAAGAGTAGAGAGCGGATCAGGTGCCGTGGAAACAAGGTATCATCTGTTGGCGGTCGATAGAGCAGTGAATCGTACTACAGTTAAGTGTAGATCTTCTGAAAATAATGCTTTTTTAGAAAACCTTTAAGCTCGTTACACACGAGATGCAAAATAGGTTGGCGGAAAACGAAGCAAGTTAAGACAAGATTGACCGAAATTATTTTAAATTTATGATTAAAACTTGCGGTTTCTTTGCAAGTTGAGGTAATTTAGCAACCACACTCCTTCTATTCAAACACAAGGAAGAAAAATAGAGTGTGATAGATGTGAAAATAAAACATAAATAAGTCATCCATTACAAGCAGAAAATTGCATTAAATGAATTTTATAACAGAATAAACAAATCTACGTTTATAGTGTTGCTGTTATCATATATTTTCATGCAGGTGATTAAAACCTTTAAGGTGTAAAAGTTAATCGCTTGAATTCATATATCACGAATGTAGCATCAGCCATTTTTTAAAAACAGAAATCAAATATAAAAGACCAATATAAAGCTAAAATTGTATACAAAAGCGACAAGTGTAAATCTGGTAAATATGCAAAAAAAAAAAAAGAACATACACGCACACACACTACAAACTGATGGCAAATTTTGATCAATAGCCCACTTTGTTGTACATACAAAGTTTTAATTAATTGTTTGTTTTAGAGGATTAAAACATACATTGCTTTTTATTTATAACATATTGAAATGCTTTTAAATAAAAATCTTAAATATTCCATTACCGGTTCTCTCAAAAATTTCGTTCAATATGAAGTGAAGGACTGTCATTCAACCCAGTGGATTTTTTTATTTTATAAGATTTAACACTGGAAATGATATTTATTCATATATAGTTAAATATAAAATAACACTTTTGATATGATATTTTTTGTTACAAAAACTACAAATCATTTTTAATGGATTTTTAATGTTCATAAATAATGATTAGCTAAAGTGTTATAAATACATCGAATAATTATTTGTTAAAAATTAACCAATTTTCTGTTTTATTCTAAACAATATAAAAATAAAATAATTTAACATATGTTTTAATTTAAATATTTAACCGGAAACGTCTTTGTAAAATCTTTTTACTACAACTACTTAAATTTCTCTAAAAATCCAACAATGACGACTAAAGCATTTTATAAACAGTATTTTTACAATATTGCTTTGGTTTCTTTATGACATTCATAATTAAGTTAAATGTATTTTATAGTAAATTTATTTAATTAATACTTCAAATTGTGGTTTAAAGCACACAAAAAAAAAACAATTTTAAAAAAGCGGAGGGATTTTGGCCTCGAGCGGGGGAGCTTTCTGTAATAAAAATTAATTGCAATTCTAATAAATCTTGCAGTTTAATGCTAGTTTTTCTGTTTCTGCCTACAGACCGCAAAACCAGTTCAAATTATTAATGTTTCTTTTAATAAAAATAAATAAAAATTCAACACAAAATCAGAGTGGTTGGATATGAAAACAAAAAATAACTTGTTTTTTATATTTTTATTGAAAAAACAAAATTTAAAGAATTAAACTGTGGGAAAATTTGTAATGGAAAATAAATATGAATATAAAATATTTGTGTTAAAATAATAACATTAAATATATCAAGTTTCAGCAATTAATCACAAACTAGTCCTATAAAAGTTATGATCAATTTAAAGCAAATTATATACAATTTAAGTATTAAAATAAATTTAATTAACCAACAAATTTTTTGGCCAAGGCCATGGCAGGGACTAGCCTCATTCTCTGAAGGATTCCGCAGAGTTCTGGTTAAGTTTAAAAAAAAAAGATTTTTAAATCAATACAGTCATACTGAAATCATTAGATAGTTATAGTCTGTTGCAATTTTTCACAGTCTCTTCTAACCGTAATCTAACTAAAGTTTAATCGCTTTTTAATAGAAGTCTACCTATGATCTAGTATTAGATTTATTTGTTTTAAAAGTAATAAATTTATCATTATAGCGTAGTTATAGCTAAGACATTGCTTAGCTGTATTAATATAAGAGCCTGGGCATAACGTGACTAGTCTTGGAAATTTAATAGTCTCTTTTAGTCTTCGCGTATTCTAGTCATAAACTGTTTGTAGTTCATTAGCAGCCTCTTCATATTCCATTCATCTGCATCTTCTAGCCGTTTCATATTGCAATCATAGTTAATACTAATCTTTTTCTAGCTTTTCCATACTATATTCATAAGCTATTTCTAGTCTGTACTTATTTATTCATAGTCTCATCAAAGTCCGTCTATAGCTACTTTTTATTATTTTCGTAGTCTATTTATAGTCAATCCAATTTCTATTCAACAGAATAAAAATGTTTTATTCGTACCCTCGTCTATTTGTCGCCTGTTCATATTTTATTCTTAGTATATCTGTCTATCTATAGCCTCTTCGTATTCTATTCATAGTATATACATAGTATATTGGTAGTCGTTTCATATTTCATGTACAGTCTGTTTGTAACGTCTTCGTATTTTTTACATAGTCTATTCGTATCATTTTCTTATTCCATTCGTTGTCTGTTCATAGTTTTTTTGTCTCTGCCTCCTCAATATGCTTTATAATATTTAAGTTTTAGTTTATTCGTAGCCTTTTCATATTTTAATTAAAGCGTGTACATATTATTTGTATCCACTTTATGTTTGACTCAAAGAATAGCATTTTCGTATTGAATGCATAGCATATTTTTATTATATTATGCTCCTCATACGAAAACTATTTATGGGTTTTGTTAGTCTTTTCATAGTCAACACGTAGCCTTTTCATATTTTATTTTTAATCTTTACGTAGTCTATTTGTAGTTTTTTAAAGTTCCAGACATCATCTATTCGTAGCAGCTTTAGATTCCAGTTTTGTATTCTATTCTCGAAATAGCCTACTCATAGCCTTCCGTTTTATAGTCCAGTTAAAAACTTATTCATAATTGTTGTTGTAGCTTAAAGAAAGCTAAAAAGTGAAAATCAATTTCAATTTTAGTTTAATATTCATTAGAGTTTGAGCAACACTTATATCAATATTTGTCCTGAAGTCCAGCTTTTTTGCGTTTATTAAATTGTATAGAAGATGCGTTACTTTAAAGTAATGCTCTCTGTTAAACGAGCGCATTTTCTTTTTGTTTAGAAATTTGATTTTTTACTTTTAATAAGTCAATTAATAAATATTTCTTTTAAAATTTTTTAATATTTTGTTTTCAATGATCTCTATCTGTTACTGTTTATTTGCATTAGATTAATTTTTTGTATTTAATGACGACTTTTTGAAATTATTTTAGGTCAACACTTTTCAAGTGATTTAAAACAATAAATTGTTAGCAACTGCTGGCTTAACTGACAGTTTGACCGTTTGTTCAATTGTCCAATGTCTGCTGCATTTCTCGTTAATATTTAAGTGTTGAATTGCAATCAATGTGCCACGACACTTACAACAAACTGCAATAAAATGAAAAAAGAACACAAATAAAATAGTTTACGCTTTCAATACAATGATATTATATATCACCCCCAACGTCTGTGGTGGACATAAGACATCAAGCTGTTTTTGCAAGATTATTTTCTTTTATTATTTTTTTTTTTTTTGTTTAAGGGAAAGTCTTTGAGATTAAATTGTGTCTTGTGTTGTATAGTTAAGTGGCATTAAGTAATTTATTTAGTGTCTGCAGTGTCATGTTACGATTTGACTTCGTTCACAGTTTCCAAGGGTTGAAAACAGATTTTTGATTTTGTAGCAGAAGAAACTTATAACTTTTAAGTTGTAAAAAAAAATTATGTTTTGCCTTACTATTGTTTTTTTTTTGTTATTTTTTGGTGGTATTTTTGCTTCAGACTCTTTCAAACATATTACAGGTAAAGTAGTTCCATGATTAGTGTGGAAGTCCAGGACTTTTTTGCTAAAAGTGGCTCGTCAAATAGAATTGAGGGAAACAAAAAGGTTGCGTCTATTAAGCTTTTTGTGATTAAACACTGAAATTTAATTAAATGTTTAATAGATGTTGTTATATTTTTCATTGAGAAATATTTATTTTTTTAAATAAATATGTAATTAAAATAACTGAAGATGTTAATTGAAATTACTCTGAAATCAAATGAAAGCCTTGATATAAATAGAAATAATTTTGATCAGCTATAAGTATAAAGAAATTACGAATGGCTTAATTGTTTGGAAAGTAAAAAGTAAAAGGTATTTCTGTACTAAAGTATTTCTCTACTGCATCAGTTCGGTGTAACATTTGAAAATCTGTTTGCCTACAACAATTCTGGTACCAAATTGACCAAATTGAATTGGACCTTAAGAAACAAATTTTTGAAAAAACAAATAAAAATAAGGAAAAAAGATAAAGAAAGAAGAAATTATATATTTAAAGGATTCGTAGTATAATATAAATAGCCGGTTTTATGTCTTGATAAATAATTTTTCTAGAAGACTTAAATTAATTTAATTATTTAAATTACTTGCATTTTTCTAAAAAATTCGTTATGATTTTCTTAAAAGATGAAATAAATACCTTTTTGTTTATTCTTTTAGCTTTGTAAAAGTGTAATTTACACTGACATTCAACTTGATGTATATATGACGTTTTTTGTTTTGTTTTGGCAATTTGTTGCAATACACGAGAAGGCTCAAGTTGTTTCAAAATTCGTTTTAACTTTTCATCGTAATGACATCGACAAAGTCATCAGTCAAATGAATTTTTAGTGGTTAAGAGACAATTTGGTGCGCATTAAAGTGTTATGGTCACTGATGTTATGTATTTTTGTTTACATAATAGATCTGACGAGTTGAAATTATAAAAATGGATTTATAAATTGTATGGGTCACTCTTATATTTAAAATTTTTGTTATTTATTTTTAGTTAGGATTCAAAAGATGTGACAATATTTGTACGTTCAAATCAGGTCATCAAAAGGAAGATTCTCTCGTTTCTTATATAACAAGGTGCTTCAAAGAATATTCAGTTTAATGCACATGGAAGCAAGGCTTTTGTTTTAACTTGCAAAGAGTCAAATTAAGCACTACTCCTTGTTTAGTTTATGTCAATTTTGAATGCTGCGAAAGGCTGCGAAAAAAGTTATTATAAAGTTAACTCGATGTTAAATAAGAAGCGTGCTGCCGCTCTACTTTGGACGACAAAAGGATATTTCTCACTTCCAATATAAAAATATAAGCAGTAAATAGGAGATGTGTATAAGAGTTTGTGGTCGAAAGTGATCCAAAGCTATTGTCCTAAGTTAATGCGAAAAAGTTTTCGACGATTCACTAGATTTTCTTCGGACGTATAATAAGTTGTTTAGGAAGTTTTACTGTTTTTTACACAGGGTGCTCTGATTGAATCAGGTTCTAGAGTTACCTAAATGTACAAATCCTTATTTCTTATGTTGCAATTGAATTATAATGCAAGTGACTTTATCAGTTCGACGTGGACTTTATTTATGTCCCTTCCCGCTTTCTTATCTCAGTTCTTTTAGTTACAATTATTTATCGGCAATGGCGCCATTTTTTCATGATTGTTTATTTTTCTTTTTTTCGTTTTATAAACATGCAAATGCTTTTATTTGTAAATTTATATTTTCATTTTAAATTTGGCAAATAAATTTGCAGCTGAAACTTAAATAAACCTTCTTTTAATGTCGTTGCTTTTTCCTTTCATTTATTCTTGAACTTTATTCGATTGTTGTTGTTTTGTGAAAAGATATTTAAGTTTTTTTTTCTTCTTACAATTTTATTGTTTTTGTAAACTTGCGGTTTATTGTAGCGAATCGTTTTCCAAATAATACATAGAAAAATTCTCCATTGTTTATTGAGGGCGATTGTATATGCATTTTTGTTGTTGTGTTTTGTAGTCACGATTTGATTTTTGGTAAATCCATTTTTTGTATGATGTTTTAAAATTTTCTATAAAGGAAATATTGTTGTTGGACTTTTTAAAAGTTAAACTTCTATTTTTTTAGGGTTCATTAAATTGGTGACTTTGACAACATGAATTTTGAGGTTTAATTTTGTTGCAATTTACAGGTTTAATGTAAGTGGAAACATAAAAGAAGTAAACTGTTTTTTTTTGGCCACGTGCCTTAATTTTGTTATGAATTAGAAAGTCTGATTTGTACTTTTGTAAAAGCTGGTTCATAATTTCAAAATAAAATGAGATTGGCAATGAACTAATTTTGTGATAGTTGTTAAGATTTGTTAAAGGTTTGTGATTTTTTTCTTTTAAATAATAGAAGAAAAACTTTATTTCGTAGTGAATATTAAGTGATATTAAATTGTTAGAAAAAGTCATCAATAACTGCAGTTTAGTTTTGAAATATTACATCTCTAGAGAAGGTTTTACCAGGACACTTATCTGAAGTTTTACTTTGTGCAATTTTTTTTTTCTTGGTGAAATTTGTGAAAATTTAAAAACTGTGTTTAGTAAACTTGTTTTTTATAAAAAAATTCTGTGTGATACTGAAGACTTTTGCGATAAAAATTTTTTTCAAAATGAAAATATCTCAGTAGTAACAATTAAAGCTATGAAATCGCTACATCGTTGTAAAATTTGTAACATATTTTTTTTTTGACACTCAAAATTTTCTTTAGTAATTTTTTAGTAATTATTTTTTTTTTATACGAAAAATTCTCTACAGTATTGTTTTTTTCATACAATAAATTTTCTGTACTGATTTTTTTTTCATGATAAGAAATTTTAGTTACAGTAAATTTTTTGGAATACGAAAAATTTCCTTTATTAAATTTTTTCGTGATACAAAAAATTCTCTATTGTACATTTTTTCTCCATAGTAATTTTTTTTACTGCTGTCGTACCTTTCGGTGAAGACCGTCATCACTGGCTGTTTATTTGTTACGATTGGCGAGCGCTTTTAATGTGAGGACATCATTTTCAAGCCGCGTTTTGATTAGTACTGGTTAGATAGTGTAAGGTGTGTGTTGTGTTCAAGTAGTTTTGTCCGTTAGGATGGTGTCTATTTAAATGGTATTATGCAGGTAGATTGCCTAATATCTGTCATGTTTATTGAAGGCATATGATTTTAATATTTCTGTCTTTTATTATTAGGTAGGTAAGTGTGACCATCTGTAGGGGTTTTGCGTTTGTAAGTTTGTTTTAATCATTTTAGTAATGTAAAAATTATGTCGGAGGTTGTATTTACCTGTTCGTTAATAATATCTCCGTTAAACGTTCGTGTTTTGTATATTTCCATGTTTTCAAGATTGTCCAGTCTTCGTCCCATTTTACTAGGATGTATTAACGTCATACATTCATCTATTTCCCTTGGCTCGTGTTCATGTGTGTTAAGGTGTATTGCGAAGTAAGAGTCTTCTCTTTTCCGTTTATATGATCGTATGTGTTCTGTGAACCTTGTTTTTAATGTTCGTCCAGTTTGTCCTGTGTATGTATGGTTGCAGGTGCAAGTAAGTCTGTGTACTCCGCTGGTGTTAAATTTATCGGTTATTTCTGTTGATGGCTTGAGGTTTTTATTTTTTTTTTTTTTTTTTTGATACAAAGTATTCTCTATAGGTATAGGAAATATACTCTTTATTAAATTTTTGGTGATCCTAAAAATTTCTCATAGTATAATTTTCGCTTTACGCAAAGTTCTTAATAATAAAATTTTTTGCTAGAAAAAATCTCTATAATAATGTTTTCGTAACGAAAAAATTCTTTATAACAAATTTATAAAGATATGAAAAATTCTTTAAGTTAATTTTTTTGCGATACGAATAATTCTTTATATAAAAATTATTTTATATACGAAAAGTTTTTAAAAAACAATCAGTAAGATAAAAATAATTATTGTTTGAGGAATTTGAAATTATTAAAATTGATTATATTTTGTTGCATACAAATATATCGAAAAACTATAAATATTTCGCATTTTGTTACAAAAAATAGACAATTGGTTGATTTACTGCTATCAGTAAAATAATTTGCCGCTTTTGAAAGAACAACATATTTCTTTAATGATTTTTATGTTTACATTTTCATATGATAAGTTCAACATGAACTTTATCTTTAAACATTGCTTCCTATCATAATAAACAAATATACTTAAGTGCGCAATTATATCAGATCAATAAACTTTATATTTGTAAACACGCATTTACTATATTTTGTTTAAGCACCGATGGCAATACCTTTCCCCTTTCCTTTCTTCTTTCATTGTTACTTGCAAAACTTTCGAAGATACCTTGATTGAAATATGAAGTGTGAAAAATTAATTAAAAAATGTATGTTGGAATAACTGTTGAAAAAAATTTTTTTTAGCAGAAACTTAGCAGCACTGTTTTACTTGTGAATAGTTAAAAATAATTATATTGAAAGTTAAGAGTTCCATAAGATAAAAAATAAATTTAAGTGCCTAATGTGGTATTTGTTAATTCATCTTACGGCTTGAATTATTTCAAATATAAATTGGTTTGTAGACACTTGTAAGTATCTATTGATTTTTAATAAAAATGGTTGAGTAATATATTTTGCGTGTTAAATTAATATACGAGACCAAAAAAGTTTCCGAACTAAAATTCAAAGGCAGGTATTTTTTTGACAGCACTTATGTCATCTTAAACTATTACATCTCTACAAAAGAGTCAATTTTAAACAAAGCAGTCATGATCAAATTTCTTTCGGAACTTCATTTTAGATGCTGCGTTTAGAGGCTTCACACAGCTTTGCGGTCAACTATTTAGTAGTTGTCTTTTAAAAAATTATTGAAATGGATAAAAGAATTAAGAAATCCAGACTTTACGTAATATGCAGACGTGGCTGCGCTAGTTTAAGTTTCTTTTATGAATTTAGATCCGATCGGAGCATTGATAAAAAGGAAAATGAATGAATGATATATTAAAATTTGCCTACAAGTAGTGTGTTCAAGTCCCAACGACGGCTCTAATAAAAATGAAAACAATTACTGTTGAGAAGCCTCGGTGGCTGCGTTATACGAGATGATTGCATGGCAAAAAAAGAAGAGCCATAAGTTCAAATTCCAGCAAAGTTTATAAGTAGAAGGGAAAAGAATTATTTTTGAGCATTTTTAGTGGGTCAATTGTTAACAGCAGTGTTAAGCCTATGAAAAATTTGAGTAAAAGGAAAATCAGTGATTTTGTAGCAGAATGGTTAAGTTGGTTAAAGCGCTTATAAATAAAAAGAAGCTTGTGAGTTTTGAATCTCGTCGGAGTTATAAAAAAGGAAAAACAACAACTTAGCTACTTTTAAGTTGTTAATGCGTCTATTTGGTAAAAGAGATATCAAGAGTTCGAATCTCACTGGAGCTTCAAATAGAAAAAAAAGAATATATGTAAATAAAAAATTGTGTGTTCTTAGAAGGATTTCTTCATTTGAGAAGTGAAATGTAATAGTGTATATTTAATGTCTCCTACATTTATCTTATAGTTTCTATATATTTTCTATTCATGTTTGATATTACAGTCATAAATTTTACCTTTATTGAGGTTCGTCTGTTACAAATTCTATTAAATTTCTATTTAATGTGTCTTTAAGACTTTAATTAAATATCAATTAAAAACGTGATTTGTTTCTAATCACATAGAAAATAAATATTGAAAATATAATTATGTTAAACTGAAGCCAGTAAATAAATATAAAATAAAACACAAACAAAAAGATTTCTTAAAATACTTTATCGATCAGCAAAGAGAAAAAAAAACAAACACGGAAATAAGAAAATAGAAATCTCACATATGAGTGAGCTAACTTATTGTATGATAGCAATGACTTTTAAACTTAACCTGGTAAAAAAACTTCATATTTAATTTCTAGATTAATTAAACAAAAACCTTCCAAATTTTATTTTTTTTATCTCGTTAGCGGTTTCTAATAATTCACATAATTTTTTGTTGTCTATATTTCCGCCTTAAACGAAATCAATTTAAGTTAATAACTACTGAAGAAATTAATCTGCCCACAACAGGTTTGTAATTATTTAATTTATTTAATTAATTTCTTATGTATTAAATAATAAATCTAATGTAAAATATGTCTATACGTTAGACTTATTAAACATCAGTCCTTACGTACAGAAATCGAATGTATTAAAAATTACTCTTGATTTTATGGAACTAATTATCTCTAATCCGGTATTAAGGTGGTACAAATTAACATTTTTATGACAAAACCCCGCCCTATAAATCTGTTTATAAATTACAGTTAATTTGTTTGAAAAGGTTTTTCAAAGCAGACCCTAAACTGTTAACCATAAAATAGTCACAGACGTTTCGGGGTATAATAAATATTTTTTTTTGTAAGATAATTTAAGGGGAGAAAAGTCATATCCTAATTAGATTTAGTTTAAAATAAAGTAAAAATTAAGTTATATAGTCTCATAATAATTTTGATAGCATTTACACATAAGGCATATTCAATGCAAAATGCTACTAGATACACACAAGGAAACATGAACATCGAAAGTAACATAAATATGTTCTTATAATTGTTCCTCAAGTAAAGCAATGTTTCCCCTGGAAACTTATGGTGTCTTTCATGTCGCATGAATTATTATTATTTTTTTTTTTTTGATATTTAGTGTTTCCTAAGATGATGTTGCTTCTTTTGTACTAATGTTTACAATTTCTTTTTTATTTTAAAAATAAAATGGCGGTATTAAAGAAAGTGAAAATGGGTAAATTCAATAAATTGGAAAGCAATTTTGTTGCACAAATTTAATATATATTTATTGTTTTATTGTGCGGTTACCTTGGTTTTAATGAAAGAAAAATAATGTTTTCTAAATCATGTTGCATTTGGTGTTGCCTCGTGTGTATCTAATATAATAGCGCTTATCTTGTTGAAATCATAGTCTAGTCAGAATATGATTAGAGCCTTGCAAAAAGTTATCACCGTCTCTATTCAGCTAATTATATCTTGACCATATTCTTGTCAGCCTTTACATATTTTAGTCAATTGAAATATAGTCACAATGTATCCCGGTCATATTTTAGTCATATTTGGGTCACATTTCAGTCTTATTATTTTTTATATTTTGGCAAAATTAAGTCATAATTTAATCATATTTTATTTATATTTTAGTAATTTTTTATTCATATGTTAGTTATATTTTAATTGTTTTTTGTTATATTAGTCATATTTTAGTTAAATTTTAAAATCTTAGTCGTATTTTGGACGTTTTTGACCATATTTAGACATTTTTCATTCATATCCTCGTTGCATTTTAGTCAAATTTTGATAATATTTTAGGCATTTTTCATTCATATGTTGTTCATATTTAAGTTATTTTGCGATATTATTTTGGCGATATTTTAGTCATATTTAGGTCTTATTTTATTAAATTTTTTTTTGTAAAATTAAAGTCATATTGTAGTCTTGTTTTGTTCATATGTTGATCACATTTTCGTCATATTTAAGTATAATTTTATTCATATTTTAGTCATTATTCATAATTCCAGTTTAGTTTTGGTTTAGTAATAGTTAAGTGATAGCTTTGTCATTCCTTAGTCTAAGTCTAGCCAAGATCTTGTCATATTCTGGTATTTTCAAATCGATGTCTTCTCATAGGCAACTCTTATTCTACCCACAATCCAATCAGACTTGAGTTTTAAACTAGATATAATATAATTGATATTTAGTTACGGACGTTGTGTACTATAATTAATTTCATAGCCTGAACATAGTAAAAACTTTGTTTTTAATTGATATAGTCTATTTTAATGGTATTTTTAAAGAGATAATTTTAAAAATAGTTTTCGAAAATCAAACAAAATAAAACAGCCAATAAATAGCGGAAGTTCAAAAACGTGCATTTATATAAAGCCTACACAGGAGTAAAAAGTATGTAAAATAAAAATATATAAATTTATAGGTTTTAAAAATAATCATAGTCATAGCTTTACCATGATAAATTTTAAAATTTAATAGTTTATTTTTTTATTAACGGAAAAAGTTCTCATTTCATGTTTAATTAAAACTTTAATAACAAAATATAATTAATTGATTTAAGTCAAACCTTGAAAAATATTGCTATGAATGACCTGTTTTTATTGAAAATAAGATCTACACCTTAATGAAACAAAATTCATTAAGAAATTTCCTGGATTATGGTTTTGTGCAGTTTCATTATGAAAATAACCAAAATTTTACTTAATTTTAATCTTAAAAATTTTAAAGTTAGTAAAAAGTTACAGTTACTTTGTAATTGTTTAAGAACATTTACTAAAGTCTTTTTATTTATTGGTTGAACGAAATTTACAAAAAAATTTATAATTTTTTTTGCACATTTTTCGATTGTTTGTTGTGACAAATGTAGAGCATTCATAAACAAAAATGAAGAAAAAACATGTTTGCTTGATTGCAGAGGCGCTAATGTTCACGTTTAAGTTATTGTGGTAATAATGTGTTAAACATGTTTTATTTTTTAACAACTTAAACAATTATTTCTGTTTTTATTAAATAATTTTTTTTCCTTTTGTGATACATTTGTGTTCGAGGAGTTTAAAACACGTTTCAACAATTAAATTAAAATTACACACTAGTGATTACTGCAATCAATAAAACAAATGTTTTTCAAATTATTTACAATTTTTCGGTTGCACAGTTTTTAAATCAATTTGCAACTGTTTTTGAACAATTTGCAAAGGAATTTCATTAAAAAAAAAATTATATTTAAAATTGGAAAAACCTTACTATTTGAGTAAGTAATTTTGCTTTTGAAAAATTTTTTGTCGAATTTATTTATTAACTACACAAAAGGAAAAAATACATTGACAACACGCCAACACGTTTTTAAAAAATAAAAAACAATTTAGTTTGAAATTATATCAAACCACCCACAAACAACATTAATTTGAGTGTAAAAGTGGTGTAAAAAATTTATTTATAGAGAAAACCTAGATTTAGCAATAAAACGAACCACTGCAGAATGTTCACTAAAACAAAAATCAGAAACTTGTATGTAAATGAAATATGTATTACATGCAAGCGGTTAAACATCAATAGTTAAAGTTAAAACAAATGTCGTACACTTGGAGATCAAATGACTTAATAAATTATTGCAAAGAAAAAATCTACGAATTGAAGAGTTAAAGAGTTGCACTTAATCATAGGGAGTCAATCATTGACACTCAAAACTAATGAGTGTAACGAATGGTTCAGTGAAAAAACCAGCAAACCCAGCAAAGCCTGCCGGATGGAAGAAACTAATGATGATGAGCTATTAGTAATAATTTTACTCTCTAGTCTTTCTAAAGATTTTGACAATTTTGTGATAGCCATGGAGACCAGAGGTACATTACCAGCGTTTGAGATTTTGAAAATTAAAATACTAGAAGAGTGGAAAAGACGTATTCAGCAAAATGAAGAAGAAGAGAATGCTTCCATGAAGCAGGCCTTTGCATTAGAATCAACATCAAATAGCAAATATAACAACAAAAGCAACTTTAAATGTTATACATGTGGAAGGCGTCGACACTACGCAAAAACTATCGAACAGGTGCTTACAAAAGTAACAAACTTAATCAAACGTCTTGGTGCATTGATAGCGGCGCAACGACGTACATTTGATCAAAGTCAAAAGTTTACTTCATTTATCGAATGTAGAGAGAAAATCATGTGATCAGTTCATAGAAGCACAAGGAAAAGGGAGACGTTGAAATTTCTACGGCTAAAAGCAGTATTACATTAAGAGATGGTTTAAAGGTTATTTTCGAAAGAAATTTTGCTAAGATATTAGACAAAAGCGGTAAAGAACTACTGAAAGCAAATATAAGCTCAAATTTGTTTATATTTTCAAAGAAAATATCTATTAATTATTGCCTAAAAGCTAATAATGCAATCATTTGGCATATCCGCTATGGTCAACCATTTCCATCCACTGAAACAAAATTCAGCAATTTATTAGAGTTGATCCATAGTGACGTATGCGTTCCACTGAACAACCAATCAGTTGGAGGTGCACGTTATGTTGTAACATGTATAGACGTTCTATATATTTTATTAAACAGAAAAGTGATGTTTGAAAAGTTTAAAATTTTCAAAAATCTTGTAAAAAATAAAACAGAACGTAAAATAAAGATGATTCGTAGCGATATTTGGTACGGAAAGTGTAAACAAAAATTTCGTTAATTTCCTTGAGCAGTGTGGTATTCAACGACAGCTGACTGTACCATACACGCCGCAACAAAATGGCATTGCTGAATGTACAAATCGAACGATTCTTGAAATGTCGCGAAGTATGATGTTACATGCAAACGTAAATAAATCGCTTTGGGTAGAAGCTGTAGCTGTCTATATACGAAATAGAATAACAACAAAAATTTTGCAAGAAATAACACCAAACGAAAAATGGCACTTAAGAAAACCAAATGTTCAACATTTTAGAGTATTTGGATCACCAGCAGTGGTGTTAGACAAAACTCAGAAGAAAAAATATGGAGCAAAAGGTAAAATTTTTTTTTTGTCGGATACGACTTTTCTGAGATGATAGCTGAAAAAGAACAAAGCAACAATTTAGAAGAACAAAAAAAAAAAAAAAATACTTGTTAATAAAATGGAAACTGATAAGAAAAGTGGAGAAGAGTTTCCTAGTGATCTCATCAATGATAATAACGCTGAAGATCAATTAGATATTGCTGAAGAATTTCAAACTTGTAGTTCTGATAGCAGTAATAAAAATAAAAACACAGTGACTATTGAATCTAAAAGAGTAAGAGGCAGGCCAAAGCTTACTCGTTCGGGAATAGTGGGAAGGCCAAGAATAGAATACCAAAAACTGAGTTTCATGAAAAGCAAGAACAGTATTAGAGGCTTATAAGAGCGAATTTAGCAATCTCTGGAAAGATGCCATGAGTCGTGAACACAATGCTCTGGTAAAAAACGATAACAGATATGCCGTACACCACAAAGATTATCGGTTGTAAATGGGTTTTTAGTTTAAAAAAGGACAAGCATGGTAATGAACAAAGATTTAAAGCGCGTCTTATTCCCAAAGGATGTGGGCAAGAATACGGGATAAATTTTAAGAAAATTTTTCACCAGTTGTACGTTATTCTACAAGTAGAATGAATCTAGCGTTAGCAGCTGAACATGACTTACATCTACATCACGTTGATGTTTCTACCGCCTATTTAAATAGTAAATTAGAAGAAGTATTTATGAGATCACTGAGGGTTTTGCTGATAAGATCGGATTAAATAAAGTACTAAAATTAAATCGTGCAATTTACGGGCTTAAACAATCCGGACGTGCATGGAATAGTATCCTTGATGCAATTTTACGTCAAATTGGCTTTGTACCTTGTAAAAATTAGCCTTGTCTTTATCAAGCGAACAATGGTGATACATTTAATTTGATAGTTGTTTACGTTGATGACATCATGATTGGATGTAGTGATAAAAAAGACTGAGAAGTAGTAAAACATAAAATAGCTGAATAATTTAAAATTGTTGATAATGGTCCAGTAAAACATTTCTTGGGAATGGAGATAGAAAGAGAAACTGAAACTGCTTATATTGCATTGAGCCATAAACAATACGTTAAAAATCTTTTACAACAGTTTGGTATGGAAAATTGCAGGCCAGTGGCTACACCTCTAGATATTGGTTTTTAAATACACTGTTATATGGCTGACTGTAAGAAAGTTGACCTAAAAGAGAGGCGACTTCGACCCGACCAGACATTATTCATTCCGTAGGGAAATTAGCGCAGAAGAATACTAATCCACATATTAAACACCTGAAAGCTTCTAAACATATGTTAAGGTATCTTTCTGGGACATCAAATTTAAGATTAATTTATTCTAAAACAGGTGAATAACCAAAAGTATTTGTGGATGCTGATTAGGCAAGTTTTTTGGAAGATAGAAAATCTTACACGGGGTTGGTATTTATTATGGCGGGTAGTTCGATCAGTTGGGAGAACAAAAAGCAACCGAACCTTGCGTTAAGTAGCACAGAAACAGAATTTGTGGCCTTATCTTCAGCTGCGAGAGAAGCTGTTTACTTGCAAAAATTGCTTAGTGAGATTAACTGTTATGATGTCAATAAATAGACTTGTGCCATATAGTTCAATTTAGTGATCGCTCTTCTAGTTTATTCTAGTTTATCTTGTCTGGTAGTTTAATTACAAATTATAGTTCAAAAATGAACTAGGTGTATTTAAAAGTATGAACTAGTTAACTTAGTTCAATCGATGGAATCGTTTAAATAAACTAGTTCGTTTATGAACTACACAAGTCTATCAATAAACCAATTCTAGTTTATGGTGACAACTTAAGTGCTCAATGTATTGCCAAAAATCCAGTTTTACATTCGAGAAGCAAGCATATTGACGTCAAATACTTACATGTTAGAGAGATGATTAATGCAAAAGAGATAGAGCTGCGGATTATTTCAACCAATGAAAACATATCAGATAATGTAACAAAAGATTTTACTAAAACGAAGCATTTAAAATTCGTAAGAGGTCTTAGACTTCAGTAGATTGTAAAATGAATTTTTATTTTAAATTATCAAAATATGCAAGTATAAGGGGAAATAATAATTTCACTATCAATTCTGTGCATATTTTATTAATTTTTAATCATAGTAAACTTATGTAAATGACAATTCATTTTTTCCTTTTTTATAAAACTTTGTAAAACATTTTTTAATTCTGAATAAACGTTTAAATTAACAATGGCTATGTAAATTTAAAATTTTTTCTCATAGCAATTTGAGAGACCAGGCCATATACCCTTTAATTGAAATTTTAAGCTTGCTTTTATGGCGTCCTGAACGGTTTAAGCTAAAATTAATTTTTCTATATTATTTGGAACAATAAAGTAACTCCAATCAAAGAAAGAAATATGTATATAGGCAGACAGAGAATTGAAAAAAAAAGAAAAAAACATCAAATGAAAAAATTTGGAACTCGCCCATATTTTTCTAGTTACGGGCCTCTGAAAATTTCAAAATTTTTAAAATATCAATATGAGTATCAATTAAAAGGTTTTGAAGAGATCTTTAAGGAAATAATGAAATTTTTAAAAAATGCTTGAATCATTAAGAGCTGATTGCCTTTATAAGTATTTTTTTTTTAATATTTTAATTCTCTGACAACTTTATATTTGTTTTTTTGATTGGAGTTATTTCACTAAACCAGATTTAGATAAATGGTAAAGGGTATACAAGATTTGGCATAGCCGAATATAGCTATCTAACTAGTTTTTTGTAATTTTTGGTAAGCAATTGAAATAGAGATCTGTAGCAGGTTGGCAGACGGACAGGACTATTCGGCAACGAAGCATAAAAATTATATCTATTAAAAAAAAAGCTCTTTTACCTGGAGGTAGAAGTTGGTCTTTGGGGAATTATAAATTTTGCCTATTACAACTTGGCGTGGATTTTGAATTGTTGAGTTAAGTTTCCCTAATACTTTCCGATAAATAGCGTAGTGCTGCGAAAAGTTAGGCATAGGTATATGACTATCAGACTAGCTTGCTTGGATCTGTATTAGTCTAGTCTTAGGTAAAGCAGATCAAGATATTTTTTTTTTCTGATTCCCAATTAAATGTATTTATTTATTTTATGTGACAAGCTAATAAACCAGTTTACAGATGTAGCAACATATAAAGAGAACAGAAGATATGCTTTACATTCCCTACTAAATAACGGAAGATCGATTTTCTATAAGTATTCAAAATTTGTAAAGAAATACCCCCTAAGAGCGAAGAGTTAGTTAAAGGAAGAAGGAATTTTGTTGAAATATTTGCACAAAAGCCATTAGACCTCTAACGATAAAAATATTTTCTTTAAATTCTATTATCTAATCATTTTGTGAATTTTTTAAACAAAGAATTCTACTTCTAATATTTTAATGCCGTTAAAATTTGCAAACTAAATTTTTCTTTGATATTTAAGGTCTGCTAAATTAATTTGTCTCTTCTATATGAACATTTCGATAACCTTTCTAGCTCTCGTAAGTAAAATATTTTGTTTTTTTAGCGCGTATGTAAACAAAGTATTAATATGTGAGTGATACTAAAACTCTAACCTGCCACTTGTGTAATGATTTATAATTATCAACTAAATTTAAATGTGAACAAAAAATAATCTTATCAATCATTTAATCATTAAATAACTAAGCGAAACACAATGAGCGGAACAAGTAAAAGCATAGACTTTGTAAGAAGGCAATGAAAAGAATTTTTTGATGATTGTTAAAAATTTTATGTTAGTTTTGTTTTTGTTTTAATCTGATAAGAATTAAAAAAAAAGATAAGAAATAAAAAAAGAGACTTAATAAAAGTTATAGACACGTATTTGACAGCATCATTTCGTGGTGGAATTTTAAGTTCTTAAGTTTTTTATTTTTATTATTTCACGTTAAGTTACTGTCATTCGAAAACAATGTGTTTGCCTTAGACAGTGTAGTCAATTATTCAAGTTTTATCCAGTTCATACACGTCAAGTTTTCATGCAGCAATTCTGAAATTTGTAGGTGAGAAAACGAGAATTAAAATGATTCTGTACTCCTTTCTCTTCCACAAAATTCAGAATTGCTGCAAGAAAACTTGATGTGTGTGAGCTGGGTGTTGATATACTTATGTGTGGTGCCTATCTCTCACAGGTAGAGACTTTAAGGTTTTACCAACTTAATGTTATATGTTTTTCGATATCTCTATCTCGTTCTCTTCAATTGTTTTTGTTGTTGTTCTTATACAGGTGAAAAAATTGAAAAAAAGTACTAAATTATCTCACAAGTAAAAAACGAGAGCATAGACTGAATTCAACTGTTATACAACAACTTTGTCTTAGGTATCTTCTCCAACATGAGTAGCTTCATAGATGCAGAAGCACGTAATCTCCGTCGGGGATAGAAAGGCCAAAAGCTGCATTTGGTATTGGATTACTATCAAAGAACTTAGACTAGAACACGTCAGAATAACTCTTACAGGGAGAAATAAAAATAAGATTCATAGGACGTCTAAAGTTCCTTAAAGGCATGTTAAGTTAACTGAAGGGATTTAAGACCTAGGCGATATTCTGAATCAGAAGGAAGCTCTAATTAGGAAGACACTCAGCTGGGGTCGCAGAAACTAGACGCTGTGACTAGGAGTCATTGATTCAAAATGGGACCTCACTTAAAGGTAAAGGAAATGGTTGCATAAGTCTTTAAAAATGGCAATAATAATGGTAGATATAAATCGACAAGAAAACGGTAATTTTAAGGCTTAGAAGCTATATTCGAACATACGAAGCAGTGAATTTAAAGTTGAAAATGACAATAGATGATCTTCATTACTTTACACCAACACAATTTAAATAAAGATAGAAGGTGGTCTCACAGTAACCTGCATGGAGGGGTTGTATACGGCGTCATCTCCTAATTGAGGATCCAATAAAACTCTTAATTTAAGATGCCCGACACTAGAAGTTGTTAAGATAAACCGGGCTCTGCTGACACCGCGTTATGCTGAACACACGTAATTTTTTTTTAATTTTTCTTAACTTTTTAATATTTGCTATAATTTTTTTAAGTAAAATAATTGATCTCTACTAAAAATTTGCTGAAATTTAGAAAATATATGTGTTTGTGTTTCATATTTACAAATGTAAACACACGTTTGTCTATTACATTATAAGGAAATAAAACGAAGGGGGTTTCGAAAAAAAAACACCCTCTAAGCGTAAAATGTTTTTGGTCACTGTACAAGTTTTATTAATTACAATTTCATAACTTGTTTTCAAAAACGTTTTTTTTTGTTTTTGTTAAAATATATTTCTTTTCTACATTCATGTGTATATATTTATTACAATGAAAAAATATATTTTATAATTTACATTTTCGACATGTTGAATAAAAAAATAAATAAAAATAATAATCATCAAAATGACATCACTTTAAATACATAGGAGATTAAATATTGTGGTATTTTTTACATATTACAAGCGACAAAATTAAAAAAATATATATAATAATCTCTATTTATTTCATGGTTTTTTGTTTAACTGGGTATATTTTTTTTATTTGACAACAATCAAAATGAATACAGTGAGTGATAAAAAATTTAAGAAACTAAAAATATTACTATCTGCGGCTGATAGTCGGTATTAAGTGCTTTAAACATTTTTCTATGAGGCTAAGGGCGTTAGAAAGTGGCACTTAAAAAATAACAGATTTAACTTTAAACTATGTTTTTGTGAATACATACTTATCTTGTTGAGTTTTCTACAAGTCAGAAGCTAAGACTTTGGTGACTACGCAATTGTTTCGGCTCCCGATCTGCTTAATGTAAAAAAGAATGTACTAAGACTCAGCTTTTAGTCAGTTAACTTCTATCAAGTAATTGCGGGTATTCTTTTGAAGAAAACATTTTTTTGGTCTTGATAATAGTAACATTGAGTTGGGATAACTAAATGAGAATTGTATGGTAGTACATATAATTCTCGTTTAGTTAATGTTGCTTATGGTGGCACACTTAAATTTTCCAAAACTCTTAGGTCTACTGTGATGTCACGGCATTATGTTTAATACAGAATTTCTACAATAGAAACAACCTGCGTCGAATCGCTTCTATTAGTGATATTAGACGCTTTCTCTACTTCAGATAAGTAATGGAGGAATTGCTCCATAAGCCGTTATTCCTTTACATCGTGTCATCATTGGCAAAGAGGTAAATAAACCGTAGCTAAACCCCACACCCGCCCACAAACTTAATAGTTAGGCGTTGTAAGAGATATTTTGTTCTAATCATTAGAAGTAGAGACGCAGTACGTCTAATGTTTAGTCGCGGCCACAACTGTCTGACGATTCTTTATCCAGCAGTAGTATATTTTGCCTTCTTAGACTTTAAGACCAATGAAAACTGCTTCGCAGTGCCATGTCTAGATTTAACGTCCGTGTTTATATTAACACATATTATTTTTGTTTTTTCTCGGTAGTCAGTGTGTAAGTAATAGTGGTTCGAGATAATACCAAGTTGCACATGCGCCGTCTATACGATTTATTGAGACAACGCCATTCGGTTTTTGATCGATAAAACTTTGAAAAAGAAAAAGCTATAATTTCTCAAATAGTCATTATCTAGCCATCTCAAGTCGCTTTTCTAATTGAAACTGATGTTATGTGCAGCTGTACAAATTTCTGTATTATAATGCGAGCAGATCGCAGGATACGCTAACCTTATTGGGCGCACATTTAATTTAAAAATAAAGTACGAATAAATAGCAAATTTTTGTATGTTTTTTTGTATTGCGTAGAAGCCTCCCTTTTTTCTCAACAAGCAAAGGGTCATCCAGTTGAACCAGATAATCAAGGTATACAAACAGTCAGTCTTAGTGTTCCAAAATATATCTGCATCTACCAAATTAGAAAGGAATTTCTGGTTAAGAGATGAACCGCAATTTAAAGGTGTTATAAAGCTTAGGAATAAAGACTCTTTAACTGTTGGACTATGTGTTTACAGCGGTCATACATATTTGCATTTTTCCTGAACCAAACCGCCACATTGTTGTTCTATGGAATCTGTGCTTAAGAGTTATCACGGAGTGAATGCCACGATTACGATATAGTACACGTAGAGATGTTCTTGGATCATTACGAGAGTCCCCAGTTTCTTTAAACATGGCACTTTTGTAGGCGAAAAGTGAATTAAACTCATTCTTAAGATATTCGTAGTACAACTTTTAACAGCTCTCTAAAAAAAATTTTCTCGCTGTCAGGTATTTCTGGAACCACTTTATTTAAGTGAAGACTTTTGTGAAGTTTGAATAAATAAACTATCTGCAACTCAATATTTATTTTTTGATTCTTCAATTTATTGAAAAACGCTAGAAATAAGTTAAAAGTTTCTAGCCTTTTTTCTATCACTCACTGTCTTAACTAATTAAAAAATGATTTACAAAATGCAGTTAATAGGATAAAACTAAAACACACGCTAAATCTATGAGCAAAATTATCAATAAATTATAAATGAAATTTACATTAAAAAAATTTAATTATCATACTAAAATTAAAAACGTGTCACTTACCTTTGGCAACGAGGCTAATACTTGTTGTTTAGCATCCCAAACCAATTTGTCGGAGGGAAATTGTAGACACTTGTAAACGTTTAGTTCGGGCACATGAATGCGCACCAAAAGCCAGCCATCCCGTGGTTCTGGCGGTGGTTCATCGTCAAACCCCGGCCCTGAACTATTGTCCATGTTGGCCGGGTTTTGTTTGACTTTGGGTGTGGGTGGGTGATACGACGTAATTTTGAACGTTTTTTTTTTATAATTATTAGATTTATTTCAAATATATTTTCTAAAAAAAAAGAAAAAAAAATTGAAACGCTTCTTTATGCTTTTTAAAGCACTAATTTTATAAAAGTTTTAATTAGTCCAATTCAATATCAATGCAAAAAAATATTGTTTATTGTGTAACTTTTTTATTTATTATTCTTAAAAAGATTAGTTTATTTTTCTTGTTTGAGTTAATTTCTTTTTTTGCATTTTATTTTCTAAATATTTATTTTAAGTAGATAATAATTTCTTTTTTCATTATTTAATAGCTGTTGCAGAAACGCATGTCATTTGTTTTCGTAGTGTAAACATTTTTAGTTTTTATTATTGTTCAATTGTTTAAATATTCCCATTAAAAATGAGGCTGCAAAGACAAAAGCAATAGAATTACAAATTAGTGTTTATTTTGTAAATTACTTAAGTAAATAATAAATTAAATTAAAATTCAAAGCTAAATATTTTTTCAATTGTTTCAAATTCATTTTGTTTAAGCATTTATATGACAATTTTATATTTCAAGTATTAATTTTCTTTTTATACGTAAGCAAAACAAATTTATACTCGTAGGTTACTAATGCTAGTAAAATAGAGAAAATTTTGTCTAGTCAGAGCGATTGAAAGTAATTAAAAAAATAATCGTCGTAAGTTTAGGATTTTTCATTACCAAAAAATTTAAACGTAAATTAAATTAAATTTAAAATATTTAAAATAAAAGAAATTTAACTACCATTCAATGCTTATAATTTAATTTTACTTATAATTGTTTTTACTTATGGTAATAAAATATTAATGAAATCGTTTAAATACTAATTACAATTGATTCAAAACCATTTAATCATTAGTCAGTGGTGATGATTTCGTTTTTTAACTAATTATCAGTGAAACATTCAAAGTATTGTTATTAGGTTGGCAAAGGAAAAATACGGCAACCCAGGGTTTATTTGGGATAAATAAATACAACATTTTTTTCAGGGCTTTTATAACTTGTAATTATAAAGACATATTTATGTAACAATTGAAAATTTTTAATATTTGTTAATTTGTTACTTTAACATTATTAGAAATACTAAAGAATCAGAAATTTGTTAACTAAAAAATGCACTACCTGAAATCTGGTCGTAAATAAAATAAAATTGCTCCAGTGAGAGTCGGATGTACATAATATAAAATAAAATTTAGGGTCTTGTTAAAGTTCTTTTTTTTATTATTTTCTTTTTTTAATTGGCTTTACTGTGATGAACTTGCAAAGTAAAAAGTAGTTATTACATTTTGCTTACAAAGACCTTAAAGATGAAAATCAGGTTATTATTAGGACACCCTTAATTTATTATTATTCTATTTTTTTTTTTGTTCCCAATAAAATTTACAAAGAGTACAATAAACAAAAAATTTGTTGAGAGCTTGCAACGCTGATCCAAATCACGTACATACAACTCTTTTTCTTAATTGTTATACTTGTCAATTACTAAAAATTACTTATACTTTTTTTCAAACATCTTTAATTAATTGTGTGAAGGTCAAACGAACTAATTTTAATAAGCGGACAAACTCTCGAGTCTTTTAATAAGATTTTGACCACTATGGCCCTATTTTTTAAGTTGTTTTAGGCACTCCTTTGAAGTTTGCACAGTGTAAATACTGCTGTGTCTGCTATAAAAATAAATAAAAAATTAAAATATTGTAAAACAAAGGCTATCCCTATATTAACTTGATTTTCACACATGTGGCCATATGTGAGATAATAAATTTATAAAAAGTATGTACTTTTAGCTCGGTGTAGTAGCAGTAAACAAATTGAAGTTAAAATGTGCCCAAACACATGGTCCTATTTTAAAATATGTATTACCATCTCTACATTAACAAGATTAAGAAATAAAATTATTAATTAAAGGGTGGACCATACATAATACAGAACCCTTTGTGTGTCAATCCAATTCGCAACTGGTAGATTTATTTTATTCAAACAAGTTCTGGGAAATAAAATTCAGATGTGTTTTAGCTGGTCCAAAGTGGAATGTTTATGCACACTACCAAAATATACAATACAAGTTTTACGAACTTAAGCATAAGTGAAAACACTCAGTTTTATTTAATTTAAAAAAAATTGTTATTAGATTTCTGCATGCGGGTTTACTTAATTAAAAATTCTTACCTTGGTTTTTTCCAAAATAGTCTTATTGGGGCTAAAAATTGCCAAAACGCAAATTGATATTTTTCATATTAAAAATAGGCAACCTGGCAAAATTGCTTGAAGCCAATAATGCTGATGGGTAGAATCACCACTATCAAATCTTTTCATATAAAATTTCATATCCACTATTGTACCAAAATATTTATCGTACTGAAGCTCCAATTTATTAATAATTTTAAACATACACAGGAATTTTTAAAAAACGTCTTTTTTTATATATAAAATCATTTTAGTGAAATGTTATTGTTCCTTAAAAAAACTTGAACTAAAATTGTTATGAATGATTCACTATGACTTTTAAATCAATACGATTAAATTAAATTTAATATTCAATTGTTTAATTAATTCGATTAACATATTGTTGAAAAGTTTGCAATGTAAAATAAAATAAATTCAACAAACTCGTGTTATGTCCACTTTGGTCAGAATAAAAACAGATTTTTTTTGTTTAATTGCATATATCGGGCGTTGTTTGTAGTTCCATTTTTCTACTTTTCGGCTATGGTTACGTTGGTGAGTGAAGTAAAACAATGCATAATTTAAGTAGTAGCTGAGGTAAAAACTATAGTTATACGAGCAGAAGGACGAGACGGAAAAAACAGGTAAAAATAATAAAGGGCAAGCAATTTTTTAAACTCATAAATGGCCCGCTATGAATGAGATGGTAATATAGTAGGTTTTGGTAAGCAACGTATATTTGGATACCATGGTTCCGATATGCAAATCTAGGTAGGCGTCGTTTGTAGGCTATGGTTAAAATAAGATAGGACAGCAGCAGGAATAGAGATAAGGCTACAAACTCAGTATAGAGATAGCGACAACTGCCAGTAATTACTAAGAACAAAAGAAAGCACGAGTCAGTAATGACTATAGGATGTTTTTGCAGTCCCCATAGAAATTTCGAAAAGCTTAGCTGTCAAATAAAATCTCATACTTTAGACACTTGATTTACTTGCTGGTAGCATCATTGGTCGATTGGGGCTGTAAACAAACCAAATTTTTGATTTTTGTTTGTTGATGTAAGATTTGACTTCCACAGAATGACGTTACAGGTCATAAGACGGCAGCAGCCTTGACATATTAAAAATAAATTTTGAAGTCAATTTATTGATTCTAAAAAAGAACCTTTAAATTGGCATCCGATGTCGTTCAATTTAACACTTCTTAATTATTTCCAGTAGGTTTATGGGAAGTTAATGGTTTTTACTAATAAATCAGCTTTAACTGACGCCGCCCTAAGGGTCAACATTTTATTTTCCTGACATAGCGGCAGCTTTTTTCCTATAGCTACATTAGCAAGGCCTGTTTCACACAAATATCAAAAATGTTCTCTTATTAACTTTAAGCACTAATGTGTCTTTATTAAAAAGTCTATTAATTTTATGGAATTCGAAAGATAGTAAATTTTTTAATTTAAAGCAAAAATACTTAATTATTCTTTTTGATTCTATATTCACCTTACATTGATACTGACAACTTTACACTTTACTTTCCTGTATTAAAACCACATATATTCACATATATTTACATCAGAAAAAAAGCAAAAAAAAAAAAAAAAACGCAACATTCACATTTATTTACTTATTTTTCCCACTTTTTGTTTTTAATGTCAACAATAAACCCACCGTAACGTTAAACAACTGGATTTACAGAATCATTGTGTTTCCGTTTGTATTGTAAAAAAAAAAATGAATGAATGACATAAAAACCTATAAAATTGAAAGAAAAACACAAAAAACACAATTCAGCACAACAAGTTTAATTAAATTTTTGTGTTAAATTGCCACAGCATGCAACATGTTTTCGATCATAAACAAATATTCTGAAACAAACAAATTGTGCAAATTTTTAAACAAAAATAATAAGAATTTTCACTCTTTGTTTAAAATAATTTTTTTAAATAAAATTTGAAATAAAAAGTTGAATTATAAATAAAACAAATATACAAAATTGCACGTTTAGACGAATCCAGCCAAGACTTTAAGTCTTGTATTTATTACAAAATTTGTTTTTGTTTTCAATGAAAATTGCTAGAATTTATTGTAAAGGGTGGCGCAAGCGTAATGCCATAATGCGATAATAACTTAATTTTTTGTAAATATCGTCAAATTGCGCCAAAAGTCAATGTGCTTTACCATCATTGTAGTAGACGATACACACAAGAAATGAAGTCCGACTTCTTATTAGAGATTGTGCTACTGTGATTAGACTACCTCGTCGTTTTCCTCGTTGCCGTAGCATTTAGCAGAACTTTTAAACGTATTTCTTTAAAGACAAAAAACTACAAACCTTGCAAGTCTTGAAAGAAAATTTCCAATTTGAAGTCATATTATTGGTCAGCAACGATTCAAATTGCCGTAAAACGAGTAAAAGTATGAAAATGTGTGAGCTACATATGTACACACATCTTCACATGTACTAAATGTCAACGAATTAACATTTTTAATTAAACATTTCTCGAAAGCAGATTTTATTTATTCTCACAGTTCAAAATAAAAGAATTGTAGTAATTTTCACGATTTTTCGTTAAATTTTTTTTATGTTTGTACTCAACGAACCCAGTCATTTCTTAACTTTTTTTAAACTAATTTTGGAATTTTTAAAATTAAAGGGTAAATCCTTAACAACACACATCTATTTTACATATATATTTACGAAAGTTGGTGTAATTATAAATACCAATAACAGATAGTGTTAGAAAGAGAAACTTAAAAACTAAAGGGTGACCCAGTTGGAGATGTAATTTGATTTATATGGTCCTATCTTTTAAAACGTTATAGTTAAACAAGTGAAAAGTACATAATATGTGGATTTCTATGTTTGTTTTAACAACAAGTATAAAATTGGCAAAATTAATATATTTTTCAAAACAATTTTGTTGCTTAAATATTTGTTTAATTGTTTCATATGTTTTTGTTTTATTTGAAGAATGTAATTAAATAAAAAATAGTTTTTTTTGCATTTTCACAATGTTCCTTAAAGTGATATGAATATCTGTTTCTGATAAGCATAAAGATTAATTAATAAACCTTTGAAAAACATTTTTCTTGAAATTAATTATTTGCTGAATCAATGAAGTATAAAATCAAATGATAAATTTTTAGTCAGACAAAAGCAAATTTTTTATTTCTAACTAAAAAACATGGTAATTAAAAAAAAAAAAAAAAAATGAACAAAAAAAAAAACAAAAGCAAACAAAAAGGAAAAATTAAATTACAGCAGATATTAGATACCAGCAGAATGCAACGGCAGACAGTGAAAAGTGAAGTAATAGGAATTATTCGAAAATAAAGCTTAAAAATTTTATATTTAAGCATTTTTTAATTTCTTGCTTATTTCACCAACTTATTTGTAAGTTCTTAATTTGTTTTTACTCTTTTTTTCTTAGTTGTCAATTCAGAAAATTATATATAAAAATATATACCAAAAAACTTTCGTCTTGTTTACGGAATCATGTTTCATTTGCACTTTAACCCGTTAATAAATTTGATAAATTTGAAAAAAAAATCCAATGAATCAAACAAATACGTGAGGTATTTCTCTATACATGGCACATTCGGCACCCTATGACTTTTTAGTATTAAATTTTTACTATAACTTTTGCGTCAGTCGAACTCAAGTTGTTGATTTTACTGATATTTTGAAAAGTGGTTGCCTAAAATGAATATTCTAAACATGATCCATCAGTTTTATAAATACGACCATCATTTTTTTAATTGTTTCAAACACTGCACAATGGGGTAAAAGTAAAATAGTTTAGGGACAGCGATACTATCTTTAATGTCTGAAAAATTAGGGAACGGGATGTCGCATTCAAGTACTGGTCTGTCTACAAAAAGCATTGCTGCTCTCAACAAAATTTCGTTGGAAACATCAATAAGCCACCATTTAAACGATTGCTTATGATCGAAATATTATTACAAAAGAAATATTCGTTCGCATTTATGCAATCAAATTCTTCAAACTTATTGGAGCACTGCTTGTAGAATTTTTGTCAAGAAGCCTCTGCTTTTACCAGAACAATATTAAGCCTACTTAGAGCTTTAAATAAGTAGATAATGGAAAAAACCGGCAATTCGTTTTATCACTTCATTTATCACAAATTGTGTTATTTGAAACTTTTTTTATTTAAAGGTGTCTAAATTTTCATTATTTGTTCCGTGTATACGATACCGACTCATTTGTGTTCTAATGTTTCATGCATAGATGCATATGATTGATATTAATTTCAAGATATAATGGTATTTTTTCTATAACTTATTATTTTATTATTAATTAATTCTTATTGTTATTATTATTATTTTTATTTCGTTGTATTAAAACTTTTTTTAAACCGTTTTGTGTAACATTTTTTTTTTAGAAGTTCTTAACAAAAAAAAAATTCCAAGATTAGTGCGAGGTTACGTCAAGTTACTGATCTGTCTCTATAAAACATTGCTGCTATCAATGAGATAATCACCAAAACAGCAATAAAACAACGTTCCGAATAATTACAAATTTTACGGAACGCTAGGGGAATGCAATTCGTTCAATGAGTTATCAATTCCACTCAAGCGTATGCTGATTATGAAACGAGAAAATCAGCCAAATTGTCGTATTTGGAGCTAAGAAAATCATTGCATGCAATTCATTCAAAATAAATCAATTTATATTCAACTGCCTTGTACGAAAGGATTTGTTCTTCAAGTTTAACTTTATTGATTTTATTTTATTTTATTCTTATTTATTAATGTTTTGAGGCGTATGATTGATATACATTTTGAATTTTGTAATTTAATATCATTAAATTTAACCTGAATGTTAAAACAGTATTTTTTTTTCTAAAAATAGGCTTAAAATGCGAAGAAAAGAAACTTTAGGTTTATGTTTAATTATGGTTAAGACATATTTTAAAACATTAAATTCATAAGTTCAAAGTTGTAATTGAAAAAATTTACATCTTTAGACATGATGAGTAGTGACCCAGTTTTCTCGCAATGCACAAAAGAGAAAATATATTTTTTTTAATGTTTTGAGTAATTAAATTATGTAATGTTTTGTATTTTAACTGAATATGTTTTTTTTTTTATCGATGTTAAAGTGAAAAGTCAACAATATTGTCGTTAATGTAGTTAAGTCTCAGTCTATATATGACATGTGTTTTTTATTTTCATTTTTTGTTTCTTTTTTTATTTTGTTTTGTCCACTGACGTTTCTATAGTTTTATCTAGTTTAATATGTCTGCTGCACTGACACAGTCATATGGCAAAATTAAAAAATAAATAGAATAAAAAGTGTTACAAGTAACACTAAAGTTTTGTTGGACGGGTGAATTTTACAGTCATTTAAAACATAAATTTAGTTTTAATGCTCAACAATAATACAGCAGGCATACAATATTTTTATTTTAAAGATATAAGCGAATTCCAAAAAAAAAAGTCATAGTGACCCGAGAAAATTTTCTCTTGGGTATAAATCAATTAATTTAAGTAAAACGTTCTTGTCTAAGTGAAGCGATTTGTCGTGGACTTATCTGGCTCTTAAGCTTCTTAAGTTTTTTTCTTTGAGCTCATGAGTTACTTATTTTAATTGCTGGATATTATATGATGTTTACATCATTAAAAAATCTGAAGGAGAGAATTGAAATACGTAGAAACATTTATAAATTGTAATTGATATTAAAAACTAAATAATAAGAATTACTTTCAATACTATTTTTATTGTGATTAATCTAAAGAGGACAAGAAGCGGTCGCTTCTTTGATATGCCCATTTTTAATACCTTCACTCCTCGATAATTACAAGCAACAAATTCGCAATCTACCGCAACTCTTCCCTAATTGAGTCACATGCTTCCATCAGCCCTTACTTTTGATATTAGTAAATCAGAACTGCGGCATTACCATGTACTGAAATAGGGTGTATCTAAATGCAATAGATGAAATCGCAGTTTGTTTTGTGAAAATTGTGTAAATGGTTTAGAATTTCCAAAATGTTATTTCAGTTTTTGGATTTCACGCCACTGTGAGCCGTCAGGATAAAATAAGCCAGTAAAAAATTTAATTAAAATTGAAAAAAATTGTACTTTAAACCAGATCGTAGCATAAAGAGTTTTTTTAATTAAATTCAGCCGCTGTAAACATAATAAAATAAAAAAGAGTTAATAAATCTTTTCTCACATAAATTTAAATTTTTTTATTAATTAGTTGTTACAAAATAAGTAATGCTTAAATTTTTTGCAATAAATAAAACAGCAAATCAGGTTGACCTCTAACATCAATTGTTAAAATTATTCTTCTTTAAACATAAATGTGAGAAACTCATTTCGAGATTAAATCTCGAAATTATGGCACACAAAAAAACTCAATCATAAGACCCCAATCATAAGCGTGTAAATAAATTGTAGGAATATTATGACAAAAAAAAAAAAAAAAAGCTGTCTGCAATTTATATAATTTTACACAATTTATGTGTTCTGTAGTAAAACGCATTTATTTAATAATGAACTAATAAATAACAATTGTTAAATAGATGGACATAAAAGAAAGATAAAAATGATTAAGTTCAACTTTTTTAAGCTGCCATTAGCTGTTGTCATTTCTGGCCTGTTTTTGTCTTCGAAAGCAAGTAAAGCAGTAAAGAAAAAAAGAGGGTGTAAAATTAAATATATGTTTGCCATTTACTCGAGTGACCGCCTGCTTGCCTGCCAGGCAGTTTGTATTAAATAAATTACTTCATTATTTACTTGACATTAAACAATTTAAAAATTAATTTAAATAAATTATAAGCGACATTTAAACAAGGAATAAAAGGTGTAAAATATGAATATTAAAATAAACCGAAACATGTTCATTTTATGATGTTAAAAAAGTCATTGTGGGTGCTTATAAATGAAAGGAAAATTTATATGTACTGATCAAAATA
Source organism: Cistogaster globosa (assembly GCA_937654795.1). Classification (NCBI taxonomy): domain Eukaryota; kingdom Metazoa; phylum Arthropoda; class Insecta; order Diptera; family Tachinidae; genus Cistogaster; species Cistogaster globosa. Next base: position 27,784,630 of record OW569407.1, read on the forward strand.
AATAATTTTATCTAAAATAAATTAAAACATGTAAAAGTTTTAACGTATGTAAATCTAATTAAGTGAAAACAAATTTTGGGGTGACAGAGAATTAAGAAATTAGAAAAAAATCAAGTTCGATACATAATTTGCACACAAAAGTGTCATCGGAACTTAATGGCTTAAGTTTTTTTTTTTTTTAAATTTTACTATTTCCTGAAAGATCTCTTCAACAGCTTTTAAATGATATCAATATTGACCATAATGACCATATTGCATCAGACTTTTTATACAAATTTCAGAGGCCCATTACTCGCAAAATATGGACGAAATCTTAATTTTTCACTAGATGTTTTTTTATATTTTTTTTCTTTACCGCTCCTTTTTTTGTTTATTTCATTGAAGTTATTTTATTATTTATTAGAAATGAAAAAATTAGAGGCAGGCGTGGTGATAAGCCCACTGCCTCGAGAGACATTGACTAATCTTGCTGATTTTGAACAGCATCTCTTTCGACACTTTATGTGATCGTTTGGTGTATTTATATTTTCTCCAGCTCATGCAGCGCCTTAACAAAGTCGATTTCAACACTGACACGGGTGGATAGGCGGATGGATGGATATTGTAGAAATCGCAAATGGAATGACATATTTAAATGTGCCTTTTTTCCACATTTTCTTACTGCAAACTTGAATTAGTCAGTAAGATTTTACTCGTAATGCAATTTCAAATTGATTATCAAGAAAGATTTACTTATTGCTGCTTTTTTCTATACTCAATCTCTCAAAACTCTCTTTATAATTAAAAATTTACTGGTCACTGCAAATTTCGAAGCAATTAGATTATAATGCAGTGTGTTTATTTATGATCTGATTTTGTTTTACCTTCTTCAAGTTCTGAAAAATTTTATTTATTCCTAAAAATTTTTAAATAACCACACTCTAATGTAAATGTGGCAATGTTGCTCACACCAAGGCAATCAGCAAGTGATGGCACAAACTAAAAGTAAATTCAAAAGTTTTTTGGAGAATCAATTTGCGGAATTGAAACCACTTTCGATCGGCATTGAGTTCTGTGACATGCCTGTATATATAATTTGAAAGTTAAATGAAAAATTACTGAATCAAATATTTGTTTCTTTATCTATTTTTTTCTTAACAGTTTTCTTAAACGATTTAATGAATAAAAAGTGCTTTATATTTTTTTCGATATTTCATTTAGGAGTGGCACTATTTTTGTAAAGTAAATATCTAAGATCTTCTATCTTATAAATTATTATTATTGAAAATCCGTATTTTGAAAATAAGTAGTTGGTTCGGAATAGTAGGCATGGTACCTTTATACTAAGTGAAAAGTTATTTTCGTTTACCTATAAAATTATAATTGGCAGGATCTTGCACTTTTGCACAATCAACTTTCTTATTAATGTAAACAACGAAAAGAAATACTAGCTGGAGTAGCAGAGGGAGAGAGCCAATAGCGCAAAGTAAATATTAATATCGTATACCTTGAGAACTATAACAAGAAGAGCCTTTACACTTTGTATGAGCAGTCCAGCCAAAAACTGGCTGGATTTGGATATTTGGCGTAATAGCTCTGATACAAATTAAAAAGTTATTATTCTATTGGGTTAGCGAGCTGAACCAGCTATAAATAGTAAATAATAAAATAAGCATTCTTTGTTATGATACTTTTGGTTTTTTAAATTAAATTCTCTGTAATTAAAAACTAACTTATCACATGATTATTGAAAACGATCAATATTTTATATATATTAAATTCTAGTGAAGAAAATGATATGTAACAATACTGAAAAGTTGTACTATTTGTTGAGAACAATTCAATGATACCACACAAAAATATCGGAAATCACATTTTTCTTTCTGTAAATAAATCTATTATGTAAATCTTAAATAAATATTGTTCTATTTCCTTTCCTTTTTGAGTTGTTTTTTAATTGTGAGATTTCTAAAATCAGAAAATTTGCAAATAAATTAAGCTTAATTTAGTTTTAAAAAATCAGAGAAATTAATAAATAATTTCATACTTAACAATAAATTAATTTTGTTTTATAAAAGATCGAACTCGGGTGCAATTTTAAAGTCAAACTCATATTTTGTTCAGAGACCAGGGTAACTCCGAAAAAAGTTTTTATCAGGATTGCAACAAAAAACCTAAAATATATCACAGAAAAATTTACAGAATCACTTTTAAGCTCGATTTCATATTTAATTTTTCATTAAAAGTTAATTAAACAAATAACACTATGCAACAAGCAAAAGAAGATTGAACAATCACTAAATTTTTTGATCCGTTATGGTTGCCTAACTGCAAAAATCATCAGTATTTCAAATTCTATTTCAATTCTATTTGTTTTAAACAAATTTTTTTCTAAAGTTGCAGATTTTTGAAGAGAAAGCTTCGCACATATTATTATAACTTTGAAACCAACATTTCATTTTGTTGGGCAGTACATGAAAATATTCTAAATTATTTTAGCATTAAAGCGTTCTCAGATAATTTTTTAGTGTAATCATTACTTTCGCATTTATTGGGACAGAAATGGAAAAAAACTTTGTTTTTCCTAAAAGTTTCAAATTTTCGATTTCTAAAAATACGCAAAAATTTCATATGCACAAAGGTACATATAATACAAATAAAACAGACCTTGAGTCATGAAATTCCACGGACAAATACTAATTTTATTCCAAAAAAAGTAAAAGTACCCAATTTTGGATAAAACATACTTTTTGCTGTCATTGCCTAAATTTGCCACAACAGTTCACCTTATCAGAATTTAATGACAATAAACAAAGTAAAAAAGTAGTTTTAGTTTTTTTTTGTTAAAAATAATTTCTACTTTTGTTTTGTCTTGTATGATTTTCAGGATTTAATTCTCTTATAAGGAACCAAATGAAATCTCCCATCATGTTTTCATTCCATGGGCCCTGATAACGTTGCTCCATGGACTTTAGTTGTTGATGGAATCGTTCACCATGCTCGTCACTTACGTCGCCAAGGTTTTTCGGAAAAAAACCAAATGCGAATGTAGGAAATGTATTTTTAGAGAAATTTTTACACCTTAAATTAACATAAGAATTTAACTAAGAAAATTTTTATTAAACTTTTTTACCAATTCTTGAATAGTTTTTGACCAAATCACTAATGATTTTTTCATAAATTGGACTCCTATTGTTTCCTAGAAAGTTGGAAATAACTAGTCAAAATGAATTCCAGGGAGCTTTCTCATAAGGTTATAACAAGTCTTCAAATGTATACACATCATGTACACACATCAGAACAATTAAAATTTTATCTATAAATACTTACTGGGAGTTCGAAGACCATCTTCTGAATATCCTATGACACTGAATACGTATTGAACTAGGAGTACAATCCTAGTTAATATTTTTCATTTACATTTTGAAATAATCTTTATATATTTTGTAACAAAGTGGAAAAAATTTTAATAAGAGAATTAAGATCGACTAAATTTAAGTTTACTTCGTTGTTGTCGATTTCAATAGAGTTAATAACAATTTTATTTATTTTTAGAAAACTTCTTCATTTAAATTGATTTTCTATATTTTAAATTATAAAGCAGTCTATATATTTTATGCTTAAATTTTCAAGTTACAAAATATTGAATTATATCATCGCTTGATGTCTACTTTTACAAGAGGGATATTTTTGCAGCTTTTTTCAATGCCTTGAATCAAAATAATATGTCCTTTATTTAAATTTGAATAAGGCTTTATATGTGACATAGATGTCACTAGAATCTGTTTTCCAGTTTAGGCGTGATTAAGCGACAAATATCCAAACATCAAAAAAATATTATTTTAATTTAATCTCTTACTTACAGGTATTTCATGATACGAATATATAAAGGTATTTTTACTTTTAGTTATTTTATATATTTATTATTATTAGTATTATTTTTTTAAGCCGTTGACTCGTGACTTTGATAAATGGCTTCTTCTTGCAAAAAAGTAATGAAACTTTCTTGCATGTGCTATTTCATTAATAAACATTAATAAAGGTTTCCATATAAAATGATTTTGAAACAAAACTTCAAATTTTTACCAACTGTTTGATAAGAAAAAATTATTATGTTGATAACAAATTCTTGTTTCAAATATTTTTAGTGTTCGTAATTTTAAAGAAGTTATAAGCAATTTGAATACTTTATCTTTTAACTAAAAATAATCATACGTAGTATTTGCTTCTAGTTGAAATACGGATATAAAGTTTTTATTATAATTGAAAACAAAAAGTCACTTATAAAGATAATTTGTACAGAGATTGTTAAAAGTATTTTCATAAGATAAATTTTATAAAATTTGTGCTGATTATGCTAAATATGATTGGGTTTTTACTTTATATTGCAAACACTGGCGTAGCAAGTTTATTAGTCAGGAGGGGTCTGAAGACCTTTAATAATTTGGAAAATTGTTTTATGTATTCAAAGTTTTATGAAAAAAAAATTCTAGGAAACAAATTTTTTTGAGGTTGGCCTATCCCTCTTTATATAAGCTCATGTTTTTACATTACATGAAAATAAGCAACTTTCGATCCACTGACTTTTCAAAGTTCCGTATCTAAAGGAACTTTCTAGTCCCCAACTTCTTGCGTAATTAGAAAGACTGCTCGAAATATCCACACAGCTTAATATGTGCTTACCCATCGTGAAGAACAAAAAGTTCATCAGGGAACGACTGTTGCTATTGTAAGAACTTGTAGGTACTTTTCCAAGGGTCACAAAAGACGAAAATAATCGTTGTGCTGGTTCTGTAATAAAAGTTGTCAGTCGATGACTGGTAAACTACCAGCCTATTCATGAAATGAAATGCAGGAGCGACTGAAAAGAGTCTCAATAGTTTCATAATGTGCTCTAATGTATCCCCTTCCTTACGGCCCACAGCTGTTTATTGAGCTTAATTTTGGGTAAAAACACACGACAGCTGCGTTTAGATTCATTCGCTTTATGACCAAGAAAAATCGGCTAAAACGCGTGGTTACTGTTAGAAATGACTTCTGAACAACAATAAATTTTTCAAATAATATTTCAGAAATTTTACTTAATTTTTTTATTGAAAACAAAAATTATGTAAAATAAGTTAAAAATATACATTTTTTAATGTTAATAACTTACTATTTTACGCGAAAATAGTTTATTTTGTATTATAAATAAATATTTTTCATTATTAAACCTTTTTAGCTATCATTTTAATTTTTATTTATTTTAGCAAACAGGTGACTCATTTCTTTGGGTTTGTTTTTATATTTTTTGTAATTATATATAAAAATAAAGGGTGACTTTTTAGCTATTATCTTTTTGGCAACACTGGTTTAAACAGCTGACGCACGTTTCGGGTTTTTTTTTCACTGTCAAACATCTTTAATTTGGTCTATAATTTAACCATGAATCGTCTTAAAAACGAACAACGCTTGCAAAGTATTGAATTTTATTATCAAAAGGCGTACTTTGTTAATTGAATTGAATTGAAATTGTGTTCAGCCGCGAAGCTCATTTTTGGCTCAATGGGTACGTAAATAAGCGATTTATCGATTTTGGGGTGAATATCAGCCAGAAGTATTGCAAGAGCCACCAATGCATCCAGAAAAGGTTACAGTTTGTTGCGGTTTATAGGCTGATGGCATCATTGGACCGTACTTATTCAAAGATAATGCGAATCGTAACGTCACTGTGAGAAGTGAGCGCTACAGTGAGATGATATGCAACTTTTTTTTGTCTAAAATGCAAGAGCTTGACTTGCATGACATGTGGTTTCTTCAAGACGGTGCCACATGCCACACAGCACGAGCAACAATGGACTTATTGAGAGGCGAGTTCGGTGAACATTTTATTTCACGTTCGGGACCGGTCAATTGGCCGCTTAAATCATGCGATTTATCGCATTTAGACTATTTTTGTCGGGCTTTGTTAACGCTCATGTCTATACAGACAAGACCGCTTCAATTGCGCATTGGAAGACAACATTAAAGCATTTATTCGTGACATACCGGCCGAAATGTTTGAAAGAGTATGCCAAAATTGCATGAAATAATCTTCAAACATTAAATTATATGGACCGTACTATCGGCTCAAATAAAGATTTCATGCATCTTTTTGAATTTTATGTGTTTTTATTTTAAAAACTTTCCTATAGCTTTTAAAAAATCACCCTTTATATAATTTTCTTATCGCCACTTTGTTTGTGTGTGAAATATGCTTCTTGATTTTTTTTCTAAACCACAAAGTAATTCATTTTTTATTTCAAGTTTATTCCAAGAAACGCGTGCTTTTTCATTGAAAGGTCATTAATTAAATAAAAAATTGGTGGTGGATTTTTTTTCTACTTTCTTGAATTATATAATGCACTTTTGATAAAACCTTAATCATTTAGTAGCCCTGAAATGCTTAAGTACGATTAATTAATTCCAATAAAAGAATAACAAATTATTTAAATTTTGTATTTTTTAAATTAAAGCTCAGAGTTTAAGTAATAAATATATGAGCTATTTTTTTTTAAGTTAGAAAATTTTGTTTTTTATTAAACTTTTAAAATAAATAAGTGTATAATTTGTTTGTTAGTCTAGCTAAAACTCTAGCAGGTTTATTTTTATAATTTTTTTTATGAAACATGCAACTGAAAAAAGGTAAGCATCTACCTACATTATGTGACTCCATGGCTCCAGTGAGACTAGAACTACTGGATGACTTGTTTGCGTTTCTAACCATCGCAGTGATATCCATATCGTAATGGTCTGCGGCACCGGCTGGAATCGAATTCACCAAGTCTTATGTTTACTAATCAAGCTCGTTTATCAACTCAGTCAAGGGTGCCATAAACTTTATTGTATTGCTTTTTTTTTTTTTGCTCAATATAGCCGTGTCAATCTGGATTTTCTTGTTTTACCATAGACTAAGATGATGATTTTCTTGTTTTACCAGAAACTAAGAAATATAAGCAAAAAAACCCAAGACAGAAATATTTTTTTATTTAAAAACGTTATCTCTTCATATTTTTTTTTTTGTAAACAAACTTCAAAGTTTCTTTTTAAGAGATGAAAACTTTACCCTATTATCTCCATTGAAATGGTTCTGTACTACGTATAGTTCATCCTTTAATATTTTGTTTTATATTTATTATCTTGGTACAACGGACGAACATAAACATACTTTTCGTATAGTTAACATAAGGCCCTGTGAAAATGACATTACTATTAAGACAATTTTTAGGCTTGCATTCGTGATCAACCGATGCTAGCAGGCACATATTTTGAGAAGGCGGCCAAAAATAATTTTTTTGTGGTTACCGATCTTAGTGTTTTCTTGATAATTTGAAAGTTAATGCCAGTAAACCTGGAGAGGTAAAAACTTAGAACTCTGTTCTAACTATTACACACTGAACAGGGTGATCCAAAATAGATATTCCGAATATTTTGTTAAAATGATTTTTTTTTAGCAAATTCTAATTTTTAAATTACTATTAATTTCTTGTTTTAAAAGATATCAAATCAAAATAGATTTTCTTTAGTTATCAGTGCTATCAAAAAAAGTCTTTACGTTTTTTTGAAGTTGTCAAATTTCTTGTTGTAAGAAAGGTCGAAATTCTTCAAAAATCTCATGCTTAATAAAGCATTACTTCCTCCCGTTAAGCTACGTCAAGAAGATATTTCTATGTGTTATATCCCAAAACCTCCTCTATACACTTATACTCAATTATATGTGCGCCAGGTTGCGACCTTGCGCACTAGAGCAATTTTTCTGAATACATACGAAATTTAAAAAAAAAATTTTTTTTTCTACAGAGTTATTTTTGAATTATTATGCTCGTAGTGGCGTCTTGATTTCAAAGCATACGTATTTATGTAAATTAGCTAATATTTATTTTATAAACTGTTATAGAAATATTTAAAAATAAAATAAAACTTTAACTAAAATAAGATTTTTTCATTAAAACTTTTCGCTATTAAGAAGGTTTTAACTTTTTAAAATTTTAAATTAAAAAAAAAAACCAACCTTTGGCCCTTCTTGCTTTTAAGCTTAAATATATTACGGGGACCAAAATTTAGTGTTTCCTGACAAGATTTAGTTTACAAAACTATTAATAATTATAATTTGTAATAATATGAATAGGAAATACAAATGAAATAATTTTATTTCATGTTTTAACACTTGTTTTTTATACTCAACGTCAATTAATAATGGTAACGAATATTAAACCAATCACAACTTATTTTTTTGTCGGTCGACTTTTATGCTTTTTATCAAAAATTAAAGCTTAAAATCTCACGTACCAAACAGAAAATAACGCATATCAAAATTCCGACCCAATTAAAAGTTACGGATTTCTGACCGCCTTCTCGCCAAATGTGCCACTGTGCGATAAATAGTACACAGCAAAAACATATGTACAAGACAAGTTACAAGAAGAACAGTGTAGAAATACTTTGGCTTGCGTATGTACTTCGTATAATCGAGGTAAGTAGATACGAATAATGCTGATGAAGGATGTAGCAGTGCAGAAAATGGAGCATTACCTTCTGCTGGTGTCTAATTTTTATTCTTTTTTTTTTTTTTTTTGAAAAACGTCGTTGAAAACGTTGAAATTAACTTAAGGCAAAAATAAAATTTTAATTCATATATAGTGTCAGCCTATTACGGTAAAAAAATAAGGGGATGCATGTAAAAATAATGTTACTATCGCGATACCCTTTATTTAATTTCTTGTATTCATTCTAATAGCAGATATTGAAGTAAGTCCTTCGTAGAAATTTTAATCGTTTGTTTTTAACAATTTAAAATGAGAGGTCATACTCGCCAAAACCATGGACTATGTGAGACACCCTACAAGATTCAAATTTATCTTTAAAATTTATTTCTTTAGCGGACATAATTGTAAATACCCAATGTTAATTCTAAATGTCGGCCTTACAACTGTAAGACTAAGCGACTAAGCAATATATGCGATGATCACATCAATATTGGGACACCTTCTAATTTAAAGTTTTCTTTTTTCTTCTTGTTTCCATAGCGTATATAACTTTATTGACACAGTACAAACTTAAAGTTGCTTCTTATCACAGTTAAAAAATAATATTTTTTTGGCGAAAACTTCAAAAGGGTTTCTATTACGCTTCCAAAGATAGAGGGCTGTAACAGAAGGGCCCACAGTATGACGAAAAAATAGTATTACGATTTTACACTTTCTGTATAACTTTATATTTAAGGGTGGCCAGTAGGTGGCCAGTAGTTGGCGCGAATTATTTTGTATACATTACTGTTCTACATAATTATACATTAGAAAAATGCCCACAACTATTTTGCACTTGCCCGCCTTTTTCAGAAATTTTCAGTTGTGCATCGCAAAAATATGGCAGAGTTCTAAATGAGAGTCCTCAGTGGTAATAGGTGTAACGGTCAAGGATTATAAAGTTCATTCTTGCAGTAGCTTAAATATCTTCCACTATGTACGAGAAGTTATACAGTCTTATTGAAGCCTTACATCGACATCGTAAGTTCATGCATGTAAAACTTTAAAAAAACTTGGTTTTTCTGTAAAGATGTTTGCAAAATAATACTCAATGCGGTTTTGCATTTTACAACACTATAACGTATGAATATTATTAATACTGGTATTAACTCATATTTTAATCCGTAGCTTCAAAATCAGATGTTTAAGATTTAAAAAAAAAACTTTATTAGTAAAACCAAATCTCAATAAATATTATGTTAGTTATAATTATTATGTCAAAAGCTTGTACTTTTTAGTTAATAATTTTCTTTTATAATAAAGAGAAAGTGAGCTGTGTTTGTAAATATTTTATTTATAATAAATCGACGCGTATTGGTATGTCAGGGTTAAAGTTTTATCAAAGTAACATTAAATAAGTTAAGTCACTATTTAAAAAAATAAATGCCAACTTAAAGAAATTATAAAGTGACCTTGTGATAAAAAAGTACTTTCATTGAAAAAGAAAACACTTGTGGAGTTTAATTGCTGATAAAACATGTAGAATATTTTATGCGAAATAAAATAAAATGAAAAAAAAAAGAAAATAAATCAGGTCACATTTTTGTTAAAGATATCAACGGAAATAAAAAACATTGAAAGCGAATATATTATTTAAAAATATAACGGTATGTCAGCAGGTAAAATTGTGACTCAGAAAATTTTATCAAGATGATATACAAATTTGTAAAGTTTTTTTTTTCTGATTTTACGTTTTTTAATAAAGTTTAAATTTTGCTGTTACAACGAATTGTTTACACAAAATCTTATTTTATGTTTTCAATAATGAAATAAAATATCTTGAATTTAATTTAAAGTTTCAATTTAAAATATCGTTCAGAAAAAATAAATACAAATTTTAACAACACAGAATATTAATCAACTTTAGAAAGGCTAAGCTTAAGGAAGAAGGAAAAAACGCCTTTAACAAAAAGGGTGAGCTTATATAAAATAGAGCAAGACGTATTCGATACGTATGAATTTTATTAATTAATTCGGAGATTAATTCACAAATTTGGCTGTATCATAATCAATATTAATTTTGTTAAAAGGAAGGATCTTTTTTTTTTGGGGTTGTTAGGAGGTGTATGCAATATACAAGCAACAAATGTAAAATATCAGTCTTTTCATTAAGAAATTTACGCCACTCTGTTATTAGTTGTGTAGTTGCTATAAAAGTTATTTCTAAGTTTAAAATAAGAACTTTTAAATATTTCACTTAAAGAAGTCTGCGCCGCTATTCTTTAAAACAGCTAAAATATTTTTTAAGAAGCGACTTTAAATTTTCAGACATCCGAAATGTGCTACGAAAATTATTTTCCTAAGCAGCGTTATTTAAACTTAGAGGCGACTACACCTTTAATACAGTCGAGTAAAGTTTAATGCGATCCGTCTGTCTGTTTTAGAAAATATAAAATTATATTCATTATTTTTTTTTTCTTTTTACCAAATCCCTCGATGTGCGATAGCGTTTTTGTACCAAACTGATTCTGGATTTTTATATATTTTGAAACTAAGTTTAGATTAGCTTTATAGGAAAAAGGAAATATTTCTGTTTTTTTCACTTGTAGCCTATAAAAATCAAAAAGCTGAGACAAAAATAAAAAATAACACAGCCTTCAACTCTTAAAACCTCTCTGCGTCTATCCGTGATAACGTTATAAAACGATAAGAACATTCAGGGTGTGCAATTTTTCCTTTACTTACGGTAAGTGAAAACTGAAAGTTAAAGAAGTAGGAGCGCTATATTCGGTTATGCCGAATCTTATGTACCCTTCACCATATATGTAAATCAAGTTTAGTAAAGTAACTGAAATTAAAATAACATTGAGAAGAAGGAGAATAAAGAAATAAAGATATAAAATTAGGTACTATTTATAATTCTACATAAAAATATCACCGGCACTTAATGATTAACCCATTAAAAGAAAATTTGTATTTGTATTACAAAAGATTTTAAACGATACTCATATTGATATCTTAAAAATTCGTACTTTTCAGAGGCTCGAAATTCGGGAAATATGAGCGAGCGTCGATTTTTTTACTTGATGTTCTTTTAATATTTTTAATTTTGAAGCTATATTTGATTGATTACCGCAATCCGAACACGGACAAACAGAAGGACAGACAGACATCGCCTAATAGATTTCGTTATATATAAGAACTCAGAAAATATATATTTTATGGGCTTAAAAATGGACATTGAATAAATAAAAAACGGAATGCCAAACTTATATATTCTTTCTCCACTTGTGGTTATATGTAGATAAAAGTACAAGGTACGAATGTATAATTAAACATGTGGTGGATAATTTCTATGATTCATTAAAAAATTAAATTAAAAAAATGTTTAATTAAAGTTTAAAATTTAATAAAAATGTTATTTGAAAACTCTCCACTGCAACATTTTAAAAATTCGTTTGTTATAATTATTCTATTTAAACGTAATAATTTTGAACAGATGATCATAAAAACTACAAAAATAAGTTGCTTGAATTTCAATTCAAATCACATATGGTCTTACAATAGACAAAGAACCAAAAAAAAAATAAAGTTTATTAAAATGCACTTAAAACTTAAATATAACGACGGTTAAAAAATAATAGGCAATTTATTTTGGAAATAAAATGATGTATTAACACGAAAATAATGAAAATAAAAACGCACAAAGTGTTGAAAAAAAATTAATAAAATATACGAGGGGGTTCAATAAGTTCATTCAAAAGTATAGAAAAATGTATTGAGATTAGTTTTGAGTTTTCAGCATAGTCTTGATGCATCTTATCACTTTATAACTAAATTTTAAACAGCATCGCAAAGCACAATAGTGTTTTGGAAGCGTATTAATATTAATTTTTGTTGCAGAGAATAATCTAAGAAAAACTTTTTAATGATCGTAAAGTCTAGAATATGTTACTAAAATTAGTTCTGAACTCGTAAATAAATTCATATGGGCTGTAATAGAAAATTTTTTTCATACCTTCTTTGGTACCCTCACCAGTCACTTAAATCTATAGCATTAACTCTATTGATAAATTTAAAAGTGGCTGATTTAACTAGACGTACTAAGCATAGTTAGCCATCCACTACGTTCAAATTATTTTACCCATTCTTTTTATAAGCCATATGTTTCATTTAATATCGTAATTTGTTCAGTTACTTGTTCTCAGAAGTATTATTTGATTTAAATTTTGGTAAAGACATAATGACTTGCCCTGGTATTTAATTAAACTGTTTATTTTAATAAGAAAAGGTAATTTTAATATAAAATAGTGATTCTTGAGAATTGTTTAAAAACAATCAAGATTTAGTATTTTTATTTGTTTTGTTTTATTATCAACAGTTAAGAATCGTTTTGTAAATATTTTTTTTTTGAAATATCTTAATTTAGTTGAAAATTTAAAATTAATTTAAAAATCAGTAGAAAAAATCACAAAAAATCTTGTTTATCTGTTTCTTCTTAACTTTAATTAATCAATAAAAATTAAAGACAATTTATTATTTATTTATTTATTTTTTTTTTTTTGCTGAATAATTTGGAATATTTTTTGTAAAAAACACATATCAAACAAACAAAGACTAAAAATAAAAAAGTACATAAAATAGATATAAAATATATATACATATAGGTGAAAATGTACCTGCAGTAGTTGTTTACAGAATGTTAATGTTTTCCTTAAGGAAAATAATTTTTGAGAGAAGCCAATTTATGGAAAAAGTTCAATATTTTTACATAATCCAGGTTTAACAAATCAAAATACAATTTATTAACGACTTTCTAAAATGTTATCTCTGAAAAGTGTTTATTTTTTAACGCAACACATAATTGCCAAACTAGGTATTCGGGTTAAAAAAATGAAGATAGAGGTAGTACTTTTGTGTTCAAATCTTTACATTCAAAGTGTCAAGTAAAACCTCTGCAGGGAATTTATTCGTCCTATGGACTGTTTGGCTAAAAAAATAAATTTTTCCGGAATGTGTAGTTCGATTCACTGGCCAGTCGATCATGAAGGGAAGATCTGGATGAAGACCATGTTGCGCGTACGAATTAATGGTTTTCAGAAGCAAGTTCCCTTATCTTATTAGAGCACATTTCGTTGCAGCAATGACAAAGCAAACACATTCCGCACTGTGTCGATGTTTCAGTGACTTATGAGTTATTGCCTTATCCAAATATTGAAAATTGGAAAAGGAACGAAATTTCTTAACGGGTGCCTGTTTTGAGTACCTTTTTGCTACTTACTTTGCCAAAAATTTCAAAAGCTGAACAACTGTTAGCAAAAGAAATTAGTAATAAATGAGATAATCAAATAAAGTAACCTGTTTTCTTCTGTTTTTACAAGTGTTTTTTTTTTTTTTTTTTTTTTTAATTTGTAACGTCAGTTATTAATTAATTATTTAAACAACTGCTTTTATTACCACTTTAAGTGATTAATAATTAACAATAAAAAAGTTTACAACAAATAAAAAAAATAATTAAAAACACAGTGCTGAAGTCATTCACTGCAGTCAGCCTTTTGATTTTAATACCATCTGGCAATACCATATATAGTGAGGTGAGTTTACGTACTCCCGTTAGTAGTAAAATAAAACAGCGTATGTTTATGACACTTTCAAGAAATTAATTGATTAAGAAATAAATTAAGTTAAAATTAACCCCACAAGCGAACTAAATGGCATTTTAGTAAATAAAAATAGAGCAGAAAAGATTTTTAAAACAAAATACAAAATAAGTTTTTTTCTTATTTTTTTTAGGGACCTTTTTGAAAAAGTTATTCTTTTAATAGAAAACTATTTCAAGGCTCTAAGAACTGATTTAAAAATGTACGTAGCTTGTAAAAAATAATTCTTTTCTTTTTAATTAAGCACTAGGTCAGGTTTTAAAAATAAAAATATTGTGTTTTTATTTATTTTCTTAGGAAGATGCCACACAAAGGTGTGGCGAAATATTGAAAAAATAAATAAAAAAAACAATATTTTTATTTTTAAAACCTGACCTAGTGCTTAGTTAATAAGAAAAGAATAAAGAAAATAATAAAGGTCAAAAAAACATTGAAATGTAAAAAATAATTTGAAAATTACCTTTATTTCTAAAAAAATCGTGTTTTTCGGAAATGTTATTTTAATAAAAGGTACATTTTGGAAAAAGATGAAAATTCTAAAAACATATGTTTCAATAAGAAATAAAATGTAGAAGATTTTAGTAAAAAATGTGTAGAAAAACAACCAGAATGATAATGACGAATGTAGGCATATACTCGTAAAAAATGATGCATTACATTCTGCAAGTGTCTAATTTTTCCTATTTTCTTTCAAATTTTTTTTTAATAATTTTCTTTTCTTATAAATTTAGAAATTAATATTAATTGAACTTAAGTCCATTTGAGATAAATTATTTGTTAAGAAAAAAAAAACACAAATTTAAAATTGTGATTAGTTAAAATGTCTTTGTCAAAATACCGTTCAACAAATGCGTTTTTTTAAAATGACCTTTAAACTTTCCAAAAAAAAACTAGAATTTTTCAGGAATTTTTTGTAGAAAATTTCTCTTTTCTTTAAGTACATTTTTGCAAGTGCAAAAATATTGTGGATAATACTTTAATTAAAAAAGAGATTTTATTTTGTCAAAGTACTTTGTAAAGGAAGAAGGTTAAAAGGTCTGTTTACACACATCATTGCCGTGTCGTGCCGTGCGAGTTGAGTCATTGCTAACCGGCATCAATGAAATATACAAAAAAATATCGTTGTTTTCAAATTTAAAAACTACGAACCGGACACTAACGACACTGCAACGTACGTGTTTGAATGCCTCTATTTAACTCTATCACCACTGATATGTGTAAATAGGCCTTGAGAGCGAAGACAACTTTTAAAAGATTAGCTGTTTTTAAAAGTGACTTTAAAAGAAAAAAAATTTAAATATTAAAGAAAAGTACCGACAGTATAAAGTACTTCTAGAAATAAAAGTAATTAAAAAAAAGACTTTTCATTTCGCAAAATTTAATTATTTTATTCTAATAAAATTAAAAAAGTCTGTTGAGTGCCATAGAAATTATCAGCATTAATAAATAATAATAACGAACACTTTTTCTTACACCATACCTACTTCAATATTATAGCAGAAAAAATACGACAAATGTTTTTTTTTTGATGTTTCCTTGTAAGTTCTACGTAAAACCAAATAGCTGTTGGTCAAACTACCCCTCACATCATACAAAATAAGTAACCAAATATGAAAAGTTAAAATTAATTTTATTTTATTTTCGTCCCTCATATTGATTCCAGCTAAAAAACGCTTCACTACTGTCTTTGCAGATTTAGCTGCTAATGTACATCATCCTTATATTTTTTATTTTCAACAACTGAAATATAATAATTCTATTTGGCAAAACTGTCATCGCTTTGTTGCGGTTGTTATTAATCAATAAAACTTTTATTTTGGTTTTTAATTTCTTAATATTTTTCCTAATGCTTCGAATTACTTTTCAAACATGTAAATGTTTAAGTTCATTTGTTTGGTTTTCCCATGTAATCCTATTAAAAGCTGGGAAAGAAAACAGCAACGGCAAAATATTGTTTCCATAGATATTAGATTTCAAAAATAAAAGAAAGTGGAAAAACGAAACTCTTATGAAAATAAATAATGAAAACTATAATTTAATAATGTTAATAAAATTAAAAAAAAAATACAGTCTAACAAAGCTAATTGGCAAATATGACCATTCATCTGTTTTAAACATGACATGGTCTGCAGAAGAGAGTGCACTTTGCTGTTGAAAATCTATCAAATCAAATTGAATTCAAACAAAATTTAAAGATACATAAAAATCATTCTGATTAAAAAATTACAGTTATCTTATGAATAAAAAATGAAGCGTTTTGTTTGACGCATTCAAACCCAACTTCATCGTAGTTTAATTAGGGTCTTGTACAGTGTGTAAAGTCATTCAAAAAACTTGATAAATCTTATGCTCAAAAACTTTTTTTTATTGATGTTTGGAGTTTTAGTTCGTATCGTATTTTTTATGATTAAAAAAAATGTTGCAAAGATAATGAAATAAGACCAAAATATTTTAGTTGAATTATATATTTTTATTCAAAATATACTTATTTATTTAGTGATAATAGTGTTAATCCTTTAATAATTTTTTTGTTATTCATATCGTTATTCATTTGCTTCTCCATTTATCTTGTCTTCTTAATGTTAATGTAATGTGGCTGGACTTATTAAAATTTACTTTTATAGTCCACTTTTAAAGCTATTTTTCAGGAAGGTTAATCTCAATCTGTACAAAGCTCGAATCTTCCGTCGGACAATAGCTGTGTCGTCTGCATGTGTAGCTATAGTGACATCATTGGTTAACGGTATAACTGCTGTACAAATGTTGTAAAATATTGGCCCAAGTACGCTGCCTTGCGGAATTCCAGCTTTCATTTAAAATAAATCTGATCTTTCATCGTCAACTCTTACAAAAAACTGTCTTTGAGAGAGATAGCTTCTAAAAAATAAATAATATGGAGCTGGTAAAACTTTTATAATTTTAAAAAGCAATCCGTGGTGCCATATTCTGTCGAAAGCTTGTTGAATATCAAGAAAAACGGCAGAACACTAACGTTTATTCTTCAGAGTATCCATTACCATATTTATGATTCTGTGACATTGTTCTGGAGTTTCATGCGTAGACCGAAAGTCAAAGTGATGATCAGGAATTATGTTTTTATTCTTTAACACTGGCAGCAATCTTCTTAAAAATTTTTTTTTCAAATATTTAAAAAAAAATCGAAAGCAAACTTATTGGTCTGTGTGATGATAACAAATTTTCAGGTTTATTGGGTTTTGAAGTCATGATTATTTCGGCACATTTCCATTGTGCTAGAAAATGATTTAATCTTAATATTAAATTGAAGATTAAAGTTAAAAATATTATACTTTTTCGAGTTAACTTTTTGACAACATTGGCATTAATTTGGTCATATCCGGGAGATTTCTTATTGTTTAGTACTTTTATCTCAGCTTGCACTTCATTTGGTGAGATATGCTTTAAAGGAAAGTCCATTTGACATGGTGAGTCTAGAAATTCTAGTATTTCATTATTTTCTTCTGGACTGTTAAATTTATATGGCTTAAATATATTTGTTAAATGATGAGCAAAGGCGTCCGAGGTGGCTTTATCTGATTTACGTATTACGTTTTGCTGGTCTCTTTAAATATTTAGTGGTTTTCCATAGTAGATATTCATCATATTTGGAGTTGTTGATCGTTTCGATAAATTTTGCGGTAGCTTTGTTTTTGTATTCGCAGAGCAGAGTTTTTAGTTTCCTACAAGCTTTATTGAACAGTTGCTTGTCACGAGGATTTCTGCTAAGGTCCCAGTTTCTTCTTAGTCTCTGTTTTTCTGCAACGAATTTACTTATTTCTCATGATATTTGAAAAGTATTTTTTTGAGTCACTTCATTTTCTGGTGTAGAGAGGATGCAGATTCGTGAATTAGTTTAGTAAATTTTTCAAGGGCGTCGTCAAGTTCATGTTCATTTTTTTAACGAATTTTTAGATTTATACTTTGATCAAGATGATCTTGAAAAGATTAAATGTCGGTGTTATAATAATGTTGTTGTGTTATTTTTTATTAAAAGAACTAGAATAATTGGTAAGTAACGGGGTGTGATCAGAGCTCAAGTCAATTATATCCCTTATTTCTAAGTGGTGACTTGGAATTCCTGTATATATTGCAAAATCAAAAAAATCAGGAATATTGCAGGGATCAGATGGTCAATAAGTTGGTGTCCCTGTGGAGAGTATAGAATTATTCGTATTTCGAATGCACTTGTATACCTCTCTTCCTTTTGGATTTATTAGCCTAGAGCCCAACTACGGATGCTTGGCGTTATAATCTGAAAAAATCTTTGTAATCATTGCATAAAATAGTATACCTGGGAGGAAAGTATATCGAAGATAAATTAGGTGACTATCGTTAGATTTTAATTAATTGTTAGTTGCTTGCAGAAAAGCTTTTTTAACTTCAGCCATTATTTCATATTCAATAGCCGATTTTATTAAAATACATGAACCTGCATGAGCACGGTTGTCTGGGTGGTTGGTATTAATTAAATCATATCCTTAATATAAAAGTAGGATCTACTTGTAAAATGAGTTTCTGATACTAAAAGTATATCAATATAATTTTTGTTGAGAAAAACTTCAATTTCACGTATGTAATTGGAAAGTCCATTAGCATTCCATATTCCTATTAGCAAATTTACTTGCATAATTTTGTTAAGAGAGTAGACATCATATTGAGTAGAGTAGTTGTAGTTTCTATTTGCTTCTCTAGCAATACTTCTGTTCTTTGCAGGGAACAAGGCGGTGCTTCATACTGGCAATTATTATTTCCTAAGGTTTGAGAATATGAATATTGATTTACGTTGTATTTACCTCTTTTGTTGTTTGTACTTGAGTCATTATTTTTATTTATATTAGGAAAATTTTGTCCGTTGATATTAAATTCGCGTTGTTGATTATATCTGTGATTATTATTTTGTGTTCTTATTAAATTTCTCTTTTGCTGAAGTCTTTTATATACTTCACATCCTTTGTAGCTAGCTGTATGTTCCAGTAAGCAGTTGGAACATTTTAAACATTTAAACAATTTCCTACAATAAGTTTTGGTGTGACCGAATTGTTGGCATCTGTAGCGTTGCACTATATCGTTTTTATTTAAAGGTGGTTCTATTTTAACTACTACATTAAACAAGTATTTTTCATTAAATATATTTTTATTATTTTTATCGGGCTCTTAGTCAACAAGGAAAATAGATAAGGGAATTCTTGTAACTCCACTTTTTACTTTTGCAACATTTCTAACTTTGTGGCCTAATTTCTCGAATTTCATAAAAATTATTTATAAAATAATTAAAATTACAATGTCATTCGTTGTGTACGTGGAGGTAAACAGAAGACAGAAGGAAATATATTTGATAACTAATAAACAAAGAAAAAAAATTGCTTTGTGTTATAAATGAACTTCCTTGTATTTTTCTTTACAAAATTAGTTGGCTTAAAAGACGATGTTTACTATGTACGCAACCTAAGTTAGATAGATACCGACGACGGATGTAGCGATCTAGAAAATGCTACATTACATTCTGCTTGCGTCTAGCTTTTACCGTTTTTTTTTTTTTTTTTGTTGTAAGAAATTTTTCTTTCTTAATAAATTTTTAAATAATGCATTTTTTTATAATACCAAAATAGTTCAACTGTAATTACAAAGATTGATTGTATGAAATTGTATAATCAAAATATGATTGAAAATTTAATTTATACTTTTTCAATATCTTTGGCACTTGTTCCTGTATAAATTTTTTAGTGTTCCTCAAATTTATCTTTTAATTCTGCATGCGATGCACCAATTAGCGTAGTTGCAACTAGGAATAATTGACCAACATGTCCTCGTTACTAATCCCTTTAAATTGATAAACGAAAAATTGAAATATGACAATTCTGTGTCTATATGATTCTAGATTTCATTATATTTTAAGAAAGTTTTTTTGTTGGTAACGTTAACGCTTTAATTTCAGAATCATCAAAGGATCTTAATTATAACAGACTTTAAAAATGGATAAGGTTTTTTTGCGAAAATTTTTTTTGAAAAAAAAAATAATATTATTAAAGAGTGTCTCAATACAACAAACATGATAATTACATGTCTATAGAAATGTAACAGATACCGACTCATAAAAAATATAACTAAGTTGACATCAGTGTAGCTCTCAATAACAGAAAGTAACAAAAAAAGTATATTCTTAACTATTAAAGAGTGTACACGTAGTTAAAAATTTTTAAGGAACTTTAAGAAATAACCTAAACTCAAATACAAGAAACTAGTAATTAAAAGAGACTAAGTTAAACAAATGAGCTCTACCTTGGTACGAACAAAAGTTCCACGATCGCGATTAAATATTCTTTAGAATATTTTTGTAAAAAAGGCATCTTATTCTATGTTGAAGATAAAAAGCTTTTGTATAGAAACTACAAAGAAAGAAAATAAATATTTAATTTTATGGTATAAAAAAGTATATTTTCGAAAAAAATTTCGAATACAAGCAATTTTTTTACATTTAAACACGAGAAGTTAGAACAGTTTTGTTGGGTACAGAATAAAAAAGGAAATAAAGAAAAAAAATTTATTTAAGTACTAGCAATGCCTACGTCTTTGTCTGAGTGTCATTTATAATTTTCTTAAGATTCAAATTTAGAAAAATGTGTTTCTAAATATTTGTTGTAGTGATCTGTAATGAGAGTTAAAAATTATCAATCTATAAAAAATTAAATGTTCTTAGTACCATTTTACGGATAAAATTGTGTGACTTTACATTTGTTTCTTCACGAAATAACTTATTTTTACGAAACAAAAAGTTTTCTATACTTAAAACAAGGTTCTCCACTCAAAACTTTATTCAAATGCATTTAGCAGTGATGCGCACACAGACAGACAAACAGACAGAACACAAAAATTACAAAAATAGGTGTTTCGTATTCCATTTTGTTACTATCTACACCAACACCGAAATTTTGAAAAAATATTTCAAGTACAGAAATGACCCCGTTACTGTTTTATTATTTACACAGATTAAGAATTTTGTAAATATTACTGATATCATAAACTGTTTTAAAAACTTATGATTGTGCTCAAAAATACATAAAAACATAAATTCATAAAATTCTTTTCTTTTATCAAATGTGTTTTTATCTGTTTCTTTTAACAATCTTTCTAACATTTAGTAGGGGGAAGTACTGTAAGTAAAAAATGACACATTTAATGCCTTTCTAAGCTTTTACAAATAACATTCATTATTCATTACGTTACACTCTGTTTTAATGGCAACAAACTTCTGTCCATATATTTCTAGCTGGAAAAAAGTAATATTTACTTAACCAGAAACTAAAGCAAAAAAATCTTTTTAATTCACATTCAGCTCTTTTCTAAACGTGTAGTGAAATAAAGTGGAAAGTGTGATTAACTATGTGTAAGTGTGTGTAGGTGTACATGGGTGGGTGTGTGTGTGTGTGTTAGTTAGTATGCACTTTGCAAGTACTTGTAATTGTACTCATATGTACGATTATTTCCAAGATTTACTTATGAGATTTAACAAATGTTTAACTAGAATAGAATT
This sequence comes from Cistogaster globosa, assembly GCA_937654795.1. Lineage (NCBI taxonomy): Eukaryota > Metazoa > Arthropoda > Insecta > Diptera > Tachinidae > Cistogaster > Cistogaster globosa. The sequence goes on from OW569407.1 coordinate 27,806,301, forward strand.
GTATAACATATTATACTCCTTTTATGACTGTTGTTGTTGTACTTGTTAATAATAAAAGGTAAAAGAAAGAGTATAATGAACTCTTAGCAAGAACTGTGTGCAAGATTTTTAAAGATTAAAAAAATTTAACTATTGAGCAATAATTTATTACGAAGAAGATATCTGAAAATAAAAATAAAAACTGCAAACCAAAAAATCATTTTAATATTTTAGAGTATTTTCGAGTTTATGGTTGAATATTTTTATACCATTCACCACAAAGAGTGAAAAAATGGTTTACCTTAGTTTTTCATTCCGTTTGTATTTCTACAATATCTGTTTCCGACCCCATAAAGTATATATATTCTGAGTCCTTATGCATAGCGAAGTCGATTGAGCAATGTCCGTCTGCCCGTCCGTGTTAGTATTGAAATCAACTTTGCCAAGGCACTAGATAAGCTGGAGAAAATTTAAAGACACCAATTGATCAGACATAGTGTCGAAAGAGGTTCTATTGAAAATTAGCAAGATCGGTTAAGGTCCCTCGAGGCAGTTGGCTTAACACCACGCTTGCCTTTAATTAAAAAAAACAAAACTATGGAGCGATACTCGTAGAGAATTAAGAAATAAAAAATAAAAAACAACATAATGTGGAAAAATTGCCGCTCGCCCATATTTACCGAGTTATGGGCCTCTGAATTTTTTTTAAAAAAGGTCGCTTATCAATATGGTCAATATGGGAATCATTTAAAAGCTTTTGAAGAGATATTTTAGGAAATATTTACTAAAATTTTTAAAAAATGCTTAACCCATTAGGAGCCAATGACATTTCTATATAAAATTATAAATCGTACTTAATTTTCTTTTCTTTTTTTTCAATTCTCTGTCACCGTAATATTTGCTTTTTTTAATTAGGGCTACTTCCCTATACTATATTTACAATTATGATGTAGGGTATATAGAATTTGGCATAACCGAATATAGCACTCTTACTTCTTTTTTATTTGCAAATTTGGGAAACACCATTTTTTGCTTTATTATATCTTCTCTCTTTATCTAAAAATATTTAAGTATTTGCAGAAGTTTGGATTTTAATTTTTTTCTCAGTCTTGTTATTCATTGGGCGAAGGCTGAGCTTTTTTGTAGTTTTTCACGGTCGGAAAAAGTTCGGCTTATAATTTCAAAATGAAAAATATTATAATTGTTTATTTAACTTAATTTTTTTTATTTTGTGTAACCTTGTTTATTTTTTCTTGTGTTTTAAACAAAAAATTTCAATCAAATTTAAAACGACTTTTGTCAACCTTCTATGCATTTCCTTCTTTTTTATTGTCATTATCGTTCATTTAGTACATTTTTCTTTTAGTATTACGCTACAATTGTTCAATGTTTCCTTTGACGTGAGTTTTTATGTTTGAAATTTTATGTTGATAATTTCTGGCTTTAGTATATTTTAATCATAATTTTAATAAAAACTATATTTAACAAGAATTTCTTTTTAATTTCAAACGATTTGTTATTTTAGTAAGGACTGGTTCATCAGAATTTTAAGCTGAGATAAGCATTATGATGAGATACGAACAAAATGTAATAAATTTTCTTTACCTGTATTATATTGCTAAAGAGGGAATTATGATTTTTTTTTAAATTCTTCGTGAATATTTGCCGATTCCGTTAAATTTTGATTCCGTAAATAATTTTGGTTGAACGAAATTTTTTCTTTTTGGTAAATATAAGATAATTCCGGCATATTATTTATTCGGATATGATGAAAGATAAATTTTAATAAATATCACTTGTGCAACATTAGTTTATTAGCTCGAAACTAAGAAAATTTTCTTTAAATATCAGCAAAATTAAAACAAATATTTTTCAGTGCTTAAATATGAATACTAAAGATCGACAAAGAAAAATTGCGTGATCCTTTTATTTGACTAACTTTCTACTTGCGGCAGGAATAGAAATCTACAAAACTCTAAAAGTGTAGTCCAAGAAGACACCTTCTAACTGCAGCTTGGATATGTTTGTTCTTTTATGGTTGAACTGGGAATTATAACAATTTTGTAACAAAGTTATCCCAAAAAACTAATTATACTTAATATAAAACCATTTCACATAATCTTAGCAGCCTATTCTTTGATTACTCTTGTTAAGAGTTCAAGGCCAATAAATGACAAATTAAGACTAAATGAGAATTATAAATTCTTAAAATCTAAACAGTATTAAATCAAACATCTTAAAACTGATAAGTTTGATATGACTCTTTCTAAAAGTGTCTAAGTAATGTGTCTAAAGCTCTTCAATAAGGCCTATAGTAATTAAACTTTCGAAAATTCTTTAACGTGAACAATAATTTTACTTCTCAAACAACAACTAAAAGTTTGAAATTTTCACACTTTCTAAAATGCCCACTTTTATTTTAAAAGCTGCAGTCAATTTAAATTGCTGTTTATATGCTTTCAGCTGGTTTTTGTCTTTTTGCGGCCACTTATTATTTAATTTAAAATTTATTTAACCATTATTCACTTAAAATATTTTGTAAACTAAGAGAAAAAGAAAACGTAAAAAAATAAACAACCACAATTCAACAGAATTAAAACTTAAAACTAGACATTGCATTGCATTTTAATGGATAAACTTTGCATAATTTCTTTGATAAAATTTTCTTAAAATAATTGAGAAAGAAGAGAACAAATAAATAAAAATCTATTAACATTTTTCTTGTCACGTACAAAATTCAATCATGTGTAAACGACAGACACACTAAATATATTTTGTTTGGTAACATCTTGTAATAGAAAATGCAGCACTTTTGCAAATGACTAGAACTTTTGAAATTGAGTTTCATTCTCTACTTTTCTTTTATAAAAAAAAATTGCAGCACTGCTAGAAAATCATAAAACTTAAGAAACACATATTCTCTATATGATTATCAAAATTAACCACAACTTTAATATTAAAAAAGACAAGACAATTTAAAATGAGAGAAGAAAAAAATAATCATGCCTCTAAATTTAATTTAATGAGAATGCAAGCGTATCCTGGTTTGCGTTATTTATTTGTCTTTTTATTTTATTGGTGTGTTATGGTTGGGCTTATTAATGAACGCGATAAAAGTCCGTTTAGAGTTATTGTAAATTGAAGAATATGCACAATTTGAAAAGTAATGCAGAGTTTAGTAATTATTGTAGAAAAGTTGTTTAAATAAGAATTAAATATGTTCATATTTTAAAAAAGTATCCGTGATTAAGCGATTAAGTTATTAAAGAAAAAATTAATAAAAAAAATTCAAGATGTAATAAGCGTGTGCGCAAGAATGACGTGGATACATAATTTAATAGAAATTAAATTAAAGACGTGTTAACACCACTGAAAAGATATTGGTGTTGATATTATCTAATACTTCTTCTTTACCGATAATATTTCTCATACATCTTCAAAAATTAACAACGAAGTAACTTCGTCTCTACTCATGTTCCGAATTTCTGATCCCAATACTTTCAAATAAGGTTCCTCCTGGCCTAATCTTATTAAAAGATTGAGTAGTGGGACCTGTAAAAGTTCAAACAATCTTAGAAGCATGTACAATTTATTTCAAAATTATCCTTAATTATACATATTTTTTTTCTTACAGGCGTTTTTGAAACAAGCACTGGAAGAGATCATTTTAACCAGTATCTACAGCCATTCATCAATCAACATTTTCACTTGAAAGCGCAAAAAGTACGACAATCTTTGTTTTATATGCTCAAAATATACTAATAATAGCTCCGTCTGATGTTGACTTCTGCACATTATTTCTACTAGCGCCTGTAAGTATTCTTGAGTATTTTTTTTTTCGTGTTCTTTATGTGCTGACAAATCTAAGTAAGTAGTGGTCGGCAACTCGTGCTGTGGTAAGACATTATTGGCCGTTGGATACATCAACTAATATTATTTTCTTAACATAGCGAGATTTGCCACTGGCGTTGGACACATAACCAGTGGAAAAGCTTAAAGAAAATCGTTGTTGGAGTGGCAGGAATAGCTCTTGTCGTTGGACACATCGTCTAGGAAATATCCTGTACTTTCTGTTATTTAAGAGGGGCACTCTTAGAATGCTCTTGAGGTTTAAAAGATAACTAAACTGATCCTGCAGACCATCATTGCAGTTATTTTTCAAAAGGAAGAAAATTTCCATCAAAACGACGTAGGTTTAAATAAATCACAGGCTTAAAACTTCGCGTATACTACAATCAAATAGATCTGCAAAAGCATAATTTCCCACGGTGACTGCATATTTATTACAGATAAACATTTGACAACACCAGTAAAATTGATATTGAAATATACGAGTATTTTTACTGATCCGAAAAATTTACTGGTAATGAAAATTAAATCGCGGTATCTTTAAAAATGTGTATAGCAGTGTGACCATGTATGAGTCACAAGTTTAAACTGCGGGAAAACAGTATTTTTTTTACGAAAAAATAACACAAAGTAAATGTTTACGATATCGGAAAAAGGACCCCATTTAACTTATACTTCGATAAAATTTATCTATACAATAACAGATTTTTTTTTTTGGAACATTCATTAAAATATTTTATTATAAAAATGTAGCTGCTATTGCGAGTTTCAACTTTGATCAATTAAATGGTCTGTATTTGGTTTTCTCCCTTAAAGGAGATTGGTATCGTACTTTTATATATTTATCTTGATTTATTCTATATTTTTCATCATACTAAGCAGCCCCACAATAAAATTACATCTATGATGAGAGTTTAAACCGTTTAGTGGCTTCCAGCATAAAATTTTCCATAAAAAGGTCGTTTACTTGACGCTGCAGGTATTTTGTTTACCAAATTATACGTGACGATTTACAAATTTGCTGTTTTACACTTTTAGGCATGTTTTTTTGTAAATTTGTGATGTAGTTACTTAAAAACTTCAAATAGGTTTTGCTTAAAATGTGTTAACGTGACATTCAGAAAACTTGCATTCAGAAACTAATTTCTTTTATTTTGTTGTAGAAGTAAAGAAGATTGGATTATACCTTTTCGTTCCAATTAAGCAACTCCTAACTTCCAGCTGATGTATCTTAAATACTGGGAAACTGTTCTCTAAGAACCCGTTACGTCGTACATGTGAGCATTTCAATAATCTCTATCATTTAATAAATATCTCCAACATCAAAAGTGCTAAAAAAAATCGCTTATGATGTCAGATATATATTTGTTGCGGTGCTAGATATATCCAAGTTTGCCAGCTAATATTGGAGTATCAGATAAACTGCGTTGCCATCTCTGCATCTGGAGCCATAAGGTGCACACTTTTAAAAGTTCCTTTGTGTGCAAACATCTTTTGCCTCTGCCTACGTAAGGGCTCAACACTATTCAAGTTTGCTTACCTTAACTTACACGATACAAGTTCAGTACCCCAGTAAGTGACAGTATATTTTTTATTTAGGTCTAACGCATCACTGCCTAGTACGTGGCACAGGATAGTGTATAACACTATTAGAGCTTTTATTTAAGTTGGAAGTCTTAAAATTTGTAATTGATTCAATTATTTATTTAACAGGTAATTTTTTTTTATTTTTAATTAAATATATAATTGATCCAATCAATAATTTATTTAAAAGATTTTTTCTTAGTTTTTAAATTAAATATATAATGAGGCAATTAAAAATTTTATTTTAATTTAAGCGCATAAAGTTTTTCTGCGTGTGTGTTCCACTTATATTTAAGAGTCCATAAATTGGTTTTGTAAGATCGAGAATACCCATATGAACGCCATATGTTCTAAAAGGATAGCCAATGTCATTTCTTCTTTTCACAGCGTTAAGAGTGGATTCTTTTGTCATAAATTAAATCTTTTGTCGCTAAAATCTTAAGTTTATATTTGTAATATTGCTCTTCACCTTTTATTGATTTAACTATGTTGCGATAAAAAAGATTAAATGAGCTGCTAGCATTTGGCCAACTCACTCAGGGGAGATAACAAATCACGGAAGGTTAATACTGACAAAAAAAAAACTGACCGTCTCCTCAAAATTCCCTAAACAGACCCTCGTGGTTGAAAAGGAAGGGTTAAGGCGAAAGCGCATTTAAACATCATCTAAAAAAGTCAAATAAACAAATTCTATTTATGAACCACTGCAGTGTATTCAATTTGCTAATACCTGTACCCAATTCTTTTTCATTCGACCACTGTGGGAATCTGTCAATGTGTTTTAAATTTCCATATTAAACGGCTAGTAAATTAATTATATAATTTCCAATAAATTGATAAAACACGAAGAATGAAATGAAGTCTCGAAAGTTTAATTGTTAATTTAAACATTTTCAACATTTTTATTTGCATAAATTACGAAAAACAAACACAAGTTTTGATTAATTCAAATGATTTCTTTATAAAGCAAAGATCGTTTAACGATTGTGTTTGCAAAAACAGGTTTGCTCTGCTTAAAGCATTTTTATTTTGATTTTAATCGCTTTTAAGATGTTAAATAATGAAATTAAATAATGCAGTTTCAGGGAATTTTTTTTTTCAATTTTTAAAATTTATTTTTTGTGTGGCTTTGTTTAAAGACTTTTAGGATAAGCTATGAATATAAAATATTCCTTTTGTTCGCTCGGGTCATTAGAAATCCTTGAATAATATTTTTTCTGAGAATCTGTTTGTTTGAATTTTATTTTACGATTTTAAATGTTTTTTGATAATTTTTTTTTTTGTTTGATTTTTTTAAGGCAGGCAGGCATAATGATGATTCCATGGAATCAGTATTCTTTTGTCTTTAGTTAAATAAAGCTTACCTTAAGTATTTTATGATACAGTGCTGATCTTTGTTAAAATAAGTGATGAAATTCTGCAAGCAAAAAGAGAATAGTTTATTTAGACATATTTAATATTTTAAGTTAAAAAAAGTTTAGGAGAACCTAAAAATTAAAGGCAAAAATCTAAATTTTCAATGATTTGTTAGATAAATTTGTGAGCAAAAAAAACTACTACTCTAGATTTTTTGTCGGGGATGCTTACAACTTTTGTTGGCAAACTTTTGTTTTAGTTAAAATTCTAATTAAAAAATGATTTTCAGCAAATATTTTAATCACAAAAAGATCCTGTTAGAATATATGCCAACGTAACTAATTTAAAACTCTTTACATTTCTAATGTATTAAATTAATTAAACACATAAGTAAAATTCTTAATTAAGTAATAACATCATTTTATTCGTTGGCTTAGACACATTTTTTAAACTTTATTTAGCTAAACTAGCCTAAAGTAGGGTTAACTTGAGTTAAGGCATGAAAATAGTAATATTATGTTTTCTAACAATTAAGCATTTCGAAATGCCTACTTGTATAAAGAACGTTTTTGGGATCATTTTTTAAACTTAGCAAACATTTTCGTTTTTAGTACTTTACTGAAATGCTATTTGTCATAAGTTTATTTTCGTTACAGTACTTCAAATAGTTTAACCCATTAGTTTTTTACACTTAAGTGACTATGGTGGAACTGATTTTGTTTATAATTAGAAGCCGCCTCTCCCAAGCTTCTTCAACCAAACAACACATTTTTATTTGTGACACATTTATTAATGTCTTTTTCAGTAATGTTATTTTATTAACTATTTCACACAAATCTTGGTACACAAAACAATCTCTGGTCGTACAACAGAAAACAATTTTCTTTTTATTAAAGCCAAACTTACAACATCAGCCAACTACAACAAACCAAATCACTGACGTCAGATATTTAACACCCAGTTCAATATACAGCAGACTTTAATTAAAAGTGTTTAATGTTAAATTTTATTTAATTTATTTTAACATTATCTTATTATTGTTTCGACTTAGCAAGTAATTTATCTGCTGTAAATAATGTTGGTGTTGAAAATGAACAAATAATAAGATTTAATACAATTTAATAACGACAATTTAACCAAATAGTGACGAACAGAAGGGCATGAAACAAGACATCTTTATTTCTAAAAAAAGATATAATTAAGTTCGATAATGACTACATAATTTAAGAAAAATGTTGCCAATTGGTTTAATGTTCAAAAGGATTGTTAGGCAATAATAATTATACTGTAAATTTAATTTAATTGTTATTATTTATTATCTTTTGTAAATTATTCATTTATTTAACTTCTGCTTTACTTTATTCTGGTAATCAAAAGTCTCAAAAAGTAAATATTAAAATAATATTCGCTAATCTTTGCTAATCCAAGTTTAGCTAAACTTGATTACTTTAGGTTTAACTTTTTATTTTTTATGTATCTTATTTGATTCCTAAGTGTCCGGTAAAAATGAAATAAAATTCTGATTAAAAAAATTCTTTTCACCGAAAGTATTATACATGACATTAACATTGGAAAATAATTATCGGTAATAACTACCCCAGACTTTCTTGAAAAAGGGCATTTTAGCTTTTCAAATGTCAAAAAGTGAGCAAAATATGTCATTTCGTTTTAAAGCAAACCCTATCGGAAGTTCTATCAGGCTTTAAAAACTGGTTGATACTAAAAAAATTTAATAGTTATCGGCAATGAAAAATAGCTTAGTTTCTTGCATTTCTGTGGCTTTGTAAGACTTAAATTTCAGTTAGCTAACTAAGCAAAAAAGTGACTCGCATACTAGTTTAATTTTTGTTGTTTCGTCAAAAGATTAAACAATTATTGGCATTATTTTACTGATGTATATAATCATGCCAAAAATCATTTAACTGTTTTTACCTACGTTTAAATAAACATATGATTTGTACATGTTATTTTTGTTATCTGTTAAAAATTCAAATTTTAAAGGCTTTTTTTTATAAATTTTTAAACATGAAAAATAAGAAGCCAGCTTTTTCACTTAAGTTAAAGGTTTTAAGTTAAAAAGAAACGTTTTATCGAGCAATTTAATCGTTGGAAATTTTAAACTTTTCTTATTATGTTAAACTTTAATTTAGCTCTGTTCCATTTTTTTGTGCTAGGAAACTTTTTCTAAAATGTGATAAACCATGTTCGAGTTAATCTAAGTTTTAAAGATTAAAAAATATAAAAAAAACTTAAAGCCTCGAGTTTAACTAAATTTGTTATTTCCTCAATAGTTGAATATTTTGCGTTAGAGAGGATTCTTTCATTTTAGTTGCTAAAAAACCGTATTTGTCATAAAATTTACGTTAATCTCAGCTTGAAAAAGTTTAAATAAACCAGGTTTTTACGAGTTTATCATTAGATTTCTTACTTGTTGCATTAGCTTTAGTTCTTTTAAGAGAAAATTTAATTGTGTTTACAAATTTGCACTTGCAATACTAATGTTTCCCAAAAATATTATGAAAAAAAGTACATAATCATAAAACAATAAAAAATAGCAAATAGCCTTTCAAAAATATAAGAAATTCTAACTCAAAATACACTTTCAAGCAGTTGTGTTTTTGTGTTAGAAGATTGTTGAAAAATACACATCAAGGCTATTTATTTGTTTAAGAATATTGCACCATACTTTTTAAGTATATTTAACTACCTAAAATTTATACTCTTAGTGCTTAAAGTTAGTTAAATTTAACTTCATCTATAAAAGTTTACAACAAAAAAAAAAAAAAAAGAAAATGAAATGAAATGGTCTTAAAAAATTAACAACTTTGTAAAACATAGAAAAATGTAAGAAAAATTTTTTTCTGACGTAAGTTAATTACAATTGCGTTAATTTTAAAGCATAAAAATGTACCCTTTTGAACTCTTTTTTTTTAGCTAGCAATAAATATTTTTTCTCCTAACATTATTTTGTTTTGTTATTTATAAAATGAAAATGGTTTGCAATAAGTAACCGCTTTTTTATGCAACTTAACAAAAACAGCTGCTTTAACATCAGCGTTTCATTTATTCATTTTTGGCATTTTTAGATTAATAACCTCTTCAGCTTATACAGGTGCTATTTAAATAGTTTTGTTGTTAATTTCTTTTTTAAAAGATCTACTCTCTATAAACGAACCTTTTATTCATTTATTTATTCATTTTCCGTTTTTTTTTTTTTTCATAAAAATATCCAAAATGTTTTTTTATATCCTGACCTGTTTTATCTATGAAGCTGTTGGTTTTGTTTTTAAGTCTGTACCTCAAACATAACGTAGTTCAAAGTTTAAAATAAAAATGTTGTTTTTTTTTTTTTTGCTGACTCGTTTTATTTTATTTTTTAGTACATTATCGCCAACCGTGGTTTACTTCCTGTTCGTAAGCCAAAAACAAAAAAAAAAATATTTTTTTTTCATCAGTTTATGTTGGGAAAAGTTTAAACGGTTTTATCTATTTTTTGCATTTTAAGTTGCCTTCTACCAAGAGGAGGACAGTGGAAATTAAAAAGCTTAAGATGGTTTACTCTACTCTTTCTACTGTTCTTGTTCAGTGCCGTCTCACATTTCTACTTAATAGTGGCTAAATTTTTAGCTTGCTTAAGCTTAAATTTCAATTTGAATTCTTATACAAAGAAATTGTATAATTTATCTTTCTCTCCTGCAATCTTTTGTCTTAATTCAATTTAAAATAAGTAGCAAAAGAAGACAAACTTTCCTTTTAGCCCAATTAAACTATAGAGGCAATATGATGATGCTGATAAATTTGCAAGAAGCAAAACATTCTTAAAAAAATAGTAGTTTACCGTAATAAATATCTTAGATATTTAAGTAGGAACATTTAAATTGAATGAAGGTTAATTTAAGTTTAACAAAATAAATCAAAGTCTTAAAATGTAAATTTAATAATCAACTTTTTATAAATTTTATTATTAATTTTATGTAAATGAACTGCTTTAATTGTACATTTTAAAGTTATTTCATTTAGCTAATCTTTTTTAGGCCAAGTTTAGTTAAACTCGATAATAAAAGGAATATGTCCAAAATAGTCAAACTTTGCTAAACTAGATTTACCAAAGTTTAACTTAAATATATAAACCTTAAACATTGCGAGTTTATAGAATAAATCACATATTAACACTACTAATTAATCAGAAACATAGATTACTAAAATTAAAATGACAACTGAAGAGCAGAGAAATTTCATATTTTTTTCAAGTAAAAAGAATAGAAAAAATACAAAAATTTATAAGTCTACTTTTTTAAAAATAGATATTTTAAAGTTAAAATCAGTATAAGGCCTTATTTTTAAAAAGTATTGTGTTAAATCCAAGTGTTTTGATTTTGAAGGAAATAAGTTAAATTAAAAAAAATTTACGTGTTCTCTTTTCTAGTTCAGTTTTAACTTAAAATCTAATGACTGGACTTTAAAAAAATTTAAGTTTAAAATTAAGCATTCAAATTTTGCTTAACACACTTAAACCCAGTTTAGTAAAATTCCATTATTTCAATAAACAACGGGTGCTGTAATTACTAGTTACTAAAATTTAAAAAAATCAATTTTTTGTTAAACTTCGCAAAGCCAGGTTTAACTAACTTATGTTTAACTGAGTTTAATTTTTAATTTTTTGATTTTTTTAATTTTCCACTATATGAATAATCAATTCTTACTTAAAATAGGCATAATCTCACTTTTTAGAAGAATTCATTAGATAAACTTAAGTTTAGCTGTACTGTGAAAAGTTCAGTTTAAGCCTTCAAGTATTTTTGAAACGAGTTGAAAGCAAAATAAAAAAAGACGGCTCTTAGAACTTTTCTTGTATTTTACAAATGCCACTTTCTTTATCGTTCTTTTTTAATTCTTCTTTAATATGCTTTTAATATCAATTAGAAAATTTAAGTGTGGAATGCGCGAAAAGTCAAATCTAATTAAATTAGTGTTAAGATTCACTTTAGCACCAAGCAAAAGGAAAACAATTTTAAATTTTTTTTGTAACTGAAGAAAGATATTTTTATTCCCAACAATTTTATGGTATAAAAATCTGCAAAAGTAACGGCGAAAATTTGAAAAAAAAAGAAAAGAATATATGTTATTTTTAAAGCAACAACAAAAATATTAAATATCAAAAATGTATATACAGTATGACAATAATGTCTTTAAACACATAAAAAATCTTAATTTTTTCATATTGTGTAGGAAAAATACTCTTTTTATTTTATGAAATATAATGTTTTTTTTTTTATTTATTATAATTATTTGCACTATTTGTAAAAGTATAAAACAAAAAACGCAATTATAATATTTGATGTCAGTTGACGATAAAAATTTTTAGTACTCGTGACATTTTTAAAATTATTGTGAGTAAATAATGCCAGGCAAGAGATTATCGTACGATGTGATTCAACTGATTTACTACAACCACCAATTGGGTGCAAGTGCTTAGGATCTGTCAGAGAGATTTTCGTACGAAATACCATTAACAATGTGCTTAATCGAGCTGAAGACCAAGGTAGATTGCAGTTAAAATTTGGAGGTGGCTCTTAGCCTAAAATAAATTAAAGAGAAAAGTGTCTAATTATTAGAAAACTTGTACAGAAACCTTAAACTTCTACAACAGCACTTGTAAAGAAACTTGAAGAAGAGTGCGGAACAGTTGTTTGCCATGAAACAATTCGACAGGCTATAATTAAGACCAAATACCAAAATATAAAGAAGCGTATTTCCTTCGCAATTACAAGTATCTTGCATCCATCAGACTATTGGGACGATGTCGTATTTTCCGACAAGACAAAAATTATGTTGTATTACAACGATGGGCCTAATATAATATGACGAAAGCCCCTAACATCGCTAGAAAACCGCAACAGCATTCCTACAATCAAATTTTAAAAAAATGTCTGTGATGAAGTTTGGATTTAAATGAGAGAATAAGTCTGTATTTAAACTTTATTAAGATAACGATCTCAAAAATAAGTCACATATGGTACGGATGTGGTTGCTTTACAATTGCATCAAAGTCATTGAAACACCTGCTCAAAGTCCGGATTTAAATCATATAGAAAATTTGTAGGTTTCTTTAAAAAAAAGGGTTGCTAAACGCCAGCCATCTAATATGACTGCTTTAAAAAAAACAATTTTAGAACAGTGGCAAAATATACTATCCAACTATGACTTTAACAAGTTAATCAGTTCTATGAAAAACAGATTGCAATGCGTGATAGATTTAAACGGTGGCCATACAAAATATTAAATTTTTCTAATGTATTTTTTAAATTATTTAGTTTTAACAAAAATGTCTACAATTGTGTAAAGAGTTTCTTGAGATAAAAAAACTGGAGTAGTATTTGTTTTTGTTTTAAATTTTTGTTACTTAAAAATTGCTTTATGCTTTTACAAATAGTGTAAATATTTATAATAAATAAAAAAATTATATTTCATAAAATAAAAGGCGTTTTTTTCATGCCAAATATGAAAAAAAAAAATTGGAAATGTTTTGTGTGTAAAGACAGTATTGACATACTGTAATTTTGTTTTTTTTTTTTTGTTTACTTGACAGAAGATACCTGGGAACAAAACAAAAATAATGCAGTACGTTCGCGAAGTTTGTTTAGAATCTTCTTGTAATTATTGACAAAAAAAAAGCAGACATTTTTATCACATTGAAGAATGTTTCGAAGAACATTATAAGAAAAGAAAAATTAAATTTTTTTTTATTCACATTAAGAAAACCTCTTTACTTTATTTATTCATTTTACTTATTTTTGCTTTCAATATTTAAAAAAAATGAAAATTACCTAAACGTTTTTGTTTTGCATTTAGTAACCAATTACAAGTTTTTTTCAACCTGGCATATGCTTCAACTTAAAACTATTAACATTAAAGTACTAATTTAAAGAATTTAAAATATACAAAGTTTTTTAAAAATTAAAGTGACTTAAGACAAAATTCGAATGTTCTGTGGTAGTGAAATTTTAAAGTCTTTTTTAATTTGATGTTTAAAATACCTTATGAAAATCCTTTTAAATTATTTTATATATTTTTTTATTAGAAAATTAAAACACTGAATAAAACTTCATATAAACTTGTTAAAGCCGAGTTTAACTAAACCATGTTATTTTGAGTTTAGCTTATGTTTTTAACTTAAAATAATTTAGGTTGAATAAGAAACATAATTCACCAAAGAGTTTTGATGCTAAAATTAAGAAGTGATTTTTCCTTACAATTTATTTGTTATAGACAGTTTAGCATTATATAACATAATTTTCTATTAACTAGAATCAGAAACATTGCTATTATTACTAACAATAATATATTATATTTAATTAAAGTAAAATGGTGTTTTATGTGATAAATCTGTTTAACAATTTCATTGAACTTGACTTCTTATGATGTATTTTAAGAAAAGTTTTCCAGAGAAAAAAAAAACTAAGTTAAGATTTAACTAAATAATCAGTATTTAAAGTTTAACCAATATTTTACTAATTATTTTTATCTTTAGTTTACAGGTAGCAACAATCTTCTGAATTAAATTTTATTAAAAGAGTTTTTAATTAAAACTTTATCTTTTTTAACTTAAAATTTAGCATAAAAGCCTTACAATTTAAGCTTTAAATGAAAATATATAAAATACAAAAACAATTAAAACCATTTGGGTAACAGAGTTTTAATAAAAGATGATAACAGCCCACATTCTAATTTTAATACCTAAAGAAATTACTATTTGACCGTAAATACTCTCGAAATTTTATTAAATCTGCTTGCGCTATTTCAAAAGAATCCTTTTAAAATTCTATTTAACATAATATTTCTCCTTTGAGAAATAAAATGAGTTTAAAAATTTAAAAAGTTTTCTCACAAAAACCCCAAAGGAAGGCAAAGCAATTTTCTTGTTAAACTTAAAACAAAAAAAAAACACAACAACAGATAAACAAACAGAGTTTGTGGCTTTAAACAGAAGCTGCATCTAAAAATGTATGATGACCAGAAAAACTGGTGACTAAAAGCCAAAAAGGTAAACAAAAATAAAATTCAAATATTATAATTACAAAATAACGTTTCTTAATCATAAGTGTGGCCTAAATTTTGCATTGTATTTGTAGTTAGGGGGAAAACTGCCAGAAGTTCTTTAAAAAAAAATTCCATCAAGCTTGCTATGAAAGTTTTCCATGTCCGTATTAGGTATCCAAAGAATAATAATATAACTAACGCTACAACAACTTTTCCGTTGAAGGAAACCTCCAGGAAAGATTTTTTAAGCTAGAAACTGTTGCAAAGAAAAAAGTTCAAATATAATAAAAGCATTTAAATTGCAGTATTTTCATTTTTTTATTTCTAGTGACAAAATTCAACAAGTTCAAAATAAAATTGTTGAAATTTAGCAACAAAAGAAAAAAGAAGGGTAAATTGTTTCCTTTTATATACAACCAGAGAAGAAAAATTTGGGTTATGTAAAAATGATAAGTACTTGATATAGTTACAATGTTGTTAAATAACGTATCCATAAACTTGATAAACTAGTTAAAGCTAAGATTAGTTAAACCTGGTTATTTACAGTTTAACATTAAATAAAAGGTTGTGTATTTTGATAATAGTTTTCTGCCATTTCTTGTTACTAAACTTTTGTTTACCCCAAAAAAATATTTTATTTCGATTTTGTTATTTGAATTTATAAATAGAGCATCGACCGACTCCCGTGCAATAATTTTTTTTGTCTGCTCAGACCAGAGGATTTACTCGCTTTTGCTTTTGCTGAAATTAAAACTACAGATAGATTTTTTATAGTTATTTTATTATACACAACAAACTTTTATTAGCAGAAGGGGACTAGAACGTTAGATATAAAATTATTTGTTCTATGTAGAAAGAATCCTTATCAAACGACACTATTATTCAATAATTTTAAAGAGTTCAAGTTTATTATTGAATTATTAATTACAATTCAAAACTCTCTTTGTTTTGATAAATAATAAGAATATAAGCTAAGCATACTAAAACTTAACTGGTTGTTTAAACCTTTATAAACCGAGTTTAGTTAAACCACGTTTTATTAAGTTTATAATGATTTATATTTTAGGGACAAAACCCAAAGGTATTTATTTATAAAATAATTTTTTAAATTCGTTATCAAACAAATTTTTCATTTTAAATGTTTGTATGTATTGTAATAAATTAGTTTTATGAATCTAGGCATTTAATTTAATTTTTTTAATTGATAAAAATTAATGAATATATGTGAAGAACAATTAATAGTCTTGCCTTTTTTGGATAAGGTTCATTTTTTTATTTAATTTCTAAAAAATTTGTAAAAAGAAAAATATTTACAAATGCATGCGGACGTTTTCCAAAGAAAACAAAAAAAAAATTATACTCTAGCAGAATATAATGCCGCATTTTCCGGATAGCTATATCCCTTATAAGCATTCTTCGCATCTATCATTGTAAATATCATCCATTAAACCAACTTATCGATATTAATTTGGTAGGACGAAGTTCACACACAACTCGAAGCATTTCTTCGTTGTTTTCTCTACAACACTTCTTGTACATTTGTTTTTGCTTTAAACCAAACCATCGGCATGGCCCAAAATGCAATATTTGTTTTTAATCATTAATTTTTCTTTTTTTTTTCTTTGTAAAACGTCTGCATACATTTGTAAATAATTTTTCTTCCTAATTTTTTTAGAAATTGCAAAAATGAACCTAAGCCAAAAAAAGGAAATTTAAATTCATTTATAATATTGCACGGTTTAATCACTGATTGGGAAAAAAAATAAAAAAATTTTATACATTTTAATTTTATATCAAAAATTTTATTCTCAGTCAATTGAAAATTATTTAAATTATAAGAAAATGAAAATAAAACAAAATACATTGTTTAAATTAAATTAAGCCGCTAAAACCTAGTTTAGCTTAACTACGCTAAACTAAGTTTATAACTTACTTTAGCGTTATAAATAAAATTTATTACAAAACGTAATACTTGAATAAGCACAGTTTAACTTAAGTTTTCTATGACGAATTTAGCTCTTAGTTAACTAAATAAAAGTTCTGGTTATTTAATAGGCTACAACTTGCTTAGTTTTTAATAATTAATCGTTTGTTTTATTATGAAATTAAAATGCTGCTGTTATGTTAATAACAAATTCTTTACCTAACATTAAGAATAAAATTTATTTCAAATAATTAATTATACTATGAAAACATTCAACAACAGTTACCAAGAAACAACAATTGCATGTAAAAATAAATGTGTAAAATACAAATGCACATACAACAAAATACATTTGAATTTACTTTGCATTCGAGAAAGAAAAAATAAACTTCCGCTTTGAAAAAAGTGCACTATATTTTATTCATTACTAATGCAAAAAAGCAACATAAACATATTTCTTAGGAGTAAAATATTTGCTTACGTTTGCTTTAATTAAATTTTACAGAAAGAAACAGTACATAACTAAGAGATTTAAATGCATTTATTTTCTTTTTAAGAAACTTATGCTTAAACTGTCAAAAGTTACGCAGTTGCAAAATTATGTAGTTGCAATTACATAAACTTTGAAAATATAAAACCATAAATTTTATCCACTGCTCGTTAATACTTTAAAACAGTATATGATGAAATAATAAATTTCTTAAGATTTTATTTCAATTATTTTACACAGTTACGAGCATATGTTTTCCAGTAATACAGCAACCATCAAATAACAAAGAATATTTTTGTTTAAAACATACACAAAGTGAAATAGCAACTAAGCATATTTTTTTAAATATAATTTTAAATATTATGCTTGATGTATGAGTTAAGCAAAAGTTTTTCTTTTCAGGGCCTCATTTATCGTTATCCGGCATAAATAAAGATATCAAACGTTTATTTTATTTAATCTTTGAGGATAAAAAATATTAATAAATGTCATGTGTATTTATATAAATACCTTTCAAATAAAAATTTTTAAAATTATGTTCTTAAAAATGAAATTATTAAAAAAAATGTTTAGTTTCGGTTACTTCTAATAACAATCTATAATTTTTCGTCCATAAAGTAAGTTAAACTTGTCTAAAGTAGATTTAGTTAAGCGAGTTCAAACAAAGTTTAACTAATAGTTTAAAATAAAAAAGATTTCTTATTAACAACCTAAATACAACACAAGCTAGCTAAGCTGATAGCACTGCGTAATAATAGCTTAAGAGTACTTAATTTCATAATTTTCTATCTGCTATAGATATAGATAACAACAGTTTATTTTGTTTAAGTTATAAAGTAAAAAATATATAAATGGATTTTATGTACATATGGGTTTAGCTTTCAAATGTCTCTTACATGAGATTAAAAAATTATATTATTAAATATAAAGGTGATTCTTAAATTTCTTCATAATCGTAGATTCCTTATAAACATCTATTATTTACTTAACAGGGATTATGTTAAACTCGTCTAAACCTAGTTTAGCTAAACAAGCTTAAGCAAAGTATAGCTGCTAATTTTTAATATGAATAATTTAATTATAATTTAATAAATTGTAATATATTTTTTCTTTATTTAAATTATTTATTATTGGCTTAACTTATTTAAACATAGTTTATCTAAACTAGGCTATTTTAAGTTTAACAAAAAATAATTACATTTTCTATTATACAACTTAAAAAAGTATTCACCCATCTACTTCTTTGGTAACAATTCAAACAGAAATTCTTTAAAAAGACCAAACTGATATTCAAGAGCTATTGTTTCAAAATGTATAATGTAAAATTGTAACATCATTATTATTAAAATCTTTATAATTGTATCAACATCTTAAACGCCAAAATCATCATCATCTCTATCGTTATTATCATTAGCATTACTTTTTGTTCGTACATTGGTACGACGTTTGTAATGGAAGCAAAAAAGTGCACTTGTTCTACATTTCTTTAAGTTTTCCTTGTTATAGTTTTTTTTTATTTTTCCATTTGTCAGCCGTCTGTCTGTTTTTGTGTTAAAAAATAAAAATACGAAAGAAAGAAAATGTATTTACGCAAAACGCATTCGAGTATAAAACGTGTTTGAAGAATAAATTTTTCTTTAACAAGATGTTTTTTATTTTTTTTTTTTTGTGTTATATTTTTTAATTTACTGGAAAAAACTTTATACTATATTACACAAACACACACGCTTTAGAAAAATAGTATGTAACAAACAAACACTTACAAACATGTGTAAAATTTCAAATTACACATGTTAAATTAACATTTTACATATCTTTCTTGTCCTGGTTATTTAAGCGTTTTTATCTCCTTCCATTGTCTGTCCGTCTGTCCATTCACTTTAACATCAAAAAGGTGTTACAAAGTCGTTGACAATATATTAAAAAAAAAAGAATTAAGAAAAACGTAGATTTCCATTAGATTAATCAACGTTTAATTTACAATTATGTTATGTTACTGCAACAAAACAATAAAATATAATAAATATACATTTATTGTAGTTACTCATCGTTCATTAATCTGCCGTACAAATTAATTAATTAGTCTTAGTTAAGCTGAGTTTAGCTACGCCTTGTTAGGCTGAATTTAATAATTATTATTAAATCTATATAAATTTTTGTTTACAATTATTTTGTTAAACTGCAATTAAATTGCTGCATAAGAGTTTCATATCGCTTTATTTTTAGAAAATGATTTTATTGTTGAGAATAATTGTTTTTAAATTTGACGGATGGTTATCCACCGTATAATTTTGTAAATTGGAAACAAGTTAGACGAGATTAGCAAATATTTGTTAATTGTAACGAATTTAAAGAAATTTTTACTCATAACAATTTTAATAACTAACATATTTAATTAGAAATTTTTTGACTCAAACTTTGACGAACTTTATAAATTAAAGAATTAAAAAAGTAAAAGATTTTCCTTTGTAAAAAATAATCATAATTTTACGTGCGATTTTGTTCTCAGCGGAATGGTACTCTTTGCTGGCATATGTGAGAGCAAACTACTACAGAAGCGTGATAAGAAATAATTAATACATTAACAATTTGAACTCAGTACAACACCTAAGCAAACAGTTTGTAGTCGTCTGGTGAAAAGCAAACTAGAAAAATATTGTATTCACAATTAATGGTCACATAGGTTCAAAAGGTAAAACCCTAAGAACTTTAACGGAGTACAAATATGAAACGGAATAAATTTAGGCATTTGAGAAGCCATCCAACAGATGAAGGTCATGACTCAGAACGAAAAAGACTTTACGAATTCCAAATTCTATACCTGATATGAAAATCGATCAAATTGCTGATCATTGCTCCGTACATTGGAGTTTGCACGTTATGCTGGAATGAATGAGCAAAGCGACTTGCCATAAAAATGAAGTCTTCAAGTGAGCCACGTACTGAACACGGATAATATTGGTGCACTTAGCCTTAAGACAGTGGTTGTGAGAAGAAGATAGCATTTTTTTGCGGTCATATATTGGGGTTTAATTTTGAAAGCTTTAAGCCTTAGCTAAGATAGTATTAATAGTTGTGTAGGATGTGATTAGTACAGGCACAACTTTATCAGATTTTTTAGACTGAGAACAAGGAAATTTTAATATTATTTTTGTTTCTTTTCGCAAAAAAAACACATATTGTAGTTAAACACCTTTTTTTCTATTTTGTTGGAATTTAAGTAGAGTTCAAAAAATATGAAAAATGTTTCCAATAACATGATTAATTATTTTTAGGTTAATTTAAAACTGTATTTTTAGTAAAAGTAAGACAAGATATTTTTGCATAATCTAACTATTTGTTCTGTTTTAAAATTTTAATAGCCCCCTACTTGCTTTGGAATTTTGCAATCACAATAAGATCGTTCGGCATGCTGTAACAATTGCTGCTTTAAAGTGTGACATTTATTTTTATGAGTTTAAGTTGAATAAAAGTAATGATTTTTAATAAAGAGACTAGATGTGATGATAAAACAACATGATAAAAAAGCATTTGTTTCGAAATATTACAATTTAGTTGCACTACGAAGTAAAATTGAGTTTTTGGATTAGCTTCATTTTTTATTTTAATTTTTAAGAAAATTTAGAAAGAAAAATTATTAAAAAATGTATGCGGACATTTTCCAAAGAAAATTAGAATCAGCAGCATGTAATGCTGCATTTTTTGAATCGCTACACCTTTCATCAGCATTCTTCGCATTTATCTACCTTAGGTTGTGTAAATATTTTTGGTTAAATTGATGATGTTTGCCATGTACAAATGTCCGCTTTCTGGTTTTCTTTTGTTGTTCATTTCTTTATTAAGTTTTTCTCTAACGGTGCGATCTCATTCTATGCCATCTATATATTTTTAATGACTCTGAAGGACCGTCTGTAAAGGATCCAAGTAAGCAAAGTTTAAAAAACTTCGTGCTTTACTTAAGCTAAACTTTGCATTTTGAATACTGCCATTATTTTAATGACTTTATTTAAGTTAATCGTTCCAATTTTATTAATAAATTCTTACAAAATAACGATCACATAAAATGACACATTTGTTTAAATGTTTTATATTTGGTCTTAAGCTAAACAATAATTTGTAAAGTTCGAGAAAACAAACAGCTGCAGAATAAATAAGTAAAAACTTATTGCAACAAAAAAGTTTTCTTTAAACAATTTTTAAAAATTTGTTTTCTAAGATTTTAAACCGTAGATAACGGCAATTAGTAGCTGCCAGTGTTTTTTTTCTTGGTTTTTTTTATTCGTATAAGCATAAAGTAAATGCTTTAAAATACATTTTTCTGAACAAAAAGAGTTCAATTTATTTTTTCGTCTTTTTTTTTTTTTTTTTTTTTGTTTACTTGTATTTCAATGTACGGCCACTGGCAATAGAAGCTGGTTAAAAAATAAGTCAAGAAAACATCCACAACAAGAAAACCAAATAACTAACAATTGTGGTAAAAACTAATTTTTGTAAACTTTAAAAGTTTTTTTATTTGTGACAAAAGATTTATTGTTTGTTTTAAGCTAATTGTTAAGTAAATAGTATGTAATTTAACCAGAAAAATAACAATATGGAGGTTATAAAAATTGCGAGTTGATAAATCTGTTTAAAAATGTGAAAAATTTTACAATTTCTAAAAATAGTTCAGGTTAAACGACGTTTACAAAAATGGTCAATTGGAGTTTTAAATAAAGCTAAAGAAAATGGGTTATTTGACATATTAACAGTAAGTTAAACTTCGTATATGTAAGTTTAGTTATACCAGGTTAAAGAGAGTGTAGACTTTAATTTAGTTCTTAAGCTTTAAATCCCAAAGGAATTTGTTTATTTTAAGAAACAAAATTCAATAAAACTAAGGTAAGTTAATAAAACTTAAGCTAAACAACGTTTAATTGAGATTAAGGCTCGATGGGTAATTAAAGTTTCAAAGGCTTTTTGAATAATTAGGTGTGAATGCCCTTTGACTTAACTCGCAATTAAAAAAGAAACCTAATTAAGTAAAATTGGTTTAACAAAGTTTGGCTAAAATATTTTTTGAATATAAATTCCAACTGGCAACTTTCAATATTTTTTAAATATTTTAGGTTTTTACGGTATTTTAAATTTTTATAATATTAACTAAAAATTTTACCCCTAAATTTTATTTCTAAGTCTTTATTTTTAGTATTAAAGTTGTATTAAGTCTTTTAAAGCAGGTGTAATTAGAAAATACGTAAACATGATTAACATAAATTTCATGCTAAATAAGCTAACGTTTAAATTATTGACTATACTTAGTTAAACGAGGTTTAACTAAACTTACCTAAACCAAGTTTAACAAATTTAATATAAGCTTGTTGAAGCTAAAATTTTAGTTTATTAAAACTCTTTAAGAGATTGCTAAATTACTAAATCAAATTACACGTTTTTTATGATTCTTTTGGAGCTCAATAGTAAAAACTTACTTATGAAAGATGTTTAATAATATGTGCATTTTTAGCTATACTCTGACCACTATGATTTATTTTTAATTAATTAATGATAGTTTTTTTACACTTTCTTTAAATTTAGTTTATTGTATATTTTTAAATTAAACCATTGAAAATTAATTTTTATGCGAAAATGCTATTTTCTAATAATTTTTTTAATGGCATATAATTAAAACATTTGCTGAAAAGCAACACTGACCTCAATTTCTTACTTTAAGCTTGAAAAGCTTTTATTTGCAAATAAAAAAAATGTTCTAAATTATTTAAAAAGAAAGTGTCTAGATGTTACGAAGATTTGCCGTTCTCAAATGAAAAATTGTCTTCTTATCAATTATTGTTAAACATAAGAAAATATAAGAAATTAAATATATAAAAGAACAAAGTCTGCTTTAGAATGTTTGCAATTTTCTCATCATTTTTGAAAGCAATTGCCACTCAGGCATTAGCAACATCGACATCGTCATTGTCATGATCATATTATTGCACAAAAAAAGATATACGTCTTATGAGAAGATGCACATGTTGCATATGGATCATGCTATAATGTAACAGACACTTGAAGTACGGCAGCAATAATGCAATTTTTGTTTGAGGGGGTAGAATATATTTTTGCTATTGTGCTTTATGGTTTTGAAAACCATAAAATAGCATGTGTATTTGCATGAACTTCTGTTGTGTCTTAAAAGTCACGTGGGAAAAATTCAAGTTCGCGATTTCTTTTTTTTTTTTTTGTTTGGGGTATAATAAGAAGAACTCAAGATTCTATAAAAAGTAGGAACAGAAGTGAAATGTAAGTAGAAGGCTCATCATATCATTATTAAGCAAATTGGAAAGATGAACCCGTCTTTTTCATTTAGTTACATACATATTTTTGGTTTGTGAAGAGAAGTAACAATAATAAACATTATTATTTTTGCGATAAAAGGTGGGTTAGAATAGACAGGCGACGAAGACGAGCTTTAGGAAAATCTTAATCATAACAGCGTTGTAATTGCTTGTTATATTTGTTATTAGAGCGGTGTGGCATCGCCTCTGGCACTTGGTTTCAGCCTAGTGCATAGACTTTATTTATTATTTTTTTTATGCGAAAGCAATGTCTGCAAGCGATGTTAAATGTACTAGTAAATCTATGTCACAAGCTAACTTGATGAGAACAAGCTCATGTTTTTTAGCATGCTAATAATGAGGAAAAGAAAAATGGGACAGTCCTTTAATTCTTTTTATAGCATTCAAAGTGTGAAGCTTATTAAATGTCTTATATTTCGATTTTTCTCAAAGTCTTATCTTAATTATTTATTTCAAAATGATTTAAAATTTGTTAGTTAAACTACAATAAATTAGGTTTAATAAATTAAATAAAAGAATTTTTTATTAAGGCCTTGAAAAAATTAAAACTCTTTTAAAATTAAATTTCTAAATATGTAAAGAATTTGTAAATAACACGGTTTTTGAAATAACTACATCTTATTGTGGAGTTAATATTTTATTTAACTGGAGCTTAAAACCAATTTAAGATTAATTTTTTATATGTAATTAAAACAAAAGTGGTTGATCAAAGGCAAGATTTCATTAAAAGAAAGGTATAAATGTATTAGAATCCGATACCAGCTTTTTCTCCTCTTCTGCCGAATGATGCTGAGGACAGCCTTAAACACACAGGGTCCGTTAAGTGATTCCAACATAATATGAACTATATCACTATTAAGATTAGAGGTAAATTTACGGTTGTCTTATTCCTTACCTTAAGATAAATGCTTGCGTGACTTAAAACTAACGAAAAATTTAAAAGGTTACCAGTTTTAGCAACCAGCAACAACTTAGAACCTAAAATTCTCTAAATTGTTGGAGGTTTTATTTTATATAGTTAACTAAACTTTGATTAATAAGTTTCTTTAAAATGTTATCTTTTGAAAGATTAAGATTTTTTGTATAAAGTTTTGATTTCCTTTGATTTCCTAAGTTAAGTCCTTAAAGTGAGTTTTACACTAAAAGCGTTACTACTCATTTAATTCATAATGAGAATTTTTTTTAATTAAATTTTCATATACAAAATGTACTTTCTGCGTAAAGTAAGAAAGTTTTGTTTTATAAACTATTTGTTAGAAGTTTTTCCCATTGATCTAATATTTTAAGCACATAAATTAAAACGTAAATTGTATCTCTTAATTATTTGAATTTGAGGGCTTTTAACATTTAAAAACCTTTTTTCTTCAGTAAGGAAATGAATATTCTTTCAGAATATATATTCACTATGGATTACTTCCCCTAAAATACAAAAACAAACTTAAACGTGACTTTAAAAAGAGATAACAATCTGTTTAAGAAAGTTAAACGGAAGAGTAACATGTATCCAACACTTGAAAGTCTTGCAAAAACAACATAAACTTTATTGATTCTTAAGCTTCTAAATCGACATACGACTGTATTGGAAATAAAAAGAAATCATTAAATCAACATAAAAAGAAAGTTGTGTTTCAAAAAAGCTGTAGAGAATGAATACAAAAGTATAGCTTGTGGCAAGCAAAAATAAAAAAAATAAAAAATAAGAAAATAAAAACACAATAGAAGATGAATTAGAAAATATAAATTGTAAAAGCAGAAGATCATGTGCAATATTTTCTTATTTTTTTTAATGCCAACCAATGATTATGTTTCATATTGCTTTAGCAATTTAAACTTTGATGTTTAAATTGTTGTTAGAGCAACAAAAAGGAGCAGAGCAGACATCAGTCAATTAAAGAAACAAGTTGCGGTTGTAGCATCATATAAATAGTTCCTGCTTCTTCGATAATTAAATTCAGCTTCTGTTTAATAATAAAATCATACATTCTCCTATTTTTTCTTTTCAATTTATTTCTTTAGTACCTTGAGGTAAAACATCTATTAATTGCTTTTGAATTTTTCTTACAAGTAATTTTAAAATACCTACTTAACAAACTTTTTTTTTTCATTGTCTATTATCTGCTGTTAAAATAGTTTTACTTCAGAAGAGGACAGTTTTTTTTATTTGTAATATGTTGGTTACTCCCAGATATTTTCTTTCTTTCCTTTTGTTTTTTCCTCATTAGATTATCATTCTTAACATAATGCACTTTTAACGGTTTTTTTTTTTTATATCGTAAAGTTTTTCTACTTACAGTTCACTCGTAATGATCTCATTTATCATCATTTTTATAATGTGGTACATGATAATGATGTTGCTCAAGGTAATTGATGCTGCTGGTGGTCTTTAAATGTTGAATTATTTTCATAAATTGAAGTTCTTTTATAATAGTAAGTTCGGTGATTTTTAGTGTCTGCCAACCTGTAATGAAAACAGTAAACAAATTCCTTAAATTTTCAAATAATCATTTTAAAAGCATTCGTGCGATAAATCTTTGTGATGCTTTATTTTATTTATTTTTAGCCCATGCTTAATAAGTTTTTGCTTAAATAAGCTAGCAAACTCTGTTAAATTGTGTTTAACTACACTTTGTTTTGACGAGTTTAACTAAACTTATGCATACCTATTAATTAAAATTAGAATAATATTTGAAACATAGATTTGGTATATCTTGCCAAGCAAAAGCTTGCCGTTTTATTTAAAAATATAAATATTTAGTTACCTTTTCATAACTAAAGTTCGGTTTTATAAAGCTGAACCAAGTTTAATTAAGATTTTAAAGTTTCCCAAAAAATGTTTGTCTTCTTTAACAAAAACTTATTTATGAAGAGTATTACTGCGAGAAAAGAATATCCATATGGACATTTTACTACTGCTGAATAAATGAAAAAATAAAAATAGTTACTCAACGGTTACTGTGTTTTTGAATTAAAAACATTTTAAAATTTTTATTCTAGATAAAGAGTATTTATTGTGTTCTTAAACCAAATAAAATAGTTATGGAAAAATGAGTTAAAAACAGCTTTAGCTAGTTTATAAAGTTAGAGTTGACTTTAACGCCAAAAGTATATTTTAAATTGTATATGAATGAGTTAGAGTCGACTCTAAAGTGAAACCGAATTTAGTTCCCTTAAAGTAGACTCATTTTAACTATGAATATGGGCCAATGTTTTTAATCAATATGTAATAAGTGAGCGTGTGAATTATTCGCGAAACATAACTAAACATAGTTTAGTTAAACGTAGTTAAACAAAGTTAAGCATAATATTTCTTAGCCAACTGAAAAAAAAATTTTAAACAACAAAAAATTTTTAGTTACTTATGAAATTAAAAGGCAACTTACAAAACTTTACACTTTTTTTATTTGATTTGTTCTTGATTTTGGTAGTCTTTTATATGATATTTGTCATTGGTAGGAAACCTTGAGAATAGACTTTAGTATGTCATCAATTTTCTCGCACAATAAACTTCATAATATGTAATGGATGTGTTGTTTTTTACCTTTTGAAATTTATTTGCCTGTTGTTAAAATTCCAACCTCTGCATAAACACTCAGTAGACAAGCTAATAATTAGCACGTGCTACTTTAAAATTAACAAAAATAATAAAAACTGGTACATGAAACATTTTAACACGTTTTTTCTTTTTTTTTTTTTTTTTTTTTGTTTTGATTTCATGTCAGCATTTTTTCTGCTTGGTTGCCACGTTCAAATTATGCGTGCTTTTTTTTTAGTAATTATAATTTTATTATTTTTTAAGTTCGTCACATCCACTTTAATTATTTAACTGCACAAATGTCAAGTTCAGGGTTAAATGACATAGAGACAAGACACTATATGTATATAAGTTTAAATTAAAGAATTTACTTTTAAAGAGGGTGCACGAAAATTACTATACTTTCAAGTTTTATATGAAATGCTCGGTATGAAGAATTTTTTAAAAATTTCATTATAAGAATAATGTGATTATGTTATGTCTTCACATTAAAAAGGCACTATTATATTAAAATTTTTTTTTCAAGAGTTGTCAATTTTATGCCGTTTTCTGTCTTAAATATTTAAAAAGTCGTTAGCTACAAATGATTTTTGCATCAAAAATCAACTTAGACATACATATATGAATATAAAGAAAAAAATCCATATCCCAGAATGCGGATGATTTAAAATATGCAAATGGTGCAATCTTCCATGAAAAATATTTAAAAAAAATATATAATTTCTGTATGTAATTAAAAAATAAAATCCAGCTTGATAAATAAATTGAAAAAATCGTCTGAGTAAATGAACTATTTTTATAAATCTTAATTTGATAAAAACTATTTAGTTGAGGGATACAAGCAATTATACTTAAATATGTAAATTATTTAATATACAAAAAATCTGTAATTAAATAATCACATTTCAAGTTCATTTTTAATTCATGATAAAATAAAAAACAATAGAAAAATATTTATTGCTTATAATTTTCAACATACATGACCCAGTAATTTAACTCATAAAGCAAATTTGTGCCAATTTGCAACTAAGTAAAATCCTTTATTTATATTTAATTATCTCTAAAACCAAATGCATTCAGTAGTGTAGTGTGAGTTAAGTATGTAATATTTTAAAAAAGAAAAAATTTCCATTGATAAAAAGTGCTTAGAGTGGGCCTTTACAATTACTTTGATTGAATAAAACGCTTAAGGCAGGCCTCAAATAAATAAATATATTTCAAATTAGATCAAAAGAAATTGAACAATAGAAGCAGTTTGGGAGCATGTAAAAAAATTTTTTTAATTTAAATTTTTATTAATAACATGATTAAAAAACATAAGCAGCACAAACAACTTCTCTGCTCGACGGTTGGCTTAAAAGAGCTAGTTCGTTTGCAACTGCGATTTCTATTTAAAGGCCACCTAAGACGTCTAGACCTTAAAAATTAAACCCATGCCGCTGGTTAATTTTTTTGTCCGTCTTGTGCGGTTGCCTCTCCTCTTCTTCCATATTTGTTCCCTATAGTTGTTTCAGGTCGATGAAGGATGCAGGTTAATTTGTTAAAGAATTCATTGCTCTCCATGTAAATAAAATGTACAGCAGCTCATTTAAAGAAATTGCTTCCGCATTCCATCACAAGGAGATTTAAGTCTGACTTTTTTCACAAAGCGATCACTGATGTCAAACCTACACTTTAATAGTTTCAATCGATATGTTTAAAGCTTGACGTTTTAACTTTTGTGATCTTAAGAAACTGCCATCACAGGGACTGACTATGGAGCTAATTTGGGCTTAACCTTGTTTTGTAAACTTAATTTTGTCTGAGAATTGTGCTTTCTTAGATTCCAGAAAGTAATCACTAATAAATCTGTTCGTTGCTGCTTCTTAAACCCTATTTTGCTAATTGTTATTTTGATATTTTTCATTTAAGTTTTTTAATAAAAACCAAAATACTTTTTTATTTGACCATAATGTCACTCGTTTCACTTTCATTTATTTTGTTTCTTGTTGTTGACTAAATGTTGCCTGTTTAAAATTGTTTTAAATGAAACCTTTAATTATAAAGACAAGGTTTTGTTTACTTTAACACTCTCATGTTTTGTCTTACTTCTTTAACAATTCTATTATTAGCTTGTTATTCTTTTTAGAGTCTGTCCATGTGAACTATTAAAACAAGTGCTTATTAGTGGTTAAGTTTAATTTGTTTAAGAATAAATTGTGTTTTTGTGTGAAAAGCAGTCATTTACTTTGATATTTTCACTTAAAAAATTTTTAGTTTATTGTTGATTTTTAACCCACATTTCAAGACTCTTTTACCCTTTTTCTACTGTTGTTGTCTGGTTACCTTGTCATGGACGTTTTATGTTTTTTGTATTTTTTTGCAATAAGTTTCATGTGTGTGTGGTAAATGAAACACTTGCTACATGTGGTAAATTTATGGTAATATACATAATTGTGTGTGTGAGCTGACGATGTCATATATTTAAACTCTAAAAATGTAAAAATCATTGGTGCATAAAATTGCCTTTAACGTTAAAAGATTTTAGTTTGAGTTTTAATTTGCCGTAAGCAACATAGTTTTTAACTTTTTTTGTTTTCAATAGTATTGACAAGTATTATAATATATAAACAAAAATAGAGTATAAAATATAATACATTTAATTTTTAACTGACTTCAAACAGAAGAAAGCGATTAAATCAATTGGTTTTTAATTTTTTTATGTTTGTAACTTCAAAACACTATGACCTTTGAAACGATATAATTTATTTTTTTTTTTTTCATTTGAAAAATTATGTTTAAAAATTGGGTTTATTTCACACAAAAAAACATATTAATCTAAAAGTTAAAGGGTACCCCCATAAGACTTAATTTATTTAAAAATAGTTTAATTGTCAGACACTTCGAATTTCCATAAAATGTGAACCGTCATGGCCCCTAATAGAATGAGGTAATAAAAAATAATTATCTAAAATATTAGAGGGTATCCCCATATAAGAAGTTACTTTGAGGTATAAAGCGTGTTATTTTGAACCGTAGGCAATCTGACTTGCCGCTATAGCGAAAACTACTTAAAGAGGTAGGAATGATGATATGTTAGATATTTAAGAATAACAAACATATGTTTGAAATTTACAAACAGCACGTGTTACTATTGTCCGCTGCTCTAAAAACCGCTAAAAACATAAATTTAAAGGGTGTGACCCACCAAAAGGGGATTTGATGATCCGCAATGGGAAGATACTTGAAAATAGCACAGATTATGTGTTGCTTAATTTTCCATAACAACAATTATATTAAATTAAAATTACAGGGTGTCCCCATGCCATTTTTAAAGTCTGGTAGATAGACACTTGAAAGTTACACAATGAGCCCGCTTCAGTAAAAAGTAATAAAGAAATGTAATTAATTTTCAATGGGTATCCTACACAAAGTGTGATTTGACATTATGGACTATCTATAGAACTGCAAAACAAAGGCTTTTGAAATTAACTCCAAGTGTCTTTTACTATGACCGTTTCTGTTTACTGATTGGTTTCAATTAAATTTGTAATTTTTATCCTGCTTTAAAGTACTTTTTTTCAATCACTATATAAATCAAATTTTTTACTTAACATTTCTCAAGAAGATAATATTTCTTTACTTTACAACAATTCATATCAAACAAGAAAGCATAAACGCAGTTAAGTGAAATACCCGCTATAAGAAAATAGTAACTGGTGTCCCAAAATTCATGCAAGAATTTATTAGATTGTTTTTCTGATGAATCACAAAGAACAGGAAATAACAAAGCAAGTTGGATAAATTGTCGCCAAACCTTTATTAGGATGCACTCCCAATTTTGTCGATATTTTCGTAAGTGTTGAGGAATAGTTTTGTCTTGACAGCTTAATAAAACAGCGAAGTTTCAAATTCAGAATTAAGACAACACATATGAGATTGAAATTTTATCTACAACTTTTCATGATTTGATGTGGATTTTCTGAGTTTAGCACAGAAGTGACAGTAACTGATACTTGATATGGTAACTCAGTTTCTCAATTAAAATATTGATGATATATATATATATATATATCGCTTAATTTAAACATTTCAATAGTTGCATGAAAAGCTTTTTACGTGTGTTTTATGTCTTCATGGAGATAACACCGCATCCAACTTAGTACTTATGTAGAAATTACAACGTTGCAACGGGCAAAGCAAATTGCCTCCACTTGCCCGATATGGTATTTCATGCAATCTGTGCTCATTATGTTCTCTTTCTAATTTTAACATCCATTCAGTATGCAAAATAAATTAACACATTTTAAAAAATGTTGTTATTAATTTTTTTTTACAAATAAACAACAACAGCAGAAATATACAAAAAGAAGAAACTTGTTTTTAACTCTTTAGCCATTGTGTTATCAAATTTTAGAAATTTATAAAAAACAGCTTTATTTAACAATAATAAAAAGTTAAATACTAAACAGAAGCATATTTATTGAATAATAAAAAATATATTTCGCATTACTATGCGTGTCACAGCTGGTTTACAATTTTGTCTCATAATTAATGAGTTCAACAAAAATAAATTATAAAAAAAATATTTCTTTTCATTCTTTTATAAAAATTATTTAGATTTATGCAGAATTTAACTATTAAAAATGCAAAAAAGTTTTTAGGGATAAAGAAATATAATAATCAAGACTTAGTCTCAAGGTCGTTAGTATAATATACTCGTATTTACTGTGATTTAAGTTTTGTTTTGTTTGGGACACTTTGTTGGCCGAAAGTAAAATTTATGTACGGGATGATTTTGTTGATTTTTTGTTTGCATTCAATATTTCTGTTTTAATAGAAATTCATAAAAATGATAATAAGTCGAATCTAGTCAGCCAATATTTTGCTGAAATTTTTTAATTTAATAAAAAATGTTAAAGCTTTAGCAATTTTAGTCCTTAATAGCATAAATATTGTCAAAAATGTGGTATTAAAATATTCCGAAAATATCAAACGAAGGATTTAACAATTTGAAAATAATTAATCATGCAGGTCAGTTGAGATGCTGCGACCATTAATTTGGAAAAGTCTACAATATCTCTACCAAAACCACTACTTCTAGTGCCAAGAACGAAAGACGAGCACACTGTGAATTAATGTTGGATTTTAAAAGTATTAACCCAGGCAGAATTACTGTCGCAAAATCATCCAGAATCCTTTCAGCAGTATTATGGCGAGTATGGGATGGAACTTAATTAAATCGGCATTCTTGTTTTGCATACAACTTCAAATTGACTCAGTTAATTTTTGTTTAAGAATATTAAATGCTTACAACTAAGACTAGCTTAGTTTCTTCCTTCAGTACTCTTTAATATAATGGCCGTTAAATCGCATATCAATTGTGGATAATGGTTTCTAAAACCCTTCACCACAGATGTAAAGGGTAAGCTTATAATTCCGTTCTAAAATATTCATTCACGACGCAATAAAGTGTAAATATTTTAGATCATTATACAGATGGGAGTCGATATAGATAAATCCCTTAGTCCGTGATCAGGTTGAAATCAGTTCTGCTACGTCCCCAGAAGAGCTACACAAAATTTGTGGCCACCATTCTCTCAGATATAGTATCAAATAAGTGTTATTAAATTTAGCAACAGTTCTGAAATGGTTCTGAAATGGTGGAGATATGTTTAAAAATAAGTCGGCCGCCCTTATTTTGCTTATTGCTATTTTATGTTATAGAAAACTGAAATTTTAGAAGAAAAAACTATAAATTATCAGCTAATTGGAATAACACTAAGCTAAATATATTTCACGAAAATATTACATTTTCCCCAACATTTCACCCAAAATGTTCATTCACGAAAAAAAATATTCAGCTAAAAAAAATAAGTAAAAACTATTAATAATTTTAAAGTTTTTTAAAACCCAAACAATTTAGTGAAGGGTATATAAGTTTCGGCACTTCCAAATTTAGCACTCTTACATGTTTTTGTCTTGTTAAAACTACTATTATTAAATAATTTCCAATAATTATTCCAGCGTCTCATAATACATACAATGCAAAATTTCATAAGTCAAAGCAAAGAAGAATGAAGCTTTGCAGGTAAATATAATTCAATCTTTTTGTAAACTTTACTGGACAAAGGAGGTTGGGAAAAAAATTTTAAAAACTTAAATAAAATCCAACAATTAACTGGTAAAAATGGGACTGACTTTTAAGTTTTTTTCATTTTATGTTGTAACTGATAAGTTGCGAGATAAAGAAGCGCGGTGCTTTCCATACTATTTTATGTTTGATCAAATGAATTGATTTATTTCAATTCTTGTGTTAATTTATATAGAAAATAGTGAAAAGTAAAGCTGCCTTTAGACGAAAAGTTTTTTACATAAGACTTATCAGATTTTCCATATCAAAATACATATGTATCGTGCAAATGGTTTAAAACATTTCTTATGTTAAATACATATGTAAAAGTTATATTTTCATTTAGATCGTGTTCTACTTTTAATTGACAAACCACCAAACAGCTGGTCGCAGACTTGACTTAGTCAAATTTATAAGACTTCGTTTAGGGCTTCAAACGGACCAATATCCAAACCTAATTTTAAACCTTTCTGCAATTGCAACATTTCTTACCCTTCCAAACCCAACCATTTACTTTGTGAATGTCCTAAAACACAGATTTCTAGAATCTCATTATTCCAAAACTCAGATCCCTTACAACTTTTGTCCAACCCTTCATCTTCTAATATGTATAAAATAATTAAGTTTCTAAAAACGACTAATCTTTATAACGAAATTTAATAAATGTACTGTATTAATTAAAAAATTATTAATTAAGTATAAATTATGATTAATGTGAATATGTAAATTTCGAGCTGAAGGCCTATGATGCCATTGCCAAAAAACAATATTAGATTATAATTTTAATTATATCCCTAATAAGTGAATAAATAAATAAATAAATAATTGACAAAGTATCTGACTTTAACTTATTTTTTCTTCGGTTTTAGTGTTTTTAAATCACAAAAAATTGCAAAAAGCACTAAAATCTGTGAAAACAGAACAAAGCATCAGCTGTGGCATTATCAACAAACAAAACAAAAGTGCAATAAGAATACAATAGAAAAGTAAAAAAATAGTAAAAAAAAAATAAATTGCAGTATTATTGACACAATGCTGGATAATACAGTCGTATAATCTTTTGTTTCCATTTTGTACTTTTTAAATTTTTTATAAACTTAAAGAACAATTTCCTTTAATAAAATTGTTGGTGCTAACAAATGATTTACTTCATAGGTTATGTCAGAAGTAATTTACATATACGTTTAAATTAAATTATAAATCATGTGTTAAAATGGAAACTCAGACATACGTACATATAAAATTACATATGGATTTTCAAAGTGACAAGTCATATGTATGTAAAAATCATTTCGGCTAAAGGTAGCTTAAGCGTGGCAGAAAAGAAGAACAAATATATGTAATTAAAAAAAAAAAACAAGGAAAACAGCTTTAAATTCTGTGTGAAATAAAAAAATTGTATGGCAGTATGTATAAAGTGCTAA
This sequence comes from Cistogaster globosa, assembly GCA_937654795.1. Lineage (NCBI taxonomy): Eukaryota > Metazoa > Arthropoda > Insecta > Diptera > Tachinidae > Cistogaster > Cistogaster globosa. The sequence goes on from OW569407.1 coordinate 27,840,926, forward strand.
TTCTACTCCCTCCCTCTTTAGGTGGGCCCCGATTCCCATCATCAGTAGTGATTTCACCAAGTGACGTCACCAAGTGTTGGCTATAAGCTTTGGGTATTACCAGGATTCAAGTGATTCGGTCTTTTATATAGGGAGCAGCAGGTTGTGCAGCTAACCTCGAAATATATTCATATAGTACAATTCTTATTGATTTAATTTAAGTTTAATGAAATAGGATAATTTTTGACCACATTATGATAGATAATAATAATAAATTGATAACATTTTAAACATTATTATGGTTTCATCTTACAATATTATTTTTGTGAGTTTGACAAAAATATGATTTAAAGATGAAATAAATAAAATTATTTATGAAAGGAGTACATGTTAATACGAACGTATAATTCAAGTATAATATCTTCGGTCACAGGTTGACAACTCTTAACATGTTTTTTGTACTCTTCACAAAATATAAAACAATATTACTCCGTTGTTAAACCGTGTTAGAAGTAAATAAGAAAACAAAATTAGTAGGAAATATTTATTGTGGGATGATGTAAAGAAAACAAAGCTTTTAGATTGCAGTTACCGCAGTCATAAATTTTCTTTGAGTTCTCTTCTTATTGACTACTTCTGCAAAATTTTAAAAGCTCGAAAACATTTGTTTTAATTTCAACTACTTTACGTGAATTATCTGCGTATACATATTGCCAGAATTATTATTTCATTTTGCTAAAATCTGAAAAATAAAAGAAGTGTTAATGATCTTAATATGCAAAGTTTAGATCCCCTAAAAGGTGCATCTTTCTACAAACATTTAAGTGCTTCTTTCGTGTACACATGTTACCACAATATTTAAAAAATTATTTTTATATACAGGTGTAAGTATGTAGTAAGTTTACAAATATTGTATATAACGAGGGAGTTACCAGCCAGTTAGAGGTAAACTTAACTGTTTTTACATGTATTCACATGTGCGATAAACACATGCGCAAATTATGCACGAATGTCTGTAGCTGCATATGTTTGGATGTGTACATTGTTAGATGATGCCGTTAACAAAAATTATCAAAGTCATTACCAACATTTATTTTATGGTCTGGGAGTTTTATTAATACAAACGAAATGAATGAATTAAAATTTTTATTCATGATTTTTTTGACATGCTACACTGTTTTTGTTTACACTGATTCATTCATTTATTTATTTTGTAAAAATAATCAAAGATTTTAGTATGAATGCAATACGATATAAATACACTACGAGTTAATTTGATAGTACTAATAATACATGGAGTAGCCGTTCCATTTTGATTAATGATCGGCACAAAATTTGTTAATATTAATCACTTATCCTAGTTTCTTTTTATTGAAAATAAAGTCTTTGAAATTTCATTTAAATATTCTTCATGTACTGAAAATTGAGAAAAAGCAATTGTATACAACTCCCTGAATTACATTGAGAAGTGGATGCTTCTACGTTGGCTAAAAAATTTAGAACCACATTCATTGAAAAAAATACAGCTCTGGCATGATTACCACATCTGGAAAGGTAGCACAAAATAAAGCACTCTACTAGAAGGATATGTAATTTTTTAAATGACGTCAAGTATAATTTCAAGTTTAATAATAATAAAAGTTTTTATACTGAAATGTTTTTTTTTTTCTGGAAATTGTGGATTTTAACTTAAGTTTGTCTTAAAGTTTCTTTCTTCAAAATAGACTTTCAATACAAAGTGAACAACTTCAAACTTCTTGCTGTGTTTAAAATTTCCCCTTCGTGGACCAAGATGTGGAAAAAGGCCCAGCAATTTCAAACAGACCATGCAGTTGCCTATTTCATGGCCATCTTTGCGGCATATTTTTTATTAAGATTTGAAGATGTACTCGTACGAATTTAAAGACAGAGTCAGGCAGTGATTTTTAATTGAACGTCCAACGTGTTTTATATACGCTTTTACTATTCTCAAGTCTTAATAATGAGGAAGCCTTCAAAAGAAGCATCCCTGAAGAAATTCGTAACTTCTCGACTAGAATAATGCAGGGAACGCTCTCACAAACTAATTTTTCTTAGCTTGTTAAGAAATAAATTTCTATTTTTGGAAAATTCTTATTTGAATTATATTAGTGGCACGCAATTCATTAAAAGCGTACTTGAATATAAACATTTATAAATTATGTTTGATAGTTTGGAATTACAAATTTTATTTCAAAATAATTGCATTCCTTGAGTATCATTAAAATATAAAAGATATAATTTTATTTTCCTTTCCAATTAAGAACTTTTGTAAATTAAGAAGCTCGTTAAGCGTCAAAGTTGTGACTATATAACTTTGTCTTTTCTTTTAAGTTTTATATTAACAAAAATAAAATTCTTAAGTATCTAATTGGTTTGACACGTGTAGTTATACTACATTTAAATATTTTTTTCTATAAAGTTTAGTTTTCTTCCATTATAAAAGTCGAGAGTTTAAAAGAATATATTCATTTGTTTTTTTTTTTTTATTTACGTTTTATTTATTTATTGTTTTGCCTTTTTGTCGTATTTGTATTTTGTATAATTTACAAGAGTTAATTTAATAATAGACTTTAAACAAGTTTCCTAATTACTATTTCTTTCAGCATTAAGAGGGAAGGGACTATTTTTTTTATTTTCAACTAAAGTGGTCTATTTATAAAATTGTTTTATATTGTTTTATATTGTTATTTTATTAGTTTTATTATTTTTTTCCTGACATTTAGATGGTTTTTCACACTCGCTTTGTGATATAACTTTTTTAAGTTTTAAGATGCTTTCATCATTAAAGTTCTGCATTAATTTTCCATGGTTTTTCTTTTGTTTTAACTTCTGTGTTTTTTATACAATTCTGTAATTTATTTCATTAAGTTTTTTTAAGATTCGTTGTTTCTTAGCAAGAGATTATAAAAAATTATTATTTATAAATAATGTCAGAATTACAAATTACAATCAATTATTTATATGTTTAAAATTTTGTTTACTTTAATAAAATATTATTTTGTTATGTATGTAAAGATAATTTTTTATTGAACTAGCAGAGATAAACCCAATGTACATTTATTTTACTAGGTAGTGTCGTCCGCCCAGCTGGTTTGTAGTTGGACATGTCAAAAGTTGTTTATATTTTCCTACTTTTGTTTACGAATTTCAAAAAACACTAACAACAAGCATATGTAGAACAAAGAGAGTGTTTGTTTTTAGACCAATTTTCTTTTATTTTCTGTTTCTATTTTTGACATTTCCACTCACAAAGCAACAATAAAATGCCATGTTGTTTTTACAAATGTTGTATTTGTTGTAGAACCGCTTTTACCTAGTAAAATCAATGTACCTTGGATAAACCCTACTTTTTGACGTAGTTATTCTTAAATAAAGGGTCATCCATGTGACGCCTAGATGTCAGCACTATATAATTTTAACACGTGACATCTTTTCAAATGACATAAGCTATTTTGTTTTATTAGAAAGTAGTACAGTTTTAACCATGGACAGGTAAACATTGCAACAACGCGTTTACGTCATTCGAAGTTATAATGAAAATTGGCATTCTTTGAAAAATACCCATCGCAAAATTCGTTATTTTTTTGGTGTAAATAATCGGCCAAATCAAATTTCAATCCAAAGATTAGTGAAAAAATTCGAAGAAACTGGTTGTGTTACTGATAAACCAAGCAGAGCACTGTTAGCTACTTAAAAGTCATTGGGTTTTTGGCTTTCTTTATTCTGGAGGAAACTTAAGTAAACAATTTCGAATATTTCTAACTTATGGAAACGTTGCTTCAAGTAATATTTTGTGGATTCTTAACAAATTGATACCTTAAAAGCCTTTAGAAATGCAATATGAATACAATGAAATTGATTTCCCATGATGCGTCGTGATTCCTTCTGCGCATTTGATCGCAAACGAATATGTTCGTGATAAAGAAATTATTATATGCAAAAGTTTCAGATATCGAGAGCAAGTTTCTTGATCTTATCAGAATTTATTCAATTAATAAGTGTAAAATAACATAACACATCCCACATGTTGTCAAGAATTTACACTACTACTGACATAGAAAAGCTTCTCTTATTTTTCTTACGTGCGGTTAAGTAGTGTCAAAATATGTTTTAGAGCTTGTCTATAGTAAGAAAGGGAAATTAAAAGAAATAACTTTCCACAAAACCGTTTCACATAAAAGTGTTTTAAGAGACCTGATAATTCGTTTTGCCCCTTATACGTGGCACTTGATTTTCGTGCGAAATACATCAAGAGCTTTCAGTGCTTTCAGAGCTTTCTTGTCAATACTGTCTGTGCGTAAGGGAAAATTTATGTAAGATCTCCATTGGGTTTTAAAAATAGTCGCAGCTGAAAGACGTAATGTGTAGTGCAAATTGTGTAAAATAAAAAAAATTTAGGAAGATGACTAGATATCTGAAAGACCATGTGGTCGTGTTGATTAATTTATTAACAACGAAGGCTAAAACATGGACATAAAATTCATTAATGGTCATGAGGTTTATATTGAGAAACAACTGCCCGTACTACGGTAAGAGACAACAAAGCGTCTTGTTAGGATAATAATGAAAATTTTAAAAGCCTTTCAAATTAAAATAATGCTAATATCCCATTAACATTTTAAATAAAAATACAATGTATTTCTTGGTTGGAAAAGCAAATATCGATAGCTCATCAGAAAACCTTTATCCAATTTTTAGAAAAGCTGAAAACTTTTCATTTAAGTATAGAAACTTTAAAAACAAAAAAGGAGTTAATTCAGAAGCCAATACAAAAATGTTAAGGCTTTAACAAAAATTACCAACAAACAAGCCCCATTTTTATTTTTTCTTACATTCCCTTCTGCAATAGGTTGGTTACATGTCGACTTTTAATGCAGACGTAAGGCGTATCTTTGTTTTTATATTTTCAATGTTTTAATTACTTACCAAATAAATTAACACAAACATTTGCTTAATCAATGAAAACCAACCTGAAAGAAAATAACTACGAAAATCATTCAAAATTATAATGGAAAATTTCATTAAACAAAAAAAATTATTATGCGCAAGCAGTGTTTTTTCTTAATAATAATTTACAAGAAATCCTACCTAAAGACATAATGCAGATGTCAATATGTAGAAATCTATAAAAATTAGAATTGTTAAGGTCTTATATACTCTTCACGGAAATGGATATTGTAATTTCTACAATATCCATTTCCGACCCCATAAATTCTGAATTCTTATGAATAGCGAAGTTGATTGAGCGATGTCCGCCTGTCCTTCTGAGTAAGTGTTGCAAGACCTACCTCTAATTTTTCTATGTCATTTGGAACAATGAAGTAACTCCAATAAAAAAAAAAAAAAAACAAATACATGGGTTGAAAGAGAATTAGAATTAAGAAAAAAAATATATATATAAAGCAAATAAATTGGCCCTCCCTCATTTTTTCGAGTAACGGGCCTCTGTAATTTTTAAAATTTTTAAAATATCCCATATTGATACCATTTTAAAGCTTTTTAAGGCTACTTCAAGGAAATACTAAAATTTTTTAAATTTTTTTTTAATTTTTTAATTCTCTATTACATCTATATTTGTTTTCTTGATTGGAGTTCCTTCACTAAACTAGATTTAGTTAAATGCTGAAGAACAAATAAGATTTGGCATAGCAGAATATAGCACCTTTACTTGTTATAAATTAAGCTTAATTTTTTTTTTACAACAAACTATTCAAGAAATCTTCCAAAGAAGTTTTTCTTATATTTTCCTTAAGTTAATTTAAAGTTTTGACTTTTTCTATTTTGATTATACTGCTACAAAAGCAAGAAATTAGACTATTTATTTGCCAAAACTTTCAGAAATATCCTAAGCGCCGAGTAAGGTTGACTTCTACACGTGAAATGGTTTTATTTTTAAGCTTAAAATTATACTTGAACATAGTTTATATGAATTCTAGTGCAAAATGCTGAAAAAAATTATTCTATACTTGAGTTTTAAATGTTTTAAACTTCACCTGAAGCGGTTTGCCCGCCTGGACGCTTTTGCAACTAAAATCCACACACACACACATGTTAATTAAAATGAAATAACCAAATTTCCTTGATCATATTTTCTCTTTATATTTTTACCATTGAAAAAAAAAAGACAATAAGTGAACTGATTTCGTTTAGCTTGTAAACATTGTATAATTTATGGACATAATTTGTTTTTTGCAACGATTTTGACAACTTAACACTAAAGACTACAACTGCGACAGTCCTCAAATTGACAAACTAAAACCCACTGTAAATTTTTTTGATTCACGCTGGCATAAAATGTTGTTTCGTAGAAAACCTACATAAAAAATCTAAGAATACTTAACTTCTCATACCCTTCACCGCAAAAAGTGGAAAAATTTTGTCATTCCATTTGTAATTTCCACAGTATCCACTTTGCCAAGGCCTTAATTAGCTAAAGAAAATTTTAATGCGCCAATGGACAGACATAGTTTAGAAGAGTACATGCCCTTCGAGGCAACGCCTGCTTCTAATTTTTGCATATCATTTGAACACTCATATTTTCGAGTTATGGACCTCTAAGAGAAAAGTACGATTGTGCATATTTTTTTAAGTTATCAATATCAATATTATTTAAATGCTTTTGAAGGTATCCTTTAGAAAATGCTAAATTAAAAAAAATGGTTAACCCATTAAGAGCCAATAAAATTTTAATGTACAATTTTTTTCAATTTTTTTTTTTTAGTTTTACACACATGGTGAAGGGTATATAAAGGCCCAACTATAATGTGCATATACAAGCTTATGCCAACTTATACAACTGTGCAAATACATATAAATCAAATGTGGTAAACTATAAGGTACTTGAGAGAACTTTTCGTCAAGTTTCGTCAAATGTCATTTGCTTAAGCAATGTACGAAACTGATCGTACATTCCGTACAGAAACAGCTGATTGGGCTTGGTGTATACATACATAAATCAATAAAGAAAAACTTGCAGTGGAGAGCGACATTGAAAAAGATTTTTTTTTAATTTAATAGAAAATGTAGGAAAAAGAAGGGTTTATATGAGAGAAAATTTTTTTTATTACAACAATTCGCTATAATTTTTTTTAATTGCTTTCAAATTAAATCAGTGACACCGTTGCATCTTTTGGTACTTTTGACCAAAAATACATAAAAAAACATGCCATTTTTTATCGAATTTAAATGAAAACTAGTAAAAGAAAGTACATTTATTTAAATCAATGTTATTAAATATATATAATATATTTTTTCGATGCCTTTTTCTTTACAAGTTTTATTTATTTAAAAATATATATATTTTTGGGAAAGTACGATTTAAACATGAATGTGCAACTGTGGCAAATTATTTTTTAAATTTATGTAAGTACATTGTAGCCACATAAAAATCTTTAAAGAATTACCTAAGCATTTGACAGGCTTTTCGTTGGGTTTTTGACATAAGCTCAAGCTAGCTTATGCACATTATAGTTGGGCCTTAAGATTTTCATATCCGTATATAGCAGGCTTACTTGCTTGTGTTATTTCTTAACTAAGAAAAAATAAGGTATAAAGAAGTAATATTAACGTTGTTTAAAATCCTACACGCTTTTCAAGTTCATCAATTTCATATTGTATATTTTTTGTATCCTTTTTTTTTTAAGAGAAATAGAACTTCAGGCTACGTTCTTAAAGAAAGGGATAGAAGAGAGAAAAAACAGGTGGTTAAGAAAGTAAAGCTATTTTATTTATTTTATTATCTTATTTCGCCGGCGAATATGCTATGAAAAAGTACCGACGAAGGAGGCTGCATGTTTTAATGTTATTTCTGAATACGTATTTATACCATTAAACAGAAAAAAACATTTTTTTTAATTTTTGGTTGCCGCAGGGCTTGAACCGTGGCCAACCAGGTTTCTAGTCAACGTACTTACCACCTTGACTACAGCAGCCTACTGCTTATAGAATTCAAAAGTTTTTTTTTACTAAACAGCATTAAAATCTGTCCTCGTAGGCCGATTTTCGCTTTTATATGTCACATAATAAAAAACCTGGGTTGAAAGTTTTAGATATTTATTCTTTCATCCTGAGTTATAAAACGCTAAAACTGTCTTGGGTTTTTAGTTTCCTTACATTTTTTAAGATTCTTGTAATAGTTTGCTGCTTTTTGCAAAAGAAGTCGTTAATAAATCTTCACTTTAAAATAAAAGGCATACATGTGAGATGCAATTATTTTATCAAATTACATCCATAGTACACGTAATCAAAAGAACTGCGTTTCTCGATGACTTAAAAAAAAACATATGTGACTTGTTCTTACTGATAATGCGTTGGAACTAATTCTTTTTATCGGAATTGATTTTGTTTAAAATCGCATAGACTAAGAATTTAAAAAACCCAAAATAAAATTATCGTAAGCAGTAAGGCGAATTTTGTGACATCAGAATTTTTGACTTGTATTCCAAAAATCGTTGCTGCTAAAAATCAATAATTTTTTATCAATAATTTTTTTGCTGTCCGGTTAATAGTTCAGAAATTCCATTTCCAAAGAGTATCGGCAACACTCACTACAGTTCCCGATTAATTTTTATAGAGATAATGCCCGATAACGCCGCCTGAACGAAGTTCCCACCAAACAGTTATTCACGGTGAATAAATTAGTTGCTTGAGGATCTCGTACGATGTTTATATATTCGTGAGTTGACAATTTTTATCATTCTGAGAACCGTTTAGATAAAATTACTCTTTATCGTTGAAGATATATTTTTTTGTACTTAAAAGCGTTCATTTCACCTTGCTGCATTCATTATTTAGTATATTTGGCAAACCTGCATAACGTCTGCTCCTGATCTAAGTAAATTTTGTGAAGTTCTTTAAGGACTTCGTGAAGTTCGAAGTTGTTTGTAGAGATGCTCAATTGATGTTTTAGGCGACACTGTTTTTAAGAGCCGTAATGTTTTGTAAAAAAAACCCTGCTACTCCGACGCAAAAAAGGCCTATTATCCATAAATAAATCTAAATGAAATCACTTCGAGTTCTTTACGCATTAAACGCAGTATCCCAAAACATGGCTAGATTTGCGAGCGATTTTAACGTCACTTTTACAGTTTTTATAATGAACAGTTTCATTATTAAAATGTACTTCTCTTCTGCAGTAATCCATTTTAAAAATCGGATTAATCCTACCTAAGAGAGTTGCAACTTACATAAAAAAATTTTGTAATATTAAAATAGTGAGACATGTTTTACAAAAATGTTTTTACTACTTTTGCAGTTAAAACGGGTTTTTCTTAATTTCGAGAACAAAAAATTATTTGATATGTCAAGTGAAACTATATTTCGAATATAAAAAGCGCATTTTAGAAAATTTCAGCAAATATAAATTAGGTAATAAATACTAGACATATTGGCAACTGGACTAACTTCTACTAAGTTTCTAAATTTTTATTGGCAGTATAACTAGGAAGTAACAGCAAAGGAATGCCGGCCTAGAACATCACTCTGTGATTTAAGGGTCATCTACCTGCTGCTTCAAGTCAGAGATATCTTTAACTCAACAACGATTCAAAGTTAAAAGTAATGCCTCTGCAGAAGCCGTATTTTTATAAATCTAAATTTCAAAAACCATTTTAAAAGGCTGTAAAATATTGAAAACTTTCTTTATTTTACGTTCTATATAGATTTTATTTTAAGAAAATTTTCCCTAACAAAAAGCTTAGGTAAAATTCATACTTTGAGTCTTTTAGATACAAAGTCTAACAACCATTATTTTTTTATGAAAAAAATCGAGAAAGTAATAAACTTTTGCTTCAGGTTCACACCGAACAAATATTTAGCCAAAAATAGTCAGTCAAAAAAAGTATTTTTACTTTTATAAGAAAAATATTACGCCTAAATTATCAATACAGATTCTTTTTGTTAAAAAACATTACATTTTAAAAAAATAGCTGATACGATCAAATATTTGAAAAGTGTGAATCTAATCTTAAAACTTTGTTTAGTGATTTAAACAGAAAAAATTTTGTATAAAAACCAAACTGGCTTATGCGCAAAATCTCGTTTTTCGAACACAAATTGAAAGGGAAGTAAACAATAAACACCTTAACAAACTCAGAAAAAAGTTGTCGTGCCTAAAAGAAAGGGGGCGACAAGGCTTGACAAGGCAAAAGTGAAAAAAAAAACGCTTCATGCATACAAAAAGTTTAGCAAGTTTAGTATGTTTTATATTCTTTTTTTGTTTTTTTTTTTTTTTGTTTTGAGAACAGACACCAACAAAGTGTTGGATTTTTTTTCTGAAACCTTTAATTTTCCATGTGCTTGTTTTTGCCATAAAAGGATGTTATGATTAAAAAACATGATGTGTGTGGTGGAAGAACACAAACAGAAATTTGCACAGTATTAAATCTGTGACTTTAAGAGGAATTTCCTAATTAAGAAAATCTTTATGCTATTGCGAAATAAATAGTTATAGTCCTCTCTATGAAATGAATACATCATAAAATTATAAAATTAATTGAAAACAGAAAAATAAAGTTAATGTTAAAATGGCTTAGAAAAATATATCCAACGCTTAAGACGAGTAAATCGACTCAGAAAATGTATTACGTTCATCTTTCTTGAATAATAGAACTTAAGGGAAACAAAAGTTGATTATTTAGTTATTAAATTATTTTTCTTTGGGATAAAGTTCCTAAACAAAGTGTTTAGTTATTGATAAATCTACTGTAAAAACTGTTCTGTTATTGCTGCTGAGTTTTCTGTACAAAATGAGTGTATAAAATTTTTATTGTCAATAATTTTGCTATAGGGCTAATTCTAGAAAATAAGTTATCGATAAATTATTTATAAATAGTTTTACTGTAAATAATACTCCATTATAAATTCCGGCCATTACTTATACAACTGTAAAAAGCTTAAGTTATCCATATATTCACCATAGTCAATCATGGATACTTATAGCGTTTCTACTGTCACTTGCTGTCGATAAATGTGTTATAGATAATAATTTCTATTGTTGATCTACTATTAATCGTAAGCCTATTGCTCAAAGTAATTTAATTTATCGAAAAATTTATTACAAAAAATTTCGGTAGCGCTAAATTTGACAAAAAAAAGTTAATATCTATTAGCCTTATTATTTAAGTTATTAACAATAAAAGATCACACTAAGTAAAAAAAATTGTCTCTAAAATCTTGCTAAAGAGATCTTCGCTATTTATATTGAAAACTTATGTTATCGATAAAAATACGGTAGAAAACCTGCGTTTAAAGTTTTCGTTATTAAACAATAATAAATAATTTTTGTTATCAATATATAGATCAAAAAAAAAATATTTATTATCACTTAACTTACTGTTAAAAATATGGTTTTTAATGAGTCCACTATAAAAATGTTTTTCTAATCGAGAATTTGTTTTAGAAAATAATCATTACATACATATTTTATTTACTAACTTTATTCATATATTTTTTTATTTACTTTATCTGCTCTTGAATATAAAAGTTATCGGAAATCGAAAGCTTTTGTTATCGATAAATAAGCTCTGAATAGATACAATAATAATACAGTACCAAAATATGTTTTCGTTACCAATAAAATCTATTTCAATAATAATAAAAAAATTTTAATTTTCGGAAAATTCAGCGTACAATTTAAACTGTCAACAAACTTACCTATAAAAATTACAAAAGCGTTCTTAAGCAATGTTCTTGCCTAAGAAAATATTTATCATCGACATATTTTCTCTGGAAAGATTTTATACTCATTAAACTTCCAATATAGAAATACATCATTATTTATATTTCTTATAGTCTTCATCACAAAATTGGAAAAAAAGGCATATCAAAGTATGTTTTTCCATTTGTTGTTTCTACAATATCCATTTTGCGACGCTATTAATTATATATGTATAATTCTAAATTCTCATTCGTGGCTAAGTCGATTCAGCGATATCCGTCGGTTTGCCAAGGCACTAGATGAGCTAGAGAAAATTTAAATACGCCAATCGATAAAACAAAATCGAAATTTAGCTATTAAAAATCAGCAAGATCGAGCAATGTCCTTCCAGAAAGTGGGAAAAACGCCACGCCTGCCTTTTATTTTTCCATATCGTTTAGAACAATGAAGTTACTTCAATCAAAAAACAAATATATGAAGCGAAAGAGAATTAAAAAATAAGAAAAACATCAATTGAAAAAATTAGCGATCGCCCATATTTCTCAGTTATGGGCCTCTGAACTTTTCATAAAAAAACACGATTTTCCTCAATATTTATAAGGGTATCAACTTAAATATCATTTAAAAGTTTTTTAAGAGATCTTTCTAGAAAAACTAAAATATTTAATAATGCTTAACCTATTAAGAGGCGATGACATCCTTATGTAATTTTATCTATAGAACTCAATCTTTATGCTTAATTTTTTATTCTTTGGCATCTTAATATTTGTTTTTTTTTTTTTTTTTTTTTTTTTGATTGGAGTTACTTTATATAGAATAAAACAGTAACGAGGTCATTTATGTACATTTTGACATTAGTGTAGACAGTAATCGAAATGGAATACAAAACACCTTTTTTTGAAATTTGGGTCTGTCTGCTTGTGTTCGCATCACGTAAAACTACCGGATGGATTTGAATAAAATTTTGTGAGGAGGTCTCTTATAACCTTAGTTCAGATAAAAAAAATTTTTTATTTTATAAAAATATGTAATTTCATAAAGAAACTAGAGAAACAAATGCAAAAGCATTTACTTTTATATACTGGATATTAGTACCAGAAGAGTTATCAGTACATTTTATATTTGCAGATGGAAAGTTTTGAACAGTGTTTACAGAACTCTACAACAAATGTTTAAAAACACATTTTTCTAAATTTTTATTTTGAGGAAATTATATATGATATGCGGACGAAGTTGTAGGCACTGCTTATAATGAATAAAAATTTATAAGAGGTAAATATAATGCTGTTCGTCTAAAAGTTTTATTATTGGCGAAGATTTCTTTGAAATTATAAAAAGAAAACTGACAATCGGAATAAACTTTTCTTCTCCAATTTGTTTCTGACAATCTTTTATGTTTCAATGTCTGGCTGTTGTTATCCATTAACATTTTTTTGTCATCATTTCTTCATCACAAACCACCTAAAGTCGTTTGCATCTTATGACGCTGCAAGCAACACTTTATTTATGTTGCACAATGTAACTTCAACATCAGACTATTCTATATATCATTGCACAAAAAAGATTTAAATTAAAAAAAACGCTTGATGTTTGTTTGAATATTTATTTTAACGCAGTATAATAAGGATGTTGTAAACAAACAGGCAACAACATCAGTAATGAACAACTTAACTCATAACAACATATTGCAATAAAACCAGCAAAAATTAAAAACAAAACAAAAAACAAGCACACACTAACTCATAAATAATCCCTTTTTCTATACAAGGGTCATTAACACGAGTGCAAATGGCAATAAAGCGTAATAAAAAATAATAACAACTGCAATAATAAAAACAACAGCGAAAGCGACTGCATTATTGCAACAGCAACTTCAACTGACTGACTGACTGACACCCATGGTTGATATAAATACTCTTCTGCATTCTAAGTCTCCGCGTTTATACAAGTTTTATAGTCTATTCTAGAAAAGAAGCCACACAATAGGGATAATCACTTTAAGAGGCAAAATGTTAAAAATTCGTTTTGTTCTTCTCCTCTGAGAATTCCGCACAACGTACAATAGCTTGAGCGTTCAGCGTCAACAAAACCGGATGAGATAGAGAAATTCAGCAAGTGGCATACTCTAGTTATATCGCATCATAATGTAAACCCTTTTCTGATTGCAGTTTCGTTGCAAGTAAGGTTTTGGCATCGTAAAATTTCCTGCAAAAAATCCACAGTATCGACTTATTTCGTATGATGAAAAAATTTACTATCTTTGAATTTATTATTAAAAATTAATTGTCGATAATTTAACTTTATTATTGAATGTTTAAGAAACCGAAAAATATTCTATACACAATTTAACTTGCTGAGGTGGCTATATTATTGTGGCGCCAAGTATTGGACCTAAGGTTTGAACTAACTTGTGTTTCTAAGCACCCAAATGTATAACAAAAATTGATATTAAGTGGGAACACAAGACCACCGACATCATTCGTCTGTACTTCTTCGAATACAAAAATAGTAAGGTCAACAACAAAGCGCAAATGATCCGTTAAAACAAGATTCTTTTTAGTTCAACTTCAATAATGTAGACGCGGACAATATTTCGTTCGTCCTACATAAGTTTAGAATTATTAATAAACTTTCTTGCGTTTAAAGCTAACAGCGATTCAGTGTTGCACTTAATGCCAACATAATCCATTTATTTTCTATTTTTATAATTAGCAGCACTTTGTACTCGGACTAGAAAAATATGATATGGAAAACAGTCTTCTACATTAAAACTGAAACACATTTACTGGGAGGGAGTTGATATGGTCAGTAAAATTTAATAAAACTAAATGAATTTCGAGAATAGAATTTAATTTCGAAATATAGAACTTAATAATAAAACTAAATGGAAGTTCAATAATTTCCGTACGGCATATTTTATTCCAGTAACGATAAAAAGCTTAAATCCATTTTATATTGTATCAAGACTACAAAGAGTTAGTGGATTTCGATATGATTTTGTTAGCGATAAGCTTTTATATCACCCTTAGCAGCACGCGGTTGAGTATCTTTAAAAAATAAACCCTTAAACGCAGGCCTGTTTATGCAAATTGTGTTTCATTTTGAGTTAGATTTAGGTGGTAAAAAAGTAGAAGTGACCAAATGGAGTAAACTATGCAAAACTCTATTAAACATTTTAAAATTTCCTAGGTGTTGGTGGTGGCTAAGTAAATTGTTAGACTTCAGATATTTCATAGACTGGAATTTACCATTATTTCGCTCACTTTGGAAAGATCAACACAAATTGCAGTACGCAGTAATTTCTATTTCTTTTGTAAAGATGCATTACATCAGCATGTTGACACAGTTGAAAAATTTTGGCGATAGAAAATTACGCGTTGGTAATTACAAGTTTTGGCATATTTATTAAAAAAAAAAAAACAACAATAGACAATCCAGCATTATTTTGGTTCTTTAAATAAACGGACAAGACCTCTTAATGTCACCTTGAACAGCATAAGCTAAAATCTATTCCCAAAATTACTAAGAATTTTACTTTTTCGATTAAAGACAAAAATTAAAAAGTATTTTTAATTATGTGAACGGTGGTGTATATTGTCATCAAACTTATAATTTTAACTGATTCTCAAGAAATCTTAATGATTGTTTAATGTATTTAAATGTATTTAAACACCTAAAAGATTTTAATTAATGTAGATTTAAGCCAATTTCAGGCACTTTATTGGAGTACCCTTGCGATAAGTTCCAAACGTTAATATAACTGTTTGAAAAACACATCTCAATGAAAACACCCTTTAATTTTGTTTAATTTAATTTAAATTTTTTGTACTTGTCCTAACAGTGGACATATGGAGGAGGAATGCTATTACATTCAAAAGAAACCAAATTTTTATTTCTAATGTTTGATTAAAATCATAAATGTTAAACAAATTTTTATGAAAATGAAGCAATGTACTCCTGTAGAGCTTTACTTAGAAAAAAGTTGGGACTTAAAGCACACTGGATATACACTGCCATATAAAGTGTGTCTTGGAACAACAATGTTGTCTTGCATAACAAGAACATGTTTAGGTATAAACATAATTATGTGTAAAATGTAATCATGTTATTATTAAATGTTATAATACTATGTTCAAGTAAAGACATTAAGCGGGATAATGTTAATGGACCACACCTTGATTACCTTAAATATGTTATGGTTAAATATATTAAATTATTTTTAATAAATAATAAAACTGTAATTGTGACTCAAATTTTTTCTGCTAAATCGAACCATGTTGCAATGAAACCCTTTAATTTTTAGTGTTTGTTTTTTAGCGACTTTATTAATGCAGCTTCTCTTAATTTTTAAATTTTTTATTTACGATTTCAGAGATAAAAAGCTGTAAAAGCTGGACAAAATACAGAACCCTGAAAATGAAACATTAAAACAATAAACCAATGTTTCTAATCCTAAGCTTTTTCCCATCTAGTTAATATCCCTACTACTTTCAGTTATTTATAAAAGTCTATAACTTATGACCACGTTGGTTTTTTTATTGTGTGTTGCTTAACTGGGTGGTTCTTTCAATTCAGAATATTTCTCTACATGCATTACAGCTATTTGAAATATTGCTGGTAAAAAAGAATCTCTTAAACTCCATCATTATGAGTTCATTTTTATTTTATTTTTTATTTTCTGCTAAACAACGTAGATGACGGATAAAGTGCGTAATCATTGTATTCATAATGTTTTATAATGGTGATGGTAATAATGATCACATTGACGATAATCATGATGACAAGGATGTTGAGTGTTTTGTTTTAAAGTCGCTGTGTTTCTTTACAATATTTCAAATTCAACCACGGGGCTTAATTTGCTAGAATGAAATGAAGAAAATTTTATTTTTATATTTTTTCTTTTGATCATGTTTCTATTTCTTGTGTATTTTTAATATCAACAGAAAATAAATAATAATTTTTTTGTTTTTTTTTTTCCTTTTTATTAAGGTTATTTTTAGCATATGTTTTTCCTAACAAAATAAATTAATATTTAATTGGTTGTGTGAACGTAATTAATTCTCGATGTATAAGTTAAAAGTAAAATAGAAAAAACGTTTAAATATCGCACAACAAAAAGATAAGAAATAAAAAATTTAGTAGTGTCCTGTATAAATCCGACACTACTTCGTACCATGAAATGTAATCAATAGAAGCAATAAAACTTATTATTCAAGAAAGAGCTTAGCCATCGAAACAAAACGATTTTTACGTATAGGTTTAAAGTAGCGCAAACAGTTATTTTTAACTGTCTTCAAGAAAAGATGGAGGTTACCAATTCGACTGAACGTTGCTTTTTTATGTTTGTGCCTGCAGAACTCATTCATTTCTGAACCGATTTGAAAAATTTTTGTAATTTGAGAGATTATACTAACAGATTGGTCCGGTTTTAAAACCAGTTCATTATCATAAAAGTTAAAGGGTGTCCCCATACAACATACATGTTTTTTAAATGTATTCTGAACTGTAAACCACACTTTTTTAAAACTAAAAATAAAATGCGTATTTCTTTAGCTTCCGATAGCAAAAAGTACTACAAAAATTAATTTAAAAATTAAAGGGTGTCCCCATAGGTTACGTTAATTGACTTATACGCGCCTATCTCTTAAATCGTTATAGACAAACGCTTGAAAATTGGACAGGAGTCGACTACTATAACCATTATAGTAACAAATATAAAAATTCAAAATTATGAGTTAAAGGGTGTAATTTGATGATGTATGTGGTCAAACTTTTGAACGGTTATAGCTAGATAGTTGAAATTTACAAATTACCTATATTGCTAAGTCCGCTGTAACAACAAGTATAAAATTTGAATTTAGAAACTAAAGGGTGTTCCCATTTTTTAAGTTAATTGACCTATAGGTCCTTATCGTTTGAACCGTTGCATACAAACACTTGAAAATTAAACAAAATGTCTACTACTTTGTCTGGTATATTAAGAAGTATACACATTTAAAATTAGATAATAAATGGTGTAAGTTGATGTAGATGGCCAATCTCTTGAACAGTTATAGTCTAACGCTTAGAATTTAGGCAAATTTTGTTGTGCTGTGTCAGCAATAAGAAGTGTAAAAAAGGGTGACCACATAACTGCTTAATTTTCTTGTTTAATCTGCATTCATATTTTGTTCTACGGCATATAAAAAATCCTTCTAGAATATAATATAATTAATGAATAATTACTTCCCTAAAGATATATGATTTTAAGCTAGAATTATACTTGTCTGCATTAAGAAATAAAGTTGCTAAGAACTCTCTTTATTTATCGCAACATGCCATTAAAACACCTATAACAAATATACATACAATGTCTTAAAAACTTCAATTGCCTAGAGCCATAGAGAGTGAAAATTGTTTAAAAAGTAAAGAAAATGCAAAATTAAATACAATTCTCGCTTCGTTTATGATCAATGTGAATATGAGTTCAGCTTTTTATATTCTAAAAATAACAGCTTCTTATGTTGTTAAAACTTTAGTTTCAATTCGTTCTTTTGAAATGTAACATGAGAGCTTTTTTGTAGTACTCAGATAGTTTAGGTATTAGTTGAACGCAAAATCCATACTTTTTTAGAAAACACATTTTAAAATGGAATGTGTCTACGTACCATGAAATTTCATCCAAAAATAGCGAAGCATAGATAAAATCATAATAAATCCTGGATTCCGCTCTTTTAATGGCCAACCTGTAAAAAATAAAGGGCAGTTTCTAAGAGCGTTATAAGATGATTATTGTTTTGTTTTTTTATTTAACGCTATAGAAAGCACGACTCATTTTCTTTAGCTGACGATCCAATGTTGGTGTAGCAATGCATTTTTGGTTTTATTTTTTATTAACATAAACATACAAACTAACGAATATTAATTTTACTGACATCAACACTTATTTTTTTTTATTTTTGTTACTCTTTTCATAAACAGGAAATGAAAAAAACAATTTGTAATAAGAAGCATAAAATGCTTTTTTAAATAAATATTTAACTTAAATACTTTTGGGGTTTTTGCGGTTTCATTCATGTTTTTCAACTCTCCATTGTCTTAAAGTGGTTGAATAGAACATTAGATAAATTTATTAAGTATTTCGTGACCTTGCAAAAGTACTTGTATTTTATTTTAAGAAATACATAAAAATAAACAATATAATAAATACTTCGTTTTTTTCACATGCAATAGAAAACTAAACTGTAATTGATTTCATATTACCGTTTTAAAGTGTCTGAGAGTATAAGAGTATGAGTAACTGAGAACCGTTTTAATAAAACTTTTCAAATTTTTATTAAATAAAAATTTATGTAACGTCTTCTTGTGGTCTCTTAGCAAAAAGAAAAAAATTATGCAATTTATAAATATAAAGTTTTATTTTGAATTATTGATTTAACAGGTTTTGACCTTTAAATAGAAACGAAGGTGTTAATGTGTTTTGTGGGTTGATTTTTCTTTCTTGTTGTGGGTTTTTGATTAGGAATTTCAACAATTTTTACTTTTATCTTTTTTGGGATATTTTATTTCTTTTTTACCTAATCATAATGAAATGAGGTAGAGCATTTGAATTTTATATTGGTCAATGAACTTCGCTAGAAACTTTCGCGTATTTAATACCATTTTTGAAAGTAAAGTTCTTTTACTTAATTTGTTCATTTATTGAACTTTAAAGCAAAGAAAACTATACTTTATAAATAACAGACAACTAAAAACTCATTGATTTTTTAAATAAGAAATTTAGTTTGAATCATTAATTATTATAAATAATTATCCTGCTGTATTCTTTTGAAAATTAATGGCGCAATGGATTACAGTGGTTTTTACCAGAACGGAAAAATTAAAACGTTTCCAGTTTTTTGTTTAATTTGCAAGTCTTTTTACTTTATTGTGATTCCAAAACTCAACATTTGAAAACAACTGACAGCTGCAAGTAAAAAACCGTGCTAAAACCCAGTTAGCTAACTGAATCGATTGCCCTATGATTAGCTGCTACCTAAATTTGTAAAAATTTTAAAGCAAAAAAAAAAAAATGATTTACAAATGTATTTGAACATACCTAAGCGACAACAGGAAAAGTTTGACTCCTGCAAAATGTTATGCTGCATTTTCTGGATCGCTACATCCGTCTTCAGCATTCTATGCATCTATCTACCTTACCTTGCAAATATTATCTATTCAACCAGCTAATTTTGTAAATAAGAATACGAGAAATATCCATAACCTATCAATCTTAAATTGTTTAGACAAAGTGCACGCACAACCCAAAAACTTCCTACGCTTTTCTCTTCGTAACTTGTCTTGTGCCATCGGTATGACAATTTTATTTTTAATAGTTTATGCTTGATTTCCTAACAACATTTTAGATGCTGTCTTAGTGTCACCAGTTTTTTTTATTCTTTTTTTTACTCCTGTTTAAAATTTTTGATGTAGTTATAAAGATCTTTTTGAAAGTATAAATAAACTGAAGTAATTATTTAAGATAAGTTAAAATAATTTATATATATATATAAATATATATATATATATATATATATATATATAAACACTCAAAGCTTTTTTTGTTTTTTAATTATAGTGGGATTTGGATTATAGTTGAAACCTGTCGATTCTTTTCCCTTAGGGTATAATAATTTCAGTTTTGAAGTAATAAGTTATTTTGTGCACAATCTTATGATTCAATTTTATACAAAATCTTAATTTTATTATAACGTTAATAAATCTATAAGAAAAAAATTTGCTAAATGGAATTAAAACTGAAAACCACAGCTTTTTTTGGGTGTAGGAAGAGAGTTTTTGGTTGTGATTCATAATAATTGAAACTAGTGGTCATATTGCGCAACATAAGAAAAAGACTGTAAATACTTCCTTATTTGTAATGGTTGTAGAAATTCTACTTTCTGTCACATAAAATATTTAAAATGAATCATTTAATTCCCAATAGGGGAAAAATTTTTGAGTCTTTATATTTTAAATTTCTCTATAAAAAACATTATAAGAACCCCATAGATACTTCCATACCGTTCCATGTTTCCCAAAAATTTTTCATATTATAGTAAATTTATACAAGTTTTACAGAAGTTTCAAAATTTTTATGATAATATGATTTGGCAAGCTTTCCACATCAATAGCAATAAAACCTTATGTTTCTACTTTTCGTCTGTGGTAAACATATCTGAATAAATTGTTACTTCTACCACAAAATAGCCGCGAGGTATCTGCTAATTTTAAAAAACAGAAAATCATAAGTCCAATTCCTTCTAGAAGAACAAAATAATTGTTATAGAGTTGTCAAGGGAAAAGCCAGTTCAATCATTTTAGAGTCTTTATTAAGAATTGAAAACAATTTATGAATAATCGCGGTAGATGCGCTGAGATTGTTATGGCGCCCAGTAACAACATAACGACATTATCGTTGTAAATATTGTTACGTTTTTCCCTTTTTGGATAAACGTACGGTACGGATTCGTTTTGATTGCAAATACCGCTGTGGCACATTATAAATTCGTTATTTTCTTAACTTCTTATGGCTCTATCTGGCTGGATACTAGATCCTGATCCTACCCGTCTTTAGGATCCCATGGTGTCGTATTTACTAAACATGCGTTGTTACAAACGCAGCTATCCACGCTACACTACTGTGTTACTCCGGCGAGACGTTAACTTCTCAATGCTTTGTTTAGTTACCTAAATTATCAACAGACCAACTCCACTTCACCAAGCCAGTCATCCCTTTAAAATCACATAGCTACAACTTACATCTGCCGTACATTGTAATCATTTTGCTACTTCCTTCTGCTAATAGCTATTATAAAGAGCGCCTTGACAATTATCTGCTATTCTAATTAAATAGACATCTTCACTAATTTATCTACAATGGCTTCACACAATAATTGTCTTTTATCTTTTCCGGAAGGTTTGTATGTATACTGTTTCTTAATTTCTAATTTCCTTATACAATTATTACTTTTTTTGTACTTATTTCCGAAGGTGGGCTTGAACTCATGACCTTCTTTTTTACAGTACGCATCTCTACCAACTCAGCAATTGAGGTTGCTCAACCAATGGTGGTGGAAGTCATTTCTTCACCTTCTGTTTTCTTACCACGCACATACGGACAACAACAACAGGCGTTGCCAGATTTTATGTTCGTAATAATATGTTTGAAGAAACTGCTGCTCCATAGTGTTATAGAAGGCTGCCTAAGATTGTGGAAACAAATCTGTCCAGAGCCACAGAATGTTGCAACATCTGGTTTAAGCCGTTGCCAGAGAAACAAAAATTCTAAAGACATCCAAATAAGTTGCAAACATATTTCTAATGCAAATTTTATAAACCGTTAAATAAGATTTAACAAGAAATTTGGTGCTCATTTTACAGCGCTTGACAGAACTAGTCGCTTTGAAGTTAATGCCGACTAAGATTTCCAAATTATTTTATAGACCACATCAGTGTCACTTATTCGCTGTTTTTTAAATTATATTTTACAATAATTTGGTACATATGCCCATTAATAATTTCCCTACTATAAGAAGGCAGAAAACATACAGATTATTCAAATAACAAGCCGTACTATTAAAAATTGCCACTGCACGTGTTTACCTCTTTCATTCTGCTGTTAAGTAAGATCAAATAAGGACCCCTTGTAACAAAAACTTTTACGTTTTAAAATAAATTAAATTAAATTTATTAAAAAAATAAAACCACATAAAATTAAAAAAAATCAATATTAAACAAATCATGTTAAAGCTCAAACACACATGCATGTATATAAGTACGTATGTATATGTGCTAAAAAACACTTTTTCTTGTTGAAAGTTTTCACAAACCTTTAGACGATATTAAATCTCTACCCACATTGAAACAAAAAAGAAAAAAAAAAAAACAGGCAATGAAGAAAAAAAATAATTATAATAAAATTAAAACTTTCCAAGAAATAAACAAAAAGCCCCCATATAAAGCATTTTTGCGTCTGATCTTTAAATCAATTTGATATAAAACAAATCGTAAATATTATCAAATTATACAAGAAATTTAAGACAACCAGTGACTTATGGGCAAAACAAAAAACACATAAATATATAATTTTGAAAGCGGACATAAAAACTTCACTAAATAAACTGTCAATGATATTGAAAGATAAGTTGAATTTATAATTTTTAGTATTTTTTCGCTTTAAATTTCAGTTTCATTTCAAACAAAATATAATGGGTGCTTTGCATAAATTTACACAAATAATGCGGTGATGTTATTAATGTGAAGAACACATACAAATTGAACACTTAATTTTAGTACTTGCATATGTAACTTTAATTTTCTTAATAGAAAAGTTGAAAACTTTAGTACAAAATTTCACTTTTTAAATAATTGTTTTAATATTTTATCTTTCGAAAATGTTTACATATCACGATGTTTCTGAACTCGAACTAATTACATTTTTTTTCTTATAAAGAGAAGTAGCACTTCAGGCAATAATGCCTACTTAGTTATTTTCGTAACCGTGCTACATTCTTTAGGAAAGGGATAGATGAGAGATAAGACAGATGGTGAAAAGAGAAAGATAGATATAGCCATTTTATTAATTATTTTACTTCGCCGGCGAATATGCTATTAAAAAGTACCGACGAAGGAGGCTGCATGTTTAATGTTAATTCTGACCATTAAACAGAAAAAAACATTTGTTATTTTTGGTTGCCGCAGGGGTTAACCCTGGTCCACCAACGTGCTTACCACTTCGACTACAGCAGCCTCTAATATTTTTTTATTAAGTACATACATTTTTTAACTTATTGCAAAATAGGACTTTTGTTCACATCTTATTTTTTTATTTGATTAAATAATACAACTAATTTAAAAAAAATATTTTTTGAAATTTAGTACTAAACTTTTCTAATAAAACACTTGTTCTTAAAATCTTGTACTAAAATTGATTATTACAAAAACAATGCCTTTGAAAAAACTGAAGTGAAAGTTTCGTGTGGCATTCAGAATTTATTTTTTAAACGTAGAACAAAATGAATTAATTATTGTTTTGAATTTAAATTATAATTTTTTTTACTAAAAATAGTTTAAAAGTATAAATTATCCAATGGTGTAACTAAGCGGTGGCTAAATGGCCACCAAGACTTGGCTTTCACCATCAATAATCAATATGGGTGATTTATTAATTTAATCAGGATAAAAATAGCATGATTTTTTTTAATTAATTAATTTTATATTCCCGTGATTTAATTTATATAATGAAGATAAAATTTTTTCTAGTACATTAAAAAAGCCAAAGTGGACTTGAAGTTAATTTTAGTACATAAAATTGTTTTCTTTACGAGGGCTGCTCTATATATTTCTGGCCTAATAGTGAAAATGCGAATATTTGTAATCAAAAATGGTTTTATTGTTTTTCAAAGTATTTTCCAGCATGATTTATACACTTTTGCATGCGCTCAAACCAGTTGTCGAAGCACTTTTTCCACTCCGTTTGGGACACCTCTAAAACATGGTTTTGAACACTTCAACAGCTCCTTCTGGCGACGAAAATCGCTGACCACGCATTTTTTTTCTTGATGTGCGGAAACAAGAAGAAGTCATTAGGTGCCAAGTCAGGGCTGTACGGCGGATGACCCATTAATTCGACGTTTTGGCCGGTCAAAAACGCTTTATACATTTTAAGTATCAACATAATTTTTCAAAATAGGTAAATAAAACTGTATACAAGTGATAAACACTTTAAATTTTGCAACTTGTAACACATTTGTCCGCTTAATATCTTCTGAGCTAAAATCCGAATTCTTTGTAAAAGCCTATCAATGTCACTCTGAGATATAGCAAACGTACTACTCGTACATCTATTCCTTCAACGATGCTACTGGTAGTATCATATCGGTCGAAAGGACAGAACCACATGAAAAATTACATAACTGTACATTATAATTATTATTACTATTATTATTATTATTATTATTTTTTTAGTTATTATAATTATTATCATTTGAATTAATTATTATTTTCTTATTGTTACTATTTATTGATCGTTTATAAACAGCTAAACCTTATAACTTTTTTCTCTTATGAGTAAATAATATTTGGTGATTTCCGGAATTATACAAAACAAACATAATAACTATGTGTTTTGATAAACAGTATTACGTTGTGTTTTGCAATCTTTTATGCTGCTTTGAATTTTTGTTTTGTTAGCATTTTTTTAATTTATGATGACATCTTCAATTTATTATCAGTTTTATGTCGAAAGTATTATTTACCAGTTTTTTTGTTTTGTTATTGTTATTAAGCTAAAAATATGACAAGGTTTAAATAAGAAAAATATTATGGATTTGTGTGTTTGTGTGTGTGCATAAAACCATTTTGATGGCTACAAGCTCGTTAATTTTTAAAGGACGCGGTTTTTGAGCGACAATTTTTACAACTCCAGATGATGTCAGTTCCCATTCCCAATTTCTTACTTTTAATAGAATTTTCGTAACCTGCAGCTTTAAGTTATTTTCTATTAATGCTGTAGCATTTAACAAATCTGCTATAAAAATGTCAACAATCACTAAAAGGCTATCCTTCTTTATACATTTTACAATATGATTTTATTTTTTCTTCTTTCATGCTCACAAAAAAG
Organism: Cistogaster globosa; assembly: GCA_937654795.1. Taxonomy (NCBI): domain Eukaryota; kingdom Metazoa; phylum Arthropoda; class Insecta; order Diptera; family Tachinidae; genus Cistogaster; species Cistogaster globosa. Next base: position 27,866,221 of record OW569407.1, read on the forward strand.
AGTTCTGGTACCTGTGCTTGATTGACTATTTGCTTTGGTTTGTGCGAAGGGGCGTTCCAGCAGACAATATCCAAAGGATACCCCATGAACTAGAAATGATACTCAAGGCAGAAAACTGAAATATAAGGAGCCTTGTCGATTAATATGTATTATTGGAGGGAAAGGTGAGTTGTACCATTTGTTATTTGTGGAGTACATAAGAAGTGGCATCTAATGAAGAGGCCCTCAGTGAATGTTAATAACAACAGTGGATTGCGGAGAATGGCAGCCAAGAAAATTAAACCCGCCAGAGGTAATCTGTTAAAAACCGGAAACTTTAAAGTGTTCCCACATAAATGGATTAAATTAATTACAGGCTCGGTGGAATACTCCGATAAAAACATAACATTGTGCAATGCATACAAAGCTCACCTTCTTTTTTTTATAAACCGTAAATATTTAAATCTATAGTATAACTGACTGAATGAGAATTAATATTATTAAATAGAGTAAATCGGAAAAAGATTAAGAATGTGCCAACATAACACAGAAACCATTAAAAGTTGGTGTTATCTAATTATGATCTTTTAATGGGCCAAGTACGATTAGACTAAATTATGTGCACTATTGATTTTATTAAAAATAATAAATTTTATATCTCTTAAATTGTGTAAATAAATTTATTAAATTGCAGCTTCTTTTCAACTTTGACTTCATCAATAAAAATCAATCAAGATGTTGTTGTTGACAGTACTTGCCAATTTAGCAAGTAAAGATTTGATCTTTTAATAAGACTGACCAAAAAAATCGAATAAAATTACCAAAATCAGCTTAAAAATTAAACAATTATTATTATCAGACTTCATAAATATTTTCACAAAAGAGTTTAATTTTTTATTTTGAGGCTTTCCGCACTCTTTATGTCTTCATTTGTAAGTTTATATTTCTGACCACCGTCTGTCATATGAACACAGCAATCAGCAAGCATTTATGACTTTTAAGTAATTTACAACTATAATTTTCGTTTTGTCGTTTTAAGTGCTTAAAATTGTTGACAAAAATTTTTATTTGTTAATACGAATTAATACTACGAATAGCAAAGCCAAGCTTATAGCTTAAACAAAAAAATTATTATATTTGATTAGTGTTTTTTTATTATTTTTCTAAGATTTTTTTTGTTAATTTTATGTCAAGGTTTAGTCTGGTTTTTCAATACATTTGCAAAACATCAAAAATCCGTGGTGTTTGTTTAGCGAAGCTGTCAATACTATTAACGCTTTTGCAAAAGAAAAAAAGATGTCAAAATTGTTTTATTTTTGGTCATTAAAATGTAAACATTTGTGTTTTCTTGAATGGACTCTGTTATTAAACAAAACTTTTAATCATAAATTTAAATTATAACATGAACAACATGAGTGAGTGTTTTCAAAAAAGGGCAAGAACAAAGTTGTTTTAACCAATTAAGTAATGGAAAAAATTTACAATTTATTTTATAAAAGAAACAAAATTAAATTATCATATCATGAATAATTAAAGCTTTCTTATTTAGTAAATCCTTAGTTTATTTTAAATTTAGTTGTAGATTCTTTCAAATTTATCTTGAGTTCTCTTCAAGTTAAACTGTCATTTAGTGCCCGAGCACTTATATTATCGTTTTAGTTCAGTTTTAGTTCTATGTTAGTACGGTTTTAGAACTTTTTTCCCTTAGCTTATATTTAGGTGATAATAAATTCTATTAAAGGACATCAGATTTATATTTTTTTAAACGTTTTACGTTCTTCAAAAAAATTTTGATTTAAAACAATGTTTATGGGGAAATAAAGTATAAAATGAGTTTTAAATACATACACAGAAAGAAAACACTTTTAATATGTTAGCATAAGGTTCGCTCGGTTTTTACATGACTTTTTCAAGAAAATTTTTCTAAATTATATTTTTTTTTGTTATTTGGGTAAAGATTGAAAAAACTTTAGTAAAAACATGTTTTCTTGATGCCTAGGAATATTGAAAAATTTCAAAAACCAAGCAAAATCTATTCTAGTTCAGATCCACTTCATCTATAGCTCAGACTTTGTTTTAAGCTCTGGCTCTATTTTCTAACTAAATAAATATTTTTAATTCGTCCTAAGTTCACGTTTATTCAATTTTTAAATTAATAAAGAAATTTTGACAGAAGTAGTATGTAATGCAGCATTTTCTGGATCGCCAAAACTGTTTCGCATCATGTATTCAACCAATTTATTTAACAAACAAGAATACGATAAATACTTATGATTTATCCACATTAATTTATTTAGACAAAGAAAACACACACCAAAACCTCTTCTCTTATTTTTATTGTCACATATTATAATATTGTAATATTGGCTCACCCTGTGTAAAACAATATGACTACAGAATTGCGGTACCGGATTATTCCTGTATCAATGGTATAATATAAGTGTGTTTTTTTTATCTTCTAGTTTATTATCTTTACTTGTAAAAAAAAATATTTTTTCAGACTAGTCAAATATTTGACCAAAAAAGCATAACCACTTTTCTCACAACAGTTTGTTTTTCTTTTTTGTTATCTTTCCTGCCACGTACCAATACATATGACGATATTTATATATATGAAATAAGTTTTTAAAAAGAACAATTTTTTTTCATGACTTAGTAGTTACAATTGTTGGTCAAATATTTGTCTTACCTGCCCATACCCTTAAGCATTGGAATTGTGTTTGATAAATATTAAGAAATTTTAAAAAATTTTAAAAGTTTTTCAAGGAAATGCTTTCATAATTAGAAAATTGAGATTTGTTTAACTTTACCATGACAACTAAAGGGGTTTACAAACAATTTTGGGCTGTATGTTTTTTTTTAATTTTATCCACTGCAATAATTGTTTCAATTTGGATAAATAGACACATAAATCAAGGACAAATTCTTACTAACGATATAGTATTTTTAATTAGGCTTAAGTTCGCCATTAAACTTTTGTAATTAAATGAAAAACAATGACAGAAGTAATGAAGTTTTCATCGTATTTATCTTATTTTTTTATTATATTAACTTTCTTTGAAGAGGAAAGGCATTATTATTTTAATATTTTTGTGAGTTTTCTAGCCTTCAGGAAATGGGCAAGAGGCTGATGTGTATTTGACCAACTTATTTTATTTTATAAGTTTTAAATTTAAAAAAGTTAAGGATAAAAATTCGATTTTTTTTTTCTTTTAAGAAATCAAAATTTTTGCTGTAAAATCCTAAAATATAATTGAGGTGAAATCTTAATTATTGGTCAAATGTATTCTTTTTGTTAAATCCTGACTTTTTGTATGTTTTAAAATTTTATGTGTAATTACGATGTTTGAATATTATTAGTGAAAGATATAATTAATGAACTTCGGATTCTTAGCGAAATCTCAAATACTTACAGTTGGAGCATTTTTTTTTTATCGAAATGTAGATTTTTTAATTTACAGTTTTGTGTAAATTTATTTATTTTTTTTAATTTAAATTTCTTTTTTCTTTAATAAAATTTTTTAATACAATTTTGATATTTTTGTTATTTTATTTATACCGATAACTTTCACGAACTATAAAATTTTGGATGGAATTATATCTTTTTATTATAAGTTTCTAATAAATTTTAGATTTTCCCTTTTTTTGCAAGTTAAAAATATATTAGATAAACTCAAAATAAGTTAACAAAAAAAAAAAAAAAAAACGAAAATTAACAAAAATTAACAAAAATGTGCTTTATAGGATTAAATTGAAATGAAACAGCTAATCACAAACTATTATATAACCGTTTCGCACTTTATTTCATTGGACTTAACACCTTTACAACCTACGCTATCGATTTAATGAATTGAACTTAAATAACTGTTTCAATAAATTGTCTTAAAAATTTGTAATTATTTTAAAACACTTCATTTTACTTAACAAAAAGGCATTTAATTTTTAATCATCATAAACAAAATAAAGGGAAAAAGTAAATCGATTAAATTTATTTTTTTTTTTTATTCGCTACATACATTTTTTTTACTTTTTAAGCGACTTAGTCTACAATTGTTTTCCTTTCTTTAATTGTGTCTAACCCAACATTTTGTAGTCGTAAATAACAGTTGTATCTTTAATTAATTGCTATTCACACTATAATTAAAAATTAATTCAGTTTTGACAAACACAAAACATGAACAATACAAAAAAAATCATAAACATGTAGTCTTTTCTACTAATGACTTGTTAACGTTCAATTACAGCGGGCTGACTGAAAGTTTAAATGATGAATTTCCAATTGTTTTGTTCAGAAATAGGAGTGTTTTGCTAAATAATTTTTTCAATAGTCTATTTTATTTACTGAAAGAATCATAAGCACACAGTTGGTTTTCCTAAGCTTTCTGAACTTTCTTGTCATGTCAATTACGAGTGTAATGCTTATTAAGGTTATGAAAATTAAAAAAAATTTGTGTTTTTATCGTTAAATTTCAGAATTTTAGTTTGTGAACGTAATTATCATATTATAGACTACCCTTATTTTTTTCTATCTTAATAAAAAAAATTTAGAAGATGCGATGTTAAACTGTCTCTTGCAACACAATTTTAAATGTCTCTGGCCACAATGTCTTAGCATAAGATTAACCCATTCGGAAGGCAGTTTTAGCAAAGAACAGGTTCAGGAAGGGCATAGTAATACTATACAGAAGAATCAAATTTTTGTATATATCCATCATATATAGGCTCTGGTGTACCAATACTTGTGGTGTCTTTGAAAACGGATTTTCGAGGACACTACCCTTAGACAAGGCATCAGCCATCTAAACTATTCATCTGACTTAAGCATTTCTGGCCTCTTCCAAAGTCGTTTAGTCGCATCTTAAGATCACTGGCCCTACGAAAAGCATACTGTCCCCACCAGAGTTCCATTGGTTTAATCTTGGGTCCATTTCCACACAACAAGGTCTATTGGCCCTAGCTTCATTGTCTTTCAAACGATTATATGCCTCTTACCCTTGATATGTGTTATCTGCCCACACCCTTCGGAATTGTTTTTTAGATCGCAGCAAAAAAATTTATAAAAACCAGAAGAAAATGAATCCAACATATAAAGCCGTCTTACAAATATTAATGATAGAATGGTCAGACTGAAACAAAAAGAGCATAAAAACCTTAAAAATTGGTCAATATTATACTCTTCAAGGAGTTGCAACTATTTCGAAACAATGCCTGTCAGATTGGTGGTTCTAAAGCTCTTATTATATTTAGGGATTTCAGCCACGTAAACAAAATTTCAATAATAAGATCACGCCTGATCTTAAAAATTTTTATTTTGATGATAATGGGCAGTTCACACAAACTTACATAGCGAGTGGTCCTAGATCAATAGTAACAGAATATTAGCTTAAGAAATAAAGGTGACCGCTACAACCAAGCTATGAGATTCAAAAGTAAAGGGTACCCCAGTTAATATTTGTTATGCAAGCTAATGTTTTGAACTGTCGTAGACATAGTCTTGCAATCTAGATTAAATTCATAAGACTATGTCTGCTTTAACCAGGGTAGCAAAATAAACATAATGAAACGTTTGTTTTTATTTTGTTTTGTTTTTATAGTGGGTTAAAGAAAAACAAAACAGAAACAATAAGTAGGTTTGAGCCATTTAATCTTATATTGTTTTTTATCACGGGCGCAAATTATACTAAATGTTCAAAGCTAGAAGAGGAAACGTTTTGTAAAAAAAATGTTTCGGAAACGTTGCTGGTTGACTTGCTCTTTATATTAAAGAATTTATTAGCAAAAAAAAATATATTTATTTCGAAGCGAACTACATAACGTAGTAGTGCGATTGTATTGGTGTATTAGAGATATTACATGAACGTCAATTCGGTTGTTTCTCAACCAAAAAATATTTGGTTTGCTTTGCTCTTATACAAAATTATTAAAAAATATTTTGTTTGTTTCCATACACTGGATGTAACAACGACTAATACAAGAAACTTAATTTTGACGTATTGGCAAGACACAGTGCTAGAGCAGAACTAAAAAATTTTAATATGGGACAGACATTCGGCTTAAACTCTTTGGCATTATTAGCGGCAGAAAAGGTTAAGAAAGTGGGGTTTGAAAAACCAATTATCTTTGGTGGCAACAACTCTCAGTTTTATTTTAGACTTTTAATAACAACCAATTTTTTAACAATCAGAATAATGAGATTTTAAAAATCTAAAATTTTTTACTTCTTTACGTCATTCACTTTAGGAACTACAAGGTCAAATTTTAAAAGTTAAACTTACTAAGAGCAATTTATACATTGATAAAAAACGAATTATCTGCTTAGACATAAAAAAAAAATTATTTCAATTGCCCCATTGTATATTGCAACATTACAAAAAATAAACTAGCCTTAGATTTTGCAAAAAAATCTTAATTTAATGTAAGAAAGAACCTGGCAATTTATTGTTATTTTTTGCTTTTTGCTTGTTATTGAACAGCCTAAAAGTCTAGTAAGTATGCCGTCAAATTCTTCCTTTACTTAAAACCCGCAATCTGCATAAAAATGCATTATTTTTTTTTCTTTATTTTTACTTGAAGATTACACGCTGTTTATTAATGAAAGCAAAAACACAATCTTTAGGTAAACTAAAAAAATCTCTGTTAATGACTTTGAAACAACGTTCGTTACATTTGCTAGTATTTATTGTTTAAAAAAATCAACGAGCACATAGACAATTCTGTAATTTTTGTTTAGCAGTTTTTTGTAAATACTACAACGGATGAGGAGGCAAAGAGACATAAATCAAACAAAGGTCAAGCAGCAACTTAGGTTTTTTGAAAGGATTTTTCCAGAAAGAGGTTTTGTCTTTGTTTATTTACCAACAAGAAATGCTCACAATTCAAGAAGAGAACTATAAATAAAGCAAATAAAATATTATATCTTGTGGTTATAAGAAAGAAAAAAAGCATAGCAATTCAAGTCAACATTTTGTTGGCAAAATTTCAATAAATAGAAAAAACTACAACAGCAGTCCAATGGCAAAAATTAAATCTACAACGATTTAAGCATGAAAAAAGTCCCCAACTGTCCATTCTGTTTGTCTCTTTGCCAAGGGTGAATTGCCTTCATTTCCAGAAAGGATACTTAAAATTATATTGTTTAGAATGTTGTTTTTCTTTTTGGTTTTCGGTTTTTCATATCAGAAAATATTTTTGTTGCCAACAGTAGTTGCCTTTCGATAATCAACAATATCAATAAAACTAAATGAAAGGAGAAAAGAAAAAAAGATCTTAATATCAAACAATCTTTTTAGAATTTTTATATGTCGAGATTAACTACAAAAAATTTAATTTAGAAGAAAAACATCCTTATTACTCTTCACCACAGGTGGACAAGGGTATATTTAAGTTTTTTATTCCTTTTGTAATTTCTAAAATAGCCACTTCCGTCCCCATTATGTATGTATATTCTGCGTTCTTATGAGAAGTCGATTGTGCCAAGTCCGTCAGTCAGTGTTCATGTTGAAAATGAGTTTGCCAAGGCACAAGATGAGCTAGAGAAAATTTTATAATAACTATTTGAATATTTTTTTTAATTATTAATTTTAATTATTTATTAATTTTAATTATTAATTTAAGCATTAAAAAATTAAAAGAAAAAGTGAATTGCCAGCATATTATTGGAAAAAATCTGGTGAAATTTAACTTACGAAATTGAAAAGTTTTCAGACCTTGATATAAATAAAATTCAACTGATTTAGTTGATTGAATTGAAAAACATCAAACAGTTAATAATTTATTAAAGATTTTTCCAGCAGCCAAAAAGTTTGTACACTAGAATTACAAAAAAGTTTCGGCAATTCCAAAATATATCAAAATCCGTGAATATTCAAAATTTTTAGTTTCCTAAATTTCAAGGAAATCCCAGCTTTTAGGAACACCGATTGGAATCCCTACTATCGACTAAGGTCTTCTTGGCAAGAACGAGTCAGCTAGTGGAACTAAAGATAATGATACGGCAAATAAAGATTTTTGCACAAAGTGAATCACGTCATCCTATTGAATAACTAAACAATACCTAAATTTCCATAAAATCAAATATCAAAAAGATGGAAAAGTTTTTAGGAGAGAAATTGACACAAAGAAAATTTAAATCACTAATAATAATTTGGCTTATTAACAGAAAACTCACCTCTAGTTATTAAATTTATACAAAAAAAGTTTTAAAACGGTCGTGACGACGTTGAATGGTAACATTTATCTATTTTTTTATATTTAGCTTGACAAACTCGACTACAAATTTGACAATCATAATAAGGATCAACAATTAGATCCTTGAACTAATATGTTGTTATGGAATACATAGATAAGAATTTAACACAGCTTTGTGCTTAGAAAAAATTAAAGACGCCAAACGGTTACAACTACGTTCCGGATATATAACAAACAGACATCGCTAAGTGACTCATTGAATAAAGACGCAGGCGCATGTATCGCGTAAAAGTATATATAGTGGCTATATTTAACTTAAGATTAGTTTTATGGCTTTCCTTGCCTAATTTCGGAAACAAGTCACAAATGATACATAACAGCAACTCTAAGAAATTAATTTTTCACAATTTAGTATAGTTTTCCGACATAGACTACAGTTTTGTTAAAAATGGAATAAATAATTTAAAAACAAAGAAAAAATTAACTGCCATCAAAAAATAGCTTTTGATAATTTTAATTTCATCATTCTCATCGTAAAAACAATGAAAATAAAGTTTTTAATAAAGAGAAAAATAAAACTATATGTTTTACCTTTTTAAGAATACGCTGCTGACATCGATTAACCAAAATTTGAAACAAATTTTCTAGTCTTTATACACACCTGCAATAAAAAATAGATAAAAATTATGATTAATTTTTTGTTTATTTTTGCAGCCTTAAAACTTTAATGTAATAAAAATTGTTAATAACATAAAAATAATTGCCAATATTTGATAAAATATACAATAAATTATTAATAAAGAAAACTTAACAATATGTCAATAATAACGTCTGGCAATCCATAATAATTTGCTATAAAAACAAAAAAATTAATAAAAAAAAACAACATGTAACCAAATATGTTCAATAAATAATAAATGTTTGTTTTTAGGCAGAGAACAACAAAAAAATACAAGACAAACAAATCTTTTACCGCCCCTGCATGCACCATTAAATGACAAAAGTTTGTTAATTTTGTGTGAAGTCTTTTGGCCAAAAGAGACTTTTACAAAACAAATAAAAAAACACACTCTTTTTTATGAAAAACAAATATAAATTATCTATTTTGGAAAAACAACAATGAAAACCAGCACCTATACCACCTACATAAGATGGTAATAAATTTTGAAACCGTCTTGCAAGAGAAAATGCACACACACACACAATTATTTTTTAGATTGAAAGCCGCACAAATGGACGGACAGAAAGATAGTAAGAATCTACATATAATCGGATGGATGTTGGTAAAGAGGGGCATATGGACTGAAGGTAAGAAATAAGTTTTAAAAAGCCAGGTAGTAAAGTACAGTGAAAGCGAAAAGTAATCTTACACTCTTATACAATTTTTTACCTTTTTTTGTTAAGTTTTTTCCTTTTTTTAGAACAAATGTACGGATTCTTTTGATTGCAAATACCATTGTGGCACATTATAAAATTTTTAATTTTCTTTACTCCTCTATACCTGGCTTCTAGCTACACTTTTTTATCTTACGATCTCTTGAATCCTATGATCTCGTATTTACTAAACATGCGTTTACAAAGCCAGCTATCTGTGCTATATTACTGTGTTACTTTTACAAGACATGAAGTACTCGATGACTTGTTTAGTAACCTAAGCCAACCACATAACACTCCACGTCGCTTTACATCAAAACCAGTTCTAGACGTCCCCTTTAATATAATAGCCACAACACACATCTGTCGTACACTGTTATTATGCTGTTACTCCCTTCCGCTAACAGCTATATCTCTTTCCTATAAAGGGCCCTTTGATAAAAACCTACTACTGCCCATGGCTTCACGCAATATTGTCTTTTTCTTTCCGGAAAGTTTGTACTGCTGTTTCTTATAATGTTATTATTATTAACTTGTGTTAATTAATTGTCGCATTATTCTATACACACACATAATGTGTGGTGGAAGTAACTTATTCATCTCTGTTTTTACTACGCACATACGGACATGAGGCACGAGCAATATAAGATTTATGTGTACGAATGAAATTAAAGCTGTTTACTGAATTTTTGATTCGGTTTTTAAATTTCTGTTCTTTCCTCATTTATGGGCAAAAAGTTCGGCTCAAAACTGCGCTTTGCCACCCGACAAGTATATTGGTTATCAGCTGTTAATTGTTTATTTCCCTTTTCATTACAGAGTCTTTTTTAGACTGAGCATCAACATGATATAAATTTAATCCTGTGATATTCATTTTTATAACAGCCAACGCTACAATTTCATACGTTCGTTCATAGTCACGCCTCGCAAAAATGCCATTTTGCATCGATTTATGTTCGAAATGGAGTCTCTGCGATTTCATATTTCTCCTAGACTCCATGACATTTAATAAAAAAAATGGACAATTTCTCTATTGTCTAGATGGGGTTCGAACTTACACTTAAATTTTTTTGGCTTTTCGCTTATTATTTTCTAGAGTTGGCATGACATTTCTTTGATAAATTTTTGGACCCAATTAACTTTCCTCTTTTTTCTACCTGAGCACTTCTTCAACTTTGCTTGCAAAAAACCATATATTTTTCCATAATTTTTCTTAGTCGATGTCTCAAATATTAATTGACTCTTCCACCTTTAAAAATTATTCACTGCCTACCTCCTTCAGTTCGCTATGTTTCTTGTATTTCGCATCTTTGCCTCGGAAATGTCGGAACGATAATATCTATCTGCACCGAGTTAAAATCCACAGGTATGGCTCTATTAGACGCGAAGGTCGACCGGTAACTAGTGTTCGCACACTAGAGACAAAATGCTTTCCTAGCCACGTCTTACTGACGTATGCGATTCCACGAGGTTATGTATGTTATTAAAAGATTTCAAACTTATAGATGTTAGATTTTCGAATATCAGCAAAGTTACATTTGCACTCTCGGCAAATGCCTGCTTATGGTCGTAACAAACACATTTTTTTACTTTTAATCAATTATAAAAAAGGGTTCAGAAGGAGAAGAAGGATAGTTTCTCTTTTTAATCTGAGATGTAATTTTAAGCAACACGTGCATCCAATTTATTTAGAAAATGATACAATAACCATGTGGTTTTTTGTACTTGTATTTGTAAAATATTTAATCGCGCCTTTTTTGTTATTGATAGATTTGATTATGCAATAAATCATTAAAAACTAATATTTGGTAGTTTAAGCGAGTTTTTTCGACATTTAATCACAGCATTATGAACATGCAGTTTCATTAAAATAGTATTCATAAATTTTTTTCTTTATTATTCTTAAATAAGATTGTTCTTTCGATATCTTTTGCTTTTTCATTTAATTCCGTTTATCTTTGTGAGCAATATTTTCCAGGACCTTTTTTTATATATTGCTTTTTCAAGTTTTGGTTTTTATTTTTAAGGTTTCTTTAGAATCCTTACACGGAGGTTTCTTAATTGTTAATTATGTGTGACAAAAGAAAAATGTTTAAAAATCAAAAAAAGAAAATTTAAAAGAAACATTGAAAATCAAAAGGATCTCAAGGAAAATATTTTTCTCTTATCATGGACATAATTAAAAGACAATATATTTTAGCCATTTTTCAAAAGGAAAAATAAATTTTACTAAAATAAAATTTCAAGCACAAAATTACAAAAAGTGAATGCTTAGTAAATTAATCTTAAGTATAACGTTTTTTATGGTATTAAAATTAAATAACACAATATAAATTACCCTAAGAAAATCAAGTTTAAGGCAAATTTAATTTGGTGCAACACAAAAGCATAAGAAGAGTGTTAAAATTTAATTTTATTTTCAGACAGCATTTTCTTTCGCAATTGAATTTGATGTTTTTGTTTAAACAACAATTAAAAAATTCTCAGAAGTTTTTAACTTGAAACTTATAATTTCTGCAATTTCAGTTGATTTATTAAACAGCTATTCAGCAGTTTTTTTCAACTGCTTATTTTGTGAAAAAAATTTACTACGAAAATTGACTTAATGGGTACAAATAACAAAACCAAAAAAACAAAAATAAAAAAAAAAAACAGAACAAACATAAACCAGGTTGCCAAACGTTTCCTTATATTGCTTTTCAAAAATTTCGTAGTAATGGAAAATATTTAATATGTTTATTTGCTGCTTTTATTTGGTATTAAATATTTTGCTGATTTTCAATATTACAATATTAAAAATTGTTTTAAAATATTTTTTTATTAAATTATTGCTTATAAATTAAAATGAACATGTTTGGGATATGTCAGAAACAAAAAAACACAAAGTTGTTTAATGCACAGTGGGGTAAAATTTAAATGTTTGGTGAAAAAATTTAAATCTCATTGAATACTGAAAGCCATTTTCTAGGTTAAGTTGTTTTTGGAAGCACGATTATATAGTTGAGACTTCTACGAGATTAAATTATTTAAGAAATCATGCTTTTACGCTCTACTTTATGGCGAGAAATATGCTTTAATACATTTTCTTTAAAAACACAATTTCAAAATATTTAAAAATAAATTCAATATTTTAGAATTAATTCATATATTTTAAAATTTAATTAAAAAAAGAATAATTTAAGTCTTCATCCTTCCGATATTAAAAAAAATATGTTGGGCAGAGAAACCCTACAGCGTACTGAAATTTAAAAAATATGACTTATGTATCAGACAAAACCTATCTTGAACCGAGTGAAGTATCAGCACTGTTATCTCTTATCATGCTTTGGAGTTATCAATAAGTTTTCAATTTCATTACCATTGAATTATAATTAAATATTGTTCAGAATTCTTTTTAATAATGGCAATGATTTTAAATGCAAAAAAAAACAACTTTGTTAGAATTAATAAAATGATTTCAAAGCATTAACATTAATAAGCGTCATTCCTTGTTTGCGTACACTAAACAAATGACCAAAAGTGTAGTGGAGGATTATATTTAAAACCCATCTTTAGCCTATAACCATTTTAAGTACCAGCACTTTTTTATACCACGCATTGGGGTAATTATTTAGACAGTCTAATTAATTGCCAATTTCATTAATATTGAATAAAAAATAATGCTATGTTTTCTTAGCATTACCACTATTTACTAATGGTTTCAATCAAATGATTACTAACAAAAAAAATATTATTATTAGCTAATAAGTTTCAAAGCATTAAAATTAATAAGTGCAATTCCTAGTCTGTGTACTCTAAATGAAAGCCCTTAGGTATAGTAGAGCATTTATTTTAAAATTTAAAAAATTTTACATATAATTATTTAATTTTAACATTCACATTATAATGTAACAACATAACGATATTATTTTAGTTTTGTGTAAGTAATCAGGTGAATTTAAATCTCATTTAGTTATTAAAAAGTTGAAGTATAGACTTAAAGGTTACAACTTATTTTATATAATTTTATTATGCGATCATAAACATTTTATTTTGCAATTAAACATTTCCATTTATTTAAGTCTAGTTTAGTAAAGTATCTCCAATCAGAAAAACAAATATAGGGGTGACAGAGAATTCAAAAATTAAAAAAAAAATTACATAAAAGCGCGATCGGCTCTTAATGGGTTTCGTATTTCTTAAAGATCTCTTCAAAAGCTTTTAAATGATACCCATATTGATATTTAAAAATTTTAAGAATTGCAGAGGCCGTAACTCTTGCTGTTTTTGTTTTTCTATCGCCTCATGCATTTGTTTTTTTTTTTAATGGAGTTACTTCATTGTTCCAAACGATGTAAGAAAATTAGAGGTAGGCAGGATGTTTTGCCTGCTGCGTCAAAGGACATAGACCGATATTGCTGATTTCCAATAGCACCTCTTTCGGCACTATGTCTGATCGATTGATTTATTTATTTTTTGTCTAGCTGATCTAATGCCTCGGCAAACTTGATTTCAACACTAACATGGGCGGACAGACGGACATCGCTCAATCAACCGGAAATGGATATTGTAGAAATTACAAACAAAATAACAAAATTAGTTATAACCTTTTTTCAATTTTTGTGGTGAAGGGTATAAAAATCCCAATGAAATATTAATGTACAACCACAATAATTAGTACGATTTGAAGTCTTTTATATCAAAATTATTACATTGTGTTTTTAGGTGTTCTGTTGGAAAAGCCCATAGACGTATGAAAGGTTTTCTGTATAATTATAACTCAATGTTTTTGTAAAATTTTTGTAAAGGACTTTATTTAAAAAGTAGAAATAAAAATCCTTTAATAAATAAATCAATATCCGAATACAGTTACTTTTTACAAAACCGTATTACCTGTCTTATAAGTTCTTTTTTTGTTAATATTACAGGATAACTATTGTAGATTTTAAGGTTGGTGTAAGTCTTCCAAGTAAGTGTAGTTGCCAAAATCAAGACAAATAAAATGTTTTTAATATAAGCCGCTTGTTTACAAAAAGAATCGAATATTGTCAACGATGTCGTTATATAGTCTCCTCATTCTCAGCTCTAAGTTTACAATTCTTTAAAAGTCAAAAGAAGTTTGATATTATCAAGGGATTCCTCCATGAAATTGCAATTTCTTTTCAGTCATAGTGAGTACAAAAAAGCGTTTCTATCCGCTAGGTCATCGGTTTTAAGCATTTTTACATAATCGATGTTTAATGTTAATTCAACAGCTATTTAAAGGGACCACAACTATTTGATCCATCTTCCGTTTCTATAAGTTGTAATAACTGCAAAATAGCAAAACACATTCTTATTGCATAGATGCTATAGTAAGCCAATATAACTGGCTGCCCTACTGCCACTAATTGAGCTCCTGTACGCAGTCGAATGACTCCAAAATAATCTTTGAGAAAAGGGCTCATACATGAGAGTTGAATTCCATTAATATCGAATATGATAAATGTGGCACAAATAGAAAGGGTATCAGATGGTGTAAAGTATCTCTTGCATGGGTTTCAAAAAACCAAGGCACTTGAATGCTTCTTTTGTGTCCTGAAAAATACTCTTGTTCTAACAAATATCGCATTGAATTTTCATGCCAAGCATATAGCGGACTTCTAATTACCTAATATCTATTACAGCCAAAATAGCAGACGACGTTGAAAAATCTCTGTACACCTATACGAAAGCCCAGTACTCGGTTAAGGTGAAAAATTTATTCGTTCGGCACAGTTTCCTGGATGTTTTTTAAAGTTGTAATTTTAATAAATAAAAATTTTAACTGCACATTATAGTAGGAGTTTCTGTGCACTCAAACTTTTTATTGCTTTTAACTTATTCCCAATATCAATTATTCCTTTAATTCTCTGCATAAAACTTTAGCTAAAATGTAGTTTTGAAAATAAATTTTTGCTTTTAGGATAAAGAAAACTGCAAAAAAAAAGCCAAAAAACACAGATATAGTTTCGATTTATTTATTTGTAAAATAAACAATTTCTTGTTTACTAAGCACAAACGTATGTTGTATGTGTGCTCCTAAATTGTGAATACCAGTTCAATATGGTAAATAAATAATTTATAATTTAAATCGTAAATCGTAAATCAATAAAGAAAAGTAAACATGGGCGCTTATAGAAAAATCGTTTGAAATTAAAATGTCTTTTAAAATAAATAAGTAAATAAAGTATTAAATTGTAGACAAGCAAATGCTGTCAGAAATATAAAGATTGTGTTAAATAAAAATTAACATGTTGTTAGTTTAAGAAAATTTTGTTCAAGAGTTATATAATTGAATAGATGTTTTGAATGAAAAAAATTGAATAAAATTTACAGAAAGAAAATTCAAAAATCTGTAATCTATATTTATTTTAAGTAATTCAAACATGGAAAATACAATTTAAACTTGTAACTCTGCGTAACTCTAAGCAAAAGAAGATTATAAGCATTAAACCTAGAATCCTATTTCTTGTTGAATTATCTAACAGAATAGTAAGATATAAAACGGATGAGAACAGAACGGCAACTTTAAAAGCAAGAATCCAAATCCTTAGGGTCTAACTCAAAGCATTTTGTTCAAAAAGGGTGTATCCAAGTAACAAATAAGACTTTAAATACATTGAATATTACTCAAAATTATATGGCGTATTAAAATTTCAATTTAAATTTTTCTTTATAACGACTATTATTTTTGTACATTAATTTAAGTTATTTAGCTAACGTTATCATTATTTTTGTATGTGCAAGGTATGCAGTGTAGCGTGGCGTGGTAATATGATCGTATATTAATGAGCACTCAAACATAGTTGGGACTATAAATTCATATATCAAATTTATAAATTTTTTTATTCTTGTCTTCTAAAAATTTATAATTTTCTACAAAAAAAAAAAAAAAAGAAAAAAAAAACAAATAAACAGAATCCAACACACATGTGTTTTTTTTTTTTCTTTTTTTGTTTGTGAGTATAACTTTATATTAATATGATATAGAATTGCAAATTATGTATAAAAAAATATGGGGGCATACAAAATTTTTCACTAAAGTTTTTTTTTTTTCACTTTATTAAAAGTCAGCAAAAACTCTTTTAAATTATTATTTTAATGTTAGTTAATTTTTTTTATTATACTTATCTAGCTTCATAAGCAAAAAATATTTATCTTAACTCGTATAACAGTAACACGTTTAGAACATTCCTTTCTGCATAAAAATTAGAAAACAAAATTTATTCTAATTTTGCAATTCTAATTAAGCTATTGAGCAGGAAAAAGTTTCACTTTCTATAAAATAGAACTAAAAACTTGTTTTAATTTTCAAAATGTTATTAACATTCCTCATACATGCTTTTCTTGTCCATCTATCAAATATTGAAACTTGTTCTTTTAATATACAAGCGCCCGTTTCTGTTTGGTTTCTTTTTAAATAATAAATAAGAAATTTACCAATTAGTGTTGTTGGTGTTGTATTTTTCTACATTTTTTTATCATCATTTTAATTACACATGTAAAATAATTCTCTGCTATTATATTTTTACAAACAAGCTTCTCTTCTTTAAGAATGAATAAAATGGAAATTAATTCTTTATTGTTACGAGAACTGATATAATGATGACAATCTATTCCTTTTAGCGTCAAAACAAAAATTAAACAATAGCAACAAAACTCAAAATTCCTTCATCAATTTTTTACTAAAACATTAAACAGTTTAAAGTCTTGGATAAAAGATTTATAATTTTATCTTAAACAACCAGCTTACTAAAAACTGGCAAATTGTAAATAAAAAATTTTTTTAAAATTTATTAAAATCAAAATATCAAAAAAAAAAAACTCTAAAAATCAAACAACAAAAAATTTAATTAAGAAAAAATCCCAAATAAAAAAATTCATTCTAGCGGAAAAATTCTCAAAAATTAAGAGTGCAATCAAAAATTATACAATCAGCACAAAAAGGTTTTTGACAATAAATAATTATAAAAAAATTGTAATTTTCAAAAAACCCAAAAAAAACCAAATTTTCCAAAAAAAGTTGTAAAAAATATTTCCTCAGTTAAAATAAAAAATCATGAAAGTCCAAAAACTTTCAAAAATCTAAAACTGAAGCTTTAAGTGTAAATTATTTAAAACTCCTATAAAAGGTAGAAATTTTAAATTTCATTAATACCAAAATCTCGATTTTAACCACTGACATCTATCTATAGCATAATTGTGCATTTTTATGCTTCTTGGTGACAATTTTATGCTTTTTCGTTTAGGCGTCGAAAAAAAAAATTAGATTTCAAGGTGAACTTAACAAAATAACTATATAATTTAATTAAATAAAAAGTTTTTAATAAATTTAATTAGTCATAAGTTTAGTTAGAAAACAATTACAGTATTCTTATAATATAATTAATCAGTTAAGAATTCAATAAAATATTAATCTGAAAACAAAAACAAAAAAACTTAAAAAGATGAAAACATTTTTCTGTGAAAGAAAATTTAACAAATTTTTCTAAATAAATGAATCATAAATTTTTATTGTATTAACACTAAAATAAAGAATAAAAATTAAACAAAGCTTAAGAACAACTACAAATAAAACTAGTAAGAGTACTATATTCAGCTATGCCGAATCTTATATACCATTCACCACATATGTAAATCTAGTTTAGTGAAATAACTCCAATTAGCAAAAGAACAAAAAAAAATTGGGTAACAGAGAATTAAAAAATGAAAAATCAAAATAATAATTATAATAATAATAATAATAATAATAATAATAATAATAATAATAATAATAATAATAATAATTATAATAATAATAATAATAAAAATAAATGATGTAACTTTAATTAAAATCTCCTCTGCTCTACTTCCCGAAAGATCTCTTTAAAAGCTTTTAAATGGTTGCCATATTGATATCTTAAAAAAATGGTGCACAATCGTACTTTTCTATGAAAAGTTCAGAGGCCCATAACTCAGAAAATAAGTCCAAGAGCCAATCTTTTTACTTGTTGTTTTTTCTTATTTTTTAAAGCTCTACCGCCCCATATATATGGTTTTTTAATTGAAGTTACTTTACTTAAATAAGATGTAGGGTTTGTGTTTTCCCCGCTGCCTCGAAAGACCGACCGATTGGCGTACTTAAATTTTCTCTAGATCATCTAGTCCCTTGGCAAAACACGAACAAACAGACGGACAGGGTTCAATCGCCTCCGCTATGCATAAAAACTTGGAATATATCTTTATGGGGTCGAAAAAAAAATTGTAGAGATTACAAATTACCTATTTTCCATCTGCGGTGAAGGGTAATTTTTCTATATGATCTGAAACAAATCTAATTTGGTAAAGAAACGAAAATAAGCAATATATAAATGGGGCGATAGAAAATTAAAAAGTATAAGAAAAAAACAAGCAAAGAAATTGGCACTCGTCCATAATTTCCGAGTTATGGGCCTCTAAACTAAAGATTGAGCACTATGTTTTTAAAGAGATCAATTGGGTATCATGCAATTTTTTTAATTGCGTAACCCATTAATAGCCGGCGATATTTTTATATAAAATTATATATAGTACTTACTTTGGTTTTTTGATTTGAGTTACCGCACTAAACTAAATTTACGTATATGGTGAAGGGTATGTAAGATTCTACAAAGCCGAATGTAGCACTCTTAGTTGCTTGTTAAAAGCAAAAAAATAAAAAAACACCTATATAACCCAGACAATACAAGAGAGCGACTGTTTACAGTTTGAAATGTAAGTTATTTTATAAAAAAAGTTGTATTTTGGTAAGAAAAACAAGACACTGACTAGAAAAAAAAAACATTCAAATTTAAATTTTGATGTAAAAAAAAAAACAATAAAAGCTAATACACACGTACTTATAACAACAGCAAAACGAGATGTAGCCTACCAAATATTGTGTAGTTGAATACAAAAACACAAAATCAAACATTCTGCCTGGTTGTAAAAGCGTCATTAATTTAAATGCAAATCACGTAAATTACTTATCGTTGATGATAATTTCGTTTCCTTAGCGCACAAGTATAAATCGAAGCAAAAACAAACAGACATCAAGTCGTTTTTGTCACGCCAGTTGTCTTAACTACTGGCGGACCAAAAACACAAAATTCCAGTTGAAATCATCATCAACAACAGCACTAAACTCCAAGAAAAGTTAACATAACAATTTTATAAGGAAGAAATTCATATTTTTATTACTATTGCTTGCAGAGATCTACAAATAGTTGTTGTATTAACACATATTCACTAACATATACTTATATATGTATGTAGATATAAATGTGTGTACTGGTATGTATTTATTTATGTTTAGATAGGAAAAACCTAATAATATAAAATACATAACAAAGTTTTTGCTTTTATAATGAATGATTGTAATGGAGGAAAAAAACTGTTAAATCTGCCTTCTACTCCTGCAGCTGCAAAATATTTTAGATTTTTCTTGAGGTCATCTTAAATACATTTCAATGGTTAAAAAAATGTTTGCAGGCAACTGATTAAAATCAGTTTGGATTAAAAAAAACTTTAGTATTATTTATATATTATAAATTAATAATAATTAAATTAGGAAATATTTTAAAAAAATGATATATTATATTAATCTTAAGTACCAGTAATATTCAACTACCTGAAATATGTCAAAAATATCGACATAAATTCGAAACCTGAAACATCAAAGAGCAGATAGATGGCTTTAGCAAGAAATGAAAATTTGGAATAATTCGAAATATATAAACCTTTCATTTTTCTTTCGAAATACTGTTCACTTTTTTATTGCAGATCTTCGATTTCATTCCTTTTCTTTTCTTTTCTTTTTTTCTTTAGTGAATTTATTGCTGTTTTTAGAAATTAATTTTTTTGGTGAAATATAAACTTAAAGGGATCCTTTAGCTATTAGTTATGTTATTTTTTACCTTATTAAACTCATTATTTTGGAGGTTTAAATATCGTCTAGGGGCCAAAACTTGAAGGTTTTTCATTTTATAAAAGTCAAGAGCTAAAAAAGCGGAGACAATATCGTAGTAATACATTTAAATAAAGTAACGATATGCAAAATTTCTCTTTGTGTTGAAACCTCGTAGAACTAAGCAACCCCTAAAAATTTTAACAAACATATTTTTGTTTTTTAATAAAATTTTTGATACGTGACACAATTCTGCTTTTCTTTAAAAGAATATTATAGCCCTTTTCTTAATTATGTAATTTCGTTGCTTGTGAGGTTCTTTCTTAGAAGGACACTATAGCTCCTTTTAGAAAAAACTTCTCTAGTTATTCTAATGGTGGCATCATAATCCACAGCTTTAATTTTAGACCATAAAATAACAATTCTGTGATTGTCTTACACTAACGCTTCTTCCTGCACTTCATTCTCAAAACCGTTTGTTCCATTTCTTTTCTAATCTCTGTTTATGTTTTAAAAAGGAAAAATAAGAAATTTTCATAAATAAAATTGTTGTATTATTAAGCACGAAAACAAAAAATAAAAAGAAAAAAATTATCACAACTTTTGACAATGAAGTCATTATTTTCATTGCAGTATTTTTAGCAAAAGCATCGGTTCCATTAAAAATGAAGAGAATGGCTCCAAAGATCGTAATGTTAAGTGGCACTAAAACAAGCATAAAAAGGAATTATTTGCTTAAAAACGCAGCTAAAAAAGTAAAGAAGAAGAAAAAAAAAAACAATAAAAAACAAAAATTTAACAGTTTCGCTAAGTTTTCAATAAAATAATTCTTGCAACAAAAAAACCGACTTCAAAACATTCAAACTTAAAATCGTGTCAGAATTTTAGTACAAAATCCTATAATTTTTATATGTATGATTTTTATTCCTTAGGAAATTCCTTAATTCCGTGCGGATTGTATTATGAAACTGTGTGTCATCATTCGACACATAGAAAAACGAGTCCTGGGGTAAAAAATAATTTTGAGAAGAAAATGTAAACTGACAATTTCGTTGTTATCCCATATTTTTGAAGTTTTGTATCGCTGAAGTTTTAATAAATATTTTGATATGTTTCAAACACTTTGTTCCACAATGAGACAATATTGGTCTCATAGAGGATCCTATAAAAATTCCTATCACGCGACTTAGATATCGAAAACACATTTTTGTCCATTATGAACCAATTGAAGACTCAAGCAATAAAAATGAAAAACCAGCCCTTAAATCTAATTTAGCAAGTACCCCGCGATTCATACATAATTTTACATCTTACAAACTATTTTTAGAAGAAAAAGAAGCCACTTTGGTTTAACAAAGTAAAAATATTAGCAAAATAAATAATAAAAAGTTAAATAACATTGAACTGGTTTCTAATGGGCTAAAAAATTTTCCACATAATTTTGTAAGGATCTTAAAACTTAATTTAAAAAGCATTTCTACGATACCCATATTGGTCCATTTCGCCATAGAATATTTGTAATTTTATATAGAAACTTCAAAGTTTCGTCGCTCTGAAAGTATGAGGTTCCTCAGGATTTATCACATAACATATTCTGCTTAAAATTGATTTTTCCAAGCCCTGGACACCTTTTTATTTCATTTGGATCTACTGGGCTAAACTACATTTGTTCCATAAAATACAAATAAACAAATTTATTTGAATATTGAAGTATAATAAACATAAACAGATCATCATAGAATTCGAAATATTATTAAATAATAATTGGTGTTGCCAGGTAAGAAGGTAAAATTGCTTAAAGTGTAGATTAGTTATAAAACTGCTATTTTGTGTTTTTAAACAAATTCTAAAAATTGTTTTTTTTTAACGAAAGTTATTCAAGAACTATTGCAAGTTAGACCGTAAGTATAAAAACTTCAAAAACAACATGAGAGTTATTAAGGTTTTATAAAAATTTCCAACAAACAAATCACGTTTTTATTTTTTTGCATTCCTTTCTGTATTAGGTTGGTTATAGCCGACTCCTAATGCAGACGTAAGGCGTATTAAAAATAAAAACAACAAAGTTATTTTTTATTTTTCAAAAGAAAGAAAGAAAAAAAAGTGATGGCAACAGTTTGGACAAGCAATTGCAAACATATATAAATATTTTACTTGTTATACCCTTCACCACATCCATCTGTAATTTCTGATAAATCCATTTCCCCATCAAGTACATATATTCGGAGTTCTTAGCGATGTTCGCGTGTCCATCTGTCCGTCCGTGTTCGGGTTGAAACACACTTTTCCAGGACACTAGATGAGTTAAAAAAAAATTTTGTTTTTGAAAATCAGCAAGAACGGTCCATGTACTTCGAGGCAGCGGGCAAAACACAATACCTGCCTCTAATTTTAGTGAAGTAACTCATATGAGGCTATAGAGAATTAAAAAATAAGAAAAATATATCAATTAAAAAGGCTGCAGCCCGCCCATATTTTCGAGTTATTGGCCTCTGACTTTTTCATAGAAAATTTTGCTTGCACAACATACATTTTAAGATATCAATATGGGTATCATTTAAAAGCTTTTGAGGAGAACTTTTAGAAATTACTAAAATACTTATTATATTTTTTTGAATTAAATGTCAGTCAATTAACTTAAAATGCATTAATTCAGCTAGCTGAATTGTTACACTTAAATTTTACTCAGAGTTTTTTTTTTGTAAATTAAAAAATATATAATTTAGCAAGCTGAAAATCAATTTCTTAAATTTTTAGGTATAAAAACACATATAATAACAGCTAGTTAGGCTTATTTCATTAACCATTTATTTTTTATTAAAAGCTCAGCTAATTTACCATAAAAGCATTAATTCAGCTAGCTGAATAGTTGCATAAAATTATTACTCAAAGATATTTTCTGAAAAATTTCTTAGGTACTTAATTCAGCTAGCTAAATACCAATTTCTTTAAACCTTTTCAAAAAATGTTAAAAGGGAATTTCTTATAACTTATTTGACAGTTAAATAGCTGACCGTATTATGTAAGCAATTTTAATATGTCTTGTTAAAAAAAATTAATAAATTTTTTTTAATTTTCATCATCAATCAATTCATCTGGCTGAATTGCAATAATTTTACTTATAAAAATAAATTATTTTTTTGCCTAAATAACTGCAACTTTCTTTGCCTGTTTTTAAACACTGCAAGTTTGCTTATTTTTAAATATAATCTAAATATGGGCAGTAAAATGGAAGTAATGAAATTATTTTCATGTCACTTAACGATGTCTGTATACCAAAGAAAATAAGATGAAAATTATTTGAATTAAAAACCTGTATTTTAGTTGATTAAATATCCGACTTCTAAGTTGCAAACGAAAGAGAAACTTAACCTAAGGAAAAAAATAAAACTGGCATAAGAAAATAAAGCTGTTACTGCTTCTTCAACAATAATTCACGCATAAATAAACTGGCAAAAAGCTGATGTCAAAATCATTCGTTTTGTATTAAAGGCAACCTGTGTGTCTTCAATACACACAAGCATATAGTAGATGTAATATTATTAGCTACACTGCCTGCCTCATGAATAAGGAATCATATTTTTTTAACATAAATTGAGTACATCTCCTGAACTAAAGTTCAGAAAAAATTAATTTTGCACAAAAAAATTTTAAGGTTTGGTTTCCTGATAAAAGTCATTTGAAAATGGAATTCATTAAGTATTAATCAGCAAGTCTTTCTTAAAAACTCTGAAAATGAAAAAATTCTGATATTGAAAACTCAGGGTCAGAAGCCGGTCTAAATAGCCAAAAAACTTAATAGGGGAAAGACATGAAAAAAGACATAAAAGGGCGATAGAAAGTGTTGACAACTCCATAACAAACACGAAAAATTCTTAGAACTGCATCAATTTCTGCCATATCCGTATCTAACATATGTGAAAAAAATAGAGTCATTGCCAGCCTAAGAACAGTACACCGTACCCTTACATAGTTCGACGAAAACTGCAAAAAAAAACCACCACTTAATGAAAAACGCAAATCACAACGTCTACAGTTTGTCACAAATACAATGATATGGTCCGACAAATGGTTTTAGGTTGTATTATTCGATAAAAAAAAAGTTTAAAATTGATGATCCCGACAAGTTTAGCCATAAAACCTATGACCTAAACAAGGACGGATTATTTTTGAGCCGCAGACACATCCGAGACTGCGGAATAATAGCATGGGGTGACATTTCGTATTATGGTACTATAGTTCCATATTGGCCCCCATATTCACCAGACCTGAAAAGGTGCCAGTACTCATTACTGATTGAATGCTAGAAGATAATAATTTTCATTTTTACAACCTAAAATTTTAAAATAACAGTTTACTTAGCCTCAAAACATTCCTTATTCAGGTGACACTCGAAATAGTAACACAAAAATTTATGTCTTTAATTAATGCGAAAGTTTAGTATGAGGAAAATATGTACACCTTGAAATTTTTTTGTTTAAAAATTATTTTTTCTAAACTTTATTATAGGAGATAACCTAATTAAAATTGAAAAAAAATAGTATTCCTTATTCAAATAGCAGGCAGTGTATGTATTCAAGTAAATAAGTTTGAAACATGTGATAATTTTGTTCATTTCTTAAGCACTTTGCATAAATTGCACCCAAAACTACAAGTTGTTAAATCTATCAGGCAGAAAATTACGTTTTTTCTAAATGACTTCAAAATAAATCTTGCAAAAAAACCGACTTCAAAACAGACAAATATAAAATCATATCAGAGTTTTAGTAAAAAAATCTTATGATTCTTACATCTATAACTTTTATTCCAGAGAATATTCCTTAATTCCTTGCGGATTGTGGTATAAAACTGTGTTAAATCAATTTGCACATTGAAAAAACGAGTTTTCTGCTGCTTAACGCACATAAAAACTTTTATTAAATAAAAAAAGTTCAGTGCAAATTTCAGTCCTCTGTGTACATTCGCTTGGCCATATAAATCAAACTACACTAATTATACACTACACTATATACTATATTAATTACAATACATTAATTATTGTAACACCCTTTAGTTCATAATTTTAAATACATTTTATTATACCAGACAAATTAGTGAACATTCTGTCTAATTTTCAAGTGCTTATATATTGAGGTTAAAACGAAAGGGCCATATAGATCAAATAACATTAATTTTTGAACACCCATTGATTTCCAAATGTAAATTTTATAACTGATATTGAAGCGGAATTACCATTACAGGTTCTCTGTAAATTTCAGCCGTCTATCTGAACCAGTTTAAAAGTTTTGCCATAAACATCAAATTACATCAACTATTTCAACACCCTTTAATTTACAATATTAAACATTTATACTTTTTATTATACCAGACAAAGTAAGACCCTTTAACTTTTAAACTAAAATGGTTAACTTGTTCTTATAACGGCCTAAGCAATATAAGTGCACTTTAATTTCCAAATCCAAACTTTATACTTGTTGATACAGCGAACTCAGCGATACAGGTTATTATTCAATTTCAATTGTCTATCTAAATCTGTTCAAAAGTTTGGCCATATACATCAAGTTACATCAACTATTGGGTCACCCTTTAATTTATAATTTTAAAAATTAATACTCGTTTCTATAACGGTCATAGCAAACGACATGTTTCCAATTTGCATGCGTTTGCCTATAACGGTTCAAAGGATAGGCCCATATAGGACAATTTACGTCTTATAATGCGTCAATTGAAGCGGGTTTGTCTGTATAGACATGAGCTTTAACATAGCCCCACAAAAATAGTCTAAAGGCGTTCAACCGCATGATTTAGGTGGCCAAATGAACGGTCCCAAACGTGAAATAAAATGTTCACCGAACTCGCCTCTCAATAAGTCCATTGTTGCTCGTGCTGTGTGGCATATGGCACCGTCTTGTTGAAAACACATGTCATGCAAGTCAAACTCTTGCATTTTGGGCAAAAAAAAGTTGGATATCATCTCACGGTAGTGCTCACCATTCACAGTTACGTTACGATTTGCATCATTTTTGAAGAAGTACGGTCCAATGACGCCACCAGCCCATAAACCGCACCAAACTGTGACTTTTTCTAGATGCATTGGTAGCTCTTGCAATGCTTCTGGCTGATATTCACTCAAAAATCGACAACTGTGCTTATTTACGTACCCATTGAGCTAAAATTGAGCTTCGTCGCTAAGCAAAAATGAGCGCGCAATGAACTTTCTTAACAGAGCACACATTTTGATAATAAAATTCAAAATTTGCAAGCGTTATTCGCTTGTAAGACGATTCATGGTTAAATTATAGACCAAATTGAAGATGTTTGACAGTGAAACAAAACACGAAACGTGCGTCGTCTGTTTAAACCAGTGTTGCCAAAAAGATAATAACTAAAAAATCACCCTTTATAAGACATATTAACACTTAACGGACGGGCCCCGTAGATTAACGTTTTTCCATTCTGACTTCCTAGGACGGCCACGTAGATCTACGTTTTTGCATGAATTTTTTGTATGTTGCATTAGGATGTTTCTTTTGTGCACATTGTTCACCCTTACACAAATTGTGGGAACAGGGAAGAAAAGATATCCACAAAAACCTTGCAAAGTCTATAACTTACATGGCAAGAGGGGCGAAACTATATATGTTTGTAATTCTTGTCAGGTGCCACTGCATAAAGGTGAATGTGTTACAGTATATCACACGCTTAAAAAATACTAAATAATAATTAATATAAAAAAATACTTTTTTTTGAAATATTGTAAGAAATATAATTGATTTAATAAAGTTTTATTGTAGTTACAACGCTTTAAGTCCATACATTCTTGACAGAGCAGATTCGACCCGTCCGTTAAGTGTTAACAAAAAGAACAAAGGTAGAAACAAAAATCTTTAGTTATACAATGCAATGTTCAATTAAGTTAATGTATTGAAATATGTACGTATAAGATAATAATTAGAAAATTAAACTGATTTTCTCAGCTTTCCATAGAGATGAAGTGTACAAGTATTAAAAAAATATATTTAGTAAATTGTCTCGTGTTTTCACATTTTATTTTATATCATAATTTTTATATTTTATTTTTATTTATTTATTTCAATTGCTTTTATTTAACAGATAACAAAAGAAAATATAATTTCATGAACAGCACATTTGCTTTTTCGCGGTTATGAAATTTCTACAAAACAAGGACTCTGCTCTATTACACAAAATAAATACGAATAAAAAGTAAAAGGTAAAAAATATAAATTTTTTTTTCATTTTTCTTTTGTGCTGTACCATTGATAAAAAAAATCACTTGGTAATTATAGTTAAGCATGCAATATTCATACGTTTGTAATTCTATATTTTTTAAATATTTTTCTCTACTTATTCCGGCAATTCCAGATGGAAATAACGATTATTTAATTTTGCGAATAAAAACAGTATAAACAATATAAAAAGAAGCATTTAAATTTTTTGTTATCATTTAAACAATTAAAAATAATCGATAAACTGGTATATTGTGGTTGTTTTTTATCAAAAAAAAAAAAGAAGAAAACAATATCCAACGTAAAAGTTAACTTCTACAAAAATTTATATAAAATTAAATTAAATTTAATTAGGTTTCAATTAAATGCATTAATAACTGTAATGCCCCAAAGCAGTGTATGGTTTTTATATATGTACGATAGTGCCTTTTTAATTTCCTAAACGGGAATTATGTTGTCAAACAACAACTTTTAAATTCAAGAGATCTCCTTTCTACTTAAAAGCACAAATTATATAATTTTTTTAATTTGTTATCCTTCTAAATTAATTATTAAACACTGCGAGAAGAAATTCGTATAAGTATAAGCAACAACTAATTTTATTTGAGAGAAATCTAAAATGATACAGAAAGCGACGTATGCTGCGAGAAGGTATAACGGGAGAAATAATTAAATTTTCTTTAAGTAGCAGACAGACATCGGCAGCTGATATTAGTTAGGGAAATAATTGAGAATAATATATGCAGGTAGTAAAGCTTGGCTATCAAATACCCATCGTTTCTTAAGTAAATGCACTGTCTTATCTAATAGAAAATTTATATTGATTCGCTTCTATTTATTTCAAAATCTAGCTGATATTAGATGCAAAGATTCAGAAACGTTGCTAAAATTGAATGGAAATGCAGAATGAATGCTTAGGACGTAAGGAGTGTAAACAATGGTATGAGGAAGGAGAAGGGCACAGTAAAAAGCATAATTATAGGGTTGACTGGCCTCTAAGATTGATACCACAAGTGTTGGCTACCGCAAAAACAGAACTCAGAAGATTTTATTATCAAATGGTAGCCTATTTACATAACTATTTTTAATATCCCTCATATCTACATGCACGAATTAAGCAAAATTGCCTTGTAAAAATTTTAATTTTCATCATGCTTATTTTTTTTTTATATTTTAAAGGTGTGTTTTTTTAAATCTACTTAATTACAAATTGTTTCTTTTTTTAAGTATTAATTAAATTCTTTGACCAGAAATATGCCGCTTGCCTATAAAATTATTTGTGTATCATTTATCGTTAGCATGAGCTAAAAAAGTATAATATGAACAAATTTAATATTTGTTCTAGTTATTGAATTGATTTTGTGTTTTGTTTAATTTTTTTTTCTATTTTTTATTTTTTTATTTTTTTTATTTTTAGCAGAAGTTAACAAAAAATAATGAAATAAAACAAGCACACATTTATTGCGACTGTGATTTAATATAAGGAAAAAAAAACAAATTAAAAATTAATCATAACGTTGCACTGTGATAAGGAATTACAATATTTCTTTAAAAAAAAGAAAAACGAGCAATTTTGCACAATAGAAAATTTATATTCTTCAATACTGATTGTTCTGGCTGCTAAAGTGATTAAAAATATTATATGACAACGCTTTGTAATAAGAAAACCTTGTATTTTCTATATAATCGTTTTAATGGCCTTAGAATTAGTTCCGATTCATTCGTGCCACACGTTTTGACATCCATCAGCCTTCTTAAAGCAATCTTGAAAATTAAAAAATTAAATTTTTTGTGTTTTCTCAAAAAAATTTGTAAATAACATGTCTACGCAGCTATTCTGTTCGGAATCAAACAAATAATAGCTATCTTATAATTATTTTTTAAGCAAAATACAGAAAAGGAGGAATGATTAAAATCTGCCAAGTTCAGGTTGGACTCACACATTAAGGACTTTGATCAATGTATGAGCCGAGCCACCGTTTAATTTTTAATTTAGTTTTTCTTTTTTAGTTGTTAAAAATTTAGTGTCTTTTTACTATTATTTTTACTATTTAAGTTCTAAATTTGCAGTAAGGAGTTACTTGATTTCTTTAAGTTAAATCTAAACTTAAAACGTTTTATTAAAATATATTGAAATATGAGGAGATCTTAAAAGACATAATCGTATCTTTATACCCTTCACCAGACATGCAAATGTGCCATTCCGTTTATTAATTCATGTACATAAAGAAGTCTGTCCATCTGTCCATATTCGGCTTGAAATCAGTTTTACTATGACTCGGATGTGACAAAGAAAAATTAGTGACCGCCATTTTCTCTTGCTTTTACGAGAAAAAACTTGAATATTCATTTAAAACCGAAAATGTACAAAATAAATCAAAACAACTAAGAGTGCTATATTTGGCTATGCCGAATCTTATATACACTTTTCCATATATGTAAATTTAACTAAGTGTAACAAATCCAATTAAAAAAATCAAATATTGTGGTGATAGAGAATTACAAATAAGAAAAAAATTAAGTACTTTTTATAATTTTATATTTCCTGAAAAACTTTCAAATAATACTTTTATTATTATGGTAGAGCTCCAATTTTTTCACTTAGTTTTTAATTCTCTATCGTCACATTTTTTTTGTTGGAGTTACTTCGCTAAACTATATTTGTTCTAAATGATATAGAAAAAGTAGAGGCGGGCGTAGTATTTTGCGCTCTGCCTCGTTTTTGCTAATTTAAATTTCCTCTGGCTCATCTACTGCCTTGGAATAACCTGAACACGGACGAACAGACGGACATCGACTTTGCTATGCATAAGAACTACGAATATATACACTTTATGGGTTCGGAAATGGATATTGTAGAAATTTCCCTTTTCCACTCGTTGTGAAGGATATAAAAAAAATCGAAATATCGCACAAAAAAAATCTCGTATATTATAAACGTACAAATAAGGCTGAAAACAAAATATTTGATATCTTTAAAATAGTCTTCATAAAAAGATACCACAGAGGAAACCCCTAGATGACAAATAAACAACTCGAGTTCTCATCAAATATTTTCATTATGCCAAAAATATACACTTTTTGGAAAAAAAAGTATGTTAAGAAAATACACAAGAGTTAAGTTAAAAAAATTTATCATGGTCCCAATTAGATTTGTAGCTAAGAAATTTCATATTTTTATCTAAAACATTTTTAAAATGTCCCACTGTATGTTGTTGAATAACTAAAATGATTAAAAGTCAGTTGTTTTTTTAAAATTCAGAGTGTTCTTTCGTTATCATTAAAGGCAAATATGAAATAGCAATCTACAGCCAATATTTAATAAACAAAAATATAAAAATTTTCAACACTGCGCCAAGAATAACTTCGTAGTTAATTATTCACAATATGTTTTTTTTTTTTTTGTTTTTTACTTAAACCATTTTTTAAAAATTTTTCTAACTAAAAGAAACAACAATTGAAATCATATGTACGACTATTATAAAAACAATTTTCACATTAAACGTTGTAAAATCCAAAATTTTTTTCAGACAGAATTTCATACCTAAAAAGTTAAGGTTGACTGAAGAAAGAGAAAACTCCATTAATTTGTTAAAGAAAATTTTAACAAAAGCATAAAAAGAATATCTATTTGTATTTCTGTTGTATGTCTGTATTTAAGAAATAAATAAACAATTATGAATTTTTAAAGGTATTTAACGAAACAAAAAAAGAAAACACCTGATTAAAGTGCTATTGACCTTAAATATGGAAAAAGGTATTGAAAAGAAAAAAAAAACGATAAGTAACCAAGCTTTTTTCATAATTTATTATTCATCAAAAAACAACTGCAGGTAATAAAAGTAGTAAATTTTAATATTTAATTTTAGTAATTTTTTTTATAAACAAAATTTGGCCTAATTTCGTTGCAGCTTTTCATTGAAAAAAGTTGCTTAAAACGAAAAAGTATCTTTATTGAAAATTTCTTTTTTCAGCAAAGTGCATTTTTAGCAAAGTTCCTTTTAAATTTTTTTTTGTAAAATGGTACTTTTCATAAGCTAGTTCGATAAGGAAAATTGCTTGTAAGCTAGCTTTTATAACAAAATAAAATTTTTGATAAAAATTGCCTTTTTTAATAAAATATTCTTTTTATAAAATAATAATAAATAAAAAAAAAATGGTTTGCTCACACTAATGACTGATCTTTCTAAAATTATTGGAGTTGATCAAGTGGACTTGGTACTTCCCACACAAAGTAAATACTTTGCATCATGTATCTGGAAAACTGTAGTAGTTAGGGCCTTATAATTGTGTAAAAGTAACTCCCTTAACAAGTGCATAGTCACACAGAGAACTGGCCGGATTACAAGTGTAGACGTAGAAGCGGCCGAAATAAATGAAAGGTTATTATTGTGTGCCTAGAGAATTTATTCTTCGCCTATTTTTACACATTCCAACATTTTGTTTATTTTGTTAATAAATTTGAATTTATTAAAACAAAATTAAAAAGTTTTATGTCTGAAAGGGCTTTTTAAAAAGAATTTTGTTTTTAATTGTGACAGCACCAACAACATCAAAGATTTGACATTTAGTTTTTTTACGTATTAGTAGTAGATGCACTGGCATACAAAGGATTTAATTTCGCTCAATAATCGCGTTAAAATAATTCAAATCCACTATGAAAACTCATTCAGGAACAACCCGCTGGTTTTTAGTTTTTCAACCGAATTACATTTTCTTTAGTCAGCGAACAAAATAGCCGCATTTGGCTTCTTAAAATCATAGATGCGCTGTGGTCTGGAGGCGTGATTAGGCCGTTTTTTTTCTTTGTCAAGGTTGCCAAAACGTGATCAAAAACTTTGATAAAAGAATCGACATTTGTCAGTGTAGTCATGGTTAAGACTTGCTAGATAGTATTTTTTTCCAAATTTTGTTTTAGAAAACAAAGTTCTTGTTGAAAAACCTTTTAAGGTAGCGAAGTTTATCGGGTATAAAAATACTCATTGAAAACTACGATAAGATTATGCAAGTTCTTTTAATATATTCTTAAAATATTGTATTAAAGTCACATCTGGGTCTAACACATTTATTTTTTTACTAACTAAAAAGTATAATATTTAAAATATGTAGTTGAATATATTGGCCGTTAGTAAAAAAATATACTTGTTTTATAATGATATTTAGTTAAAGTGCGATTATACCACAAATTTGCTTAGTTTAAGATAAAAGTTTCTATTACGGAATTCGTTGTTATTTAAAAGTTTCCATGAATGACTTATAATTTATATATTTATATAATTATTTAATTATTAATTTGTGTTCATCACCATTAATTAAATTAAAATTAAGTTTTTTTTTTCAATATTTCAATATTTGATTTAAAGCTGTATTAGTTTTAACCGCCTAATCACTTTTCATTTTTGTTTTATAATTGTCCACAACGCAATCCATGCAATTAAATTTTGATGTATATTTGAATTTTCAAAATTTTTAGTACAAAACGCAGGATATTCCTCCTAAAATTAAAAGCAAACGCAGCTAGGCGGCTACTACGCAACAAATTCAAGTCCATTATAAGTTCTTTAGAAGACACCCGTACAATAGCAATTTAGTCCATAACTCCATGACCACTGAATGTTTGTTGACCGGTTTACATGGAGTTCTATCTAAGAACGAAAAGTCTACGCTCTAAAAGAGCTCCATTTTTATTAGCCAATGACTCCTTCATTGACTCTTCGGTAGGAAATCAAGAAAGATGCTTAAAAATCGAAGTAACTTAACCTGGAGAACTAAGTTAGTGACTAAAAGAGGAAGCTTCATATATCATCGAGCAAGTGACATACTAATGTTTAGAAATAATACCACGTTTTAGACCAAAGTTGCCATAAGTAGTTGCCGATAGTTAAAGCGAAAAATACAAAGTAAGCACATCTGGGTAAGGAAAATATATTTCCTCAGAGTTTAAAATTGAATTGCAATAAAAACGTCTAAACGAACCATTTATGGGAATACTGCATTAAATTTTAACTGCAGTGAAAATTGCAGTAACCAGTTAATTTTTACCTGTTAACCTATTTAGCTTTTATTTCCAGTAAATTTTTGATGATTGTTGATAATCATTTATAAATGAATTAATAATGTAATTTAGATCACACTTCATTTCCTAAATAGATTTTTTTTTTAGTAATCAGAAAAACTAACTGGTAATGAAAAATTGTATTCCAATATCAGTAAAAATTTAATGGCATTGAAAGTTAAACCAGAAAATTATTTAGTTTTATTGGCATTTTACATATCTTTAAGCAAAGTCTCATCTCTTCTTTAGATATAAATTTTCACAAGCCAAACTTTTCTCTAATAATTATTTTAAATTTTAAACAAATAAATTTTTTATCAGTTTCAATGTGCAGCGGCCTGATTGGAAATTTATCTTTTTTTTAACTTTCATTATTGTGTTTTTAATTGTTCTTAGTTTGTGCCATCCTCGATTTAGTAAAGTATGGAAGTTAAAAAGTATTAAAAAGTTGTATGGACTTCTATTAATTGTTCAATATATAAAACAAAACGTCCTTGAAATAATTTCATATATGCGTTCATGTGTGTATGTGGGTATGTGTGTGTGTGGATAAAAAAATAACAAAACTTTCTAATGAAATGTAATCAGTCGTTTTTCGAAAAGTAAACAAAGCCAATGCTTTTAAATGTCCTCATAACCCAGCAAACGTTTGATTTACTATAGCGAACGAAAACTTAATATTGCATTCCTGATTCAATATGAAAAACATTGGAAAAAAGTCCAATGCATTGGATAGATCCGCTAAAAAAATTATTTATTTTTTTTTATAAACATAAAAGCGTGTTGGTATACGTAAAAGTTTATATTTGTTTGTTTGAAACTATGTATACATGTACATACATATAAATCAAATTTTAATATATTTTTCTATTAAAAATTAAATACAGCAACATAAAAAACCAATTTACACTTAAGAGTTTCTCTGTGTTAGCACACATATAACAAACACAGACACACATACATGTACCCAACATGAATATGTGGAGGCTGCTTTTTATGCAATATCCTTGCTCCAAATTAAATTGTTTCATATTGTTCATTCACTCTTCTTTTCTCACTCTCAAAAACTGAAAATGTTATTTGATTTTTCTTTTTTACTTGTTATTTTGTTTAGCGTCTGTGTGATTGTGTACAAAGTGTTTGTAATAGGGAGTCTAGTAAAAGTTTTTCATTGTAATGACTTTGTTGTTGTATTTGGCGATTTTTCTTTTATCGTTATTGTAATTTTTCCATCCACTTTATATATCGATTTTTTTTTTTGTTTCTCCCTCTTCGCTATAAAGTATAAATAAATGAAGTCCCAGTGTAAGTAAGGGACAACAGAGAAAGTGACTACAAAAAAAGTAACGGTTTGTAAAAATGTGTTATCTATCGGAGAGTTTGTGTTTGTGATATCACTGCCTATCTATTTTTTTCTTTCGATAGAAAAAAGTGAAAACATTAATGATTTTTGTTTTGTTAATGTGTAAGTATTTTAGTTGTTGTCACTGTATTGCAAATTGTGTTGTAAACTATCGCAAATCATTTCTATAGCAATATCAAAAAATGTCATTGTATTTATAGGTATTTTAAAAATATTATTATTGTTGGAATATTTTTCTTTGTGTTTTTATATTATTCATACTCTAATTTAGTGTAGTAATTATTTATTGATTTGAAACATATTGAAATGAATACCCAGTTCAAGGGCTTCACTTCTGTTTTGTTTTGCTTTGTCAAGATTAAAAGCAAAAATAATAAATCAGAGAACAACTTGTTTTCAAAGCTGAATAAAAAAGATTGATTTAATTGTAAGGCAAATTCTTTTAGCAATCATTTGCAATAATTTTTAGGTTTTTTATGAGTTAAACATTTATTTAAACACTAAAATTTTTTATTTCAAATATATAAATATAAATACTAAATTACGTGCAAGACACCGCGCATTCCTACTTCTTTCAAAACAAATAGTATGATATTGAAACAGCATTTACTGTTATGTGAAGGAATCAGTGCAAAAAAGAGGATAATGACAAATGTAGAAATCTAGAAAATGCTGCCTTACATTCTACTGGCGCTAAATTTGTCCTGTTTTCTTAAAAAATCGAAACAAAAATTTGTTATTAATTTTTTATTTACTCAAATTAAAACCATTTTTTATATTTTATTCGCTTCAGAAAATTAGTGCTACAGGTTCAGGGGATTGGCACAAAGTGATGCACATTTAGATACTCTTTAATTATACTGAAAAGGTTTTATTAAAATAGAACCCAAAGTAAAAAAAAACTGTGGACTAAGCAGCGATAGCCTTAGTCCTTGAGCATAGCTTTAAGACCATGCCTCTTTTCATCTAAATCATTGCGAGAACAACCTAAAATGCCACATTTAAACAAAAATTTAAGTCTACATGACTAATGGAGTTATTTAATGGTACTTCTTCAAAATATATATAGAAAACCAAGTCACGATTAACAGTGCATTTTTGGGATACGATAACAAACATTATCGTCAGAATTACATGACAAAGACTTGGACAATGTGTGGTTTCTAAAGGAGAATGACTGCGAACCTCCTTAGTCGCGTTAACGCGAACAACGAGATCAATGGATACATTTCTTTCTCTAGGGCTACGTAAATCAACTCAAGAGGTATTCATGCTACTAATGACTTTATCTTGAACTATAACAAAAAGTCATGTATAATTGTGATACACAAATTCCTTGCCGCTACGCATGTTGAAATATCGTTTAGTCTTTAAAAAAGCCGATAAAAGGGGACATTTAATCTTCGTTATTTCAGTGAGGGGTAAAGGCTGAGGAGATGTCCGTGACACAGTTCAATTACTGGTGGTGTGCTTTTCACTTTTGGTAGAAGCGTGATATTTGTGATCAAAAGTCCATATCAACAAGATCACCTGGACTTGTAAATGAAAGAATAAAATGCTATATAAATTTAAAGAAGTGGGTCTGAAAAATTTTAATAGAAGAATGCCCCAGTGGAAGAAAAATAGAAGAATACATTAGTCTATGTGCTGACAAAAAATAAACGTTTCTTTCCTCTGTTTTAAAATTCATACAAAAAGATATAAAAAGAAAGAAGAGAAAATAAAAATAAATATTTTAATATCACTATAAATCTAGCAAATAAGCCAACACATGCTTACAAATCATAAGCAACAGCACCCCCTCGTCCTCTTGCTATTAAAAGTTTGGAATAATCGCGTGTGTGTGTGTGTATTATGAAACGTAATTTCTAAAAGAACAATTTATGTATAAACAATTGACAAAATATTTCAGTCTTATAGCAATAGCTTGACAAATAGCCATTATTATTATTCGATTTCAAATGATATTCTAAACATTTTGAAAAATTTATTGACTTTTCATTTGGAACTGTCTTAAAACATACATCAATTTGCTAAACCATTCGTTGTTAGAAAGAACTTTATTTAAAAAAAATCCATATTGACAACACTTTGTCTTTTAAATATATAATTTGGTAACTGTTATACAAAGTAAAAGGGTGGTTTTATTGTTAACCGTTTAATTTTGGTAACACTTTTCCACAGATTAAGAGGAAAACAAAAAATAATTAATGATCCACACGTGCTGCGGTGTGAAGTTTAAATGTGTGTGTGTGTGTGATAGTGAAAGAAGTTTTCCAGGAATATTAGAAATATAATTTATGGGAGTGTGCAAAGAAGCATGAATTATCATTTTAACGATAAGGTAATGGTTTACATTTGCCAATTAATCAAGATAAATTTCGCTTAGTTAACAGCTTCCAAATGTTTTATTAATCGATTAATAAATATGATTTTTAAATGACATTGTTTATTAGTATTAAATATAAGGAACAAAAATTTAAAAGAAACAACAAAATTGATATAATCAATATAATCAATATAATAAGAAAAAGCAATTATGCTCTATATCAATATTTTTGTTACGAAAACAAGATTTGGCGCACCCTTTACACATATGTTGTAAGAACAGCTAATCTTATCGCTTAAAAGTTGCCTAAGTTACTACTTCCAACACTTAGAAGTGTAATGTGAGTGTGAATAAAAAAATAACAAGTTAACAACCAATTTTATTCAGCATTGTTTAAGATGTCAACTCGTTGAATTTTAGAAGATGTCAAGTCGATAGTTCAATTCCCATCAGCGTCAAAAATATAGAGACAAATAATTGATGTTAAGCAGTAGCCATTTGAAAGTTGTTTAGAAGACAAATAAACGAAAAACAGAATATTTCCGGAATCTTAATTAGAAAAAAACTATTGTTAGTAATCGCAGTAGATGAGGCCATGCAGACACTATTAAAGTATGGTCCAAATCCTAATACGCAATATTATGTGTAGCAGTTATGCCTGTGTTATTTAAAAAAGCCCGGGCTAGCACAACAAGACATTCTTAGTTCGAACCTCACGGGAGTTATCTGGAGTTATCTGGTTCTTGATCACTTAACCCCTTTAAAAGGTACACTGAGATACCTGACCAAAAACTATATATCAAGGATATATTTTTTTCAACACCTTTATAATTAATATTAGTCGATTTTATCATCTAATCAAAGAAAAATTTTTAGTCAAACCTAAGATCGTATTTTGATGTCTGGTTTAGATGCAGTTTTCTTTTAACTTGTAGAATAATAAATTTATCTTTACAGTTTTTTTTTTTGGAGTTAATGGAATTTTTTCTTTCTAAAATAAGAATTTCTTAAACTCACAACACAGTTTTCGTTTCACTTCAGTGGTAATATTATGGCACTTGAACTTAAATTAAAAAATTTTCGTTATCTCACTCTAAAAAAATTACACAAAAAATTAGAAGTGTCACCAAGAACTGTAACCTCTTATGGACAAAACTCAAAAAAAATTTAATTTTCTATCAGAACGATTGCATTTGATAGTTATAAGATTTAAATATGTAGCACTAAAGCTTAAGAAACCAACACAGAAAAATTAGTAGAAATTAAATTTCAGAATGTACAATATGCTTTTAAAGTTAGCAAACTTAAAAAAAAATTTATCATTTCTTAATGCTAAAAAAGAATCTAAAACAAACATATTTTGCAAAAAATTTCAATCACATATATGTCTCAGTGAATAAAAGTTGAAATTAGTCTGTATAGCACTAAGTGCTTAAGAGAAAACATTTTAAAATATTATTTTATAAGTTTTGTACCGAAAATTTATTTATATTATTTCTTGTTTGTGTGTATTCGTTTTTTATTTCCTAAGCAATTCTCTTTTTTGTTGTCGTTTTTATAAATTACCAACAATTTAATTTCGAATGCCTGTGATTTCATAACTTTGTATTCCCATTTTACTTTATGTCGCCTTTCTTTTACGTTTTATTTCATATCCTTTTTCCTGTTATATTCTTTGTGAATAATTTATTCTACTTACACAAATTTTATTTTCCTTTTCCCTGTTCGTTGTTCTGATGGAACTCGTCAGTTCGTTTAGAGTTATTTCAGCTCTTCTACCCAATAGAGTTTTATAATTAAAAATTTTATCGGTGCTATTTGTTAACTTCTTTTATTATTTGTTCTCTTTAATTGCTTGCGCTATTAAAAATTTTTATACTTAAATTTAGTCAATGTTATCAAAGTTGAAATTAATTACTACTGCTGAGAGTAGTCTTATTTCTTAAAAAAAAGTATAAGAAGATATCCTCTGAAAGCTTGATATCGTACACATTCTCTTTACTACAAACCGGGAAATATGGGACAGCTTTTATCCCTTGAAATATTCCGAGACCGGTAGAAGCACCATTCGAACCTAGATTTAACACGATGTTGCCTTCAAAACCATGACCTTTTCTACAGGGACGTTGGATGCAAAGAAATTAACATAAAACAAAGAAAAGGAATGTTAATAATCTGAAGTCTTTTGTAAATGTAAAAAATCCACTAATATTTCATTAGAACTAAAGTGGCTTCAAGCTTCTGAATATTGAACATAAAAATTCATTCATGTCCTTTTAGAATCAATCTTTTACATTTTAAAAATTTACGAGCAAATTTATTTACAACAATCTTGAATTCGAACTTCCACTGAGAAACAAAACGAGTGTTTGGGTCAGTGTGTGTTTAAAATTTATAGGGTACCTCACGGTGCTCATAACACTGTGTCTATTAAAGCCCCTTGAACGTATAGTAGCACACCGGGTTGCAATTTCAAGAGCACTGCAAGCAGAGCCGTTCCCTACTCTTTGCACTAAAATCACTGACCATTGGCGACCATTTGTTGAGATTGCAAAACAACAAAGAAACATAAGCTAATTCTTTCCGCGATTTGGGTATAAACCAAGGCCGCTATGTTGACCCTGCGAGCTACCGATTCCCATTGTACCAGTAGTTAAAACACTGATCGGACTTCCAAGGTATTTATCTGCTGATTTCAGACTCCTGCAACGCAGGCCAATGGAACCGCCGATAGTAGAGCACAAGCCTTCTAAGTTTATAGAAACAAAACGTACCCCCGGGGAAGAATAGTGAGGACAGTAAAATCTTGTTTCATGTTAAAGAGGCGAATATCCAGTGAGTGGCCTCCTCTTAAGCTTTAAGTTTGGTGCCAGCGAAAAACTTTGGTATTTTTTAGAGAGGTCCTTAAAAAACGGGAACATAGCCTCATCAATGGAAATGTAAAATTCCAGGAAGGGGTAGGCAAAGGTTTTCGTTATTTAATCTTGGAGTGTCTTAGCCCTCACAAAAGATGCTTCCCTGCGTCAATTCTTTTCATACTAAAAAACAAATAATTATGCTAACAAAATCTATAGTTCTACTTGGTGGGTCACCAAAGGATTTAACCTCAAGACACAATAGAGCTACGTTTGTATATAATTTCCTAGAACCACACAGAATATGACCTCTTCAAAATTAGTCTTTTTTTAAATATATTTTTGACAAGTCTTGTTTTTTTGTTTTTGTTGCTGAAATAAAGCTCTATAATATACATATATATATATATATATATATATATATATATATATATATATATATATATATATATATATATATATATATATATATATATATATATATATATATATATATATGTATATATATATACATATACATATACAGCCCCACTCTTCTAATGAACTTGTTTTCTTCCTGCCTTTTTTCTTGCTGTTGTTACTTCTGCTTGAATAAAAAGTATTAAAATGTAGGGAAAACGTCTACGCCATTTATAGCTGTATAGACAGACATCTTAACTGTCAGCTTTTGGGGGAATATCAAACAATTTATGTTGTTTCTGTTGTTGATGTTCTTGTTTTTGTTTTATCACTGCTATATCTTTTAACTGTCAAATCATGTGTTTTAAATCGATTTTATTATCAGTGATGGGATTTTGCTCATAAACTTTTTTTATTTGTGTGTGTGGGTGTGTGTGTGTAAGAAGTTTCTATTTTATTTATACTGTTATACACACTGAGTTTTATTTGTTTCGTCGTTGTTGTTGTTGTTTTATTTATACTTTAAGCTCTGAGCATCTTTTCTTTTTGTGTTAACGGCTTTTGTGTGGAAAAAAGTAGGAAAATTTCTTAGTCCTGATTAGTGTCAATAATAAAACAAAACTGAACGGTGTGTATGATTAACAAAAGGGTGGTGAAGATGTTAAGTTTAGGTTGTGTCTTAGAACTGACTGTATGGGATCTTAAAACTTTACTAAGATAAAAAAAGATTTAAAAAAATAGGAAAATATTCTTACGTAAAGCATGTCAACAGCTTTTAACATATCCAAGATAATTTCGTAATCGCATGTATTTCAGAATATAAAAATATGATTTATTTTAGCTTTATGTAATTATAAACAACAAAAAAAACTTTGTTGATGATATCAAAGTTTTTAAATTTTTATTTTGTTTCACAGAGCTTGCAATAAACATTCCAAGGGCATGCAATCTTTAAATTATTAGAAAACAATTTGATATCAAGTTTTGAATTGTAGTTATTTTAAAACAGTTTTATTTGAAACAAATGCAATAAATAAATATATAGTGCGAAGTAGAACGTTATCTGAATTTTAAAAAAATATATATTACAATATTAATTTAATGCAATTAAAACATACATTTTTCCAAGAGCAGTAAAAACATTCGCGAATGTTATTTGTAAAGTTAAAAATAGTAAATCTGATATTTTTTCTTAATTTTTTAATTTAAATTAACAATTTGAATTTAGTTAGAAAGAATTTTTTTTATTACTTTTAACGAAAACAGAAAAAACTAGACACTCACGCTTCACCAGTCAACATCTGCATTCCGGTTATCTTTTTATCTAAGGTTGTGTACATTGCAAATATCGAACATTTAACCATTTAATTGAACAA
The DNA here is from genome assembly GCA_937654795.1 of Cistogaster globosa. Lineage (NCBI taxonomy): Eukaryota > Metazoa > Arthropoda > Insecta > Diptera > Tachinidae > Cistogaster > Cistogaster globosa. The sequence continues at coordinate 27,908,288 of OW569407.1, forward strand.
GTAAGAATATGGAAAATATTCTTATTCTTATATTTAATTAGCTAGATGAAGTCCATTACTGTCTTCTACTTAAAACCCTCACATATATAATTTCTGGCCAACCGTCGGTTGAACGTTGTATATTTTATATTTATTTTTAATCGACTTAAAAAAAGAAGGATATAATCAAATCATCTTAATTTTTTATATCTATTTTTGCCTGCAGAGCTCAGTAATTTCTAAGTCGATTTAACAAATTGTTGGCCCTATTTTAAAGCAAAGTTCAAAATATTAAAAATTAAAGGGTGCTCTCATACAACGAACATGAATTTTACATATCTAATTATTCTTAACGGATATCCATATAAAATTTTAACAAAGTGGTTACTGCTATAGCCCTCTATAACACAAAGTAACAACAAAAACTTGAATATTAAAGGGTATAACCATAGATGATGTAATTTGATGTACATATATGTCCGAATTTTTAAAATCCTAATAGCCAAATTAGAAATTAAAGGGTGTCCCAATAGATTATTTTATGTAATGTATGCATGGCCTTGTCTTTTAAGCCGATATAGATAGACACTTGGAATGTATATTAAGATAAAGCAAGCATAATAAAACAAAAGGGTGTCCTCATAGCTGACGTTATTTGACTTTTATGGCTCTAACTTTTAAACCGTTATAGTCGTAAAACTAAAAATTACAATGAATGTTAACTTCTATGTTTGCTACCATAACAATTATTTACATTTAAATTAAGATAAAAAAGGGTGTCCGCATTGTTGATGCAATTTGATGTATATATGAAGTCAGTTTTTTTTTTTTTTTGCAAGAATTATTGAAAACTTATTTTTAAGATTGATTTTGACATGACATGTTTCCTAACCTAGAAGCCACCTCCTCTAACCATTTACCAACCTAATAATTTAAACAATTAGAAAACAAGATTCGTTATAAAGTAAAACACTTACATGAAGCTGTGTTGCTGGCTGGAAATCCTTAAAACTTGAATCAAGTTAAATTTCAGATGATGATTTTTAATTAAAATTTAAGTTTTTTTTGTATTCTTGTGCAGAAGACGATTGAGTAAACTCCAACGCTTCCAATTAGAGGATGAACCATATACACTTACTTAAAATCCGGCTAAAATTTTTTGAAAACAATCACGATTCCAGTGTGCATTATGAACCGGCACAATTAGTTATGAATGGGCACAATCTTTGATCTATGGCAGTCTTTTTGTCAAAATTAAAAATTAACTAGAGACGACAAGCACATCTAGAACAGATAATATGATTGAAAATTGTTCAACTAGTCGGATATAAATTTCAAAACTAAGTGTAGCGAATTTTCAAATATGACAGCTATTTTTTTAAAATAACGTTTTCTATCAATTATTTCTCCCTCTGTCGAAGTAAATAAAACTTATACAAATTACATTAGTTTTAAGGTGTATAACTACAGTCACCAATCAACCCATTAATATAATTGGTATCGAAAAAAAAAACCTTGACCAATGGATAATTTTTTTATGACTACAGTCCTTTTTCAAGTAAAATTGTTAAATAACACTTGACATTATTGATCTGCCAATTACAAATGAGTAAAATTTAAAAAAAAAATTCAATTCCAATTGGACTACCCTAGCGTTCATCCATGTATCATTTGATCACTTTTTGGTAAAAATGAAAGTATTATTCTTAAATCAACGTCTTAATTTACAGCCTTATCTGCTGACTATAATTTTCCTGTCTATATAAGGTGGTAAAAAAATTACTGCTTTGACTGCTTCTTCATTATTGGCGTTAATTAGGAAATCCACGTTTCACTAAAGTAACATGCAGGTCAACGATGTAGTAAATCAGCCAGGTGCGTCATTATAGAGCTCTGTGTTAGCTACCGAATCGTCACCTATATTTTCGAAAGCTTTATATGACCCTTTTTCCAAAGAGTAATTAAAATCACAAAGTTTTTTGATACACAGGCCACGGTGTCATTTTCGCGAGCCTTATATTCTAGAAAACTAAAATTAATTGATATTCAAGAAAAAATAAAATGTCTCAACTGAACGTTCTGAACGAGGCGAATCCTTGTGACAGTACAGCCAGCATTAAACTAATTTAACCTTGCGCTTTACCTTTTAAGTAAAAGTGATTACCTGACATTTCTTTATTATTGACAGCAAAAATTGTCTCAACCAAAAAAGACAGAATGAAATTTATTGAATTTCGACACAGCTTCAAATTCGCAGGTATTTCTTTTATATGATTTTGCGATATGACTTGCGCTCGTATATTAAAATAAAACTAAATTATCAAAGCTTCTTGAAAAGAAGTTTAAAATCAAATTTATATTTTTAATATACTCCCTAGATTATCAAAAGTATTTTCCAATGAAAATGAGTTTCAAAAACTTTTAAGCTTTTTTTTTTGCAAATTTGAAAAATATCATTCTGAATTTTAATCGAAATCATTTAAAATATTCCGTTCATTTTCATTTCTAGTGTTATTCATAGCAAGTATAATAATTTAGTAGTAAGTTAAAATTTGAAAAAGCGTACAAATGTGATGCAACTATGATTATGGCAGTGCAGAATTCGCTAGTACCAGAGGTAATATCGTTAATTTAAACTTTGCATCTGAGAAGCTAAGGGTCAAAAAAACCATCTTAGCTAATATCTACACAATTAAGATCGTATGCATATCTTAACAAATATATGAGCATTATATAAATATTAATGAGGTTAAAAATGAAATCTGCGGGTAAGTTGTGGCAATTGTTTTGCAAGTACTTGTTCATGATTTGTAAAAATAAAAATAAGAATAAGAGATAATTTTAGGAAAAATTATATGGAATTACTTCTAAGCCTATTCTGCAAAGTCTAATGTCACAATAGTTGTCACAAAGTATTAAGTTAATGCTAGTTAGTAGTCACAAAGCCCTATTAGAATGGCAGGTGCTCTTTTAATAAAACGTTAGAAGTAAAATCAGTCTCTGTATCTAAGGAAATCAGCCATTTGTCTAGATTTGCTACGTTCTGTTCTTTCTAAGTATTGCTTTATTAAATTTTCCTGTTTTTAAACTCAATATTTATAATAAAAAAATTATAATAAAAATATTTTAAGTTTTTGTTGCAACAATTTCAAAACGAAACTTTTACCAGTTTGTTTTTATTTTTCTATTTCATTAGAGAAACATAAATTCCTAGGCTTAATTAATGTTTTTATTGCTTCAAGTTTATTAAAAAAATCACAAAAATCTAATGAAAACTTTAAGAGAAAACTGAAAACACAAGCAGCCCTTTAAAATACGTATATTTAGGTACCAAAATCAAAAAACACAAAGATGTAAAGAAGGCAAAAGCAAAAAAAGCATTACAGAAATAAGAGAAAATGTAAAAAAAACAATAACCAGGATACTGACCTTTTTTTCTTATATTCTAAATGCGACCAAACGACGAGGACGAGGACGACAACGATAAAAGTTCTTTTGCAGAAGCATAAAATACCGGAATGATAAATATAGCACTACACATTTAAGGCATAAGCATACAAGCAAACATTTGTTTAAACACTCTGCAGAGAGCGTATGTTTGTGTTTGTGACTGCTAGCTAGAGCTTTTCCATAAAAAGGAGAATTTTTCCTTATTGTTGCTGTTAAGAGGGTAATTCTTCTATTAAATCCAATTTGCTTTTTGTATTTTAATATTTTTTTTATGGAAGTGCGGTTGGCTTGGAAAAACAGGAAAATATTTGTATTTTGTGATACTTATATTTCTTTTGGTATAGTTTTGTGTCTAAAGCCTTAAAAGTAATATTTTAATTTGACTTATTTTTAAAACTCTTAATGGCTTTAAGGACTTTATCTTGTTGCTGTGGAGCGAGAGCTTAAATAAGCCTAAGAGCTCAGGCACTGTGCTTAAAGGAGCTTACAAAAGGATTTTTTCTCTTGTTATCAAAACTTTTTTATGAATAATGTTTTTTTTTATTCTATTTACCCTTTTTTGGGTGGAGATTTTGTAAATTAAAATTTATTTAAATAAATAAATTTAACCTTTTAATTTCTCTAAACTAAGTAGGGAAATGAAAGCACTCGTACTTTTTCTTTAGTTTTTTTTTTTCTTTTTGGTTTTTCTTTTTTTGCTTACAAACGTTTAGTTAATTATAGATTTTTGTCTTAGCTGTTTTTTTTTTTTGGTTTTCTTAGCGTGTTATTCCTGTTTAGAAGTGTGTTTTTTGTTTCAATGATTTTACTTTTTTGTCGTATTGAAGCTTGATGTAGGCACTCACACACTTTCGGCCTAAGCAGACCAGCCAAATATCCAGCATCCAAAGTTTATAATGCTTGCTGGTTTTGTTATTTCATTATTACGATTTTATTACACCAAGATTTTTGTCCAGTTTGGCTTGTGGGCCAATGTAAGCCAGCCAAGTCGCGCAAATGACCATATAAGTATGTAAGTCAAACACACATACAAGAATTTATGTTGTTTTTGTTGTATTGAATGTTGATTGGTATAAATATTTTGTTATTGTTGTTTTCTTACGTTTTAAACTCAAGTGTGGATACTTGCTTAGGAACCGGTTTTTGCACTTTTTTCACCAAAGATTTATTTTCTTTTTTTTTTATTTTTCTCTTGTATTGAATTTCTTATGGTTGCTGCAAATTTCTATTAACAAGAACACTTTATTTTTATTTTATATACCTTCTTCTTTCTCTTTTACTAATAACAAAGGATATTTATTGTTAAAACTCCTTTTATTTTAACTACATTTAAAAAAATTTAATCACTTCAATTTAAAAATATTTGTGCTTTTTATACCGTTAAATTTGATTAATTTATTAACAAATTGTTTTATTAAACACAAACCCAATTTGTTTTGATTTTTCTTCCTTTTTTTTCTCTAAAACAAGTAAAAAAAGAACAGCAAGTGTTAAATCGTTTAACCGTTATTTCTATAAATTCATTCCGTCCGCAACGACATCAAAACCTCAACTAGCTTTTTGCCGAACAGCTAAACTCCAAAGGGAAATTTGCTCCCCTTTTAACAAAAACTAACAAATACAAAGAGAATATCAATATTGTTTTTTTACAGTTTCAATTCCACTTGCGCATACATTTTAAAAGAGCAACTGCTCAACTAAAGCACCACTAAATATCTACTTAAAATAAACAAAATTTATAAGAGTAAATAAAGTGAGAGAAAGAGAAATATCCCTAACAGGTTTACAACCTGCATTTACTCAAAACAGGTTTAATGAATGTCTAAATACCAGGGATGGAATATGATTTAAAAAAAGCAATAAAAATTTAAATTCATTACATCGTTTTATCAATATAATTAAATTCAATTGTAATAAAATATATAATTGACCGAACGATTTAAGTGTAATTTGTATATGCATTTGCACGTCTTCTTCCAAAAGAGTTGCGTTTTATTATTCTAAGGAAATTAGGAAAGAAATTTACTAAAGCCAAATGAAATTTGTTACAATTGCTAAATTTACTGCATAAATTACCACGCGACAACACAAGGTAGGATCAGTGTTTTTAAAAATTATGCTCTTGTTTCAATAACGATTTATTTCAAAATAAATCATTATTGATAATAAATATAAAACATGTAAAATTATACGTAACAATTGCTTATATTAAATTTAATTGTGTTCTTTTTCTTTAATTAACCCACTTTGAGATTGTTATGGCGTTCACAACAGGTAGAAACAGTATGAAAAAGCTTGTCATTTCTGCAGTATTCTTTTCCGGTCTCATAAAATATATATGAGGACGGACGTCCTCAAAGAGATATTAAATATATATTTATATAACACCCGTAATCGGGTTGAAATCGGCTTTTCCACGTCCCCTAATGAAGTATTCGAAATCTATAACCACTATTCTTTCATAAATAGACTCGAAAAAAGTTGCTTGTAATTTAGCAACATCGATCTACCAGTGATAGAGATATGTTCAAAAAGTGCGAACGCCTACTACGTTTTTCAGAATTAATTATGCTTTTTCAAAAATATAAAACTTTGATAAGAAGTTTCGTTAAAAATTCAGCATAAGAAAATTAAATTTTAAGGATTAAGATGTCATCAAAATATATATTTTTACAAAACTTTTACTTAAAAACACCAATTCATATTGTAAAGGTTATACTAGATTTGGCATAGCTGAATCTAGCACTCTTTCTTCTTTTATTTGGCTTAGCTTTCTTTATACCGAATTAAAGTTCCATCTCTGCCTTTTATATTAACAGAGCAAAGGCATGCAGCAACAAAAAGAGATGCATTTTTTATTATTATTATTTTTTTTGTTTTCTTTTAAATTAAAAAAAATATTTTTCCAATAAACACCGGTGAAAACAATTAGAATTATTCAATTAACAAAAACAACTTAAAAAATCACAAACATTAAGAATTGAGTGATAACTTAGTAATTAATTAAAGATAAATATGGGAATCATAGTTCAATTCAATGAAATTTTTTTACCTCAATTTGCTTATCAAATTTCATCATCACCCGCACTTGTTTTTCAATTATTTAAATTTATCTTGTCTTCTTTACGGTTTTTGGTATTTAATTATTACAGTTTTGTTTGTTTTTGTTTTCAACATTCTTTTCTTTTGCTTATGATTGTTGTTTTTCTTCTGTGTTTACTTTTTGCATATCTTTTTTTCATTTAAAGTTTTGTTTCAATTCCAAATTGTTTTTAGAAATTATTTTCTTGGTTTAAAAGCAGAGTTACTTTTTTAATAGCCAGTGTTCGGATAACTACTTAATTAAACGTAAAATATGGTTTTTTATAAAACACCTAATTTATTTTATAAATTTGAGTTCAACACCTCCCTTCTGTAAATTAAGTATCTTTATATCTTTTCTGATTTAAAAATTATTCGATTTTCACCTAAAAATTCAAAAATTATTGAATTTTTTTATAGAGAAAATTGTCTTAAAGGATATATAAAATTTTTCATTTTTTGTTCAGGTAACTATATGTATGTACGTTTCATCAAATTTCATATGAAATTTATCATCTTTGTAGAAATGTTATACGAAATTTAGCTTAAACGTACACATTTATAGTTAGCAAAAAGAAATTTTTTTCTGTCAGAAAAACTAAGTGGCTATTTTTAAGCTAAAATACACAAAAATGCAACAACTTTGAATTTTCAAAATTGAAATTTTTATAATTTTTAAGCCAGGAAAAATATAATTCTCAGCTTTTTCTAGAATACTCCAAGTTGTATTCGGTAACTACGGTAAAAAATTTAAACAAATTTGCTAAAAATTGTATGCAAAATTTTAAAAAACTTGACCAGAGTATCGAAAAATCAAAAAATTTAATTTGAAATGCATATAACTCGAACCTTTATTAAAATAAACGTAATGACGAGATAACGAACCAGAGAAAAATTGAATTGAATTGAAAAAATTCCCAGCGTTAGAAAAATTTTCAGGTGCGAGGTACCTAATTTTGAGGCCGATTAGCGCCATCCCTGGAAAGTGAGTTGTAGTCAACTGTAAAACTTAAGCTCAGACACTCCTCTGCTATATTTATGCCGAATTTTTGATTAATCGGCATAGCCCTCTGCAAATAGCTGAGTTATTTACAAAAAATTTTGATTCAGCCCCACTGTGCACTGTAAAATTTACGGTTTTTAATTTAATAGTAAATATAGGAAACACAAAAATGTTTACGTCTTTTTCATTCTTTACAAACATAATGAATTAGTTGAAAATATCTTAAAACATGAACAAAAAATGTAATTATGTACTTATGTAAATGTTATTATATATATAAAATATATTCTTTGAATGCATTTTGGTTTTAAAAATTATTATTTTTGGTAAATATGTTACAAAGTTTATGTAAGTACATTGTAGTCACGTAAAATGTTTAAGCATTCGACACCCTTTTCATAGGGTTTTTGGCATAAGCTCAAGCTAGGTTATGAACATTATAGTTGGGCCTTTAGTCATATTAAATAATCACACAATCAAGATGAAATGCAGTTTATGAATGTCTTCTTATTCTTCATTAACATTCTTCGTTTTTACTTGAGAAATTTGAGCAATAAAAATTATCTATTTAACAAATCCCTTTCGGTGAATACGAGAATTATATATTTAAACCCACCAACTTTGCTATACAAATATTGTTTTTTATATTTCCACTGCATCTTCTTATTTATTCTTAACTCTAGCAGCTACCTAATTGTTGGCGAATATTTTGAATTTACAATATTTATAAATTAAAATTTATTATTTTTTGGCTTAAGTTCACTTTTTTAGTTTCTAATAACCTCTTTTGGAAAGAAAAATTAATAATTGCAGACGTTTTTCAAAGAAATAAAGAAAAATTAGACGCCAGCAGAATGAAATGCAGCATTTATTTTTTGGATCGTTACATCTTTCAACAGCAATCTTCTCATATATTTAACTTAGATTGTGTAAATGGTAAACATCATCTATTTAACCTACTAATTTTATAAATAAGAATACGAGGAATATTCATATTAATGTTAATTTAGTTAGACGAAGTCGACACACAAACTAAAGTATTTCTTCACTGTTCTCTCTGTTGCTTGTTTTTGCTATTTGTATCAATATTCGCTTAATCACGAACAGTATAGCCAGATAAGGAGATTTCTCCCAAAATTAGGGACTTCAACATAAGTTTGGGATAGAAATTCGTGGACAGGGATTTATTACTAGCACATATTTTGAATTTACCTGTGATATTGTTTAATCAGGTTAACATATTAAAAAAAAACAATAAATAGTGACTTAAATATGCGGCAAATTAAAATTAACAATTCTAGTATAATATCAATGACCCTTTGTGATTTATTTTCAAAAAGTGTTCAAATACTATATCGCAAAAAATGCACCCGACAAAATGGTAGGCAATTATAAAATTTGTTACAGCGACAGCTTTATTAAAACAGATAATGTTGAATGTTAATACTGAATGCCGGTAAACATTTCTAACCGGTTGATGAGTAAACAGATAAATGGATAGCAGTTTGCACTCGGTATTTAAAAAAAAAAGAGGTGAAAATAACGACAGAGTTTTAGGGTATTTTAGTTGTAGCAAAGATTACAGCAGAAACTTTATCAGTTTTTTTTAACTAGAGTCTATGCCTTAATAAATAAACTGTAATTAGAACAGAAAGTGCAAGTAATATGTGGGGCAAAAAAGTCTCTTAATGTCTTGTTTAAAAAGAAAAAGCAGTTCAACAAAATAAGTTAAATGCCTTTGCCATTAACTAAATTTACGCAGCTCGGAAGCGGTTAAATCAGTCTCCAACTCTGTCGAATTTCTTGTTAAGGAATTGTGTAACCTCTTCTCGCACTCTGCACTGTGTTGTTGTAGAGAGAATATTTTTGTAGATAATCACTACGAAAACCAAACTGTGGAATAAGCTACAGTTTGAATTGTTGGAATCACTAATAAGAATAAAATCTGCAATTATAAGTTCTAAGTTCCTGAAGCAATGATGCCTTTAAAACCTTAAATTTTTGTCGTGATAACAGAAGGCAGAAAATCATTCATGTATATTTATATAGCACAAAATATATTTTCTCAACCTTAAATTCTATTAAAAAAAAAAAAAAAAACATTATGAAAAGCGAATTAAAAAAATATTTCTTAAAGTACTTAATTCTGATCAAAGCATTTGTCACTTTATGTATTTAAATTTACTTTATTTATTTAATTTATTTGTATGTATATACACTTGTAGTATATAAACATGTCGTCGGCTTTAAACGAAAATGTATATATTCCTGCAATTTATTTTGAATTTTTGTGTTTTCATTTTAGTTTACGATATACTTTTGAATTTTGGATGCACGATTTTTAATTTGTAAAAAATTAAAAAATATATACTTTATTTTTGTATAATATAGACTCATATATAAACTGAGCTCAAAATATTACAGTTCCTGATATTTTGTATATCTGTGTATACATAATAAACAATTAATTAAAAAGTGTTTTTTTTTCTATTCAAATATGCGTATTTTAAATTTTTTCTTTTTGGGGACAAGATTGAAAATTTTCGTTTAGAAATTGGGGTTTATTGGGGACATTAATCTTTAAATTAGTAACAATTTTTATTTTTGTCAGTCCTTCTTGTTTTACCCACAACGTTATGGGCTTTTTACACTGACTAACATCTCGGCGAAACGCCTTGAAGATTTAGAAAATGTGAAACATTTGTTTACATTGACAACATCTACCATCAACTTATCTGTCAAAAACATAGTAGTAAAAATAGGACTAAAAAAAGGATTTCGAGGACGAATTAATAATTGGACTAGTTGTGTCTTTGAAAGAATAAACTCAGTTATTAATGCAATGGATTTAAATAATGAAAACTGTCCTGAAAGAAGATCAAGAAAAATTTTTAGTGAACATAAGTGTATTTGTAGGTCACAATACAAAGAGGATCAAAGAGTTTACTCCATCCGTTCAATTGCTACCCATAGTGGACACAAAATCAAAGCTGGGCGGCTTACTTAAAGTGCAATCACTTATGGTATTGACAGCCAATAAGCTACTGCTTAACTATGCGCGCTGCCATATCAGCACCTAAGTTATCATTGTTCTGTAATTCATTTTAGCCAGACAATATCTGATGCTGTCATGTCCTATCACCAATGCCACCTACGCCTTTCTGAACTCGTGCCTGTTGAGAACTATCCGGGCTTATGTCCATATATGTTTTTAAAAATGTTGAGCTAAACAGTTAAATGACACCCGGAATGGTGAGTCCATTAGTTCTGGTTGACTACATATTTCAGATCACTTCCAGAGCTCGTTGGTGTGTCGATTTGGTATGATACCTCCTTGATAGTTTTTTCTTGTTGCAGCGTGCTTACTTCTGCTTTTTTATATGAAAATTACATATATTTCTTAAAATCATCATCAACAGCTTAATGCTTACTTAACAGGAAAATCGTTTATTTCGCTATATTTAAAAAAATGATTTCTCATATAAAATCATTTACACGTTGTGCTTCAATAAAAACAAACATAAAAAGTCAACGCACAGAAAAGACATGAGCTTTTTTTCGAATAATCAAATTAAAGAGAAGCAAAAACTATGCAAAACAATGTGCTGCACATAAGCCAACTGGGACTATTTATTGCTGGCTAAAGAGTGGATGGACCTAAAAAATAGTAATTTGACACTTGACTATATATCGGTAAAATTGGGTGCTTTCACATTTGTATCTCTAGTTTCTCTACGAAATGGCATATTTTTATGAAAAAAAAGTTTTGCTATATTAAAAAAATTTAATCAAATCCATCCAACAGTTTTATTGTTATGCGAACATATTTAGACGAAAATTCCAAAAATAGGTATTTTGTATTCAATTTTCAAGAAATATTTCATATACAAAAATTACCCCGTTACTGTTTTATTATATGTATAGATAAGATACCACCCATACAATAATATAAAAGAATTGTTGTGAACTGAAAAATGTGAATTATTTACTTATTCATTTAATAAATAAATATTTATTTTCACTTTTGCCATTGAAGAAATAATTTGGGTATCATTTTTATCATAATAATTATATGTGATTAAAAACTGACGGGTGAGGCCTAAAATAGACGCACTTGTCTGTGTTAATAGGTATATTTTGGTCTTTAACAGCCTTTTTTTATAATTTTTATGACTTGTATATTTTAGAGCCAACTTACACCAAGAAATTTTTTATGAAATTGCTGTCATGCAATTTTTATTTGATTGCAATGGAATGAGTGTAGTAAGAGGAGTTTGTAAAATGGCATGGCTTGGATTTTGAGGTAATAAAAATTCCAAAAACTTATTAGAGAAAAGAAAGCCTGCATGAAATGTTGTAAATCTGAAGTTATTGTTGGTGACGCCTGAGACAGCACTTTAGAACGGGGGGAACATGTAACATTAGGTATTGAAATAAGTGAGTCGCTGTTAATTTCTTAAAACCATGTGACTAAATTCTATAAATTTTTAAATGAGAGGGGAATAATCCATTTTTATAATCAAACTATAAAAATATATTTTTCTATAATTACTTCATTAGGAATTATCAGTTTTTAATTCGACATACATAAATGTTGGTGGCACATCACGCAGCTAAATCAGAAAAAAATTATAGTACAACAGACAGAGGACTACTGATATATTTATAAAGAGACAACTTTAAAAATGTGTAAAAAATATTTGTTTCTAAATGTTTGTTGAATGAACTTTTTCTTATATATAGATTTCACTCTAAAGCCGATAGTTTACTTTATACACACAGGAAAAAGACTGGTAAAAATTCCATCGATATGTTCCAGATTTAATTACCAATATAATAATTTGATTTTTATTATTAATAAATTATAAACTTGACTTATTTTTCATTTTTGCCTCTAAATGTTGGTTGTAACAACTTTTAAAAATGTTAACCTGACCGATTTGTATCTTTACTAAAATCTATTCTATTAAATGGATGATGCCTCTAAACTTATTCAGCACATTACTACTGAAAACCAAACTTTGGTAGTTAGAATTATAAAAATCAATTGTTTCTTCTTAAATAGAAAAATTTTTAACGTATTAAAAATTAAATTTGTACACATTCTACAAAAATTCAACCATATTATAGTTTAAAAGTACTAAGATTTTTTAAAAGTGGTGAAAATTTCTCCAATATTGTTTATCTCACAAAGGCATATGCAAATAAAAGAAATTTAAAAATGTTTAATACGTTTTACAGAGGCAATACGTACGGTATAAGATGGCAAGTTAAAAAAAATTATATGAAAAAAGAGAATCATGATGTAAAAGGATGAGAAGCTTAAATTGAATGGTTCGAATCATGAAATTTATGATATAAAATCTTATTCCTGTAATTCTTTTTTTTTTTTTTAATAAAAGTAAATTTAAATACTTTTTTACCTTTATAAATAATATTCTTTTCTTATTTTTTAAGTACTAGGTCAGGTCTTGAAATAAAAATATTGTTTTTTTTTTATTTATTATTTCAATATATCGCCACACCGTTGGTTGGCATCTTCAGGAAACAGGATACAAAAATATTAAAATTATGTGTTTTCAAATACAAATTATAAATTCATTTAAAAACATTTTTCTAACTAACTCTAAAAATTGTTCAAAAACAAAGACAAAAAATTCAAACATGTTAACTTAAACATACATTTAAAATTTCAATACTCAAAATACATTCAAATTTTTAAAATTTCAAAAAATTTAAATTATCTAAAAAACAATACACAAACACATAAGTTTTACTTAGTAAAAATGCTACAAACAATTAAGTTATGTAAATACATTGTAACATTTATTATATTATATGCACTAAATGTCTATAACACTGCGCAAGATTATCAGTATCAGCCTTAAAGTTTATTCTTTTTGTTGTGGGAACTTTAATTATTTGTAACATCTCTGACATATACCGACGTTTATAATTATTTTCTATATATTTAAAACTGATACATCTTCAAAATTAAGTAAGATGATGATTTTTACTGGCACAGTAGAAAGATGATGCAGTTTTTTGTATATTATTAACGTCTCTATGTCTTTGATCAGATTTATGTCCAACTATTAATAATCAATCAATTTTTAGTTTATTACCTCTTCTTATCACTAACGTATCTAAACAGGGAAGTTTAAAATCACGTTTTATTTCTATTGTGAATTCTTTGCAACTATTAAATTTATTAAATGTTTTGTATTATTTCGGAATCTGGAATTGAAAATCCTCAGCAGAATTAGCAGTCGTGCCTTTGACTAAAAGATTCCCTTATAGAGGAAGTATTTGTGTCATGTTTTCTTTTAGGCAATCGCGGTGGTATTTTCAGTTATACAAAACTCTTTTTTATTTTTGTTTTTTTTTTTTTTTTTGTTTATGATTTATATTGAGCCTTTGGTGTTTTTTAATTAACTTTCAATTCAGTGTCGGAATTTATAAATTTGGCTTTAAAAAATACACACGTCAGTCAGTGCACTAGGTCACGTACCATAAAAGTGTTTGAATATATATTTTTTATTAAAGTTTTTGTAGATGTTATAAAGGATAAGAATTCTGTATTTTTTCTTTATTTTTTATTTTTACAGCTGCTTTTAATAAAAAAGAAAGCTTTTAAATTATTTTCTTGTTTAGAATTGAATTATTTGTTATATTTCTGAATGTAGATCATCGATTTATTACGAATATAATAATCTTGAAACAAGTGGCATCTTAACCTTGAGTATTAAGAACCAAAACAATAACATAAAAAAACCTCCAGACTCCTATATTCTAACTCGTAAAATTAACGATAAATCATTCTAACCAATCTTACCTACAATAAGCAATAGATACTCAAAGTAAATTTATCTCCTTGCTCTGGAGCGTATACACATATGTGTGTGAAAAAATATAATAATTGACCATTGTAACATAGAAGATTCGTTTAAAGATTTAAGAGGACTTTGCTGTCTACAGTTAATAAACATTCTACTCCCTTGCCTTTACCCATCTTATTTATTTTCTCTTCTCGTTGGTCAAATCTTAAATCAAACAAATGTATTTTTCATACTTTGAAACCTGACTTGAAACCTTTTGAGTGAACTGAGTTCGCAGCCCAGGCCGTTTCTTAATTGGCCATCACTACATGAGACTCGTTGCACATATTGTGCTATTTATGATCGGATGAAGATATTTTTAATTAAGAAACTCGATACTTTTGCCAATAGTCATATTTTTTTGCATTAAATACATTCTTGTTTTCTAATTGTTCTAAGATTTATTATTCCCAAACTTTAGTGGAAAATAGAGATTTGAAAATTACATTGACGATGCGGCATTATGACCATTAAGTAACGCCTTAACCATTATCAAAAACCTACACGCGGTAAAAAAAAAATGATATATATTATATTTTGTTATTAAAAATAATCATTATAAACAATGGCCATTTCGCTACCACTCACTTAGCTCTTTAGGAAACTTCTCACTTACATTTTAAATAAACTATAGATTTTTGTCCAAACAATAAAGTAAAGACAAAAATCAGTTTTCTTTTAATTTATTTTTTTAATTTTCCATAATTCTTATTTAAATTCGTTTTAAGACATAAAAACTTGAATTTATATACAAAATTACAGTAGAAACCACTGCTGAGTTCCATAAGCAGTAGTGAAATGGCCATATTAAAAAATGTTTCATAATTAATATTTGTTTTTTTCATGGGATGAATAGATAGAAAATATTATATATTTAAGCAACAGTACAAACAAAAATTAGAGAAAAACCAAGCATTAAAACAATTTGTAAGTACCCAAATTTGAGACAATATAGCGCCACCTCTCAAAAGTGGATGCTAACCAGAGAAAAGAAATTGCATTGGTTTTATTGCTTTGAATACATTCACACAAAAATAATGTTGTTGACATCACTACACACTAGGCTAATGAAGCGAATGAAAACACATTCACACAGAGATCGTATGATGAAATATGATGTGTGTATTGCATGTGTTACCTAAATGACAACAAACATTCACAAAGATTCATGAATACCGCGCTGTATTCATGAATCATTTGTGAATACCTGTGAATGAAGGGTACTAAAAACTAAATTAAACACATAAAAGAGAATTTTAGTATTGTACGTAGGATGAGTGTTGTCAACTGTCAAATGTATTTCAAAAAATAAGTGCGATTATACAAAATAGGTTTAAAAACAAGGTTTAATAAAAAATTAGATACATAAATAGCGTATTACATTAGGCTTGCTTGTATTTAAAAACAAATCAGTTAAATTGGCAACACTGTCTATATTTCTGTGTATGTACAATATACATATATATATGTATGTACATACGCACAATTTATGGTTTTTGTTCGAGCAAGCATAGATTTTTTCATTTCTTATTTTTTTTTTATATGCATGAATACTATGAATACCATGGTGAATACTATGAAATATGATGATTAGCAATGAATAGGTACCAAAGTCTCGAGCAGTTTTCAAAAATTTTAAATGGCATGAATGAAATGGTTGATTAACTTGTGTTGGCATAATAAAAGTAGTGCGAAAAAAAACAGTCAAAGCAAATGGAGAGTTGAACACAAGCAAGTGCATTGATCATTTTAGGCAGTTAAATGAATGGCAAAAGCAATGAACATATGAATGAGCAATAAAAGTGAATATGCAGTATTCTTGTCTCTGATGCTAACCAACATCAAAACTTAAGTTTAGATATTTAAGCCCTTTATAAGTGCCTAAGTTATTTCCAAAATATTTTGATGTTGTCCTACTGTGCAGTGCATTCAAAACTATATTTATCTACCGTCCTGAAGTGCAGCCTTAGATATTAATAATTTAGTTTGATCTTATATAATTTAAATATGACTTTTATCAAGCATATGATGTTTGATTTTAAAAATATCATGGTATCTTTTATTTCCCTTTAATTTTCTTATAGCAAGGTTACTCATGACATCCACAACTAGAAGGTGATAGCAGTAACACCAGTTCTAATGCTATCCAATGCTAGTCATTTACATACAATGTATGCAGCCTACAAGCATTTCCTTTATCAACATTCATCAAACTATCAAACAATAGCCTTGTTTCATTCCGGGAATATAATGTCTATTAGTTTAAAATTTGGCAGCTTTTGCTTTCTGATTCGAACTGAGAAATACCCTTGAACTTTTTCGCTAACTGACTGATTTCCAGATAAATAAAACGCACACAAATTACATATCGATTTGGTTAATCATGATACTGAATGTCTGCCATTTAAATAATAATAACAAAAACCTTTCTTGTAAGAAACAACAACGAAAATAATAAATAAAAAAGATATGTATATAAATAATAATTGTGGATTAATTAAACTTATCAAAACACATTAAAAATTAAACAAATATTTCTTGAAATAATTTTTTATAATATTTAAATTTAAAATTATGGTGCTTTCTCTGTAATCATGGGTGGTATGAATAGTAAGGAATTTGAAACTCTTAATGTTCTGGAGATGAAAATTAAGTGCAATATTTGGTGGACTAAATACATCTTTTATATCTCAAAAAAAGTATTCAAGTGCCTCGGTTTTTTGAAATGGTTTAAAAGGTGTTTCACTCCAGTTGATATCCTTAGCAGTTATAAAATCTGCATCCAAGCCAATCTATTTTGGTGCCACTCCAAAGCATGCAGGAGAAGGCGAAGAGGCTAATTGGTGACAATAAGATATCCAATTTTTTTAACTCTTTGAAACATTGCCGCAATGTAGGTTGAGTTTCGCGTTTTTATTAATACCACAATGAAATATATTCTAATAAGTTTAAGAAACTCATTACCAATATCAGCATATTTCTGGGCACAACACTCTTTTCATTTAGAGGTCATCTACTTATTAATTACAAAAAGAATTTGTTTTTTAGATGAACAATTCATATGTGGAATGATCTTCTAGAGGTCTTTGTGTCAGTTTCGATGTTGAATTTCAATTGTTTCTTAACTAGAAGTGGTAGAACTCTTTCTCTCTTTCTTTAAAATAAATTTCTCTTTAATAAAAAATTTTTTAAATAAGGGTTGTGTCATACATTCTGTTTGTGACCGAATTGTAAGACTCGTGCATACATATTTACTCTTAATATCTTCAAAAAAATTTATAAAATTCTTTAGTAGGCACCACTTACTTTTTGCATAATTAGATTGGATCTGGCCAGACCCATGTATATACAATAACAATAAGTTTAAATTCATTTAACCAAGAAGTATATCTATTTGATAAATATCTATGACCTTCTCACGCTAGTAAACCATTTATTTTTTCAATTTCATTTGTTGCCGTTTATACTTTTTACACTTTTAATTAACTGATAGATGTCACAGCTTCCGTAAATTTAAACGTGCAACGTGTAATTCATACCACACATTGATGACATGAAAATACACATTGGAAAACAGCTCATCTTTTCAAAAAGGAAATTGAGGTTTAACACAAAAACATAATTCTACAAATTACACATTTACCCCTAATGCTCTGTAAAATTTTATTTTACTTTACCAGCTTTAAAAAAAAAGATTCGTTTAAAAATTTTATTTAAATAATCAAATTTGTTTGATTAACCTTCCATAGATTCTTGTTGTTGTTATTAATCAAAACAAAACAAAAATAACACAACCAGCGCTAACTATTTAACTACAAACAAAACATGAGTGGAAAATTACATAATTGTAGGGATATTTATATTGTTTTCATGAAATTGTGCACTTTGTTCTTCTTTACGCACAAACAAATAAATATTTTCATGTACATAATTATGTACCCTGTAGTTCATGAAGATTGTGATGAACTTTTTTTGGAATAAGAGATATTAACGTTAAGGGCAGACGAACTTGCAAAACTGCGAATAAAGTGGATTAACTTAGAAAGAGTAAAATCCGTGAAGCCATCGATTATTCATTATTATAGGCTTTTATCTGATAGGGTAGCAGAAGAACGAGTCAGTCCTGGGCGGCTAGGAAGGATTGCAGGGTCTCATTGGCTCAATAAAGTCACGACTAAACTCTTCGCAGTTCGTACAGGAAAGTTCTCAGAATCAATGTAGGTACGATCAGTGGTCATTGTAGCATTAGGATCAGAACCTGAAGAAGCTTAAACGCCATATCGAATTTCTGTAGAATGTGTGAGGAAGAAGAGAAACTAGAAACTGTAGAATACATTATGAGTCTATATAGGTTAGATGGCTAGGCTGTAGAATTCATAATGGACATAACGACTTAGAAGTAGTTGTCGGCATTATCAACGAATTCAGGTGGCTAAAGAATGCAACCATTTATCTTGAAGAAAGAAAAGAAGACATACATATGGTAAAGGTTAAACTTGAATGTTCAAAGCTCAAATTAAATTTTTTCATTCTTCGATATGTCAAGACTTAGGAAACCCATAAAATTTAAAGTTGCCAGATCAGTGAAACTTTAAACTGGATTTTGTTTAAAGAAATAATAAGCAAAAAATGAATTAAATTTTTAGCCGCAATTTTAAATTAACAAAATCAGCCTCTCTTCAATTGTTAGTTTTTTAATACGCTGTTGAAACCCCTACAATGTTTGTAAACTTTTTTTTATTTTTGTAAAAAAATACCACACATCCGAACATTTAGAACAAAATGTAAAACCACCATACTGACAGAAACAAAACTAAAATGAAAATAATAATAATGAACAACAACAAAAAAAGAAGCTTTATTTCACTGTTTCTAAAGCGGAAATGTATAAAGCACTAAAACGGAAGTTGATGTGAAATTTAATTTGTAAACAAAGGTTACCACCAGCAGCATCAGCAGTTGAGGCATTTAACTGTAGATGCAACTGAAATGGCAGTTTATTTAATGAGGGTTGGATTTTAATGAAACGAAATTGAAAAATTGTAACGCAATTTTATTTGTTATACTCTTTGTTTAGATATATACTAAAAAAAAATATTCTAAATGTGAGAGAAAATGATTTATTGCAAACTGTTTGTTTTTTTTTCTTCCATTAAATAGAAATATATTTTTGCTCAGTTGTATACATTTTTTATTTAAAATATGTCAGGCTTTAGCAATAGATTTTATTATTAAAAAAAAAATTAATATTCAATTCAAATATGTTTTTTTTTTTATTTTTTAAGTTTTAATTTGTATTTACATGTTGGACCTGTAAATAATTTAAGATGTTCTCCTCTGTCTGGTTACATTTTAATGCTTATTCATATTTTGTTAAAATATTTTTACTTACTACATTTATTACCATCATTAATGTTTGTAATGAAAACATAAAAATATAAATGCGAAACTATAAAAAAATAAATGAAGTATAAAATTTTAAATACTAAAACAACAAGAAATTCACAACAAACTGGCAAAAATGTAGCTTTTGTAAACATCTATACACTTTGTATTTTACATAACTGTTTGTGTCTGACATAACCGACAATTCGTACTCAGCCCCAGCTATTTTATGAAGGGCTTAAGGTTATTAAATTAAATTTGTCTAAAATTTATACATGAGCCGTTTATTTGAAAAGTGGCATAAGTCAATAAAAAATAAATAAATAAAAAAAGTGGTTGGAGCTGCTCCGATTTTATGTTGAACGAAGTTTTAATTTGGAAAAAAAATTCGAATCCGGAGATCATAACTGCAAATATGTCTTCTCAAGATTCAGCCTCAATACTTTAAAAACCTTTAAAACACAATTCTTCGAATATTTTCATCAGCTTGAAAGCAAAGTTACTTATGCTACTTTTAAAATAAAAGGCTCATATTTTGAGAAGAGCCAGATAAAAACTGATTGCACGTTTTCGTATGATTGTTGTCTATATATATTTTTTGATAGCTGAGTTCTTTATTATAATATTCGTTTTTATTGAGCTTGATAAAAATTAATAAATAATTTAAAAAAAACTTACACAGCGTTCTCCATTTTTGGAGTTCACTACGAATTTTACGTACTTTCAGAGGAAAAAGGTAAATTTCAAATTCAAATATATCTAGACTGCATCTAAGCATTTTAATAGTCACACTAAGGCAATAATATTCAAATGATACTCAAAATTTCCATGACCTAATGCCTATTCATTTATTTAGCATAGGTAGCTTAATTATGTCTAAGCACCTTAATTGCCTTCCTATCAAGGAACTCTTTAAGTAACATTCGAGCCTGTCAAAATATAGTAGCCTCTTCAACCTTTTTAGTTTGAGAGAGTTTACAGACTTTAAGATCTTTCCCCTTTCTACTGTGGGTTCTAATCTACAGAAATTCATAGCAGATTTCTTTTTTGGCAGTTGTTTTGCTGGTTTTTTTTTACACCTGTGCTTATGTGTCCCCTAACCCATATCAACGTTATCTTGTTAATAGACGCAAATCTGTTAGGTTTTATTATGTATTCCAGCACTAGATTATAGTAAACGTTCACTTGACTCATGCGTTTTATAACCGAATTGTGATAAAGTTCAATGAAAACCCTTCTCCCATGCATCTGACTTGCATGCAGCAGACTAAGGAACTTTGCCTGGTAAAGTGAGAATTTCTCCCCTAAATGCAGACTACAGGACAGGTTAAGCTCAGCTAAGTGCGCATCTACTACTGCTCTACCGACTGTTCAAGAACAGATGTCTTACGACTATGTTTCCATTACTCATGCGTTCCATCGGCATTTGTGCTAATTTTTACTGACCAGACTTAGAATACTCATACCCAATGTTTGGCACTAAGTTATGCCATATGGGATATTAAAATGAATTAGTTTAACGGTAGCAATTCAAACATTGTCTAAATTGCCTTTGTTGTAGCCCTACGTGCAACTTATACCCATCCAAACTACGGTTGATCATACTGTGAGAGTCCTATGGCCACCAAACCACACCTGTATTGGTTATTATTAGTATACCAATACTGTGCTAATCCAGTATGAGGCCTGAGTTGAAGACCTAAAAACCTAAAAAATTACGATTATGAAAGGAAGGAAGATAAATTTTAATTAAACTATTGTCAAACGGGTCAGACAAAGGATGTCGACAATTTTCTCTAGCCTACATTGACGTTTAAAAGGAAACAGCTATAAATTAATATGAGCATCTATGTATCAGTCCTTACATTCAAATTCTTAAAATAAAACTTAAACATAAAATATCATTATCATGGCAGCAGTGTCTTTATTTTACCAACATCTAAGAAAAACTTCTTATGAAAGCAAAAGCTAGATAAAACTTTCTAGATTTCCTAAGAATCCAATTACTCCTGTAAGAATTCTTCCTGTTTCTCAAAAAGAGCGGTACGTTTAAAAGGAATGTGTGCTAATCGTCTTCCAGAAACAACCGATTTTAAAAAGATTTTTATAGATCCATTTTCTTAAAGTTGTTTTTTTTTCGGAGCATCTGGAGAGCAGCCCAATAAGTGATGAACATAAATTTTGTTTAAGCCCGAATTATTATTGAGAAAATTATAAAATTTTTTACCAAAGAGGAGTTCCAAAAACGAAGTCAAACTTTGTTTCGGGTCCAGCTTTTGATGTAGGCGAAACATGCTTAGTTAATTCATCTGCTAATCTTTCATTTTCATCTAGTGCACTTTGCTACGCTAAAGAGTTTTAGGCAACTTTAAAACATTTCATACTGACAGGAACTTGAAAGTCCGTGAAAAGAATTAGAAATATAGATTCTTTGGAATAAAGAAAAACATGTGTGTATACTGTTCGTATAATTCTTTTTAGATAACTAATTTAAATGATAGATATTATTTTTTGATTTTTAAACGTATTCTCGCAGAACATTGCTCATAGTTTCCTGAAGGTTCGAAAGGCGTTTTGCAAATAACACTTAAAAACCAAAAGAAGTTGAAGTTGAATTAATTAAAATTTTACAGTGTGTGAAAGTTTACTCCAAGCAATATCCCCACTTAAGTTTACGTTTTTAATACGTCAAGGCTGGTATTTTTTACAAGTGGACACCACTTTGGCCAAATTTTTCAGTCCAGAATAATAATTTCAAATTTCATATAAAACAACACTTCAGCAAATATAAATAAACATTTATTTTTTCAACATAAAGAGAACAAGTTAATTTTATAAGTTCCTTGCTCTCATAGAAGTGTAATTAACAATAATTAAAAAACAATAAAAACATTTTTTTAAGTGCAAAGAATTTTTATTAATGAATTTTTATTACAAACATTTTACAAAAGTTTGAAAAAATTTAGTTGTGGTATTGAATTTTAAGATAATTTTTTTCAGATGTGTGCTTAAGAGCTAAACATTTTATAAACCAGCAAAAATTATGAACAATTCTTATATTAAAAATTTACAGGGTGTTAAAATAAATGTTTACAAAATGTGTGTTCTAAAAAATATCAGGTTGTGTTTAATTTTTTAAATAAATTTTAATCAAAGAAAGTATTTTTTTAATTGATGCGCTGGTGTCTAGGCGGTGTGATCCAAACCAAACTAACTTTAATTTGAATATTCAATTTTTCTGATTGTTAATTCTTATTTTTTTTTTTTTGCATGACTTGAACCATTCACTTTTGTACATAAAAATTAGCTTTATGACAAGTTTATTGCTGCTTTAAGTTTCATTAAAATTATATATTGATTTTTATATATAAATTTTATAAATATTAACACTTATTTAATAATTATTTAATTCTTTTTTTTTTTGGTTTTTTGCTGTTCTTTTATTCTGAAATAAAATAAAATCAACTAAAGAAATATATATAAAAAATCAAAACAAAAAGAGAAATTAAATAATAATATGAAACAAACAAAATTTACTTACAAATTTTGCTTTCTGTAAAGTAAGAAAATAAAAAAATTTTTAATTTAGAGAAAAAATTAAAATTATTGATTAAATAAGGAAAAAACAAATAAAGAAGCTAAAACAAATTTATAAAATGTGTCCAACAAGTAAAAAACTTCAGAAACGAAATAGAAGTTTATATTTATTAAGAAATAAAAAAACATATTAAAACATTATCTGCATTAAACATTCAAATTAACAAACAATATTTTGTAGCAAATGCTGAACAAAAACTAAAAACAATTTTTAACATTTTTACGATTGTGGTCAATTCGAAAAATTGTTTAGTTAGATATCTATAACTATCAACTAAAAAAAATAAAAAAATTTTTTATTTGTTAATGTTTAAGAAATTTTTGATACCAAACATTTAAATAAAAACTTAAAAATTTTAAATGTAAAGAGGAAACTTATAAAAGTTACAAAAGAAAAAAATATTATGAAAATTGAAAAAAAAATAAATTAAATGATAAAAAATAAAAACTAATAATATACTATAAAACAATGTTCGGTAAAGAAAAAGATTAAAATAAAAAAAAAAAATAAGAAAAATAAAAAATGTTAATAAAGAGCATAAAAATAAATAAAAATATTAATAAAAAAATATAAAAATATGATATACAAAAGAAATTTAAATAGACAAATTAATTTAAAAATAAGAAGTATATATTATAACGTTTATGGTTACTACATATGTTAAAAAAAGTTAAAAAGTTATAAGAAAAAAAAATAAAAAATCATTAAGAAAATACTTAAGTAGTTGTAAAATCATTTATAAGACCTAAAGAAAATTATAAATAAATTAAAATTGAAGAAAACTACATATTTAAAAAACAAGCAGCAATTTAAAAAATCATAAATAAAACAATGATTTTCAAAAACTATTATTAAGAAACGAAAGAAAAATTTTAAACAAAAATTAATTAATAATTAAAGCTTTTAAACGCTTTAAGTAAATGAACACGTGCAATAACATTAAAACAAATAAATACAAAAATTAAATTAAATTTTTTTAAGAAAAAAAAAAAACATATAAAAACAATATAAATACTAACACAAAGCAACTAAAATAAAAAAGAGGATGTGAAATACAAAATTATTAAAGGACTGCTAAAATACAAGAAATGAAAACTAACCCAGCAAAAAATTACAAGTACTTTTAATTAAAAAGTACTTGCCATATAATGACTGACTTTTGTGATTGCCAAATTTTGTTACTTGCATTACATTAGTTCGCAAGTAAAGGAAGTAGTAATTGAACTAGTTCTTTAAGTTAAAAAATAATACCTTAAAATATCTACTAATGATTTTTATTATTTCCTGCAATAATCAATGTAATTAATTCTTAGTAATTTTTTAAAAAAGTATAATGCCTTCCGCTTAAATGCTTAATTCCACCCTCGATTACCTATTTTGAAATTTTTTGCTGGGAATGGACGCAAGAAACTAAAAAAAAATAATATATAGAATTTTTAGTAGACCAAATAATTATTAAATAATACAAAATAAAAATAAATAAATAAATAAACCTAAATGCACACAAATACTACAAAATAATAAACACAAGATAAATGAAAAAATTACTCAAAAAAAAAAAAATAAATAAATAAATACGATATATAAAAAAACTAAAATATAATTTGAAATAGATATTAAAAAAGATTAATTCAATGGTTTTTGGTAACAAAATCTCATCACAATTAAATTAAAAAGGATTTATAAAATAATCAAGATTTAGTAAATAAACTTTATCATAAAAAATAAAGTTTAAAAAATATTAGCTGTCAAACTATAAAGAAACGATTGCATAATAAAAATGAAAATCTTAACACAAAATAGTAAAGAAATACAAATAAAAAATAATATTAAATAAAGCTAAACAATAAAAATGTTCCCAAAAATATATATTAATAAAATATAAATAGAAAAAAGTTAAAGGATTTTACAAATTATGATCGTAATTTCATAACAATAGCATATCCTTTTAATAAAACGAAATAAAAATACTATGGCAATAAAATTAAATTTCTATTTTTTTCCAATTAACTGATAAAAAGAGTAAAGACTTAATTATTTGGTACATTAAAAATAATATAAAGTTTTCAAATGCTTAAATGTTTCGAAGTAAAAATATAAAAAATGTGTAAATTAAAATAAAGTAGAAGAAATAAAAATGAAATAATAAATTAATACAATAATAAATAAACAAATTATATATGATAAACTTAAGCAAAAACCATAGTCTCACTTGCAAAAACAAACTGATTTTTAATCCTTAAACATATAAAAAATAATAGAAAAATCTGACTCAAAGATACATAAAAATTTATTTAAAAAAATGGAATAAGAATTATATTTATCTAAAATCCTTATAAATAAATTACTAATAAAGTAGTAAAAAATAACAAGCTTGAATTAAAAAAAGAAGAAAATCTAAAAAAATATCGTAACTAAAAAAAAAATGTTTATTTAAAACAAAGAAATAAAACGTAACAAACTGCCTTGTTCTTTCCAAAGGGGATAAAAAAAAAAAACAAAAAATATTAAAAGAGGAAAAAATTGTATCTCATGAGAAATAAGTAAATAATAATAATAATTTTAAAGTCAACGTTAAGGAAGAAATTAAAAAGGGAGGCAAAAACTGAAATAAAATAAAAGATGTAAAATAAAATTTTAAAATCTATGAAACAAAAAAAAATTGGTAAATTATAACCAACAAATAGATGCAAAAAAAATATTTTTGTTATTTATAGTTTAAAATATAAAAATAAAATAAGACCTTAAGCCAAATTAAATAATAGTGTAAAAAAATAAAAAATAAAAAATTAATAACAAAAAATGAAAAATTACTGCACAAGAATAAACGACTTATTCGAAAATCATAATTAAAACCAAAAATTTATAAAAAAAATAAAAAAAGGTAATACAAAAGGTAATACAAAATAACAAAAATGTGAAATAATTAGAAATAAAAGATTCGGCAGCTTATCTTAAATTAAATATCACCAAATAAATATATATTTATTTACGGAAAAGTATTTTAAAGTATTCTTCATTGTATATAGAATGAAGAAAGTGAACAAATAAAATAATAAATAAATACTAAATACAAAAATATATACGCTGTTTTATATTAAAAAAAAAATCAATTGAGCGTTTATTTAATGAAAAGAATTAAAAAAAATATAAAAAGATTACGTTATAAAAATTAATTAATTATAAACAAATCACAAAAAAAATCTTTAAAAAAAAATCGTAAATCATAAATAAAAAAAAACTTTTGGATTTGAACAAATAATTAAATTTGTAACAAATAAATCAATAACGCAATAAACGATCTGGGTGAAGAGAACTCAAACTCCCCTAAAAAATTAATATACCAATAAAATAAAAACAAAAATTATTCCTAAATTATAAAAGAAGATGTCCAAAGAAATTCACTGAAATATTATTTGAACTCACATTAGGAAAAATAAAAAATAAAGATAAGTAATAATATATATTTTCTAAGTTTTCTACGTTATAGAACTTAAAATAGAAGTAATATATAATACAACGCAATTATTAAAAATTAAGAAACGAATAGAGGTAATAAAATTATTGAACATTTTAAAAAAACTTAATAATATAATAAAATTAAGTTAGATAAGAGATAACGTTAAAAATTAAAATAAGTTAAAAAAAAACTAAAAATTAATGTTCATTTATTTTAGTAAAAATTTAACACTATGTCTTATATTCATAAAAAATGATTTTTAAATGAAATTATTATGAAAATGTTTTGAATTGCATATCAAATCTAACTTATTTATTATAAACACTGGATTTAAAATACAGAAATTAAAGAAAATTCAAAATAAATTAATAAATTTAATTATAGCAAAACAATAAAAGTTTGAAAAACATAACAAATAAAAAAATCAGTTAAATTAAAAATTTTATGCTAAACGAAAAAAAAAAAAATTAGCACAACCAACGTTTATGCGTACTCTATTTGCAAATACAAATTAATTGCTTAACTCACTGTTTATACGCCAAGAATATTTTCGACATCTTAGTGATACTGGAAAGCAATTTCATATTTAACCGGTAAAATGTCGACAAAAAATATTTGAGCATTTTAGAATTATACCCGTCAAAATACTTTTTTGTTTTAAAAACATAATTTTATTCCTCAAAATGTAACTAGGACTAGTAGGCAAGATCGCTTAAATAGAAAAAAAAAATGTGGAAGCACTTAATACCTTATTTGCGAATAGTGCCGGCAATTAGAAATTGTTTTTGTGAGTAAGCTATTCGCAAAATAAAAATTAATTTACCTTTTATGCGGCAAAATTCATATTATTTTTTTTGCGAATAAGACGTGCGTATAAACGTAATAACAATAAAGTTAAGTAAAAGAAAATAATACCAAATAAAAAAAAAATAATAATGTAAAAAACTACGCCATTTCGCCGATCCGATACCGATTTTCAAAAATAAATATCGCCGATACCGATTCCGATACGCATATTGAAATTGAGCTCAAGTAAAAATTAACAAAACTCAAGTAGTGTAATACATCTATTATACAAAAAAGTGTTTATTATTTTTAAACTACAAAAAGTCTGCAATATTTATAACTTTACAAAATATACGATGGCATTCAGTTTAGATTGGCTCAAGATTTAAAATTCATATTAATACGAATTAAAAGATAACGAATTAAATTTGGGGTCATGTTAAAATTAAAATAAAATTATAAAAACAACATTGCAAAAGATTAATATTTAAAATTGATATTAATAAGATTTTTGTTTAAAAAACAAAGTGTTTTCAAATTTTGTGGAGATAGACGATTTCTCAA
The DNA here is from genome assembly GCA_937654795.1 of Cistogaster globosa. Lineage (NCBI taxonomy): Eukaryota > Metazoa > Arthropoda > Insecta > Diptera > Tachinidae > Cistogaster > Cistogaster globosa. The sequence goes on from OW569407.1 coordinate 27,936,472, forward strand.
ATCCTTTTGAAGCAGACCTGCAGTGAAAAATAGTCTCTCAGATGCGACAGAACTCATTTGAATTTTATGTTCTGCTTTTAATATGTCATTTCTCATAGTTTTCATGCAAAAAAAAGAATTGGAAATTGAAAATTATGTTCAAAAAACTCTGAAGAGAAATATAGTAAGTATCGGCGTATCGACAGTAAAATATCGCCGATATCGGAAAACCAGAAGTATCGCCGATATATCAGTTTTGGTATTGGCTGCATCCCTATAAAAAACATAATAAAATAAACCAAAATTACACCATACACAAGAATAACTTCTTATGTAAAAAATAAAGAATATCAATCTGAAATAAATTTAATAACTTTGAAAGAGAAAAAAAATAAATAAATGTAATTGAATTAACTCCATTAAAATAAGACAACAAAAAATGTTAAATCACGCATGTTTTATATCTAAAATAAAATATAACATAAACGGCTAATTTAATTGTCAGCTTAAATAAAAAATTATGAAACTAAACCAAATAAAAAAAGATCAAACGTAAATAATAAGTATGAATTTAAAAGACTAAAAAACTAATTGAGTAATATTTATAAGAAATTTTGAATTATAAATTATTAAAAAAAAAACAAAATATAAAAGATATGTGGATAAGAAATAAAAATAAAGTTTGAAAGTAAACCAAATAAATAAAAAATATTTGAAGAAAATATAAGAGTTTTTGAAAAATACAGAAACAATTTTTTTAAAAACAAAATACATGTCAATGTTCTCTAATATAATTTTTATAAATTAAAAAAAATCTTTCTTAATTTGATACATATATAATAAAACCCAAAAAAAAACTTATAAAAAAAGATCAAACATAAATCATAAGTATGAATTTAAAAGACTAAAAAACTTATTGAGTAATATTTATAAAAAAATTTTAAATAGAAACTAATAATTATAAATTGTTTAAAAAATAAAACAAAATAATATAAAAAATATGTGGAAAAAAAATAAAAATAAATTTCTAAAATAACGCAAATAAATGAAAAATAATAAAGAAAATATAAGAGTTTTTGAAAATACAGAAACATCTTTTAAAAAAAGAAAACACATGTCAATGCTCTTTTATATCATTTTTATAAATTAAAGAAAATTCTTTCTTAATTTGATATATTTATAATAAAAAAGATGAAACCTAATAAATAAATAAAATAAAATATAAATAAAAAATTATTTTATTCAAAATAAACTCAATTTTATTATTTTAAAATAATAATGAAAAACCTTATTCCGCGAGAAAATAAAACCGAAATAAAAGTAAAAAATAGAACGTAAAAAATGACACGAAACCAAAAAAAAAATTTCTGCACAGGTCTATTTAATAAAAATTAAGCTGGAAACAAAAATTCAATAAAAAAATAAAAAAATATATTAAAAATAATAGTTTTATATTACATCTTAAAGCTGAAATAAAAAAAATAAATAAATAAAACTTTGAATAGAAATAAAGAATAACCAAAGTATTAAAAAACTAAATCAAAAAAATAAATTTTAGCAAAAGAATAAAATAATTTTAATCTATATATTCCTTACAAAGAAAATAAAAACAATTAAAGAAAAAATACAAATCATTTAAAAATTGCTTAGAAAAAAATAAAAATAATAAATTTAAATTATTTAATTAAATAAAGCTGTTAAATGAGATAAACTACAATAACATTTACCTAGAAACAAAACAATTATATAAAATCTTTGAAAATAAATTAAATAAAACAATTTAAAAGAAACGACATTTTTGAATTATTTATTAATGCCGAAATACATAAAAAAAATAAATAAATGTTTTACTATAATTAAATAAAAAAATAAAATTATTTAAAAATGAAATCACAAATTTAAATAATAAAATTATATAAAAATAAAATCAAAAAAATACAAAATTAACAATCATTATCACCCCTCAAGTAAATTAGAAGTAAAATCTTTATTCCAATGAAATTTTTATTCCTCTCGAAGTGAACATTTCTATAGTAAATTTCCCTTGAAATATTTGTTACCTTCATTGAATAACTGTTCCAGATAAATAAGCTATCAATGTATTTTGAATGTAAGTAAGACAAATAGCTCTATGAAAATTGTAAAATTGGAGTGTAAAAATAAATAAATGACATTTTTCGAAACGAATTAATAACTTTATTACAAGAATGTGACTATAGGTAAAATCAAACTTCTGCTCAGGATTTGCAAGGCGTATCTAATCCCTGTCACACTTCAATAAAATTAAATTTCTGAACAAAATATTTCCATTTTGTCATTTACTGAAATCTTACATAAAATGTGAATGTAATCTGATGAGCTGTAGAAAAACACTGCACAAAACGGTTGCAGAAATCTTCACAAATTTAAAGGAGAAAGATCTCTTTCTTTTGCAGCTTGTCGAGGATAATGTCATTCTGCACTGTAGCAACTGATCTTGAATCAAACAAAATGTGTTGATAATTTTAGTATTCTTATTGAAATAGATAAAAATTTGAATAATGTGTGCAGTTCCCCAACAAAATTTAAGTGAAGGAAAAAATCACTCACGATGGGGGGAATTTTCGGAAAAGAGAGATCATTTTAAGAAAAACTTATTCATAAAGTTGTTTATTCAGGCCTCATTTTACAACGCGATACATTAAATTTTAAAATTGAAAAAATCCTATTATTTTCTAACAAATCTAAGAAATTGAATAAATAAAATAATGTAATTAAGTAAAAATAAATAAAAACAATAAATTTTAAATTAAATTAAAATTAAAGTAAAATGAAAAAAAGAAATACAAAAATTAAATATTGAATAAATTTTACACTCTGGAGTGGAATAAACTTAAAAATTTTCAGAGATAATACATATTTAACATCATGTAAAATAGATAAAAAAATTTTATTACCACAACAAAAACTGTTTTGAGTTTTTTATGAATGGAAAACATAATAGAAGATATATTTCAAATATCGATATATTTTTTTCTTTTAATTTCTCAATAACATTAATTGAAAAAATAAAAAAAATAAAAATAATTAGAGCACGAACGCAGCTTAAAGTCAAATTTTAATCGACAACTACAATATCATGTCTACTGTTTGTATTTATAAGAAATACCGATCGTATACAGGCGCTTAAGAACCAGATATAGCTATGACTCAAATACAGTTTTTTAAAGAAATTTTGATGAAACAGTAGCTTAATAAACATAATAAATAATAACTAATAATAATAACAATTAATTAACTGGAAGATTATGACAATAATAAAATAAGATGTCTTTTAAATATTAAAAAAAAATGTGTTCTTAACGTTTTAAAAATACATTTTACATTTACAAATTTTAAAAATAAGTAAACGTAATTTAAAAAAATTATTTAAATTGTATAAAAATTGTTAATAGTTACAGAAGGCATAAGTCGCTATTTTCAGCTTCCACAAATATTTATTTGAAATATTCTTAACATCTTTTGCCTTGAAGGTAACCTAAATTAAAAAAAAAAAAAAAACATTTATAAAGTTTTAATATTTTAAGCAAAGAGAAGGAATAAGAAACATGCTAAAACTTAGATATTTACTAGAGAATCTACTGGATTAAGTAATATTAACCAATTAACTACCATTAATCGATTAACTATCATTAACTGATTAATTATTGAATTTTTAGTCAATTAATTGCTCGAATAAAAATATACGAATTTCGGAAAATAAATCAAGCAAATTATATGGGTTCTTGTCAAATTTACTGAAACTTATAGTGATTTCTTTTCTACAAAAAATATGTCTCCTTATTAAAAAGTGCATGTTTAAAGTTTCTTGCCAACACGCGAAAGAAAAACATGGTTGAGAAGACTATAAACTAAGAAAAACGTATTATGGAACTATATAATGGTTGTAAGCAAAACATACAGGGTGTTTTTTATAGACGTATAGAACTTCGAATTGAAATAAAACACAAGAAAATCGTTTTAATGTCCATCAATTTGGCTTTATTGGAAGGATAATTTTATGCCATTAATGTTTAAATATGATTTCGGGCATGTGGCCGCCGCGGCTGGCTCGAATAAAGTCAATTCTACAGGTCCAATTTTCAACCACTTTTTTGAGCATGTGGGGCCGTATGTTGGCAATAACGCCACGAATGTTGGCTTCCAAGTCCCCTAACGTTTCTGGTTTGTTGGCGTAGACGAGCGACTTCACATATCCCCAAAGAAAATAATCCAATGGTGTCAAATCGCACGATCTTGGTGGCCAATTGACAGGTCCATTCCGCGAAATTATGCGCTCATCGAATGTTTCCTTCAATAAATCGATTGTAACGTGCGCTGTGTGGCATGTAGCGCCGTCTTGTTGGAACCACAACTCATGCACATTCATGCCATCCAATTGGGGAACAAAATAGTCGGTTATGATGGCTCTATACCGGTCTCCATTAACGGTAACTGACTCTCCAGCATTATTTCGGAAGAAGTATGGCCCAATGACTCCACCAGCCCATAGAGCACACCAAACAGTCAGTTTTTGTGCATGTAATGGCGTTTCAAGGGTCTCATGTGGATTCCCTTCACTCCAAATGCGGCAATTTTGCTTGTTGACGTAGCCATTCAACCAAAAATGAGCCTCATCACTGAACAAAATTTTGCTATGAAAATCAGCATCGAGATCAATCTCATTTTCGGCCCATACACCAAAATCACGACGCATTGCATGGTCTCGCGGCTTTAATTCTTGCACAAGCTGGATCTTGTAAGGTCGCAAGCCAAGATCTTTGCGCAAAATCTTCCATAAAGTTGATGGACAAAGCTCTAATTGCTGTGCACGGTGGCGAATCGATTCATTCGGGTCCTCTTCAACACTTTGCTCTACAGCGGCAATTGTTTCTTCGGTGCGCACTGTTCGACGTCTCTGCGGATGCGTATTATCACATAGAGTAAACGTAGTGCGAAAACGATCCATGGTTAACCGAATTAATTGCTCTGATGGCCGATTATGTCGACCATAAAATGGACGGAGCTTGCGGTAAACTTCGCGAACTGAACCATTATTTTCGAAATAAATTTGCACGATTTGCAAGCGTTGTTCTTTTGTCAACCTATTCATGATGAAATGGCAAACCAAACTAAATATTAATCACTTGACAGCTGACAAAATGGCCGCCAGTTAAAAAAGTGATGCCAACTTAAAGTTCTATACGTCTATAAAAAACACCCTGTAGTTTTGTTACACTTAATAATAATATTTTTGATCTTGGAACCACTTTGTTGTCTAAGTATAAACATAATTGGGCAATTAAATGTAATAATAGTATGTTTAAATATAAAAAAACTGGTTAAATTAAATTATCATAATATGATAGAAAATGTCATGATTTGTTGCAAAAGTTATTTAAAACCATAAAATGATAAAAAATTCAATTATTTGTTTTAATTATTTTTATTGCTTTGTTAAATAATAATCTTCGTTTTTTTCATTTTCTCCAACAATAAATAATTATTTCAATTTTAAGCCTTTTAATATGAATCCATAGCTAACAAACAAAAAACACTAAACTGATAGAAAAGCATTCATTCAGATCCCAGAACAAATCATCTTGGCTTTTAATTATACTTTTTTTAAAGTAATATGTTATAATTAAATTTTTTATATTATTAAAAATGTTCTGAATTAAGTATTCTTGAAAACAACTGTATTTTGCTGGTCGCAACTATTAATTGTTACAGAGAACGTAATGTTGTATTGTGACCATACCATACTGCGTGAATCTTGTACTTATGCTATTTGTTATTTGCCGAGAACTAAACAAAGGTTACGAATAAAGTGTAGCGCCATTTTTTAATAGCTGACGGTTAAGTTTATTCTTTAAAACATAAAAAAAGAAATTTCAAATATGCTAAAATTTCAAGATCCCAAAACTAGTAATCATTTTATTATAAATAAATGACGAAATTCTAATTTTCTCGAAAGCAGTTTAATGTAAATAAAAATAATATCTAAAAAGTTGCAAGAACAGTTGATGCTTAATATAAAACTACAGCTTAAGACGAAAATGCAGCAATATCAAACACGGAGATAAGCATGCCCTTATATCATCTGCGCACATGCAATAAACTCTGGCCGATTCTATGTATGTATACTTAAGTGTGCGTGTGCCCTATCATCTTTAGCCACCACTTTGCGTAAAGCCTAATACAATTAACGGCATGTTGATTTGATCAGTGCCTTGTTTCTAGCTTTTTGAAACAAATGTCAAGAGAGAAAAAAATATGTCGATTATATATGCTAATTATTGCAACAAGCGCCTTACAACAAGTTTCAATGTGCAGTTGGTCTACTCTGTAATTCGAATCGAAAAGAATTGTTCTGAAAGCTCAGTGTAAGGACATACAAATTGGAACAGTTTTTTTTTGATATCACACTAAAGAGCAGACTTTAAGGTTAAGCATTGTTTGTTTTGTATTGCTTATAGGTTAGACAGAGAAGAAAAGAAATATTTTTGTGTTTACAGAGCATCATATATTTAGCAGATATAGGACCATTGAAGAAACAATAAATAAACAATAATTACAGGTTAATATCGACACTGGCAATTTGCACTGGGAGTAAAGTGCAATGCCTTTCGCCATTAGTAAGGATAAATGAAACATAGCAACTTCCAGAGAGCAAAGAACAACGACTTGCATTCTTTTAAATAAAATAATATATTTTTTGGAAAAGAAATCACCAGTATTTTTGTTGACTTCTCAGGTTCATTACTAAATATTTAATATTTTTGTTTGTTTTAAAATAATTTTCAATTTTAAAGTGACAAATACATACTTCCATTTCATAAAATTTTGTTTAAAATCTAAAACAAATGAGAAGCTCAAAAAATTATTTAACATATTAATTTTTTACATTACCTAAGCAAGCTCATTAGAAAAAATCACTTTTCAAAATACGAAAGCTGAAACAAAATAATTTGCTATAGAACTATAAAAACGGTGATTTAGCAGAACAAAAAGGTAAACCGGATGACGAAAATCTGTTTTAGAAAAACAAAGTTTTGAAACAAAAAACAATTTTAAAAATACACAGTTTTAATAATAATTAATCTCAAAGATTTTTAACGCCATAATCGAATGCAATTTACAACCCATATTCACTTATTTATGTATGTAATATATAATGTATGTATGTGATATATAAAAACAAACAAAAAATATATCAGTTGAAAGCGCAGTATCTTTATTCATTTTTAAGGGATTATTTGAAAAGTCAAACTAAAATCATAGCAGTCTTCGCATAACTTAATAAAGCATTTTTTTTAGAAACTGAGTACAAATATCACATTTCATATGAATATTTGCAGAGGATAAGTTTATTTGTTCAATGGCTTTTGCAACTTCTTACTTATAACCATAAGTCATATTGCTTTAGCCCATCATATTTCGTGTAGAAATACTAATCTTCCCCTAAGTGAACGACTGACGCATAGGTCTTGAAAATGCTTAAGCATTCATTTGGGTGCATGCTACTATTTCCTGATTTTAAGTCTGAAGATATGATTTGAGAGTCAGATCATCACTGAAAAAACGTCTATTTAGAGGACTTTTAAAACGCCTTTTATTTAGGTGGATAATATAATTTAGGTGGAAATATAATGTGCGCAGCTAAAAGAAGAATGTGTTCAGAGGCTTAATCGTTTACATATATGTTTTGTGGAAGAGAAAGGAGTGCAGAATCATTTTATTTCTCGTTTTCTCACCCACAAAAATCAAATTTGCTGCAAGAAAACTTGACGTGTGTGAACTGGGTATTTATTTTTCAAACAGTCACAGAGCTGTTGAAATTCAGCTGTATAAAATTAAGGGCCTGTTTATGTAAATGCGAACTAACAATATATTCGCATATTTCTATTCAAAACAAAAACAACTTTCTTCGACTCTTAAGACAAGAAAATCTTTTCAATTATTTTCTATGTCCCTTCCATTTAACAACTATAGTTTGACGATTTATGTTTGATTCCTTTATAAATTTAATTAAATTGTATTATTTTCTACGTTACGCTTTACAAAAAAATGTACATATGTAAATGAAAATATTTAAATGACTTACCTTGATTGCTACAAGTTTAACGTGAAATAAATATTCATTTTGATTGACCACTCATCCAACTCGCTGATATGACGAACATCTAGCAAAATTGTTTTATTCTGAAGATAAATTTTTAAAATAGAATGTAGAGCCATCTCTGAAAATAAATAATTCCTCAAATTCTTTGCTTTTCTTTATGAATAATAAACCAGGCTTCCAACTCCGCATGATTATGAAGAATTACTGAAAATATTTTAGTTTGTCTGATAACGTCTTAATAAGCATTTCAAACAAAATCCATTACAATTTGTCATCTTCGGCAGAAACGCTTTTTCAAGTTCTTACAACTCCCATTTCTCCAATGTTCTTGTGCTATAGATAAATTGTCATTTTTTTAAACGTTTGAATCAATCAAAATTTTACAATTTGTGTAGCAGATTTTTTTAATGATTTTTCTAGCAATTCATAACATCCAGACCTGCATTATTCACACTATCGGCATTGCGTCATATTTCAAAGTTCATACATGAAAAGAGATTTGTTTTGCCATGCAAAACTTAACACTTGATTGACAAACATTATTGCCGTTATAATTGGGAGTTGCCAGTCGTTACACGAAGCGAAAGCTGTTGAAATTTATAAACTTTTTGTTACGAATTTTAAACGAAAAATTCTTAAATTAAAGCAAAAAATAATTAAATTTTAATTTATTTTCTCATATTAAAGTTGTACACTTTTAATTTAAGCCTCCCATTTTCCTTATTGAAAAGGGAGGCTTGTTTTTGATTTTTTGCTTTTAAGTTTATTCTTTGCTGTTGTTAGAATCGTTTCACAATTGATACTAATGTTTTCTTCGAATATCACACAAGTATTTATACTCAATTCACTTATGGGAAAAAATTAAAAACAACCACCAAATCTCTCATAGATCTTGTTATAAATTCAATTGACTCACAAAAACTACGCAATAATACGTTACAAAACATATGAATATTACGTTTATGTAGGTCCATATAATATTGTTTCTATTCTAATAGAAACTAATTTAAGGGTGATTTTCTTTTAATGGTTAACAAATTTTACAAATGTTCAAGTATGCGGGTTTGTTAAAAAGCAGGGGAATTTGGACGCACAACTTAGAAACCAAAGGCATTTAACACTACAGTCAAGATCAATTTCAAAAGCCTATAAATGAATACATAACTAAGATTCGGGTGAGTTTTTATTCATAATAGAAATTATATTAGTAACACAAATACACATATATTTTTCATTTATTTTTTTACTTCTGTAAACGGGTGCAACTGGTGGGAAAATTAATTTTATTATATTTCCTGGCTCCATTGTACATTAATTGTACCGTTACGGGGGTTAAACTAGTTTTGTTTGATAAAAGAGTGCAACAATCTTTAAAGATTTTGTTAAAAGATATTTCTGAAACGAAAACTATTTTACATACAGTATGCTTTTTAGTCGTAAATTTGTTAGAAAACTAGCTTATTGCGCCCTTCAAAATTACATGTATAACTCACAAACTCGTCAACCGTTTTCGTTTAGATAAACTCTCTACACAAACATACGAACAAACCCTAAAAATTTAATCGAAATCGTTTCGACCGTTCGTGAGTTATAAAGTCACAACACACTTGAAACAGTTTTTTATATATAAAGAAATATTTGCCGTATTCATAGAATAATAAAATAGATTTAAAATGTATTTTAGGAAAAATTTGTATGGAAATTTTGTCATAAAACACATATCAAACTAATTTTATTTTTTATGAATATGGCAGTACATATTTACAACTTATGAGGTCGAATAAAAATAAACAAATTTATTAAAAATTATGTTATATCTATGTAATTATTTGTATATAAATTTTATTTAAATAACTTGGCCAAGTTTATCTTGAAAATAATATTCAATACACCAACATTATAAAAATAAAAAATTGCATATCGTGGCTATACCGATGGTTTGGAAAGAAAACAACTAAGAAATGCTTTAATTTGTGTGTGAACTTCGTCCAACCAAAATATTATTGATTAGTTTATTAAACAGGATGATATTTACAATGTACACAACTTAAGGTAGATATATGCAAAAATGCTGTCCGGAAAATGCGGCATTACAATATGCTGGTATCTAATTTTTTATGTTTTCTTTGGAAAACGTCCGCATACATTTGTAAATAATTTTTCTTTCTGAAAATTTTTAGAAATTAAATTAAAAAATAAACATAAGCCAAATAAGTAAATTTTAATTGACTTATAATATTCCACGGTTCAAGTCCTGATTGGGAAAAATATTACAAATTCATTATGAAAATATTCATCATATTTTACAAGTACTACATCAAATAGATTAAAAAAATATTTGTTAAAAATATGTTATTAATTGTTTGTCAAGTCTTATCTCTACTAAAGTAAAAGATTACCTTAAATTTTCAACATATACTCGTATTGCACAACTTTGATAAGTTTTTAGTTTTTTTTTAAAGCAGGCATAACAATTTAAATTTGAAATAATTTTTGCAAAACAAAACCGAATTTTAAACAGAGAAACCTAGAATTATGTTTCTTTAAGATAGTTAATATGCATTGATTATGCTGCTTTATATAGCGGTCTAAGGAATAAAAGTGCTTCGTAAAATTTCACTAACTGGCTTTAGCAGTTCAACAGTTTAGTCATACAGATCAAACTAAAAGAATTATTTGGGCCACTCTTTAATTTATAATTTATAACATTTTTTATTATAACGGTCATAGCAATGAACATTCTGAAAATGATTTCAAGTTTGTGTGTTTTGAACTCAGTTTATTCTTCTGCATGAATTATTTTATATATTATATTTTAGTAAGACAAACATTCCAATCTTTTTATACATACTTACATATGTATTTTCGCTATTATTATTTTTACTTTTTCATTTAATATTGTAAGGTATTGAGTTAATCGGCTTGAAATTAATGTTCTTACATCGAAAGTTCTCGCCAAACGAAAGGTATGACAACAGTTAATAGTTTAAGTTTTGTTGGATTGTATATACATATAACTATGTTTCTATATATAAAAAGCATTTGGTAAAAAGGGTACTTATTTCCTTTATACATACTTCACTTTACGCAAAGTAAATATTTATCATCGTATTACTTGGTTACTTGGCGAGTTACAGACGTACAGATGACGTTAAAAATTATTATCATACACCTAGAGACCTTAATGGGCAGAGTGTTAAATTCTTATTATGGTGAATAATAAATTAAGCTGCTGTTTGGATTGGAAAAGTGGATATGGTGTGATTGTCTTATTAAGTTAGCGAATATTGCAATAGTTTTTAAACTAAGGTATTGCATTTTATACATTTAAAAAATTGCTTAGAAGAATATTCCAGTTACTAACTACTTACGAATACCAGAAATTTAAATTTCTTGTATTTAACTATTATGACTGAAAACTTGATTTCAAATTTGCTTACATATTTATTCCTGATACGCACTTTATGAGGAAAAGATGAATGTAGATTTTTGCCATTAAATATTACACTGCGACTAAAAATTTTTTTTTCATATTTTTTTGTTGATAGCTGCTGATAATTTTTTACAACGTGTGAGTGTGCCAACGCATGTGATTTTTCACTTTTCATCATTTTCCTAAACCACAAAAAAATAAAACTTTCATTTATAAAAAAAGCAGTTGCCGATAGGTAACCTGTGCTATTAAAGCATTTCATTTTTTGTATTATTTACTTTTACTCATATCGCAAATATATTAATTTTTGTATGCAGCTTAACTTAATACGGACGAAAATTAAACTTGAAATGTTTCTAGAGCACAAAGCAATGTAACTGATTTTATTGAGAAATACCTTAAACTCTACATCTGCAATTTTAATGCTTCTATGCCAATGCTTGTCAGTAAGGAAGCTAATTCCAAAACAATTCTATGAAGACCTGGTTAAGTTCATGTCAAACAAAGCCCTGCAACAAAATAAGAATTTAGTAACTTTATTTTCTTTAATGTAAATGTTATTTCTTTTTGTGTTATTTTTATCATACAAATTTTTGATTCCTTACCGATTTTCACGATTTATTTTGCATTTATTGTTGGCTTCACTTATACTTTAATTTTAATTTTAACTAAATTAACATTGTATATTTATTAATAATATACTTCGGTTATGGTTACCGTATTATTTCGAATTTTATTAAAAATTCAATTCAATAGTCAAATGCTAATGAAAACTTGTTTGTTGTGACTGAATTATGGTTTAGAAAAACCATAATTAGTTCACTGCAATTATAATTATTTACCGTGAATATAACATAGTTCTTATAACCATACCATAACCGTGTTTTTTCTTTAATGAAAATAAAATCCATCTAAAAGGACAAACAGACACAAGGTCAGTTATAACATAAAGTTGACATTGGGGTCTGTCAAGACTGTGTGTAATTTCGTTATATTCGGGGCAATCTATCGGTTTTATCTCTTTTTTTTCTAAAATTAGTTAACATAACTGATAAAAACAAAAAGTTGACGCTCTCAAAAGATATACTGCATTTAAAGTAAAGCTTTACGCGCTGATTTAGTTATGTCTGAAAGGTACTACAAATTTCAACAGTTTTAACACAATAAAAAATTTTAAATGTTTTGACCCTTAAAACTTTCATTTAAGTTTCAATTAAAATTGTCCATTTTCCAACAGAAGTTTTGTTCTTTTAAAAGTTCCCACATTAATAGAAAAAGGAAGAAAAAAACTATAAACTCAAGCTGTTTCATATGCGGGCATTAATATTTATTAATTTTTTAAGCAACCCCATGAAATAAAATAAACAACCAGTTTGTTTGACAGTCATTCAGTCAACTAATGATTGAATATAGATTTTGTGGCATGAGTTTGAAAAACATAAAACAAAAATATGGCATCATACGGGATATGGGATTTTTACAGAAGTCTATAGTTTTGTTTTTTAAGTGGCAGTTAGGCATTCATACATTTAATTGTTACGCCCTTTTTTCATTATTGCCAGCAGTAGTTAAGTTTTACAACCACTACCGATGACACATGATAGTAGTAAAGGTATAATTAAACAATATATCACACAAAAGGTTCAATAATCCCTCCTCGTGCAACCTTTATTCAATATGTTTAACGTTTAATATTTTGATTGAAGACAAATAAATTTTTCACTTTTCGAGCAATCTTCGTAATCATGCTTACAATATACCGAATATTAAAAATTTAAAAACATTTTTAGAAAGAAATTAATTTTTACATGCGATATATTTCACCAAATTTTTAAACAAGTTTTCAACAATTTTTTTAATTCGTTTTTAGAATTTATATGTTCATGTTACACAACTATTTCAAACATCAAATATCACAACAAATTTTTACTTTTTTTTAATTTTATCTTCCTTCTATTATCTTATGGAATGCTGCAGGTACTTATTGTATTTCGATTTTTTTTTTTGAATTTTAAGCAAAGTTGTGGGGTTATGCCTTGGAAAAGAATCGAACGGTAGGATTTAATATATGCTGAATGTGTTCGGTACCTTCGAAACATTCGTCAAGTCAGACTTACCTAATTTCAGAACCTTCATTTTGTATTCTTCATAATCGCTGTTTTACATTATTGAAATTGTACATACAACCTTTTACATTTACCAAGTTTGCTTCTTGCAGTTCTTTAATCAATGACTCTTTAAATCAATACTCCATCGCGTTTTCTAAAACAAAAAAGAAGTTGATAATAAATGAATCACTTCTAGACTACTAGTCGATTATCTTCCAATTAATTTCCTCTTATATTTAATGAAAAATTTCACTTAAATAATATTTTAGTTTAAACTACTTCCGAGTTTTTTTGTTAATATGTAATCCGAAAATTTTGTTGTTAAAATTGTATTCACTTTATTTGTTTTTTCTTAAGGTATAAGTTTTTAACCGCCAACAACAATAAAAAGAAGGTCATTAATTCATCAAAATGTTTTTTATATATGTGCCCGCAGAAATCAGTTATTTCTGAACGGATTTTTTGTTTTCTTTATTTAAAAGGTTATACCTACAGATTGAATCGGTCTTAAGTATAGCAGTTAAAATTAAAGGGTGTCTCTTTACAATATACATGTTTTTTACATGTATTATGAACCGCAAAAGGGCAGTAATTTAAAATTTTTAAAAAATTGATATCACTGTAGCTCCAAATAGCAAGAACAAATACAAAAATAAATTTAAAAATTAAAGGATGTCATTGTAGGACCATATGGGTTTATATTTTAAGCCGTTATAGACAAACGCTATAGTAACTATTAATAATCAAAATTACAAATTATAAGGCTCAAATAGTTTAATGTATATGGCTTATTTCTGAAAAGTTGTTGACAGACGGTTATAATTAAAAAGAAACCTGCATTGCCATGTCGGCTTTAACATTAAATATAAAATTTGAATTTGAAAACTAAATGGTGTCCCAATAGTTTATGGGATTTGAATGCATGTGGAAAAACTTTTGAACTGTTATAGACAGACAAAGAATCTTTATTAGAATATCTTTCAGCTACAAACAAAAATATTTCTTTTCAATAGTAAAATTTTAACGAAAGTAAAATGTTTATCAAACGTAGACGCAAACAAAGAAGCAAATTAAATTTCTCAAAAATGTAGATATAAAAAGAAAGATACCTTAATAAAATTTATGCACGAAAATATGTATCTGCTTGTTACAAAAAACTACATAGATTTTCGACAGCCAAATGTACTTGTTTTTTTTTTTTTTTTGTTTGTTTTCTTACCGTTTTTTAACTATTTGTGATGTACATATGTATGTATGTGCAACAAACAACCAACCATCCAACTAATAAACAAACAAAAAACAAGATACACATATCTACACACTTTAAGAGTGGTGATTTTAACAATAGTAATCAAAATCGGTTTTAATTTATTTTCTTTACTTATTTTTAAATTCGTTGTCCATAAAGTTTAATTTTGAGTTTATTATATTGTTCAAAGCGTTTTTATATAATCAGTATTTAATGGTGAAAACTTAAAGGGTTCTTCTCGTCCAAGAACACATAAGAAATTAAAGTTTTGCATATGGTAAACGGAAACTGTGTTGTTGTTTCCGCAGAGAAGAAACATAGTGGTGATTGGTTATAATGACCATATTATGTTCTTTGCAACAATGCATAGTTGCGGCGTACTGATAAAAGTCGTTTTCAATAATACCTGTCACGATAAACAATTTTTTGTTAAGCTCATTATACGGTTACTATGTACAAAAAATGCAACGTTGTTGATATTAATAAATGAAAAAATCGAACCACACTCGAAGTTTTATAACATATTGAAACTAATATTATAAATTTAACCATAATATGTCATTATTAATCAAAATATAATTAAAAACAAACAAAGTATGTTGAAGAATATAAATACCCATAATCTGATTTTACATGTTACATATAATTGCTAATTTTTTTTAATTTATGTTCAAAAAAGGCAATTTATTATTTTATGAAATTATTAATAAATAAGAAAATAAGTAACTTTTATTTGAGGAAATGTTTGGACAAACAAGACCATATTATTATTTAATTACAATGCATAAAATTTCCAACCATTTAAATTTAGCAAGTACATTAATTTATAATGTTAAAATTTTAAACATAGTTTTGTTGATACTTCACCATGTTATTGTTATGCTAGACAACAATATAGTTTCAAGTCCGCAAATTTAATTATTAAATGTAACTAACAATACTATGTTTTGCTTGCAACCATGTAATGCAACCATAATATGTTGGTATTAGATTTTGCTTACAATGTTTTTTTTTCCGCGATATTTTTCTAAAACATTAACAACAGTAATGCGTTTCCCGAAATGCCTAGTAATTTTTTAAGCAAGTTTGCATTTTATAATAGAGGAACTACTGTTTAGGCAATTTTTACATCCTCTAACGTTCCTAAATGATAAGCTAAAAGTACTACAATAGATCATTCCCCTACATTTCTTTATCGTACACTATTGGACAAATTTTTCCTTAATACTAGTGATTTCCGGCCGTACTCTGAGGCGCCTCATTCAAAACGCTACTGCTTGTCACCCGTCTTCCGATATGCACTACCTTTCTAGGATCCTGCCTGTATCTAGTTGTTTTCTGTCATGCTTTCAGAAAATGTAAAAAATTATCCTTTTCACAAGGGCATCTGCTGCTTCGTATCGTAAATTTAATATCGATTGTAGAAGTACTCCATTTGTGCCTAAGGACAATTTCGAGTCAAGTTTACACTGTTTTTCAGTATGCATATAACCACCGATTGAATGTTTTGTTCTATGAGAATTTTCTTCTGTTGAACTTGAACCTGCAGTAGGTGGTTTAACGCTCATATTACCTTCCACGCCTACCAGATTTTATGGCAACGAATTAACTAAATTAAACTCTTTCGAAGTAATGGCGTCTTGTCTTTTCCTCTTTTGTGTCTAATTTTCGAACGTTGACCTCCGAATATGGATTTTTTGAACATTTTTCAGATAGAATACACTAATTATTACGAACATTTATGTCGGATAAAAACATTCCTTATATGTTAATATATTTAGCCTGGTACTCTGTTTAGTTTTTCATGCGGAATGCTGTTAAACTACATACATAAAAAAATTGTATGGAAAAGTCTGTTTTTACTGTAGAAAAACACATTAATTTTTAGGGAAATATTTTATCAAAGCTGTGAAATAATTTAAAGAGGCATTATCAAATTCGGAACTTTATAAACAGTTAATCATTTGTATATTGATTACATTTCTAAAACAATGTAGTATACGTGACAACAATAAAACGTCAAATTCTTCCAAATTGTGAGATAGACACCACATTTATTTTAAATGTCAAACCTTCCACATGAAATAATCAATGCTGTTCAACAATTCTCACAAATTCGAACAGAGTACCAAGCCTAGTCTAAAAAATATAAAACAAAAAAAATTTATTAATTCAATTTTTTCTAAATATGTAATAAGAACGGCTGACGAAACAGTTTAAAAGATTTGCGTCTTCTGGTTGAGTTGAAAATAAATAATAGTTTGTTTGCTAAGACATGTACAGAAACAGCTGTTCAAAAACGGCACACAATTAAAATAATTCAATAACTCGTTTAATAATATATTTTTATATCGCACATATCAACACTTCAGAAGAATGATAGTTTCTTTTCTAAAAGTAGAGTTAATGATATCGTATTCTTCTAAAAATCTGCAATATAAAAAACAAAAAACCCAAGATATTATCTCTTAGAGTTCGATATATCCATAACTTTGATTTTTAGTCATCGCTGAGTGTTGGTTTAAAAAAGTCAAATAAAGTGTATGGCTAGATAAGAAGAAGAAAAAGCCCAAGTGTCTTTATGTAACTAAGTTAGAATAAGGTAAAAAATAAATTTCGTATATTATACTTTCCTCCGTGTAAAAAGAATTTTTTATAAGCCAATGAAATAATTTGCATCACAACAACTCAAATTTCAGAAAAAGCACAAAACGTAATATATTTGTAAATGTTTTCAGCACGACTGTAAAAATAACAAGCAGCATCTTTAAACAGGTGTACCAAGTTATTTGTTATTTTTTCTGTTTGCTTATTTTGTTAAAAGAACTTGTTGTAGTTTTTCATCGCTTTTGTTTTTCTTATTTTCTTCTCTTCGTTCCATAGTTTGTTTGGCTGTGATACCTTCGATTTATAACAAACAATTAAACTGCATTTTTAGCATTGTTTTCCTTTATTGTTAATACATCTTCTGCTGCATATCAACAACTCTACTTTATGCACCCGCATTAAGTCGCTCTAACCGCGCATCTAACTGTCTCTGTCTATCTGTGTGTCCAAAATAAGTATGATGCATCACTTTTAATGTTACCTAAACGTTGCAGTCCAACAATTAAGCAAGTGTTTTTAATAAATTTAAACAACAATTACAACAATACACTTAATACTGCACTAATGACGTAAACTCACTTTAACAAAGTCACTTATTTTCTTTTTATTTTATACTTTTTTTGTTTGATCGCTATTAACTGATAAATTTTGTAAAACAACTCATACAAAACGAAAACTATTTAAGAGATTTTTCTGTTTATGAGGTTGCTGTCATAATACATAACAACAATAACAAGTGGTGAAAAAAATATTTAGATTGAATAACAATGGAAAATTAATTTTTTGAAATTTTAAAATACACAGATGATGATTAGTAATCCAAATATTTTTGTTAAGTTTATTAAAAAAACAAATGGATAGAACAAACTCAGTTTTTAGGTCGATTAAATAAATCCTTCCATAAGAGAGTTTTTTAAAATTGATTTTTTAGAAAATAATATCCTTAAATTTGAAAATAATCATATTATGTTCTTTGTAACAAATTATAGTTCAGGTTTAGTTGTTTGTATTATTACTTCTTTCACGATAAACATACTTTTGTTAACATTTAATCTTTAGTTGGTAACTATTCACAAACAATTCAACAAATGTAGTTGGTTTTAACCTGAAAAAAAAATCCAACTAAAGTTTTATAACTTATTAAAAATAATAATAGATATTTAACCATAATGTATTATTAATTAAAGTGTGATGAAAGGCAAACAAATAATGTTTGCTTATAAAATATTTTGTTATAAGACTTGGCAAAATGCTTCTTTGTCAGTTTAGTGATCTGTTTGTTAGCTATCGGTTAATGTAAAAGCGTTTGAAATTTAAATAGTTACTTTTTGTAAGAATTAAATGAGAAAATAAAAATTGATATAAAAAATAAATTAACCTTTCGCACTCTACTAACACCTATATGGTGTCATACAAAATCTAACCACAAATCCACTGACACTGACATCAGCATTTTCGGTCCATATCCTTCGACGCAGGAGGCAAATCACTACGCCTACCTCAAATTTTTTCATGTCATTTGGAACAATTAAGTTACTCCAATCAAAAAAAATAAGTGTATGAAGCGATAGATAATTAAAAAATAAGAAAAAAAAACATTAAGTGAAAATATTGGCTTTTTTTGTTTTGTTTTTGGTTTGATGATACATAGTGTCGACGTTTTAAGAATATTTATTTCCCTTTTATGCTATCAAATTAGAAAAGGAGTTAACAGTTTACAATCACCTGGTTGTTAGTTTACAGAAGGAAGACGTTATTAGTTAAAAACTGTATTAAATAAAATTTCAAAAGACCTTTAGTAAAACTGATAAAAAAAGATATTTCAAAATAAAATAACACATCATTTATGACGCCCTTAAGATTTTGTTAATGAAAACAATTAAAACTTGATTTTGTCATACAAAGGAAATTAATTTTTTTGAAATTACTTTTAGGAAAAACTACCCAAAGTCCTTGTTATTTGTAACGATACAACTCTTTGTTTTAAAGTATAGAAATTTTATTATGACTACAGCCAAGGCGAAGCAACTACCAGGTGGCAGCGCAACTATATGGTGTCAAACTCCATATATAAAAGCTATAAACAAAAAATAGTGAATTCGCCTGTGCTGCCAACCGGTAATTGATTCTTCTTGACTACAACACTTTAGCTGTTCTTTAGTTTACATAAAACCTTACCTGTGTAAGTTGAAGCTTAGCCCGTGTGTAAATTTTTTCTTCAATACTCGTGTGATAGAGAGATGCACGAACAGGAAAAATTTATATATATATATATATATATATATATATATATATATATATATATATATATATATATATATACATATATATATATTTTTTTTCATTTCCCCCAGCAATAAACGTTTTCACATAAGCTGATGGCTAACAAACATATAACTTAACCGATAGAAAAGCATTCTGTTATTCCTAGAACACAATATTTTTAAAAGTAACCATTTTTTAAATATTGTGATATTTTTTATCTCGATTAAATTATTAAATATTGATTATTGAGGGTAAAGGAACGTCTCAATGGCCATTTCGCTACCGCTTAGTTAGCTCTCTTGAATAAATGTTATTGTGTATATCATTTTCCCCTAAAATACATATTTCATATCAGCCTCATTGGGATACATAAATAATTATAAATCAATTATCAATTTATTATTCATTACATTCTCTGCGTATCTTCCTAACGATAAATTGCAATTATGGAGACCAAAAAGCCGTGCACATGTTGCAAACGGTACTAAAAACCATCATTTTGTCCATTATGTAACCAACAATAAAAATAAAAATTTGAATGTGTATGTCGCGGCGCAAAGCGTCAACAGCAAAAGCACTTTTCACGTGCGATTTAAACAAACAAACAATTTACTTTTTTATTGAGTGTAGCATACTGATTGCAAGAACAATTGTGCTTCCATTTATTTCCATGTGTTTCCACAAAATACAGTCAAGAAAAGAAGTGTTCATACACCGTACGAGAAAAAGAAGCTTAAAGCAATTACAGCCCCTTTGGAAACAAACAAACTTAAAACAATTTGTTGTGATAAATAATCAATAATTTAATTAATTAATTAAATTCAAAAATTTAACCGAGTCATCAATTTCAGTTTAAAATTTATGAATTAATCTCCGAAGGATAAAAATTTTTTTTCAATGAGGTACTAAAACAGTAAACTTAACTCGTTCTACTATTCAGAACTTAATACTGTAAAAACATAAACAGTTTTAAAAAGCCACCACTAGACAGACCAAAGAAGTTTTCGAAAAACGATATTTGCAGTTTTAATGGCAAAGTCAACCTCTATCAGAGAATAAGAGACCCAAAAACAATAATTAGGGTATCACAAAATCACGACGCTTTAAAAACTAAATTTCGAAATTGTCACTTATTAAAGCGAAAGGAAGATTCATTATTGTTTGGAAAATTTTATATAATTTTATATATAAATTTCAATAATAGTAACAGCTGTAGGCGTTGTAGACTTAATTGCAAATGTGACTTTAGAAGTTCGACTTATTTATTCTGCTTTTTACTGCAAGAGGCGTAATTATACTCAATTTATGGATAAAGTGATTATTTTTTTATTTTAGTAATCGATATCCAAGGTAGATTACCAAAAATTTAAAGTTTCATGTCATTTACTTTATGAATTATTTACAAATTTATAAATATTTTTTTTTATAATGTTAATGAATTGGCTCTCTATTTTATTTGTAATCAAATGTGTTTATTAATTGATAAAATGAATTAAAAAAATCTTTTAGCTTACTTAACAAATTTTGTATCAAGTTAATATAAAAATTATGCCTAAAATTTTTGCCTTGACTGTATTTGTAAGAGATGTATCCACCGCAATGGTGAATTTAATTAAAGAGAAATTTTATATACTCCGATATTGCATTTAGTACTCCATTATATTTAAAAAATATTATGTCAAAATTTAAAATATCATTTGTTGTCATTTTGTTAACACTTTAAATCATTAAGTTAAGGGTGAGAAAAATTATTTTAAAAAAAGTAATTTGCTTAAAAAAATTACTTAAAATAACTAAAAGTTTAAAATAGAAAAGTGCTAAGATATTCTTAATTCGAAAGCCCAGGTTTTTGTGCTCTAAAAAATCTAAGGTAAAATAAAACTTTACACAATTTCCTACCTTTATACCAGTATTAACTCGAGACAATCTTTCATTTTTCATAGGTCGGTGTTAGTCAAAAACACAGCAAGCTTTCTTGAAGTCTGTGGCGCTTTCAGACTGTTTCGAATGTAATTTCCTTTCCGCTGTCTTTATTTAATCTTAGAATTCGCGGTTTCTTGAAATTTTTAAATAATCAAATACATTTTTTTCTCTGTTTTGTTCTTGTGTCTTTCCAAATGTGGATTTTGTATACATGTACTGGCTGATTCAAATGCGAATTATTATGCAAAAAAAAAGTTAACCTTTAAAAATATCCCGATCAACATTTTTTTAAATAATTAAAATTAATTTTTAAGTGTAAAAGCTCATCTTGATGGCCATTTCGCTGCCGCTTACAGAGCTCTTTAGGAAACTTTTTAGAAACATTTTAAATAAACTAGAGATTGTTTTCCTAACAATAAAGTAAAGACAATAATTACTCCATGATTTTATTTTTCTTTATCCACTATATGCGCAGACGTTTTTCTGTTCTTTTATACAGTTAAAAGTTTATAAAAAATAACAACAAATAAAATATCACAAAACACTACGATAATTTATTTTTGTTTTACGCATGGTCAAATTAATAATTAAATTATTATCACAGGAATATTTAATTACATTAATTTAAAGTTTTATTTAAAGCTCTAGAATAGACAGTGAAACAACTAGAGTATCGACGCAAGAAGATAGGGTCAAAACTAATGCCATTTATTAAGCTCTTCGTGAACAATTTTTCCCCCTTAAAGCTTTAGTTTTTAAAATCAATATTTATTTACCTTACTTCACTTTTGTCAACCAATTGTTATAATAATTTCAACTGGCTCAATCACACATATGCAATTTTAATTTGTTGATCATGCCTTACACTTGCAATTCATCTTTTTATGCGCGATGACAACAAATGACATGACATAAGTGTCAAAATGTATTTAGTAATATATTTTTCTCAGGTAATGATTGCATTGCTAGTGATTTGTATGTTTGTTAACAATGGTGCTGCATATGTTGGCAACACTTTTCAACAAGATGTTGCATATCTTCAAAAATAATAAAAAAGATGTATGCTCACATACTTACGGCAACGGACAGTGGAAGTCGTTTGTGTACACACGTGCAAACATTTCACATATAAATATGCGTTTTATGTGTGTGCAACAATACAAGCCAATCTTTTGCACCATTTAACGAATCTGACAAATGAAAATAAGAAAACCAAAAGTTGCCAGCAAAAAAAACTGTAACAGCAAAATATATGGTGTTAACAAAGCAGAACGTTTTCCGCCCAGTTTACTTGCGGTTGTTTTGGTGGTATAAAATTTTGTAGGTACTGTTTTTGTTGTTGGTTCAAAGTATGAAGTCAGTTAATTCTACAATTTATGGATATGTTTCTTATACTCCATACACACATACATATAAACATAGATACAACGTTAAAAAATGTACAACCGTTTGATTATGCATCCAAAAGGAAATGCTGCAAATAAATTGAAAATTATTTTGTTTTTCATACTCGGTATATTTTTTAAATCACATTTTGATTTAATTTATGGTTTTTATTTTGCAAATAATAAGTGAAAGTCCCTTTTTGTATAATGATTTCAAAATGCACATACATCTATCTATTGTATTAATTTATATTAAAGTAGATACGTTTATTTTATTAAAAAACAAACATTTTAACACTATTGCTATTTTTATTTGCATTTTTAAATGGTATTTTTTGAAAGAAACCGTTCATGCTGCATCTACTTTTGGACGGTAATAAAAATATTTTGTCTAATACAAATAACTGCTACCGAATAACAAGTATTTAAATGAATGCACGTTGTATACAACCAAGCGTTTAATATATTTAAAGGCATTCGTATATTTATATGCATACATACATACACACATGCTTACCTACGTACATACATACACATATATGTGTTAATTAAAATTCCACACAGTTCAAATCATAAAAATATTGCAGCAATTTTGATTAAAAAATTTTATTATTTTTCTTCTAAATCAAAATTACTGAAATAAATATTTGATAAGTTAAATTGTTTTTGTAAAGGTATAGAATAGGATCAGGATAAGGTTGAAGAACTCCAGTTCATAGATAAATGATAATACTGTTTAATTAACTGATTAATTTCATTTCTGTACTCTTTCGCTCTGGCTACAGCTCTTGCCAAGTTTCAAGACTGTAATACTTTTAGCGGGTGTTTCTTAGGTTGAGATTTAAATTAAGATTTTTGACAACAAAGGAATAAATTAACTTGGCTAAGTTAATTTTGCGTACATTGTAAGCATTATCTATTTAAACAACAACAATTTTGTTTAGTTAAAGTACAAGAAATATTTATAATCAACCAATATTAAGTTTTAAGACGACGTCAAACACAACCAAATGTTTCTGTCGTTGTTCTCTTTATAAATCATCACGTATGTTCATTATTGCTTTCTGCATATGGCCATCGCGACTGATCTTGATTAAGTGCATTCTAAAGGTCCAGTTTTGGGCCACGATTGCATCCGCTGCTGGCTATATGTCCGAATAACACGAGCAATATTGGCCCTTAAAATATCAACTGTCAATGACTTCCTACATGAATGATAGAGTTTTTAAATAGCATTTCCTTGAAAGCCAATTGACAATATCCTTTCACGAAATCACATTGTTGCCAAATTTAAGTTTCAATAAATCGGTTATTTCGGTCACCACATGGCGTACAGCGCCATTCTGTTTCAACTATATCTCACCCGGATTAAAATCATCCTAATTTTCAAACAAAAAATCACTGATTATTTTGCGGTAATGATCTAATTATGCCACTAGTGTACAAACCTCACCAAGCATGTATTTTTCGATATTATGTAGTCTGTGGAGCCTGTTGTAGATTAGTTTTAATCAATTTAATCAATCTTCACCTTTCCCTTTAATACGCAGCGTTTAAGTTTATCTAAACTTAGATTGATACATTATGGGTGCTACTTTTGCTCACCATCTAGAAAAACTGACTCAGTTACCTGATTTACTATAGGAACGTTGTTCATCGGATGTACTTAAATTTATAGGTCCACGTAAAGCACCAGAGCCCTACCATAAGCTCAACTAGAGGTCATTATATGGTTTAATATCACCTAACCTTAATATCAGTATTTTTAGATAGATTGTTAAAAGGAAATCTTTCTAGAAAAAATGAGTCAGTCAATGTTAAAAACGAAATTATTACCCAAATATTCCTTCTGAGAAAATTGACCTTTCCCATTGTTTAAATTTGCCCTATTAAAGTTCTTTTTTGTGTAGAACGTACTCTTGAAGCATTGAAATTTAAGAAGAAAATTATAAACTTCATTATCGAAATTCTTTCCTATTAATGCAATAATTTATTGGAAAAATTCATTGAAAAGGGACAATACCTGGACCGATAGTCCGATAATTTTCTAAAGAAAAAAAAGCTCTTTTAGGTATTTCATAAAAATCTTGTGAAATTCTTGGAAAATCTTTCTATGCTTAGAAAGTGTTTAATTATAATTCGATCTATTAGCAAACAGCTTTAAATAAAAAAGATTAAGCAGGAAAATGTAAAAGTGGAATTTTGTGAGTACTCAGCAAAAAATTACAAAAAAGGTAATCGAGTTTTGCATTAAGCATTTTAGCGGAAGGACTCTAGAACTAGATTATCAGACGGACATCGCTCAATCGATTTCACTAAGCATAAGTACTCAGAATTTATTTACTACTTCAAGGAGTCGAAATGGATATTGCAGAAATTATAAACAAAATGACAAACTGAGATATACCCTTTTACACTTTATGTGGTGAAGGGTATAATTATATGAATATCTACTTACCATAAGCTTCAATTGCAATTCAACAATGTTGATTTATGACTTCATGTAACAGACAGATACATCATTTTCTTATTTTTCATTTTAACAGACATCATCTGAGCCAGCACACAGTTAAATTGATGTATGAATTCAAAATTAACTGAAAATAGGGAAATTTTTCATCAATTTTTTTAAATTATACGAGTAGTAAACTAAAAATAAAATAGACATGATGTAAGTAGACCTAAGCGAAAACAAATAAACTAAGAAAACCTTCATACTTATGCATCTATCGTTATTTAATCTTGTATTGGTTGGCAAATGTTATTGCTTGTATTTGGATTGTCTTGTAGTCATATATCAAAATTGAAACTTTTAATATGATGCAGTAAAAAACCATTGTATGTATTCTTAATTTAGGAGACGTAGTCGCTAAATAAATATGTACGCATATTTTAATCCACCTTCCTTGTGAGCAAACCACCCACTTAAAACAAAAATACAATTAAGACGTCAAACTATGGCAATGGCGTTAAAGTCTTTCAAAAATATTATCACATTACAGTTATGTTTGGTATACGTGACAGTTTCCACACACAATTGGTTAAGAAGAAGCAAGTGGTTCTGTCTTTTTTTTAAACACTCTTAAAGTCGAATATCAGGTGACTGCATTAGCTTTAAAAGCAATTCGCTTTTGCAAAATTTGCCAAACAGTTACAATAAAAAAGAAAGCAATTTTAAAATCCGAAAATTTTGAAAAGCAATCATATGTAGACGCCATGAGTTAATTCTTTTAGCTGTTATCGATTTGCCTTGAAACTATTTACTCGTTCATAATACTGTTCCTTATAGGGTAAATTAAAAAGACCCATTATATCACAATGAAATATTTAGTCAGTATACATTCGCACAGTAGGGGAAAGACTGTCCCCACCTCGCCATATATTCTATGAAGTCTTGGCCAGGGAGTTCTTGTTCCTATTCAATTGTGAATAGTCTAGATTGAGATTAGATTTACTAAATTTCTATTGAATTATTCAAAGAAGCATAATTTTGAAAACAATTTTGCAAAATTGCTTTAGTAACACTTGAGGATAGAAAATCTACCCTCGATATTTTGCTGCTCTTATTTAAGTGTATTTCGCACATCATAATAGATTAAAAGCGAGGTTATGTAGGGATTGTTAACATAAAACAACCTACGACGATGGCCGGTAGATGTTGCTACTTTTGCAAGTGAACAGACAAATTTGCGCTTTATTTATTAAATATATCGCATATGGGTAAAACTTAGAAAACGATTTTTTAAACATCACTTACTTACAGTGTGAAAAAAGATCAATCATGGTGTTGGGTAAATACCGATATGTTTGGTCAATTTCATGTCATATGTTTAGAGGTGAGTTAACCGATAACGAAGTTGGCCAATTAAATAAAATCGAAAAAATAATGTATGCAAATCAAACTCGAGAACGAAGGCACACCTGAGAAAAAATACGATTTGAAGCACTAAATATGTTTGGCTCGTAGCTTTCTAAATGAAAATAATTTTCAACTTTTTCAGTGGTCATCTTAGTCACCAGATCTCAACCACGAAAGAAGTCTTACAAGAGCTTATACATTTTAATTATAAAGTAATAAAGAAAAATCTACACCAGTATGCCGTTTCTTCAGAAATGTTTAAAGTTGATTACTAACGATCCGGGGGATAAAATAGATAGCATTTATTTATAATAAAAGTCGGCAAGGCACTTCCCATTTAAGCCAGATCCTTTTCATCGTGTAACTTGGAAACTATAGAAGATAAATGTTTAAAATATACAATTAGCTAAAACAGTAGACTATTTGCTCAGCTGAAGGCACAAAAAAGCGCTAAGAAAGAGTGAAATTTGTCACTTTGAAAAGAGGATATAAATTAAAAGAAGAGCGATTTGAATTTATTCATTATCATTACTGTCTCCATTCAAATCTATTGTATAGATACTTCAAATGTGTGCCTTTTCCTCGTAGGCAGTTTGGGTAACTTAAGGTTTATATGCTTTTATACTCCAGTGTAATTTTTTGTATTAAAAGAAGTTGGATTGTTGGCCCATTAAAACTACAAAGGCTTATTCGCGGTCAGAAAATAAAGTATCTTGCAGTTTTGCAACGTTTTTTTTTATAGAAAAGTTAACAGAAAGCTTGAATATCTATCATTTTCTTTAGAATGTTTAGCACTTCTGGCATTTTATTTATGTCATGGATTGTAATTCAAACTCATCTATTCGATACTATATTATATCTACGCCACTCTTCAAATCTATCCAGCTTTTTAATTAATTATTCACCATAACAAGAATTTTAACACTTGCCTTTTATAGTTCTCTAGGTATATGGTAATATTGTTTCACTTTGTGTCGGAGTTGTCACGCCCACTCTACGAACTTAGCTTGTAATTCGTCAGACTATATATACACTATTATCTGAGTTACTTGTGAAAAATTTCAAGACTGTATCTCTTTCTTCAGAGTAATAATTTTTACTATATTAATAAGACAATTATATAAACAAAATCTCAAGGTGCTACACATTACAGTTACTGAGTAACACAATGAAAAATATTTACTTTATATGGAAAGTGCCACGCGCACGTTAAATAACAAAAAGTACCCTATCTTACCAACCGCATGTCTGATAATAAACTATGAAAATTTTTAAAAAGATCGGTTATAAAACTTACCACTCTACCATTGTATTCGCTAAACGTTCAAATTGTAGTTTATCTTACTTCTTCGTACTTGAATGGTAACGTTTCAATTTAAATTGACTCTTAGTTGTGGCATTCGACATAGCTGTATGTTATTCTTGTACGTGCTGTTTGCATAGTGTGACATGAAACATTATTTTTAGATACATTTTTTTGCAATACTTTTTTTTTTTGACTTTCCTTTTTTCGTTGTAACTTCTGCAGCTGCTTTTTGAAGTTATGTGTGGCATACGAGATGAAAAATCAGGCAGCAAAAACGATCCAACTTTACTAATCATATTATAATTTCCCGTGAGTATTGGTTGCGGTGGTCTTCCAGTGAATTGCTTAACTAAAACAAAACAAAAATAAAAGCAAATAAAAAGTGAATACACAAAATTCGCTTTTCAAAAAAATATAAACACATTCATACGTACCAAAACAAAATTAACAAAAACAAGAACCCACCAGTTTTAACTTCATTACAACGTATCTTTGGCTAATGATCATTATCGGCATCGGCATCCCACTGACAAGAGCTTGTAACCAAATAACATTATAATCATTATCCCGGTTTTATCGGACCACAGATAAAGCAAACAGTTGAAATTATGTGATACAGACACTGGGTTAGCAAAAACTTATAAAATAAAAAACATATTAAATGGGTGGAATCACAAATAGCCTGATGACAGTAGTTTGCTGTAGGCAAAAAATTATTAAAATTTCTTAAAATTTTTAAGAAAATGTAACAAAATATTAAAAATGTTTACTTTTACATTACTTCAAAGTATAATTAATTATACAATACTTTATTTTTATACTTTATTTTGTTCTTGTTTTTTTTTTTATTAGTTGAAACAATTATATAAAAGCTTTATTTAAAAGGTTACGAAAATTCCAGAGTACTTGTGGACCTTGATATAGTAGCCTAAGGCGATCAGAATAATTGATATCCATCGCGTCTGAAAACCCATTCTACCATTTCGAAGTTGAATCAAAAAAAATTTTCCTGTTAGAGTGCGCCAGTCTGGGTGACCAAAAACATTTTTACGTAAGCGCGCGTGACTAACAATTGTATTAGCCATTCAGGGAAACTTTAAACACCAAATGCAAGAAACTATATGAGTGGGCCAGCCGCTTGGCTGAAATTAATTTTTTTTCAAGAAAACGGTATGATCTATAGTGCATTAGTATAAAGTGTGACAAAAACTAAAAGAAAAAGGTCCCTCGATACAAATTTAATGTTCAAATCTCTTCAAAAAAATCAAAATAAATTTATGAAAATAAAATTATAAGACGAATTAGTTAGCACAAAAAAAAATATTAAATCACTGTTTTTATATTTGTCTGATTGGCTATGCCACATGCTGCGGCTGTTGCAAAAATTTAGGCACAAAATAATAAAACGAAGAAAAAACATCTCATGTCTACTTTACAATCACCAACATCTCTTTGTACGAGTACACACATGTTTTCAATGGACACGTTAATATATTTGCTGTAAGTAGCATATTGTTGTTGTACTGATAAATAAAAACAAAAAGTAGCCGGGAAGTAATATTAGTTGTTGTACACGTTGTATTATCCATTAAATTGAGTGATGGCAAAATGTCATTGTAGTACAAGTATGGAGTGGATGTTTGCATACAATATTCCCATGGGCAGACTTTTGTTTGCCTGAAAGACGAAAAAATACTTAAAAGAAAAGAAAAGGAAAATAGATGAAATATAAAAGAAAATTATTAAAAAATAATAAAAAGTGTAAATAAATAAAAAAAAACTTTATTCTTATGATAACTCAAGGTTACATACATCATGTATCTGCTGTTGTTGTTTATTCTTTTGGAGAGCAATAAGAAATATTTACGAGCACTTTCGATTCTTTTAAAATTTTTATGTACGAAATATTTTCAAGGTTAAGTAAAACTCTTTGCTATTTTTGGCTTTTATCAGATGGTTTAATAGTGAAGTCTTATTAAATATTAAGCCGAATTCATAATGCAATTAATAAGGGTCGTTTCTGTAAACACGAAAGAAAAGTTCTCTCACATATTTGGATTAAAAACAAAGAGGCCATGAAACGTTTTATGAACAGTTTTTTTTGCTTTAAATAATAAGAACAAACAGCTAATTTAAATTTAGTAAGAGACATTAATATTCCACTATTAATATTTAGGTAATTAAGAAGTTGTCTTATTATGTCTTATTGTCATAAAATACTTAAATTTAAAGATAGCTTAAAAATATTGCTATTGTTAAAAAGATGTCCCAAAGTAACAGTTATTATTTTGTCATAAACAAATATAAAAAATTTGTGTCGATTGATAAAAGGTTCAATTAGACGCACCATAGCATAACGCCATAGCCGTAACCATGGTCATAGCAGTAATTATATCTATTGTCAGTGAATAGTGGTAAAAGCTATTCTTATTTGTGTTGCCGTTGGTTAAAAAAGAAGTGAAACGAAAAATATAAATTAAACTATTAAACTAACCAATAGAAATCAACGGAGATTAAAAATAAAAAGAAAATAAAAATACAAACAGTTAATACCTAAATCCAATAATTAGCTGTGTATGGTTATGTTAAAAAACCAAAATTTATTTAATTTCTATGATTATGGTAATGGTTATGTCTACGTCATTATGGCATGCCACCAATAATCAAATAGTGTGTTTCCCATAAGGTTGGTTTGAACAGCTGTTTTATATGGTTATGGTTATGGCACGTCTAATTGATAATACGTTGTCGTTGTCGCTATTTTACTTTTTATTAAAATTCCTAATTATATTTGTATAATATTTTTTAGGTGTTCACATTTATTATTTTTTTTTTTATTTACACTGTGCAAACACTAAAATGGAAATCGTATTAGAACAAATTTCTTATTGAAAATATACAAGAAGTATCAGTAGCTGTGCGACAGCGTCATCTTTAGACAAAAATAACTGTCGAAAATCAGTTTTTCGACTACTATTTTATAAAATTTTCAATGATCCTCCTTTGTTTGCGTTCCAAAATCAAAAACTTCAAATGTGTGAAAAAATCTCTTATTAAACTAGGGAAACCCTTCAGGGTTTTGTAATTAATAATTTCAACTTTCATTTGCAATTAGACTCATCCTCTCCGGAATGTTAGATTTTGTATCACTGTGTTATTAGTTAACTTTTATCTAAAATAGCAGAGTAGCTGAGTTATGAGTAGCTGTTTGCAATAGCGTCACATGTTTGCATGTTATCATATTAAGACAATAAGACTTTATAAAATCTTGTGAAGCCCTCGATTGTGTAATTGATTGATTGACTAATTAATTGTAAATTAGATTTTTTTTAATAGAACTAAATAAAATTTTAAGTCGTATAACGGAATAAAAGTAACAAATAAAAATGTATGTGTAAAAATGTCGCAAGTGAAGAAACTGGGAATATATATGAAAATATAACTATATTTTCTGAACTGCAAATTAATTACTAAATTTCTTAAATTATCAATAATGTTAAACAACATTTTTTTGTTGAACTCAACAATAGCTATTCTCACAAGATAAAATGTTAAGTTTAAAAATTAATAACCCCCAACTGTTCAAAATTTTCATATAGCCACGGTGTCCTGATTTAATGTATTTAATGTAATATTACTTCGTCCTACTGAGCACTTTAAAATTTAATTTCAGTAGTTAAGCTTCACTCTTACTCTAGTCTTTTTTTTTCAGTCGAGCTAGTCTTACTACATTTCTTCAGTATTCCCCCCTGCTCAACATTTGCAAATATTAAATTTTGATTTGATTTTTAAAATAATCTAAATTTTAAAATTCTCTTTACAATTATTCACAATTAATAATGAATTGAAGACAAACTAAAAAATTTGGACTTATTTATAAAACTGACAATTTACTTTAAATTTAGAGACGACACACTATAATCACACCTTATACAAACAGAGATTTTGCTTTTGTTCCCTACAAACAATCTTAATTTCTTTTTTGGATATTTCATTTGTGTAACGTCGTAGTGGATATTCCATGAAAAAGCAACAAATCTGTAAAATTAAAAAAAAAAAACTTCTGCGCATTTTACTTTTTATTATTGATGTTATAAAATGTTCTTACCTCAATACTGAAACTCAATTTATTATTTTCTTGCTTTGGCAGGATAACACGTGAAAATATAAATCTTTATTTAAACGGTTGTTGTAAAATATTACTTGCTCCTTTCTAACTTTTTCCCTTAATAATTTTCTACTTGATTTAATTTAAATTTGTTCCTTAGAGCTTTCTTCTTCCTTTTTATCATATCAACCAAATATTTAATGATGAAAGGATGACTAAAAGTTTAATACTTTATTATTTATTTATAACTAAATTATATGTAGAAATTTTTTATCAAGCTTTTGCCATAAAATATTCGTTAAATAAAAGTCTTAACTTTTAGCCACTGGATATGGCGGTAAATTTTCAAAATAAAATATAAAAGTTACCATCTGCTCGTTTGGTGCAATTTAATGCTGAAAAA
Organism: Cistogaster globosa; assembly: GCA_937654795.1. Taxonomy (NCBI): domain Eukaryota; kingdom Metazoa; phylum Arthropoda; class Insecta; order Diptera; family Tachinidae; genus Cistogaster; species Cistogaster globosa. The sequence goes on from OW569407.1 coordinate 27,969,240, forward strand.
ATATTTTGAAAATTCTTTTCCTTTAAGATACAGACAAAAACTTCTACACAATATTCTTTTACCTTCTTCCCCCTCTTTTTTTTTGTTTTTGTTTTTCGCCGATGTCAATGAATTTGTTAAAGATGAGTTTTAGAACGTCAAGAATGTTCCACTACGTCACATCACATGAAATATTGATCCTATATGTGCGAGTATGAAAAGAAATCCTTCAGGATAATATACTGATTACACATTCTTTTTTCTACCGCACATACAATCACGTGACTGCGATGTAGTGGCTGATTCTCAGCGATGATTGCTAAAGCAAGACCATGGATTTTCCATCAAATACATGTATCTGTAAAATAAAAGAAGAGAAATATTTTAAATAAGATTATAGATTTTACATACTTATTGCTTTTTGTTGACAATTATAATTTTTAAAACACTTGGGCGTATGATTAATTTTGATTTTGGAATTTTATTAATAGAAAATAGTTTTTGGACAGTTTTCCAATTAAGATTATGATTTTTAATCTTCTGTTACTTTTTGTGTGTTAAAGTCAATCAAGTTTAGTTTTCCATTAAAATTTAACTAAAATTATGAAATGTGCGTACTAAAAAAAAAGAAACTTAATCGTGGCAATGAAAAGTAGTATGCCTTAATGGTAGTGTTAGTTAAGTCAGACGTTAATATTTTTATGAAAATAATTCACTGTAGAACAGTATTTATCAAGGAATGTTGTTTTACACAACCATTAACACCAGTATATGGACCGTAGATTAAATACCGCTTAATATGAAAAAAAAAATTGATAACGAAACATCGTAAGAAGCGGAGATTTGTATCTCAGAAAGAAAATTTCAGCAAAAAAGAAGACTTACTAACCAAGAGGTGCAGAGACATTAATTGCTTCAATGGAAACTACAGACGATGACAGTAGTTTCTCTGGCGTAAAATAAAGTAAGATGAAGCAAGAAATAACTACAGATAAGGGAGAAGATCAACAACAAATATCTTCAATTTAACTCAGTTTAATTATGGAAATTAAAACCTCTTATCGTAGAAATCTAAAACAGCTGAACATTTTCTGTGTGCTCTGGAAACGGCATTATTAAAAGCATGCCGTTCAAAAAGTAGCAAGTGGTAGCAGCTATTGGTCGATAGCCAGAAATCTTTAAACGTTAACCTAAGTATCAGGCAAAACGGTGAAATCACAGGAATGAGTTGAAAAAGCCCACTAAAACCAACCCTTTTTCCACAAACAAAAAAAAAACCGGTTTGATAACTTAAGGAAGGGTTATGGGTAAAGAAAAATCTTATTAAAATACTGATTTATCTCTACCTACATACCCCCTTTTTCTACAATAATTCTTATTTTTTATAATTTAGAGAAAAGGAGCTTAAGCTTGTCAGCATAAGTTACTTTATGCAATAAAGCCCAAAAAATCTTATTATAGGTGTAAGTTCAACGAGCAAGCTATTATACATTGGCCACCCTTTCAATATTCAGTCAATTTCTGGTATTGAAATTAATTTAGGCTTTACAAAAATTATTTTCTGAGTTTAAACTATCTTAAATGAAATTTTCCCTAACTGCTAAAATGTTTATGTTTCTTTTTATAAATCTAAAATCCAAACATTTAAAAGAACTCTCCTTATTTTTTTTACACTTAATAATAAATTTATCAACAAAAATATTTGCTTATTTGCCAAAATAAAAAAGGTAAACTAAATGAAATTCATTAAATAATTTTTAAAAGTGTTGTTTGAAATTTAAGTAATTAAGGTGTCACATTAACAGGTGCTGACTTTCATATTATTTTTACAAAATAATCACGAAAAAATTTCCCAGAATAAAGTTCTGTTAAATTTCGCACATTTTTCTCATATCTTTATATTTTATGTGTTTTTTTATTAAATTTGCTTTAAGAAAAATAACAAAAAACTGCTTAGTTAATTCAACAAAAAAAATCATTAAATGTTTATTCAAACATAAGGGTACAGTACGACAAGACAGCTAAACAGACAAACAATAATTGGTGCAGTTATTGCAAGATAAATTGTGTGTTAGAAGAATAAAAGTGTGGAATGATGGAAGAAAACACTTCAATCAATGTCATATTATTATGCCATTTTAATCTTAAAAGAAAACGAATTGGCACTTGAAATAACAAATATAAAAAAATACTACGAATATTTTTAAGACTAAACAGACTGAAATGTTTTACATAAAAGAATAAAAATTTCGTCGAGAAACTAGAATCCTAGAGATCATATTGCACATCATTTCGTTTAATTTTTTATCCGCATATTTCTTCAGTTTTAAACTATTGCTCATTGTTTTTCTTGTATTTTTTGTTTACCCTACATTTTTCCTTTCTAGTTTTTTTAATAGTTTATTTTCTGGCTAATTTGCATATTTGTCATAAAAAACCTGGATATCAAATCATTTTATTGTTTGTCCTTGTGTTTTAATGCACAGTGTGATTAAATTGTAATTACAATGCAATTTTTATATTATTCTAACCCTAAAATAAATAATTAACTCTTTGAGTACTGAATTATTTGGAGACTTTTATGCATATAAAACGGATTTAATTTATTGCTATATGGATTAATATGTAAGAGTAAAACATTTTATTTGGAACATGTCGGTATATATAAAGGTACCTGGTACTGTTTGTATTGCCAAATGGTTTTTTTCTTATTTTATGTTTATAACTTCGCCCAAGTAAACGCATGATGAGTTTCACTCATCAAATGTACTCAAAAGGTCAACGAAAAAAGTTTCCAAAATTTTTAAATAAAAAACCAAGTTGTCAAACAAATCATAGTTTAATAATACCAGGTGGAACAAAAGTAATATCATTATGTAAATTGTCTACAATTTTCTTAAAACTGGAAAAAATCTTAGAAATAATTTTTTGCACCATCTAAAAGTTTTATTTGTCTTGAAACTTAATTAATTAAATTTGCAATTTACTCAACTATATTTTTAATTGAAATATAAAGAATATGTCTAATTAAACAAATTAATGCATCAATTAAAACTAAAAATATATACAATATAATATATACAATTTTTAATAAGTGCAAAAATTTTATTTTAATTTAATTTTATTACATGAAGTTTTACAAATAAGAATGCTAAATACTATTATACACCCTTCACCATATACATATGTATAACCGCATGTACATATAAATCGGCATAAGAAGTTGGGTTGTTGTCCCATCAACTTTCATTTATATTGCTTGTACTTATTAAAGACTTGGTACTTAGTAAACACAACTACCTGCAGGAATTCAAATAAAAAACTTTACTAAGCACTAAAAAGGTAAGACAACCACGTGCAGGAATACAAACCAGAGTTGAAAAGAATATATGGAAAAATTAAAAGCAGGCGTGGTGTTTTGCCTGCTCCCTCAAAAAACATAGACAGATCTTGCTGATTTTCCATAGCAAAATTTTTGAAACTATGTCTGACCGACTGGCCGTGGCAAGTTGATTTCAACACGAACAAGGACGGGCAGACAAGCATCGTTCAATTGACTTCGCTATGCATAAGAACTCAAAATATATTTTTTTGGGGTCGGAAATGGATATTGTAGAAATTACAAACGGAATGAAAAACTTATATGTAACGTAAAATGATTAGTTCCCTAATTGATGATAACTTGTATTTGTTTTATAACATTTCTAAATGTTTCTCGAAAAACATTTACCACCAAAAAATTCATATATCTTTTAAAATTTTAACTTTTAAGACTTGAAAGAATTTAAATTTTTTGTGTAAAACGCGAAATTTCAAAAAAATCCCATAAGGAGAAGTCTGGCAACATTTAATCTAGGGATCTGGAAGGTCAACTCAAATTTCCAAGACGGGATATCAATCGACAAACAGTCGGGTATCTGAAAATAATCTCCATTATTGCTATAACTGTCAAATCAACACTTCTTTAGAACTAATTTAAAAGCTTCTGAACAAAACTCTATTAATCCTTGCCTGCCACGCTCGCCATCTTCAAATAGGGACCAATTACTATTTGTACTGTAAATTAAACATTTTTTTTAATTGGGGTCAGTCTATGGGCAAACACACGTGTATATCAACAATAAAAGTGTCGAAGCAAAAAATATTTGAAGGGATTATTAAAAATTAAAGCCCCTTAACATTATGATATCTCTTTTGCGCCACATGGTATTATTAAAATATGATTATTATTATAAATTATTTGTTATAAAGCTACAGGTAAATTGATCTAAGATTTAAGTTAAGTAGAAAGCAAAGTATTTTTTTTACACTAATATTTTTAATGAGGAACTCTATTGGTCAAATAGTCTTTACTGCTGATTGCCATTTTAATTTTAAATTAATTACAATAAGAATAATTTTGTTTAAAAAAACAGAAATCATAATATTAAATAATTTAATAAAATTTAATCGTTCTATATGTCTTCACTAACTCGAAAAACCAAGAATAATGTTAATTGAAATTTATTTAGTTTCCTTACAACTATAAATACTTTTGTGTTTTTTTATATATTTTATATATATTTTATATATATTTTTAAGGTAAAATTAAATTTTCGTTTTTATTTATTTGTTCACGCTCTTCAGCATAAAGAAGCATAAAGCTACAGCAACATGAAAAAAATGTTGCTAAAAGAAAGTATTTATCGTTTTCTAACCACATACCTGATTAATGCGTCTACATATTGCTTATGCTATATATAAATATTTCGGGAAAAACATGCAATAAGAGATCTCATGTTCTCAAAAACTGTATTTAGATTTAAATAGGAACATATTAGCCGTTAGTAAAATTTGTTGAAGAAGAAACCCCTTAACATTTAGTTAAGTAAATAATAATAAAAATTCCGTTATAATTTTCCAACAACATAAAACCGGCTTCTATAAATTTGTTCAAGCACTACATGTTACGTTTAAGAAAACAAGATCAAGAATAAACCACTGTGTTTTGAAAGGAATAAATACGAATATAAAATGTAAAAGAAATTATTTTGGTTGCGATTTAACTAATATTTGAAATTCAGCATAATACTTGTTTTTATTTTTTATGCATTCAATTTCTTTCTTTTACATCTTATTCAAAAGTATTGGATTTTTTTTTTTTTTTTTTTTTGACAAGTGAAAGTTTAAGTGTGTGTTTTGTGTGCGTGGCTTAGCAAAAAATAATATTTATTGCAAGGACATTTTTTTTATATGTAAATTATATGTGATAAATTTGCTTACAAAATTTAATCCTGAATTTATTTGTAATTTTTTTGGCATAAATATAAAATGAAAGTAAGAATTTATTTTATATTAAAAATTCATAATATTTACATTTTAGATTTTAAATATGTTTTCAGAAAGAACAAAAAATTTAAGGAAATTTTAAAGTATAAAAGTAAATTAATGTTAGTGAGTGTGTGCTGTTTTAGTTAATTTGCATTATATAATGATTTGATATGTTTTGAAAAGCACTTCTAACGAAAAAAGTGATTCCTCTACTGTTTAAATATATTTTTGAACTTTAAATTGCAATTTTTTTTGCTACAATTTTGCTTAATATCAAAATAAGAACATAATTATTTTTATAAGTTTAATGAACTCAAGTAAATTCTTTTTTTAACATACCTTCTATTTTCTATTAAGATTTATAAACAACAAGAAAATTAAATTCATTTTTGCTTTTAAACTGATAATGAGTTCTAAATGTTTTTTGCAAAAAAAAAAAAAAAAAATTTTTTAACAACTTGAAAAAAATATTAGCAAAAACGTAAGTCTGTAAGCAGTTACAAAAATTATTTTATGTTTTTTCGATATGTATGTTTTTCGATTTTAATCGAATATCATTCGCAGGTCAGTGATTAATAATTTAAAATTTACGAAAAACATCGCAAAAAATTTTAAATGTTAATATTGGAAAGAACGAACTTAAAACTTTTTTACAAGAATCATAAGAATGACTCTATCTTAAGACTTGTTTGTTTTTTTTTTTTTTAACCAAAAAAATTCATACAAAATAATATTGATTTACAATCAATGTTTAAATAAATTTCAACGCTTGTCGATAGTTAACTAATTAAACAAAAATATGTAAAATCATTAACGACTTAATCGAAATTTGCGTCCTTATAACAGAAGTCTGTATTAAGATCAGGGTTATAACCACTAGTCTAAATATAATAAAGTTCGTGTAAAAGTTCGTTTAAGCCCCGACAACTTAGAATAATGCAATGTCCTAATATTGTACGTAATATGCGGCCGTCGGCGGGGACAACACAATCTTCTCTGAATTAATGATCAAGATTTCCATATAAAACAAAAATAATATTAGAAAAGTTATAATTTTTTACATAAACAGGTCCTTATGCTCTCACACACTGCCCGTGAACACAATTTAACCTGTACGTTATAACGTCTAAATACATTATAAAATTTTAACTTAAGCCCTTTCATATAATTGGAAATTATTAACTTCATCGTTATGAGAAAATATAAAAATTCAAGATAAGAATGAAAACAAAAGACTTCTTTTAAATTAATTGTTTAATTAATAAATCACTTACCTTTTTCTAACCTCACTATTATTATATATATTTAAATAAACAAACACATACACACCACAAAGGTAATAAAATTTATAAACATTTTAAAATTATTGTTTAAAAGTCTTTAAAACTTTTTATTTAATTAAAAATTCAAATCTAACGTTCTTATCACCAGCTCTGTTTGTCTAAAACTGATTTTGATAAAAAACAAATTCTTAATTTGATCATTTTGCAATCATTTCTAAACAATGAGCGAAAATGCATGTTCTATGCAACAACATGTTAAAAAAATATGCTGAGGTTTTCAAAATATTAACATTTATTTAAGTAAAAATTATTATGTATATCAGAATCAAAAGACACTGAAGTCATATTTACATGCATAAGAAAATTCAAATACAGCAATGTTCGAATAAATAGCCGTATGGAAGAAAAGATTGTTTTTCTGACTGCCCATATAAACAAGAAAACAAATCTGTTCTTAATTTGGATCTATTTTAAATCTATTTGCGAGGCATTTCACGAATTTGTTTACATTGTAAACATCATCTATTCAAACAAATAATTTTGTAACTAATAATATGAGAAATAATAATAATCAATCAATATTAAATTTGTTTTGTCAAAATACACTTAATCTAAGCACTAAAATTAAAATCTGAATGTAACTTGTAGAAAGGCGAATAATGATAAAGAAGTATGTAGAAAATTCACAAAAAAATTTTTTGCATTCATAAAAGATTTTATTTGTTTGCAGATTGAAATTAAATTAAAATTTTTATCGAGTCAGTTATTTACATAATTAAGAAATAAATACAAAATTGTTTAATTAAATAAATATTTAAATCAGGTATATATTTAATTAAAAAAGAGGCCAAAAATTTTTAATTAAATAAATAATGGAATCAATTGAAAATTTAAAAAAAATTTTATCTAAAAACAAACAAGCAAGAGCGCTTTATTTGACTATGCCGAATCTTATGATCCTTCACCATTTTCTAAATCTAGTGAAGTAACTCAAATCAAAAAAAAAAAAAAAAAAAAAAAAAAATAGAGGTGACAGAGAATTAAAAAAAATACATACAAATATGATCGGCTCTTGATGCGTTAAGTATCTTTAAAATTTTTTATTTTTTTCTAAAAAATCTCTAATCAAAAAACAAATATTGGGGTGACAGATCATTAAAAAATAAGAAAAAATTTTTCCCTGAAAATGTCATTCGCTCTTAATGGGTTAAACATTTTTAAAAAGTTTAAGCATTTCCTAAAAGATCTGTTCAAAAGCTTCTAAATGACACCCATAATGATATCTTAAAAAATATAGCGCACAATCGTACTTTTCTATAAAAAGTTTAAAAGCCCAAAAACGGGAAAAATAAGCGAAGCCAAATTTTTTAACTTAATGTTTTTTCTTATTTTTGAATTTTATCACTCTTTATATTTATTTTTTATTATTATTACTATTATTATTATTATTATTATTATTATTATTATTATTATTATTATTACTTCATTGTTTCAAATGATGTAGACTTTGCTATTTGCACGCTATTTTTCTTCAGTTCACTGTTCGTAAGCCAGCATGTAGTACGAATGTCGTTGCATATTTCTGTTATATAAACCTACAAACACAATTGACAGTTTTTATTAACAAAAAACAAAACCAAAAACAACGTTATAAATGTAACCATCCACACATTCGTATACACACACACAAAAGTGTTATGAATGAAGCGTATGTAAAATATTAACAAATTCCTGAAACTGTTTGTTACTTTTGCAACAAAGATAAGCATTTGAAGTGGAATCGGAGTTCATATTTTTTCCCTCCATTTGTTTACTTTTTGCAATTAATGTATATGTAATTTCAATTCTCGGCTTCGAGAATCACCAAGCAATCTGTGCCTTGAGTTAAAAGTCAAAACTTTTGTATTCGAGACCCCTTTAATAATAAAGAAGACTTTTGATCACAAAAAACTCTAACGCATTAGAATTATTCAAATAGGCATGTTACACATTCCGATCGGAATAATACTAATTCCATACAAACTAATCCGATAGAATTTGTTTTACATTCTTTAAATGCTAAATCTCCACTTTTTAACAGTATTGTGTACCCAAAAGTAATAAACAGGCAAGTAAATTTAAAACGAGAAACCGAAATTTCGCAAAACCAATTTGCGGATCTTAAACTAAAATTATTTAAATATAACCACTGATATCATAGTTTAATTTTAACTCCTAAAAATCTTTAATCATGATATAAATTCTATATTAACAACAAAAATTTTATTTTTGTAATTAAAATTCGGTCGCAAAAACCGTTGGAAAAGTAAACTCGACCGATTTATGTCTTTACTGTTATCATTTCAAAATTATTTCAGCACATTAATACATATTAATAGTAAGAATCAAAAAATCGATTATGTTACTTCTAAATACGGAAACTCTTTTGACATCGTAATAAAAAAGATATTAATACACAAAAAAACAAAAAAAAAAACAAAGAATAAAACGATATTATAGTTAAAAACAACTCAAGGAACTGACGTAACTGGCAACAAATTAACCAAGGTCCAACTTGAGTAAAAAAACGTATCTCAAATAATAATAATTTTAAAGCGTTTTGTTTAGTTTACATTGACAAAACCATCGCTTGGTTTACGTTAATTGTGGACGCTGTGTCCTTTGGGTTTTATTTAAACTAACACAAACAAATAATATGGCGAATATCAATTCAAAAACGAAATGTACAAACTTTAATTGCATCAAAAATATCATTGTTAAAGTGCACAATGATACTGGCTAAAATTTTAAAAATTAAATTTAAAAAATGGCATAGCATAAATCTGAAATAAACCTTTTGTTCGCAGATATTTACTTAGTGAAATTCAAAATGTAGTTTAAAAATGTTTCATAATTAGATATGCTCGAAATTGAAGCTAAATTTGAACGGAATTTTTTGTAAGAATCTGTAATGGCCAGCACTCTACATCCAATATGGATATATAACGTAAAAAAATTGATGTTTAAAGTATATTTGAATCGAAAAATATAACCTACCTCTCCCCCTACACGATTATGTTCAAAGTCTATACAGCTCTTCATATTCATTAACTAAAGGCCAGCACTTAAAGGACGACCCCTACTCAAGCTAGAACTAGAAAGTTAGGTTATTTGAAAAAGGATAATAGTAATAGTGTTTGTGAACGTTCGATTTTATCTTTTTTCGAGTAGTAGGAAGTACCTCAATACAGGAAGATGTTTCCACATTATTAAAAAACTAATTCTCTTTTTTAAGTACAGTGATATTCACTGGCCAACCGACCACAAATGAATGAGCTCTTAATAAAAAGAATGTTGTACACAAGACGTGCGAAATGTAGTTTGATATGTCAAACGGCATAACCTGCGAAGAGCTCACTAAAAACGTGGCTTACAAAACAGACATATTTGAAAAAAAAAATAAATAGTAAAAATGTATTCAGAATACCTGAAAACGTAAAAATCCATTGAAATCCAAACACTGACGTTCTTCACGGTTAACATACTTTACCTGTATTACTTGCAAAAAAATAAGAATTCAAAAGGTAAACCTAAAGTAAAAAATACATAAAATTACATCATCTATTGAAACATCCTTTGATTTCAAGATCCGAATTTTATATACTCAAAAACTTTTAACAATAGTTGTTTGAAGTTTATATAAGAAATTTAAAAAGTTAAAAAGAAAGTTAAAAATAAATTAAAATATAGTTGTTTTATGAAGAACATTTTTATTTAACGTTTTTTGACTGTTGTTTGAGAAGCAAACTACAAAAAAATACTGATTTTCATTGCAGTCAAAAGTATCAATTAATTTTTTGGTTTTTTTTTTCGGTAAAAGTGAAATACTTAATTAATTAACTAATGTTTTTTTACAGGTACAGAATAAAGAAAATAAATTATGTGGTCTTCAACATTAAAAATATTTGATCAAAGTAGGTTATATAAATTTCCAAATTTCAGATATACATATGTAATACAAACAATTTAAAGTACATTATTTTTTTCATCATAGAACAATCCCGAAATCCGTTGATTTTCAAGTAAGATCAAAAATATATAGCAAATCAAAAAGAAGAAGAAGAAGAAAAATAGCTTATGTATATTAAAATAAAATAAACAATAAATAAATTAAAACTTTTTTGGAGTTTAAAATAAAATTAATCTTTAGTGTTTATTGTTTTGAAAGGTTACTTTGAAAGGGTTGGAATTAAAGGAAATAGCAGTAAATTTAAGTGTTTAAATAGGAATAGGAATTTAAATACAGAAACAGTAACTACCGATTTTTATTAGGTTACATTTTGTTAATTAAAATAAATGAAAAAACAGTATCTTTTACTGTTTCGATAGTATTTTTTTGTGCGTTGGAATAAAAGAAAATGTATTTGTTTTACATATTTTGTTATATGGGGTCACGCTTTAATTTTTAAAATCAAGAAGTAAGCATACCCTTTCAAATAAAGAAAAGATTTTCAAAAATTGGTTTAGAAATGACTGAGTTCTGCAGGCACTAATATAAAAAATCAATATTCAGAAGAATTAATAACCTTTTTCTTTTTTTAAGACGCTTAAAAATTCGGTGGCAACGCTGTTTGTGACAGTCATTTAAAGGATCATTTTAAAGTAGTTTTATAGATGTGATATCTGTACCAAACAGCGTTTCCAGTAACTTGTTTACAAAAAAAATTAACTCTTATTTTGGCTTATCTATGGAGCAGATTTAATTATAAAACTTTTTATATTTAGCATTTTGAACTTTTGCTAAGCAAATATGTAAACACAAGCCAACAATTAGATTTAATTTGCAAAAAAAATCATTCCAATATAATACTTAAAGCAGTACAACGGTAACGCCTTTCAGTAAAACATTGTTGCAAACGTTTGAGTGCAAAAATTTTTGTGTGTTAATTTTGTTTACACACTTCATTTTAAAAATTTGATAAAAAATTGTTTTCTCCATTACGGGTCGGTAGGTCGGTTGCATAAATATTAAAATTTTATTGTAAAAAAAGAAATCCAAGCAAAGCTTTAGATGTGGATCACATAAACATATATATAATATATAAAGCCCGATTTATTTAGACATTTTTTCAAGACTTGTATAAACCAAATCTCTTGGATATAATTGCTTTGCTTAACGCAAACATAAAATTGTCTATTTATCTTGAAAGCAAAAGCTTTTACTTTTATAAATTGGATTGAAAAAATTTTTCTGATACAATTTTGTTTAAATTTTTGCATTTTTAATTTTCTCTTTTTCTTTTGAATTTTAGTCTTTCTTTCTTCGTTTTTTTTTTTTTTTTTTTATTATTATTTGGCTGCGTTTTTTGTTGATTAAAGCTTTTACTCAGTATAAATTTTTATGAAAACGTAAAAAAGGAGACAATTTAAAGGAATGTTAAGTATAAAAATATAATTAGTAGACCACTTTATTTTAACCTTGACCTTGTTTATTTTTATTTATTCGCTTAAATAAACATAAACATAAAAATATTTTGCTTCTCATAAATATTTAATTTCATATAAAAATTTTTCCTGAGGCAACAACAAATTTGTCTTTGCTGAAAATTATTCCAGCAACCGGAAACCATTATTAAATAACACTAAACGAAAAAAAAAAAAAATAAAATCTACTGATAAGAAATGTAACTAAATATTTAGGGAAAAAATTAAACACAAATTAAAGGTAAGTTATGATTTAAAGGATGTTTAATGTTTAAATAATGTTTAAAATTTTTCTGCTAAAATGATTTTTTTGTTTTCACTGAAAACTAGAAATTTTAGAAATAGCTGATAAGAAATCTACAAAAAAAAATTCTTATCTTTTGAGTGTGAAACTTAAATGAGAATAATAAGGCCTTAACTTTACTGTAAATATTTTTGATTCCAAAACTCCTTTTATAAAGTTAAAATTAATTTACCACAATATAAAAAATCTGTGCCTTTTATTTTCTTTTTCTTATTTTTAAAATGTCTTGTTTTTTTGTTGTTGTTGTATTACTAGAAGAATTTTTCTATTTTGTGACAACTTAATTTATTTTAAAAATTCACACCAGTAATTTAATAATAAAAATAATTTAGAAACTGACTTTGAAATAAAATCTTAAGAATCCTTAAAATAAACCATAAAGCAGTAATCGACAAATGTGGTGATTGCTTTAAGTTCGTTATTAAGTAAAAAAATCTATTTTAATATGTAAAATCTGCCTTTAAATTAATAGAAATTGCTATCCCGTCCTTATCAAAATTTATTAAATTTTGCACGGACTTGCAAGTTATCACAACGAAGAAAATATTCTTTTTTCTTTAAAAAAAATTTTGGGTCTTAACTTGATTCAATTGGTTTCGGGGATTATAGGCCTTATGAATAGGAAAAAAATCCAACTGTTTAGTCAAAATGGGTTTAAAGGCTTCTTTTTAATTTTTGTCCATTTGGTTAAATTGTGCGTCGTTAAAACCACCTGAAAATAGACGCTAGAGAAAAAGATTTTATATATAGATTTACAACTTAAATCGCCTTGATCTGTGATTTTCGTACCTGGTTGTATTAACTGACCTAATTTTGTTTGATTAAAGGTAAGTGTATTCCGTTAGTTTTTCCCGTTTAGTTCCGTTCTTTTTCTTACAACACAGTAGAAAAATGAATTTTACATGACATGAATTTATATAATTTGTTTTGTAAAAAATATTTTAATCTGTCAAAATGTAAAACTTTTTATTTCTGTTAAATTAAGTTTATTTTTGTTGAAGTACAAGAAAATCCAAAAACTTGAACAGAACGTTAAGAGAGCACAAGGACTAATGAGCCCCTGAATTGTTTTACTGCTGTGAATGAACCCAGCAAAAAATTGCAAAAAAAATAATCGAGTGTGGAATTAAGCATTTTTGGCGAAAGGACTTTCAAACTAGATTACTAACCTAATGATTTAAACAAGGCATGAGACTTTTATAATCAATAACTGACAAATGATTACATTGATTATTGCATTTTAAGGTACTCTTCTTTAACTTAAAGAACTACTGCAATTACTACTTCCTTTATTTGCGAACTACTGCAATGTGGTTTGTAAGCGAATAATAATATTTGGCAATCACAAAAGTAAGTCGTTATATGGCAAGTACTTTTTAAGGTAATGTCTAATTTTTTGCTCGGCATATTCATGTGGCCACTTCATTACTGCTTTTGTAGCAGTTATTCTTTTTTTATAAAATTATTTTAAAGCTTTATAATATTAAAAAAAAATATTATCTTTATAATATTTCTAAATAAAAATGCAATTTATTTGCCATTTCGAAAATTGTACCCAGCTTCAAGAACAACTCCTCTGTTGTCTATAAAGTTTCTATACTTAAAGAAAAAAGTTTTTGCGCAAAAAATTACGTTTAATTTTTATTTGGCAAATATTTGTATAAGTCAAAATTTTAATAAGTTTTATTGATGTCTTAATTGCTTTTATAAATATGTTGTTGATTCTTTTTTTTTCATTTTACACATTCAGTATTCATTATGAAAATTAATTCTTTTTCAATTTTTTTAAAAACTTGGATAAAAATTTCCTTATTATCTGGCTTAAGCAACTAGTGAAATACTTAAAATAAATAAACTTTCCCACCCAAGAAATAAACTGCATATTTCTTATAAACTGGTATAAGTTTTGGCATAACATTTTAATAAATTTAAATAATTTCAAGTCGCATCGACAATCTATAAATGCGTTAATACGGATGGCCCGATTTGTAACTCCGTTATTCAGATTTTATTGTTGTTTTTAATTCATTTAAACTTATGAGGAAAGTAATTATGTCAACTTTTAAAAAATTTGTCGTTTCATTCATGCGATGCGTAGTCAATAAGTCTTTGCAAAGCCAAAAACAAATTTATTTTTGTGTATTTTTGCAGCATATTTTGCTTGTAAAAGCTGTCAAAATTGTTTTCTAGCTAAAAACTTTATGTTCAAACAAGAAAAGGTCACTGGAATCCAAATCTAAAGAAGAACGTCGATAAGCAATATATCGAAACAATATAGTATCGTATTAACATCAAAAAAGGTTAATTTTACAGGAGAGCTGCTTTTGGTTGTGCATTTATTCTCAATCGTGATCGAGAAGCCGTTTCCGTAATCATGTTATAGTTAGTTTAGTTGGCTATAAAAACTCTTTCGTGGATTTAATGAGTAATTTCCGAAAACAAGTTTTCTCTATTAGTTACCATTCATCATTTGACGATTTATGTATGTAAATGTAAAGTTTTTGATGCTGGTGCGGATATGCTTTGAAGTTCGCCAGCCTTTTTTACAATTTGCTACAAATTACCAGACTAAAAAGCAATGTTTTAAGTTCAGATTTTTATTATTAATTGTATAACATACCATAGGTATATTTATTATAGTTGAAAAATAAAAGTGACCTAGAGCACAAGAAGTATGTTCAAGTTGCATTCGAAAAGGTACAATTAAGGCTCTTGTGATCTACACTACTTAATGAGCAAAATATTTCTAACATTATCAGACAAATTATTATTATAAAAAAAGTATAGAAACAATAATGGCTATATTTTTCATAATCTTTTTGATAATACAGAATTAAAAACAATTGAGTGGTCCAGGCACAACATGTATACAAACCAAGGTACCTTGACACAAACCTTCATAAGTAAAAGCATTTAACCGTTTTATAAAGTTGCCACATGTAATTTACGATCTACATTATGACATGCATTTTAAAGGCCGTTTCTACACCAGCACACATGTACAATTGTTTATTTACTATTTAATTTATGCCAAAAAAATTAAATACTCCACACGATTTAATTTTCATCTTAACGTAAAATGAAGTTTTTTGTACCCTCAGCGTTTGATAAAAGCGTGGATGCAGTTAAATTTAAACCCACACAAAATGCGAGTGAAGGAAATGTTGGAAAAACTAAGAAAGTTAAAAAGAATAAAATTAAAAGTAAAAGGAATCCAAGCAGTGACAACATTATTATCCCAAAAGGAAAGGGACCATTGGCTCCTAAGTATGTGGATGGTGATGATAAAGCAATAGCTTCGAAAAAAGTAAAAAATGGTAAAATAGAAAAAAAGAAAGGCAAAAACCAGCAGCGGCAAAAACTAAAATCCACACCGGCTTTATGTAAAGCCATGCAAGACACAATAGCACTCGCAAAAAATGGGGCAGATGAAGAAATGGGTGAGGACATTCAACAAACTTCTAATACAAATTTATTTGAGAGCAAACTAAAGGAACAGCTCATGGGTGGACGTTTTCGTTTTATTAACGAACAACTCTACACCATGAGCAGTAACAAGGCTGAAAATTTGTTTAAACAAGATCCAGAAGCATTTAAAGCTTATCACGATGGTTATCGTCATCAGGTAGCAAAATGGCCCTTAAATCCATTAGATCGCATTATCAAAATGATAAAGAAATTGCCCAAATCCTTGGAAATAGGCGATTTTGGTTGCGGCGAAGGTAAACTCTCCAAATCTGTTCCCCACAAGGTCATTTCAATGGATTTAGTAAGCTGTCGTGATGACATTATAGCCTGTGATATGGCAGACACACCTTTAAAGAGCCATTCTCTGGATGTGGCTGTCTATTGCCTTTCATTAATGGGTACTAACTTGAAGGATTGTCTGTTGGAAGCCAATCGTGTTTTAAAAATAGAAGGCTTAATTTACATTGCCGAAATTCAATCACGTTTTGATAATGTTAAGGATTTCGTTAAAAAGTTAGATTCTTTTGGTTTTCAGCTTGTGCGTCAAGATGTAGGACATAAACTTTTCTATTTCTTTCAATTCAAAAAATTTCGCCATGTAGGCAAAGTGGCCAAAGTACCACAATTAGTTTTGAAGCCCTGTTTGTACAGAAAAAGATAAATAAGCAACGCATAATTTTATCTAAATTTTATACGGAACGGTTAAAATTTGTGTTATATGAAATTTCGAACATTGTTGGGGAATAAAAGTAAAAACTGCATACAATATAAAACATAAGTTATTTTAAAAACTGAAATGTATAGTTTAAAGCTTTTATTATTGTTTTAGATCTGTAAATCTTATAGAAAACCAGCATTAAATTAAAATATAGTAAACAGCTCAACAGGTATTTGCTAAAAAAAAGTTATCTTAACTTTTTAATTGAAGCAATGTTAAGCAAACAAAAAGAATAAATAAATATTAAAAACACTAACGTCAACTTTTTTTATCTTGAACTTTATCTATCTGGCAAACACAATCGTGAATTTGCTTTCTGTGAGAGTCTAAAGATTCTGCGAAGTTTTCTACTAATTCCTTGTCTTCTTGATAATCTTCTTGTTGTTCTTTTATTGGGTCCGTTACATCAAACTCTTTTAAAATACAACTTGTCTTAAGTTTTGCTCCTTTTCTAGGTGGAATTGTTTGTAATATAGCATCAGCCCAACTTTTTCCTTCAGCCACTCGTACTAGAATTTCAAAAACTGTACAAAAATTATCGTTAATGTTTAATGATCTTTTAACACTCAGGATGGTATAGTTACCATGATAAGTCGTTAAAACTGTTCTTGTTTTCATATCAACATATTCCCCTAACGGTAAACGGGCAGTTCTTAAACCTTCCCTTGTAGCTTTATCATGACAATAGCTTTTATGATGATTATGATCGACTAAGCCTCCAATACAATAAACATTTGATGGCTCTAAAGATTGTAAAACCTCATTCGATTCACTAGTTAAATACACTAGTTGTGTGTTGGGTTGAAAAGCCTTTAAATGATCCTCATCGAAATAATACTTCACCTGCCAGTTTTCCCATCCATCATTTTTCTTCAGGCAATTATGAATGTTGCCCTCAGATTTTATACCTGTAAAATGTAATTGCACCGGCTTCTCAGACCTCCTGTTAATGGTATAGATGCGCAAACATTGTTTCACACATTTTGCAACATCACGTTCGCTCATCATATCATCGCAATCCAAATCGATTACAATACGTAGCGAATTTTTATTGTCAACTGCCTCCTGTTGCTTTTTCTTGAGCTCTTTACGTGAGGGTCCAGTGCGTGTTGGAAGTCCCATTGCTGCAGCCTCTTTACGAATTTGCTTTTGTCTTTCTTTTTCTTTCTGGCGTTTTTCCTTTCGTAATTGCTCGTACTTTGCTAACTTTCTTTGTTTTTTTAGTTGATTTTTGCTAAATGGAGTAGGAGGTGTAAATCCAGGATTATTTTCTAAGGCAGTTGGTACAGTAGAGGTTTTACTTTCTACACTTTCAACTATTCTTGATCTTTTTTCAGCCGGTGAACAATTTTCAGGCGATTCCATTGTAGTAGTAAATAAATTGTAGACAAGATTTGCTAACTTGGTCTATGTACATACCCTACAAGAACAGTGACCATCATTTGATCCATCAAATGACAATCACTGATGATGGTTATATGCATCATCGCGTAGAACAAAGTTTCTATCACATTCTTAAAGGAAAAATGAAAAACTTGATGGAAACTTTTGTGTACATGTGATTTTGCATCTCCCTCTAACTAATGAATCTTTCCATTATGAAATACATATATCTGCACTGCTCACACTACTGCAGTTTCCTATGTAGTGTTGACAGAAGTACTTATCACACTTGATGGATATACCCGTCACGATTGATGGATATACCCTCATTTGAAAAATCGAACTTTTTTTTAATAAAACAAAATTTAATATTTTCTAAATATATATGTACATGTTTCTTTTTTAATATTTAAATAATATTTTACAGTATAAAAATGACTTTATTTATAATAAAATAATTAGTTCTTATCTCTTTAAATATTTTTTTGTTGTAGTCTGTGGTGGCTTCGCTATACTGACTTCTTCACACTTTTTTCAAAATCAAACGCTCCTTGCTGTTGGAAAACACCTTAAAGTCAAAGAAGATATACATTTATGTATAAATAATTTAATATGCAATAAACAAATATCTTTTTGATTGACTTATCTGTAGTACATACCTCGCAGGAAGTTATTGACCAAAGAGAACCTTCAGAGGGCTTGCTTATCCCACCTTCCATCCCAATTACGTTTTTCTAGTAGTAAAAATTGAGCGCATCACAGTTCTAACATCCTGCGATGTCCCCTTAATCATATGTAAATGTGATGTCTTAAAAAATATAAAATGTAAGATTATTAAAATACTTTAAGCATGAACTTAAGTTCTTTACCATTGCTTCAGTGAAACCTTTCGACTTCTCCAACTCTTCCACCGCTAGAAGGTCCTGCAAAGGGTGCATGCTGACGACTTCATCAAGTTTTGAGTCGTTAGTCTCCCAAGCCAGCCGACAGACGGTTTTCTTAACCTTTTTGACAACCACCTTGCACTTCATGAAAATTTTTAGGCATTACGAATTGCAAAACTTTTTAAAATTTAAAATAAATTATAATTTTAAACTCGCATATACTTTCCTCAAGTTTTTCAAGCCGGGCTTAAATTTCCTTTTGACCCTGGACCTAATCTTGAAAGGGAAGGAATGCCTTAAATGGAAAAATATTTTAAACCAATATAGTTTTTTAAAATTCATATATAACACTTTTATTTCCGATCACTTTTGGACGACAGTGATGTTGGGGCATACATCTTGAGTGTTTCTACCAAACAATGTTGTTGACTATAAATCAAAGAAATACATAAAATTAAGCAAATAAGGAAAAGTTTTACTCATTAAAAAACAACTTACAATTTTTCTAACTCGAATCTAACTATTTAAAGGCTGTGGCGGTTTTAAATATCCCCATCATGCCTATGAAGTTTTGGGTTTCCAGTGTCAGGTTCATCGGACACAATCTCTGCACTTCAACTGCTTGCAATCCCAAATACAACTTACCTTTTTAATTCCACATAGAACTAGTAAATTTATTTAAATTTATTATTGTTTTTTATTTATTTTTTCTTTAATTTTTGCTTTTAATAAATCACCATACCACTTTTATAATTATCTGATAAATGCGCAATTTTCTAAACGTCACGAAATAAAACATATATTAGTTGTTTCACTCTTGCATATAATTTGTTTGTTTGGTGCAAACAAAGTTGCAACTGACAAGAAATTCCTCTTCCTTATTTTATCTTTCAAAAATTCCTTAAAACCGGGTAACTTTTTACAACAAATTTAATAAAAATTTTGTTTGACCTTTGGCACAATTTTAATTACAAAACATTTTGTAAGCTGTATTTTATAGTTTGCTGCATTATTATCTATAAACTCAAGCGAAAAATAAAATTTAGTCTATTAAAAAAAAATTCATCCCAATACAGTACCAAAAACACTACAACGGCAACGCTGTTCAATATAAAATCCCTACAAGAACAGTGACCATCATTTGATTCATCAAATGACAATCACTGATGATGGAAATATCCATCATCGCGTAGAACAAAGTTTCTATCACAATCTTAAAGGAAAAATGAAAAACTTGATGGAAACTTTTGTGTACATGTGATTTTGCATCTCCCTCTAACTAATGAATCTTTCCATTATGAAATACATATATCTGCACTGCTCACACTACTGCAGTTTCCTATGTAGTGTTGACAGAAGTACTTATCACACTTGATGGATATACCCATCACGATTGATGGATATACCCTCATTTGAAAAATCGAACTTTTTTTAATAAAACAAAATTTAATATTTTCTAAATATATACATGTTTCTTTTTTAATATCTAAATAATATTTTACAGTATAAAAAATTACTTTATTTATAATAAAATAATTAGTTCTTATCTCTTTAAATATTTTTTTTGTTGCAGTCTGTGGTACTGACTTCTTCACACTTTTTTCAAAATCAAACGCTCCTTGCTGTTGGAAAACACCTTAAAGTAAAAGAAGATATGCATTTATTTATAAATAATTTAATACGCAATTAACAAATATCTTTTTGTTTGACTAATCCGTAGTACATACCTCGCAGGAAGTTATTGACCAAAGAGAGCCTTCAGAGGGCTTGCTTATCCCACCTTCCATCCCAATTATGTTTTTCTAGTAGTAAAAATTGAGCGCATCACAGTTCTAACATCCTGCGATGTCCCCTTAATCATAAGTAAATGTGATGTCTTAAAAAAAATAAAAAATTTAAGATTATTAAAATACTTTAAGCATGAACTTAAGTTCTTTACCATTGCTTCAGTGAAACCTTTCGACTCCTCCAACTTTCTCTCCAACTCTTCCACCGCTAGAAGGTTCTGCAAATGGAGAATGCTGACGACTTCATCAAGTTTTGAGTTGTAAGTCTCCCCAGCCAGCCGACAGACAGATTTCTCAACCTTTTTGATGACCACCTTGCACTCCATCAAAACTTTTAGGCAATACGAATTGCAAAACTTCTTAAAATTTAAAATTAATTATAATTTTATACTCACATATTTTCCTGAAGTTTTCTAAGCCTGGTTTAGATTTCTTTCTGATCCTGGATCTAATCTTGAAAGGGAAGGAATGCCTTAAATTGAAAAATATTTTAAACCATTATGATTTTTGAAACGTTATAAATAACCTTTGTATTTTCGATCACTTTTGGTTCTTCCAACTCGGATCTAACTCTTTAAAGGCTGTGGCGGTTTTAAATACCCGCAACATGCCTGTCAGTGTCAGGTTCATTGCACACAATCTCTGCACTTCAACTGCTTGCAATCCCAAATGCAACTTCCTTTCTAATTCCACATTGAACTATTATATATATTTTCTTTTCTTTGCTTTTTAATAATTTTTTTTTTTTAATTTGCTTTAAATAATTCAACATATCACTTTTATAACTATTTGATAAATGCGCAATTTTCTTAGCGTCACGAAATAAAACATATATTAGTTGTTTCACTTTTGCATATAATTTGTTTGTTTGGGGCAAACAATGTTGCAACTGATAAGAAATTTCTCTTCCTTATTTTTTCTTTCAAAAATTACAAAAATTCCTTAAAACCGGCTAACTTTTTGCAACAAATTTAATAAAAATTTTGTTTGACCTTTGGCACAATTGTAATTGAAAAACATTTTGTAAGCTGTATTTAATAGTTTGCTGCACTATTATCTATAAACTCAAGCGAAAAATAAAATTTTGTCTATTAAAAAAAAAATCATCCCAATTCAGCACCAAAAACGCTACAACGGCAACGCTGTTCAATATAAAATTGTTGCAAATGTGTTAGTGTACAAATTGCGTTAGTATTAGTTTCTGTCAAGTATTTCTTGCTGGGATTGTTGCAAATGCGTTAGTGTACAGACTGTGTTAGTATTAGTTTCTGTCAAGCATTTCTTGCTGGGTATGTTGCTTTAGAATGTAAACAATCTTAAAAACGTGCACATAATAATCGCTTTATTATTGATTGTATAGAAACATTTCGGAATGGAACAAGTTTGGGAAGTAGGCGAATAATAAATAATTAAAATTATTCTTAATTATTTTGCTAAAAATGTTATTTTAAATTAAAGTTTTATTACAAAAATTAATAAATTAAACTTCCAAAGTATGGCCGATACAGTACCGATATTTAAGAAAAATATCGGCGATAATGATAGAAGGGACACAAAGACAAGACTAAACTGGATTACTGCACTGCAGTTATTTGGTATTTATTAAAATTAAGATTCAGTGTTGGTTGTGTTTGATCATTTCATTTATTTATTTATTTTGTGTATTGAGCAAATCCAGTTTGTTATTAATACAAGTAAATTAACTAAAGCTACAGCTTTAATTTTAATTAAACACATTTGTTTATATTTCGCTAGATTTTAAATAAAAAATTCTACTGAAGAAGTTTTCAGCAAACAAACGAAAAGTTAAGAAAAAGTTTTTAAGATGATTTAATTTTTTTATATATTTAGCAACAATTAATTGAGAATAAGAATTAAACATATTTTTATGAAATGCAAACTAATTGAGGCACAATATGTAGATGACACATTTGATCACGTGATATTTCCGTCCCAAACTTCTTAAATTACGACAATACAATGAAGAAATATTTTATATTTCTTATATGGAGTTTGTTATTAGTAGAGTTGCTTGCAGCAATCAATGTAGTGAATTTAGTTTTACAAATTCACTTCGAAGAAAGTAAAAAAAGTAGGTAAAAAAGTAAATGACCTGGCAGAACAATATTAAGGCCGATGATGTTGCTTCTGCAACAAAATTCTCTCCCTTAAAATCTAATAAAAATAAAAACAAAACAAACGACGTCTACATATTTGCCTATTAAGCTAAAATTAACAACTCACAACGTCTTAAAAATGTAGCGCAGTTTTTTATTTATTTATTTATTAAAAATGTGTAAAGTTTTTCAATAAAGATTCAAACTAAAAAGTTTCTGTATTAATATAATTTTTATTTGATCTTTTAGCTAATTATGTTGTATTTAATTTTTCAGCATGTGGTCGTTTTTATTTTTATTATGTATATTTTACAACTTGTTTCTGTAGCATCATCAGAAAAATCAAATATTTAATTACATATAAAATAAAACAACAACAAAATATGTAATAAAAATGTTATATCCCTTCACAATGTACGTAAATCTAATTTATTGATGTAACTCTAATCAAGAAAACATAAATTGAGATAACAGAGAATTAATAAAAAGATAAGTACTTTATAAAATTTTATATAAAAATGTCACCAGCTTATAATGGGTTAAGCATTAAAAAAAAGCATTTCGTAGAAGATGTCTTCAAAAGCTTCTAAATTATACCCATATTATGTCTTAAAAAATATGGCGAAAAATAGTTCTTTTCAAAAGCCAATAACTCGGTAAATATTGGCAAGAGCCAATTTTTTCTTTTGATGTTATAAATGATATGGAAAAATTAGAGGCAAAGAAAATGGACCGATCTTGCTGATTTTCAATAAGGAAATTTTTGAAATTATGTCTGACCGATTAGCGTATTTAAATTTTCTCCTGCATATGTAGTGCTTTTGCAAATATGATTTCAACACAGACGGACATCGCTTTGCTATGCACAAGGACTCTGAATAGATAAACCCTTCTGCCATTTTTTTCGGTGAAGGGTATAAAAAATAAAATAATAATGAGAATATAATAAATTTATTGAATGAAAATAATTTTCATATTAAACTTACAAACATATCAGTAAGAGAATATATTAATAGGAATAATAAAAATACAAGAAATATGATTGAACTAAAGATTTAAGTACTTAATTTATGAAATATCTGTACGGTTAGAGAAATACAAAATTTTTTACTATAATAAATATAGAGTAGGATACAAAAACATACAAGAAGGTTATTTAGTAAAACTAAAACAAACTAAATATAAAAAACTAAAATACCGATTCAAGAATTATAAAATTTAGTCTATAAAACTCTTTGCAGCGAAAATGATAATGAGGTTTTTAATAAAGTATATATAGGAACAATATAAAAAATAAACTAAAAACTTAAATTTCTGGACATAAATCTGATCAAAGATATAAAAATTATAATTCACAGCACAGAGAATTAATTTTAAGCAGACTCAGATTTATAGACATTAAATAAATGAGAAATAATACCTTGCACTTGTTTAAAAATTTTTATATGCCAATCAAATTTTTGTTTTGTGAAATATCGTCGGTCACAGGTTGACAACTCTTAACATGTTATTTGTACTTTTAAAAGCCAAAAACAAAGTTAGTACTCCGTTGCTAAAACGTGTTAGAACTAAATAAAAAAAAAAACAAAATTAGCAGGAGATATTCTTTGTGGGATGATGTAAAGAAAACAAAGCTATTAAAATAAAAAATAACTGACTCGATTTTATTGCGAGTTAAGAGTTGTCAAACTACATGTGTAAAACGACATTTGATGATGCTACACAAACGAGTTACGAAATATTGAAAATAAAAAAAATATATTTTTTTAAACAAATTTATATAAATAATTCTTGCAATAAAAAAGCCGACTTCAAAACAGGCTTCAAATTTTATCTGTCTGATGGCCACATACATCAAATTACAGTAACTATTGGGACACCCTTATATTCCATTTTTAAACTTTTTACTTATTTAACTGTTCAACCGTTTGGCAATATACAACAAATTACAGTAACTTTAGGGACACCCTTTATTTAGAAATTCAAATTATATACTTGCTGTTGTCTGAATGTCTATAAAGGTTCAACAGTTTGGAAATTTACATCAAATGAGACTCGCTTTAATTTCCAAATCCAAATTTTATACTTGTTGTTATAGCGGAGTTAGCATTACAGGCTCGTCAATCTGTTTTTAAAGTCGGTTAAAAACTATAATTTTCTATTTTTTTAACCGACTTATAAAAACGAAAGATTTTATCAAATAGTCTGAATGTTGTGTCGTATGTTTGTGCCTGCAGGGCTCAGTCATTTCTAAGCTGATTTTGGAAATTTGTTCCTTATTTGAAAGGTAATGCTTACAGATTGGTATCGTTTTAAAACTAGTTCATAATTTTAAAAATTAAAATCTGATCATATGCATTTTAGGTGTATTTGGAGCTGCAGCGCGCATTAATTTAAAATTAAAAAAATGCGTATCGCTACAGCTTTTAATAGTAAGAAGTAATACAAAAATAAATCTATAAAATATAGGGTCTCCCTATAGGTGCCGTAAATCAGATGGAATTCTATAAATTTGGAAAAATCGCCAGAAAACAAGAGAGATGCAATTCTGATCTAATTTTATGAAATTTTTTAGTAGCAATTTATTTTAATAAGAGCTCCTTTTCGTTCATATATAAGAAGTGAACTCGTTCGTTCATGAGGTATACACAGAACTAACAAATTCTCTTTTAACGAACGGAATTATAGTAATCTGTGAATCCAGTAACATCTAGCGTCATAAATTTGTAAAAAAATATTAAAAATTTTGTGCTTCAAATTATTTTTAAAGCTAAACGATAAAATAAATTAAGTGATTCTTAATCAGGCGATACAAAGTTATTAGGTTAATTTCCTAATAACTTTGTTTAATTGTACTCGTTTGTTTATGTACGATACAGTTTTACAGACTGTGTCATGTCTTTAGTAGTGATGATAAATATATGTATTTCATAGATTGTTCTATATTTTGAAGTAATTAATGCAAATCCTTTACTCACACTGCAAAACGTCGCCATAAATTTCCCAGAAGATTATATGGTTTGCGACTTTAACTGGTAAAATATATTTGATTGACTGCAGTTTCGTATCAATTGTAAATAAGAACGTAACATCTTTAATTACCAAAGTTTTTTATTTGACTACCAACTGTATATTTGTTATGTACCTTATAACTCCCACATTTCTAAGCCGAACTAGATGAGCTAGAGAAAATTTAAATACGCCAATCTATTAGCTATTAACATTTACTAAGATCGGTCCATGTTCTTCGAGGCAGCGGGCGAAACACCACGCCTGCTTCTAATATTTCGACATAATATCAAACGATGAAGTAACTGCAATCAAATAACAAGTATATGGGGCGATAGAGGATTAAAAAAATAACAAAAAACTTTTCATAGAAAAGTACGATTGTGCACCATATTTTTTAAGATATCGATATGCGTATATTTTAAGAAATATTGAAATTTTTAAAAAATACTAATTTGATTGAGACCTGATGACATTTTTAAGTTAAATTATATAAAGTACTTATTTTTCGATTCTCTGTCACCCCAATATTTGTTTTTTTTACAGGAGTTACATCACTTAACTAGATTTACATAGATCGTGAGAGTTATATAAGATTCGGCATAGCCGATAGCACTCTTACATGTTTTTTTTCAAGTCTTATTTTATACTCCAATAACACTGGTCAACAAAAAAACAGTTTTTGTATGTAACATGAAAACTGTTGTCTAGTTATGTTTCGAACAAGGATAAGGATAATATAAATAAAATCAAAATGTTGCAAATACGAACAGTTTTTTTGTAACTCAATTTTTAAATATTTTAGAAAATTTCAATATTTATCGACAAAGTGAAGTTATTTCTCTATATTGCAATAATAAAATCGGGATAACCTTAAGATTTTCTTCTATATTTTGCTTCAGGGACGTCTCGTTGTAATATCCAACAATAATTCGCCAGCATACGTGGACTCCACTTGCCTTGATATCTTTTTTCTATAGTAGAAATATCTTGGTGGAAACTTTCACCGTGTTCATCGCTAACGGCGCCGAGATTTTCAGGAAAGAAGTCTAATTGTGAATGAGAAAATGTATTTTCAATGACATATTACACCCTAAAGCCTTATATGCAGATAAAAGCTCTTCGACAATACTTTTATAGTCATTCGGTCGGTGGTTTCCGAGAAAATTTTGAGTCACATTCATAAAAGATTCCCAAGCTGATTTTTCAAAATCACTTAGTCTTTCTTTAAATATGTTATCTTTCATTAATTGCCTGATTTGGGGACCAATAAATACGCTTTCTTTAGTTTTTGCTTCGCTTAGTTTAGGGAACTTTTCTTTCAAATATAAATAACCAATTCTTATCCATAGCTTTAACAAAGTTTTTCATGAGCCCAAGATTAATGTGTAAAGCTAGTAGAAATATATTATTCAGCTGCACTAAAGGGGGATTTTTTTATATTTTTTTGTCCTGGAGCTGGAGTAAGGGAATCCCGATTAGGCCAGTCTTTCTTAATATAATGATTTTTTCGGTCTTTGCTGTCCCACTCACAAATAAAAGAATAGTATTTTGTATATCCCAGTTGTAATCGTAATATTAGGGTAATTACCTTCAAATCTCCACAAACTTTCCAGTTGTGTTCGTTATATTGAATCTTTTCCAAGATAAATTTAATAGATTTATAAGACCATTTCATATTTGAAGCCTCCCCCAGTGGTATAGACAGAAGTTAATTTCCGATGTGTAAAAGAACAGCCTTTAAATTTACTTTTGATCCATCTATAAATAAACGCAATTCTTCTGCTTTATGTTCTATTTCCAAAGCGATCATTAGGCCACAGATATTATTGCAATAAACCAACTGATCATCTTGTGAAAAATAAATTTTTAGCGTTTAATCTCGATTGCGAAAGTAACATACTTTTGTTTTTGCTTGTAATAAATTCCATCCCTTTAATCGAGAGTCCAAAAGTTCTGCCTGTTTTTTGGACAAATTTAAGTCACGTTCTAAATCATTAAAGTCTCCTTGAGATAGTAGATGTGGCTCATTTTAAAATTTCGGATTCGATTGTTTCTGCTGTAGCGAGCAGATCGGATTTTTTAGGTGGTTCTGGTATGGGTAGTTCGTCACTGTGAGGGACTGGTCTTTTTGCAGATGACAGGTTAGGGCACTTAATTTTACTGTTTTGTTTGAATTGTAATACCTTTTATATCAGTTAAACAGATATAACAATCAGATGAGTGATTCGTTGGTTCCGTCCAAATCATTGGAATTGCAAATGGCATAGATCGAGACCGTTTTGCCCATCCAGCAAGATGACCCACACATGTAACAAAACAGAAATGTGGAACCCACGATTTTTCTTGTTGTCCGATAGCAAAGCCAAAATACTGGTCATATAACTTGGTTACTAAAAGTGTCAAATTTCTTCGCTGAGTTTTAAAAGTAATATCCACATATATAACAAAACTTGTCAGGATCATTAATACACTTTCTTAACATTATATAAAAATCACTGAACTCAAAAAACAGTAAACAAAACAACGCTCTTGAAATAGTAAATACTCCGTGTGAAAATAAAACTAAAGCATGATTGATCTTAAATTTTGTGGATAGTAGCTGTAACACAAAAACAAGTCCTGATGGAAACAAAGTAAACATTGTTTTTATATCAGGGTAGGCAGGTAATTGAAAATCAGTAAGCACCTTTCTTGACCAGTGTAATATTAGTTTTTTTCATTAGAAAATAAAATAGTCTTGTTGAGCATTTTTACCCCTAATGCAATAGTACAACAGTATCAAATTTTCCATTGTTTGCCTACTGTTTTCCAATAGACACTCACTGAGGTTTATTGGGAAAAACAATAAAGCTGATTTCTAAAACGTCAGTTGCTTTGTATTCGAACAATGTTTTTTTCGTATATAAGTATAAAGCATAACATTTACTAAACACTCGGCCGTCCGTATTCCCCTTCCCGTATTGGCTTCGGGGATATCCTTCTTTCTGTATTATTTTTGTATCTTTGTATTACTTGATAACTGTAACAGGTATTAATTTAAAATTTTTTCAAATAACTCTGTTAATAATATGTATAAAGTAGCGAAAAACTGGCTTGATTAGAAAAGTGGAATTATAACACGTAGAGTCGTAAATTTTTGTACTAGAAACTTCATTTTTAATACGAATAGTCTTACGAAATACTAGATGGAAAGTGAAAGTTGTTGCCATTTATCTAGGGAACTGTAAGAGGAATTGTTTTTAAATTTTCGATTAGTAAATTCCATATCAGTTTGTATAATCAACTAAAAAATGACTGGATTGGAAAGGTGGTCGTGATATGATTATTCCCATTAAAGTTTTACTATGAAATCGTTAGAACGATAATGTTCTGTAAGGCAGGCTGTGTAATCATCATCGTGAATGCTAAAATCACTTCAAGATATCTGATTTATACTTACAAAGTCAGCCTTCAAAGCGATTTTTATTTCTAGAAAAACTACCATTTTTTTGCTCCCCCCAAACTATTCAGTGTCCCTTGGTTAAAAATACAGGTAATACTTGTAAGTTAAGTATATAAAGACAGATAAATAGAAACCAACGAGGGCCACGAAACAAATTTTTGTTAAAAATGACAAAGCTTTAAAAAATAACTGAATACCTTAAAATGGATAGCAAGCAGACTTTAAAGTTTCTTACTTTTTATAAAAAAAAAAAAAATATTAATTTGAGTAAATATTTTCAAAATATAAAGAGATTTTTTCCAAAAAAAAAAAAAAAAAAAGAATGAAGTAAAATTCTACACTCATTAATATTATTGAGCCCTTAAGAGTTTTTAAAAATATGACTTTAATGAAATATGCTTTAATTATAATTTTGATTCTTTTTTAGTTTTATTGGCAATAATTTCTTTTAACATGATTTTTTATTTTATATTGTAGTAAATTTATTTAATTATAACTTAAATATATATGTATGTATATGTATGTATGTATATAATATTTTAAACGTATAAAGTAAAATAGATCTAATATCTATTACTTTATTATTATTATTATTTTTTCGGTTTTAAAAATTGCTTTCGTTTTTATTCTAATATATATTTTATGTTTCTTTAACAAAATCGCTTAATACGTTATAAATAACTTATACAAATAATTTATAAAAAAATTTACAAAATTGTTTTAGAATCGTTTGTTTTCAAATAAACAAATACATATGTATGTGTGTATGAACGTAATATTTTTTCAATTGGTTGGATGGTTAAAGAAGACCTGGCTTATTTCATTTTATAAGAATATTGATTCATCAGGTAATCTTAGTTACTTTGATTGACATAAAAGTTGTTATAATTTAATATTTTAAATAAAAAATAAAAAAAATGCATAAAAAATTATCAGTTCTGGAATTAAGGTTACCTGATAAATTAATATGCTTTGGATTTGTTGGAAAATTTTGATTTTATTAAAATTACTCACTTTCAATGCTAAATTTCTTATATCTAAATAAAAATTATATGTAAAAGTTTAGCGCATTAGTTCAAGCTGGAATACAATATTTTTAATTTAATTAATGTATGTATGTGTGTTTGAATTTTTGTTTATGTTCAATAAAAGTTTATAATATTTTTAATATATTATAAATTATATTTCCATACAATACGAAATGAAGACTTTTTTATATATATTTTTTAAAGATTTAATAAAAATGAAACTGTTTCTAGAGCTCGGGAAAGCTCACTGTAGAATGCTTTAGGTGGCAGCATATTAACAAAAAATAAAATTCTCATGACAAAAAACGCAACTGTATTTTGTCCTTCAATTTTTATTTATCTATGATTTCATTGCAAAAAAAAAAAACATATCAAGACAACCGAAAACATGTGTAACGGCGCACGAGCTCATTTCCAAGTATAAATATGCGATAAGTTCAGAACCCAATATTAATGCTATAAACAGAGAAGCTTATTATTTTGCTAATAATAGAACATTCAAATACGTTAAAATTCATCACTAAAGTTGATATAAGATTTGATATATTAAGCAATTGTCCCATATTTTTTTTCTTATTAGTTTTGAAATAAGAAAATGCTTTTTACATCACAAGGATACCGAAGTATTTGTCTCTTTAAAAAGAACTTGACAATAGAAAGTTCCACCTCTAGGTTTTATCATGGCATCATAGTGTGTGTTGAATCCGCTATGAAAGTATTATAGAATGAGAGTAATGACAGGGAAGGCGCCTAATGCAAAACGATGCAGAATGCGATAGTAAAATATGCTCGGTTTATAGCTTAAACTCGCTTCTACTTGCTTTTCAGTTTGACATCATTTAGGTGATTATTTAAGAAAACACAAACAGTTGTTTGTTGGGTAATACTATAGCATCACTTCTAGCGAACACTTTCACGTCGACTTTAGTTACAGTTTTGTAACAAATAAAAATTGTTTACAACTCCGTTATTTTCTTGCAAAAAAAAAAAAATCGAAAAAAAGTTTGCATTAGAAATGCAGATGTCTCAAGAGATACGCATAAATCAATTATATATTCACGTCAACTTTGTATATCTGATTCAATCCGATTTTTTATTTGATTTTTTTGCAGTGTTTCTTAGTTTGTCGATTTTTAATTTTTAACTAAGTTGCGAAACAATTTATACATATATTTTTACAACAAATACTATTTGAAATGCAATATTTAATACGAATAAAAGCTTGGACATTTATGCCATTATTTTGCAAAAAAAAAAGGAATCATTTCTAATCTTTAAAAACAAAAACATATTGAAAGCAAAAAAAAAAAATTATTGTTATTGCTGCATTCTACATCTTTCAAAATGTTTGGTAAAAATTCTCAATGATTTTCGTATAAATTTCAATTGCAACAAGTTAAATCTGTTCTTCTTATTATATACATTCTTGCAATTTGAGTCCGCCAGATTTCGTGCGATTGCGATTAACAAACACCTATTTTGCCATTTCAAAGGGTAATAGTTCATTTCAAGGCATATGAACTGAGGCGACCGTAACTGGGGGCAAACATTTCTTAATTGATAGAATAAATTATTCTTGCGAAACTGTCTATTTTATGAGCTGTATCCATATCATTGCATTTATGAGAGCGTACCTAAAAACAATTAATGCATGACAATTTTTGTTCTAGCAGGTAAATCTGAAGTTGATCTCAACGCAACTAAGATCTTCTTTGATACATTTTTGCCGATAATGAGACCGAAAGTGCTGTATCTTTTATACGTTCTCAAGATCCTAATAAGAGATTAAAAGTAATTATACGTAAGAATAGTCGACCTACTAACAATACGGTTAATTCTTGTCTTTTACTCTACAAGGAGGAAGAGGAGGTATAAATAAGAAGTGTTATATCGAATTTGGCGATCGTGCAAGGTACAACCTTAGAATTCTGGCAGTTTAACATATCTTTCGCTTAAAAAAGAAACCTATTAAAACGTGTACGGCTTATACCAAGACCTGATGATAGTGATGGTGAAAGCATTGATTTTTAACAGGAACATAACTGTCAAACTCCTTAAATAATAAATTTTATTTTTATATTAAGTTTGACATTCATTGTAACGGCGGTAATTGATTTGCCTTTGCTTATATTTTGTCTCAATTTGAGATACAGCATCCTTGAAAAACAGAAATCAAGTGAATAGTTTTGATGAACGAAACATTGGTCATTGTAAGTGAAAATTACCCAGAAAAAAAAATTGGACATTACCTTAAAAAAGTACTTGCCGTATAATGACTTACTTGTATGATTGCTAAATTTTGTTACTCGCTTACAAAACACATTACATTGGTTCGCAAATAAAGGAAGTAGTAATTGAACTAGTCCTTAAGTTAAAAAATAATACCTTAAAATACCTACTAATGATTTTTATTATTTCCTGCAATAATCAATGTAATCGATTCTCAGTAATTGATTATAAAAGTCTCATGCCTTGTTTAAATCATTAGGTTGGTAATCTAGTTGGGAAGTCCTTCCGCCAAAAATGCTCACTCGATTACCTTTTTTGAAATTTTTTGCTGGGTAGTTTCGATGTTGTATCAAATTTTAACTTAAAAAATATAAATTAACAATTGTTTTAAAATACAAGTTGGATGTCATATCATACGAAGCGACAAGAAGGGTTGAACAAAATTTATATTTTTTCAAAGAGGCATTTTAAAAAAATAAAATGTACATTAAAAATTCTAAGCTTTTTTTTTGTTTTTAACATAAAGTCAATACAAAGGCAAAACAAAAAATTAAATACAATAAAAAGTGGTTATAATACAAGATATTCAATTTATTGTAGCAATCATTTCGCAATTTTAATTTAATTTTTATGATGATTTGATTATTTGCATTAGTGTTCTTTATTTTTACAAATGGATAATGCAACAATTTTATTACTCATTGTAGAAATCTAGTGTTGCAAATTTCTTCTCCTATAAAACAAAGCTACCAAACTAAAACCAGTTAAAAAGATTTCTTAAATTAACATTTCTATATAATTTTAATAAATTAAACTGATTTTCTTGATAAACAAAATAGTTTTCATAATTTAAATTAGATTAAACCGGGCCATTAAAATTTTCACTTTTCATTTTTATAAAAACTGTCTTTATTAATTCGCTGTGGAAAAAAATGTTCCAACTAGTTAAAGAAGGAAAATTACTATTTCTAAGACAGTTAAAAACTTTTAATGCACCGTAACTTAAGGTGCGGTCAGATTAGTCAAATATTTGACCGAAAAAAAGTAACCACTATTTTTACAAATGTTTGTTTAATCTTTCCTGACACGTATCATTACGAACAACGATTTATAATATAATAAATGTAATATATTACCTTTTATATTTATTGATAAGTATATGAGAGGGACATTCTTCATTATTTAGTGGTTACGTCTTTTTTGTTAAATATGTGACTAATCTGACCGCACCTTTAAAGTTTAAAAAGTCAATAAAATTGCTTAATAAAATATGTTATTACATATTCTGTAATGCTTTTATAAAACCTGATTCAAATAATAAAAGAATAATTATTGATAAACAATTTTATTCTACAATCGTGACTGGCAGTATTTTAGATTTAGTTAAAAAGGTAACAATTTCAGGGAATCATCATAAGAGATAACGCCAAACCAGAATGATTTTTAATTGTTTTTTTTTTAATGAAATTTTGTTTTTTCTTTCAGATAAAAATATACAGTGGCTCACAGCTTATTTCAACCAATGATTTTAAAGAAATGTATATCAGGGCATCAATATTGATATATGTATGTATTTGTGTGTTAAGTATTTTTTCGAATTTTCAAATTTTGTATATTTTGTCTAAAGTGAATTGTACTTGAAGAAGAAAACATGTTGTGCATTTAAAGTAATTGGACCTTTAATCTTAATATCTTACAGTTGATCTTTTTTTAGTTTCTCAAAATTTTACTAAAACATCTTTAAAATGTTTTTTAGTGTTGAAACTCTTACAATATTCGAATTTATCGCAACTTTCTTTCCAGTAATTAATCTTCAAAATACTTCTTTAAAATAAGTTTTTTTAAATAAGTTTTTGGAAATGGCCGGATCAAGCATTCTCAGAAATAACTAAGGACGTACCTACACATATAACGTAATGCAACTATCGTCGATTTTTATTTCCCCTACTTCTTAAAAAGAAAACCCAGCTCCTTTGCTATTTACTAAATTTATTTTTTTTTAAGTTGTTAATTAATTACAAAGATTTACTTTTAATTGACGATACTGTAAGACATAAAAATTCTAAGCAAATTGCTGATTTACATTGATAACAAAACTTTTTTTGCATGAGTTTTAGTGGAATATTAATTTCGATAATATATTAAAAAAAGAAAACGAAAATCTGGTAATTATACTGACATTCAATGAAACTGCGCATTTCGATTTGTAATGACTTCATTAAAGGATGTTTATACCCATCCAATATAAATAGTCATACTTAACACAGACGGCAAGCCATTTGCCTTAAACAGTTATGTAGATGTCTAGATGAACTTGCTTAGAGGGAGGAATACAAGATTAGTTTTACATTATACCACTTTAAGCTCAACTGTTATCAGATCAAGCCAGCACCAAGAGTCTTTTGATTTAAAAAACAAAAAAAAAAAAAAGGATTTAAAGGAGATCGTGGCTTTGATCTTGTGATTATTTCAATTCTTTTTTATTTTCTTTAAAACACTCGGCTTAGTTTCGAGTAGATCTTACCTGAACACAAATCAATAAAGTTCTAAATCTATAAAAATAAGTTAAATCTATACCACCAATAAGCTTTCTGTTAAAAAAGTGAATTGAATTTTTATAATTTTACCATTTTTTTTTTAATAATTTTAGTTTATATTTTTCTGTTTTTGTTTTTGTTTCTGTTTTTGTTTTTTGTTCTTTTAAATAATATACTTTTATGAAAAATATTTATGCTACTTTTTGTGTTTATTTCTTTAATATGAAATTTTGTAAAAATTGTTAATATTAATATTTTGTTAACAACTACTAAAGTAATTAAAAATTGTCTACAAAACTACATTTTTCAATAATTCAATTATTTTATTTTTTTTATTTCCTTTTTTCATATTTGTTTACTTATATTTTATGTTGCCTTCTTTTCTGGTTCGTTATTTTGGTTAAAAATATCATACGATTTTGTTTCAATAAGAAATAATTATAAATGTTTGTGGTAAAAATTGTTAAAGTAATAAAAGTTGACTCTAATTTTACCTTCCTTTCCTGTTTATTTTCTCTTTCTCTTAATAAATTTACAAATAACAAATATCACCAATTTTTGTGTATTTTTGTGTTTTTTATTTTTTACTTTAAATCAAATAAAAAATATTTGTTTTCAAACTAAAAAAAAATCATTTACATAAAATAAATTTTGTTTTTTTTTTTTTTAATAATTCTGTCCTTAAATTAGATTTTATATATAAATTATATAAAGTATTGCATATTGTTGTTTTAAAATTTAACTAAAAGTTACTTTTTTGTGATTTTCATATAATAGTTACTTGGTAGGGAGATGTGGGCGTGGTTAAATTAAGAATTGTTTAATTTTTACATATTTTGCTTAAGTACATAAATAAAACGATTTAAATAAAATATTTACTGATTAAAAACGTTTTACCATAGTTTTTATTTTTAGGAAATTAAAAACAAACCCGAGAAAATTTTGAAAATCTTATTTTAAGAATTAGTTGTTCAGAAACTTAAGCAATTGTGCTGGAACTATTGACAACGCTTTAACAACAAGAAGATATTTCGTTAAACTTTATCAAAATTCTCAACTTTAAGAGTTTTTATACGTTTCGAACGTCATACATAAGCAATAAACCGCCTGATGAAATATTGAACTGTTAAATTAGGGTAAAATAAATTTTCGTTGACTCGCAAAATTAGCTTTGCATTTATGTAAGTGGTTATCAAATAAAAACAACTTTTAACACTATCGCAGTGCTCTGTCTCAGTGCACTCTACACTAACTAAAATGTTAGAGAGTACATCTACAAAGCGAATGGTAAAGTTGGTATAACTGTCTTTTTTTTTTTGGTGCAACTTTAAAATAAATAATTCTGCTACAATTCACAGATTTTTCAATTTAAAAAATTAAATTTTTTTAATGTGTTTTATCTGACCAAATTTTCTTTTTATTGCTATTTATGATTTCGTACGATCAATACTAATAAATCACTGTCAATAACTTTAAAAACATTAGAGACTCTTTTTTAGAGGAGATGGCTAAATTTTGAAATACAACAACAAGATTTAACATATAAGACCAATCTGTAGCCGAAGTTAACATATTTACAACTATTAAAAATTGTAGCATAATGGCATAATGGTCAGCTTAGTCAAATATTTAACCAAAAAGACGTAACAATTTATTTATTGAAAAATGTTCAAACTTCACCAATACTTATTAAGAAATATGAGATCCTACTCAATACAAAAGGCAAGATATCACATTTATTATATTATTAATCTTCATTCGTAATTATATTTGTTAAGAAAAAATAGAAAAAAATTAAAAGTTGCATTTGTGTAAATTTACATTTAAAAACTTTGCACTGTATTTTTTTTAATGAAAGTAACCATTTCTGTAGTTTTGTTAATTTTGTTCAAAGTATTATTTATAATTTGAGATAAATAAGAAAACATTTTACTATTGACTATTCTAACAGATTCGTTAACTTGCAAAAAATTAAGGATTACTTTTCAAAGATAATCGCTAAACTTTAAAATACAAATACTAGATCCTGCAAAAGATGCAAGAAATCTATTATAAAATTCTTCATTATGTTTTTTTTTCTGTTTTCTAGTTAAATTTATCTTATCAGGAATGCAAAATAACTTTTAAAATAACAACAACAATTTTACGGAGTTCGAAATATTAATTCGATGTTAGTTCTTGATCTTTAAATTATGACTTCTCTTATTTTTATAAAATTTGTTTAATGAATTCTGAACATGGATTTTCCTTCGGAGATTGTTAAAAATTAGGAAGAAATAGATTTTATATTATTGTAGGAGGTTTCTAGCAAATAAAAAAAAAGAAAACACAACTAAATTTTTATATATGTCTATACGAATAAAATTATGGAATATGTATAGGCATTTTTTTAGTATCTCGACATCAATAGCGCAGGATTGTGTTATTATAAAACTTTCGTGAGTTGAACGAAAGAAATATACGAAGCTAAAGAGCCATAAATTCATATATGCAATAAGGCTTTACTAGAGTAATTTCTGTACATGAAATACTTTTTGAAAACTTGATGTTGTTGTAAATAGTAAGTGATATGGAATATAAAACGCCTATTTTTGGAATTTTTGTCTGTCCGTCTATCTTTCTGTGTGCGCATTATGTAAAATTCGCTGCATGGATTTGAAAAGGAGGAGAAGTTGTTTGAAATATAGAAAGCTGTTTTTTTTTTGTTAAAATGGGTAATTTCCTAGAGATACAAATATGAAATCACCAAATTTTACCGGTATGATGGTACTAAAACAGTTGTCAGCATATTTTATTTTTGTCGATGACAAATTTTAACACTGTTTACATAACTCTGCATTAAATATTTTAAAACACATTTTTCTAAGTTTGAGTTTTAAGAAAATAAAAAATACACACTCACAAAGTTGTACTGAATAAATCACAGTGTTCATATCATTTAAGAAATTCCTTTTTATAGTGATTTGCATACCTTGGTAATTCTACTAAAGTCCTTGAATTACATTTTAAAAAAACTGGTTTTGTTTATGAAGCACTGTACACTGGAGCCCCGATTTGCGTTGTTAATGAGGATCAAAGAAAAGCGACGCAAATTGAAACGACGCAAAAAATTTTACCGTTTTTAGCGACGCAAATCAGAAACAAAACGACGCAAATCGTAAAAACGATGCAACTTGAAATTGCAACGACGCAAATGGAATTTTTCTAGTTTTTAAAAAGCGACGCAAATCGAAACGACGCAAATCGGGACGACGCAAGTCGGGGCTCTAGTGTATTATGTCTAGGTAATGAGACACAACTCTAATCAAATTTAATATTTTTATTAAAAAAAAAAAAAAAAAAAAAACAACATCAAATTTTAAGGGAATGTTAAAATTTTTAAATTTTCGTTTTAAGTTTTTTTTTTTTTTTTGAATTTGTTTTACAAATAAAGTACTTCGAAAATTAGAGTATGCAAAAACACGTCAGCTCAGCGAGAACTCCTTTAAACTGGTTCTCCAGAGGAAGTCTAATATAATTTTCGCTATATTTCTATTATGATATTTACACAGTTGTAAGAATAAGTTGGTGGGTTATTTGATAATTTAGAATTTACAATTATCGACAGCAATCAAGTCCTGGCACAATGCAAATCGGGTTTGTTATTTATTAAATTTAATAATAAATTATTTTTAATCAGTAAAAAATTATTTTATAATAAATTTGGAATTTTTTGTTATTTTAGTCTTATTTCACAGAAAAGTTGAAAATATTTTTATCGAACTTTTGTCAAAAAACGTAATTTTGTATATACAATAATTTTATGGAGGAAATAATAATATTTTATGGCAAAAATGTTCTCTACATATAAACGTCATGTAATTAGTAGGAGTATGAATGTATGTGTGCTTTATGTTTTGTATATAATGTCTATAAATTATGTAAATATGTATAAATGGTTTTTTACTAAATTAAAAAAAATTAAATATTGGCAAATGGAATGTTTTTTATAATTTTGTTTTCTTGTGTGTTGTTGTGAGCAGGAAAATATAATAAATTAAATAAAATTAAAATACATTTTAGTAGAAAACTTTAAAACAACAATTGTCAATATATATATATATATATATATATATATGAATATAAAATTAAATGAAAAGCAACTATAATGAAAATAAAAAAAAAAAATAATAATATAATAATAAATTCTAATACACTTCTTTATAACTAATAAATAAAAAATATATATTTTGTATGTATAATTAAAAAAACCCCGACAAAAAAACTTTTTAATTTAATAATTAATAATGTTTATGTTTTACAAAAAAAAAAAAATATATAATAACTCAACAGTAATTCTTGAAATTTACAAAACAAAAATGTAACAGACTTAACTAACAATATCTTTCTCAGAATATTTAAATAATACACTGTAAAGAAATGTAAGAAATTTAAGAAAATATCGTTAGAAAAATCTAAGATCCTTTAAGTAATTCAACTTTCAATTAATATCAACAACAGAGCAACAATTTAATATTTTTTCAATTTTTCAATATCAATAATTGTTTTAAAAATTTTGTTCTTTTCACTAAGCGAAAATTTGTTATGTAACGAGAAAAATGTTTATTGCAAAATATCTTGTATATTGAAATTATCGTTATCCAAAGAATTGATTAGATCTTGTGTTGAAAAGTTACCACCGTCTACGGGTAAATTATCTAAAAATTCGAGACATAAATCATTCGAGTTGCCAACCACCGAATTGATGGTTTGATTAATGCTATTATTGACTGAGCTAGAAGTGGCCACAACAGAGGCTGACGAAACGGATGACACTGAGGTGGAAACTAAGGCATTGTTATTGCCTACCGACACAGGTCCATTTGGTCCAGAAGCAGGACCACTGGCAACATTACCGGGACCCTGTGACATTTGTAGCATTTGTTGCTGTTGATGTGTGGTAGTAGTAGTTTGCTGTACGAATTGTTGCTGCTGTTGCATAGTGATTTGCTGTTGAGTTTGTGACATATGCATGCTGGCCATTTGCATTTGTGTCATCATGGAATTAGGACCGCCGGGACCTTGTGGTCCTGCCTGTTGTTGTAAGCTTTGCTGCTGCATCATTTGTTGCATTTGCATGGCATTGGGATTGGGACCATTCGGACCACCCATCATTTGTTGTGATTGCAGTTGTTGTTGACGCATCATTTGTTGTTGCATTTGGGCCGGTGTTAGTTGCATCCCAGTATTTGGACCACCCATGCCAGCTGCACCATTAGGGCCATTTGGCATAGGTCCACCATTTGGATTGCCCATAAAACCTGAAACAAAGAAATTGTTTTATAAAACTTTTTAACATTCATTATATTCATATTAAGAAAAGTATAAAATATCTGTACAAATCAGAATAAATTCTAGTTGAAGAACTCTTTGAATTTGGAAACGATAAAAAGATTGCTGGAAATGAAATTCGCAGAAAAAAGTTTTGACTGCGACATTTGAAAAATTACGTATTATTTTCACTATCAAAACTTCACAAATGGGTCTTTCAGTGTTCTTAAAAAAATCAGGTTATCAATTTGTCTGAATGTTGCTTTTTTATGTTTCTGAACCGGTTTTGAAATTTTTTTTTATAATTTGATAGATTATGCTTACAGATTGGTCCCGTTTTAAAAACAGTTCATTATCTTAAAAATTAAAGGGTGTGCCCATACAACATACATGTTTGTTATGAACCGTAAAGCGCACTTCTTTGAAATTTAAAAAAAATGCGTATTACTAAAGCTCCTTATAGCTAAAAGTAATAAAAAAAAATATATAAAAACTAAAGGGTATCTCTATAGGCAACGTAAATTAACTTATATGCACCTATCTTTTGAACCGTTATAGATAAACGCTTCAAGATTGGACAGGAAGTCGATTACTTTTACTGTTAAAGACATTCAAAATTATAAATTGAAAAGCTTCTCGATAGTTAATGTAAGTTGATGTATGTGGCCAAATTTTTGAACCGTTATAGACAGACAGCTGAATCTACACAGAGCCTTTATTGCTAAGTCCGCTATAACAAGTATCAAGCTTGAAATTAGAAATTATACAGGATGTCCATTAATTAGAAATTAAAGGGTGCCTTAATGTTTATAATTTGAAGTATATTGCCAATATTTTCAACAGTTATAGACTAACGCGTAGAACTTAAACAAATTTAGTTTTACTGCGCCAGCAATAAAAAGTATAAAATTAAAGGGTGACCGCATTACTGCTGAATTTTCTTGTTCAATCTGCATTCATATTTTGTTCTACGACACATAAAAAATCGTGACGCAATCTTTATCGAATATAATATAACAAATGTATAATGACCGCCCTAAAGAAATGTGATTTTATGTTTGTCTGTTTTGAAGTCGGTTTTTTTTTTGCAAGAATTATTTTTGTTGTTTCTCTTGAATAAACATTTCTTCAGAATATTGTCGTTAGGTCAACAATCGACAGCGCAGAAGGAGTGGCTCCTGCCATAGCGGAAAACCATCAACATTTATTAAGCTGAATCTATATTTTTCAAAATTAGTAAATGTTTGTTATAAAAAACTAGAAAAAAAAACTTTTAATCGGGTGTGTCAAAATTCATCTTCATCTGCATAAATTGTTGAGGGCGAAGAACACTTATAAGACACATCCTAATTTTAGGAGTTTTCTTTACTCAAATGATTTTTCGTTAATATGCACATATGTATGTTTCCTAATTTACTTACTGCTATTAAAACCTCCTGCAGCTTGCCTCATGGGGCCTCCAGGTCCCGGACCACCCGTGAAACCCATTTGTTGTTGCTGCATCATCATGTGACGCCATTCTTGCTGGGAACCGATTGGCATACCGTCTGGTGCTACTTGTACGTTAGGCGGTCGTTGAGGACCTCCTGGTCCCATTGGACCACCATAAGGACCCATAGCAGAACGTGGACCGCCGGCTGTGGAATGTTGCATATACATAGAATGTTGCGGACGCATCATTGGACCTACACAATCAATATAATAAAATTATTCCAACTGTTTTTAACTTAAATTATTTTTCTTCAATTTACCGGATGGTGGTATGGGTTGTTGCGTCATTCTACGCATGGCAGCCGCTTGGGCAGCTGCGTTAGGGAAGCGTCCACCACCGCCCACTGTTTGCTGCATCATTTGCGCCTGCATTAATTGAGCCTGCGTGGCCTTATACTCGGGTGGCGGGGGTCTTGAACCGCCCATACCATGTTGTTGCATAGCTTGAGCACGCATCATTTGTTGTTGTTGCAGGAATTTAGCTTGATTTATATTCATAGGAGGACCATTCGGTCCGCCCGGACCCATCATCATGGCGGGATTAGGACCAGAGGGACCATTAGGATTCATATTAGCCGCAGACATCATTTGATTAGGATTACCACCTATACCAGGGCCCATGCCACCCATGCCCGGTACATTCGGACCACCCATTCCCGGTACATTTGGACCCGCCAAATTAGGACCTCCCGGTCCTGACATAGAATTCATAGGACCGCCATTTGGACCAGTAGGATTAGGACCACCCGGCACCTGTTGATTGCCCATAAGACCAGCATTATTTGGTACTGCATTTGGGCCGCTTTGTGTATTATTAGGCCCATTATTACCAGCCGCCGAAGCTGAGGGATTTTGGTTTTGATTTTGTCTTTGTCGCATATTTGGTGGTACTTGTTGCTGTTGTTGGGCGCCGGGATTCTGTTGCTGCTGTTGTTGTGAGAAGTTCATAGATTGAGTTTGTGACATGGTAAAACCACCATCGGAAGCACCTTAAACAAGTATCAAATTAATATTATTGTTTTTTTTTTGAAGACTTTAAAAAACAAAATAATTATTTTATTTAATTTGTTTGTTTGTTTGTTAACTAACCATTGTTATTATTTATATTTTGATTTGGTTGTTGTTGTTGTTGCTGCTGTGGATTATTTGGACCATTATTATTACCACCCTGTTGCTGTTGTGAGTTTTGAGTATTTTGTTGCTGTTGTTGCTGCTGCTGTTGTTGATTAAAGAACACTCCCTGTTGAGCTGCCACCGATACATTACTTTTCATATCACCGCTGAGATGTAAATGCTGTCCAGCAGAGACCTACAATTATCAGAAAGGAAAATGAGTTAAAAAAGGGAATTTAAATTACAATAAGACATTTGTGCCATATTTTAAAAATCACAAACAAAGTAGTGTACTAATTTTAAATGCTATATTCAACACAATAAGACACAAATCCCTAAAATAGTTGTAGATTATGAAAAGGTTAATAATTTTGTACGTGAGCACTATAGTAACTTCACGTCGTCATGTGTAATAGTTAATATAGCATTAAGAAGCTTAGATTAGCAGCCTTTTTTTTTTGTTGCGGTCATAAATAGAAAACCTTTCGAAAAATTTTTTCCATGAGTTTTTTGTTTATTGGAATACGAAACATGAAAGATTTCAGTGCTCATTTGACTTAAAAAAAAACATCGTCAAATTTCTAATGTTTTTCAAACGATCCGAGCGGGTGATTTTTTTCTACAAAAATTGACAATTTTTTATTTCGAAAACTATATGACATGTCGCAATTTTTTTGCTGACAGAGCATCACTTTCATATCAATATTACCCGATTCAAGCAACAATATCTCGGTTGTAATATCACAAAATTTAGCACCAGCAAAAGTTTCGGCTTTAGCCATAACACCTTTCTGTAGCTAAAGTGAGTAATCTTATACATAAAAATGTAGTTTCATGGTTTCTTAAATGAAAAATTATAGCTTTTCCATGATGACTACAATATTTTCATGTGAGAATTGTTTCAACTTATTTACAGAAACGAGGCACAGCCAGGATGCCGGCGGCCCTGTTTTCAGTTTTCTTCACTCTATAAAAGTGAAAATCAGCTTCAGGGCTTTTACTCAAGTTGGTAATATTATCGATGTCTTTTCATTAGAGTTTAACACCGGTGTCAGGCAAAGCTGCCCTACGTTTCCTATATTATCCCTAATAGTACAAAACGATGTTTAAACTCGGGCTATAGAGGGAGAAAACCCGCGGTATCAAACGGAACCTACAAAACCAATTGGAAGATTTGGCATATGCAGATGACATATGTTTGATATCATCAAAGCATCTCGATATGCAAAATAAAATCGACGACCTCATTATTAAATCTAACAATGTTGGCTGATCATCTTTTCCAGATTTAGCTCTCAACGTATATCTCTTGTATCAAAATAATACGAAACTGGTTATCAGATAGGGATTTATGTCACATGAGAAGGTAATATCTGCATTAAATGCTTATTAAGGGAATCAAGTTTAAACGAGATAAGCTTTAAACATTAAAACATTAAGCCTTAACATTCTTGTTTAGATTTCACCTCGTACTATGCCTTAGTTTATACTTCAATTTTTAATCGAAGAAAAAAAAATAATAAAATGATCCTTGAATTCTTTCTAAACAGCAATTTTAAGTTTATGTTTAGAAAAGAAAGTATGTACATATTAGGGTTTGGGAAACGGGAATTCCCGGAAAAAGCTG
Source organism: Cistogaster globosa (assembly GCA_937654795.1). Classification (NCBI taxonomy): domain Eukaryota; kingdom Metazoa; phylum Arthropoda; class Insecta; order Diptera; family Tachinidae; genus Cistogaster; species Cistogaster globosa. Next base: position 28,013,725 of record OW569407.1, read on the forward strand.
TCCATAATTTCCTGGGAAAATTTTGCCTAAATTCCCGGGAAACACTAATTGTTTTTTAAATATTTTAGTTGTACCATTTAAAATTATTTAAATATCTCGTTTCGTGTGAATTCTACTACATCTGTACACGAAATATTTTTGATAATTATTTTTTATAAAAATATGACATTCTGTAGATAAACTAGAGATAGCAATGTGAAGTCAATTAATGTTATCGGTATAATGGCACAGAAGCAGTTGCCATTACATTTAATTTTTGTAGATGGAAAATTTTCAGTTTTTTACCGTACTCTATAACAAATGTTTAAGAACACTTTTTTCTAAATTTTAATTTTTTTTTTATTAAAAATAATACGCGGACGAAATCGTGTGCACTGCTAGTAAGATATAAAAGAGAAAAAAGTTTGGTATTAAGTTAATCGGATTTATTCCGCCAGTAAATAAAATACTGTTGTCATACCTTTCGGTGAAGACCGTCGTCACTGGCTGTTTATTTAGTACGATTGGCGATCGCTAATCAAAACGCGGCTTGAAAATGATGTCTTTACATCGAAAGCGCTCGCCAATCGTACTAAATAAACAGCCAGTGACGACGGTCTTCACCGAAAGGTATGACAACAGTAGAAAAAGTTTACTAATTTGTTTAAAAAGAATTTTGAGCTACTAACATTTGAAACATGGATAATCTTTAAAAAAATAATCAATAAAATACTCTTTTAATACTTTTATCTTCGTTATCTTTCGTTATGCAGTACAATTGTACATATGTGGGTCTTGTCACCTGAATTGTTTTTAAGTTTTATAAACTGTTCAAACTATTATTAAACAATTATTTTCATTGCTTGTTATTTTTTTCAAGAATTGCTTTTTTCCTGGGAAAACCGGGAAATCCCGGAAATGTGATGTTTTCTTGTTTCCGGGGAAATATAAAGTTCCGGGAAATCGCAAACCCTACTAAAAAAGTATGAATTTCTTAATTCATTTAATAATGTCAAATGTGTGTTAATTTTTATTTTTGATTTTTTTTGGCTTTAGTTAAATTAAATTTAGTTTAAAAAAATTCTATAGTTTGATTTCTTTTATTGAAAAAATATGCTTTCATGGAGATTGTATAACTCCTGGCTGTGAAGAGACTTAAAAAAATTTTCTTCCTGGTTTCGTACAATTTATTTTAATTCTACCAAAGTATACATTAAAGCTACATTTAAAAGCAAAAAGAAATGCTTTAAAATAATTTTTTTTCTTAATGGTGGCATCTTATAAATATTTATAATTAAACTTTATGTACTTCTTAAATTTCAAAGAAGTGTGAAAAATTTTCAATCAGGCCAAAGTAAATATTTTGTATTTTTTCTTCTTCACATATTTTTCAACCTTTGACTCTATGCATACATAGGAAGAAAGAAATAATAAAATTTATCGTTTTTTTTTCCATGCCACGTTGTAAAAAATTAAATACAAGAACCTTCAAAGTGAGAGAAAGAATTATGAGCACGCATTCATATTTAGAACAGCGCACAAGAAAAGCAACAACAACTTATATTAAAATCCCTATACAATAGGCAACAATTTTAAAGCAAAAACATTATATGAAAAACACAAGAGTCAATATATTCTTAGATAACGTAACGTTAAGGAAAAAATCCATTTGTAGAACATACGCAATTCCTGCTGTTTTATGGAAAATTTTCATTTACTTTTTCTTAACAGAACTTTGGACACATATTTAAAAATTTATTAGCGAAAAAAGTTACTATATACTTTTATGTGCTTTCAAGTTTAAATAATTTTAAAAACACTAAAAATTTTAAGAAAATGTTGTTAAATTTGGGTAAATTAGGAAAATGCAAGTAGCAGTAAATGAGAGTTGTATTTTAGAAATATTTTCAATTACTTTACTTATCAGTGTGCTAGTTAATGGAATGTTATTATACCCTTCACCACAAAAAGTAGAAAAAGGGTATATATAGGTATAAGTTTGTCATTCCGTTTGTAATTTCTACATACAATATCCGTGAAGTATATATATTCTGAGTACTTATGCATTGCGTGTCCTTCGTGTTAGTGTTGAAATCAAATAAGCCAAGACACTAGATAAGCTAGAGAAAATTTAAGTACGCTAATCGATTAGACATAGTTTCAAAAATTTTGCGATTGAAAATCAGCCAGATCGGTCCACATTCTTCGAAGCAGTAAGCTAAACACTACGCCTGCCTCTAATTTTTTATAATTATTTGGAACAGTTAGTAACTCCAACCAAAAAAGAAATAAAAAACGAATATATGGAACGATCGAGAATTAAAAATAAGAAAAAAACATAAGGTGAAAAATTGGCGCTCGCCCATATTTTGCAAGTTATAGGCCTCTGAAAATTTCGTAAAAAATTTCGATTAACTTTGAATTATCTTCTCAAGAAATTTCACTGAAAAAGCATTTTTTTTTAAGTGTATTTTCTCAAATCCCAAAATTATTTCAGATATTGGACTAATAGTGCTTTATTGAGTACCCTTCAGAGTAACACGTGTATATGGTGTAGTATGTGTGCTATTCCATATTTGTCCAAAATATTCATATATCTTCTCAAGAAATTTCACTGAAAAAGCATTTTTTTCAAAGTTAATTTTCTCAAATCCCAAAATTATTTCAGATATTGGACTGATAGGGTCTTATTAAGGACCCTTTAGACAAACACGTGTATATGGTGTAGTATGTGTGCTATTCCACTTTTTCACTGAAAAAGCATTTTTTTCAAAGTTAATTTTCTCAAATCTCAAAATTATTTCAGATATTGGACTGATAGGGTCTTATTAAGGACCCTTCAGACTAACATGTGTATATGGTGTAGTATGTGTGCTATTCCATATTTGTCCAAAATGGGCATTTACCTTCGCAAGAAATGTTGCAAAATGAGTGTTTTATTTTAACTCAATTTAAATGCTTTTGTAAGCAATTCTTAGATATCAAACTTTTCTAGTTCTGTAATATACACCTTGGAACAACATTTCCGTAAATTATATTTATTCAGACTTGTGTTTTTTTACTTAAATTATCCTCCTGAATAAAGGAAGCCAACAACATAACGGCTGTTAAGTGGTTAACAGAACACTGTTAACTGTAAAAACTGCAAAGTTAAAAAAATGGTTTGTGACTCTGCTATTTAAATACGTATTTATCTTCACACACATTGCAATTTATAGGCTTCTGAAAATTTCATAAAAAAATTAAAGGCTTTTGAAGAGATCTTTTAGGAATTACTAAACTTTTTTAAAAATGCTTAACGCATTAAGAGCCGATGATATTTTTATGTAAAATTATTTATCGTACTTATTTTTTAATTTTCTTTCACCCCAATATTTTTTTTTTTTTTTTTTTTTTTTTTTTGATAGGAGCTACTTCAATAAAATAGATTTACATGTAGGTGAAGGGTATATAGGATTCGGCATATACGAATATAGCACTCTTTACGGTTTATCTACGGTACCTACCTAAAAAAATATATAACTTCTTATACACTTCAGGTATAAAGTATTGAGTAAAGTTAATTTCTTGTTTGAGGAATAGATTTTAAAAAATCTTTACTTTCATAAAGAAATGACTTAATTTCTGGGTGAAAATTGCTTGTTAGTTAACTCGATAGGTACTGAAAAATATTGAACACCAGAAACTATTTGCAATGAAGAATATTAGGATATCTAATAAGAAACGTCAATTATTATTAGAAATGTGAAAGTTTGTATGTTTGTTTATCGATTTTGATAAAATTTAAAATACGTAAATTTTCAAAAATCGAAGCATACTTTCAGGAACTACTTCGAACTGTTTTTAAGTTTATGCAAAAACATTTTTTTTTATTGCAAATGACCTGACTTTGAACGTGTTAATAGAGATGGAAACGAAAGAACCGTTTCGATGATCTGCAAAAAAAAAATTACTTTATACAGTACAAAAAACAGCAGAAGTACAAAGTAAGCAACTGCAAGGAGTATTAGAACTAAAAATCTGCGAAACATTGCTGATATGTTAAAATTATTGCTGCATAGTGGGACAATTTCGTTTATATTATACAGAACTTAATATTTTTAAAGTTATATTTTTTAAAAACTAACATATCAATCTTGTTATTTAAAATTAAAATAAATAATGGCTGTAATGCCAACATTTTTTGTGTTTGCAAGTTATCCTTATTATAATTAATGACAACGAATTAAGAATAAATGAACATAAAACCATCAATTTGATTTCAAATTTAAACCATGAATTTCTGTCCCGTTTTGAGTTAGAATTGGGTTAAATAAAATAATGTCGTACTTTACACTTTGACTACATAAGGAAAATTCACGCATACACATACAATAAGTCATTACTTTCAGGAAATAAGAAATAAAATATAATTTTAAGTTGGAAATTCATATATTTTTATTTAGGAAAATTTATGCTGCTAAGCTTTATTAATAAAAAAAAAGAGAAACATTTCAAATTTTAATAAAAGTGAACCCTCAAGAACCATCAAAAGAAGGTAGTTGAAATAGCTTTTATCAGTTAAGCTTTTTCAACTTTTGCATATTTATTCTTGTCGACTACTTAAAGCAAAGTTCTAACAAAATTTTACAAAGGTAAAAGACTGAATGAAGGGTGGCAAAAAGCTTTGTAGTTTCAGAAATAATAAAAAATATATATATATACAAGCCACTTTAAATAATTGGAAAAAATGCTTTTGTTGTTCGTCTCTTATTACTGCTGCAGTAAGAAATGGTAATAAAAAAGCCACCATGACAAGAAAATAATAAAAGAGCACGAACAAATAAAAATGTAGCCATGTTAATATATAAATTTAGAAAATGTTCTTATAAGTGAAGCTAACTTGAATAAAAAAGTTAGTTCACGTACAATTTTTCAGTTTTGTGGCAAATGTGTTTGCTTAACTAAACGAAAGAGATTTGTTAACTATTGGTCTAAAAGAAAAATAGTTCTTTCTTATAATTATATTATTACGATCTGAGATATATTTTTGGTTACGATGAAATTAAGCTTGGGTAAAAATGGTGCATACTTTACGGAGGTTATTATTCGTATATTAAATGAAGCATGAAAACTTCATTAATTATGAAAAATATTGATACTAAAAATATGAAATGTGCTGGATAAGAATTATGTGTTAAGGAAAATGAATTGTTTTTTAATAATATTTTCTCAATATGTTATTTTTGAGAAAAAATAAACAATTATTTCTTTACATTTCTGCACTTATTTTACGCTTCTGACACAAATTAATAAAGAGAATTCCTAAAAAGATGCAATATAAATTATGTATACTTAAAATAAGAGATAAGGAGTTGAACAAAGGTTGTGCGAGCATTCAAACGCATCGGACGTGTTTCTTAAAAAAAAAATTTTAATCAAATAGGCTTTGAAAAATACATTAAAACAAATTGAAAGGAAGGAACTTTTTTCGGACGGGGGGATTGATTCAGGATCTTATTGAATATTTAATAATATTGTTATTAAAATTCGATAATGTCAAGGGATCCGTTGTGTTCCCAATCTGGAGGGCGACCTCCTAACAATTCTAAAACGGCACCAACTATTTTAAATGGAGAGAATTCATCGATTTTAAAAAGTCAAGATTTAAGAAACCCCAAAAAATATGCTGACGCTTCTGGAAACTCAGACCTGGGTAAGAAATTGTTTGAAGCTGCCTTCTCAGGGCAAAGCCAAACAAATGGCAAGCTGGAATCTTCTTGTTCCAAAAATAATGTTGAGATATTGGAAAACATCCAAATTCAGAATACGGAATTAGAGAAAATTTATGGGACAGACATGGATCAAGACCCGCTATCAATTTCTTCTATGGACAATGAATTCAAAATAGTTCAAAATAAGAAACGGAAATTTCAAGGTGATATTAAATATGATTTACCAAAAGTGCAATTTCAAGCAGGGAATAATTTAGCCAATAATGTGAATCGGATAAATAAGTTTGCTTTACTAGGTAATTTAAACGTAGAAGCAGAAACTTGTAGCAATGGTATAGACCGCGTTAACCTAAAATTTAATAACACCAACACAAATGTTCCAAATAGAATTTCATATTGTCCTCCTATTTTCTTAGAAAATGTTAATATTAAATCCCTAAATTTTTTATAAAAAATCAGTCCAAAAATAAAAGCAAATTATACTTAAAAGATTCCTCTGCACATTCTGAGATGATGCAGCTCTTGAAAGAAAAAGAAATTTCATCTTATACATATACTCCTAGGGAATATAAACGACAACGTTTAGTTTGTAGAGGTCTTTACTTTAATTCTGATGTGAATAGTATTAAGTCAGAAATAAACAAAATTGTACCAGACACTGTTGATTCCGTGTCAAAGTTCACAACAGAATTTTCAAGAAAGCTAGGCATTGAAACTGGTCTATTTTTAATAACTCTTTTACCAAATAGAAATGTAAACGAGCTCCTCGGCATAAAGTATTTACTTAATCAAGTCGTTTCATGGGAACGTCCTAAATCAAGTGCTAAAATTCCTCAATGTTGGAGGTGCCAAAAATGGGGTCATTATTCAAAAAATTGTAGCCGTCCATTTGCTTGCATTAAATGCTGTAAAAAGCATCCCCCAGGTGAATGTGCTTTTGTTTTATCCAGTAATGTTTTGCCATTTTGCGTAAACTGCAATGAGAAAGGTCACACCTCCAATTACAGAGGGTGCCCTGATTACAAAAAGATTTTAGAAAAAAATCGAATAAGGAAGCAAAACACAGACAGCTATTAGCGGCTGAAAATGTTGCAAAAGCCGTTAACTCACCCAATCGAGTTGAAGCTAATAAATCTTTTGCTAGCTTGTTTAAAGTTCCGGACAATTTGCCATCAAAACGCAAATTAGAGAAACCTCCACTAACTCAGGAATTTTTGAAGCTTGCTGAAACATTATTCAATCCAGAACCTTTGAATTTAGAAAGCAAAATTGCAAATTTTATGAAAAATTATAAATCCATGAGCAAAGATCAAGTAAAAACAGAATGCTTGAATTTAATAGAGAAAATTCACAATGTCTATGGTCCGTAATTCTTTAAATTTATTAACCTTTAATGTCGGTTCTCTTATCCATATTGGGAGAAAAATAGAACTGAATAAGTTATTAAATCAATTTAATATTGAAATTGCATTTTTGCAAGAGAGACATATGTCTTCAGGGAAGGATTTATGTCTTGATAATTACATAGTTTTAATGGATGATAGCTTATTAGGTGTCGGAATAGCTCTTAAGAAATCGATATCTTTTATGAAAGTGAACATTCCCAATCTGAGGTTTCCTAATTTATTTATTGAATTAAATGTTTCGATTAACGGGACTTTAAGAAAAATTCTTTGCGGTTCAATTTATTTTTAAAGTAACTGCAGTCGTGAAATAATTTCTCAGGGACTTTCTTTAGTTTTAAATTTTTCTAATACGTACGATGGTATTATTCTTGGCGGAGATTTAAACGCAAAGCATATTTCCTGGGGAGACACAAGCAATAACTTTAATGGCGAAATTCTTTCAAACTGGCTTCAAAATGAATCTTATTCAGTTGTTAGAATTTGTGATTCATATCCTACTTATCCAAACGGATCATCACATTTAGATCATTTCCTAATTAGTACTGATTTTAATGACTTTCAAAATTCAAATTTCAAAATTTCAACACTTCCTACATTTTCCGACCATATACCCTTGAAACTTCACCTTTAAATTTCAAATTTTAACCTCATTTTCAAAGTGCCTGATCATTTTATATCGTTTAAAGAAACAAATTGGACTAGATTTAAGGCTGATGTTTGTTATTCTTTACTTAATCATTTTCCTCCATACAACAGGAATTTATCGAACGAAGAAATTGATTATTATATTCAAGAGTTAAACACTTCTATAAATTTTATTACTCAAATTCATAGTAAGAAGATTAAATATAAAACTAGGAAATTTATTGCATCGGATAAGGTAGCAAACTTGCTTAGGATTAAATATGATTGGCAAAGAGAATTAAAACAAATATATACTAGAACACTTAACAGAAATCATCCTGATTATCGCCTTATTTCAAAACAAATTGATCTTATCAAAATTATTATTAAAGAACAAATAGAGATTGAACAAGCAAATGTTTTTAGTGCAAAATTAAAAGATATAAAACCAGGTCCATGGGCTTACAAGAAAATTTTTGAAATTATTGTAAATAAAAATTGTTCTTCTGTAAAAGATATATCAGTAAATGGTATAAAAATAAGTGAGGTTAACCAAAAATTAGATATCTTAAAGAATCATTTTACAACTATTTACGAAAGGTTTCAACCTAATAGAAATATTTCAGAAATACAAGAAACAATCAACGAAACTATTTCACAGTCACAGAGTAGTATTGAATTCAATAATGAATTTACGTCATTAAATAATCTGGATAACTCAAAATTTACAAATATTGATTCTCTTTTATGTATTATTAAATTAACAAATATAAAAGAAGTCTTCAGGAATTGATAATATATCAAATTTCCTTACTTCCTAACCTCGGAAAGTTTTTTGAAAGAATTATCCGTGAAAAAATGGATAGAGGTCTTAATGGAGAATATATTCCACAGAACCAATTTGGTTTTAAAAAAGGCAATAGTACGCTTCATGCTCTTTTGAAATTTCATTCGGATATTGTGCAAAATTTAAGAAGAGGTCGATGTACGGTTGCAGTATCACTGGATATTGAAAAGGCTTTTGACAGAGCATATCATGACGGAATTCTCTATAAAATGATTAAAATAGGATTTGATCCATCGATTGTTAAACTGTTTCAGAGTTTTTTTGACAGCAGAAAGTTTTATGTGTTATTTAATAATATTATGTCTTCTCAAGGTGAAGTTTTTTGCGGCGTACCACAAAGATCTGTATTGGCACCTCATCTCTACAATATTTTTATATATGATATCCCTTATGAACGATATAATTCTAAAAGTATACTTTATGCTGACGACTTGCTACTATATACTCATGATATGTCTCCTGTTAATGCACTCCAAAATGTTTTATCTCACCTTGAATCTGTAAATCAATTTTATTCTCAATAGGGAATAAAAATAAAAAAAAATATACTGTTGTACCGGAAAGTAAGAAGTTAAAATTGACTATAAATAGAACTGAAATCATGTTTAGGGATAACATGAAATATCTTGGAGTTAATTTTAATAAGCTTTTGAAGTTTAATAAACATGTTGTTTACAATCTGGAAAAGGCTAATAAAATTAAAGGAGCTTTCTCCAGGTTGTTCAACAGTAAAGATTTGCCGGTTAAAACAAAACTAGTTTTGTATAAGACAAGCATACGACCAATACTCATGTATGCGTTTCCGATATGGTTCAGCATAACAAAAACAGCAATGAAAAAAATGGAAATTTTCGAACGGCATCTCATTCGAAAGTGCATAGGAAAGAACTTTAAAGTTCATAATAAACGCTTTTCAAATGAATTTATATACAAAGAGTCCAAAATATGTCCTCTTTCTACTTATGCTTTAAGTTTTATGAAACGCTTTGTAGATAGACTATCTTACTTTGAAGGTAGCATAATGCAAGACATTTTAGTAAATGAATTAGAATTTAACTGGTCAAACTCAAATTATCTTTCTACAATTGGAATTTTACAAGAAGAAATACACAGTATTACTGGTAGAAACTTCTACTCATGTACTACCCCTGGTATACATAGGGAATAAATTTGTTTTTATTTTATTATTATTTTTTTTCCTTTTTTTGTTTCTTTTTTGTTGTTTTTCCTTTTAGTATTAAGTTGTAAATAGTTTTAAATTAAGTTTATTATCAGGTATATATAAAGTAGATACTACTCTACCGTTACTGTAAAAGCCGGGAGCAAGCATTGTATTATATATTCTCAATATTATTAACTTGTTAAATTTACCTTATATATCATACTCAAAATTTATTTCTGCTATTAAAATAATACGATATAGTTTTAAGTTTTTCTGTAACACTTACTGTTAGTATTAAGCAACTGATGAAAAAAAGAAAGAAGTCTCAATAAAATATAATTCAATAATTCAATTAATAAAGAGAATTCCTAAAAAGATGCAATATAAATTATGTATAATTAAAATAAGAGATAAGGTAACTAAAATATCACAAAAAAAAAAATAAATAAATAAATAAATAAAAAATATAAAAATGTATTTCTAAACCTTAATAAGTGTTCTTTATTAAAGACGCAATCGTATTTAAAATTCTGATCTTAGTTAACACGCAACTGCCGTTAAGTAATAAGAAACAATATTGTTTTTAAAAATCAGTTCAGAAATTTATAGAAAATAAAATAAGATTCTTTCATTAAGCAATTTTTCCATATCGGGATATGCATTTAAATTATTAAAGGTCAAAATTCTAACGACTGTTAAGAGATTAACAGTGGTCTGTTAACTGCAAAATCAGCTGTGCACAGTGGGGCAGAATCAAAATATTTTGGAAATAATTCAGCCATTTGAAAACGGCTGGGCCGATTGATTCAAAATTTGGTACGAGCATAGTAGAGGAGTACTTGAGCTTAAGTTTTGAAGGTGGTTACCCTCCACTTTCCAGGGATGGCGCTATGTGGTCTCAAAGTTGGACACCTCGCTCCTGAAAATTTTTCTAACGCTTGGCATTTCTTCAATTTTTGTCTGATTTTTAAATATTTTACATGGTCTTAAAGCTCTCGCAAATACCTACAAAACGGTGCTTTAAACTGCATGTTTATGTTTAAAAATGATCGAGTTATAAGCATTTTAAAATTAAAATTTTTGATTTTTTCCATACCCTGGTCCAGTTTTTTCGAAATATTGGGTACAATTTGCTGCAAATTTGTTTGAGTTTTTTTACCGTTGATAGCAAACAAAATTTAAGATTTTCTGAAAAAAATTTGAAAGTAATATCTTTTCTGGCTTAAAAATTATACGATTTTCAATTTAAAAAATCCAAAATTATTGCATTTTTGTGTATTTTAGCCTAAAATGGGACACTAATCTAATTTTTTAGATAGAAAAAAATTTTCTTGAGGAATATATAAAAATGTTTTATTTTTATTAAAGCTAACTATATGTGTGTACGTTTAAACCAAATTTCGTATACAACTGATCATTCTTGTAGAAGATGTAAGTCTTTCAACTTGACCTATTTTACATCGAAATTTTGACTTTACCCCATATTTTCTAAAATCCCAAAGCTGGGATCGGAAAAAGAAGAATACTACAAAAAAGCTATATATACTCCAAATTGTTTCAAAAAGTATTTCATGAGCCCTAGTCCATATGTGGACTTTATGGGCAAAAGAGTAAAAAATTCCAATTTTGGGATTTTTCGTCTTTATTTTGGGAATTATGGGATTTCCTTTAGCTTAATGTTGCAGATTTTTTACCGTTTGATTTTAGTTAACAAACTACATATGCACGGAAAATTTTATCTGATTTGCTTAATTAATAAAAGTTTTATAGCATGTTTAATATTTTTACTTTTCTCAAATTGGACCGTTTTTACCATAATTTTTCGAAATTTTCGGAGCTCAGCAACGAATATTAAAATTTTGTTCCATTTTTTTATTTTTTTTATGCATGTGAATAAAGATTTCGCAATTTCCTATTAAATAAAAAAAGATTCACCTCAATATCATTCTTACGTGCAAAACTATGCGTTCTTAAATATGAGTGTTTCAATATGTATCTCACTTTTATACATTTATGTTACGGAAGTAAAAATTTTCATGCCTGTGTAAAAAATTGTGTAAAAAACAATTATACCTGAAAAAAGGGTTAAAAATGTAAGGGTTAAAAATAATGGTGCAGGTGTTCGTTTTAGGATGACCTATGACTAATTATGTCTTACCTAAGTTAGCTGCTTTGCTTCTTTAGGTACCCAACTGTTCGATGACCTGAACACGCATATAAATACTTGCATAAATACAATAGATATCATATTAAAAAAAAAACATCATGCCGATCACATTGAGGTTTGAGTCATTGTGTTCTTTTTTGTGGACTGATGCTACAAAAGGACTTGATAGAATTAAGGCCATGAAAAAATTTATTAAGGCTACATACAACTGCAGAGTTGATGTCATTGGTACTGCAAAACTGGAAAAATTTTTAAAATTATTTGATCAAAAAATGAAATCAGTTCGCGGAAACAAAAATAAGTTTAAAGTAAAGTATCTTACTTGGATGGATACTGTTGCGAAATTCTCAACCTACATCGCATTATCTGGAGCTCCCTGCAAATCTTATTATGACTTATGTTCGAAGTCTAAGAAAAAAAGGTTAACCGAAAAACTTTCTTCAGTTTCAAAAGATGAAGTTTGCGATACGTTCCAAGAATAGCTAAAAAAAAAAATCAGCCTTCCGAGGCAGTGCACATCGCCAATATTCTTCCCAGCGCATCTCCAAAACGGTTAAAACGAATTGTTAACTGCATACCTACTCCGACATCGCAGTCAAATTTTACGGAGGAAGAAGCTATTGCTCTGATGTTGGAAATAAAAATAAGCCGAAATAAGTACCAAATGTTGAGAAAAGCTTTATTTGAGAAAGGACATGCAATATTACCATCATATAAGTCTATTCAAGAAAAAAAGAAAGCGATTATGCCATCTCCAATAACAGTTGATGAAACGAAAGCTTCTATTGGACTATCTTCTTTGCTAGAAAATACGGCGTCACGGATTATTTCAGATTTTTCTACTGACCAACTAGAAAAGGTTAAAAACTGCGATGTAGTACTAATGTGTAAGTGGGGATGTGATAGAATATCAGCCCTTCCTGAGTACAAACAAAAACATACAATAGATTTTAAGAGCATATTCATGGCATCCTTAGTACCACTAAGAATTCGTTCATACTCACTGGTTGCATCTTCATCAGTACGTGCAAACACATTTGAAGATATATGGAAAAACACAACCCCAGGATCCAAAAATTTTTGTAGGCCTATTTGTTTTGAGTATGTAAAGGAATCAAATACTACGACAAAAAAATTAGTCGAGCATATCAAAGACGAAATAAGATCATTGGAACCAATATCAATAAAAATAAAAGAATACTGTGTTAACATATCCTTTCAACTTAGTTTAACAATGATTGATGGAAAAGTTAGTAACGCTATAACTAACACATCTTCTTATTGGAAATGTTCCATATGTGATCAGAAGAAGTCAGAATTCTCAGATAAAAAAACCAACGTAGTCAACGAAGAAGTTCTATCTTTCGGAATATCCCCCCTTCATGCTAGAATAAGATTTTTGGAGCTCTTTTCTGCATATTGCATGCGACTTAAAATACAGAAGTACGACAGAAAATTTAATAACAAAAAAAAAAAAAAAACAAAAAACAATGATGAACTAAAAGCTCTAAGAGCTTCTGAGAAAAGTAGAATCCAAGAAGAGTTTAGAGTACAAACGGGGTTAATAATTGATAAGCCTCTTCGTAGTGGAGGAAACACTAACGACGAAAATACTGCAAGAAAATTTTTTGGGGATTTTGAAACTACTTCAAACATAACTGGAATTGACAAAGAGTTGCTTAGAATGGTTAACGTAGTTTTAATGGCAATTAATAGCAAAACTCAAATTAATTCTTTTCGATTTGGAGAATATACAGCAAAAATATCTCAGCTACTCGTTTCCCTATATCCATGGAGGGATATGACGCCCACAGTACATAAAATATTATGTCATGGTAAAAGAATTATAGAATAGAATATTCATCCTCTTGGGGAATTAACAGAAGAAGCCCAAGAAGCAAGAAACTGCGATTTCAAGTACATTCAAATATTCAGTTCTCGAAAATGTTCTAGGCAGTCACAAAACGAAGACGTTTTCTATAGCCTATTGTTATCTTCTGATCCTATACTCTCATCAATGAGAAAACATTGGATTAATTATGAGGCTTCTTCACCTTCTAACAAAACAGAATTAAAGGATTTACTTTATCTTTTAGACATGCATAATGATATGACAGATTATTTTATAGAAAATAAATAATAATTTTAAGGAAATAAAAAATACTTTTAACAATTTTTCGTAAATAAAAATTAACAGAAAATTTTATTTTTTATCTGATGTTTTTTATAATGATTATTAATTTAAGATATGCCTCTTGGTTATCCTCTATTCAGGTATAATTATTTTATTACACAATCTTTTACACAGGCATGAAAATTTTTACTTCCGTAACATAAATGTATAAAAGTGAGAAACATATTGAAACACTCATATTTAAGAACGCATAGTTTTGCACGTAAGAATGATATTGAGGTGAATCTTTTTTTATTTAATAGGAAATTGCGTCATCTTTATTCACATGCATAAAAAAGATAAAAAAATGGAACAAAATTTTAATATTCGTTGCTGAGCTCCGAAAATTTCGAAAAATTATGGTAAAAACGGTCCAATTTGAGAAAAGTAAAAATATTAAATATGCTATCAAACTTTTATTAATTAAGCAAATCAGATAAAATTTTCTGTGCATATGAAGTTTGTTAACTAAAATCAAACGGTAGAAAAATCTGCAACATTAAGCTGAAGGAAATCCCATAATTCCCAAAATAAAGACGAAAAATCCCAAAATTGGAATTTTTTACTCTTTTGCCCATAAAGTCCACATATGGACTAGGGCTCACGAAATACTTTTTGAAACAATTTGGAGTATATATAGCTTTTTTATAGTATTCTTCTTTTTCCGATCCCAGCTTTGGGGTTTTAGAAAATATGGGGTAAAGTCAAAATTTCGATGTAAAAAAGGTCAAGTTGAAAGACTTACATCTTCTTTAAGAATGATCAGTTTTATACGAAATTTGGTTTAAACGTACACACATATAGTAAGCTTTAATAAAAATAAAACATTTTTATATATTCCTTAAGAACATTTTTTTCTATCTAAAAAATTAGATTAGTGTCCCATTTTAGGCTAAAATACACAAAAATGCAATAATTTTGGATTTTTTAAATTGAAAATCGTATAATTTTTAAGCCAGAAAAGATATTACTTTCAAATTTTTTTCAGAAAATCTTAAATTTTGTTTGCTATCTACGGTAAAAAACTCAAACACATTTGCTGCAAATTGTACCCAATATTTCGAAAAAACTGGACCAGGGTATGGAAAATATCAAAAATTTTAATTTTAAAATGCTTATAACTCGATCATTTTTAAACATAAACATGCAGTTTAAAGCACCGTTTTGTAGGTATTTGCGAGAGCTTTAAGACCATGTAAAATATTTAAAAATCAGACAAAAATTGAAGAAATGCCAAGCGTTAGAAAAATTTTCAGGAGCAAGGTGTCCAACTTTGAGACCACATAGCGCCATCCCTGGAAAGTGGAGGGTAACCACCTTTAAAACTTAAGCTCAAGTACTCCTCTACTATGCTCGTGCCAAATTTTGAATCAAATGGCCTAGCCGTTTTCAAATGGCTGAATTATTTCCAAAATATTTTGATTCTGCCCCACTGTGCTGTGTTAAAAAATTTGGTTTAGGTCTCTACTAGTTAAATTCGAGTTTATCTTCACACACATAAATTTTATACTTCCTGTTATAGCGGACTTAGCAATACAGGTTCTTCGTAAATTTCAACTATCTGGCTATAATAGTTCAAAAGTTTGCCCACGTACATCGAATTTTATTAACTATTTGGGCACCCTTCGATTTATAGTTTTTAATGTTTATACCTGTTATTATAATGGTCATAGTAATCGACATCCTGTCCGCTTCTTAAGCGTTTGTCTATAACAGTTCAAAAAATAGGGGTAACCCTTTAATTTATAGATTTATTTTTGCACAACTTTTTGCCATTGGGAGCTAGAGAACTGCTTTTTACAGTTCATAACACACTTAAAAACATGTTTGTCGTATGGGGAAACCCTTTAATTTGAATTGTTTTTAAAACGGGACCAATCTGTAAGTCAAATTGAGAAACTAACTACAAAATGATTTAAAATTCCCACATCTAATATTTTTCCCTGTTAAGAGTTTTTTAATAAGAGCTTTGTTTTTTTATTGTGGCAACATCAAAAACATGATAGTTCTCACATTTAGTTTTTTAACGCATTCGTAGTAGAAGCTCGAAAATCACATTAAAATAATTGAAATTCACTAAGAAAATTCATTCAGTAACAACCTGCTGAATTTACTGCAAAAAATAATTTTTTCACACAAAGCTCCTTTTAACTTGTCAGGGTATGTAAACAAGCAAAATTGCCGAGTTTGGGCTTCTGAAAATCCTAGAGCGATTACCGAGAAGCTTTTGCATGCTGGACGTGTCACTGTATTTTGCAGTTGTGAAAAGTGATAAAAACGTTAATAAAATTATTGACATTTATCAGCGTGGTTGTAGTAGACATTTGCTAAATTTCATTTTTTACTTATAACTGCCGAATAATTATTTCGTAATACAATAAAAATTTAAATAATCTTCATTTAAAGTTTTTGTTTTACTGTATTTTAGAAAACAAATTCGCTGAAAAACCTTATATGTAATCAAATTTTAAGTAGCTTGTAAGATTTTATAATATTGATCTTTTTATTGCCTACTTTTTGGCTTATTATTAATCTTATTGCATTTTATTCGTTTGTATCTATGTAACTTTTAATTATGTACATATTTTAAAAACATTTAATTTTCTACGAATCATTATTATAGAAATGTTACTTCATTAAAAAATCTTTAAACAAAAGACAACAAAAGTTAATGTATACATCTTTATTACAAATTCAATAAAGTAAGATAAGATATAATTTATAATTATATTTGCTTTCATTTTAATTAAAACATGTATCAGATAGAAGAATCATATAAATTTAGAAATAAATGTAATTAATCACTTATTCTACATTTTGGGTAAGAAATTGTTTCTCGTTTTACTGTTGATGACACAATATGGAAAAGAACATAAAAAATCAAGAAATAAAATCAATTTGTATTCTTGGCTGGCAAACATGAGTAACACATACAAATTTTATAAAAAGTAAATAAAATATATTATACAATAGAAAAACATTTTATAAACTGACATAATTATTATGATAAGCAAACACCTATGAAACAAATGGGCCAAATGTCAGGGGTAAAATTACAGTGATAATTTAGTTAAAAAACGCACACATTTAAATTTTATTGAAAACTTACAGAAAGCACACATTCATATAATAATAAATAGTTTAAAAATACTATAAAATTTATTGAATGTGGGTAGCGAGTATAGTTTAATATTCAGCCAACAAATTCGCAAAGCAACAATAATTCCCAAAGTAGGCATTAAATTTTGTTTATTAGTTGTACGAGTATATGCCTCAATGTTCGGTTTCAAATTTAAATGCTTTTCAATTGCAAAACGTTTGTTCGTATTTAAATGCATGAAGAGTTAATTTCCAATTATAGAATTTATTTTGTTCATATTTTAAAACATATTTATGGCAGCAATTTAATATATTTGAAACATATGCTCGTTATATGTACAGTAAAATTTACTTAATCTGAAAGATAGTCCAGAATACTTAGTTATATGATGAACTACAGATAAAAGTTTAAAAGAAAATTTAAAACTAATTTTAACAATAAAATAATTAAGCTAAAAAAACTTAAAAAACAGGTTAAATGAAACACTAATTATTTGTATAAAAATATATTCGAATCTAACTACTAGCGACTAACACCAAATTTTTTAACAGGACTGATTTTATAGTTAACAGACCACTGTTATTCAATTACCATTCATTAAAATTTTGACCTTCAGTAATTAAATGCTTAGCCCCAGAATTTGGGGCCCGCTCCAAGTAAGGTGCAATATGTAAAAATTGTGCAAGAGAATACTAATTGAGATTATAAAATTTTAATGTGCAAAACAATTTTTAAGGAACAACAAGAAAGGAGTCGCGTTTCTGTGATTTCCTGGTATTCCCAGGAAATAGGCAATTTTTGAAGAAAACAATTTTAATTAATTAAATAATATTAAAAATTCATAGTTTAATTAAAACATAAGCAAGCAATAAAAATAATTGCTAAAAATAGTATGTATTAACAGTTTATAAAACTTTAAAATAATTCAGGTGACAGAACATACATGTACATGCTAGTGCGTTTAACAACTCAAATTTCTTTTTAAACAAATTACTAAGCTTTTTCTTTACATCTTATGTAGCAGAATTCTCACGAAACGAGATATTTGAAAAAAAATCAATGTATTTTTTAAAGTGATAATAATGTTAAGCTTTAGGCAACACTTTCCCGGGAAACTGTGTAGAGAATTCCCGTTTCTCAAACCCTACTTCACACATATACACTTATTAGGAAAAAGGGTATTTTATAAATATAAAGTTTAGTTTCTATTCATCCTACTGTTTCTAATCACTCCGTTTTGCATTATAAATTTATTATCTACATTAGCAACACTTATCACACTGTAAGGACCTATAATGCCAAAAGTTTGAAAACATAAATTGTGGAGGAAAAATTTCGCGATATTAAGAAGTTTTTAAAAATGTTGATTTTTAAGTCTCTTCCATGTTATGTTTTTCAAATTTGATTTTAAAATGCAACACAAAATTGTTTAAAAAAATTGGGCAAAGGAAAATCAATATCAAAATAAAGAATAAAAAAAAAAAAAACACAAATAACTAAATTTTTAATTTTTGCTCCCAATTTACTACTGTTGGATATTATATTGACAGCGCACAATGTCGTCAACACAAATAACGTAAAGGATTTTTCATACTTAAACGAAATTTGTTTCGTTTCTAAAATCTTTTAAGTAAGCAAAAAATTTTTTCTCACAATTGCAGCAAGGATAGTAATGCTTACTTTCCACAAAAAATATTTCCTTTAATACATAAATTTGAGTTTTATTTTTGAACATATTTTTTTTTATTTTTTATTTTTGATTTTTAAATGTTTGACGTTTTAAGAAGTTAACAAATACAACCTTAGGTAAGGAATGCCTTTTTTTTGTAAACGTTCGCATACATTTAAAAATAATTATTCTTTCATAAAAATTATTTTCAAATTAAAATAAAAATGAATATAACCGAAATTAAATAATTCATTTGTTAATATACTTAAGTTCAAGTGGAAGTAAAATAATTCATTTGGCTATAATTTTTAGTTATGCTTTTTTTAAGTTAAGGCAGCTTATATATTAATTAGCAATTAAAAATTGTCCACCTACAAAAAAAAAAAAAATGTGTTGACAGCTGTTTTAATACTATTGTACCGGTAAAATAGGATTCTTTCTTATTTCTTATCTCTATTTTCTCAACGAAATGGCATGTTTTACGAAGTATTCTATATCTGAACCAAGGTTATAAGAAATCTTCTGACAAAATGTTAATCAAATCCATCCAGCAGCTCTTACGTGATGCGAACATAGACAAAAATTCTAAAAGCCGGTATTTTATATTCCATCTGAAATTCTAACTTCACCAAAACCAAAGTTTAAAAAAAATATTTCATGTACAGAAATGATGATTATATGTATATCAATTAGGTCACAAATAAAAACAAAAACTTTGTATTATTATACTTAATTTTTTTTAATAAATATGTTTAATCAAATTTTATTGTGCATCTGCAACTGAGGATTAATATTAGTTTTAAGTGTTTATACTTCGCTAAATATCTACAAATGTGCTTTTTAAAATACAAGTAACTGATTTTTGGTATTCGTTGCTTACTAACTTTCATACATGTTACGTGCTTTTACATGTGTTATATTTAATGTATAAAATTTATATTAAACACGTACGTCTGTATGGATATTTATGCGTAGGAGATTGTTTTTTTTTAACTTTTTGCATTAAATTTTGAACAAACAACATTTTTTGCCGTTTGCTGATGTTATTTTGCAATATTCAAAGCATAATTTAGGGCAAACTTAATATATAAAAAAATATACATATAGCTTCGGAAAATTTCAATAAATATTTTTAAACTGTAACAAAATTGGAAAAAGGTGTGGGCGTTAGCCTAAAAAATTATAAAAGTTATAAATAATAAATAGATTTTGTAAAACTTATTTTAAAAAACAAAGCGTTTTTAATCGTAAAATTGCTTTAAATAAAAGAAAGAATTTTAGATATATAAATTTTTCTAAGTTACTTATAATGTTGTATTGTTAATATCATGTATTGTAAGTAAATTAAAAATCTAGCAAAAATTAAATTCGGCATGTCTTATCTTAGTCCATTAGCTCTGCTAGCTTTACTAAATGCTAATAATCCATATTTAATATTTTTTACCACAAAAATATTTTCATTAGGAAACAGTCATATCACCAGTGACCATACTTGGGAGTTACTCATTAGATTCAATAATTTCTTTAATTAATTTCATTAATGTTAATAATGATTTCTGGTAAAAGATTTTAATAAGAAAGTATTTATAAAAAACTGTTTGTTAAAATTACTTTTTCTATACTTTTAAAGGATCATTTCCTTTGTATAGAGGCTATCAGAGCCTACTGTTTCAATAAAGTCAAATTTTGATTTACTTACATTCCTTAAGCAGTTAATCGTTTAAAATTTCAAAAATCAATATTAGTATAAAAAGTGCCAAACCTACAACAAAATTTCAGACATACAAACAAACAAATAAAAAAAATTTTACTTTTACATATGAGTGCTTCAATTTCCAAAACAATAAACTTTCATTTTTTTTTGGGGCTTAAAGCCCCATTAATATAGTTACCAAAATTTTCCGCTTAATTCGCCAAAATCAATTACAAAAACTCATTAAAATAGACAAAATTATTTCTTTAACAGTTCTTGAAAAGATACAAAGGAAGTGTACTATGGGCTAGTTATGCTTATATTATTAATAATACGCAATAAGGGATTAAGAAGTTTATATTTTGGAAACAAGTTTTAATTTAATTTATTATTGAAAATACTCTCATAATACCAGAATAATCGGATATCAATATCAAGAACTAAAAAAATATATAAGAAAAAACATTTCGTGTTATACAAACTTGTAACAATTATGTAAAAAAAAAAAAAAATACAAATACAATAAATCAAGGACTTATAGTGAGTAACAATTTAACATTTCTATAACTTGTAACAACAAGAAAATTTAATAATGAGTTGCAGAATTTGCAATGGAAAAATGTTCGCTAACTTTAAATACATTCATTATTTCAAGAAGTCTATTAATTAATTCCTCTTAAATCTTTTTTTAAAATAATTTTCTCCTAACATTTCAAGTGTTGATCCATAGCTAATATCATTTATTGGCAGAAATGTGCTGTTAATTTTTGAGGTAAATAAAATAAAAATAGAAGACACAGGCCCCTATTATGAGTTGCATTCGATTTTCGATCAAATTCGTATTATGAGTTGGTAGCACTGTCGAAAATTTCGTTACGCAACGAATTTTCAATCGAACACAATTTTGCTTTCGATGCTTTGCGTCAGTTTGTAAAACTGATTGAAAATGTAAGTATTTGTGAATTTTTGTTTTTTAAATAAATTATTTTTTTGTTTTTTATGTAAATTAATTTTATTTTTTATGTAAATTATTTTAATTTCATGCAGGTCTAAGGTTGTAAGTACAAAACAACTTCCAATTGTTTCTTTAATGGAACAAAATCCACAGCTTGCAAAAGGAATTCTTGCAAAAGTTCAAGCTGCAAAAAAATGGGAAGAAATTACACAGGATCTAAATTGTATAGTGCCACCCGTTAGAACAACAGCAATAAATTTTTCGTTTATAAATTTGTTTTACTAATAATATTTATTTATGGTGTCAGCTGATAAAAATGTACTATTGTGAATAATCCAATTGAGTAAAATTCACAGTAGCACTATTTTCATCGAATGTGCACCATAATACCAAATGCAAATTCGTTCGATCAGCTCTTTCGACTACAGTCGAAGATCGAAAGTTGCTCATAATAGGCACCACAATAAAATACCTGACTGAATTAATACCTATAACCACATAATAAAGTATTGAATACCAAGTAATGAAAAGATGAATACTTAAGTCCTTTTTCTTTTAACGAGTCAAAAAAAAAACAAAAGTATGCACACAAAGACGGTTGCAATGTGAAACTGGAATAAGCCAGTTTTAGAATTAAAAAAAAAAATAAATAAATAAATAAAATAGTACTAACCTTACCATCACTGATAAATATTATTGTTAATCATTCACTTTGCTTTAATAACATAAAGAAAGTAAATGTTGCCAGATTGTAATACTGTCATAAAAAGTAATAAAGTAAGATAGCTTTAACGTACAATTATATTTTCATATTGACATTTGTTACTTCTTAGGCTTTTGTTAAAATAACCAAAGCAATCGTCAATTGTTTTATGAATCGCCAAAATGGTTACATCATCACATCACAATTGCTTGCTTAAAGCAAAACTATAGCTGTCTACATCAATGGACTGATCTTCTTGTTTGTTATTAGATATGCGGTTGGTAAAATAGGGTACATATTTTTTATATTTCACGTGACCGTGGCACATCCCGTACTCAGAAAATATTAATCATCGGCTAACTTGATAACTGCAATAGGTAGCATCCTGAAACTTTGTTCAAATAACTCTCTTAATAATATGCATATTAAGCGAAAAACTGATAACTCCAATACAAATTGAATCGTTATCGTGTAGATAAAGAACTATCATAGGTAGACCCTTGAGATTTTACACCAGTAGCCTTCAATTTAAGACACATAGTTAATAATAGGATTAGTTGTTGAGGCACCCGCCATACTAAGTAAATAAATATCGTGTTTTTAGAGAACAGCAATATCTAGAGTCTAGAAGTTTTGCACTTATAACCAGACTTGAGGGGATTCAATTACATTTCAATTACAATGATAATTACTCATAATGTGTAATTGAATATTTTCAATTACAAATTACAAGTAATTGTAATTGAAATCAGAGACTAAAGTCAATTGCCATTATATGTAATTGTAATTGAAAAAATTTCAATTACAATTATTTGTAATTTGTAACTGAAAATATCCAATTACACATTACATGAAATTGTAATTGGAAATTATCAATTACAAATTACATGTAATTGTAATTGTAATTAGGCAATAATCATTACTTGTACTTAAACAAAATTCAATTACATTCTTAAAAACATTAAGTGTAACTAAAAATTGAAAAAATGAACTTCTAAAACGTTTTGGATAATTTCAGCAAGTTTATTAAAATTTATATTAAAGCTCAGAAGAATATTACGGTGAGGACGTAAATGAAGGTAATAATCGCTTACGAAAAATTAAAAACTTTGATTTCGTTTATAAATTTTTTCATTTTATATTCCATAGTCATTAATACATCCGATTGTAAAGAAGAAAGTAGTTTAAAATTTTAACTTAACCCTTACTTGCGTGATCTGAATTCATCTCTTTATCCACCGATAGTAAAGGCTTTTTTACAATCAAATACTCCCTCAACATCTTCAACGCCAGTTGAAAGGTTGTTATCATTCGCTAGTATAATTTTAACATCTAGGCGATAGAGCTTAACAGATGAACATGAACTCAATGGTTTTATTTAAAGCAAATAAAAATTTTGTTTAAATTTGCACATTTCATGTAATGTGTATTTGAAAAAAAAATCTATTTCAATTACAAATATGAAATGTAATTGTAATTGAAAAATTCGACTACAATTACATGTAACTTGTAATTGCGTGTGTAATTAATTACAAATTGTAATTAACATCCCCCAGATCTGCTTATAACTACTATTAATGTACATAGTTGAAGAGAAAATTGTCTGATTTAACACATAGAATTTTTGTACATCGTCCAGCGAATTGCAAAAAAAAAAAAAGAGTTTGAACATTTCCGATAAGTAAATTCCATATTAGTGTGCATATCAAATAAAAACTAGCAGGTTTGGAAGAGTGGTCGTAGTACAATTATTCCCATTGGGGTAGTGAAACGTACCGGGAGTGTTTAGTTTATATAAATTAAAAGATACATCAGAACGTTGACAGTAGTAGCGTAAATAATGGAAACCCCTCTGCCATTGTGTAAAATTTTTCAACACCACAGCAACATGACTTGATCCCACCAATTTTTAATATGAAAGAATTAATTTTAAATCAAGGGATTATTTAACCTAGGTCCCGATGATAAACTATTCTAACTTTTAAAATATATTTAAAAAGGCTTGAGCATCTTTATTTTTGAAGTTCTTTAAAACATGCTGTAAAATGTGTAATGTGTAAATAGGAATTTAAAATGAGTATAAAAGAAACATATTTTTTTATGTTTATTTTATTTATTGTTTAATTCATATACAAATTAGTAATTTATAAAACTTTTATATGTATATTTCGAAGCCATCACTTAGGGGAGTTTTACTCAAATATTTTTTTTATTCTTATCTTAGGGAAAATAGTTTTCAATAACCACCATGTGTTATTAAGAGGGTTTCGATTATTCTCTGTTGCATTTATGATTATTTTTTTATTAAACAAAACCTTAATTTAAAAGGAAGTTATAAACAAAAAGTAATTTAATTGCTAAAATATAAAACCAATAGTATTATACAACCTAAAACTCTACCTCATCAATCGTGCACACTACTATTTGCTCCTTATTTATGTTGTAGTTTTTTATTGCTGTTTCTAACAGAAATATGGACAAAAAGGAAGAGGAGAAAGAGGTCTGCTTTATTTATTTATACAATTACATAAATTTTGAAATTTGTGCAGAACACACACACACAAATATTTATCAACAAAAAAATGTTTTTATTAATATTATAATGGTTTCAAATGGACTTGACCAAAATTTATGACCCTTTTTGTTGTCATTTAATGTATTCGATTACAATATTTGCACACTCTCTTTCATTTCTTGCTCTTTCTCTTGGCCATGCTTCTTGTTATGGAGTACGATAGGTACGTTATATTACGTTAATTTAATGCACTTCACAAGATTAACAATTTTATTCAAATCGTGGATGGGTGGGTGTTTTCTTCTTACAAATTAATATTAGAACTCGACTTTGGGGTGGGTAGTTGTGTTAATAATGTCATTTGTCTGGCGGAGTATAAAGTTTTGCATATTTGCTGTTTGAATTTTAAAAAGATTAAATATAAATTTATTGTGTTTTGTAGAAGGCACAATTTTATATCAAAAGAAACGCCTTAAAATATGCAATTATTTTCAAACTGCAATAAAGTTTTTCGATTAAAATCGAATGACATTAAATTGGTTTTTGCATTTTAAATACTTTTTTGCATTTTAAATACCACTGTATGTTATTTTAAAATATCTTAAAAAATATTTGTATATAAAATTTTACAAATACAAGGATAACGAAGGGGAAAAATTGGCATCGTTTGCAGTTATTATAATCTTATTTACAAATACATTTTTTTAGTATTTCTTTTTTAAAGTAAACTTGTTTAATTAAAACCCAGTAAAAATAATTGATGACATTCATAGAGAAGGGCATCTCATTTATATCCAAAAAAGCTAATACACATTTTCTAGATTTTTTTTTTAAATAACATGCTGATTTACTCTTAGAATTACATTTTTCCTTGCATAACGACAACAGTTTTGAATAAAGCTATAGTTTTTTTTAGTATTTAGAAAGCGGATAAAAACTAGTACAAAGTTGTTAAAAACCAACGACATGCCTTTAATGACATGCCTACGTAAAATTCATAGGTTTTTCACCCGAATTTACACCACTTCGTTAGTAGTAGATGCGGCGTATTTATTAAATTTTTTCCTCAATTTTTTTACTGGGAAATAATAAAACTGTTCCCCTTTTCAAGACAACCCCAACAAATTAAATTTAGCATATTTTGGCGAGTTATGCATTAAATTAAGAAATTTAAGCTGCTTTCTATTCAGTTACTTGCTAACTGCAATGGTTAAGGGCTAAAAGCATAATAAATTATTACTTATCTGAATTTTAATTACTCTATTTGCTTCGGTTACCTTGTTCCCCTAACTTGAATAAAAGGCATGGAATTTGGTTAAACATGAAGATCTATTATATAAAGCAATTTTTTCAAAAATAAATTATGAAACATAAATTAAGGCTGCTAAATACAGTTACATTTTCATTATAACTTTTAACACAGGCGAGAAGAGGGCAAATCTAAGTTTGTCCTTCTGTTTGCAATTTCCACAATATCAATTTTTGATCCCATAAAGTATGTATATTCTCAGTTCTTTTGCAACTTTGCCAAACTAGAGAAAATATTAATACGCCAATCAATCAGATATATTTTCGAAAACTTTTCTATTGCAAAGCAGCAAGATTTGCCCTTGTCCTTTAGACAGCAGGCAAAACATCAAGCCTGCCACTAATTTTCCCATATCATTTAAAACAAATCTAGTTTAGTTATATAACTCCAATCAAAAAAGCAAATATATAGAATAAAGAAATAAAAAAAATATCATTAATCATTTTTCGAGTTATGGACCTCTAAGCTTTTTATAGAAAAGTACGATTGTCCACCATAATTTTCAATATGAGTATCATTTAAATATGAGTATCATTTGAAAGCTTTTAAAGAGATATTTCCGGAAATACTTTTTTTTAATAGTTAACCCATTCAGAGCCAATGACATTATTGTGTAAAATTTTTTTTCTTATTTTTACACTCTCTGTTACCGCAATATTTGCATTATTGATTGGACTTACTTTACTAAACTAAATTTGCACATGTGGCTGCTGTGGTCAAGGTGGTAAGCACGTTGACTACAAATCTGGTTGGCCAGGGTTCAACCCCTGCGACAGCAAAAAAAAAATATATATGTTTTTTCTATTTGATGGTATAAATACATTTTCAGAATTAACATTAAAACATGTAGCCTCCTTCGTCGGTACTGCTTCTTAGCATATTCGCCGGCGAAGTAAAATAACTAATAAAATGGTTATACTTTCACCGCCTGTTCTTTTCTCTCCTCTATCCCTTTCCTAAAGAATGAAGCATGGTTACAAACTAATTAAATAGACATTGTTGCCTAAAGTGCTACTTCTCTTTAAAAAAAAATATGTGGTGAAGAGTATACAAAACCCGATAGCCGAATATAGCACTCATACTTGTTTTTTTTTAATGCACTTAGAGGGGGCGGTACAACGTTTGCCGGGTTAGCTAGTTTTCCATAAAAACAAATTATTTGCTGCCGATTGTAATTTGTTTTATTAAAATTTCATCACCATTAGTAAACAAAAATTATAATTGACATAAAGTTATTATCACTAAATGGTAGTTCAATTTTTTGTCCTTGTCATTATTTCAAATAATAATCAAATTTTAAAGGTAATAAAAATTTTCCAATTATAATCTTGATAACAAATAATAATATTATTAAT
Source organism: Cistogaster globosa (assembly GCA_937654795.1). NCBI lineage: Eukaryota > Metazoa > Arthropoda > Insecta > Diptera > Tachinidae > Cistogaster > Cistogaster globosa. Next base: position 28,041,096 of record OW569407.1, read on the forward strand.
AACAAAAATTTAAATTCTTTTTTTTTTTGAAGCTCGTACATTTTTCAAGCTTTTTTGTTACTAAAAATCCATTAAATGAAAAATGACCTTAAAAGATTTATTTAAAAATGTATTTATTACTCCTGCATAAAGTGTTATAAATGGAATACTTCGTAAATAAGCTAGCTGAAATAAAACTAATGGCCAGTTATGGAAATTAAACAATAACTTGTTAATAAATATCACTTGCTAATAAAATTATATTATAAACGTTAATAAGCAACCTAAACAAATTTTTGTAATCAATGATCCTTGAATTAGACACCAAGAATTCTAAAGCAAAACAAAAAAATTACCACCAACAAGGCAGCATATAAATAACAAAATAAACGAAAATGAAGTACTTAACTAAATTAACACTAGAAACTAACATCCTCCTTTTTTCGCCAGATCTCCCAACTAAACAAACGCCAACCTCCCAACAACAAACTACAATAGTCATTGTACACTCAAGAAATAATTCTACAAGTAACTCACGATTTTTAATTTTAAGGGAATTTGTTGAAATAACAGAAAAATAAAATGAATAAATGAAAAATATTCAATATGAAACATTTGCAGTGGGCAGTTGGGTTTTGTTGGCAATCTGGATCATTTACTAACTTTTAGGCTGCATATAATATAATGTGTCAGGGCTACCATAATTAAGCCTTACTTGAGCACATAAAATTTAAAAAAAAAAAAAAAAACGTCATAACTCTAATAAACGTTAATGGGCCAAAATTATACCTGTCATAACACATAGTTTAATGAAATCAATGTACAGAACATATAATCAGTATTGGATTTCCAATGTGTTGCGACTACTACTACTGAAAGTATTTTTGTACCCTTAACCACAGGTAGAAAAAGGATGTATATGTAAGGATCTAAGTTTTTGTTACGTTTAAAATTTCTTTAATATTTATTTCCAACTCCATAAAGTATAAATATATATTCGAAGTCGATTGAGCGATGACCGTCCATCCGTCCATGTTCGGATTGAAGTAAACTTTAAATACGCCAATCATTTAGGCATACTTTCGAAAATTTTGGTGTTGAAAATCAGTAAGATCCGTCTATGTCCTTCGAGGCAGCGAGCAAAACGAAACGCATGCCTCTAAATTTTCCATATAATTTGAAAAAAAAAAACTAGTTAAGTGAAGTAACTTCAAAGGAAAAAAGCAAATATATGGGGTGATAGAGAATTAAAAAATAAGATAACATAAACAGCAAAAGTGAAAAAAATTAATGCTGGCCCAAATTTCCCGAGTAAGTGGCCTCTGAAGTTGTACCACGATATTCTGTAAGATATCAATATGGGTACCATTTAAGAACTTTTGAAAAGATTTTTCAGGAAATAGTAAAGTTTTTTTTTTGTTTGATGCTTAACCCATTCGGAGCTGATTACATTTTTATGTAAGACTATATATGGTATTTAATTTTTATTTTTCTTATTTTTTTAATTTTCTGTCATCCCAACATTTGTTTATTTTTTTTTATTTAATTGGAGTTATTTCACTGAACTATATTTACATATATGGTGAAGGGTATATAGATTTGGCATAGCCGAATATAGCACTTTTACTTATTGATATTTAAAATAAATTTTTTAAAAAAAGTCCATATATAACATTTAATAAATAACTTAATAAATTAATATAATTTTTTTTCATAATAAAAATATTTTTTAATTTTTATTCTTTAAAAGTTTAAATTTAAATGTTTATGTGGAACTTTTTTCTTGGCTGTAAAATGTAAAATGAAGCGAAGATAAAAACAACTAAAATATAGAATAACCACACACACAAACAAGTATACATAATATTACACATGTTTATAGAATACTGCTTTCCAACTGGGGTATGCATAGAAACTTCTCTATGAGCATTAAATTCTGTTATTTTTTGATGAAATTTTGGGAAAGTTCCTACTGCATTTAATTATTAAAGCCAGGAAAGGCAAACGAAATTTTTAAATTTTAATTTAAGGCAATGTTTTTTAAACTTTTATTAAAATTTTGAAAATTTCAAAATAATTTATTCGATGGTCTATATTAAAAAAAAAATATTTAAAAAAAGTTTAAATCACTTATCTAAAACTAGCGATTTAAAATTAATTCAAATTGATAAGTATGAAAACTTCATGAGGTTCAAAAAACTCATAAAAAAATTTTATAGTGAATTCTTCTTTTTTAAGCGAAATTTTTGTTTGAAAATCTTTTCCAAAATCGTTTGTAATTTTTATATTTGGTTTGCCTCTAAAATAATAATTAGAAAGACTCCAGAATTGTAAAGCCGGTTTCTTTAAAAATATTTTTAGTTTTTATGAGTTCAAAAATATCGATTTTTTGATTGAAAAAAAATGAAAAATTTAAATTGAATGGTTTTTCAATTTCTGATTTTTTGATAAATTTAAAACTTGTTTTTAGGTTTTAGGCCCATATTCTTGACAATTTTTTTGATTATAAAAAATTTTAATTTAAATCGTTATATATAATTATGGTTCTATGCGGAACTTAATTCTTTTGTAGCAAACTTCCCCAAATTCAGGTAGCTGAATTAGCTCTGATTTTGGCGAGTTTTACTTATGATAACTGGTTAAATGAATTTTTTTTTTTTTTTGTGTAAATAAAACAATTTGTATTTGAAGTCTAGACTGCTTATTTTAAATTTTATTTAAGTGTATCCATTACATCATTGCTTAAAATAAATTGCTTTTGAAAAAAGAAAATTTACCAGAAATACTGTAATAAATACTACAATAGTTAAACAATAATTGATTTGCGCAGGATCCATATTATGTTTTCTGTAATAATGTATGATTGTCTTGAATTAATTACTACCGCTTTTAACAATACTTTAGTCGCGATAAAAAAGCGTTGTTCGTTTGAAATAAAAATTGATATAATATTGATAAGTTCAGTTATTAGTGCGTCAACTATCGCTAAGTGCATAAATAATAATTATAAATTTCTCTCAGAAAAAAATATATAAAAAAATGCGTAAGCGAAGTTGTGAGTAAATAAAAAATATATATTTTTTATAAAAGTATTTATCGTTTTTTTCTAGTCAGATATTATTTATTTATTTACTACAAACGAAAAATTTGAAAAAAAAAACTCAAAATAATTTAAATTTGTTATCATTTTATAATCACATTTTATTATATGTTTGCGACTTAAACATAATTATCGTTAATAACAATATGTTTTAATAATAATTATGCAGTGGACTACAATTATATAAATAAATCATAATCTAAGATTATGGTTATCGTAACCATTTGTTTTCTTTCTACTAATTAAAAAAAATTACCAAAAATTTTTAAAAGGATTTCTAACTTAATGCTTTAACAAGTAAGAGTGCTATATTCGGCTATGACAAATCTTATTTACTTTCCCTTCACTATACATATATAGTCATAAACTAGTTAAGTGAAGAAACTCCAATCAAAAAAAAAACATAAAAAATAAATAAATAATTGGTGACAGAGAATTAAAATTAAATAAAAATATAACAATTTTAGTACATATGTATATGTTTTATATAAAAATGTCTCCAGCTCTAAATAGGGTAACATTTCAAAAAAATTTAGTATTTCCTGAAATACCTCTTCAAAAGCTTTAAGTGTTACCCATACTGACATATTAAAAAATATTTTACCCAATCGTACTTTTCTATAAAAAGTTCAGACAGAGGCCAATAACTCGGTAAATATAGGCGAGGGCCAGTTTTGTCACTTGATATTTTTTCTTATTTTTTAATTTTCTATCGCCCCATACATTTATTTCTATGATTGGAGTCACTTCACTGAATTACATTTGTTCCAGGTGATATTAAAAAATTAGAGGTAGGCGTTATGTATTGCCCGCTGTCTCGAAGAACATGGACCGAATTTGCTAATTTTCAATAGCAAAATTTTCAAAACCATGTATGTCTCACGGATTGCCGTATTTAAATTTCCTCTAGCTTATCTAGTGCCTTGGCAAAGTTGATTTCAATACGAACGGACAGACTGACATCGCTATGTCGAATGAATATTGAAGAAATTACAAATGGAAAACCTTTTTCTACGTGTAGTGAATGATAGGTTTTTATAACTCCTAATATTATGTGTAATTTATATGGTTAATTTGGCTTAAGAAATTTAAATAAAACAATACAAACAAGATTACATTAAAAAAGTATTTATCCAATTTAAATGAATAAAATATATTTTTCTAGTATTTATTTAATATTATAGTTTATACTTATGACAAAGAAAATGAAATAAAAATGTAAAACTAAATAAAGCGCAAAAAAAACATACAATTAGGCGGCAAAAAGACAAATGAATTATAATACATAACTCTCTTGCCATGTTTCTTTCTATATACCAACTAAAACCTTAAATAAAATACAATCATAGAGAATAGCAAAAATAGAATAGAACAGACTTTTACATGATGGAGATGGTGAAAAAACTGGGATGCCGGAATGGCATGTTTTCTAGTAATTAAAAAAGGAAATGTAATGTAAGTACTATTTCTCTCTCCTACTCTCATAATGTTGACTTTATGGAAGTGAATAGAATAAAAATGTTATTAACTTTTCTTTTAAACTTTATTCTGCAAAACGTCATATTAAATTCGAGCCAAAAAATATTGTACTTAATTTAACTTGAAATATAAATACAAAATGATTAAAAAAATAAGCAACAAATGATCTTGGCTGAGCTACAATTTTGTAAATTTGGTGGCTTGTTGAGTGTAATATAACAGCAACCAGCATGACGCCTGCCTTCCTACTCTTATCGATAGCAAATTTCAAGTAATAAAATTATATAATTCAACAACACTTTAATATAAGAAAAAAAAACACAAGTATATATTCTCTTCCTTACTTTTTTTATATAAATAATAAATCACAATTAATAAATTACTTTTCTTACAGCAGCATTAATAAAAAAAAAAAAAACTTCATTAAACCTTCTAACTGAAATAGCTAGCGATGAATAAATAAAAAATTATATTATCATAAACTTTCATTAGATTAAATAATAAAAAAATAAAAAAGTAAATAAATGAAGTTTCTGCGTGCAAATGTACGCTTCTATGCGTAGTGCTATCTACCATGACTAAAAACCAACAACAAAAATAAATATAAAAATAAATATTCTAATTCCCATAAGATTATCTAGTAATGTATTAAATTAAGTACATATTTATTCTTATTCTCCATCTTGTGCATTACTGTATCTCCCTTAGCGTGTTTTGCTGAAGTTGACTTAAAAGAATGATTTATTCTGTTTACTCTGACAAAAAATTAATTTCTGATTCATGCAATTGTTAAAAATATACATTTAGGTGTTATCATTTCAATGGTAAATTTCTAAAGTATACATTAAAATTTTTATTTGTTGTACGCTAATTGTGTTTTTATACCTTTCACTACAGGTGGAAAAAGTTATATCGAAGTCTGTAATTTCTACAATATCCATTTCCGACCCCATAAAGTATATATATTCTGAGTCCTTATGCAAAGCGAAGTAAATTGAGCGAAGTCCGTTTGTCCGTCACTGTTTAGGTTGATAAGCTAGAGAAAATTTAAATACGCCACTCGATTAGACAGTTTCGAAAATTTTTTTTATTGAAAATCAGCAATATCTATCCATGTCCTTCGAGGCATTGGAACAATGAAGTAACTCCAATTAAAAAAACATATGTATAGTGCATTAGAAAGTTGAAAAATAAAAAATCATCAGGTGAAAAAATTGGCGCTCGTCCATATTTTCCGCGTTTTGGGCTTCTGAACTTTTCATAGAAAAGTACGATTTGGCACCTTATTTTTTAAGGCATCAATATGGGTATCATTTTAAAACTTTTGAAGAGATCATTCAGAAAATGCTAAAAAATTTAAAAAATGCTTGACCCATTATTTTTTTTTTTTTGCCTTTTTTTTCTCTGCCACCCCAAATATTTGTTTTTTTTTATTGGAGTTACTTCACTAACCTTGATTTACATGTATAGCGATGAGTAAATAAAATTTAGCATAGCCGAATACAGCACTCGTACTTGTTTATTTAAATAACTTAGAAGTAAATCAAAGGTTTTAGAAAAATTCAGTTAGCTGAATACTATTAAAATAATTGATTTCTTTGTTTTTGTATGAAATAGTCGATAAGCTTATTCAGCTAGCTGAGTTTCTTTCTTCTCTTTCTCTTTAAAAATATTTAATAATTTTTTAAACTTTATATTTCAATATTTACAAGTTAGCTAAATAGTATTAAATTAGTATTAAATAGTAAGGCTGAATAGATTTTAATTTTATATAAAAAGTTTATTCAGTTAAAATAAAAAACCTGTTAAGCCAGCTGGGTAAAAAAGTAAGCTAGAGCAAAATCTAATAAAATTTAATTTCAATAGAAGTAATCATGAGAATTTATCAGCTAGCTAAACAGGAATATGTTTTTATAACATTAGTTCAGGATTTATTAAACTTTACTGTTTTTTTTTTAAGTTAAAATTATTTTTCGAGAAATTCAGCCTGCTGAATAGCTTTTGTATTGAATTTTCTACGCAAGTTAGGAAAGAATATTTAGTATTTTAATTATTCAGCTAGCTGAATTAATTTAAAATTTATATAAAATGATTACTGGAACTAAGCTAGCTATATATAAAATCAACCTTGATCAATATAAAGATAATAACATTTTAACAAAATTCGTACCTAGTTGTACCTAACTTAGTAGAAATGAGTGGCTTTTAATATTTTGTCTGCACAATTCTGCTATTTATACGCCATTTTTAAGAAATTCAGCTAGCTTAATAGTATTTATATGCCGAGTTTTAAACAAAAGTTGTTACAGCATTTAATATTTTTGGAATTCAGCTAGCTGAATTTAATAATTAATAAAAATTTATAAAAATCGATATAGATTTTTCAGCATATTTATTAAGCTACCTGAATCGAAATATTTTTTACTTTTCTCAAATGGTTTATGAAGTTAATTGCTTTCTTAGAGAGAAAATATTAAAACTCTCTTAAATTAGATTTTTTCTGAATAGACGGCCTAAAATTAAAAAAGCCGGTTTTATTAAAAAGAGAATTTTCTTACAAATGTCTTAAACATTTCTGTTTCCTGATTTTCTGGTAAACAAACTATTACAAGCATTATAATTTCTTTTAATGGTGAATCTAATATAACACCTTAAATCACATACAACTATGCTAAGATACACAAACAATATATTGTACAATAAATCCCCAATACTATGCCTCTGCAGATAGTCGTTCTAGCACACAATCAAAAGTAAAATGGAACAGAAAAGCAACAATATTTATAACCAACATAAAATTTTATAGAACAACAAAGCACTGAAACACATTAAACAAACAAAAAATATACAAATAAATAGCAGGTAATCAGCAAGGAAAACTTACAAAAGTATATATAAGAATTAAAAATGCCTTATTCGGCTGTACCGAATCTTATATACCCATCACCATATTTGTATCTCTAGTTTAGTGAAGTAACTCCAATAAAAAAAATATTGGGGTGAAGAGAATTAAAAAATAAGAATAATAAAAAATTAAGTACTATATAAAACTTAAAATAAAAATGTTATCGGCACTTAATGAGTTAAGCCTATATTTTACCTATATTGAAATCCTAAAAAATATGGTGAACAATCCTAATTTTCTATGAAAAGTTCAGAGGCCTAAAACTAGGAAAATATAGTAGAGCACCTTGATATTTTTTTCTTATTTTTAATTCTCTATCGCCCCACATACTTGTTTTTTTTCCTTGGAGTTACTTCACTAAACTAGATTTGTTCCAGATGATATGGAAAAATTAGAGACAGGCGTTATGTTTTGCGCGCTGTCTCGAAAAATCTATACCGATCTTGATGATCTTTAATGCAAAAATTTTCAAACCTATGTCTGATCGATTAACGTATTTACGCTTGCTCTAGCTCATCTAGTGCCTCTGCAAACTTGATTTTAACACGAACACGGTCGGACAGACGGACATCGCTCAATCGACTTCGCTATGCATAAGAAGTCAAAATATATACAATTTATGGGTTCGGAAATGGATATTGTAGAAATTACAAACGGAATGACAAATTTATATAAACTTCTTTTCTACTTTTTGTATAAAAATAATAACAAAAAGGCAAAATCTTGTCAAAATTAAAGGTGAATAAAAATCAAAATAGTTTAACCTGTCTAAATACACAAACAGCACACAAAAACAATTATAATAAAAATATGTAATGTTGAGTGAGCAAAAGTCGTTGGCGAAATAAGATTCTAAATGTAGGTATAAATGAAAAGAAATCGGAAGTTAGCTATTTAAAAAGAAAGAACTTTTTCGTTTTTGATGATGCGAAATAATCAAATATAATATGAACAACAACAACTCACGTACCTACATCTAATTTAGAGAAGTCCAGTGTGAGTAATAAAAATAATAAAGAAACAACAAACATACGAATACTATAATCGAAAACGTATATTAAATTAATTTTTTTGTATTAAATGGCACAGAAAATAGTAAACTTTTTTTTAACAATCTTTAAATTCTAGAAAAATTCTGCATTGAAAGATGGACAACAACTGCATTAAACTGATTTGAAGAATAGTTTATTTTAAAATGCTAATAAATAATACAGTGGATAGAAGGAAATAAAAACATTTGTTGATTATTGTTGTTTTTACTTAAACTTTGATTTTTGTCTTTATTGTTTAGACATTTTTTAGTTTGTAAGAAGTTTCCTAAAGACTTTAATCCTCAATAGTCATTATGGGTAAATTTAATTATTTTAATCTGGTTAATAGCATGTTTTTGTTGAAGTTAAAAAAATTAATAGAAAAATTCTGGTGTGATCCTAAACTCTAAGCAAGCTATCGAACTTTTGTGAAATTTTAATACATCTTAAAGGAGCTTTGAAAAAATGTGAGGTGTCACTCTTATGTGCATGAAACATCGGGTGCATCAGATAATTATCGGCAGATTCTTAGATATACCGCGATTAACTGGATGGGAGCCTCCTAGATGCTGAAGCAGTGAGGGTCACTTCTTAGGTTAGTTTACGGGATTTTTCGGGCATGGTTATTTTAGATTATTTTTAATGTTGTTGCAGTTTTATAACTCAAATAAAAATATATTAATAATTAATCTCACAAACATAGTGGTGTCTAGTTTAAATTGTTTTAAACATAAGCACAGCTTAAGGTACATCGAGGATCTTTAATTATATTAGTTACTTTAATTATTTTTAAGTATTTATTTTAAGGAAAACTGTAGATAAGAAATTAAATAAATGTAATATTATTTAAACTGCAAGAAATTTAAAAATAATGAAAAATTAAGATTCCAAAAATTCCCCTTAAATTTTAAATTTCTCACAGAAAAATCCTAAATTCAAAAAAAAAGGTGTAAGAACCTTTTTCCTTATTATTTCCTCATGAACTGTATACGCTATAAAATGGGTTCATACGACTTTGTTCTAAATTATTAAGGACAGATTCTTTTTAAAAAACTGTTTAATTTTATAATCTATAATAAGAATGACGTGTAATCTTTACTTCTTCATATTAACTAATTTAAACCAAGCAACTTCAACATTTTTACAAAAAGATATAATTTAAAGCCAAAATACAATAATGAGTTCACACAAAATAATTTTTCTTTTCATTTCAAAAGCAAAAAAAGATATAATAATTTTTAATCTAGAAGAAAAACTCTGTAAACTGTGCATGGAATTAGAAAAGGGAAAAACTTTAATGAAATTTTATTTTTATTCAAGTGGGCGTAAGCGTATGTTTAATGATTTAAAAATTTCATGATTGCATTACAAGATATGTACAGTATAATTTTTATAGCTGCTACTGAAAATAGGACAATTGATTTTTCAAGCGCAATAAATATTTGTGTATGTAATTTAAAACAGAAAACTCATAATGTTGTCTTTGAAGATGCTATTTGTTTTTAAAAAAGTATTCTTATGTATAATTATATATATATATATATATATATGTTAAAACTTAAAATTAAAGGGTATCCTAATAGTAGTATGATTTGCAGGTAAGTGGTCACAATAGGCAGGCACTTTAAGTATTTTTATGATCGCTATAAAATCAAGTACCAAAATTTAAAATAAAAATAAAAAATAAAATATAAAGGGTGTTCCTATAGTAAAGAGATTTAAATGTATAATTGCCTTTTAACCATGGTAGGCAGGAATTTTAAATTTACACAAAAAGTGTGTACAATTATATCTACTAGAAAACAATAAATTTACAAATTGAAGAGTGTTGCATAAAGGCCAAGATTTTAATTAATATGGACTTCTTTCCTAAACCGTTATATGCAGGTGATTAAAATTTAAAAATATTATTTGCTGCTATGCCTGTTATAAGAATAAGCACAAAAATTGCCGATAGTAACGTGTTTTTCATAAATATATCCAAATTTTTTGAAACATAATAGGCTGAGACTAAAAATTTACGAAAAGCATGTATTGCTGGTTTGCTATAAATCATGTTTAAAAAATATAAATTAGTAACGTTCTTTTTACGAGGCTTTATTTTAAATTAGCCAAAAGTATGTGTTACTCTTGTTTGCATTAACATGGTACGAAACCCTCCGTGCGCGAGTTGAACATTTACTTGGCGGAATTTTTTTATTATATTTCACTAATTTATTATATATTTTAGACCTTTATTCTAGGAATGTAACGGTACTCCATTTCACCGATCCGATAAAATAAATATCACCGATACCGATTCTGATACCGATACGCATACTGAAATTGAGTTCAAGTAAAAATTAACAAAACTCAAGCAGAGTAATTCTTCTATTATACAAAATAACAGTGTTTATTAATGAGCCGTTCAAATCATCAAAACTTTCAATACAATTCAGTTTCTAAAATTCAAATTTTCAAACTACAAAATGCCTACAATATTTATTATTTTACAAGATTTAAAAATTATATTAATAAGATTTGAAAGACAACGAATTAAATTTGCGATCTTGGTAATATTAAATTAAAGTTATAAAAACAACAATGCAGAAGATTAATATTTAAAATTGATATTAATAAGATTTTTGTTTAAAAAACAAAGTGTTCTTAAATTTTGCGGAGATAGATGATTTCTTAAATCCGCTTAAAGCTGACCTGCAATGGAAAATAATAAGAACTCATTAAAATTTTATGTTCTGCTTTTAATTTGTTATTTATCGTAGTTGCCATCCAAAAAAAAGAGTTGAAAAATAAATATTTTGTTCAAAAAACTCTAAAGAAAAATATAATAAGTATCGGCGCATCCATAGTAAAATATCGCCGATATCGATATATCGGAAAACCAGAAGTATCGCCAAAATATGGGTATCGGTATCAATTGCATACCAACTTTATTCTCAATGTTAACAATTAATTAAGGTGCTCCTTAGTGTTATTAAGAACTTTAGAACTCAAAATAAAAATCAGGTGTAAAAAGCTATTTCCTCACTTATACGAAACATTATGAAAGGTACTTAAATTTAAATTATATTGCTTTTATTTTTATTTGCACTATCATTTTTAATGCTTTTTAATGAAAAAAAGTAAATTCTTTATCATTGAATAAAGATTACATGATTTCAAGGCATCACCATTAATAAACGTCATTACTTGTACAAATAAACATCTTAAGGTATAGTAGAGCCCTATTTTAAATTTACATTTTTATTCCAAAAATTTGGTTATTAATCAAAATTTTTAGAAAATGAAGAAACTTTAAGAACAAATGTCATTTTCTTAACGCTCCAGGTGTTAGGTGACTTTAGATCTCATCATCAAGTTTCACTTTAATTCACAACTAATTTTTTATTTTTTTTTTCAAATATAAATGCACATACAAAATGCTAAAGGCATAGTTATTTTTGAAGGTTCTGCTTTCATAAATTTTCTTATAAAATTATTTATATTTTCTAATTAGGCAGTTTTTTTTTTAAATTTCATTACCACTAGTAAAAACAATTAAAATATAAATGAAATCATTACCATTAAATGGTAGGTGTGAATTATTTTCGTAGTCATTATTTAGAACAATGCAAACAAAATCTCAAAATGGTAATGAAAAACTGCAAGACTGGTACGTAATCGTAAAGATAATAAAACTATAAAACGGCATCATTTTTGTACATAAAATATTTTTTGAAAATTTTGTTATTAGTGTATATGGTAATCGATATGGAATTCAAAACACCTATTTTTGGAATTTTTTTCTGTCTGTCACGTAAAAGCTTGTGAGAAGGTTCCTTTTACCCCTGGTTTTAATATAGAATATTTCATTTCATATAAATATGTGCAACGATTTTTCTGCCTGGCTTCTTACAAGGTACAAACAAACAATCTTTCAAACATAAAAACACAAATTTTTTTAAGTCTTTAAAAAGAAAAAATTGTAGACTTTTGTCTTAAATTACAATAAAAGTTTACAACTTTATTTTTACTATGAACTATAGAAAACTTAAAAAAAAATTAAATAAAATTTGGTTAGCTTTAAAAAAAAGTAATTGATAAATTTTTTTATAGATGAAGCAAATTTCAGTTTCGTTTGGATATGTTAAAAAAGTAACTAATACATTTTGAAACGAATATAAAATATTTCGGTTTATTTTCTTTTGTTTATTAAGTGCAATAAGTTTGCGAGCTCTTAAAACTTTCAATTTAAAACGTGCACTTGGTATTCAACCCAACATATCGGCGGTTAGTCTGCATGACAAGACTAGACCATAAAAAAAATTTTAAATGCAATATTTAAGATTTACTTATGTATCTTTACTAAACATAAAGGTCCGATATAACGTTACTTTAAATTACTATTTTTTTTAATTATTTTTCGAAATTCACCAGGTTTTGCAATTAACCAACAATGCCAATAAATCAAACGTAAAATGAAATTATCCAAGTAGAACGTCTAGATGGCTAACTGGCTGGTTTTATACAATGACAATAAATTACCTTAATACTTTCCTCATTTGATTTATATACACGTTTAAATTGGTTTCTTATTCAAGGCCTAAGAACTCATACCACATTTGACAGAAAAATTAATTTTAAAGTAACTTTAATTTTAATTTCATATCACTACTTCTTCAAGTGTATGATTGATTAGGAATTTTTTATTCTTCTTCATTAAATTTATAAATAAAACATACCAACCGATATAGTTTCTAAACTTTTCTCTGTGTTTATAGTTGACGTATTTTTTCTATTTAAATAAGAAATACTTAATGCATTAAAATAAAAAAAAACAATTGAAATTCTTTTCTTAGCAAAACAGCAAAACGAAAAACTGCAATCAATGATGACGTTATTCTAGTTGCGAAAGTGTGTGGATTTTACATTTTCTTGCACACTATTTGTAATAATGTTGCTTTTGCTAATACACGAACACATAAAAACACGAAATTCTAATAGAGAATACAAAATAAAAGAAAAAAAAAAAGCTGAACAATAATAGAAACAATCTGTCATTTTAAGTCATTTACTTAAGGCTAAATAATTAAAGAAAGGCATAATGATGAGTAAAATGTTTAAAATGTTTATAGAAAAAAATGTTTATCGATAAACTTTTTAAGTAAGTAAAAAATGTATGAAAAAGATTTCACAAGATTAATAAGAAAAAAAATTTTTGCACGAAATAGGTATTATCGATACATTTTTGTAGAGTAAATGCTATCGATAAAAATAAAAGAACGATAAAATTAAAAAACAACGTATAAATATAAAAATTACTTGTAATATTATTTACAAAAAATTTTAACAATTCTAAATGAAGAAAAAAAAATTTCAACTCGATTAATTTTTTTAAAGATAAAGATATTGCTGTTTAGAAAACTAATTTTAACGATAAATGTTGTATAAGAAATAATTCTTAACGATAAATTTTACTATAAATATTTAAAGATATTGATAAATTGTTCGATATACACTTAATAGGAGATGACAATAAATTGTTCCTTAAAAATATATGATATCGATAAATAGTTCTATTGAATATCAAACCCACGGATTAGATGTACTATAAAAAATTATACCTTATTTATGGACTTCTAACTTTTTTTTACAAAATTTAAGAAAGCAATAAATTGTTCAAAAGAAAACTAAAAAATCGGTAAACTTTTCTTTAAAAATATCTTAATTCTAGTGCATTAAGAATCAGTATATTTTATAAAGGAAAAAAAAGATACCGATAAATTTTAATAAAAAAAAAAAACTCAATCGATAAAGTATTAAAGCGGCAAGAAATTCAAAATTGTTAATTATTCATCAAAGAAATCGATAAATTATTCTATAGAAAACAGTAGATATCGTTAAATGGCTTTTAGCTAATTTATCAATTTCTGCAGAAAATTAAAAACTGTCTATGAAAAATCGAAGATGGCGTTAAATTGTTTTACAGATAAATACTTCTGTAAAATTTTAAAGCAAATGATAAATCTGATGAATCTATCAATTTTCTGTAAAACGTTAAAAACCAAATAATTTTCTTATATCATATTGAAAAAATTATTAATACCCATAAATTATAATAGAAAGTAAAGTTATCAATATAATAAGACTTTTAAAAATCAATAAAGCATTAGAAATCGTTAAATTAAGAGAAATTTGTAATTTTTAGTAAACATTTAATAAACCGATAAATTGTTATTTGGAAAAAATATTAATAAATATGTTCAAATGTAAAATTTAAGATTGATGTGTTCTGCAGAAAATGAACATCAAAGAACATTACATTTATATCAAGTCTATCGGCAAAGTTGCAATTTTCTTTTAAATAGATATATTTAAAAATCAATCATAGTAATTAACTTAATTAAAAGTCCACAATCGACATACTTTTGTAATCAATATCCGATTTGAGATTTTTATGTTTCCATGTCTGTGTTTTTAGATTTGCATGGCTACGAAAGACTGCAATATTCTCATAAAACTACGTGAATTAAATGATGATGCAATCAGTGTTTTTCTAGATACTGACACAATAAGAGAAGGCAAGTCAGTAATAATGCTACGAAAAAACCCTGAAAATAATTTTTATTTAACTAGGAAAATATAAAATATAAAATTTAGTTACTAATATTTTTTAATAAAAAAAAGTTAATATTGAGAAAAATATATGCAGATAAATTTAATTTATTTGAAATAGGAATTTTCATTTTATATTCATTATTTTTGAAGAAAAACAAATAAATTGTTACGTATTTATGTATGTGTGTATACATGTATAAATTTCTATGTTCCGTCTTCTGGCAATCTTTCTTCCTTTTTTAAACAAAATTAAACATGATAAAACACGTACAGGACATTAAGAACCAAACGCGCTATAATTTATGAGTCTACAGAGACTAGAATTTTTATTATTTTTTTAATTTCTAAAGCACACATACACAACATTCTCCGACCAAGTATTACTCAACAAATAAAAAACACTCTCTTAAATTTGCGCAGAATCATTCCGAATAACTCACTCATTTCTTATATTTATTTCTCTTTCTCTCCGATTTCGAGTTTAAATTTATCATTCTTTCATTAAAAGCAAAATGTTGTATCAACATCCCTTCGTTTACATGAAGATTGTGAACGTTATCCTCATCACTTCTACTATTAGGTTAAAATACCGTTAACATGACGCGTCGTTAGTTATTAAACTCTTATTTGTTTTAACAAATAAATTATTTATACGATGTTGTCGTGTAAATATGTATAGTAATTGCAAAAACCCATCAAAGAGCAGCGGGAGAATTGAAAGTAGTATGAGTGATACCAAAAAAGAGGCCAGGCCATTCCAAGCAACAGTGATAAAACGAAGAACAATAATATAAAGGGTGCCAGATATAGTTCTTCTGATGGCTCTGACACAGTGGGTGGTTTAAGGTGAAAAGTATACGTAATATTAAAGTTTCGTTGTGATAAATTTTGCAAACACATTAATATTACTCGTTCGTTTCTATGGCTTGCTTGTACGTTTTGCTCGTTCGGGTTGTTGTTTGCTCGCTTATGTTTTTTTTTTCTATGCACTCGACAATCTGCTTAAAAAATTATACGTTTTAAAATTTAAATGCTGGGAAAAATGTTAACGAAATATGTACATAAATGAACCTTTGTAAATATTTAATTACATTTTTTCAGATGTTTTTGGAAAAATTACAATTTTCTTAAATGTTATAAACAACTAAAGGACAAAGTCAGAATACAAAAATTAAAAATGTTTTCTTGTAGTTCCTTTTTTCTTTTTTTGTTTATAGTAAAAAAAATTAATCGTAAAAAATGTTCAAGTATTTTCTTATCGAAAAATTCACAAAAACTTTTTTAAAGAAAAATAATTAACTACAATTTTATGTTCTTTTACCAAAATTGTCTATGAGTCTGAGCATGAAATATATATATTTAATTTGCTTTTTCAAATTTTCTTACACAAAATTCGATCGAATTCTGTTATCATTTAATTTACTTCAAACCTCTTGTTTAAATTGATAATATTTGTTGTTAAGGGCTAGAATATTTTCACTACTAAAAATGTTCTGCTTAAATTTTTTTTATCAAAAACAAAAGAGTGGAAAAAATTTGAAAAATACTGTTATACGTGAGAAGTAAATTTCTTACAGAAATTTTGTCATCAATAAATTTTTACACAAGTTATGCTTTCAAATATTATTTTGTTGAAAATTTTTGTTGTCAAAAATTTTAAGATGTGGATTAAATTTCTAAAAAAAATATTTATTATTGATTAACTTTTTGTAAAAAACAATTTTCCTTGATAAAATTGTAACTGGTTATCGATCAAATTGCTATAGGTTATGTAGGCGATACATTTTAAACAGAAAATAGAAATTATCGATACATTTTTATGGAGGTTATGGGCCGAATAATATATATGGTTATTTTATTGTCATAAAGTTATATGATCGATAGCATGAAATTTATGTTATCGATAAATTATTTGATGAAAAAATTTGTTTTCGACAAGTTTTCTAATTTTTCTGTTGTCAAAAAATGTATATTACCGAAAACATAAAATTTATTTTATCGATATTATTTGAAGAAGATATTTGTTATCTAAAAGTTTTCTTAAAAAATTATTTTCTTTGATTAATTTTCTAAAAATTATTATTACCAAAAAAATTGCTACAGATTTATTATAAAATCGGTCAATCTTCTAGAGACAGTAGTAATTCCATAAAACATTTTTTTTATACACAAAGTTTTTGCCAAAATATTCTTTTGCATATAAAATATTTGTTATCGATAAATTTGGCATAAACAAATTTTCTATTATATTTTACATTAATTTCTTTGGACAAGTTTTTTTAGCTCAATTTAGTTAAGTTCTTGTTTTTCATTGATATAAAAAGGTGTTGTTTTAATTTTATTCTACTTTTTCTATTCTAACAAACGAACCTTGACGAAATTTGAATAGCAGTTGAAAAGCTACTTTTACGTCAAAACAGTTTGTTCTTTGTATTGATATAAAGGAGGCCTTGCATGTTTGTTTAACATTAACTTGACAAAATTTACCTTTAAATTGATTTAAATATTTATTTTTACAAAAATAGAGACAATTTTATTTGAAGTATGTTTAATCATATAACTTTTTAAATTAAAAGAAAAAATTTGTATCAAACGAAAACCATTTATTGTTTTAAAAGAAGTTAATTTAATGGAAATAAAATTGATAAAAGTGTTTTTTATTATTGTATTTGGTTTCATTTTAAAGGATTGGAAATTTCCTCAAAGCGATTGTAGGTTCTGTGTTTTGATAACTAAACATTGACGGGTCTTAAAATTCACACGAAACTATTAGTTTTTTGACTAACTTGTTAAAATTCAAATATGGCAAGTTAAGTGACATTTGTTTTTTAATTTATTTTCTATATCGGAAGTACTTTCAAATATTATGCATCATCTCTAAATTTAGTTCTATAGAATCTCATAATAAAAAAATGTCTGTAATTACATTTTTTAAATGATATATTTTAAAACAAATTAAAATCTGCAAAAATAATTTTCATTTAAAATGAACTTTGTTTAATGCAAACCTGTTAAGATCTATAAAAAATATTTTATATAGCGAAATAATGAGAAAAGGTAAATGCCCTTTAACTTAGTTTATTTTATATGGATAAAGATAATAATAAGCCCATTAACTGTTAAAACCATAAATTATAATTAATCTCAGGTTAAAATCAATTTTAAAAAATTAAACACCAAATATGAAAGTATACAAAACTAACAAAAACGTTGAAACAGTTTACTCGTTTGTGTGTCTGTCAACTTTATTATTTATTGATAGAACTTTTGCTGCCACATGACGTATAATTAATAAAAGTTAAAATTTATTTATTATACGTTAAAGTGGCTTTCATGAATTTAACTCTTAATCATGATGTTGTTACTTTATAATAATTTCATCCTTTAAACAATTTATTTCATTTCAATAATTTGCTTATTAAGAAGCAGATTTTTCCTTGTTACCTAAATATTTCTATATTAAGAATACGACTTAAAATTTATTTTAAAATATGAAATTGTATGGTTAATTAATCATGCTTTAAGCCTCTTTGGTTACAATCAATGTATGAATAATTATATATAAACTACTAAAATATTAATTGCACGCCGAAAATATTTTATCTGCTTCTTTATTGATTATAAAACAAGTAAAAAAAATTATTTAAAAAATCGTGAAATTCGGTAAAAATATTTTCTTTCTTTTTAATCTTAGAAAAAACTATTTCCTAAAGTAATTTTATGTTATGTTTTCAAACAACTTTTAAATGTATATTTAAAACATTTTTAGTGTCCTTTAAGGGTAAAACGAAAAAGAAAAACACTCACGGAAATATAAGGAAAAAAAATAATGATAAAAACACAAGAATTTTTTGGCTAAAATAATAAGAAGCGTTTGAAAACTAGAAAATGAATATAAAATATTTTTTTTTTTTTTTTTTTTTTTTAAAGAGATTTAACAATAAGAATTTAAGAAACTTAAGCATGGTTAGAGCTGCAAAACATAATTTTTCAATTTAAAATTTTAAAACATTTTATTTTAAAGGATTTTTTTGGAAAACAACAAATGTTTATTGAAGATTGTTATCAGTTTTTTGATAATAATAATAATAATAATAATAATAATAATAATAATAATAATAATAATAATAATAATAATAATAATAATAATAATAATGATAATAATAATTTTCTCTATATAATTTCAGACATAAAAAAATTTTTAATTCCAAACCAAAATGTTCAATGCGAAAAACATCAAAGATGTTCTTTAAAAAAAATTTAATAAAAATCTTTTATAAGAAACATACCAATTTCAATATCGAAACTTTTAATAATTAATCGATAATAGTTTCCCGTAGAAAATTTATAATTACAATATTTTTCTTATAAAAAAAATTATCGGATACGAAAACTTCTTACTAAATATAAATAGACAACAATTTTTTTCTTATTTGCTATTTAAGGTTTAACGAGGACAAATTCTTTTATGGAATATTTTTCGAACACAAAAGTTTTCTTTATCAAGTTTTTGTGGAAAATGTACTAATAAGTACTCTACGAATTTAGCAGATTTAATTATCGATTGATATTATCGAAAACCTATCAATCAAAAGTTTTTCGATAGCAAGACATCTCTATCAAAAATATTTGTATGAGAAATTGTTTATATAAAATTTATCGACTTTAAAATTCTAGCCCGTTTAGTTAGGCTGATAGAAAAATGCTTTGTTTTTAAATTAACGGAGACTAATTTCCTTATTCAAGAATTTATCGATGACAAAAATATACAAAAATTTATTGACAGCAAGACTTTTTTATGATGACATAAGTTTTTTAACAAATATATGTTGAAAACAACGACTTATCGCTCAAACAAACTTTAAAAATGAAAATATTTTATTATTATTATTTATTTTATAGTTATAGTTTAAATTTCCAGAACAATAACAATTTTATTTTAAATTATTTTTAAATTGGGTAAAACCCTGTAAACTAAATTGAAACTAAAACTCAATGGTTTTTAGCAAAATATGCTGGTTTACCGGAAATCTCCTAAAAATAGTTGTGAAAATCATGCACGAACTAAGATTTCAAAACCGGATATAACCTAAAAAACCGACCTAAACCGAAAGTTTTTTTTCTAAAAATATATGGCAACATATGGTTTGATAATAATTTTTCTAAATCTTAATCTTCTTTCACAGATGTGAAAATATTTTTAAAATTACAAAAATAACATCATCTAAGACAGTCAATATTATTTCCCCTCTCTCTTACTTATTATTAGTCAAGCAATTAAGCATTATTTTTGTATTCCCCACAGTATTCTTTCATTAGCTGTTATATAAAGAGGCTCCAAAAGCGCACTATATAATCATTTTAATTCAAATCCAAATATGACAAGAGCCAGAAAAGTATGTTTTCGCTTAAAGTCGACTTTAACAGAAAATCATATTGAATAATACATAAACGACAGAGCAGGAATATCTGGTCGAAAAAGAGAGTCGGCATACAACTAAACAAAAATAGGCAAAAGAATTACCATGAGTGCTTTGTATTTAGTTTTGAGTGAAAAGCAAAACAAAACAAAGAAAAACAAGAAACACAAAAAATTACTTTTGTAATGTTATTTATGTCATTTTGTTGATGTTGGAAAAAGTATGCAGTTGAAACGACGTTTAATGACTTTCAGTTTAAAAATTAATGTAACCAAAACCAATCGAAACGCAACTGTGATTGATTTCCAATTTTTGAAAATATTTGACATAATATTTAACTTTAAATTAATAATTATTAAAACTAAATAAAACATTTGGTTGAATTCAGAAAAAAAAATCTTTTTAACTTTTACTGCTTCTAAATTAAGATTAAGGGCTCCAAAGCTTTCGTAAGTTGAATTTTTTTCTAAAAAAATGTCAAAACAGTCATTAATATTAAAAAAGCTCTTCACAAACTAAAATAATAAAACAAAAAATATTTTTCTTGTATAACAAATAAAGAAATAAAAAATAAATGAATTAAAATTGATTTTTAGGCTAAGGTTTATTTTCCTTTTTAATTTCTAAACATTTAAAAAAAATTATTTACAAATATATGCGGATGTTTTCTAAAGAGAACAAAAAAGTTAGACGCCAGCAAAATGTAGTGTTGCATTTTCTGTATCTCTACTTCCTTTATCAGCATTCTTCGCATCTAGCTAACTAAGGTTGTGTACATTGTAAACATCATCTATTTAACCAACTAATCTAATTTTTTATTGTTTTCTTTGGAAAACGTCCGCATACATTTGTAAATAATTTTTCTTTTTAAATATTTTAAGAAATTAAAATAAAAAATTAATCAAAGGTTAAAAATAAATTCTAATTCATTTATAATATCGATGGCTTAACTCCTGACATCTTCAAAAGTTATTTTTTTTTATTAGTGTTGCTTCATTGTTCCAAATGATATGGAAAAATTAGAGACAGGCGTGGTGTTTTGTCTGTTGGCTCGAAGGACATAGACCGATCTAGCTGATTTTTGAAAACAAAATTTTCTAAACTATGTCTGATCGACTGTCGTATTTAAATTTTTTCTTGCTCATCTAGTACCTTGGCAAATTTGATTTCATCACTAACACGTACGGATAGATGGACAGACGGACATCGCTCAATCGAATTCGCTATACGTAAGGACTCTGGATTTATATACATTATGGGGTCAGAATAGGATATTGTTGAAATTACAAATGGAACGACAAACTTAGATACTATACTTAGAGCATATCAGGTTCTTATAGTTACATTTATAAATTTTATTTTACTTTGAGAATTTCACAGTTTAATAATATTTGGAAATATTAATTAATAAAATCTTCACTAAAAATAAATATCTTACTATTTTGAAATTCAATTGTTTCAATTATCGGAAATTAAACGATACAAAAATTAAAGGTTAATAATGGTCACCCTAAACATTAACCCCAAAAACACAAATATACTCAAATTTAATGATATAGAAAACTGCAAAAAATAAACTTGTTCTCTTAACTCACCAAAAGTGCTCAACAACACGTATACACTCATACATATGTTACATATAAAAGTATATATGTACATGTATTTAAATAAAGAAATGAGTATTCTTAGCACTTGTAGCTTAAAATGAAATAAAAGCTTAAAAAAGTAACTTTTCAAAATAATTGATAATGTTAAAAAGCTTTGAAAGTTAAAATGAATCTTCCTAAAAAGCACAATCACAGAAATTCAATTTATTGTACGTTTGTTTGTTTGTTTGTGTTGGAGAAGAATTATGCTAAAAGTTTATTTGATTAATGAGTCTCAATTTGAAAGCACTTAATTAAAATGTTTGAATTTAATTAATCTTTTATAAAAATTACTATTTGCCATAAAATAAAAAGTAAATGAACCTACATACACATACATACGAACTTAAAATATAAAATAAGTATTTTTTTATAATGCGCAATATTTTGTCATTATTTATGACATTCTAAAAAATTTTTATTATTAACAAAAAAAATTCTTTCAGACTTAAGGGGGTGAAAAATTAGTTTGAATTATTGTTTCCTTTTCATTTTTTTTTAAACGTAGGAAAAACTTCCTTACCATCTCGGTTTGCTATGTTGTAGGAATAAAAGTCAGTGTACGTTACAATGAAAATAAAAATCTCAATATTTATGCTGAGCTTTATTTTTCATTGCTGCTCTGTTATTTCTTGTCTACTGAAAAAAAGCAAGTTATTAGTGCGTAGGTCTTATGGCTGTTACTGTAGAACTCGCTTCAGTTTTGGAAATATTTTGAAAAACACTTTTTACTTCAACAGTTAGGTGCTGTATTTTGATTTCATTTTTAAGTTATTAAATAAAAAAAATGCTAAACAGGCAGCTGTTTTAAATCTTTGAACTTTTTATTTTGTCCCTAATAATTATAACATGAAAAATAAAAATAAATATAATTTGTAATAAATTCCTGCAAAAAGACCGACTTCAAAATCAGATAAATTTCAGCAATCTGTCTATAATGGTTCAAGACTTTGCCACATAAATCAAATTACATTAAATGTTGGGATAATTGAGACATTTATTTAAAAGTGGCATAAGTCAATTTGTAAAAAAAATAAAAGAAAATAATTTAAATGTTACGTGCTGCTAAGATTTTATTTTAACCGGTATTTTAATTTGGGGAATAAGTATCCTGAGACAGAAGTCCAAGTAAGTCTTCTCGAGACTTAGCCTTAATACTTAAAACCTTTGAAAATTAATGGCTTACTTTCCAAGTCCAAATTTTATACGTATCGCTATATAACAGCAATACATTATTTTAATCTCAACCGTCTATAAAAGTTCAACAGTTTTACCAAATACATAAAATTAAATGAACTATTGGGCACCCTTTAATTTATAATTTTGAATTTTTATACTTGTTATAACGGTAACAGTTATCGGCATTCTGTTCAATTTTCAATCGTTTATCTATAACAGTTCTAAATATAAGCCCATACAGGTCATTTTACGTTACCTATGGAGATTACCTTTAATTTGTAAAACGGTGCCAATCTGTAAACGTAACAATTCAAACAAAAAAAATTCAAAATCGAATCAGAAATAACTGAGTTTTAAGAGCAAAACATTACAAAAAAAACAACGATTAGACGAATTGATAACCTTCTTCCTTTTTAAAGCCGGTTAAAAATATCAAACCAACAGCAAAAAAGCCGTTTGGAAAAATAAATTTTTTTTCTTGTTTACCAAGCCGCAAAATCCATCTCCAACATCGAAAAATTTATACTTCAAGCTTGCAAAATATTACTTTGATTACTTTTTTTTGGATCAGCATTGCTTCGCTTATGAAAAATAAATACTTTACATGGAAAACAACAAATATTATACGCTCTTTCAGCTCACACCCCTCAACCTTCATAAATTAGCTTTCATAACGTAACTAATCAATTTTTTGAAGGGGACCAAAGCTCCCTAAAAAAGGAGAATGCTCATGTATTAGAATTTGTTCATGATATATATGTATAAGCATTACCCAGACAGACTGTTCTTTCTGTGCCAATGCTTTCACTATTGTTTCTCCAAGGCCACAGAGCATTTTAGTTTTTTTTTGTAAACTTAGTTGTCCTAAAGAACTTTTTACACCTTTCACGACAGGTGGAAAAGGGGTATATCTAAGTTTGTCGACCGTTTGTAATTTTTAAAAAAAATATAGATTTCCGACCTAATGGAGATATATAATGAGTTCGATTGAGCGATGTCTGTTTGCCTATCTGTCCGTCCGTGTTCTAGTTGAAATAAACTCTGCTGAGGCACTAGGTGAACTAGAGAAAATTTAAATACCCCAATCGATCAGGCATGGTTTCAAAAAGTTTGCTATTGAAAATCAGCAAGATCGATCCATATTCTTCAAGGCAGCGGGCAAAAGATCACATCTGCCTTTAATTTTTCCATATTATTTGTAATAAATCTAATTTTTTAAATAAATAAATATGGGGCAGTAGATAATTAAAAAATTAAGTGAAAAAATTGGCGATCGCCCATATTTTCCTAGTTGTGGGCATTTGGACATTTCATAGCAAAGTACTATTGTTCACCATATTTTTTTAAGATATCAATATGGATATCATTTAAAAGCTTTTGAAGAGATCTTTCAGGGAATGCTAATACTTTTACATACACTTTTCAAATGCAGAGAATTTAAATTATTTAAGAGGAAATTAATTATTGCTAATTTTATGAATTTACATAAAAATTAAATTTCTTTAACTTACCTGTATACCATGAGCACCACCTTGTTGGCTGATGTGCAACTGTTGCGTCTGTTTCATTTGCAATGTAGTCGTAGTTGTTTGTTGTTGTTGCTGTGTCATATTTGGATTACCCTGCTGTGAAGCTGGGCCATTACCTGGACCAGATCCCACATTTGCACCAATGTTCGGACCATTTGGATTTGCTTGATTCGATTGATTGCTGTTGCCACCCATATTTGGAGTATTTTGTTGAGGGTTTGGACCTCTGGCGTTGGCTGTTTGTGGTTGCTGCTGCTGCTGTTGTGATTGCTGTTGTTGTTGGGCTGCAGACATAGTGGGTGGGACATTTGATGGCCCACCCTGATTTGGACCCGAGCCTGGACCGCGTGGTGGTCCCTGCATGAAATTAGGACCGGCTGGACTTTGGTTTCCAGCGCCGGCCGGACCCATAGGAGCATTATACGGCGAGTATTGTGGCTGTTGTGTAGGATTTTGTGTTTGAGATTGCTGTTGCTGGCCGGGAGCATTCGGTTTAGGGAAATTGCCTACACCCATGGGACCATTAGGACCCATCTTGGCCATATTGGCTTGAGACATGTGCTGTTGTTGCTGCTGCTGTTGTTGTTGTTGCTGCTGCTGCTGATGTTGCAGTTGCTGTTGATGCTGAAGACGTTTGAGATCGAATTCGCTTTGCTGTGAGGAATAATAGAGTTCCTGTTTGATGTCAAGGAAAGACTGTTGAACATTATTACCCCCCATTGGACCACCAGGATTTGGTTTCTGTTGAAATTGCGGTGGTATATTTGGATGTTGGGGATGTTGTTGTGGTCCATTCGGACCTTGCATGAAATCATTAGGGCATCCAAAACCGCCACCATAATCATTATAGCGACCGTTTGGTCCTGGACCGCCCATTAATTGACCTTGTTGATTTTGATGCATTGGAGGACGGGGAAAATTCATGCCACCCATAGCATTTTTATGCTGATGTTGTTCGGCCATTTGTTTAAGTGTTTGTGCTGCCAAGGACAGTTCTGACATGGGACCTGAATTTGGCCCATTTTGAAATTGTGAACGCATTTTATTCATACCTTGTGGGTCATTGTTCGGACCACCCATGGGACCACCACCCATACCCCCACCACCATTATTTGGTCCACCAAAGGCTGCACTAAATTGCGCCATAGCATTTTCCGATTTAACATTTAAGCTGTTAATTAAATCTTGCACATTTGGTGGTTCCACCTTAATACCATCTTCAGTTTTAATATCCAACAGAGGCTTCTCATCTAGGGCATCCAAAAAGCCTGGATTAAAATCTTGCAAATCATTAATGAGATCCTTAAAGGTTTCATTGCCTTCTGTGGTATCATCGCCCATAAACTCAGGAAAACCTGGGAAATTACTATTTGGCCCGCCATCTTTCTCCAAACCAGCCAAATCAGGGAAATCATGATCTGGCTCACGTTTACACTCTACTAAATTGCCTAAAACACCCATATTGCTCTTTTGCTGTTGTTGTTGCTGCTGTTGAGCTGCATTCATGTTATGGCCACCCATTAGATTTGTAGCTGTGTTTGGACCACCGCCACTACCCATATGCATGCCTCCGCCGCCACCTCGATTATTACCATTATGTTGCGGATCATTGAGACCTTGACCCTGTCCGCCTCCGCTACCACCACCACCTCCCCCCGGGCCACCTGCTGCACTTACGCCGGGTTCACTTTTAACGGAGGTATTCGTTAGGGCTTTCACAGTAACATTGGTGCTTATCTGCTGTGGTTGCGAATTAGCTGCCGATGTTGTAAATTCCAATTGTTGAACAATT
The DNA here is from genome assembly GCA_937654795.1 of Cistogaster globosa. Classification (NCBI taxonomy): domain Eukaryota; kingdom Metazoa; phylum Arthropoda; class Insecta; order Diptera; family Tachinidae; genus Cistogaster; species Cistogaster globosa. Next base: position 28,067,753 of record OW569407.1, read on the forward strand.
TCGACAGAGAACTTTAGATTTTCAGAGCCGTTATTGTTATTATTGTTGCTATTATTATTGTTGTTATTGGGCAGTTTATGAGGCGGCTCAAAGTTTTCAGCACCATTGTCGGCATCGTCTGCGGGTCTTTTTAAGAACTTTTGTTGCTGAAAATTAAGAAAACAATTTTCATTTTACTAAAATTTCATGAAATCTTTAAAGAAATTAAATCAATCATATAATTCTATTGCTCTTTACATTTGGATCAGCTGACATGTACCCTAACATGGTAATAATTTTGTAAATTTTTTTTTTTCTCCAAATTTTATCACCAGTGTTGTCGGACTAATAAGGGTAAAGTTTTACTAACTGCATTATTTATTTATTTTTATCTTCAATGAATGTTGTTTACTGGCGGAAAAACGACCGTCAACTTAAACAAGGCTAATAACAACTGCTTTATTATTTGTATTGAAAAACAGGTAATAACCTGTTTAAAACCCCTATAATATTAATTTTATCAAGATTCTAATGGAGTTTTACATATAAAAAGTGTTTATTTAGCTTAGTTTGACTGATAAGCTGGTGGAGTTGCCACATTTTATATGTTAAGTAATTTAAATTAATTTAAAATAAATTTCAGTTAAAGAAAGTATGTTAACGTTTTGCTAAACTTATTTTATTATTTTCTAATCTATTTAGTGTAAGCATAATTAAAATATGCATTTTATTTTCTCAATATTTCGGTACAGTGTTTGTTAAAATTGCAACTACATTTAGCGCCAATGTTGAAAAAGCAATCAGTTTCTATCGACACCTTGCCATACATAAAAATATCAAATTAACTTTGTAAGAAATGTTAGAAAACAACGGTGCGATTGTTTATTTTTTGTGTTTTTTATAATTTGCCTTAATTCTCATTTAGTCAATAAAATTTTTAAAACAAAAAGGATACATTGAGGTTACCTTAAATATGAATGAAGATGCTCCAATCAGTTGAACTAAGCTATGAAGGCCATGGAAAAAAATAGCTAATCCTATCATTAATTAATTTTATAAAATTTATGAATTAAAAAAAAAAAGTTAAAGTCATTTGCACACTAAAAAGTGAAATATTATCAAAACAAAAAAAAAATAGAAATATAAAAAATTATTAACAAATAATTTACAAAAAATAAAGTTTTTATATTAAAATTATTTAAAATTTACCCAAATATTCATTAAAGTAGTTTAGCAGCTTAAGAGATTCCTTTAAAGAAGATGAAGAGATTGTTTTTTGCAGCGTTGTACAGTTTAATTTGGATGCAATTTTGATAGTTTATCTAAGTGAGAGGCGCTTTTTTATGCAAAGCGTTTTTAAATAATGTTTTTGTTTCTGTTGATTCCAGACACAGAATCGGTTGTATAATTAAGGTAGAGTTATATTTTTAGTTAAGTAAAATAAGTAGTTAATAAGTTTACAATTTACGTAGACGTCGTCGTAAAGTTTTTTGCAATACTTTACAATTGATTGACATTTCTTGTAGAGTATTTGAATAGTATTGCATGATTTACTAGAGATTTTATTTTATCTTTGGTGTTAAATTTTTTTGGTAGTTTAAAGTAATATGTTTTAAATTTATCTAAGCAAGAAATTTTTTTAATAAAATTTTTTAAATTAAATATTTATTTGTTTTGTTACTTAATTGGTATTTGTGCTTATTTGGTATTGCAAATGCATTTATGTTGTGACTTACTTGCTGCTTAATTTTATGGAGATTCCTTTTTATTTTTGTTTAATTATAATTAATATTATTTCAATTGCTAGTGGCTCTTTTATGTTACTTTTGTTACGCTTTGTTTATTTCTATAAATCAAATTTTATAAATTAAGTTTTTTGTTAAGAAAACATTTTGATTTATAGAAAATAAAGCTTTTAAAGGAAATGCTTGAATGCTTTTTAGAAAAAAGAGTGATATTTTACTGTAATGTTTTTATAGGCAGAATGGTTGATAATTATTGTGTGATGCATGATAAAAGTAAGATTGCTCCATTAAAACCACTAATTTGTGCAAATACTCTCAATTAAAATATAAGAAGTGTATTTTGGTAACATAATTGTGCTAAAGGAATCTGAAACTTAATTTCATACGAACTCAAAGCAATTCTAGTTGTACACATAAAATTATTTTAGAAATTAAGATATTGTTAAAATGTTACTCTAACGAGCTAAATATGCAATTTTTTTGTTGGAAGCACAATATGATCTGCACTTATTTTGCATAATATTTTAATCACATTTTAAAGAAAGTAAATTTATAATTTATAACAGAGTTAGAATTTCGTATGTTAAAATATTAAAAGCAAAATATTTTAAAAACTACGTTTTTTATTTTTCTTCCTAAATTCGCAATTTAATTTTTAGACTCAAGAAATACTTGTTAATAAATTAATTCTTTTCACAGAAGAACTATTGCAAGCAAAAATAAAATTCTCAAATTAAAAAGATTACAAATTTCGTAATTATGTCCAGATTTACACTATGCAATTTTTTGAGGCATTTTTTTCTCAATTTCTTATTTAAGTTGCAGCGATATGCGTTATTTAAAAATAAACATAAGCAAAAATAATATACCCTCAAAATCCCAGTAATACCATATTGCTTACTCCTCTTGCTTCACCAACAAGCAAAAATTTCATGCAAGTTTCATGAAAAATTGCCTAGTCTAAATGCGGTATATGTTTATTTTAAAGACTCATCGAGAAACTTAAAAAAATATTAAATTTAAAAAATTTGGTTTAAAAGAAAAAAAAAATTTAAAGTGGTTTTAGCGTAGTTAGCCGTTACATTTAATGATTTTATTACGGTTTTATGTGGCAGCCTTGCGTGTAGATAATTTTTTGGTATGTTTTAGCAATACTAAATACTCGCTAGTGCTGCCGATAGATAAATTTTTAATACTGTCTAAAGTTTGGAAATCACTTTATTCAGAATTTCAAAATTTAAAAAGGCAACTGAAAAACCAGGTGACAGCAACTCATTCATTTTCGCCGTTGCCAAAAATTTCAGACTTTACATATACAAAATTAAGGCCTTTTTTCTTATAAATAGTTTGGTTTTCAGAGTAACAGCGAAAATCACTGAAACCCGGTACCTGAGATCTCCTTTCTGTAAACGATGAAGCAGAATAATACCGGAACAAAGAATGAAGTTGCTTCATTGTTCCAAATGTTATGGCAAAATTAGAGGCAGGCGCGGTGTTTTGCCCGCTGCCACGAAGAACATGCTCAACCGACTTCGCTGTGCATAAGGGCTCAGAATATATACACTTTATTGGATCGAAAATGGATATTGTAAAAATTACAAACGGAATGAAAAACTTAGATATACCCTTTTTTAACTTTTTTTCTGATGAAGGGTATAGCAAAAAAAACTTTTCTTCAATGTACAATAGTTGTTTCTTCCTAACCATTTAAATCTTAACTTATTTCCGTAGTATATTTTTAACAATCAAGCATCGCCAAAGAAGCCCTCGCGAGCTTACGTACACAATTCAACCGCAAAATAAACTGTCAATAAAGAGAGCAAAACACACAACATGCACACACACACGCTAGCTCTCAACAAAAAAGGCTTTGTTCAAAGAAAAAGGGACTTTACAGTGCCAATTTACAAACAACTATAAAGTACAAAAGATGTTAAAAGTTTCTATTACATTTTTCTAGATTAATTAGTGGGTTCTGTTTACGAAAAAATTTTTGTTCTTATTTCGGCAATTAGTTACATAGATAATCGCACGTTTTTATTTTTTTTAATATGTACTATTCTTTTAAGCGTCATCTACATAGAGTTAACGGCTGGTTTGATTAAAATAAATTAATGAATTCAAAGGCTACTAAATTGCGCGCCAAACGGTAGCTAATTTGTTTCAGTTGAATAGAAAGATACTGAGTTGTATTTGAACGAAGTTCAATTTCAATGATAATCCTCGTTTCAAAAGCTATTTTCTTACAAATAATAAGGTTTTTTAATTTTCATAATTAGTTTATTTGGTTTAATTTTAAAACATTGTTCATCAATATCGGATATAAACTGAAAATGTGTGTGAAGATAAATTTTAAAATTTGTAACCCTAGCCACATTCTGTTACGATAACAGAGCTCTGTTAATCACTTAACATAACCAATTTTATATTAAAAATTTAATATAAGAGTTTCAGAACAATATTTAAATATAATTTAAAGTGGATAGAACAAAAAAAAAAGTATTTTAAAACACTTCTACTAGTGTCGTTATTAAACTCCAAAGAAAATGTTAATATGTTTCACAATTGGAGTTTAATAACGACACTAGTAGAAGTGTTTTTCAAAATACTTTTGTTTTTTTTTTTTTTTTTGTTCTATCCACTTTAAATTATATTTAAATATTGTTCTGAAACTCTTATATTAAATTTTTAATATTAACATTGGTTATGTTGAGTGATTAACAGAGCTCTGTTATCGTAACAGAATGTGGCTAGGGTTACAAATTTTAAAATTTATCTTCACACACATAAACTAAAAATTCTCTAACTCAAGGAAAAAATAAACTATTAGTTTTTTAGTTTTCTATAAAAACATTTTCTTTAAAACATATAATATGTTTCATCTTAAATTTTGACGTTTTTCATCATTCTTATTTTTTTGAAATACCAACAATAATCGGCCGTCTTTGCTTGTCTTTCGATACATTCTCTCATTTCAGGGTGAGACCTTTCACCGTGATTGCTTTTTGTACACTTAACCATAACCTGAGAGCGATTTTTACCAATTTGGATGAATAAAAGATGTGGTATAAAATAGAATTTATTATTCATTGATGAGTTATATGAGCAATGGCGATATACAGTAAAATTTTTGATAAATAAATATTTTACGAGAATGCCACTTAATATTCTTTATTGAATGAATTAGGCACAACTAACATATACTGCTCAGCAGTTTCAAAGTTATTTTGAAGATTGCCATAAAATACAGGAATAGGACTACTTGATGGGTCAACTAAAATAATGTAAGATTTTCATTTTATGAACTATAGCAAATTTCTGAAGTTTAAGTTTTATTTAACAAAAATTGTATTTAGCAGAAAAATTCATACCTGTTTAAATGTGTTCTTAAAAAAATAAATCACAAAAATAATATCTTTCGCTTGAATATGAAACAAGCCGGCCAGAAACATATACAGTTAAGTGCAGTTTACAAAACTAATCTTCAGCCTAGACATCAAATAGCACTTCCATTTAAAATTAACTCAGGTAGCAGATTATGTACATATGTCCATGACCAATTAGTTGGCCGTCTACAACGTTTAAGTCTATATTTAAAAGCGAAAAAAAAAACAACGGTAATCTCAATCATAAAACATAGAATAAGAAGTAAAATTTCTTCACCTCTATGACTAACACTTTTACGTGGTCAACACTTACATAAGATTGTCTTTAAATTTAAACGACAGCTATTAAAATGTCAATACTTCTAAAGGTTGTTTGAGGTTTTAAACTAAAAACCAAACACATAAAGTTCCATTTTATTAATATTATCTTATTAGTTTTATTTTATTGAAGTATTTTTAATTATTTAAATTTATTTTCTTTTTTAGACTTACTACTATTACCAAACAAAAAAGAAATATCCATTCGCTTCACAAATGTTACACGGCAACCTGCGAAACAGTTTCAAGAAAGATTCAAACAAATAAATTTGTAACATCTTGGCTACTCATTCACAAAGAAAAACGCAAAAAAAACAATGATAAAGTTGCATACAGCGACAGAAAAAAAAACAAATCATAATAAAGATAAACAAAAACAGAATTATGAAAAAACAGCAATAACAAATCAAGGTTTTACGATGAGCAACACTGGTTTTTATATGTGTTCAAATCAGAGACGGATATTTAAAAATAAATATTTATGATTTAATGACACATTTACGTGTTCATTCACTAATACTAATTTATAACTATAATATTAAACATGATCATTGATGATAATTATTATTACTAAATTATATTTTAATGACATGTTCAGTTAAGAGAACATTCAGTCAGTTCATGGTTTTTACATTTTTATTTATAAATTTTGTAAATATAATAAGGAACTCTTAAAGTTACAGATCAAGTTTAAGAATTTTCAAGAATTTCCAGAAACTTCGATGAGTTGCTAATGCCTTTTTTTAGATTTCAGATAAATTAATAGTATATGTGAATAAACACAAATTTTATGTGCAAATTTCCTTGAATTCTTTACAGTTTTTCTAAGGTAAAAATAATGAAATTGAACTGAGGATGCAGGCTTGTACATAGTTGTTGAGCACTGTTAATCTAAAAAAGTTGCGTAAGAAATTTCTTCCAAAGAACAATTTTTCCCTATAGTTTACGTAACATGGGAGTAATTAATTACGTGGACTAATTAGTTGCCAATTTCACTAACATCGAACGATTATTTTCCATAATGATAATGTTTTTTTTTTTTAAGAAAAGGTTTCATTGATAAAAACAAACTAATTAACTAATGATTAAATGGTTTCAAAGCATAACCATTAATAAATATCACTCCCTGTCTTTGTACACTAAATAAACTCGACAAGATGAAGTAAAGCATTATCTTAAAATGGCAGTTTGGTGAAATATATATGATATTTATATTTATATATATTAATTATTCAGAATCTTTTTTTATAATAATAAATATAAATGAAATATTTATATTTGAAGGAATCAAGTACGATTAAAATAAATTATTGAAATATACATGTTTTAACATTCAGAAATTTTTGTTTTTTGATCTCAGACATCTAGTTTAATTCCTATATTACTTAAAATTAATAAATTATCAAATATAGATCCAACTACAAAAGGATGAAAACATATTTGTTTTGCTTATTTTGAAATTTATATTTTCCATCTCTGTTATAAAAACAGAAACAAATTATTTGTCTTTGCTGCTACATTACTTAGAATTTTTTTTTGTTGTTTTGTTTTTTAAATAAAATTTTTGAATCTTGTTAAAAGATTAAAATGTAAGTTTTTTCTTCTGTATTCGGTGATATCAGAGTAAAATTATGAAAAACTACGTGACATATACAAAAAATAATATTTGATCTTTTTTATTCTCATTAAATTATATTTATTCGATAGTTTCTACTTAAATTTAAATGATTTATTAGTAATTGTTTTTTCCTGGTCAAATTATTTTTATTTATTTTTAACATAAGATTTGTTCTGTTCCATTAAGACTTTTTATACCAATTGTCTTTTTAGACGATACGATTTTCAAAATAAAAACAATGTAAAACTAAAAATTTAAAAACAGACCATGAAAAATTTTGTAAGTTGGATATTTTAAATTATAGAGATGTCTGGAGACATAAAAATATGTTGCATAATTAAAGTTTTTAATGGACTAATAGAGATGATCTTTGAAAAAGTGTAGTCGTCGTAAAAATATAAGAAAACATATAAGCAATAACTGTGTTTGCATAATTTACGCAAGTGTTTAAATGTAAAATCTAATTATTTGTTAAAAATACCATTGCTACACACACATGGGTATTTCCGTTGCAAATATTTAATAATTTTATGAGCAATATTTGTTAAAGCAATTGCAAATATTTAAGTTTATATTAACTCACAGATTTAAAATTGATCTAGCGGGGTTTGAACTGCTGTTTTAATACTTTTTTTCAGGGTGGATACTTTAAGCTCTGACAGATTTGTACTCATGAATTTCTGTTTAGGAAGGACGCTAGAGGTCTCTACCAATAGTCACTATTTATGTTCTTAACACTTTCTTGCTACACACCACACTTTAAGTGTAAGTAACAACTTATTTAGCTCTTCTTATCTCAGATAAAATCCAACATTTTTAACAGATAAACACACTGGCTTTTAACTATGTTTTTACTAGTAAATATGTGTAGACGAATTTAAATCTTTTTTTGGTATCAATATTTTCAATAATTTCTTTTGTCTTTTACGTTGAAATTTTTGTTTAGAACTTTAAGCACTCACTTCCTTGAAAAGATTATTATTTGCTTGAGTTTCTAAATTTTTTTATACTCCAAAGAAGGTCAATTAAAAAAAGCCGAAGAATGTAAAATAGAGATATAGAAATCCGGTACGAGAACCACAAAATTCAAAATCAGAAATGCCGGATATTCTTATGATGGATTAGATGGACCTGTTCTGTCGGCTATGTTGAAGACAAGCTGACAATAAAAGAGGCAATGCTTAGTGATGTTACAATCATAACTTAAGTGACGAACTTTGCAGTGTAGTTTATCCACAAGGAAATAACGAGTCGACTTGCCATAATGCAAAGAAGAGGCTACAAAAAAGCGACTGCTACAGAGCACATACCAATAACGTTTATTTTTTTGCTAAAACAGCTTTTATACAAGCTGTCACAATAAAATGGATGAATTTTCTTGGCCCTAATTTCTTCTCACTTCCATAACACTGTCAAAACTAGTCTTTGATTTTAATTTTAATCGTTGCTACAAGGCGTTATTTTCAATAAACAGTTACTTCTTTAAAACTAATAAACATAATTCTAAATAAATTGTATATTTATTCCAAATTAATGAAGTTACCCATACTCAACATATCTTTTCAAAAGAAATTCAAAAGAAAATAGCAAGAAAAAATTTAATGTATAAAATTGTGTGCAAATGGAAAAAATAAAAAGTAATTTAAATTTTTACGACTCCATTGGCAATATTAAAAAATATGTTATTTTACACACAAATTCTTAAGTTAACCAGCCAAAGAATTTAACCGTAACATACTCACAAAACTAATAGTAATAAGAAAAATTTACCTTTACATTTGTACAATAAGCAACATAACTGAGCAGGTTATTCCAATTAGGTCTTTAAGTTTTATAAATATAATTATGTTCGGTTACGCGCATTTTTAAATACCTTGAGCTATAGGAGAACAACAGATGCCCCCGCTGTCGGTTACATATACAGTTGATTAAATGAGAATTTGCCTTAATCCATAGAGTAAACGAATACAAAATCTAAAAAATTTCATATTAACCAATGAAATTGTATTTTATTTTTATTCTTCTTTCATGCGATATCATATCCAGACAGTAAGATATTAAGTAGTTTATCTCCTGACGACGCGCTACCAGAGTACATTTGGTAAAAATATCACGAAATTCTTTATTATTATTTGTTAGTCAATTTTTTTGGCTTAAGGTCCTATTAAATACATTTAAAAAAGAAACTTTTTTCTCAACGTACATACTAAAATATCTAAATATTAATAGTTTTTTAATTGGTATAAGTTTTATAGATCTTAAAGAAATAAATAGCAACAAATATTGACAACAAAAACCAAAAAAAAAAAAAAAAACAGAGCAAATAAGTATGAAACTTTTTTTATTCAAAATTAATAAAATCAACCAGAATACAAGATTCAAAACGCAAATTAGAATTTCAAAACAAAACCAAAAACACACACATACACTATAAAATGCATGGAGACAAGATGACAAGGCTAAAAACTGCATTAAAAGTTATATCCGAGAGATATAATTGTGAAATCGAACGAAAATTGAAATTGGACGGCAAACAGCAGACGACTTGCGATATTTTTTTTAAGTAGTGGCAGCAGCATTTTATTGTAATATAGAAATAATACGTTTTTTTATACCCTTCACCACAAAAAGTGGAAAAGGGGTATAACTTATTTTGTCAATTCGTTTGTAATTTCTACAATATCTATTTCTGACCCCATAAATTGTATGTATTTTGAATTCTTATGCACAGTAAAATCGATTTAGCCTTGTTCGTCTGTCCGTCCGCGTTAGTGTTGAAATCAAGTTTGCCGAGGCACTAGATCAGCTAGAAAATATTTAAATACGTCAATCGATCAGACATAGTGTCGAAAGAGGAATTAATAATCAGCAATATCGATCCATGTCCTTCGATGCAGCAGCCAAATCACCACGCCTAGTCCAATTAAAAAAAAAAACCAAATGTATGTGTCAATAGAGAATAAAAAAATAATAAAAATGGTTAAGTGAAAAAATTGGGGCTCGTTATATTTTATGAGTTACGGACCTCTGGTATTTTCAAAAATTTTAAAATATCAATATGGGTATCATTTTAAAGATTTGAGAAGATCTTAAAGCAAATACTAATTTTTTTTCAATGTGCTTAACTCATTAAGAGCCGATGGACTTTTTATGCTAATTTTTCTAATTATTTAATTCTCTGTCACCTCTATTTTTGTTTTTTTGATTGGAGTTACTTCACTAAACTCTTACTTGTTTTTTATTAAAATAAATATTTGTTCAAACGGTTAACAACTAAATAGTTGCTATAAAACAAACTTTAAAAAAACTATATATTAAAATTAAAATAAAAAAATAAAAAAGCCTATTGAAGTCCATTCTGCAACGAAACCTTAAAGTAAAATAAAGTAAAGTAATGAATTAACCACAAAGAACCATTTTAGGCAGCAGTTTTTCTTAAGCACTTTAAAAAACTTTACAAACGAACTGTTGAGAAAATTGTGTTTTGCAAAATGCTCTTAAAATAGGTATTTAAGAAACAACTTTGCAAATAGTACCTTTTAAATTCACTTAAAAAAAAGCACCTTAGATTTTCAAATAAAATCTTAAAAAAAGTACTTTTAAGAACATCACAAACGTACAGTTTAGGAAAAAAGTGTTTTGAAAAAAGTACCTATAGAATTCTTTAAAAAAGTACCCATAGAATCCTCAAAAAATTTACCTATAAGTACATTTTTTAAAATCACCTTAAGTAAAAAAATGTGAATTTATTAAAATAGCCCTTTTAACAAAAAGGAAGTATAAGGAGTGCTATATTCGCTTATGTCATATCTTATATGCCCTTCACCATTAGCCTAGTTCAGTGAAGTAGCTCCTGTGAAAAAAAATAATAAATAAATAAAAAATAAAAAAATTCGGTGAAGGAGAATTAAAAAATTATGTACGATTTATAATAAAAAAATAAAAAAACTAACTTTTTATTTTAAAATCTAACCTAGTGCTTAATAAATTAGAAAAGAAAATTAATTATAAAGGTAAAAAAACACTTATATTTTTATATAATTTTACATAAAAATATCAGGTTATGGGTTAAGCATTTTAAAAAAGTTTTAGTATTTCTTGAAATATCTCTCTAAAAGCTTTCAAATGATACCCATATTAACCATACTGAGAACTGAACTTTTTTATAAAAGTATCAGAGGCCCATAGCTCGGCAAATATGGGCGGGCGAGCTCCAATTTTTTCACTTGGTGTTTTTTTTACTTTTTTTTAATTCTCTATCGCTCCATATGTTTGTTTGTTGTTTTTTTTTTTTTTTTTTTGATTGAAATTACTTCATTGTGCCAAATGATGTGGAAAAATTAAAGGCAGGTGTGGTATTAAGCCCACTGCCTCGAGGGACATGCACCGATCTTGCTGATTTTCAACAGCACCTTTTTTGATACTATGTCTGATAGATGGAATCATTTAAATTTTCTCTAGCTCATCTAGTGCCCTGGAAAATGTTATTTCAACACTAACACGGATGTATAGACAGACATTGCCCAATCGACTTCGCTATGTATAAGGACTTAGAATATAAATATACTTTATAAGGTCGGAAAGAGATATTGTAGAAATGACAAGTAGAATAAGAGCCTTAGAAAACTGTTTCCACTTTTTGTGTTAAAGGGTATAAAAATTTGAAGTAAAATTTAAATGAAGTCAACTAATGATACACATAACAAGTGTTAGTTCCGATTTGTATTGCAATTTAAAGTTGCGATCATTTAAAGTAGAGTTTGGCTTGGTTTTAAAAAAACGCCTTTTTTAAATGTAAATCAACGAAAATTCGTAGAAAAATAATTACGTCTGTAGTTTAACGCTGTGTTTGTAATTTCTTATTTTTCTCGCAATTGTTCATAGATACTTGTACATAATAAACTTATCGTATACTTAAAAAAATTAATCTTAAATTAAAAAAATAAACAAAAGCACAATGTCTCAAAGCTAATTTAATAAGAAAAACAACAATAAAAAATAAAATGTTTTACTTTTTTATATTTTGATTTATTTTGCATTCTATATATGTACAAACGTACTCATCATATAAAATACTAAAACAACAAAAATCACAACAAAGTTAAGTAAAGTGAATAATTCTTTTTGTTGCTGTGCTAATATTGTTGTTGCTGTTATTGTTGTGTACATACAAGAAAATCGAAATTATTTCATTATGTATGGTTTTGTTTTTGCTGCTACTGCTGCTGCTTTGATTATTGTTGTTGCTTGAGCTGTATTTAGTATAATTATTTTTTTGTTTGTTTGTTATTTTGTTGTTTTTGCTTTATTATGTCAAGGTTCGCGGCACAATTCTACCGTGTACATCATAGTAGGAAAACGGCAACATTATTATTTTCAGTAATGCTGCTGCAAATAACGTCATTTGATTTACATATTTAATTTCCAATAATAATTGTTATATTAATAATTTTATGAAATAGATAAGTGAATTTTTTTAATTGTGGCTTTAAATAATGGCTGTTTTTAAGCTGATTCAGTTTTGTAAAAATTAAAATAATAATAACGGTAAATGTTGACAAGCCAGGTGGCGGTGCAAGGCGAATCAATTAAAAGGTGGTAGCCATGGCGAATCAATTAAAAGGTGGTATCAATGGCGAATTTATTGATTATTCACCGAAACGCTAAATATAAAAAACCATATAAAAATTATACATATTTTTTATGTAGGGTTTCGTCGGAAATAATAAATTCACCATTGCAACCACCTAATATTATTTCGCCAAGGTGGTAGCGATAGCGAATTCATTGATTTTCGCCGGTAGCCTAAAAAAAAATCCATATATAAAAAATCTCTATACTATTTTTCAAGGCGAATCAATTATAAGATGGTAGCAATGGCGAATTCCAAGGCGAATTAATAACAGGTATACTCACGGCGAAAATGAATACAACATTGCGAAAGAAATGTGTATAATTTGTTTTTGTAAACACCGTCTTCGGCTGTCAAAAAAAAAAGAAGTACAATAGGAAAATACAACTTTTGACATTCGAAAAAGGAAAAATCAAAAAGCCACCTGGGCTGTTAAGGCCACCTGTTATTAATTCGCCTTGGCGAATTCGTTAACCCGAATGTCAAACTACATATAAAAAATAGTATGCAGATATTTTATATTTGTAGTTTGATAGTTAAGACTACCGACAGTTGATTCGCCTTGAAAATGTGATAAAAAATAAATTTGATAGGAATAAAATTTTAACGTCTTTTTTTGCTTTGCAAAATGTCCTAACTCTCTAAATTGTTTATACATTTCGCAAGATTTATTTTTGGCCAACTTAATTTGACATTTATTTGTTTTAGTATTTGATAAATTCAATCATTCAGTCACAGAATTGAGCAGCGCAATAAGATTGTTGAAGCCCTTTAAAAGAAATGGGCGTTCAAATCAAAATGAATTTCGTACACTTCGTGATTTTTTTGGTTAGCACGATCGGCCAAATGTGTCCATAATCGGGAGAAGTGGGCAAGAATTTTAGCAAACCGTTTCTATAGGAAAGTTGAAAACACCTGTCCACCAGTATTTTCTCCGAATTTGAATAAAGATTTAAATTTAAATGTTTACAAGATATAATTGACTGTACAGCTGTAGCCTACTGACCATTTTGAGTGTCGTCAAAATGGCGATTGCTTGGTGAAGTGAATGGCGACTTTACAAAGAATATTATCTTCAGCGACGAGGTACACTTTGTCCTCAGTGGATTTGTTAACGAGTAGAATTGTCGCATTTGCCCAATTAAGAATCCTTGAGTGATTGTTGGAAAGAGTGATTGTTTGGTACGGTTTATAGGTTCGCCGTTTCTTACCGGCAATGAGGTCGGATGTGAATGGTGTTAACCTTTGTGAGGTGATAACGAACTTCTTGTGGGCGAAAATTAAGGATATGGACCTGAACAGCTTCAACAACTAACGAAACAACGGCTCCTTTGTGCGAGAATTTCAATGTCCGTGCTACCTCACGTCGTCGCCATGTTAATTGACCGTTGGAATTCTTTCTTTAGAGATATTTAAAAGAAAAAGTACATGTCGATAAGTCAAGCATATTGAACACACTTATGTCTTATAGTCATGGAAAATCGGATAGTGGTATGCTAGCAAAGCCGTGGCGATTACTTGGCCGATATTTTTCTACACACATAATTCCCTGAAAATTTTTTGTTTTATTTACAAGCAGTAGTACGCACGACTTCACCCGCGTATAAATACTAATTTTCTTAAAATTAAAATTCAGAAAATATTTGTTGTTAAGCATTTGTTGTGGAGTTCTCTAAACAGTGTTAAAAATTTTCACTCCACAAAAATAAAATGTACTGACAATTGTTCTAGTACCATTATATAAATAACAAAATAGGGTGCTTTAACATTTGTATATTTAGTTTCTCTACGAAATTAAATACTTTTATTAAAGAAATATTCAATATTTGAAATAAGTTCTAAGGGATATCCCTACAAAATTTTGTTTAAATTTATCCAGCAGTTTTTACGTGATCCAAACAGACAGACAAAAAATCTAAAAATGGATATTTTGTAATCAATATCGACTACTTTCTACAGCAGCATTAAAATTTTTAAAAATATTTCATTTATGGAAATTACACCGTTAATGTTGTATTTTATGTATAGATAAACTCCTCACTTTGTCTGCACAACTACAAGAGTAGGATTTTGTAAATTGTATGGAAAATTAAGTGCGTTTTCAAGAGAAGATATTGAATATAGAAACGGATACCCCGCTTCAAAATAAACAATAATTACTTTCTATTCCAAAATCTGAACTAATAATAATATAAATTTATAAAGGCTCTATAACGTTTTTTTTTTTTTTATTTGTTCTATAAATTTACAAGTTTTATCAGCTGTCAAGGTTGTCAAATATTCAGTCCGTCTTGCTCTTTCATTACCATTTGAAGGTGAGTACATTCGTTTCGACCAAATAAAAATGGGGAAAGGGAGAGAGATGTAAAGTAAAAAAATAGGAGTGTAGCGGACATTAGCGAAATAGATCTGCAGATATCGTCCTAATACCAAGCAGCCGGTATAATTCGATTTGAAGTATCCGGAGGTTCGATTAGTCGATTATATTTTTAAATCATAGGTATGGGTCAATTAAGACGACACGACAAGCCATAAAAGCGATTTAAAGCTAGAGGTAAGGAGGAAATAAAACAACTGAATTATCTTAAGGCGTGACTTTGAATATTATCATAGGGCGTACGTCCCGTCCTCAGCCTACGCTTACAAATAAACTCATGGGCAACATTCTAGCAAACATTAACACAATAACGCTGCACATACTGGACAGTGGTGTTAAAGTTTTGAGAGATGTGCTTTTCGACACACAACAATAAAAATGCAACAACTATTTTATTATAGTGCAAATATTAAAAAAAATAAAAGATATTAATATTCCCTTTTCTAAACAAATATATTAAAATTTTAACGGAAATTAGTATTCAGCCATGTTGTTTCTAAATTAACTTACAAATTCCCAAACATTTGACAAGTGCTTGTAAAATTTTATTTTGTTAAAGGATTTTAATAATAAATGCCTTTCAAAAACTAATAATTTTCTAATACACACACATACGCGTACATAGTATAACTGACACACTAACACAAGTTAAACAATTTTCATTTCCGGTCATAGCAAATGTTGAATTTCTGTTGGCAATTCTCTATAAAGCAAATGAATAGATAGTAGAAGTATAATTGATAAGTTTTGTTTAAATGAATTGAATGTATAGAGTCTAAGCTGTAATAAAATTGAAAGTTTGTAGTAATGTCTAGATAATTAAGATGATAAAGTTTCTCGAAAGAATTAAAAGAATTTCCAATTAACAATTTTTTTAAGTTTTTTAAAATCTTTTTTTTTCTTTAAACGTACCGCCATACTGTAAAGTACCAACAAAATTAATTTGAAAAAAGTACCGTTTGCCATTTAACAAGGTATTAATCGAAATAATTTTTACAAAAGTAACTTTAAAAAAGGGCCTTTCTACAGGTACATTATATACAAATAAAATAGTACCTTTTTAAAAGAACCTTTTACAGATAATACTCAAAAAAATTGACCTTTCCAAAAAGTACGTTAAGAGGATCTACTTTAAGAAGTAACTTCTAAAAAGGGGCACTTGAACAAAAAAACATTTCATAAAGGTAAAAATAAGGATCTTTTTAGGATTGGCTTTCATATGCATGTCTCAAAAAATTTCCTTAAAAAAAATTCTTTTTAAATAAAATGCCTTTAAAATACCCTTCAAAAATAAAAAAATAAGCAAATAAAATAAAAAAATATTCTTTGAAAATTTTGCTATGAAAACCATTTTTAAAAAATTTTTTTTCTAAAATTATTTTTAAAAATTAGCTAACAGATAATTTTCTTATAAAAAGGTTATTTTTAAAACGGGTTTCTTTAAAAGGCATTTTAAAAAATACTACTTAAAATACGACAAGTTTAAAAGTAACTAAAAGAAAAGTGCAGCTTAAAAAGTACATTTTGAAAATATTTTAGAAAATGATAAAAATAAAGAGTTTTAAAGAGAGTTTAAAAACAAAAAGCTAGTCGTTCAAAAAGTTATATAAGTAATACAAAAAGTACCTTTAAGCTTTTAAAAGATTTCAAGTAATAAGTTACTTTTATTTCTTAAAAAAAAATATATATATATATTGTTTAGTACGGTTATTTTACGAAACGAGGAATTGTAACGCAAAAATTATTTTGAATAAGAATATATTTCTTCAAGGGCATTTTACAAAAACATATTTTTTAGGGATAGTTTTGAGTTACAAATTTATATTGAAGAAACGAATCTTTTAAAGTTTTTTTTAAAAAAAAAAGCTGATTAAAAAGAATTAAAAAATTGATTTTACGATCATTTTGGCTTGAAATAAGTCCGATTTTTATTTCGAAAATAACTTAATATATTTTTTTTTTTTGGTTCACGATTATTTTAAATATTTAAAACATCAATAATTAACATTTATATATTTTCTATTTTAGAGCTTTCCTTTAATTTTATTTTTAACAACTTCATACACTTTATAATAAGAAAAATTTTTACTGCGAAGTATAGACAATTTTCTCAGTTTGTTTTTAATCTCTTTGCAGTGCATAAACATATTTTTACCAAATTCATTTATAAACATTTATTTTTATTTAATGCCAAACATTAATTTTTGCCTTCAAAAATTTTAATTATATATTTAGAAACAATACTTGATGCTATTTTTAAATTTATGAATGTTAAAAATAAAGTTTGTAGACGAAACACTTTGTTTGCGTTTTAATTTTATTTGTTAATCTATTTTTTTGTTTGTTATTTTCATACATTTTATTCATTTCATTACCATTAAAATATCATTAATGGAAATATCTTAATGAAACAGTTTAACACTAGATACCAGCGATTGAAGTATACCTATTTATCCAAACGAGTCAAAATGACTGTTCTTAAAAAGACAGTGTTTAATGGGTTTTCCAGTCTTTATTTACAAATTATTTTTACTAACAACAATTATACAGTTATATTTATAAAATTAATTCTTTAGTTATAACTAGAAAAGTCATGATATCATTCCCAAAAAAAAAAAATATTACACGTAGGAATTTTAAATTAAAATACCGAAAAAAGTCATTTTGACTGGTCTGGTATATCTAGTGTTAATTATTAATTACAATTGAAAAAATATCAGTTTATTCAAAATATAAATGAACTTAAACTAAAATTAATTTTGAATTATTTTTTTAATATCAAACTGTTCAACTATTAATTATTAAAATTATTAATTAAAATAAATTTATTAAAACGAAAAGTTCAAAAATAACTATGCATAAAATAAGAAAACCTTATCACCTTTGTAAATCGATTTATATCTGAAAATTTTCCTCAGAACATTAAAATAATAATTTTATGATAAGATTTTATTTTAAAATAATGTTTTACTATGGGGTATTTGTTTAGTGTACAAGAACAAGGAGTGATGTATATGAATAGGAATAATTTAAAACTTTTTACTCAATAGTCAATGATATTAACTTTGTTTTTTTTTAATATTTATCAATGGAACTTTTTTTAAGAAGCATTACCATTAGTTAAAATAATAGTAATACTTAAAAATCCTTAGAATTATTTTTCATTCAGTGATAATGAAATTGTCAATAGACTAGTCCATCTACAAATTAATTACTTCTAAATTGTGGCAAAAAAAGTAACCAAAAGTAGTAATTATATATCCATTTAAAAATATATAATTTTATTAGCTTTACCAATTTTATGCTGATACATACATATAAAATTAAAGGGTTTTAATTCAGACTTACTGATATTAAAAAAAAACTTTAAAACAAACTTTTAAACTTTAAGCAGTTAGTGGAAACTTGTAAGAATTATCACATAAATAGGTAAATATGTATATGTAATTATGTATGTTAATATCATTATAATAATCGTACATACTGTACAAACAAACATTATGATTAAGAGTTGAAGTTGTTGTGTTTGATGTCAACTAATTTTTCATAAAAGTACGCTGCTCTTCTTTATGCTTTTAATATTATTATTAGCATTAGAAATAAAAGCAACACAGATTGAAAATTAAGCAGATAGCTTATACAAAACGAAGTGAAAAAAACAGACACCAAAAACAAAAAAACAATTTACGGTTTATGAAAGCAAAACAAAAAGTAAAATGTAGAGCAGCGTTGCTAGAAGTGGTAACAAAATATTAATTAAAATAATTTAATTAATGAATATATTAAATTTCAAATATTAATCAATCAATTGATAAGTCATTGTTATGGCAAAATTCGCTCTTTCTTCGCTTAGGTACAGGTGTTGAAAATTAAGTAAAAAAAGAACGAATAAAAGAAGAATTAAGTAAATGACCACACATAAACCGACAAGAAGTTGTCAACGTTAATAGCAATTGCCCATTAGTGCAGCTTGGAAGTGTCCAAGCCGACAGTAACTCGAGTACTCGAGCAGTCGGAAACCATAACTAGACAAAAGCTTATGACAATGCACAAGCCACATTATCGACATAAGCTGGCTTGTCCAGAGCTTGCAAAGATAAATTTGTAAAAGAAATCACGATTTCTGATCTTTTTTGGTTTAACTTTTTTCTTTTTTGAATTTAGGTGATTTTTGACGCTCAACTGCTATTGAAGAGATTAACGATATTTTCATATACAGTGACCAAGTGTTTGATTTAGCATTTCCTAGTTACCCTAAGAGTTCTATAAAGTGCTAACAAAACAACAGGACACTCATAAGAGTCTAAAAATGTTTTGACTACTGACCAACTCGCATGCTTGTGCATGAGTAATTATAAAGAAAACTGACAAAACATAATTGAGCGGTGGACCGTCAATGAAGAATTCAGAACCACAGAGGAACTTATTTAAGATCAAAATGCTAATTTATAGATTTATTAAATAAAATGTACGTCGATAGTTATGGAACGGCAATATCTTAAAAAGTAACCAAATCAATCATAACTAAAATCATGACGAAAAATATTTTATTTTGCGTTTTTTGATCACTTTATTGTTTATGAAATCTGATTTTGTTTTTTATGTACTACTTTTTTTAAATAAATAGAATACGCGTTAATAGTTGTGATACGTTAATTTTAAACAACTACAACTAGTTTTTACAACTAGTTTTGTGATCATCGGTAATTGGTTAAGAAAGTGTGATAAGCCGTTTCATTTTCTTAAAAACAAAAACCGTACGATGTTATTCAACTGATTTAAGTCAATCGCTAACTAGGGACAAATTTTTCCAAATGTTTTCAGTAAGACTTTGGCTATAAAAATCATTGATAATGTGCTGGCGTGTGCGGTGTCTCTAAATCTAAAAAAAAAATATTTAAGGCAACTATTGCTACAAACTGATTTTTGCAGCAGTTGTCATATTTTTCATTCTTATAGCAGTACATCCTTTGTACAAATTCTACTCATCTGCCTCTATTATAATAAAAGAAAAGCCCATATTCGTCAATTCGTTTAATTTTTGAATTTACTGCTTACAATTTCTTTTTATAGCGGACTTATTTTCAGGTTCTCTAAATGTCGTTTTACCAGGTTTGAAAAACTAAGGCCGTATAAGTGAGAGGGCTATAATACACCTTAAATATGACATCAAATTAGATTTTTCCCAAAACTATAAAATTCCAAGTTCTCGCTTAAGACTTTCTGAAGACAAAAATGATATTGACTCTTGCAACTCTATTTTATTATGGAAACTATTTAAAGTTGAATAAAAAAGAATAAATATTCTAGACTTAAAACTGATCATCAAAATATTTGATACTGATTGTAAATTAATATAAAATGATGATGCTTGGGGAGTAGTGGGTAGCGTTTACTTCCAAAATATTTGTCATATATATTTTAAGTAAAAGTTTTAATAAAAGTTTGCGATATTCCTTGAGAAAATTTTGTATTTCATATTTTGTGCATTTTGCATTGTTTTGCGTTCGTTTTTCAAAAAGAAGAATTTAGTCATCTGATCATCATAAATCTGCTGTAATCTTAATAAGCATGACAGTAAAGCTTAAGAGTCAAATTGTGAAACTTTTTCTTCGTTTTTCTAAAGTTTTGTAAATATTTTTTTTTTTTTGTTTTTTTTTTTTTTTTTGTGAACAGAGTTGCATTGAAAGGAGCAGCTTATAAGGAAATCCACGATTATTAGGTTCCACATACATATTGTTGCAGCAAACAAGAAAACATTAGATAATACATAGTTTTTTCTGTAATAAAGTGACAGACTGACTGTGACACATATTCAGGGGCTCTACGAGTGCGATCCTTTCATATTCCTAAATTTTATTATCGCATTATACTTTTTTATTATATTAAATTTACACAAAAATTCTTTAATATACGAGTAGAAGCATCAATGGATATTGTGTATTATGTTGGTGTCGACAAATTAAATTTGTAATTTTGTTTCTTTGTTTGCAATATAAAACACCTGATTATATATTTTATTGTTAAAGATCCCGTGGTAATGTTTACTTAACTTATGTTGCTCAACTCATAAATGTGCGTTAAGAATCGATTAGCAGTGTAAAAATTTGCAGGGTAATAAAAAAATTAATTTAATCTTTAAAACCCTCAAATGAACAAAAGCAGAAAAGTTGTTTATTTGCCAACACTTAAAGAAATAGATATTGTTTTTGTTACTATTTTGTTATTAAAGATGTGTACTGACTGTTAGAGCTTAAAAAATATTTTTTGTTTGTTTTTGTTTTCAATCACGTTAGCAGGCATGAGCATGATTGTGAAAAAAATGACATAACTGGCAATACAAACATATTTTCTATTTATGTTTTTTTAAGTTTTCAATTGTGTTTGGCACCTTTTAGTTGTTCTGCAAAAATTTTAAAGTGTCCGCAGAAAATTTAATTTAAAATGTTTAAAGAAATATTTGAAACAGAGAACCTGTTAACTGCGTTACAACAACTGGAGTATTCTTCAATATAATCGAAAGATTTTAAAATTTTGTTCAATTAAATAGCAATAAAAAATTTGTCCAAACATAATTGACTGAAAGTTCAATTTGATGTGAATGTACATGTGTGCAGAACTTGAGCATATAAAAATGTTCTCTAGTCTTAAAAATAAATACTTAAAACTTTCAAAGCATTTTCGTCAGTTCAAGTATTCCGAGGTATGACTTTTATTCAGCAGAGAATCGTAATTTTCTTTAATTGTCCTTAAAAAAGCAGATTTAATTAGTTTCAGTTATTATTCCGTAAGATTAAATTTACTAGAAAAGAACCGTAAAATAAGAGTTGGAATATCGTATATAGACCACCCTTTAATTTTTAATTTTATATTTTTAGTATTTGTTTTTAATACTTCATTCTATAATAGCGAAGACGATAAGACAATACGCGTCAAAATCAGATCTTCTATTAGGACAGCCTTTAAGTTTTAATTTTATATTAATTATGGGGAATATAACTTTGTGTAAATTTCAAAAGTCAACAGCCAGACTATTTAAAAGATAAGCCTATATATGCAAAATTCACGTGTTATATGAGGCACCCTTTAATTGTTAACATTACATTTTTATACTTGCCGTATTAGTGAACATAGCACTCATGCTATGTGTGAAATTCCAAATTTATTTTAAAATTCATAGTTTGGTTAAAAATACGTATCTACATTTTACGGATAACATAAACGTCCGTCGGATCAATTACATAATTAACTATGGAAAGTTTTCGCACTATGTTTATTCTAAATGATAATACACATCTAAAGAGACGCCGTACAGTGCGTATAAAAGAAGTCCTTACTAATGTAGAGCGTAGCGTAAAGAAAGATCCGAATCAATCTATTCGCCATCGTGCATAGGATGTCACTATGTGTCCATTTACATTATAAAAGACTTCGTGGCTTGCGTGCTTGCAAACTCTAACTTGTGCAACAGTTGAAGCCAAACGATCACTTAGCAAGGCGTAAGGTCAGAATATTACAGTCAATAGTGACCAATGTGCAGCCATTATTACTGACTTTTTCGTTCATAAATTGAAAAACCATGATGTGCAGAAGTTGGGGTTTCAAAAAGATGGCGCAACATATTACACAACTCGTGAAACAATGGATTTATTAATTGTTAGTTGGAGCAAGATCTCGCGGTTTAACGTCGAAAGACTATTTTCTGTGGAGATATACAAAGTCGCTAGATTAGGGCGATAAGTCCGAAACGATTGGAGGATGCCATTCCTCGTGTTATTTTCGATATATGGCCACAAATGTTGAAAAAGTCATTAAAAATTGTACCTAAAGATTAGACTACATCCGAGCCAGCCGAGGCGGCCACATGCCATGGTTAAATTATGTCCGTGGTAACACTTTTCACGTAATTTTTGGTTGTTTTAAAAAAGTATTTTAAATTTTTTGAATTTTCAGAACTTTTTTATAATCACTAACGGGAATAAATTACAACTTTTGCAATCGACATTTAATTATTTTTCGGATAAGACTATTTTTGTTTAAAAATAATAAGAAATATTTAAAAATAAAATTTTCAACAATTTGTATTATCACGTAGTGAAAGATTGTTTAAAATTTTAAAAACTTTAAACGACTACATGAAATCTGCAACCATTATAACTGGTCATTAAAAATGAATTGAAGACAATTGCAAGGACACACAAAACTAAAATGATGTAAAGGAATCAATATTTTACACCTCATTATAAGAGTAAAACATAAATTTAGCAAAAATATATTAAAACTGCGGTAGCTGCGTTACTAGAGGTTTCTGCTTGTTTATTAAACATAAAAAAGATCATTGTTTTAGTTTATTCTTATTTTTTATTATCTAATAATTAAATTTTAATACAAAAGGCCATGTGCTTAAAAAAAGAAGTATTACATAGAAAAAGACCATGAATTCAAGTCCCAACAGAGTCTTTGTAAAAGAGAAAAGTAAGAAAATAGTGTGAGTTAGTCGTGGCTAACATAGGTGAAGGCTTTGTAGGGCAATACATCGTTTATCGCCGATGCCATAGTGTATATTGCACAGTTACCATACAAGTGTAGTCAAAAGCATGGAGTTAAAACACAAGAAAAGAGACAGGGAAAAAATACGCAAGAATTGAATTGCTTGTATTTGCAATTAAAAGATTTTTGCCTACATTGAAAAATTTATTGAAATAAAAAAAAAAATAAAAAAGAGCAGCCAGTATAATGCTCACACACTTAGGCGAGTGTGCATAAAAGCTTATGTTTACGAAATAATTAAAGCCAGCATAAGCAGAACTTAAGTTAATACATAAATGCCATATCATCATTACTAAAACACTAAAATCTTCAGCGTTGTAAAACTATTTAAATATTGCAAATTTGCAAAAGTACAGCAGTGTTTAGTTTCATGTGTTATGTTAGGGTCTTCAAAATGCAGCGTTTTCTAGACTTACCATCTCTGCAAAGGTAAACGAAAAAATATATAAATAGCGTGAGGTTGACTCGCACATGAAAGGTTCCATACATTGTATGGGTCTCCCTTTATTTTTAGATTTGTTGCAGCGTTTACAATAAAACATACATTCGATAACTTTAAAATAAGTGAAAATTACGTCACTATTAGAACACCCTTAATTTAAATTTTTTATACTTGTGAATTTATAGCCTCAGCCTATGTCGTTAAGAAAAAGGACATTTATGTAAAATTTACGTTACTATAGGGATATCCTTAATTTTATTTTAGTTTTTTTGTGCTTATTCCTATAGCAGACAGTCCAAATTTAAACCGTCTGCCCTTAACGGTTCAAAAGATAAGGCCATCTTTGTAAAACTCGCAGCCTTTTGGAAACACCCTACAAATTCTACATTTTTTGTTTTTTTTGTACATACTTTGTGTGAGTATTAAATGTCTACCTACTACTATTAAAAAACTAATAGAATATAAATGAAATTCACGTCAATGTTAGAACACATAATATTACTGACACTGCAGTCCTAACGTGCAGTGTAAACATCTTTCAACGTTGCCACTTTATTTTATTCATAAAAATTATTTTTTTATTAAATGACTTTTGACAAATTTTAATTTATTTAAAAAAAAGTATGCTTACAATTAGTATCATTTATTGGACAATATTGATTAAAAACCAAACAGTTTTTAAAAAACTTCTGCTTACGCACGCTCACTCAAGCCTATCTTGTGTTACACAACTTACGCTCATGCAGTCTTACGTAATTGAAAAGTAAAACGACTAAAGAACAGGGCTTATCATGCGTGCCTTAGTTTTATCACGTAAACGATGTGAATTCTTTTTTATTTTACTGAGTGGCAATCTAGTCAGGCTTTGTGTTCGCTGGTAAGCCGTATATTCGTAAAAATTTCTTTTTAATATGTGTTATAATTAATATATTTGTTTGTGTTTGTTTTATTATTATAATTATAAAACGGATACACTGCAGGTTACAAAATTAAAAAAAAAAAAAACTTTCTGGCAACATTGATAGAATGTATTAATCCAATGTTTTGTTTTTGTTTTTATTTTTATTTTGTTTTTGTACTTTGTTTTTTCCAGTGTCAGTTATTTTGTTTTGATTGTTAATGTTGTTGCTATTTGCCTATTCTAATAATTTAAATGTTTTGATTTTTTTATTTTATGTTGATGATAATTCTATTCATACAGTTCTTAATGCAAAAGTAGATAAGTACAAAAAAAAATTAAAAACAAAACAAAACCAAAAAAAGAAGAATTAATGAAGTAAATAAATGGAACAATAGAGCAGCCACCATTTAAACATTTGCATTTCAAAGCACAATACCAAATAAACGCAGCACTTTATTTTTATTTTTAATTTAAATCAAAATACTTTATTAAATTCTACACTTTTTTTAAATGAGCCAACACTTAAAAAAGTAACCGCTTGTTTTTCTTTTATTTTAAATTAAATTCAATTTTTTATTTTCATTATGATGATGAGATTATTTTGCCATCTGTCTTACAGTGCTTGAGCCAGAGCTGGGCTGTTGCATATGACAACACTTGTTTAAATTTTTTTTTTACAAAAAATATTTTTGTTTTGTTTTAATAGTACTGAATATATTTAATTTTTTGTTTGTTTTATTTTTGCCATCTGTATGTTTAATTTTGCTTGATTTTTATTTTCTTTATTTTTTTATTATTGTAGCAATATTACTTGTGTCGGTTTGTGTAAAAATGTATTTATTAATGCGCTATTGCAAAAATAATTGTGTGCGCCGTGTATGGCTGTCAATTGAGTACTAGTGGCACGAGCCGCTATACATTTATCGCATGCATAAAATGAAAATGTAGCAGCAAGCAAGCAGCCAAGCCAGCCCGTCAGTCAGCAATGAAACACAAAACATCCAACCAACCAATCAACCTATGTAGCTAGCAGCCACTTAGCTAAATGTATAGAAGTACAAACGTTCGTTTATATATTCAAGTACAAAATATGTATTTTAACAGAGCAGAGCGGCAACGCAGCTGTATAAAAGAAAGAAAGTTGTCGGTTTTTCTTTATTTTATTACAGAAAAAGTATTTTTCGTTTCTTGCATCCTAACTATAGTTTCGAATTTTCTCTTTGATTTTCAGTTAACATAACAACAAAACAAAAAAAAATTAAATTATTCTTGCAAACAATTTTCGCTAAAAAACAAAAAAAAAATAAATCACAAGGATAGAGTGGCATAAAATAAAGCGTAAGGTTCTCACTAACTGCCAGATTCAAGAATTATACTCAAAATGAGTAATATTGTGTTCTTTTAAAAACGAAATGCTGTTGCACGTTTAACTGATTGGATTCTAATAAGAATTTTATAGTAACAAAATAAAAACAAAATTATTGCTGTATTTACAAGAAAATCTGAGGAAAATACTTTCGAGTGTTTGTGATCGTCAGTTGACACATAACTCTTATCAATAATAATAATAATAATAATAATAATAATAATAATAATAATAATAACAAATCCAAAGAAATAATTAAAAAACAGGTAAAATCTAAAGTCGCAGATGTTACCTTGTTACTTCTTTTGTGACTAGAATCCAAAATTTCACTGGTTAATAGTAGGATGTCACCTAAGGTCTTTTAAATAATGACAGCGGAAATTCACTTGTAAGCTGGCTTAAGTTGTACTCAAAAAGGTTTTGGGTAAAAAAGTTTCTTAGATAGAAAGGATTAATTAAGTGGTGTTTTTTTTTTAGCCTGATAGAACTTTAGATATTTTTTCGAACGCTCAATATATAAAATTTAAAATGACGTTTAATTTTGTGCCATTTTATAAAGCATCGGTGGCCGTATGTCAGAATTAGCCTTCAAAGCGTCAAATGTTGCTGGTCAGTCAACATAAGCCATTGCCGACATCGTTTTCCAGGAAATAATCGCATTGTCAAATCGGCTGGAACTTGGAGATCAGTTGACAGGCACATTTCTCAAAATCAATTTACCACCAAATTTTGATTTCAAGAAGGATGTGCTCACTGCTGCTGTTTACCACGTAGCACCATCCACTTGAAACCGCATATCCCTCGAATTAATCCAATTTACATTTTCAAACAAAAAATCGTTGATTGTGGTGCAGGCGGCAACGATCTCCACTAACTGTAGCATGGATTTTGTCTTCATTTCAAAGATATAATGTCGAGTGATGCCACCGGCATGTTAATCACAGCAAACGGTACTTTTTTATTTCAATCTATACGCGCAAAGTTTGTATATTACCAAAACCGTTAAGATAAGTTTAAGCTCATAAAAATTACACATTCGTTGCGCGTAGTCAGGATTGATTGTCTAAATAAATCTTGATAATTTTGTAGCATATTTTAAGCGTACATTTATTTACGATCATTTGCCAAAGTGAGTAAAATATCACAGTTTATTTGTCAGATAATCCTTTCGTAATTCTATTGAATTAGATGTGAGACTACGGTGAATTTGGTATGTCTTAATATGAATAGCATTGGTCTGAAAACCATGGACAGAAAAAAAATAAACTTTAATGGTATTGTGCCCCTCAAAGCCTATGTAGACTTAACTTATACGGTGGCCGAAAATTGCAAATCACACACAGTCGCAGCTGGGTTCATAATTTAGTATTTTTTAATAAAACTTTATAGGAATTATTATATGATAAACATTACAAAATCACACAAATAATATTTATGATAACAACCTTACTAGCACGGCTGAGTAGTTTGATAAAAAAAATACATTGATGGTGATCAAAATTTTTTATTTTTTTTTTATTCTTTATTTTAAGAAAATCATAAACAAAATATGCTTTAAACATATGATCATAAAAAATATTACTGAGGAAAGCACCCCCTTATAACCGAGTTAGGATTTTGATATGAAATAATTTTATTTATGAGTGAAAGTTATTTAATCTTAAGAGAAAAGAAATGTCTTATTAGTAAAAACAGTAAAACAAAAAAAAAAAAAAAAAACTTTTTTTTTAACCAAATGTTATCTTTAAACTATTGTTCAATTTTGGAAAATTTAATTTATGGATTATTAATTTTACTATCGCAACAGTAAAGATTTATGAAAAAATGTTGTAGATATTAAACAGCGCGTGTCAGCTAAAAATATGCAAAAAACTATGATGTGACAAAAAGTATTATTGCTGTTGAGTTTAAATAAACTAAAATAGTTCTGACGCTTTAAACACCTTAAAACGGGGTTACCGTTGAAAATTTCCTTAAAGTGACCCAAAAGGTTGTTTTATAAAATTATAAAACAAACAAAAAATTCGTTTTAGAAGATGAAAATACTTAGACCGCTTTGCTTAATCCATTTAAACTTGAATTTCTATTTTCTGGAATAATACCGCAAAATTTAGCATTGTTGAAATTTTGCGACTTTCTCTGACTGACATTAAAAGTATTATTTTGTATTTAATTTACAGCTTTATTTTTTGTTGATGAATTATTAGGAATACACTGCCAAACCAAAGATTAATTACTTGAATTTTTAAAACATGTGACTTACACTTAATGCAAAAGATTTTATACTTTATTTCTGAAGAAATATTGTTAAAAGCTGTATAATATTTCTTCGTATCAATATTGCAAAAAAAGTGTAAAGAAGAAGTTGCAAAATAAAAATTATTAAAAAAGCATATTATGACAACAATCCCAGATCAACATTCCCCTTTTCGAGGATATTTTGCAAAAAAAAAACGGAAATTGGAAATTGGAAATGCGTTGATAACCGAATTTGTTTTTATGTGTCACAAAAAGGGGGTAAGTTGTAATAAAATAAAAAAGTTCTTAATTTACCTAAATTAAAAAAAGTCTAACTCAAAGTCAGAGAAACCTAAAAATAAAGGGTCAAACTAAACTTTAGTCGACAAACGGTAACTCTGCGTTAAGGTACAGTTGTTTGTTAATGAGCCGGAATGTAGGCTTTACTCTATTTCAAGGAACCTAAAGATGCCTAAGGTAAGCTTCAGGTTTTATCGGCTGTGTGTGTCTGACGTTCAATTATCGATTCGTTCTTTTTTGTGTCAAAAAATAATCATAATAATTTTACTTCTATTGGTCCTGATTCTTATTAGGCCAAACATATAAAATGAAAACTAGTTTTTATGTTAAAAATTTTTTTAGAAATATATTACTTTTAAGATGAATAAATGAGTAACTTTTGCTATGTACATAAGCAAGAAATTAAAGGAAAAAACAAAAAAATAAAAGATTTTTCTGATTGAACTTTAGAAAACATACACTATTTAAAATAGTCAATTTAATATTTAATTTATTTGTATTTGTTTTTTAGTTAAAATTCTATAAGTAGCTTGTGTTATATTTTCTAATGATATCCCTTTTTATGGCTTCTTTTAAACGACACGACATTCACACAATATTTGTTTTTTAATTTATTGAAATTAAAACATTTGATTTTATTTTATTCACAGCGTCTTTCTTTTCTTTTAAAAAGAATTTTAAATAAGATGATTCCATTAGAAATTCTTTTAGTGTCATAACCACTGTTCATTTGCAAATAAACTTCCGTTTCCTCTTGGCCCGTCTTGGTTTCTTGTTATCGCGTACTATAAAACATCAACAACAACGACTGCAGAATTGTCATGTAACTTTATGTAAAACAAAGAAAGGGAAAAAAAACGCAAAACCAGTTTAATGCAGTTTTTAAAACAGCATACAAAAGAATTTTGTAAATTGCTCTCCATTAAACTCAATTTTATAAGACTCTCTCAAACCCTTATTTTAAATCTCGCGCTCTTACGGCAACTCAGCATGAAAAAAACTCTTCATGGTTGAGTAATATTATGTTATTGTTTATTTAATTTTAATGTGTTTCGTTACTTTTTGTGTGTGTTACTTCTACTAACCGAACAACGATAATGACAATAACAACAACGAAGAAGATGATGATGTTATTGTTGATGGTGATAATAATGGACAATTCATACGAGCATGTATGCATGTACGTTTGGCTATATGAAGTGTTCTGTGTGCCTCAGAAGGTGGTTTTATTTTATCGCCAGAGTGTTGTTATTTGAAAAAATAATTTTTTTTGAAACGTTCATGTAAATTTATAATTCGGATGAAACGTTTCGTACAGTGGAAGTCGTATCTACAATTTTATAATTGTCGTTTGTTTATAAAGAGGCGCAAAGGTTTTGAAATATTTGTTGATTCTTTTAAGCACTTTTTTGTTTTTATTAATTTTTTCTTCCAACATAAATTGTTAAGTTGTCGGTGGTTATGAATCTTATTTGCTGGTCTGCGATTATATTTAGAGCAATTGGGGTGGGTGTAAAAAGTTAATAATAACGATTTGTGAAAATTTGAAAATATATGGCTTCGTTTTAAACCATTTGATTTTTTTGTGTGTTGATATTTTTGCCAAAAGTGGTAACTGTTTCAAATATGTTTATTGTGCTTTTATTGTCAAAGAACAAAGGGACTTCAAATATAGTTTTCCATAAAAAAGTGTTTACTTTTTTTACTCTTTATATTTTGTTTTGAGATCACAAATTTTGTTTATGGTTTTTGTGGATATTTAAGTTGCAGAACAAAATGAAAATAAAATCTTAGCTGAAATCTTTCTAGCTTAAATAGCACAGGAACACACGCAGAAACAAGGTGAAAAAATTATAGGTCGATCCCCCTACATTACCTGCAGAGGCTAAAAGAGAAAAGGAAATGAGAGAAAATAAGTTAAGACAAAGAGTACAATGAAGATTAACGTCAGTATCCAGCTATTGGATTATAACTTAGCGGTGTTTTACCACTGGATGAATACAATGAATCTACTGGCTCCCTCGGGGCGCTTAGCGAGCAGCTTTAAGCATGTAGAAACTTTAAGTACACGGTTTACACGGCAAATTCTTGCATTTGTTGCATTATGTTGCAATGTAAAACCACATTGAACGCAATCGCCCTAGCCATGATTAAAGTTCAGCCACCACGTTACTGTCTGAAGAATCTCACCAATAATTGGTACAGAAATTTTAATCCCTGTAGAATACCGCATGTCGCGGTACCTGAAGATTAGCCACCGTCATCCACCCGCTGCTTTGTATGACGGATCTTCTTCTGTTCAATACTTTCTTGCAAATTCTGTACAGGTTAGCCAAACACCGGTCCCTTAAGAATTAAAAAAACGTTGCTATTTTGAAGAAATTGATAACTTTACAGTTCTATACCTGATTTCGAAGGTCTAAAAAGCAACTTTAAAATTAAAAAAATATTTAAATCTCAAGAGAAAAAATTTGATGGCCGAAGGACGTAGTAAAAGATCTAAAAAGATTAAATCTTAAGATCGAATATTATTCTTTTACTGCCTTGTGAAATTTCGTTTCAATCAGTGCAAGAATTAGAAATTGCTCATTTATTTCCAAAATATGTTCATTCTAACCAACTGTTCTATGTAAATTATACGACCAACTTCAGTCATTCTTTTGAAACGATCAGTGGCATCATGCAGATTCTGCGCTAGATAAAAAGGCCTTCTTTTGAAGCCATCTTTGAAGTCATACAAAGCTTCCTTTGAAAGAAATCAGATCTCCTGTAAGAGAAGAAGTCCTCCTTTTGAAGTCATCTTTTAAAGCATGCAAATATTTCTTAGAATAGGAGTGAATAGGGTGAACGTTCTTCAAGATTCAGTGATGTAACGGTTTTTTAACAAGAACTTTGTTTTTCAATTGTGGCAACACCAACAACATGATAGTGCTGACATTTAGTTCTTGACGTATTTGTATTTGCAATTATTACAATGAATTCAGTTTCACTCGAAAACTGCACTAAAACAATTAAAATACGCTATGAAAATTCATTCAAGAAAAAATCATTTTTTCAAAGAAAGATCATTTTCACTTGTCAGGGCATGTCAACACGCAACCGTAGCATTTGGGCTTTTGAAAATCCTAGAGCGATTATTAAATCGCCTTTGAATGCTCAACGTGTTACTGAATGGTGCGCTATGGAGTCTGGAGGGGTGATTCAACCCTTTTTTAAGGTGAGAATAGAAATGCAGTAATGTGATTAAAAACTTGAATGAAAGAATCGAGATCTGTCAGATATCATTTCTCACTCGTAATTGCCAAACTTTTCTACTCGTTATACGAAAAAAGCAAAAATTAGTCATCTTTATCTAAATTTTTTGTTTTATTTTGTTTAAAAGAAACAAAGTTCTTGTTGAAAAACGAACATGTTTCCACTGACCAGTACTTGTGCATAAAATATGCAAAAATTCTTTGTGTTTAACGATCAACAGTGACAGGTGTCATAAAGAGTATTCAACAACGTTAATGTGTTAATACCAAATAATCCTTTATCCTCTATTACTCTCTATAGGAAAAATCTCTCCTTAAATATACAAACTTTGATAATCAATTAAACATTATAAAATGTATTTGGGGAGGATTTTTTTTCTGCCATCGAAACAGACTGATGATATAGATCTGCTAGTGCTTATTTGCAAACAATCAACCCTCAATCCAATAAACAGTCTAATCATGTCATCAGAGCTGCTTGCTTCCTTAAAAACTTAAATTGCCAACAAATTAACAGAGAAGAATTTTAATCAAATTTAAACACCCTCCACCAGCCCTCCGAGAGAATAAAAGAGCAAAAAACACTCAATAAATTGCATGTAATGTTTGCAAATATAAAAATTTTTAATGATGATGAAGTTTTTTATAGTTTTAAAACAGGGATGGCAAAGTTAGTATAATTGAGATACATGTATATTTTTAACCGTTTAAAAAAACGTAACGCGTGAATGTTACTTTTTTCATGTTTGTGCCTGCACAACTCGGTTATTTCTGAACTGATTTTACATCGTTTTTTTTTTTGGTTTATCATCTGGTTTTAAAAATATTTTACAATTTTTACATTTAAAGGATTTCCCCATACAACAAGTATATTTTTTTAAGTGTATAATGAACCGAAAAGGGTATCACTTTAAAATTAAAAAACTGCGTATCACTATAGTTACCAATAGCAAAAGAATACAGAAATAAATCTAAAAATCAAAGGGTGTTCTCACAGCTTGTGTAAATTGACCCATATGGGCCTATCTTTTTACCCGTTCTAGACAAACGCTTGAAAAATGGACATAATTTCGATTACTATGATCGTTATAAAAAACAACTATAAATATTTAAAAATATGAATTAAGGAGTGCCTCAATAGTTGATTTAATTTTATGTATATACTCATACTTTCGAACAGTTGTAGACAAACTTTTGAAATTTTTAAAGAAAATTTTTAGGGTATCTCTATTTTTAAGTTTGTCTATTTTGAAGCCGTTTTTTATTTTGGTTATTTGCTAAATTTGGAAAATAAAAAGCGAAATTATTAATTAAAGCAAAACCCCTTAGCATTTTAATTGACATGCGAAGCTTTTTATGCGAAATTTTTTTTCTTTAATTAGCCTTCGTGCAAATTTGTTAATTCTTACGCAAATTTCCCAAAGGGGAAATAGAATATATACAGTAAGTAAGTAAAAAGTACAAGGGATAATCGATACAATTTCAAAAGTTCTAATTGCCATCCCTGTTGTAAAAAGAATAATTTTGAGATTCGTTGTTCGCTTTTATATATTTTTATTCGACTCGTCCGTTGTCATTGTATCAAACAACTTCTACTTACTTACAATTGCTACGGCCAACTAAAACAAAATAATAGCATTGATTATTGAGTTTTAGCCCTCTCTTTTTTACGAGTCTGTTAAAAGAAAACAAGATAAAACTCAATAACGATTCGGCGCATTCCTGAGTTCTTTATACGAGTGTGTGTGTTTTGTTTGTTTTTACTGAAATATAGAGTGACCGAATACAGAGAGTCAAAATTCAGTGGGTGCATTATTAAAATTAACTAACAAATAACACTTGTATTCTTCCAGACATATTTTATTTATTTTGTAATTTATTTTACGTACATTCCTTGTTAATGCACAGTGGGTACGACAGCCGAAAAAAAATATAGTTGCACCTACGTTATGAATTTATTTTCTTTTGCGATGACATCACCTGTCAGTAGTTATCTTTTAGCTAGAGCGGTGACTATCAAGTTTTTGTTTTCTATTGCTGTCGAATACAGCCGTATTGTAGGTTCAGTAAATTGAAACGAAAAAATACCATGACGATTTAAAAAACCGGTGACTGGTTCCTTAAAAAACAACTGTTAGGAAAAAAAATTATCCATACTTGTAGTTTACTGCTGCACATTTAAAAAGAAATTTATAAATGGCAGACAGATTTTTTTATTTATATAATTTTTTTGCATTTTGTTCCACTGTGAGTTGTCGCATATTAATGCTACTAATATACGTAGGTATAGTGACGATAATACTGTTGCCGTAGTGTGTGTTGATGATGCCGTTGCTGAGGATGACGACAAATGACATTTTCGTTTTATTTGCTACGCTTTACAGCATGAAGAAGACTTAAAAAGTCACGTCAGTATAGTAGAAAATTAAATTGTATTCGAGTAAGTTCGTATTATAGAATATTGTTGTTTTTTTTTCTATTATTATGAGACGTATACGAAAGCGCATATTGGCACAGTATTTGTATTGGGGATGCCAGATGTCTATTTTCTGCTCAATGTTAAATTGCCGATACTATTTTTAACAGAATAAAGAAAAAGAGCAGAACTGCTTGAACCTGAAAAAGTGTTAGCAAACAATGGAAAATATAATTAATTTTCATTTAGATAAGGACTTATTAAAACGGCCACGTTACACCAATAGCAAAAAACATCAGTATTTTTTTCTTTATTCAGAATTCAAGAAACTTCACAATATTAATGAATGTTAAAATATGGTAACCACAACATCTTTTTATTACACTTTTTTCTATCTTCTGCTTGCTACTCATGAATTTTTTCCTATTGCTTTTATTGTTATCTACAACAAAAATTCTTGCAATGTTTAATTATACGGTTTATACATTTCAAGACTGTGAGTTGGCACAGGAAAGATAGGAAACAGTGGTGGAGATGAAAATTATTTTAAGTGGGTAAAAGTTATGTTAATCCCTAAAAAATAATTACCTAACACTAGATATTATTTTCTCTAATTATTTACACTCCACAACACTGTGTACAAACATGTATAATTGTTCTTTTGCAAGACCAATAAACTCTAATTAGATTTATTAATTTCGAAATATGAACACAATACACTTTCTTTTGTAAACAATTGATTTTTAAGTAACAAATAGGAGTTATCAATATGTATGTAAAAAGCACTGTTTAATTTAGGTATTTAAGATTAAGAAAATTGAAAATATAGACAGACAGCTTTTAATCGACCAATACAAAAAAAAAAAAAAACAAAGAAAAATCAAAATCACTTTGAATAAGAAGTTAAAAAGGGGGGCTTTAGGTCTTAAACAAAAAGGAAATTTTAGTTATGCCTAAGCTTTTTGTGAGAATGGCTTAGGCCTACGCTTATATATTTCCAGGATGCATTTCGATGTTAAGTGGCGTAAATCTAAATCCATATACAGTAGTATTCCTTCTATTATGTGAATTAAATGCAAGCACTAAAACTGTAGTGTAATTAAAAAATTTTTATTTTTTTGTGTTAGAAGGGATCAAGAGCATATCTACACTATTTTTTTTTTTTTTGCAGAAGTTATATTTAGCATTTTCAAATGTTAAATATCTTATCCTAAATCAATCCTCACGTGCAAGAATTATCAAGGCTGTCCTTAGGAGTTGTGTCAAATCTGAATGTAGCTTCATTCTGTATTAACATACCTTTTTGTCCATAAAACAATTCAATTATTGCGTGAGATTTTACCTGGGGCTTTACTCTCTCGTTACGTTGAGTAATATAGGCGCTCAATTTTGTGTGGTTTATCACCGCATGAGTCATGTCAGTTATACCACCAATAGACGGAAAGCAGAATACAATTCGCATGTATGGTGCCTTAAAGGATATTTTTGGAGTTTTTTGACCGCGTACAGGAGAGGGCGAGACGATGTCTAACTTGCGCATCCACGCAGTGTGTTATTACAAAAAGTTTTATAACAAAAAAACTCAAGTCCACCAATACTGTCTCATTATGCTAAAATCTGCAGTACAGGACACAATAACGAAAAAAAACGGACAATAGTCAGAGACCCCAATTACTTTATTTACATTAATACCAAAATACTTATGCAGCTGATGATTGAAATTTCTGCAACAAAGACAACTTTTTATAGCTGTTCTATTGAAAACCTAAGCTTTTATTTTATCAATTAAAAATTCTTTTTTGTTAAAGACATATTATTGACATTTAGAAAAGAAAGCGGAAATTTTTGTAAAATATTTTATGACGTTTAATAAATGACCTGCTGGATAAACAGAAGATTGTGTTTTTTAGTTCACGAGAGCCCTTAAACAGAAGGAAAGAAAATTCTTTTGCAGTGCCAGTATCTTAATTGGTTTTGGAGACGCCTACAGGCTAAACAAAAGATCACGAGTTTGAAAATCAAAAGAGCAGCAGATCGGTAGTTCAAACCTGAACGGAACCTTTAGTGAAAAGAAAAATAATTGTTGTGCTGAATCAGTGGCTACTATTATAAAACATATCGAGAGTTTCAACCTCTTTGGAGCCTTACAGTATTGAGGTAAAGATGACGGCGTTGAGACGCTTGTTAGTTTAAACAAGATGCGGTGAGTTCTCACCGGAGCCAGGGAGAAAAAATATAACAAATTGGTGTGCGTGTGTTTCAATACTTTAAGCCAAATAAATTCTGTGACTGAGTTGTTGCCCCTAAAGCTTATCCGCCACTGTCTATTTAAATAATTCCAAGCTAATGATAAATGACTTTTATTTCCTTTTTTGTTTTGCTAGCAATTCTCCACCCAACTGTCAAATATCTGCTCAAATATGCCGCTTGCACATGCACTTATACGAGAGAATTAAAATAAAACCCATCTGCACAATCAAAGCAATCTAACATACGCACGCACAGTAACCGTTTTAACAAGCTCAACAGATATTGAGCTTTAAACGAAAGGTAAATGATATTTTTTGTGATTTCCTGCTGCATTTAAGATACGAGAGAGACATTTTGAGCGATTTGTTTTCCTTTGCGTTAACCTAAAAAAGATGCAGTAAATTGTACTCAGTATAACAACAATGAGTTCGATGAGCAAATTTACTCTTTTATTTCAATGCAATTCATTGACACGAAAAGACAACAAAAACAAAAATTACAACTCGCCAGAAATATCTATTTTAACCAAATAAAAGTTTAGTCAGCAAATGCGCAAGAGGTAAAATATACTCGTAAAAACAATAAAAAAAACAACATAAATATGTTAGTGTGTATGAATGTGAAGGCACTAAGAGGAACTTATTTAACAATAACAGCAATAAAAATATACGTTAACAGATTGAAAAGAGGGATAAAAATGAATACAGTGCGATTAACAGTTTAATGTTAAAATTTGTTTGTGCAACCATTAAAGGAATTAGGTGACAAGATTTTAGGATTAGAGGTTAAGATTTTTTTTATCATTTGGTTATCTTTTTTAAGATTTTTGCACAAGAGACTTTTAAAAACAAATAAGTATTTGATTTTTAAAAAAAAGCAAAAAACGAAAAATAAAAACAATTAAAATAGTAGATATTAAAATAAATTTAATTATGTTTAATAAATTAAAAAAAAATATAAGCTTTTAATATTGCAAGTTTAAGCATGTAATGTATGTAAAAATTTTAACCAATAATTTCTTTCTTGTTTTTAATTAACATTATGTTTGTAGTCACCGTTACAGCAATCTTATAAAATAAACAATAAAGAGCAAGAAAAAAATAAGAAATAAAGGTATTAAAATAATTTTGTTGTAAATTCATTTTTTAACACAATAAATTGAAAATGATTGAATTAGAAATATTGGTCAGGCAGCCGTTAAATCTTTTAACAGAAAATGTGCAAAAAACGCCCAACTACGTAGATGACACAGGTCTCTATACATCCATCTAAAGTTTTTTAATTCAAAAATTTTTAATTATATGTTTCTTCGAAACCTACACAAAAAGTCACGTTCAAAACTTCAATTATTACTCGATTTTTGAAACAAATTCTCAACATATGTTTATTGAAAAGAGGAGGCTTAATATATTTTCTTAATTTAAAAAGAAAAACCATTTTCTTTTTGCCGCATGTAAAACTAAGCTGCCAGATCTTTCCGTTTTTGAAAATTCCCGACGTTTTTACTCACTGTACAAAGAAATAGCACTAGTGAGTAGTATATAATAAATAAAGTAACATAAAAACAATTTTGGCGTGTTTTATTTTTCTATTTACAGAAGCCAAGGATTAAAAAACGAAATAATTTTAAAATTCTAAATAGCTGTAATTTTTTAAAACTGAATTAGATAAGAACATGTATAAAAAATTTACGAATATTTAATTGGCGATCGATCTGACAAATCTGGATAGCAAATATTTTATTTATATTAAAAATAGAGTATGGCTTTTATCTAATAATATGTTTAATATCTAATATTTTTCCTCTCAAATCGATTTTTGGATATTTCCCAACAAATCAAGTTGTTATCACGACCACTGTGTGAACACAAGCAGAACGTTTTACAAGAGGGAAATACTTTTTGCATTAACATAACGAAAGCAGACGTTTTGTTGTGTTTATTTTCATCAAATCTGGATTATAAAAAATTTAGTTAAGTTTGATTTGGTTTTCTATAACGGTACTACATAAAAGCTTAAACAATTCAATTAGATAAACACCTAGTTCGGCGGCTTGTAAATTTAAGAGGTTTCGTTTTGTTTATTTTCGTACTCTGATCATGATGTTTGACTTAAGTTTAGTTTGCCTTTCTATGCATATGGTAAATTAAAGCTTAAATAATCCCACTAGTGATTTTAAAACTATTCGAAAATTAAATCGAAACATATAAATACATTTTTATTTTCAACTAATCATTTTACATCTTTTCTTAGCATGAAATAATATTTCGACTATTTTTATCTGCTGTTATACAATTTCGCTATCCACTGTTCAGGGTTGTTTAAGCGAATACAACAGGCAGTTTATTATAACTTCTAATAAAGCCGTTAGGCATAAATTTATTAGTGGTGTGGAAATAAAAACAAATTATGTTAACAAGTTTCCCAATAATATCAAATGTACACGCAGGTTTGAATGAAAGTGCAGTTACTTGGTTTGATAGTTAAGTTTTAATAACTTCGCATAAGTTAAATATGTGTGTGTGCGTAATAATAATTTGATTACTATTATAATCATATTTTATTTAATAAAATTTAATATAAAAATAATTTACTTAAAGTTTCCTAGATGAGAAATATCAATTCGTTTGAAATTAAATCATGCGTCGAATTAATTCTTAAAAAAATTGGCTTTTTAAATAATAATATTAACTTTTTTAATTATTAAAATAT
This sequence comes from Cistogaster globosa, assembly GCA_937654795.1. Lineage (NCBI taxonomy): Eukaryota > Metazoa > Arthropoda > Insecta > Diptera > Tachinidae > Cistogaster > Cistogaster globosa. The sequence goes on from OW569407.1 coordinate 28,107,237, forward strand.
TTATTTCGTTTAGAAAAATAGCAAATTTATAATATTCATTGACCTTATTAAATTTGTATGTTCTTTAAAAACATAATTAACGAATTGAACGAAATCACTGTTATTGTTATGACAAGAGACATGAAATTGAATGAATTGAAATTTTAATATCATACGTTCGTTCACACATGGCATTTATTTCAGTTGTCCTATTATCATATTATCCTACCAAAAATCGCCGACAGTTGCCAGGTAAAAAGGAAATGAAGCACATTTCTTAGCAGATATGTTGGTTTGAATCTGGAATGACTTTGAACGCTCCCAATGTGGTATCGATCGCTCCTTTACTTGCTGCTATTAGAAAGGGAATTTCTGGGTGTAACATGTAAGGTGATTAGAGAAATGTTTCTCTACAACAATGAAAAGCGTTTACATCAACATTTTAATAGAAATAGAAAGGACGTTTTCAGGCTGCTGGTGGAGCTGACGGATTACTGGACGATCGGTACTCAAGCTAATAGGCTAATGCTCCCTTAAAATAGCCGCAGCACGCACAAGAGATGAAAGAAATGTAAAAGACCACACGTTAGTACAAAAACCACTTTTTTCTATTCCCAATTAAGACAGCTATAGCAAGTTTGTGTGCTGACAAACCCCATTATGCAGTGTTACTATTGAATTTAAGCAATCTCGGCAAGCGATCTTATAGGCATAGGATCTCCATGTGGAGCAAGGTATGGGCCCGAAAAACGATGGCAACACTGCAAGATGGTTTTTCGAAAATCTGTCCAAAACTGCAGACGCAATTGGCATAAAAGAAGAGTTAATACATAGATTTAAAATTATTTTGTCCGCAATAAATTGTAATGCAGCGATCGACACAAACAAATTTCATATATATTGCATGGATACAGCCAAGTTGTTTGTTGATCTCTATGGCTGGTACTACACACCTGTAACTATTAATAAGATTCTAGTGAATGGTAGCAAAATTATAGCAGAAGCTATTCTGACATAGGTATGTCTCTATCTAAAGGCCCTTACGCAATAAATTATTTTTTATTTCTTACATATTAATTGATTATTTGTATGAGGTATGCTGTCCGAGGAAACTCAGGAAGCGAGGAATACAGCCTATAGAGCGAAAAATTATATCATTAGCGAAGAACTGGGCGGGTAGCTACTAATGAAGACGTAATGCATAATCCTTAATTGTCTTCATACCCATTTATAAATAGATTTCGCTCAAAGCTGCAAACCAAAAAAAGAAAAAAAATGGAGTGCGATAATGGTGTTAAAAATTATTCAAGGACGATGCTTAAATTACTTATTCATGGTTTTTCTATTGGTTTTGGGAGTTGGGCGTAAGGGTGGGCGGATCTGCTATAATTTTTAGGAGCCCATTCTACAATTATAATATTTTTTGTGACAATTAAGTTGATGCATTAAAAATCAAGGGAGTTTTGCCACTTTTTAAATACCAGGTGTATGGAAATTTCACACAAATATTTATGAGAATTTTAAAATGCAATGTGCCAAAAAACATGCCGTAGGTCAAAATTTAAATTTCGCTTTGGGTAGGAGGTGGGCGTAAAAGTCGGCAAATCATTTTGATTTTGCCACTTTTTTCTTGATGGAAACAAAAAATGTGTATGTGCCAAGTTTAATTGTCTTTCGACAACTTCTTCTATTTCTGACCGCTCGTTCTATGAACCTCAACCAATGTGCGACGTAGTGACGCCTGATATTTCGCTTACCTTATGGTAACGTAAAGCATTTATTCAAACAGTGTTTTTGTAAATGAAATGTTGCGTTATTCATTTATGTATATGGTACACTGATAGAAAAAATCATATTGATGACATCAAAACTATAACATAAATGTTATGAAAAATGTCATGTAAACTGGCATCATTGCAATAACAGATGCAGTCATAGAATTCTTTCATATTTAAATTTCATCTGACTTATGGCTACAAAGGATAAAATGTATATAGAGTTTTTATAATTACAGTTAACATTTTAAATAAAACACGATTGATTTAAAGTTTGTCATATAATTAATGACATTTTTTATTAAAACAAAAAGTTTCATCATTAGCTTGATGACAGCATTGTAGTCCTTGGCAAAGAGACAAGTGTCATGGGATTAAAAACATAGACATTTATCACTCAACTGATATCCAATTACATTAGCGATATGATGATTTTTTTATCAGTGTATATTTTACAAATTTCAACATAAAAATTTAAATAACTTAATTTAATAACTATATAAAAAAAGAAACATTGTTTTATATAATTGAAATTATTCTACACCAATTAAAATGAATAAAAAATTAAATCAGTAATTTTTTTAAATTTGTTCCCACAAAATTTTGCTTAAATGCACCGCAATTAAGGCTTCAATTTACTTAATTTCAGTTCTTAGAATTCAATGTGTTTTGTATCAACGGAAAACCAAAAAAAAAAAAAAAACGAGAGAGAAGAAAAGAAAACGAGTTCAATAATTCGAAAAAAATCCACAATAGTGAACAATAATAAAAATGCTGGTGGTGCAAAACATATAAAAAAATATTGCAAAGAAATGCAAAAATCAAGAACAATTCAAAAAGAACAACTTAATTGTAATCGAATTAAAATGAAACGGCGCCAAAGATGACAGCACGAAAATAACGTAAAATTTAAGGCAAACAAACACAGTCAGATTTTTTGATTTTGTTTTTTTTTTTTTTTTTGGGAAATAAAGATAACACATGTCAAAAAGTGAAATTATTTTTGAAAGAATAATTATTGAAACAAAAAATCAACTCAATACAACACGGCACTATTGACAATGGAAATCGATACGATGGTAGTTTGAAAATTAGTTAAAATTTGTAAACATAGAAAAACTAGAAACAAAAATGTTTTAACTTTATTTTAAAGATATTTTACGTCGTTAGCATCCACTGCTTATTGCATCTCTTGGTTATTCGATCACCTTACAAAGAGATTGTATTAAATATTTTAATTTAATCGACCCGATTTAATAAGCAAAGCTAGAGCGGTAGAGCTCGGTATTTAAAGAAAGAAACCATTTATCCGCTTTTTGCAATATTGAACAATATTTGACCAATGAATAACCCCAATATTTTACTGGATATTTATTTATCTTTTATATTTTTAATTAGGTTTTTTTTATTTGTTGAAATTAAAGCAGAAATGTGCTCGCTCTAACGTTTGAATTTTTAACAATTTATTTCTCAATGCGGAAACAAATTTGTTACGATTCAAAAGAATAAATTTAAAAGAAATCGGAAAATTTTTGGCTAATAAGACCAATGTAGCCTAGAAAGAGCCTAAGCGAGAATTTAAAATATTGAAAATCCGGGCAAAAACAATTGCGTGGCTTAAATATTTTATACACCTGAAGTGTGTTACTTTAAGATACCGCAGCGCCCTCTGCCTAAGCACATTCTTAAAGCTTAAACGCGACTACACCTCTACTTTACCCGCGTGAAGTTTTAATACGATCGTTTAGAAACAAGAGATTGTTTTAAATTTTTTTCAACAAATGCAAATTAAAAGGAGCTTTCTTTACAAGCATACAACTATTTTACCTTTAAATATAATCTTATTTCTAATAATAAAGTTAAATAAATCTTTGGAAGAAATTTTTTTTTTTTTAAGAAAACAAATAGAAATTTTTTTTATTTTTTACACAACCAAATTAAGAAAACTTTAATTAAAACTGCTGTACTTTTTTATAATTTACGTAAACATTCAACTAATTACAAGCATTTTTTCAATATGTTGCAAAAAACGCAACGTTGCCTTATTTCTTCTACAATTCATTTTGTTAAGTGATGGTTGGTCACTGAACATTCTCTGTTTTGAACTCGCCACATCATTTGATATTTATACATTTGATTTATTTTCTTTATTTTATTTTGCAAAAACACAACGGCAACCTAACAAACACAAACAAGGTGAAATATATATTTTTTTTATTAAAATTTACTCACACACTCAAACACATACTTTATTGTCCACAAAACAAACGAGTGGAATTTCCATAAAATCTCAAATGCTCCAACCAAACGTAAAAAAAAAAATATCAAATCATTTAGAGTGAAAGAGACTAAAAAGATTTGTGCCAAGAGAGATTTTTTAGTGTGAACTGAGCAGATTTTGTTATTATGACAACGTCCTAAAAAAGCAGCAAAACAAAAACGAACAGGAAAAGTCCTTCAAACCGCATACAAGGGACAGCCAAATCAAAGTAAATTAAATCTATATTTTCCTTTAATGTTGAACATACATAATGATTTTTTTAAAGAAAAATGTTAAATATAAAGAGGTCGGCACAGCAATGAAAAACCATTTGACAATTTGGGTTTTCATTGTGCTCTCAACTGATGAGGCTTTTGCAACTGTTTATTAACAGGACTAAAAATTCAATTTATAAATAATTTTTTAAATATACTTATTTCGTTTGCGAAGAAATTTTAATCACGTAGTGAAAGGTACAAAAAAGTTTTTGTGCCCTTTTTAAACTTTACTTTACTTTCAGATTGAAATTAAATTAAAGTTTTGATTGCTTCAATTATATATTTAATCACAAAATAATAAATAAATAAATAATTAATGATGTTATATATTAAAAAACGACAAGAACTAATAATAATTGAATCAATTAAAAATTTAATTAAAGTGCAACCTGAAAACAAATAAAACCTTTAATTTGTATATATAGTTCTTATTTACAAAACTATGGAAACAAAGTTACGTTTAATTTAAAATATGTTAGAGTGCTATATTCGACTATGCCGAATTTTATATACCCTTCATCATGTATGTTAATCTAGTTTAGTCAAGAAACTCCAATCAAAAAGACAAATATTGGTGTGACAGAGAATTATATATAAGAAAATACTATATATAACTTTTAATAAAGATGTCATCGGCTTTTTATTAAAAAATTTTAGTATTTCCTGAAATATTCCTTTAAAAGCTTTCAAATGATGCCCATATTGATATCTTAAAAAATATATCAATATGGGCATCATTTTTTTACTCCATGTTGTTTTATTTTTTTAATTCTCTATCTCCTTACATATTTTATTGGAGTTTCTTCGCTAAATTTTATTTGTTCCAAATGATATGGAAACATTAGGGGCCCGTTGTCTCGAAAGTCATTGCTGATTTTCAATATCAAAATTTTCGAAACTATGTCTGATCTCTAGCTCATCTGTGTCTTTGAAAAGTCGAGTTCACCAAGAACACGAACGTACAGACGGACATCGCTCAATCGACTTCGCTATGCATAAGAACTCGGAAATGGATATTGTAAAAATTACGAACGAAATGACTAACTGAGATACACCCTTTTTCCACCTGTGGCAAAGCTAATTTATATGACCTTTTTATTGATAACTGAGCTCATCTGGTATCCTTAAGCTTTTTTTATGTTCAGAGTTTATTTTGCAAGCCAAACCAAGGTATCAATCACCAATAGTTATTTTTTTTTTTGCTTACAAATGAAGTTGCCAGACAATTTCAATACTTTTGTTTTATAAGAAACTTAAAATATACTGTGAGTTGCTTCACAGTTTTTGCACAGGCCCTTGCAATTTATAATATAGAATGTACTTAAAAGCATTTTCAAGGCGATAGGAGTTACATGCGACCTAAGCCATGATGATGACATGAAATTGCTACGGTGGCCTGATTTTGTATCCTTATCTTTGCCAACTAAAAGCATTGTAACGCGTAGAAATAAAATGTAGTCGTGTTATGGTCATCAGGACCATATTATGTTCTCTATAAAGTATATAGTTGTGGTGAAAAAACTACTAGTTTAAAACTCGATATCTACTTTGAAATTAATTATTTGTCAATTTATTTTATTATTATAACCAAATGAAAAACCTCTTTACCAAGGGCAAGTTTACGTATTTTAATTTCTAATTTTAAGAAAAATTATTAAGGAATTCTTGTTTTAATTTTCTGACTTATACGACTTTCAATATAAACGGCTCAAGTGTTATATCTTTGCGTTCTAAAATAAAAATAACGCCGACTTTTTTGAAAAATGCAGTCTATCGCTATTCTTTTCCTTCTTTTCTTTTTCTGTTTGCAAATAAGTTACTAACGGGTTTTTCAAGAAGAACTTTGTTTTCTAAAACAGAAGAAAACAAAAATAATATATGGAAATGATTCAAATTTAAAGAGAAAGGATTTTGGCAATTATGGATAAAAACTGATATCTGGCAAATGTCCACCACGACCACGCTGACAGATGCTTCTTTTATTAAAATTTTTAGAGATTTTTTTGCAACTTCCACATAGCGCACTATACAGTGACGCGTTGAGCATGCAGAAGGCTTCTTATCAATCACTCTAGAATTTTTAGAATCCCAAATGCGGCAATTTTGTCGTCTGAAAAAACAGCCGTTTGTTCCTACATGAATTTTCATAGTGAATTTAAATAATTTTAATGTTATTTTTAGGCGCAGTCGAATTCACTGCAACAAATGTTGTTGGTGTTGCCACAACTGAAAACAAGGTCCTTGATCCTCAAATGTAGCAACCTTGGTTGGAATTGAATACTTTTTGTTTCATTTTTAATAAATATTTTTTGAATTTTATTTTTATGTTTCTGATAAAAATTTTTCCCATTACCATTTGAGGAAGGATATTGCACAATTTTTGATTTCGAGAAAATGGGTGGTAAAAACTGGAGGCAAATGGGGTAGTAGCAAATAGCTCCTTAGTGGGTTTAAAAGCAGGCATGAATTGGTAATAATTAAATAAAAAAGAATTGCTGCCAGAAAATTTTTGCCGCACATACCCTCTCTACGTCAACACTCCTTAAGAAAAATATTTTTTTTTATTTTGCTTCCAAGTGAAGTATATGACCGAATCGGAATAGACAACTTATAAGGCGGTCTCCATACAAAATTTTTATAACGTACAATTATAACTGTTATTTCCTTAGTTAACATTTGAACTCAAGTGTTTATGTTTCAAATATGTATTTATTATTTGTGTACAAGATTTTTTTAAAATCAAAACCTTAAGATTTTATAAAATTAATTGCAATTTATAGAAAATATCATTAATTTACACATGTTTTTTGAAATATCAAAACTATAAGCTGAGAAATTAATTATTTGAAACATTTAAGTCAAAAATTTAATTTTAATACAATCATTAATTTTCGTTATTAAAAATTAAAATGACAGTTTTGTTTATTTTTCAATTTGTTACAAGAAATTGTGTGTATTTAAATTTTTAACTTGTTAATCAAGTACACAAAGAAGATTTAAATAAAAATGTAAAAAATAAAATTAAAAAATTAACTTAAAATGTAAAAAGAAATTTAAGCTTTTAAAACATTTTGCTACCTACATAATTCTACGTAATTTTGTACTTTCCTTATAAATAAACAGATTTGGTAAAATTTTTCAATTTTCTCTGTGTATTTAATTTATTTTATACATTGTGCATGACTTCACTTGTTTGTAAGCATTTTTTAAGCTCAAGCGCCTGCAGCTTCAATATAAAAAAGCAGATTTTCAATTAAAATGAAAATTTTTTGTGCACAAATTTAATCAAGTTGACATCACCATTACTCCATAATTATGTTGCTTTTTCAAATCAGATTTTTATAAATTTCACTACAGGTGGAAAAGGTATTTAATGTATATCTTTGTCATTCTCTCTATTATTCATATAACCATTTCTTTGCGACTCCAAAAAAGAAAGATAGGGTTTCTTTCTTTTTTATTACGACGATTGTGCACCAAAATATTGGAGCAAACATTAAAAAATTTTACTTAAAGCAAATACTATAAAATTCTTAAAATTTAGAAAAAACAACATTTAAAACAAATTCAAAAAACTAAAAAATATTTTCTTTAAATAAAAAAATAAAATAAATTATTAATAATTGGACTTTCACACACAAACGAAAATTTTTAATTATCAAAAAAAAAAAAGAACGAAAAAAAATAAATACTGAATTTAAATATATTTGTTCTATTCACAGCTACTGTTAAATTTTATGTTGTATCAAATATAAACCGAGTAATTCTGAACGTGCTATTGTTGCAATTTTTATTTTTAAACTTCTTAAAACATCAAAATTTTTAGATTAAAAAAATAAAAAAAAATTAATTGATATAAAAAATAATATTCTTATAAAAATTGCCAAAATGGTCAGAATATGTTTTTACTCAAATAACTTAATTTTTCTTTTGCGGCATTCAGTAAACATATGAAAAAAGTGTCCTAGCAAGTACTTATATGGAAACAACATTTTTACTTCTGTTGCTGGATCAGATGAATTGCCAGATTTAGAACTAAACAATTTAAAATACTGAAAAAAATAAAAATTTAACCAATATTTTTCAAAGAAGGTTAAAAAATGTGTGTTCAATTTGTTTAAAAATTAAAAATATTTAGTTAATCAAAGCGGTAAAACTTGAGTTCGATAATCAAAATAATATTCATTCCTAAAAATTCTCATAAAAAAAGTAAAAGTATCGAAAAGCAAATTAAAAAAATTCCAAATAAATAAAAAAAACACACAGAAGACCAAACAATAATAAGAAATTTTAAAGTATACAAAATATCAAGGAAAAAATAAAAAATTATTATAAACAACTGAGAGTCCATTAAAAAATATACAAAAATATTTAAATAAAAAAAATTATATTAACTTTAATTAAAGGAAATGAAAGTTCGCCAAAAAATTCGTAATTTTTATATAAAAGTTTTGAAATTACATAAATGTTGAGCTTAAATCAAAAATTATGTTTATTAAGTGAAAATAACAAAAAATTGAACCTCACAAAAAATTCGCAACGAAAAAAATATCAAAAATAAATACTCGCACTTTACCGCATATACAGAATTTTTCTTGAAAATGTGAAGATACGAAAATACTAAAACTCGAAAAACCCCTAAAAATTACCAAAAGTAAATTAAAATTTTGCCAAAACAAATTTTTTTAAACAAATTTCATAACAATAAAAAATGGAAAATTAATTATATTTAGAAGGTTTAATTAAAATTTAATCAATTCATCAAAAACTTAAGAAATCATACACATACACATGCTATCGGAATAATTTTAATTCTGTATTACGAGGGCTGCTCTATATATTTCTGGCCTAATAGTGAAAATGCGAATATTTATAATCAAAAATGATTTTATTGTTTTTCAAAGTATTCTCCAGCATGATTTATACTCTTTTGCATGCGCTCAAACCAGTTGTCGAAGCACTTTTTCCACTCCGATTGAGACACCTCTAAAACATTGTTTTTGAGCATTTCAACAGCTTCTTCCAGCGACGAAAATCGTTGACCACGCATTATTTTTCTTGATGTGCGGAAACAAGAAGAAGTTATTAGGTGCCAAGTCAGGGCTGTACGGCGGATGACCCATTAATTCGACGTTTTGGCCGATCAAAAACGCTCTGGTTTGAGCTGATGTGTGAGAGCTCGCATTGTCATGGTGAACAATGATTCGTCTTCTCTTGTTGGTTTTTCGAATTTCTCCGATGACTTCAGGCAAACAAATTGTAGTGTACCACTTAGAAGTGACCGTCCTACGTTGTTCAAGCGGAACAGTCGCCACATGACCAGTTTTGTCAAAGAAACAGGCGACCATTTGCTTCGAAGTGCTTCTTCCACGAAAAACTTTCGTTGGATTTTGCTCGTCTTTGAAGACCCACACAGTCGATTGTTGTTTCGTTTCGGGCTCATACGCATAGATCATTATTCGTCATCTGTAACGATCTTATAAATGTCTTTTGAAGCACCGCAATCGTATTTTTGCAACATTTCTTTGCACCAATTGACACGAGCCTTTTTTTGAGCGACTTTCAAATTAAGCGGGATCCAACGAGAACAAACCTTTTTTACGGCCAGGTGTTTATGCAGTATCGAATGTATGCTGGTGGAAGAAATGTCCAAGGACGTCTCTATCTCTCGGTTTGTCGCATGTCGATCTTGCATTATGAGTTCACGCACGGCATCAATGTTCTCTGGCACAACAGCCGTTTTTGGACGACATTCACGGAATTCGTCTTTGAGCGAGCTTCGGCCACGATTAAATTCATTATACCAATTTTTCACAGTGCTTTAGGATGGTGCTTCATCGCCATACAAAGATTTAAGTTCATCAATGCACGCTTGTCGTGATAATCCACGTCGAAAGTTGTGTAAAATGATGGCACGAAAATGTTCACGAGTTAATTCCATTTTTTTCTATATTAATTTTTTCAAGTCACTGTAAACAACACAAATAATGGTCGTACGTCAAAACGTTTTGAGTACGATTATGCTTAAAAATGACAAGCTTTCCAATGGAAATGTCAGATTGCACTTGGCAGCACTCAGTGTTGCCAGGCCAGAAATATATATAGCAGCCCTCGTAGCCATACCATTCTATTTTGTATTAGCTTCCTGAGATTCCGATCGATATTCTTTCTTAGAAATGTTGAGTTTACAATTTTTAAGTTTAATGTCGCAATATCGTGTAACCTAAAGTAAACAACAAAGCTAATTCAAATAAGAACACAAAAAAGATTTAAAAACCGCAAAAAGTTATATAAATTGAAAGCACTTTCGATCGGAACGGATAACTGATCCAGACTCAAAGTAATAACTGGTCAAAGATTTTCCATTAATAAGAGTATAAAGACAGACACAATTTAAATAAAGATATTAAAGAAATTCATTCAGCTGGAACAAAACTACATATATTGAACACTAAAGAGAATTTCTTAAACTGTTGAAGTGGTCGTAATAAAAAAGAAGGATTCACTTTTTTAAAACATTTCACAAATCTCTTGCATCTGAATGTTGGAATAGCAATTTTGTTATTAGTTTTTGCTTCTACGATTAAAACAAATAAGCTTAAAAATTTTAAATTATAAATATTTTTTATATAAAAATTTTACGCATATCACTTGCTGAACATATTTACTGCAGGTTATTGAACATTTTTAATTCGATAGAGTTTTTTTTTTCTTTTTTGTTTGTTTGACCCAAAGTTAAATAAAGTAATTAAAGCGGAAGTGGAAAAAATAATAAAGAATTTAAATCAATAAAAAACAAAATATATAAGCAAAAAGTAAGCAAATATTGCAACTAGTAGGAAAACTACAACAACAGTTGTTGCTGCAGAAAGAACAAAAAATCAAGCCAATTAAATTAATCACTCTCCATGCACTCGTTTACTTATTTATGCCATTTATTGATGACACAAACGTTGTCAATGGTTCATTCCGTCTTTTTTATGTTTGTTGTTTGACTTTGTATCGTTTTTGCTTAAGGAAACACAATTTATTAAGAAAATTTACAAAGTGATGCCATATATTTTTTCGAATCGTCACATAGTTTAACATTTTAAAAATTGTGTTTGTAATAATTTTTTTATTTCTAAATAATTTTGAAGCAGAGATTGTACTTTGGCCTGGCTGCATTAACGGACGATTTCAAATTGTTCTAATATTAATTTTAAGGTTTTGATTTTTTTTAAATCAATTTTTGCTACTTAGAGCAGCATTTAAAATTGTTATCAACTTTCATGTTTGACTCGTGTTATTATTTCTCTGCACTTGGCATCATTGTTTTACTTATGCATACATAAGTGCCACCACATACACACACACACACACACACACGTCTATTTTGAACAATTACAGTTTGTTAGTTTTTCTTTATCATGTTGTTTTTGTACAACATTAAAATAATTATGAGTACAGATGTTAAATAAATGATTTTTCATGACTTTACTAGAGCGGAAATGGCAAATTAACTACTAATTAGAGATGGAAAAATGGTTGAGATTAAGTTTTTGTATGAATATTTTTTGAAATCCACTCAAAACACAAGAAGTTCCATTTCCATTTTCTAAACTGTCTGAAAAGGCATCTCAGTGTTTCTATATTTTTTTAGCCCTATTGTGTAAAAAATCATGACTTTTGCAAACAGAATAAAAAGTATATGTATTTAAACCAGCACTAAGGAGACGATCCTTACGCATGCAAAGCATTGCGCCGAAAGGAGAATAGGTTTCTGGTCAATCAAATTTAAGGTATCTAAATTGAACGCCGCTTGAAAGATGTTTAATCAAAGACGAACTTTTCAGTTGAAACGCTAATTCTCTCAAACCTGGGTTGTGCGATCAATTTCCAAATGACCATAAATGGATCAAAGGAACCCCTTTGACAAAATTAGGTACACAATATTCGTTTCTGCGAGAGTAGACGGTATTAGATTTGCAAAAAGAAAATTGATAGCGTTGTTTTTATCACAAATACAAAACGATTAGAATAACATTTTTTTTTTGAGTAGAAAAAAAATTGTTTAAGCCCTTCCTCTGAAGAAAAAGCAACCAACAAACAACTTCTGATAGAGGATTTATCATTAAAATTAGTTTTGGCAACAAAATTAGCTTATAACAAGAAATAGTGCTATATTCGGCTATGCCAAATCTTTTCTACCCTTCACCATGTATGTAAATCTGTTAGTGAAGTTACTCCAATTAAAAAACAAATATCGGGGTTACAGAGAATTAATAATTAATTTTTTTGTGTAATTTTACATAAAAATATCATCGGCTCATAATGGGTTAAGCATTTATAAAAATCTAGTATATTCTGAAAGATCTCTTTAAAATCTTTTAAATGATACCCATATGGATATCCAAAAAAAATATGGTGCACAATCGTATTTTTCTATGAAAAGTTAAGAGGCCCCTAGCTCGGAGCGCCAATTTTCTTACTTGTTGTTTTTTAATTCTCTATCAATCCATATATTTGTTCTTTTTTTGATTGGTGTTACTTACTTCATTGTTCCAAATTATATGGAGAAATTAGAGGCAGGCATGGTATTTTGCCCGCTGCCTGGAAGAACATGGACCGATCTTGTTAATTTTTCGAAACAATGTATGTTTGATTGGCGTATTTAAATTTTCTCTAGCTCACGTAATGCCTTGGCAATATTGGTTTAAATCCAAACACGGACGGACAGATGAAGAATTCTCTTTAGTCAACGAATAATTTGCATCAAATTTAGTTACAAATCAATTAAATTCTTCGTTCGTATAAAATGGACTTAATTGAAAAAAAAGAAAATGGGTAATTAACTATCAAATAATTTAGTCAACTTAAAAAAATCTGAAATTTTAATTATTTTTGTTTAAATCTGCGTTATTTGGCATAAAATTTTAATTTTAATTCTTTCTGTGGTCGTATTTTCTAAGTGTATGTTGTAATTAATTTCAATATTTTTAAAAGCTGTAGAGACAAAATCAATATTCTTCTTTTAAAACAGTTTTTACTATTTACCATAATTATTTTCCTCCTAAAATGCCATTTAAATTTTCTCCTCGAAACATTTTAAATTGACTTTAGGCGAATTAAAAACAACTCAATGAATGAATATTTAAGCTGCACAATGGTAATTTTAAATCGTTTATGTATTTTACTTAGAGGTTTTCAGTCAAAGCTGATATTTTGCATTAATTATGTAAAATTTATAAAGGGTTATTAAGCATTTTGTTGACTTATTGCCACAAGTTTAACAATACTTTAATGGCTAGAAAGGTGGACGTAAATTATAGACAAAAGTCAACTTATCGTTTTAAAGATAAATTTTTTTCTTTGCTGTTTGGTTGCTCAGTAGAGAAATTTCGTGCTTTTAAAAAATAATATTCCTTCGGTAGTATTCCCACAATCAATGAAACTTTCCATAACGTCTTTTCATAGAAAAATGTGAGGACCATAACAGCCGGTGTAGCGAAGGAGCACCTCTCGGATTTTGTCAGCCATCATAAAAACATTGTTCAGGACATACATATAGCTACAAAATACAAGTCCCTTAGGCAGTAAAAATGATAAACTGATTTAAAGAAATTAATTCAAAACTGAGTCAAAACGATTGATCGATTATTTGGAAAATTTGATTCAAATGACTATTGAAGATACAAGGATATTTACAATGCAAATGGGAGTCTGTGTAGCGCATAGCCAAGCGTGCAACAAAACACAATTAGTATGGCGAGATCCGAACTCAGGATGATTTGTTTTACCAACCAGACCATTTAAACCAATTAAGCCATGACTGCCACGTTCTGTTGATGCGTCGTTAATTCACTCGCTAAATAATAATCGTTTAAAATTTGAAAGATGAATTTATTGATTGTACTATACAAACCCCCATGATAAATAAACCTTTCTTTTTATTCTGTTTGTTGGTGGTAGAAGTAACAACTATTTCAGATCTTTTTTATCTGAGACACAATCCAAAATTTTTTACAGACAACACTAGCGTTGTTTTTTTTTTTTTTTTTTTTGATTGTAAAAAAAAGTCCAGCAAAACTTGTCTTGTAATCTGTTTAAGACGATTTTTTGCGTCGCCCAATGGAAATCCAAGTTCCCAAAAGTAATCTTACACATGTTGCATATATTTTTCAACCAAACTCAATCGTGTCTTCAATTGCTAATGACATCATTGTTTTTAATATTCACAAAAGGATCAGGTATTTTCCAGTATTTGCAAGACTATAAAAGTAGCTTAAGGGGAGGAAAACATTGGCTAAAAAAATCACATTGCTCTTTTGATAAAATAAGCAAACAATACCGGAACTTCTGCAAGTCATATACTTTGGCAACGCCTAACAAATAAACGCTATTCATAAGCAAAGTTGTCAAAGCTAAAACTAGAAGCAAATAAACTGGCTGCAACTCTACCGTAAACTTTTTTTATAAAATGATTATTATTTTAATAAGAAGCTATGGGGTCCTTCCCCAGAAATAGAAATAGTTTAAACCTGTGATACGCCCAATTTCATTAATTTACGCTAAATTGTTTAAAATAAAATATATTCAATAAAAATAAAAAATTTCCATGAAGTTGTTATTATTGTTGATGACTAATTTTAACAAACAATAGACCGACCCATTAGGGAACAAACTAAACGAAAACACTCAACCAGTCAGTCATATCCATTCAGATATCAAATTCAATTCAACTAAATCTTCTTAGTGCCATAAACAAAATTACAAGTGTAAATAAATATTCATCTTAATGCATGATTTCATATATGAATGTAAATACGTACGTAAAATTTATTTATTACAATCACAACAACAACAACTAATGACGAAGAAAAAAATTAATATTTCATAACTTCAGACTCATTAGAAAAAACAGGCATACAAAAAAATAGTAATCAGACACTCAAAAAAGTTAGGCAGTCAAATCAATGCAATACCAGCGATTTTAAAATTTATTTGCCTGATTGTTCGTTCATATATATTTTCATTTTTTATGGGGAAGGGATTCTACCCTAATGTCTCCTTTTACAAACCCTTTATTTTTATCTCAATAGAATTTTAGTCTAACTTAGTTGTTTTGACAGTCAGCTGATAGCCACTGATATCCTCAGTTTCAGCACAGTTTCCCGTCTGATGAACAGCTTCGAGTCCGAGGTCCATCATGGTATTGATATGCAAAATGCTGCTGCGCCTTGTTCTTTAAGAAATCCAAGACGACTTTGGCTCGTGCTATGTCATCATCGATTCTGATTTCTGGTCCACTAAACACTGAACCTGATATTGCGAAAATAATATTTTTTTTACTTCCTGCAATACAAATACCAATTATGCTTTAAGAAACATTCTACCGTAGATGTTTAGTTTATGCTCATTCATTACGATTGTTTAATGCAATAATCTTCCAGTAGATGGTGCAATACATGCAGGCCGAATATATCCTCCACGCGTGAAGAGCAAGAAATGTTCAAAACTGTTGAGTCATTCTTCCTTTCGCAAAGTAAAAACATTAATGTCATTAATCCGTTTGTCCTTGCTAGACCCCTGAAATGTTGTCCACCAGTTTATATAGCAATAACTTTTACTACCTTACGGAATTTTTTTTTAGGTATCTGCCACAAATTCTGTGAGTCGAACTTCTGTTAAAGGTCAACCTTCTCTCTTTATGCGTCAGAAAGTCAATTATTCTTAAAATATATACAAAAGAATTGTAATGTTGGGTTGATCCATTTTAACGCTCATTACTTTATCTCTCGGCTTTCCAAATATGCGCACAGGGAAGTTTCGAACGATACAGCAATTCGTACTTTGACTTATGTATTTTAGTTGTCTAAATTCGACAAATGAAATTATTTTAAACGAACATCCCATCATTTACTGTAGAATAGTATTTGACATTTGCTGTTTTTCATTTTCATGTGCTTTTCAGTCTTTAGAGCGAATTTACCGGCTTAAATTAGTTGATTTTCTTATGATATGATTCTGTACTCAGTTAGGAGTTTGTGTAAAATTTTATTCATGCGTCTACGGTATACTTTATCTCTTTCTCTTTCTTGTGTAAAGTGATCTTAATCTGGGCTAACTCTATATTTTGTGTGGATTAAATTATTACTTTCGAAAACTTGTCTCAAGGTCAGCAATGACACGTTTCTCAAAATAAGGGAAACACAGTTTTTACGCAAATCACATGAATTCCGGGTGGTAAAGAACTATTTCTCTATACTTGTTAATTACATTCGTAGAAACTATATTTTCTCTAGTTCTAATACAGCATCATTACTAACATTTTTTTTAAGTGTATAAGTTTCATCCAAAAAATTTAAAAATACACAAATGCATTTGTTATCAAGTCTGCATATTCATGACATCAAACAAACATACATATTGTGCATTTATGCAAATAAAGCGTTTTATTTCTCTGTTCTCTCATTCTCCGATTTATCGCTCTTTCTATCTTTGTCTCTCTCTCTCTCTCTCAATTTTTTTCTTTACCACCCACTTTCATTTTGTTTCTGTGTTTTTACTTTTTCCCCACTTAATAAAAGATGATGATTTTTAATGATTTGTTTAATTTTTTTAAGGCAGGCATGATTGTTTTTCTCTTCGCTTTGTTTTGAGTTCGTTTCTCTACATTTTTTTTTTCGATTTTAAACAATAAGTAATGCAACAAATACGTAATACGTAGTGGTAATCATGTAAAACAAATCTTTAAGTGTTGGGAGGCAACGTTAGAGGACACAAAACAAATCGAAGGCAATTAAAATATCACTGCAACACTATTTGCAATTGTTTGATGCTTAGGAATATTGAAGCAAATAAAATCATTATAAAAATATACAAAATTCAAACAAATTTAGGACTTACATACATAGGTACGTACGTATATAAAGGCGATATGAAAACTTACCTAAAAAGAAAAAAAAAATAATAATAATTTAATTAATTAAATTTTTTATAAAAAAATTAATAATAATATAAAATAAACAAAAAACGCCTGATCGGAGACTTAAGGAGAAAAAGAAACAATGGCAAACCATTATTGGTTTTCTTAATTCAAGTTTTATACATATTTCGCCTAATCATTCTCTAATGCATCACTAAGAGCGTAACAAAAGTTTGTAACAACATTAAATTGCTTAGAGAATTTAATAACACAATGTGTAAATAAAAAATTTTCAACTAAAAAACTGTACTTTTAATCAAGTTTTTTCTTTTTCTTGTAAAAAAGGGCAAACGTTAGTTAGGGCTTTTTATATTAAGGTAACGATATGTAAACTTGACTGTTTTTTCGGTTAAAAGTATCAGATTGTTTTTTTTTTGGAATGTTAAATTGCTAAATTTTCGATTTTTAAGAGGATTTCTATTTTTTTCCTACTTTATTTTTTGTACCCTTCACCACCAAAAGTGGAAAAAGGGTTTGTCATTCCGTTTGTAATATCTACAATATCCCTTTCCCCTATAAAGTATACAAATTCTAAGTTCTAATGCATACGGAAGTGGATTGAGCAATGTCCGTCTGTCCGTCCGTGTTAGTGTTGTTAATTCAATTTTGTTAAAACACTAGATGCGCTAAAGAAAATTTAAATACGCCAATCGATAAGACATAGTGTATATCTATTTGTTGTGTGGTATGTACATCTAATATTATATTGTTGAATGAATTATATTTTTGAATGAATTAAATTGTTGAATGAATTATATTGTTGAATGAATTATATTGATAAATTGTTAATATTCCCAACCCTGTGCGCTAATATTGTGAAACTTATATTGTAAATTATTCTTTTTTATCTCTGCCTTAATCTCTGGTTTGAACAAATCCTTTGGTCGTAAGCGCCATATTTTTCTGGATATTTTCGGTGAATATTATTATTATTGGTCGTACCTCAACTCTGTGAACGAGACCAGATACTAATCAATTTTGGTAAATAAGTGTAAGTTGAAGTTGGATATTATTGGTTCTTTCAATCAACGACCACCATAATAAACACTGTGCATATGTATGTATTCCTTTTTCCCAGTGTAGCCTATATCTTAATCAACCAGGTTTTACTCGAAAACCTACCATTTCTTTTACTTTCTCGACAAATTTAATTTATATTTCAATTTGGAAGTACAAAGGAAGAAGTACTTCGCAAATTTGTTCACCCATATTTTTCGAGTTTCGGGCTTTGAACTCTTCATAGAAAAGCATGGTTTTGCACCATATTTGACAATCTTATGTAAAATTAAATTATTAAATTAATAAAATTAATTTTTTTTTTATTTTTAGAGAGTTACTCTGTTACCCAATGTTTTTTTCTTTGATTGGAGTTACTTCACTAAACTAGATTTACATGCATGGTGAAGGGTAAATGGAAATCAGCATAGCTTTCTAAAATAAAGAATTTTTGCATGTTGAATCGAGTTATAAGCGCACCAGGCGAACTCTGATAGATTTCTAAGTGTTACAATAGCGGGAGGATAGTGTTGTATAGAAATCCTTTAGCGACAAGATTTGGTTACACTAGAACACCCAACTTTTGGGATTCGAAGTAAAGCTTCGGCACCTCATTAGGGTCAAAAGTTAAAATAAAAGTGCTAAGAGTTCAAAACTGCTCAGTTGTCGTTACTAGAGGTATTAAGTGTAAGGAGTACCCGAGCATATCTATTTCTATCATCAGTCTTTAAGGGGTTCTCCACATAAGCTGTCACATGGGTACGTCAGTGGTGAATGTGCTGCTTTTGCTTTGTTTATTCCGTATATTCCCTTTGACATTAAGCGAAAAATAGCAAACAAATATCAGGTTATGTGCTCTGATGGGTTGTTCGACAAAAAAAACAAAAAATGGCGATGTGGATAATTCGAAGAAGATGAGGAAAAGGAAAGTGTCGCCTCTAGCAACCAATATCATGATGATCTAGTACATGCTGCTAGTTCAAAAGGTGTAAAAGAAATTTGCTGATAAAAAAAACTTGTATGGGGTTCACCTAATGAGTTGAAGATAAAGAGTAAGTATTTTTTGGTTATATTACTATTTCAAGGGCACTAAACAATGAGATCAATGGTGATGTGGGTAAATATGTGGGTAAATATATTGTGAGGGAAGGAAAATCTTAATACATTTCACTTTCTCGGACTTTTACTACTTCAATTCTATCTTTAACAACGATGAGGAGACATTACCCCCACTTACCCCTTTTTCAGCTCAAGCATTTTTAATTGTATCCTCATAAATTACGGGGATCATTGTGTCCAAATCGAAAATCCAAGTCGAAAATCTTGCATCAGCCCGCCCCATAAACTTTCCTACCCAAAAATTTCACTAAGTAGCTAGTTACGTCAGTATTTTATATCATACTAAATTCTACAATTTTGCCAGATGTAACCATAAAAATTTCTTTACATAAAGTGCGGATATAATCAAACTAAAATTTAGTTCCCTCACTAAAAATAAAAAACTTTTTAGATTCTTTAAAAACTTTGAAGGGACAAATAACGATTTTAAATTTGTTCCTGAAATCTTTTTATAAGTTTAAATTTATTATACCAAAACGTTTTCATAGATATTTTTTGAGAAATATAGAAAATATTTTTCAAATTTAATATTTTTTAAGGACAAATCTGTATATCCACTTTGGCATGCATATAAATTAGTTTAAAGTAAAACGAAAACACATTCATACACACACAAACACTCACGCAGATTAAATAGATAGACGACACAAACACATGTCAAATTACAACACTATAATATTTGCTCAAACACATGTTTGTATGCTGCAGCAGTTTAACAGTCGTCAATACTCGGAAGCGCTGCCAACGCTCTTCATAGGATAACAACAACCCTCGTTTTATGTATTAAACGAACAACAACAAATGAGTGAGTGGGTGTTCAAAAGGTTCATTGCTCATTGCTTGTTTCTATTGCTCCTTGTACTCATTTAATAAGGGGGAGGGCTTGGTAGCAACAGTGTTTTCAATCACATTTAATTAAGTAGTGAGAGAAAGTAGATCAAAGCTGAACGTAAAAGAAAAATTAATAAGAACCAAATTTGCTTAAAGCAGTTTTTTTAAACAGATTCTTTTTTTTTCTGTTTTTGCTTCCTTCATTTTTACATCCTCGCCCTCTGATTTACATTTACTTTTGTTTGTTTTAAAAAGTGAAATGAAAATACGTAACAAACAATTGTAGAGCAGTTAAGATTTGCAAGTGTCTTAAGCTGGGATTTAAATGTTCATGAATTTAGGAGTTAATTTTCAAAAGTAATGAGAGGTACTAAAAGCGTTTATTAGAATTAATGAATGTGTGTGTGTTTGTCTTAATGAAAAGCAAAAAAAGCGAATTTCATAAACTAAAATTTTCCCAAAAAAGGGGATAAGACATTTAACAGTCGATACACTGCACATCAAAAGATTTAATAATTTATAATCATTTATTCTTTTAGCGGGCCGTTCGGATACTTAAGTTCATTTAAAAGTCTGTAGCCCCATTCCTCACAGTATTTGGTTATAAAGGTCAATGTAGCATGTCAAAATATCGAAGCCGATCGACACAAAGAATTTAAGCTATATCTTTTTTCTTCACTTTAAAAGCTTCTATAGCGCCAACCCTTAGGAGTGCCCTTACATACGTTCAACACTTAAGTTCTCTGCAATAATACTATATGGAGTTTGAACTTATAGGTGAAAACTAAAACACTCTGATTTTGTATTATGTAACCCAATGACAATTACCTCAGCACTCATCTCTCTCTAGTTAACCTAAATGTCCTCAATCCCAGTCAACGATGACACAATATCGTAAGAAATTGAAGCAAATCAAGCACTTCTACAAAATCAAAACACTCAAGTCTAGTTGTCCAAAAGTAAGACCTTCGATGTAAGCTCAAACGGTTACAACTCCTTTCATAAGATTGTTCCGCCTCTTTGCTGGTCACGCTAATAAGAGAAATCCTGCGCTGACCTACTACTCGTGCTTGTATGAGAAAAGTACGTAGTACTCAATTGGTTATGATAACAAATTTTTTTCTCAAGCCATTCTAGGTGGATACTGTAACACATGGTTAATTGAAGTTCAACACACATAACCGCGTCCCGAAATTTTCTTCATGCAATATGATGATTATTTATTTTTGCTAGCTCACCGTGTCTAAGTACCGATCTAGTCCAAACTTTTTATACCCTTCACCACAGGTTAAAAACGGTATATCTAAGTTTGGCATCGCGCTTGTAATTTCTACAATATTTATTTTCGACCCACAAATCGTTTTTTTAGCGATTTTACCATCATAGCGGGTGGGAACACTTGCAAGGGCACAGTTTTGAAAAAAACTTTTCTTTTAGCAATGATATTTTTCACACTTGCCATGTTTCGGCAAATACTAAAGTAAGCAGAAGCCAAACAGTAATATTTGCGATTTCCTCACTAATCGTTCGACGCTTACCCAAAATGTGTAAACTATTTCAAAAATTATCGAAATTCCGTTTAAGTTGTAAAGACACAATGTAAAATTCAATGTAAAGTTATTCCCCACAATGCACTTTAATGCTTATGTAGCAACAACTCGCCACAAACTCCTTTTAAAAAATTTTTTGGATCTTCTGCCAAGTAAAAAATTATATCCACCATTGCGGTCACTATCAAAGAAGATAAGAGTAAAACCGTATTGCGATAATCTGCTAGATTAGATTTGGCTCTACACATTTTAATCGAACAACTGAAGCCGGTAATCTGAAACTATAAATGTTAGCGAAATATCAATTTTTTGACAGAGAAAAAAAAGTTAGTTTGACCAAGCATCAGTAAAGCCAGCAGAGTCTTAAAAAATTTCACTGTCAGCGAAGTCAAAACGGCGAATTATGAATTATGATATTAACTATTTTCAAGTAAAGACCGAATCTAAAATAAAACATTTTATACAAAACGTGCCCAAAATAAACTTTATATTGTCTTTTAAATTGACGTAAAAAAAAGAAGGAGGTTATTAATTCGACTGAATGTTGATTTTTTATGTTTCCGCCTGCAAAACTCAGTCATTTCTGAACCGATATTGAAAATTTTTTGTAATTTGATGGATTATGCTTACGGATCGCTTTTTAAAAACAGTTCATACTAATAAAAATTAAAAGGTGTCTCCATACAACATAAATGTTTTTTAAGTGTAATATGAATCGAAAAGCCCACTTCTTTAATATTAAAAAAAAATGCATATAGCTCACAATAGCAAAAGGTAACAGAAATATATATCTAAAAAATAAAGGGTGTCCCCATAAATTAACTTATATGCGCCGTTATATGAACCGTTTTAGACAAACGCTTAAAAACTAGACAGGATGTCGTTTACTATGACCGTTGTAATAACAAGTATAAACAAAATTAAAAATTAAAGGGTATCCCAATTGTTAAGTTTCTTAACCCTTATAGACAGACAGCTGAAATTAACAAAGAACCTGTATTACAAGTCCGCGAAAACACGAAGTATAAAATTTGAATTTATTAATTAAAGGTTGTTCTCTTATTTGAAATATTTTGACCTATATAGCCCTATCGTTTTAACCGTTATATAAAAACGCTTGAAAATTAAATAATGTCCACTACTTTGCCTGGTATATTATAAACTATAAATATATAAAATTATAGGGTGTAACAATAGTTGCTGTTGTTTGATGTAGATTACCAAACTGTTGTAGAGAGTTGATTGAAATTTGCGCCGCTTTAACAAGTAGAAATTAAAGGTTGTCCCTATAACTGATGTAATTTGACCTATCTTTGAAACCGTTACAGACAAACTCTTGAAAATTGGACAGAAAGTCCATGAATTTATCAAGTATAAATATTTAGGAATAAAAATTAAAGGGTGCCCTAATGGTTCTAATTTGATGTTTGTAGTCAATCTATTGAAGAGTTATAGGCTAAAGGTGCGGTCAGATTAGTCAAATATTTGATCGAAAAGGCGTAACCACTATTTTTACAAATGTTTATTCAATCTTTTTCTGACACGTTTTATTACGAATGATGATTTAAAATATAATAAATGTGATATCTTATGTTTTATATTAAGTAGGATTTTATATTTCTTATTAGGCATTTAAAAAAAGAACAATTTTGTGCCATAATTTAGTGGTTACGTCATTTTGGTCAAATATTTGACTAATCTGACCGTACCTTAAGGCTTAGAATTTAAACATGTTCTGTTTTATTGTATCAACAATTAAAAGTGTAAAAACTAAAGGGTGACTACATAACTGCTGATTTTTCTTGTTTAATCTGCATTCATATTTTGTTCTACGACAAATAAAAATTCATGACCCTATCTTAATTATTTAGTTAATTAGGAGCGGCAGCCTCTCACGACGAAGCTTACTTGATTAAGCACAATCAAATATGGCCTGTTGTGATACCACAAGGTAGACGGCGTGATACCTCTTACCCAATTGAGAACCATGAAGATTCCCGGATAAACTTCGCTATGTCCCCTATAGAGTAAGACGATAGGTCCGTTAGGGTTCCGAAGAAAGGAAAGCCTAGAATTCTAAATCTTCTTCGAGCCAGGGATGAGCAGTGGCAGTGGAGGTGCAGTACTGACTCAATCTTTCTCGAATATAATATAATTGTGATAAATTGCAAAGATAACAGTAAAATTTAGATACCAGCAGAATAGTGCGAAGGCTGTAGCAAAACAAAGTGCATTTCGTTCTGCTAGTATATTAATTTAACTGTCATTCTAACAATTAATCACATATAATAACAAACTTAAGACAAAATTTAAGAAAATTAATTTATTTCATACAAAGTTTTTTGTGTGTAATATTCACTTTGGGTAATTACTTATCATTGCACATAATTTTTTAATTTAATTAGTTTATTAGTTGGTAATTTTTAATTGATTTCAGTTTGTTTAAGATTTTGTTGTTGTTGCTAATTTCTTTTATATTTTTTCAAAACAAAAATTATAGTAATACTCACAGCCACACATACACAAATAAATAACTTGCGAAATATACTAATTTGATATTGATGTTACCAAGTCAATATAAAACTGTTGTGTTTAAATGTATGTGAAGATGATACAGAAAACCTACAAGCAACAGCCAAGCAACAATAATAATAAAAACAATATATGTATAAACAAAGTAATTACAGCAACATGTTGTGACATCATTACAAAAACATGGTGATGCCATTACCACACATAATCATACACACTCGCATCCGACGAACTTATTGTCTCTGTGTAGGCATTTCCCCACACGTACATGTATTTTTTTGTTGGTGTTTCGTAAAAATTGAGAAAATATTGGGCCAAACATTTTTCAATGTTACTAAAAGCAAGAAAAAATAAATAAATTGTAGGTCTATAAATTGGTTAGAGTACATTCGTTTGTATCTACATAAGAATGTAAGTGTATTATGTACATAAATATAAAAGTTATATAAATTGTTAAAATTTATTACGTTTATTAAGTCTAGTAGGGTGGCCTCTGAATGAAAGATAAAATTTTCATAGAACTGAAATTTATCAGATTTTAGCAACGCAACTTTTGTTGGATAAGAGTGGATTTACAAATTTTATTATACATCTGCAGATTTTTATTTGCAAACACAAGGGGAAGTTGTTTTATTTATTTATTTATTTATTTATTTTTTTTTTTTTTTGTTTTTTTTTATACATTTGATAATCTGCAACTCTGATAACGCTCGTACACACGATCTCTTATTTATAAAAAAAAAAAAAAAACAAAAACAAAAAGACTTGAGTTCACGAACTTACGAACTTGGCGCAGCCATCGCAACCACCATATACTAGGGCTTAAGGTTCAAAAGGACCTGCCATAACCATAACCATATAAAACTGCTGTCCAAACCAACCTTATGGGAAACACTGTATTTGATTATTGGTGACATGCCATAACGCCATAGCCTTAACTGTAACTATAGATATCAATTGAATTTTGATTTTTTACCATAGCTACTGTGTTTTTTTTTTTTTTTTTTTTATTTTGTTCTTATTTTTCACGTTCGCATTGTATTGATAAGTTTCTTTTTTAACAAACGGCAAAGTTGCTTATGGCTATGGCACCACTATTCGCCGGCAGTAAATATTATTACGGTTATGGCCATGGTTACGGTTATAATGTTATGTTATGGCAGGTCTGATTAAATCTTTAAGCGAATTTTAACTCACATTCTCTTGAATAATCTACTGTACATAAGTTGCCAAAGCTGTGATTGAGGTAAAAAGGTCTCCAACGTCTAAGATAAATGCATAGTCCTATAAGCACGATGATAAAATTGCTAATTACGTATATGAAAATGCATAAGGGCATTAATGCGGTCGCATATTTTTTACCAAGTAGTAAGAATACTATTAGGCTAGAGTTTAAGCAGCCAATTACTAATGTTTAATACGTATCACATCCACAAACATTAGCGCCCCTAGCCCTCCTTCCAATAACATACTTGCCTAATAATAAGGTTTAGTGAGTATAATTTTAACAATTTTATGTGTGTCATGAAAAATTCGAATTAAAGCAACAGTTACTTAAATTAGTTTTTTTTTTTAATAGAACACTGTTAACTACTTAACAAGCGTTATAATTTTAACATTCATTAAATAAAATCCTAATCCAGGGAATTTGGTGTCCGGTCCATATTAAGTGCGATATGTAAAAACTGTGCCAGAGTGTGTTCAATTCTTAAGAGTTAAATGTGCAAAATGTTTCCTAAATAACAACAAACTCAGAGTTTTTTAACATAATAATTTTTGAAAATTTTTTGAGAAGATTATTGGTCATTATGAAAAAAAGCAAAGTGGCTAGTATAACACACTATATAAAAGGGGCAGTACCAGGACTACTTTGACTACTACTGATCCCGAATGGCAGGATAACTAAAATACTTTTCTAACTTATAAAAATCTAAGGTTTTTAGCACAGTAATATTTGAAAATTTCTTGAGAAAAAATGCTAACTGGCTATAGTAGTCTCTGGATCACCATTTGTATATAGTGCGTTTTAAGTTTGAATTTATCTTCACAGACCGTTCATTTTACTTCAAAAAGATAAGCACACCCCTACTAGAGGTGAGTTTAACTGCCTTCCTGTCTATATGTAGGATTTAACGCGTTTGTGTTTATTAATGTTTAAGCTTATTGTGTTAAAGTGTAAATGTATTATAATAAACTATAAAACAATATAAGCTAATTGTAAATTTAATTTATTTCTAAAATTAATGAAAAAGACTTGTTTAATTTACTGGTTCATATTACAAAGTTAGAAAAATCTTAAGCAAAGCAGACTAAAGGCATTATTTTGAAATGTGTTTTAAACAAAAATTTGAAATTTAATACTCCTAAAGGTATACAATTCTTGCAAAAAATCGACTTTAAAACACAGAAACTTTAAAATCATATTTTAAAGATGGTAATTATACATTAATTATATTATATTCGAGAGAGATTGAATCAGGATTTTAAAACATCGTAGCAATAAATATGAATGCAAATAAAAATTGTTTTTTTTTTTTTTAATTACAACAATTATGGGAACATTCTTCAATTTCTTAACTAAAATTGTATACATGTTATTAAAGTAATACAGCTTCCGTGTAAATTTCAGTTGTCTGTCTACAACAGTTCAAAAGTTTGGCTACATACATAAAGTTCGATCAGCTATTATGACACCCTTTAATTTCCAAATCCAATTTTTATACTTGTTGTTATAGTCAACTTAGCAATTCAGGTTCTTTGCAAATTTCTACCGTCTGTCTACAACTATTCAAAAGTATGGCCATGTATATTAAACTAAATGAACTATTGCAGAACAATTTAATTTATATTTTCCAATATTTATTCTTGTTATTAAAACGAAGTAATCGACAATTTTCAAGGGTTTGTCTGTAACGGTTAAAAAAATTTGCCCATAAAGGTCAATTTCTGTCACATAACCCATTTTTAGAATAATTTTTGTATTACCTTTTGCTACTGGGAGCTATAGTGATACTGAGTTTTTTTAAATTTAAAATTGTTGCCCCTTACGGTTCATATGTTGTATGAGAATGCCCGGAAACAATCTGTTATCATAACTTTTAAATAAAGAAAACGTTTTAAAAATCTGAAATGACTGTGGTCGGCGGACACAAACACAAAAAACAACATGCACATGAATTGATAAATCGGACAAAAAGCATTTAATTTGATGAATAGTTTTTAGAACAGGTTCAATTTAAGCGCTGTTATTAGAGATCTGCATGAGTATATTTGTTTTTCAACTCACAACGCCATTGTAATGAGGAATATATAAAAATTATTTAAAATTTAAAAAGCTATATATGAATGTATGTATGCATTTTGAATAACAAAATGCTGTTTTAAAAATAAAAATAAGTAACAACTTGATATTAAGTTTTCAAAAAAACTTTATTGCTATATATATTTTATTATAAATCATAAAAGTAAAGTTTTTACAACAGATGTATCAAAAGGGTATTTAAAAACGTTTATTTAAAAAATATACATACATACATACATAAAATCTTCAGCTTTATGCAAAAGGCCTTATGAAACTGTCCTCGTATTCAGTGTAAGTTTTCGTTACTGTTACAACACATATACCAAGAGTCGCAAAAATCCGTTATATAAAGTAATTAATAACAGATGTTACACCTCTAACCTCGTAGACTGTAAGATTATATTATCGTATTCAGTGTAAATTACCGTTATGTGAAATTGCTATTGGATGTTAGCCTATATCGTCTTAGGACTTTTTAATTAAAACTACCTTAAAAATATGTATATATCAGCACTAATATGTTTGTATGTAAGTGTGTATATACCAGACCTGGGGAGATTCAATAACATATTAATTACAATTACAAAAAATGTGTAATTGGATATTTTCAACTACAAATAACAAGTAATTGTAAATGTAATTAGGCACTAATGATAACTTTTATTTGAAGGAAATTCAACCATATTTTTAAAAATATTAAGTGTGACTACAAATTCCAACACTCCCCTAACAATTTTAGCACCATTAGAAAGTTTTTCTTTATTCGCCAGTATTATTTTAACACCGACGTGACAAAGCTTAACAGACAAAAAATAAAAATTTTGTTAAAATTCGCACTTATTTTAGTATGTTTTATTTCTTGGATTGTTATTATTTTTTTTTTTCATGTTTATTATGACTATGTAATTGATAATTTTTGCAATTAAATATTGTTTTTTACTATAAATAATTAAAAAAGCAATTATAACTTACTTTTATTTCAATTATAAATTACGTAATCGAATTTTTTCAATTACAATGACATGAAATGTGCAATGGGAATTTATTAATTACAAATTACAAGTAATTGTAATTTTTCAATTAAAAATAACAGATAATGTGTAATTAAAATAATCCCAATTTCAATTACGAATGTTAAATGTAAGTGAAATTAAAAAATAACAATATTGCTCTGCTTTTTTCAAGCTGATTAAAATTAACTCATGGAGTTTAATATGATCTGTTGTTTCTTAGTTTAAAATTCATTATACGCATTTAATTAATGTAATGATCTGATTTGATTAGTAACTTATTTTAATAATGCATGATTTGTTTCATGCATTTTGAAAACTTCCGCACAAAATAAATCGTGACAAGAAAAAAACAATTGATTCAAAAGGCGTTTTGAATGCATTAATGCAGATGTCTAGCAATTATAAACCTCCTTCGATCCTCAACATTGACTAATTGCTTTGGAATTTTCCAGCTGTAAACCTACCTGATTATTTCTGAATCAGAAATAATCACCAACATCTGACCTAAACTGAAAAACTCCATACCATTTTTAACAAAAGGTATTTTCCTTTGTTTTTTTAGTCTGAAGGCAACCAGTACCGGAAGACCACTTCTAAAGGAATATGTATTTTGATTTTATTGTTATTAATGCTACTATATCCAGTCACAAAAAAAGTTAGTTAGTTGTCTTTTTATGGGCAGTCAGGTTGTTTGAAATCAGCAGTCTTCTTTAGAAAAAAAGTGTAAAGATATTAAAATAAAGATATGTCCGACTTGAATTATTATATAAATTATTTCACGATTTTACATAACACATCTCCACTTCCAGTTATCAAAAAAAAATTTCATCACATCACTTTTTACGGCCTAAAATATTCCTAAACGGAAAAATTAAGCCAAAATAAAATGAAGAAAAAAAAAATAAAATAAAATTAATGCAAATAATTCAAATACAGGCTGCAAAAGGCATATAATTTAGCCAAAGAATTAACAGAAAAAAAAAACAAAACTTTGGAGTTTATATAGTTTTTTTTTGTGGTTAGATAAGCGGTGGGTAAAATATTAATTTTTTGGAAATTTCACGTTAGCGTGGCACTTCCCATACAAAATTTAAACATAGCATCGTATAACTTGGTAGTTATAATGGGTATTACCTGGAAATTTTAACTGGGCGTGATACCTGTTATATAAAGTAAACAATTATTACCATGCACCTAAATATCTATAATAGATGGACTCTTGAAATTATGCACCAGTGACCCTAATGTCACTGTACATAGTTAAGCGATTGGATTGGAATAGTGGGCGTGGTACCCTCCATACTAAGTAAAAAATTATTAATGTGTACCTAGAGATCTACAATATGTAGAGTTTTGAAATTTAGGATAAGTACATATACTTTTAATGTGCAAAGTTTGATAAATAATGTCTAAATAGAATCAGTAGGCGTGGTACCTCTCAGACAAAGTGAAAAACGATAATCGTGTGTCTAGAGAATTATAACACCAAAAGCCTTGCATTTTTGTATTATAAACTTTTTTATTGGTATGTATAGTCTAGCAAAACAGTGAATGGATTTGAAAAGTAGGCGTGATACCTCCCATTTGCAGTGAACAATTTTTATCGTGTAGCTAGAGAGTTATAATAGGTAGACACTAGAAATTTTTATACCAGTAACTTCCATAATCAATTTAAAACTGGCTTGATTGGAAGGGTGGTCATGGTACGATTACATACATTGGGGCAGCGAAGCGCACCAAAATGATAAACTAATTAAACAGAAAAAATCTTATAATAATTTAAAATTATTTATGAAGGTTCATTCATTGTTAAAATAATAGCAAAAAGTTTAATATTTTTTCTTTGTTACAGAAAAAACTATGAAACAGTCATTAAAATATTTAATTTAACAGAAGTTTTTTTTTTTAATAAAAAGGGTGGTGTTTTATCGAACCCTGTTTTATGATATAAGAATTTAATGTTTATTGTTTCATATTTAACGTATTTAGGTTGAGAAATAAAATTATAAATCTTTTTGTTTTAACATATTAGTTCTCGAAGCGATGAAAAATTGTCTAAAAAAATTTGTATTTTACAGAAGATTTTACCCTACCTTTATTTATCACGAGGCTGTCAAATTCTTGGAGTACATAGCCAACAATTGTGGCTTTAGAAATCCGATTACGAGAAATTTTACAATATTTGGATAGGGCTGGAGTAAGAATCGTTATAATTTTTGGTCTAACTTTTCTTTCATTTAAAAAATTTTGCTAGTTAATTTAATTTGCATACGCAAAAAAATACCACCTTTCTTAGAAAAAAAAGTAATAATCCGATTAATAACAAGTACACTACGCCGACAATACTAAGTTAAGGTCGACCGGAACTAGAAACAGAAATTTAAGCCAATTTTCTCCCTAACTAAAAGAAGTAACCTACACGTGTAAGCTGATATTTGTAAATTTAAAAAATATTAACATTCCAGTTAAAAATAAACTTTTGGGTTAAAAATAAACTTTTGAGTTAAAAATAAACTTTAGGGCCTACCCCTTTACCCTAGGCTCTCAGACACACTCAAAAGCACCTCTGCTATTAAGATATCCTTAATGGTTCATGAGATACCGAATTTAGTTCAAAATAAATCGTTTTCAAACCACTGTGCGTTTCATGCTCAAGATTAAATTTGTATTTCAACGTAAATAGTTCATTAGACATTTTTCCATCGTATGATCTCTCGATTTAGTAATCAGAGCAGTGGTTAAATACAATTCTTAATAAGCTGTTATCGATTCGCGGATTTAAGTGGGGGAAAAGGAAACATTTGAGAAAGCCGTGAAGACCATTTGTCGCATATAAGATTTAATTTACAAATTTATAAACCCAATACCTTCAGCAGATATGTTTTCGGGTCTTTTTACCCGCTTTCGTTTAGATGTTTGTACAATATTTGCAGTTTATCTGCAAGCTATAGAGTGCCATTTTAAGCTCAAGTAAGCAATTTACGATTAATCGTTGAATCCTTTAGTAAAAAATTAAATTTATTTAGCAAACTTGTGTAATACATAATTTCACTAGAAGGCCACCTTATGGTTTGCTCTTTCTCTTTTTCCCTCTCTACAGAAATTTAAACTATACCTTAGGGCAGTTTCGTGTAATTTAAATTGAAGTTTTTACAATTTTTTTAATGCTCATTGATAAACAGTGACATTATTAAATCGATGAAGGGAAAACACGCCTAATGCTGGCATATTAAAAACAATAAAAACCCCCTACTTTTTTCAATATATTAAAGAAGTTTTATACACAACTAACAGTGCGATTGCAAACAGCAGAAATATTGTGCTAAACTATTTAATACGAGTAGAAAAGTATATTTTCTTACTCTTCCTCTGTCTGCCGACTGTCAAACATATAACATTTTGTTGAATGAATATAATAAAGTACAACGACCTGTTAAAGTTTATACTTTTTTTATATAAAAAATAGGGAAAGAAATTTTTTAATAAAAAAATCTGTTGCTGCATTAAGAGTTTTTTTTTTTTTTGTTTTTTCGTTGTACTTTTGTCAGAAAGGAGGTAAGAGCATGTAAGAATTTTGTAATTTACACTATTTACATAATCGTGCATTTTATATAAAATAGCAAAAAATGTATATACATAAAAATTAATACTTTCTTTTATAAAAATTTTGCAGCAATTACAAGTCGTTTCAGGAAACAGCAAAAAATAAATGATTTTTAACTTCCTATGATGTTTTAGAGGTGGAACGTATGATTAATATTAATATAAAAGACATCTGGTTGTATGATTATTATATATATGATTTCTTTATCATACGTAGGCCCTTAAAATAAATACAATTTAATAATTGGTTAAAGAATTGAGAAAATTCTGTATTAGAAAAAAGAAAATATTTCATAAAAGGTTCTGTAATAGGAACAACAATTATGTCAATAGTTGTGAGGCATGCAGCATTGTTGCTTTGGGACTTCATGTGTTCATACATCAATATGACCAAACTTTAATATTTGCAAAAGCCAATTTTGTATTAAAATTTCTTTTTATAAACCTATCATAGAAATAAAAATTGATTATGTATAAGGTCTTTAGTATTTAACAACAGGGCGATATTTTTTTAATTAACATACCGTTCGACACTAATTTTTCCTTCAACAGACGAATGGAAGGCATGCCCAAAGTATAAATCGTAAAAAAAAAAAAATTATCCATTTTAATAATTAAATGTCACCATTTGAACAAATGAATCAACGCTATAACAAGCAATGATAATTCGTGAGTATTATAATATTTCAAAGCCCTTTAATCTAATTAAAGTTGTATTTGTTTTAAAAGCTTTTTCAGTAATGAAGTATAATAAAGTAATAAAGCGAACATATCTAAGAAATTCTAGAATGTGTTTTTTTTTAATAAATATTTATTTTTTTATTTTTTTTATTTTTTAATATTTAAATATTTATTTTTTAATAATTAAACAAATATTAATTTTGGAACCGAAATCTTTAATAAAACTTTTGAGTGGAAGCAGTTTTGAGAATTCTAATTTTTTTAGTTAAATAAATTTCATAAATTTATAAAAAAAATTCAATCAAGAAGCTGAGATTCAGACACATTAAGTTATTTGTTACCAAAGGAATATTTTCTAGCATATATTCGATTAAAGGAGCCCAAATACAATTTTTCGAACATTCGAAGTTTTATGCGATTAAAAATTTAAATTAATTCGATTACTGTTTTATGTCATAATTTCTAAGTTTTATCCGAATATTCGAAATCGCAAACAATATTTAAGTTTTCTTTTAATAGGAGTGTATGTTGTGAGAAGGAGGGTATATAATTAGAAACGTACGGTTTTAATTTTTTTTACACTAAAGATAATGGAAAATTATTTGCAGAAAGTTTATTCCGCAAAGAAACTGCACACTGTGCGCTTAACTAGCCATTCAACGATTAGCGTATGCTTTGAACACGTACGATTTTAGTAACGATAAGATCATGAAACTCATCTCACTTTGCGACGATGTTACTATGCTAGGCATAGTTGCTCTCTGGTATAAGCGGTTGAAAAAAAGTTAAAAAGCCCCTAACATGAGAGTGGGTGATACCATTTCACCTCTTCCAAAAAGCTTAGATGTCTTTTTCAGACTTAAAAAGTCCGTTACACTACCAGAGCACAACATAAATTTTTTCTGCCAAACAAACTTCAAGATGATACAAATGCCTTTCATTTATATTACAAGTAAGCAATCTTAAACCAGCATGTCTAATCACAAGAGTATATTAAACGATCCTATTCCCAATCCCCTTTGAAGATTATTACGAGATCTTGTTTTATCGAAACTCATATTCTACATCATGATGACAGTTCCTGAGAGTCTTGGCCTTACACCAAACAAATATGAATGCTAAGGTCTGCTGTCATTTGCAATAAAATATATAGTTTAAAAGTTTGAAGAAAACAAAAACAAATAAAAGTACTAGAAAGATAGCACATGTAGAGGGTTCGACTGGGTGTGATAAACTACAAGTTGCATACAATGGAATTATTATGGATTAACGAAATCGACTACAACTAATACAATTGACCTTAGACCTACGCAAGACACAACTACAATATAAATAAAGTTAAAAATAAATTATTCGTCCCGACAGACGGTAAAAACTTGGAATTATTAAATTTGGAAGTTCCATGATTAATACTCTCTATCGATGGCGCATCATAAAAACGCATCATAAAAAAGTAAAAAGTTAAGTCTATTTGTTTGTGGTCTAAATATGGAAACGAGGCCACCATGTAAGGTCGATGTTAAAGCATACCTAAATTTTTTTTAGTCCTTATCATTCCTTTCGTTCAAAGATTTCTGTCAAGAACATCAACCTCCCTTCCCATAACATAGTCCCGGAAAATTGCTGATTTATTGTAATGCTCGTCAAAGTAGAACCGACATTATCATCCAGCTCAATCATGAATATTCTCACGGAATTTCTTTCCCACGAAAAAAAATTTCTCGAGAAAAGAATCTTCCAGTTATGAATTTCGTTTGAAAAAAGTGATAAAAAAAAGTGGCAAGACCGTAATTTGACCGCAATTTCTCTTTCGTAATACCACCCTTTTCTCTTTTCACTTTTTGCGGTCGATAAAAAAGTTAAAGAATTATATTTATTTAAATATTCATGACTTGGCAGAATAGGAAAAAAGGAAAGAATAAAACAATAAAACTTGCGCGGAATTTTTGTTTATGATTTGGCTGATCTTTAATTTTTATCTTAGAAAGATGATGTTATGTTATGTGATCAAGACAGTGATTCAGCATAAGACACTTTGATTTTTTTTTTTTAATAAAAAATTGTTGTTTTTGAAGTTTAATTACAGCTGATTTAAATACTTTTAAAAAATAAAGTCATATTTTCTACAAAAAAAAAAAAACATAATTAAACGGTGACAAAAGGCTTCAATCTGTTGTTTGTTTTGTTTTAGTTTATTATAAAACATAAATCATAGGGCAAGCAAAGGATTTTTCTTAACTCATTTTATTTCAACGGTTATTTTTTAAAACGTATAAAAAGTATTTTATTAAAGTATTTTATTAAAATGAAACTTTCTGTAAACTTTTGCAATTTTGAAGAATTAAACAAATTTTATTTTAAAAGTCCTTAATGAATTTCTCCCAGAATAATATATTCAATTAATAAATTAAATGGAAACTAAACCCTCAAGTGAAATTAAATCTATTCAAGCAAAGGAGATGATATGAAAGTAAAAAAGTAGTAGGGTTTCAAAGTTACTTAAGTTGAAATAATGTGGAAAAAGTACGCCCCAAAGCAAATGAAGGAAATGTTTTTCTACTTCAAGGTATTAAAATTTATTAGGGTGACATTGATTTATCGTAAATATGAACACATAGATTTTTTAAGCTTTCCTGTCTTTTAACTTGAATAGAGAAAAATCGCAAAAAAAAACGAAAAGAAAAAAATACACGATCAATAAAAAAAATCAAAATAAAAGTTTTTAACAAAAACAACGCCGCTCTACTGATATATTCTACGATAATACTTTTGATTATATAAAAAAGTAAATTAATTTGTCTCAGTATTGGTATAATTTTGTTATAAACTTTTTCAAAAAAACGATTTGACTTTGATCTTAAATAAGAAATAGAAATTCCATATATAAAAGAGGAAGAACAAAAAACTCCTCTTTTTAAACAAACAAAAAAAAAAACCAAACAATGTGAAAAACCTTATCAGCCCCTGTCTTTTGCACTCATTTTTTCGATGATATGGTTAAGGGTATATGTAAACACAAATCACACACACACACAAACATTTCGCCATACACATACATACAACAGGACCTATATTTATATAAATACAAAGTTATTTACACACACACACAAACTCATATTTTTTTCAGCCATACAATCAAAAAGACAAACATGCGACCATACAAACAAACAAGGAACTTAAAATCGATAAAAACTCATTTCGATGTTTTACAACCTGAGATACTACTTGTTCTCTATTTCCATCACTGCTACACCAAACAACATATCCACACATACCTCGATTACTTCTTCTTTTACACCGGCAGCAAAAGAAAAAAAAAACACTAAAAGACCTACACAATTTATTAAATGTGTTTGTATTTAGTTCAGGGACCATATTAAGCTTGTTAAAATTAGAGATGCCAGATTGAAATAGTAAATAATGCCATCACATCAAGTGGCATGATATTTAAATTTTATTCTTAAATAACTTCTCCAGTATGTGATTTTTTTAATTTTCTCCTTTAATTTTTTCAAAAAGAACATTCTTAAAAAAGTACTTTTTTAAAAGTATTTTCTCAAAAAGTTTCAATTCTTAATTTTTTAAGAACCTTTTTTAAAAGGGACTCTTTAAATTACTTTTTTTTAAAGGTGTTTTTAATAATAAGTTCAGAATTTTAAAAACTATTTTTAAAAAGATCAATTTTTTTAAAAAGGTCAATTTTTTAAAAATATCCATTTTTTAAAACAATTTTTTTATTTTTGTTTTTTTTTTTTAATTTTGTAGTAAAAACTTTTTAAGAATAACAAAATAAAAGACAGAATTTCTTAATGGTACTTTTTAAAACGTTTTTTGCTGCTTATTTTTAAAAGTAGTTGCCCTAAGAGAAATGATTTCAGAATTATCTTAATTAGCAGGCACTCTTTATATATTTAAAAAAGTAAACTTATTAAAAGTACTTTTCTAAAAGCTACTTTTGCAGAAAGTCTTTTTAGAAAGAACTTTGAATGGATAAAACTTGTCAAGGTTCTTTATATTAAATTTCTATTTTAAGCCTTTTGTAAAGGGCCCTACTCAGATATAGTTTTTTTAAAAAGCATTTTTTAAATACTTATTTTTACAATATTTTCTTTTCAGATACATTTTATGAAAGGTCTATCTAATAACTGTTTTAACCAAATACATATCATTAGAGGTACATATATGTTTAAAAAGACTCCTACTAATTATAAGTTTGAATGCAATTTTTTTCAACAACTTTTTAGAAAGACATTGCGAATGCAAAGTGTGGAAAGCTTACTTTCTTAGATTTTTTTAAACTGTTCTAAAATTAAGAGAAAGAAGACGTCTTATTAAGTTGCTTTTTTAAAACACTTTTTCGGGGATTCTTTTGCCAAAATGTACTTTTCTAAAAAGGTACTTTCTTAAAGTACTTTTTAAAAATGTTTGTAGAAGTTTTAGCTTAGAAGAGTAGGGTTTAGAATCAATGATTTTTTTCTGATTTTAAAAAGAACTTTCTTTAAATACAGTTTTAAAAGGGTATTTTTTAAAGATAGTTTTCTTAAAATATTTTACGAGTACGAGTATATCTCTAAAAGGTGCATTTCTTCTAAAAGTTACGTTATAAAGGTGCTTTTTTTAAACGTTGTTTATTTTTAAGATACTGTATCCAAAATTTGGCTCTCAAGTGAATTTCATAATAGACCCTTTTATATGATTTTTTTTAAATGCTATTTGCTTCAAAGATATTTCTTGTTACTTATTCCTATAGCAAATGTTTCTAAGCTACTTTAACTAAATGTCTTTCGAAATATAATATACTTTCGAAACAGCTGTTTGTAACAGAACCCATTTTTATTTAAAGTTTTTTTCAAAATTGTACCTTTATTAGAACTGCTCTTGTATATTTTATAGTCCCTTTTTAAGTGTCCTTTCTCCTACTTCCCTTTCTTATTTAAATTTAAATCATTTGGCAGTATCGTCTAATATTTTCGCCTTTACTTTCATTAAACCTGTACCACTATGCATGAGACCCGTGTTTACATTTTTCATCATTTTTCCCGTTGGTATGAGGTGTCATTTTGTCTACGTATTTTGCACAACGCCGGCTTTTGGATTTGTTTAAAGTGTATAACGGCAATTTTAGATTATATTTTACGTTTTTTTTCTTCTTTCTTTTCTGGCGTGTTAAATGAATTTTGTTTTTATTAAATTGTTTAAAAGTAGATTTGATGGACATTTAAGTTTTAAGACAAAACAATTAATGTTCAAGTGGATAAATAGAATATCAATAAAAAAAACATTATTAAAAAAGTCTCAACAATGGTTTTAATAATCTTTAAAAAACTATTTATATTACAGTACTGGCCGTATTGTTATGAAAGCTTTTTTCGTAATCATGTACAAAACATATAAAACAAAATTTATTTGCAATTAGGAAAAGAATATAAACTTTCTTTAATATTTTTAATATATTTTTGCCCAAAAGGAGTTGATAATTTTGGAACTTTATGATGATTACAAAATGTTTTTCGCTGGCACGTTTTTCAATTATTGAATTTTTGCTTTGTTCGTTTTACAAAAAGTTATTAATTTCAGCAAAAAAAAAATATTTGCTTTGCTGAGAGCTATTGTTCGATAAAGAAGAAAATTGAAGGAAAATTTTAATAGATTATCATTGCATTTGGCAGTGTTGGTAAGTTTATCGATTATGAACTGTTGATATTTGGCACAGTTAAGGTGGCGAAAATTTAAACTATTGGAAAATGTGTACCCTTGGAAATAAATATTTTTATAAAGTTATTTCTTAAGTTTTTATTTTTAAAAAGTACATTTAAGAAAATATTTTTTTATTTTACTTTTTAAATGTACTTCTTTTGAGCGTTTTTAACCCATTAACGCCCAAAAAGAAACTGCAGGTAAAAAAATGTTTTTGTTGTTATTTATTAATTCAACGTCAACTAAATAAATGGAGTAATAAGAAAAAACTGAAAATTTTTTATTCACTTTTTAGAAAATTGGGTGTCCTCACTTGGGGACATTGGGCATACTAAGTATTTTCAGCTTTACATAGTATCACGTGCAATCGCCAAGCGTTACTTACTGCCAAGTCTAAAATATATGTAAATATTGGCCACCACCATTTTTTGCCTCTTATGGATACTCTATAAAGACTGATCGATTGATCCATTTGGTCTACACCTCCCATATTATTATTATAATTGACAAACAGTCTTGGTATACTGAAGTCAACTTTTTGTTTCCGATTCTTACACCAACGTTTCACTTTTCCCAAGGGTTCTATAAAATCGAAATTTGTTGCCATGGTAACAACGTTATTATCATTCCATCGGACTATTGTAATTTCGTTATTTCTGTCAAAACGATAATCATACTGTGCTCTGGGTTGTTTTTTAAATTCTTTGACAGGTACAAGTGGACACTTTTTCGTTCTATTGTCTCGAATTGTTCCAGTTGCTCTAAATCCTAATTGTTTTAAGTCACACAACAACTTGTAACTTGTAAAAAAGTTATCAAAGTAAACGGCATGATCTTTTGGGACTATTGACATTTTTGCGAGTAGAGATTTCACAATTCGTGAGCCGAGAGGGTCAGTAGAAACGTTCGTGGACTTACCGCAATAAATATCGAATACATAGCAATATCCATCTGAACTTGTGGCTGCCCAGTTCCTATAGCCAAATCTCACTGGCTTGCCCATAATAAATTGTTTCGCTGAATGGCGACCAAAATATTTTATCATAGATTCATCTATTGATAAGTTCCCGTGCAGTATTCCCCATTGGCATGAATTTCTTTCAATTAGATTGCACAAAGGTCTTAACTTAAACATTTTGTCAGTTGTAATATTGGCAAGGCTGTTGTCGGCAAAATGCAAGTTTTGTTTTATCTCTAGGAATCTATTTCTACTCATTGTCCTTGCAACCAATGAAACCCCTAAGTCTTCATCTAAACTCCAATATGCACGTTCCGAAGGTAATTGCATGTATCCACTCAGTAGCAAAATGCCGAAAAAACGTTTTAAATCTTTTTCATCGAGACGGAAATTATGTCTGTTGTTTTGATTTGCGTATAACATGCTGTTTTCGACTATCAAATCAATAACACTGGTGTCGAATATCTTTTCAAATAACACACAAGGGCTATGACCGTTCATATTTTTAACGAAATCATCAACTCTACTACTAATTGCATCATTACTATTATATGTTGTGCTATAAGTTGGTTCTTCACGTCTCCATCTAGGATTTTGTTGGTTACATTGATTCTCTTTTCTTAGAAAACTTAACAGTGGCTCATCATCACTATCACTCCAATCTGACGTAAAATTGTCATTTTGTTGTTTCAAAACAACTTCTATTTTTCCCGGTACATCATTTGGCATATTTGTACAAAGTAAATCTTCTTCATCACCTTCATCGACATCACTTACAGCGGCAGCATCTGGTGGCATGACTAAAATATCATAGGTGTCATCATCATCATTTTCCACTATGTAATTAACAGCTTCTTCAAGTCGTAAAAAGCTGTTCCGACCTCTAAAAATATTTCTGTGCGTCATATTGAAGAAGATCAAAGAGCCTCTGAAATTGTAGAGTTTATTAATAGTTTCGCCCATTGTCCCCAATTGGGGACAGTCGAATAAAACCATACCTTCTAAATAACTTCTTTACTTTTTTGCCGAATAAATAGATGTGAGAGATTGTTAACACTCTAAACAAAATATTTTATCGATAAAAACGAATTATTAAATCAATAATAGTGAAAAAAAACTGGAAGATGTTCAACAAAGCACACCCGAAGAAAATACAAAATTAAAACCACTAAATACTGCAACTGCTTCTTACTTTATAACACGTGTCTTTGATTGTAAGCTCAACTAAGCCTAAAGAAGCGGTATATATCTTAACATCAACTAAAATAACGGTTTAAGTTAGAGTTGCCAGCCTTTGAACATATGTACTCATATGGGGACAGTGGGCGGTAATGGGTTAAAGCATTTTTTTTAATGTCCTTTTTCAAGTGACAAATTTTTAAAAGATATTTTTAGGAAGTACTTTTTTCAATAGTTATCTTAATAACATATCTTAGTTCTTAGGTTATTTTTTTTAACACATACATATTTTTATAACCTACGCGAATTTTTAAAATGAATTTTTTATATGGCACTTTTGTCAAATGTATTTTTATAAAGTTTCTTTTTTTAAATAAATAAGTTCTTGCAAGTCAAAAGTTTCTTTTGGTGTGATTTTTTAATAAGTACTTTTTTGATGGGACTATTTTTTTTAATAGTTTCTTGAGAATTACATTTATTCGTTTTCTAAAGTACTTTTTGC
This sequence comes from Cistogaster globosa, assembly GCA_937654795.1. NCBI lineage: Eukaryota > Metazoa > Arthropoda > Insecta > Diptera > Tachinidae > Cistogaster > Cistogaster globosa. The sequence goes on from OW569407.1 coordinate 28,148,458, forward strand.
AAGATAGTTTTAAATGTACATTCTTTTAAACATAAGTTGTTTTTTACTATTTTTAAAATATGAAGTATTGACACAAAAAAAAAATAAAAGTCTCATTGCTTGACAAATTAATTAAAATATAATTAATAAAAAGGTCAAATAAAAATTATATTAATATATCTTTTAGATATGCTTTTTAAAGAGCAGTTTAGTGATAACTTGTTAAAAAGTACTTTTAATGTGTCTTAAAAGTTCCTTTATGAAATTAAAAAATTAACGCTTTGAAAAGCTATCCTTTTTAAAGATATACCAATAAAAATGTGCTTAAAATTAAAGCTTTTAAAATTAACAGAATTTAATTAAACGGTACTTTTTAAGGAGAAAGTTACAAAATTTTTTATTGCAGTTGTTTTTAAAAACTGTACTTTTTTATAGTTATTTGAATGGAACTTTTAAATGTGCTTTTAAACGTGACTTTTTAGAAATATTTTTTTTTCAATTACTTTTTAGCTGGTATTTTTTCAAATACTTCCTTTTGAAAAAGTATACTTTTTAAAACGTACTTATTTTATTTTATTTTACTTTATTTTAGAAGTGTTCTTCTGTTACTATTAATAAAATGTTTATTTTAAAAGAGAGGTTATTTAAAAAGTACTTTTTTAAAAACAAATTTAAAATTCGACGTTCAAGATATACATTTAAGAGTACTTTTGTTTAGTTTACAATTTTAAAATGTTTCCTAAGCCTTTTTCTTTAATGCTGCCCTAGTAAGGCGGCAGTTAAGCCGTTAGGTACTTTTTTCAAAAATTTTCCTTAAAAAAAACAATTTTTACTAGATAATTTTATAGAAAGTAGTTTTATTAAAAGTGCTCTTATGAACCAAATTGAAAAATATTAAAAAAATTATTAAATCTCTTAATGTAAATTTTCTTTAATGCGTCACAGTACTTTTCCCTTGTGCACATAATTTACAACTGTTACGGATAAATGTTGCTGGTCGATAAACAGCTTAAAGCTTCAACAAAAAGATTTCATTTCACTCAAACATAAATTTAAAAAGTTTATTAAACTATTTGCTAAATTCAAAAGCTAGTCGTGTTTATTTAATAGAAAATAAATTTTGTTTTATTAAATTAAATGCCGTTAATTTACTTTATTTTACTACACCATCGTTTGTTTTTTATTTTTTAGTTTAATTAACAGTGCAGATGTCTGTCACTGATGTTTGATTGGCCTCAAGGGATTTCTGATTGTTTTGAGGTTAGAAATTAAATATTTATTTAATGTTGTAGAAGTAAAAATAATTAAATTTTGTTTATTAAATTAGTTTGAATTTGAATGCTTTTAAAAATGATTTTTTTTATTTTACTTAATTTGATTAATATTATTTGTTTTTTTTTTTTAAGAGCACACAATACAGCTTAAATATGTTATAAATATTGAAAATAGTAATACAACACCCAAGGCAAATTTAATTAACCAAAATATTTAAATATTGATTTTATTATGTTTAAACTACACTTGCACGGACAGAATTATTACATGAAAGAATTGTAAGATATTGTGGGAAATTGATCCGAAACACCTCTCTACAGACGATTCTTAAAATTGCTATCGGTTCTAGTTTAGTGCTTGCCCATCTGGTTATATCTTCTACATCAACTTCTGCCTTTAAGGCCAAGTAATATTTTTTAAAGCTTTAGAAGGCCAGTGGCCACTGTGCTTATATTTAGAGACATGACTTTAAAAATAAGTTCTAGACGAGTTAAAAGTCAATAGTCATACAGCTGCACTAATACCTATACCGCTTTGTTCTGGTCGACTGTAATGACGACAGTACCATAATTTAAGCGAATTTTTAAAGCACCCTTTTTTTCCTTTCCAAGATCTGATGCTAACAAAGCAATTATGGAATATTTATTATGCGATTATTAGAGAAGAAAATTTGACTTGAAAATTAGCCTTATGTTGCAATTTATCTGCGATTTATTGTTTTGAAAATTTTGTACACAGTAAGAAAAATTTAATTCTTAAAATTGAAATCTACGTTTTTCTACTTTTTATTAAAACCGAACATTTACACTCAAGTGCTCTTATTTTACGAACTACACTAAAACAATATAATAATTAATTACTGATTTCAGAAATTCAAATAATTTTTTTTACTGAAATATGACTTATCACACACTAAGTAAATTTAAATACACAAATGCGTAAATAATATAAATTGCACGAAGGAAATTCTCTTTGCATATAGTGGGCCAGGAAGTTATTTGGAAAAGAACTAATTTTCATAGTTAACACAATATAATAAATAAATAATGATTTAATTTCAACAAACACAACTAATGGAAGCAATTAAAGCAGTAATAACACTTAAAATTAAGTTCAAACAAATGTTTGTTAAAATTATTCAAGTTTTTTTTTCTGCATAGGTGATGAGTTCATTCTTGAGTTTAGTGCTTGTTGTAAGATTTTACCAGCGCTCAGGAATTTTTAATTATTACGGATTATTTAAAATTAATTAAAACTTTGCCTTTATAACTCGTCGCTTTATTCACTCGTTGTTAGCTTAATAAATCAGTTTAGAGAGATATCTCTCGATAAGACCTAGTTCCAAGTTCTATATACTAACTATGCGACACAAATTCTCTCAGATACATCTTTTCCAAAGAAATTCTTAGGGTCATCGTTACCGTTTTAGTACCTGTAAAAGCTACTATCCTCATTGATCTGATTGAGGACATTTGCAGCAATTTTAGCTGAACGGTGGAAATTTTCTTTGACCTTATTCTTTAATTTATTTCTCAAGTTCGAAAATTCCCTTAAGTGTTTCCAGCTTGGGGGAAGCTCTAAAGGCCGGGGCACATAGAATCCGTCATACGTTAAACTTTGACAAATTCAACTGACAAGTAAGTTAAAACACATGTTTTCTTATGAGCGTTGTTACAATCAATACGTGTCCGTCAACGCAAAGTACGAAAGTTGGTCAACTTTTAACTTTTGAATACTTTGACAACTATCAACTGCTTCCTCTTCTTTGTTTTCTTTTAACTCTTGTTGTGTTTCAATTGTGTTTTGTGATTTTAATAAAAAAATTTTGGTGGCAAACAATAAAATACAAATTTAATTAATTTAAAAAGTGAATAAAATACAAATTAAATTTAAAAGTGAATAAAAATAGAGAGCAAGCTTTGGTATAACATCCGTCAGCAAAGTATTCATTGTGCCAACCTCATCCGTCGTTACTTTGACTTTAGTTGAATTTGTCAAAGTTTAACGTATGACGGATTCTATGTGCCCCGGCCTTTATTCTGAGGTTTTCATATTCACCAAGTAACATTCTCCCACACTTCAATTTATTTACGTATGTATGTATGTATGTATGTATGTATGAATAAATGTATGTAATGTAGTATAAATAAATCTATGTATTTATTTATGTATGCATGTATTTTTTTTGGTGTGTACATTTGTACTTATATGTATTTATTTATGTATGTATATGCATATGCATGTGTGTATATATATTTGTTGTCCTCTATAACTGTCTTAAAATTTCTTTATTATTTAAGAGAAGAAAAGCGAAAAAACAAATAGTTAAAATTATTCGTTATGAAAGTCGCGTGTCTTCAACAAATAATCCAAATAAGTTTAGTTACCCTCCCTGTAAATAGGCAACAATAATAATAATAATAATAACTAGATATTATTGTTGTTAATAATTGTTTTCTTTTTTTCTGCAATTTTATTATACCATTTTAAATAAAAAGAAGCAAAAAATCATATTATTTACTAGTTTTTATGTAGTAAACACTTTAACAGTGGATGACAAAAACAATTTAAGTTTTTAAAGCTTTCAAATATAAATAATAATAACTAAAGCTTCTTTATTGCGACATGTGTTTTGACTGTTAAATACACTCATTTAACCACAAAGGTAATATATCAAAAGTGGTAAGGTTTTTTTTAAATAGCTTCTAGAAGCTTATCTTGCGAAAAAAATACTAAAAAAATTGATTTAATCAAAGTCGTTGAAACTCGTCAATATTAGAAATAATCTCGAGGATATGGAGATTTAAGCATTAATACATTCGTATGGAAGCTTTCAGCAAAAGCAAGTTATGATTCTTCGAAATTCATTAATAAAGCATTTATTTTTTCAAAATGTATGGACTTCATCCATTCTATTTCTCTAGATAACCATAAAACAATATTATTTTTTACGAGAAGTGTTTAGACATTAAGAAAATATACAAATTTCAGTCATGAAAACAGCCAAACATATAAATATTTATTTTTATACTAATGCCTCAAATGACAGAACAATTAATTTTGTTACGAATAATTTAACAATTTTTAGTAAATAGTGCATACGATATGCACTATGCAGCATACCCTTTTTACAACTCTTTTTATGTAATTAATTTAAATTAACGTCGTTGTTACTTTAAAGCTTTAATGCTCATGAACAGGCTTGCCAGATTTGTTTTTACTAAATTCACTAAAATCAATTATTAAAATCACTAAAACAAAAAAAATTCTTGTAGGTTTGTGCCAAAATTATTTGTATATTTTTTTTTATTTATAAAATATTCTTTATGAAAAATAAATTTAATGGAAATGACTTAAATTCAGACATACACACATACGTTAAACATACTCATACAAAAAGAGTACAACATTTACTTTAAACTGGTTATAGTTTACTTAAGGTACTAAAAGTAATAAAAAAATATATTAAAGTTTGGTTAATATTATTATTTGAGGAATAATGTTAAACTTTTATTATATTCCTAATTTACCATACACTTTTTTCTCAAGGCATTCGTCAGTGTCATTCTTTTTTTGCACAAATTATAGAAGAATTGAACTTATTTGATATTTCTGGAGTTTGATAGTTCCCTTTCGTAGAACCCACATCTATTGCAAATATAATTTTATTTATTAAAAGCAACGTAAATACCCTTACCAAACCAAAATTATGCACAGACATAATATAAACTTCTTACTCGTCATATACTAGAACATGATTCAAAAATTAATATCGCCGACCCACCTGTATTACGTTTATGACTTGCTTAAATGAATGAGGCGTGAAGGCAAAAGTATTGTTCAAAATTATGGATTGTGTTGTAAATAAGATACGACTAAACGACACACACCAAGTGTGTACAGAAACTATGGATGCGTTAAAATAGTTGAACGCTTGTGTATTTAACAGAACGTCAGAAGCCATGAGTTCAAATCCCAACAGGAAATTGAGTATAAGGAAAAGAATAGTTTTTGCCAGCGCAGCAGATGAGTTGTATTAATAAGGCGAATAAAAGAAAAAAGCGGTTCTACCTTTAGGAACTGATGCGTTTAAGGCACCTGTACAGTAAAACAATCAAACTGTGACCAGTGTGTGTGACGGTAAAGGCTTAACTGCCTAAAGGCACCTGGTTTGTTAAACAACAGATCGTGACAAAGAAACGGGTCGCCAAGTTTGTGGTCTAGGTCGCTGCTCTGATTAAATGCTTACGTTTGCTAAAAAAAAAACACATCGAATAGTTGCAGTCTCGCTCGAGTGTGAATGGCTGCGTGCATGTTTAGTAAACGTTGATTAAAGTGATGCCACCTATTTTTAAATACGGCAAACAATATTGATACAATAAAAAATACCGTCATTAAAATACACATTTAAAAATAATTTACTGATTGGCATTTTAAATCTTGTTATGACTTGTTGCTATTTAAAAAGGAATTAAAAAATATGTGGTTCTTTTTTCACAGAAAGTGTACAACACAATCTGTATTTGATTACAATTGAAACTTCTGTTGCTGTTAGTAAGGCAGTTGTTGGCTTTCGATTGAAAAAAGTAAGAGAAGATGTTTATTTTCTTGCCAGTTTTCACTTTATTGTCGTGTCACACTTTTAATTTAATACTTCTACACATGTTTTGTTATTGAATTTTTTTTTTTCTAAAGCTTTCCTTCCCTCCCAGTATAATTCATCTTGGTTGCAGTTGTTGCAATTTTCATTTATAGGCGCTTTTCCCCTGCAGACCAGAATTGTTACTTTTTCAGTACTTTATTTTGTAAAAGTGTTGAGATTAAAATGTATAAACAGACTGACATGTGTCAGTCACTCAGTACACCATTTTTGGATATATTTTTGTTAAAATATGGTTTTAACTTTATTTTAGCAAAAACCTTTTTCAACATTATTTTTATTTTATTTTAGTTTTTTTTTTTTTGTTTATTTAAAACAAATTTTAATTCATTACTTTAACTGTTTCTTTGTTTTAAGCGACTTTGCAATTTTCTCTAGTTCTATTAAATTTTTAAATAGCCGTTTTCCTTTTCTTTTTTTACATACACAAACACACACATTTTTGTAGTAGTATTCACAAAATGTGATATTTAAAATGACTGACACCTGAAACTTCGTGCAATTTGTTGATTTGTTTGGTATTTTATTAGCAAAATATTAAGAAATAATATGTAAACTTTTTTAAATCGCCTTTAATTTTCTATAAAGAATAAAAATTTGAGTTGAATTATGTTTCAATTTTTCAACAGTTTTACTAGAGTTTGTGTGGTTTTATATTGTTTATCATATGCAGTGTTCGAAAAAAAACTGTACACAAACCATAGCGTACGGCACTGATAAAATACTTTAAAATTCCATTTTAGTGTTTGTGAACTTGTATATGTACCCATTACGTACACAACGTCTACAAAAAGAAGAACGCAAACTCTAACAAAACGTACTGAACAAAGTTCACAAACACTATTTTTTAGTGTTTCTGTACAAAGTACGCTAAAATGATCAGTACAAAACGAAAAAATTGGGTTTTAGTGAACTTTTTTGCGTACACTAACATTTTTTTAGTGTACGCGAGATTTTTAATTTGTTGTTGTTTGTAATAATAGAAATATTTCGCCTATTATGAATAATAATAATAAATGTCGTTTAGTGAAATGCAAATAAATGTTCTATATATTCTAAAAATTATTATTTTTCTATTTGTAGTATTTTTGAAAAATTTTATCATACCTACTTAAAGTGTTCAAAATGACTAAGCTAGACTTTTGCATGTTTTTAAAAAAAACTACCTGAGAATTAATGTAAAATTTCAACACTTAAAAGAAAGAAGAAGAAGAATTTTTTTTTATTGTAAAAGGATAGTCAAAATTTCAACAGGTAAAAAAGAACATTATGGAAATTTTACACATTAAAAGGTATGTAAATTTTTTTGTGACCGATTGGCGAAACAGTGTAAAATGAAAAATAAACCGTTAAAAAAAAATGGATTTGTGAAGCAACAGGTACCGGAATTATAATTAGTAATATATAGTATAGTATTTACTTATCCATACATATGTATACATATATTAGTGTGTATATGTATGTATATACCTTAATATATTATTTATAACTTTTTTGATATAATAAATTGCAAGCATATTTATAGTATATTTTGATTGAAAATTAAAAACTTTCTTTATTGGGAAATAAATTGATATAGAAAAGCCAAATATACAGTTTTTAATGTTTAATAGTATATAATTGGAAAATACAGGGTCTTTCTTTTCGCTCTTTTTTGCTGCTTGCGCAAAAAAAGAACGAATTAATCCCTTTAATTCTTAATTAACCCTTAATGCTCATCATAAAAAATTGAAATTAATTTCCTAAATGTCTCTTTTTTTAATCTTTATTTAAAAATACCACAAATAAAAAAAATTAATTTTTAGAATATATAGGACATTTATTTGCATTTCACTAAACGACATTTGTTATTATTCATAATAGGCGAAATATTTCTATTATTACAAACAACAATAAATAAAAAACCTCGCGTACAATAAAAAATGTTAGTGTACGCAAAAAAGTTCACTAAAACGCAATTTTTTCGTTTTGTACTGATCATTTTAGCGTACTTTGTACACAAACACTAAGAAATAGTGTTTGTGAACTTTGTTCAGTACGTTTTGTTAGAGTTTGTGTACATGTTTGTAAACACTTAAAGAGAAACGAAGTGTTTTGTTCTTGTTGTAGTGAATGTGTTTGCGTTCTTTGTATATGACGATCAGTACAGTATATAAACGTTGCGTACTTTAGAGTTTTTTTTCGAACACTGATCATATGTGACAGCTTATGTTTGTTATATTAAATGTCAATTATTTTTGCAGTATTTTCTCTTAAAATAAAATCAATAGAGTGATGTATAATGAATACATAATATAATTCCCAAGTCACTAAAAATTTAGATTTGGCATAATACATGATAAATAAGATGGCACAAAGCTAAAAAATTCATAAAAATATTTGAAATATTTTATATAAAAAAAGAAAAATGTATAAATGCCCAACTTTTAAGAACACTTCATTTCAGAACAATGCAACGAAAAGTTTATTTTTAACCCAGATGTGTTTCAAGACCAAGACCTAAATTGTGAAACATACTTAACTCTTGCAAAAAAAAAAAAGAAGCCCGACTTCAATACAGACAGAAGCAGGCACACGATCAGGTCATCGAATCTGAAATAAAGACTTAAATGGGGCCAACCCACAATGATTACAAAACACAAAAAAGAATATCAATCATGGTAATGCGGGCCTTACCTCTAAAGGTTCCTGTTATGTCTTAAAAGAGAACCTCATAAGCTTTTTAATGTCTTACGATACAGAGAGAGAGAGAGAGTTTCCGTTAACTATATGTTTTATTGGTTGCTATCACAGTCCGTATACGTCACGAATAATCGAATAATCTTGCTTTCTGTCCTTGTTGGTGTAGCGAAAAAAAAAAAAAGTAGACACTTTGTTTTAAAGATAAGCAAAAATAAGTCAAAATTACGTTTTCTATGGAGCACGCTTTAAATTTGTATTTTATGTTAATATAAGTTATTACAGTTGTAGCCGCTGTAATTCACGGTCTGTTTTAATTTATCAGTCTAATACGCTTGCGAAGACCAGGCTTAATTTTTCAATATTATATCTTAATGGAAACACTCTGTTATTTGCATTTGCCATTCTTTTTATTATAGTGAATATAGTTATATGCACTCTGTTAAAATTTTAGGTGTCTGCCTATCACGGCTTAAAGTATAAGGCCATGTAATATATGTCAAAATCCCCACACGTCCCTATAGGAAAACTCTTTACGCACAATTTCTAAAAACTTGGGATGTCCGCCAAAAACGCTTTAAATTATACTTTGGCCTCAATTTAAAAAAATTCTTCTTAATGAAGCAAAACTATTTAAAACTGTTCCAAAAATAACAAAGAAACGAATATTAAAAATTCAAGACACGAGTTGATAAAATTTTCATACTCATCTGTGAATGTATCAATATCTAATATTTTTTTTTAATGCAATTTGCTTTAAATCTGTATATCAATATTTATCTATAAAATTTGTTGTTTTATTTGTTGGGTTGTTTGTCTCAGAGTTATAGCTGCCTACATTAGTCGACCGCTCCTTGCGAAATAATTAAAGTTAGTTAGTAGTGATTCGGTGGGTTTTTCGATTTTTCAAGTGGGCGAGGCATTTTCCATACAAAGTAAATATATTACATCGTACATCTTGGATACTACACAAGTTAGAACCCTGGACTTTTGAACAAATACCAATAGACATAGATTACTAAGTAAGTAGTTGGATAGGAACGAATGGAGCTAAACAGCATTACAGACATCAAAGTTTTAGGATCAGGTAAAAGAGCAAATAAAATAAGGTGAATTATAACACCTCAGTGGAAATTTCAAGATCTGCATCTACAATTCACATTATAACTGATAAAGGCTTAAATACAATCTAGATAGACTCTTAAGGCTCAGCTGCACTTGTAAGAACTGAAAGGTTAAAGTTTCTTTTTAAAATCTGTAAACAAGTTATCGGCACCAAACTATATGTAAAGTTTACTCAGGTTTTGTGAAAGAGCTGTATCAGCCACAATTTTCAGATTTAAACATCGATAATTTTATAACTCTCACAACGAAATAAATATTATACGTTGGTTTTTTGGTTTTATATAAGATTTTTTTCAATATTTAAAAAATACATAAAACTGCATTACGCTTAAAATGATACTGGCAATATATTTTTTTTCATGCTTGGAAATCAATTTTGGAACATTAAAAGTTGTTGTTCCACTGTCGCTTGTTTTACAAGATGTTCAATTCATTTCTTGAACGTAAAAAAATATAATTTCATTTTTTGCAATTAAATGTCACAGTTTCGTTAATCAATTTGTCAGTTGTCATTTATGTACAACATTTTTTTAAAAGGTTTTTTTGCAACATGGGAAATATTTTGTAACTGTGCAATGAATGAGTTAAATAATTTTAAGCTATAGTAGGTAAAAAACAACAAATATAATATTTAATTATTATATTTAATCAGTAAAATTTATATATAATCCAGGGGACTTAAAATTTTAATAAAAATTACTATAAAATCGTCTTCCGTGTTGTTAAGCGTGTTGTACCTTTTTTTTATCGGAAAAACTAAACAAAAACTGAAGTCATTATAGTACAAAAAGTAAATCAAAGTATGAATAACATAAGATGCAAGTAAAAAACAGTAAACTATCAAATTTCAATATTAATTTTCCATTTTAGTTTTTGGCAATTTTTATATGCTGGGGAGCTACATCACTTTTTAATAAATTATCATATTCACTCTTATTTAATATATTTATAAATATTTTTTATATATAAATTTAAATATTTTTGCAGAGTAGGTTACCTCTCGATACATATATAATTGGCCTTTTGGGCTTTCTTTGTACTGATATAAAACCAGTAAATAAATATTTATTCTTGCATAACAAAAAAATTTGTCCGGATTGAAGATGTAAAAATTTTAAACTGTCCGAAAGGTAGAAGCGTCCGAATACTTGGATTGTTCGCACAACACATGTGGTGTACTGTATATAGAACACAAAAATAACTTTTTGACATAATTTAAAATTTTTAGTGAAATGTCGATTAAAATACAACAAGGTAAAACACAATAACCAACAACAAAAAATGCACAAATCTGAAAAACATCAGGCAAATAAAGGCGATCGCTTGTTTTGAGCATATCTTTACTATTTTTGAATCGCCATTGCTAAATTTCAATACCACCTCATGTCTATCAATGATATATTTACTTTATGGGGTCGAAAATTAATATTGTAGAAATTAAAGATGGAATGAAAACCTTATACACACCCCTTCATCTTGTGGTGAAGATCACAAAAATGTAAAACGTGTTTTAATAAAAATCTTAAGCTTGAGCACTCACTTTCTGAGTCGACATTACATGCAGTGAATCACAGTGAAAATGGCCCACCATGGTAAATTGATTTCATTATATGTCTTTAAAGTTCTTAGGTATTCTTTAAAATTAAAAAATTTCGTTTGCGCGTAAACAATATTATGTAGGTTCGGAGTGAAGTACCTGACAAAACATGCAAATTCTTTCAATAAATACTAGAAGTGCTAGAGAAAATTTAAATATACCAATCGATCAGACATAGTTTCGAAAATTTTGCTATTGAATTTCACTAAGATCGCTCCATGTGCTTCCAGGAAGCGGGCAAAAAACCAATCAGTCAGTTTTGAATCGATTTTGAAAAGTATTTCTTTATTTGAAAGGATTTGCTTACAGACTGTTTCCGTTTTAAAACAGTTTTTAATTTTAAAAATTAAAGGGTGTCCCCATGCAGCATTCATGTTTTTTGCGTGTATTATATACCGTTAACATCAAGACTTTAAAATTTAAAAAAACAGCGTATCGCTATAGCTCCTGAAACAAAAAGTAACACAAAAATAAATATGTATAAAAATTAAAGGGTGTCCCCACAGGTGACGTTAATTGACCTAAATGGGCCTATCTTTTGAACCGTTATAGACAAACGCTTAAAAATTGGACAGCATGTCGATTACTATAACCGTTATATTAGCAAGTATAAATATTTGAATATAATTATAAATTAAAGAGCGCCCCAATAGTTCATTTAATTTGATAAATACGGCTATACCGTTAACAATTGTAGACAGACAGTTGAAATTTACAAAGGATCTGTACAGCTTAGTCCGTTATAACAGCAAGTATAACATTTGCATTTGGATATTAAAGGGTGTCCAAATAGTTAATGTAATTTAATGTACATTGCCAAGCTTTTGAGCCGCTAAAGACAGATAACTGAAATCTGTTTGTAAAGACGGCTTTTTTCAAGAATTATATCATATCCTTTTTTATTTTTCAGTTGAATTCCTGCAGGTGTCTGTCTTTACTACATTGTATTAAATACTAAGTAGTAAAGACAACCACCTGCAGGAATCTAAACGAAGTCGATGGGCAACCGAAAACTTTAATGGTAATGGTTATATGTGGTGAAGGGTATACAAGATTCGGTACAGCCGAATATAACAACAACTATTCTTTGTGTATTCCCGTACGTAAATTCTCAAAACTGAAACAATACTGACACTTACCCACATTCTAAGGCTTACCCAGGAATGCTCCCTTGCAGATTTCTAAATTTTTTCCATTGAACGGTTTTAGCAATATTAACTTAAAAGAAAACTACTACTTATAACTTGCTGTAAATCAACAGCCACATTTTATTTTATTTCAATTTCACTTTAAAGACTTATTTAATGTTCAACTTATAACATTTTTTTGTTGATGTTTAAAATTTCTTTATTTGCAACAGCTCTCTATATAATTTCAACTTTTTTGTGTGCCAACAATGTTTTGCATCAAGGTAATAAAAAAAATAGCAACAACAATAATTTCGCAATGCCACATCAAATTACATACGTTTTACTGTCAGTTACTTACTTTGTCCGTTCGTCAGTCGTGTGCCATCCTAAGCCAAACCATAGAAAAATAAAGTAAAATGCGTAAATGAAACAATGACTTGTGAGTATCATTAGTGAAATTAAAGTGAAATTATTATTTTTCTTTTTAACAGATACTCATTGAGGTGTGCATGTGAATGTATGTTAGTGTATTTATGTATGTGGAGAATAAAATTAATTTTATTTTTAAATAGAAATTAAAAAAATCGTCATGGGAATATAATTAAAACAAAAGTTAAGAATAAGACTCGAACAAAAGTGAGACCAGTTAAAGTCTGTATTTATTTAAGTCATGTTGGACAAAGTATGCAAATTGCGCTAAATTTAGGTTGCTGATGTAAATATTTTTTTTTTTTGCTAGAAAGAAGTATTTGTGTTACCTGCTTTAGAAATGGACAGATTTGAGGGAACAGGTGATGAAAATGATTTATAGCTGGACACATAATTTCCCACAACAGTAAAATTAAACGAAAGTTTAATTTTTAAAACAGTGTTGCAGCATCTATAGTGTTTAGCAATTTGCATGAGAGCTGGTAAGTACGGTCATGCATTTATTGTTGTACTGTGTCGATTATTACAACAAAGAAATATGTAACCAGTACCTTGTTTTTCTTGCTTAAGTGAGAAATTTTTCACATGCAAACATTATGGCCATTGTTTGTTACACAAGGTGAGCCAGAGCAAGCAATGAACCATTTTATTAGTTTATATTATAAAATTCATTAATTAATCAACCTCATTCTGTGTATAAATTTGTCACTCAAGTAACAGAAAAGAGGAATATTATGTTTAAAAAAATGAACTTCTTGTGACTACATTGACATTTCGGACCATTGGGCGACTGGAAAATGAACCCAGGCAATCGAATCAATAATATTTCACACTAAATTATAAACAGTCACAATTCAAAATGTTCAGAAGAGGAAAAAAAAAACTGTTTTTAAAAACATTGTCGTAATAGTTAAAATACGTTCTAAATATAACGACATTTTTCAAAATAAAGTAGACAGTGATGAAAACGAAACTTTTGTGATTGTTAGAGATTTAATATGTGAACTGGTTTATAAAAAAAGTTTTGAGTTTTGAATTGTGACTGTTTATAATTTAGTGGAGCGAGATTTTTATTATGCTTAAAGATCATTTATTTTCAATTAAACTAGATCTTTAGAAGTTTTTTTAAAAAATAATATTTACCATCATATTATAAAAAATCATTGTCTAAAATAACATATCTAAAATATTTCTCATGACCAATGAATGAATGGCAAACAACTTTGGAATTTATTTATTTTTTTATTCTATTGCAATGAAAATTTATGTTTTTTTTTACTATTTTCTTTTCTGTTTTTATTTCACTTTTAATGAATGAAAATAACGAAGGAGAAAAACAACCAACATAAAACAAAAAAAGCACATTCATCATAAAAACAAACTGAAATTTTATTTAGAAAAAAAAAACAAAAACAACACGAATCGATTGCTGGAAGGAAAGGAGGCGGTGTGCTGTTAATAATGAAATATTTCAAATGCTGACATTGGCTCATTATGCTGTTTATGTATTGCATGCAGCTAGTTAAAGCTTGTTTTTGCTGCAATATGTTGCAATTTACGTTTTAGAAAAATATATTCTGCATTCAAATGTTTGAACAAAAAGTGCTATTTTGTATGGAAAGTATTAACGGGTAAAAACAAAAACAAATAAAGTTAACGCATATTAGGGGCATTAAATACACAGAGAAAGTAAAAATGTTGTTTTTCCCGTAAATGTGTTGCGCCGAATTTGGCAAAGGAAGAGAGAGAGAGAGAGAGAAGGAAATAGACAATGCCTCATAATAAGAGTACTGACGATTTTCCCTTTGCACGCACACAACAGTTTAATGACAAATATTTTTGAAGTTACAACAGGACTTCGTGTACCATCTGAGTTCTACTAGCTATGTCTACGGTTCCTAACCAGTCTAATTAAAAATCATCCAGGACATTTTTTTAACGTCGCTTCAGGTTATCTAAACTCGGTTTACTGTAAACATCATCTGACCTAAACTTAAACAGTACGAAAAACTGATGGTGCCTAAAATGAAAATAAAAAACAAAGTGGCTAGAGGATCACGGTACACTTTCCTATGACTTCTACTAAAAAAGACAATACAAGATCATGAAAAAAAATAGCGATGCATTCGCTAAGTTCCATTCTGTAATTAAATGTCGCCAATTATTAAATTAAACTGGATGCAATTAACTTTTAGACAGTGAATAGCAAAAGGTTCCCAATTATTTCTACAGAAAACTGCCGGAGAGTACCCACTAGATCTGTTTAAACAATTTTTGATTTTTAAACGATATTCGCAGACTGGAATTCGTGACTGGAATTACCGAACTTTCCACTTTATCCTTATTGGCGTTAAAAGGCCTTTCGGCACCCTTCACCGTTGGTTGAATGTACATATGACAAAGATCAAAATTTTACTATCGTGGCTGTATTACGAGTAGTTCAGAGTAGAATAAATATGTATATAGAGCAAAACAAAGCAGGCCAAACAATCATTCAGGGAGCTCAGCTAAGTATAAAACAACCAGTTTATATCCAAGATATCATTTAAATTAAACAATATTAAACCAGGAAGATTGCTATATTCAGCTATGCGGAATCTTATTTCACCCAGGGGTACTACAAATCTGGTCGAGCTAACTTAGGCTTTAACACAATTGCTCTCGGGAACTAGTTCCCGATGTACAGGCCCAAATCTGTATATACAAGTTTGGTACTTGTCAAAGGGCTGACCGAAGCCCTTAAAGAGACTGGAGCCACGGGAACCGGTAGCCCATGCAGAAAGCCGCCCATCTCTGTAGCCGGTTATTGGTGTGGTCCCTTCGGGATACACGTGGTGGCTGCTGGTTAAGGGCGGTGTCCGCAGGAAGGTGCGGTGCCATTCCGAATATGATTTTGCATTAAACAGATGGGGTTGAATAGTCACCAACCCGCAAGCAAGTTAAAGAAAATGGTCCTGCACGCCATGTTCTTGAAATTGCAACTGTGTTGGCTACGCCTGCAGGGGGCCCTGGTACACGCTTTGTATTTCACTCAGTGGTAAGACTACCGTCAGTTTATGGCCAAACGGCTAGGTACTTATGTTAATCTTGATCACGTATGCCAAATTTTATATATGTGTAACCACATACATATAAATCGGCATAGGAAATTCTTTCATAACATTAAGTTTTTTATTTAAATAAGCGGTGAAAATTGTAAGTCTTACTTAGAGCTGTTGTCCTGGCTAACATAATTGTAAGTGAATTAGTAGGCAGCCATCTACGAGCCAAAGAGTTATGGAAAAATAAAAAGCAGACGTGGTGTTTTGCTCGCTGCCTCGAAGGACATGGGCTCATCTAGTGTCTCGGTCAAGTTGATTTCAACTTCAACAAGGACGGACAGCCGAACATTCTCTATCGAAATTGCTATGCATAAGAACTTAGAATATATTTCCCTTATGGGGTTGGAAATGGATATTGAAGAAATTACAAACGGAATGAGAAATTTAGATATACGCTTTTTCCACCTGTATTGAAGGGTAAAAATTGTTTCTGCTCAAATAAAATTATGGACAGACTACAGTATTGCACTATGTAGTTGCCGAATCAAGCTGAATAAGACAAAATGCACGCCCAATTATTTAAATTGATGTCACTAAGGGAGACGAAAAAAGGCTAAACGCTAAAGAAACCATGTGGGAATTAAAACAGAGAACCTAAAATTGTTCACCACGATCGAAGTTTAGCAGCGAAAATGCAGAGCTAGAAGATATTTTTTCAAGACTGATAAAAATTATGAAGGGTTAACTAACAAACAAACGAACTATAAGACTACGCTCACCTTTTGACATTTATTATCAGTATACTCTCGCAAATAATCATATTAACACTTAAACAACGCAACCAAATGACCAGGCTTATTTCAAAAATCAGTCATCAATTCACCCAAGAATACACTTCGTGATTTTTATAGCGCACATCATCGCAAAATGTTGCAATAACACCAATATGTTAAAGTAATATGCGATGTACTGAAGAGAATATAGCCGCTGTTAATGGCAGTGTAGAATAAGATCCAAATTTATAGATTTATCTTCTGTCACAACAGCTAACGTTTACAATGTGAAATATTGTACACAAAGATTACTGCCTACACACGTATAAGATGCAGCTGACGCAGGAACTTCAGCCACGTGACTATCATATGCGTCATTTTTTCGCCGATAAGCCTCTAGAGCAGTTGAAAATCGATCTAATGTTTAATAACGAAAATGTGTTTAGCAATTAGGCTGAGACCCTACATAGAGTGAAATAAATCTGCATAGAACCCACAGTCTCCACACGCTGGTGTCTTCAGTGGACTTTACAACTTAAAAAAAAAGACGGAGCTCGTGTTATGAATGATAGAGATCATTTGCTTTATTTCGCTTTGCTTGAAAAAATAATTTACGCTACCACAACCATCGAATTCTGGAAATAAGATTCAGTGATTAGTTTATCTCGAGAAATGCGCTTTCGATTATTTCCTACTCCGACAGCTTTCGATTATTTCCTACTCCAACACGTAGTCACAGACTAATACTTTAACATTTTTCATGGTGTTCTTGATATATGGCCAACAATGCTCAAAAAAGTCTCCTAAAATAGAACGTCGCGTTTCGTCAAGAACAGACGCGATGTCCATATGCCACGAATTAATCATTTGAATAAAGAAAGTTTTTGTGGTAAAATTAAATTTTTGATGCTAATTGTTACAATGTAAAGTCTATGGGTCTTGAAAAGCACCTATTAGAATGTAATCGATTACATCCTGTGCTTCTTAAATTTTACTTGTTTAAAGACATTACAAAAAAAATCTTTATCACATAAAAAGGCTCTGGTAACCAAACGAAAATAATTTGTTATTTTAATGTACTTTTTTAAAGCGTTTGAGCACTACTAGTGTTTCTAATTTTTTCAGCTTTTATTTGTCTTAAGCTGTTTTTAACAATGTTGTAACGTTTAAAGAATATTATTTCCTTTAGCTTTAATGTCAAGTCAATCACAAAACATTTTCATCATTAATGATTAATGTTTCATGAACAAAATCCGGGTTTATTGGATTTTCCAGTTTTCTGTTGTTTTTATTTTACTGAGAAATAAAAAAAGTTAAACAATTTGTATTTTTTGTTAAAAGAAAAATTTTACGAGATTTTTTGATGACACAAGCATTTAATACAAAGAAATAAATATCCGCGTGTAAAAACGTGGTGTGTTCCAAATATAAAAGTAATTATTTTTTTGCTTAAAAAACTTTAGTTATTGATTAAGACGAATTAATTATGTTCAACAACTTCGGACCAACAATTCAACAACATTCAATGCGTGATAGTGAGTGGTACCCAAACGGTGGTGTTACAGATGAGGTTAAGGTGAACAAATTTTTCATAAGTCAACAATAAACATTTTAAACAGTTCACCAACGTCTCTTGTTACTAAGAAAAAATTGTATATTTAACATTAAATATAAACACACCTCGTACAGCAGCAGAAATTCTAAAAGTGTCTAAATAACAGTTAATTAATTTTAGCTTGAAATTCCTTTACAAATTTCGTTTTTAAATACTTTGAAACTGAAATACATTAATTGTTGGACAACTATATTTAACTTGCTGACTACTAACGAAGACGCCGAATCTTACATACCCTTCACCATGTAAATCTAGTTCAGTAAAGTAAATCCAAAAAAAAAAAAAAATCACAAATATTGGGGAGACAGAAATATAAAAAATAATAAAAATTAAGTATTATATGTAATTTTACGTAATAATATCATCGGCTATTAATGGGTTGAGCATTTAAAAAAAATAATATTTCTGAAAGATCCCTTCAAAAAATATGGTGCACAATCCCATAAAGCGGAAAATATGGGCGATTTTTTATTTCTATATCTTCCCATATATTTTTTTTTAATTGAAGTTACTTCACTAAACCAGATTTGTTTCGGATGATATAGAAAAATTAGAGGCAGGCTTGATGTTTTGTCCGCTGCCTCGAAAGAGATGGACCGATCTTCCTGAGTTTCAATAGCAAAATTTTCAAAACTATGTCTAATCGATAGGCGTATTTAAATTTTTCTCTATCTCATCTAGCAGATACGGATATGGTAAAAATTACAAATAAAATGGCAAACTTTTTATGGTGAAGGGTATAACAAAATTGGTTTAGAAAACAAATTAAAATATAATGACGTAAGTTTAACTAGAAAACCAAGGACATATAAGCTAGAAATTTTAAAATAATATCAAGAGCATTTTGAAACTTAAAACAATTTAAAATTATTAATATTTTTGCGGAAGAGTCAATGCTTATTTTTGGTCCCAGGCTTGCAGACAAGTTAAAAGAGTAATAAATATAAAGAGTGGTTTCTTTCTAACTTTAAACTGTAAAAAAATAATAAATATAAAAATATTTATAACAAAATATTTTATTCAAAAGATTAATATCAGGAATTAAGATTTTAAAATGATTACGAGGGTATGGGCCAATCTTTCCGTATGTCATGAATAATATTCACCTTATCAACTGCTTGTTGCTGGGTCATCAGACTCACAGGAATAATTGAGATGTGTCAAATCACACAACTTGGAGCCCAATTACCTGGCCTCTTTTGCAAAATAAGCTTATCGCCAAGTTTTGATTTTAATAAGTCGATGGTACAGGTCGCCATTTCGTACGTAGTGCCATCATGTTGACACCACATATCGCCCGGATCACTTTTTTTTATTTTTTCAAACAGAAAAGCAAAAAATTTGGGTCTGCTATAAATTGGTTTCTTTTCATATGTGGCTACTCTGTTTAGTTTCAAACCTAAACACAACTTTGCATCGATATGTTGCGCAAACTGAATAATTTTTAAAGTAAATCTGAATTATTTAAAAAAGTGGACGTATTTTGGCAGTTCATTTGACAGTAAACCCTTTTATAAGTTCTATCGAGATTGTAAAGAGGTATTTTACAAAGACAAAAGAAACTAAGTATTAACGATTTATGATCTAGGGGGCTTTCTAAAACTGATTGTTCTATTAATACGAAAACCAAAGAATGCTGTTGACGGATGTTGCGATCAAGAAAAAGCTATATTCTGCTGGTGTTTAAATTTTCATGTTTTCTTAAAAAAAAAACGGCGAAATTTGTAAATCTTTATAGATAAATGCTTGAAGATTGGACAGGATTTCAATAACCAAGATCATTATTATATCAAGTATATATATTCAAACTTAATTTTATGTATATAAAGGACTCAATTATTTTGGAGAAACCTCTATAATTTCTTTAAAAAAAAATAAAGTTTTTATCTTTTCTATAGGAGTTTAATATAGACACTACTAGAAGTGTTCTTCAATTATTTTTTTCTATCCCCTTTAATTTTATTTAAATAAAAACTACTATATCAGCTTTTTTTTTTTTGTATTAACACTATTTATGTTTAGTAATTAACTATCTCTGTTATCGTAGCAGAATGTGACTAGGGTTATAAATTTTAAAATTTATCTTTACACACATCGCTACAATAACAAGTATTAAATTTGAATTTGGAAATAAAAGAGTGCGCCTATAGTTATTATATTTTGATGTAGACGGCCAAAGTACTGAACAGTTGTAGACAAACGGTTGAAATTTACAAGGAAACTGTCGGCTGTAACAACAAGTATCAAATTTGAGTTAGGAAATAATGGGTGTTCCCATGAGGTAATTTTACGTGAATGGCAGACCTTTGTATACAAACACTTGAGAATTAGACACAATGTCAACTACTTTTTTCGTATAATTAGAAGAAAAAATTATTACAATTATGAATTAAAGGGTAATTTGATGTACATGGCCAAACTGATGAACCGTTTGAGACGGGGCTACGTCCACTAGAACAACAAGTATAAAATTTAAACTGGAAATTGAACGGTGTTGATGTATATGGCCAAAACTGTTGTAGACAGACAGTTGATTTTAGATTTGAAAATTCTTAATCGATTTTTAATCGTTAATGAAATTTAATGTATGTAGTTAAACTTGTAAACCGTTATAGACAGATAGCTGAGTTATTCTTGTTAACACAAAAGATTTTTAAAACAGTTTATTTTTCTTAATAAATTTGGAAATTAAAAATTTTAGCGTAAGCAGTTGTTGAGCCCTTTTTAGAGACATTTTATAAAAATCCTTCTTTATTTTAAATTCTTCAAAGTCAAGTTAATTAATTTGATATACTTAGTTCTTGATAAAGTGTTCAATAACCTCTTGTTTATAAGGAAATTATTTGTATCATAATTTAATTTATTTTTTTAGATTTTATTTCATTTTGAATCTTTTAGGCTTCAGTGCGAAATATTGTGCTTTTAAGCTGGTAAATGTACAGCGCATGAAAAAATATAAATCAAAAGTGTTGGAATTTTCTCACATAAATATTTTTACACACAAACTTCTTCGTACTTAACTAATGTCAAGATAACAAAATGTAAGCAAGATAACAAAATATACACACATAAATACCTAAGACTACATGTTAAACTTTGAGTGTAAGACAAACAAAATATTAAAATATTTATTGATCCTTATGGATTTGGTTTCGTACTTTATTTTTTGAAGGTAAAGCCCTTAAGGGCACATAGAATCCGTCATGCGATAAACTTTGACGTATTCAACTGACAAGTGGGTTAAAATAGATATTTTCATCAACGCAAAGTACGCAAGTTGGTCAATTTTTGAATACTTTGATAGCTATCAACTGCTTCTCCGTCTTTGTTTCGTTTTAACTCTTGCTGATTGTATTCTGTGATTTTAATAATATAGTTTCGTGGCAAAAAATAAAATACAAATTAAATTTAAAAGTGTATAAAAATATAGAGCAACCTTTGATTTAATATCCGTCAGCAAAGTACTCTTTGTTCCAACCTCTTCCGTCGATATTTTGACTTCAGTAAAATACTTCAAAGTACAACGTATGACGGATTCTATGTGCCCCGTCCTTAATGATAAACTGAAACAATATTAAAAACAGAGTAATGGATAGACATTCAACGCAAATAATTAGTAAATAGTTTCCGGAGAAAATCTTATTTATAAAAAATAACTTCAACGGAAAGCTTTTTTTAAATAATGTGGCTTTTGTTTTGTTTTTTTCAGAATAATTTAGATTAATTATTCCGGTTTTAGTTACTTAGTTATAACAAGTGTTCTAGAGCTCGATGAGCCCTAGTTAACATTGCACTTATTGTCAACCTGTAGCTCGTTTCTGTAACTTAAGTGAAAAATTTCTCTTATAAAAGTGGTATAGTCACATGGTGAGCTATGATTGACGATTATTTATTACTTCATATGGTATTTTTTTCGATTACTCTAACTCAACCTTTGTAAAATAATAAAAAAAGCCCTGGTCGATGAAAATTAGGCTACTTCCTGGGATATTTTAGACATTTTACATATAATTATAATTTTTATTCATTGTATAGTGTGTCAATTTGGAAATATTTTTGAAATATATTTGCTATTTCTAAACGGCCTTAATATTCTTCATATTCAGTTCATTCAAGCAAACAAATCAAGTAAAGCAAGCACTTGTGCATGATTTTAAGCCTTGCTTTGCAATCAAAATTTTAGTGAGGTGTTCTTTTTCAGATTTCAATCAATCAAGTTCCTATTTTTACTACAGGTTAAGAGACTTAAGCGAATTTATATTATTGTGCTTTCTCTTTATTACACGTATGGCTAACACCCAGTGATCTTCGCTAACTAAATAGAAATAATCGCCCTGCGACCACTTTTTCAATCCAACCAATTTTTACCTGATAAAGCACATTAATAAGGAAATAAATTGTACGAAATTTTGAGATTCTTGCTCTTACAGTTCCCTAGGTAAGCGATAACTTTGTATGGGAGGTATCACGCCCACTGTCTTAATCCAATAAGTATTTCGATGAACTATGCATTTTTTTAAAGAAGTTTCTAGCAGTAAAAATTCAGGGCTCGTATTGTATCGCTTCAGATACATCATGATAATTTTTCACTTAGGATGGGGGCACCACGCCTACTGTTTCAAATCAAATATTGTTTTCTTCTACTATGCACATTAACAGCAGAATTAACAAAAGTACAGAAACTTCCAACCCTGGCATAAATACTTTTAGTTTTAAAAAGAGGACATCATTAAAAATATACACAATTTCATTAGTATGTGCATCGTACTCATAAAAATATTTGTTGTGAGTAGTATCTATATAAATTTTATTTATAAATATATTTATACGTTTACTTACACTCTCGATCAGATGATTACAACCATTTAATTAATTTGAATAAAAAATGCATTACTTTACAATTTAATAATTAGAATCATTAGTACTAAGTTAATTGTTATGGTTAAAATTTTAGATTCTATATCGCTAAGTTGTCTTTTCCCGCTTCATTAACCTTGCGGAAAAGCCAAGCCCAAATATTGTTATAAACAAAAATTTTTTATCCGGCTTAAGTTCGCGATATTTTACTTGTTTTTTAATTTTTATATTAGCTTACAAAAAAGGAAAAATTAAACACTAGCAGAAAGTTATGCAGTAGTTTCTGGATCGCTACTTCAGCACTTTTAGCATAAATATACCTTACGTCGTGTACGTTGTAAACATCATCTATTTAACCATCCAATGCAAGGAAGAACTCTTAATCAATTACTATTAAGTTGGTTACATAAAGTCCATACACAAACCAAAACTTTATTGCTATTATCTTTGTTCAACATCGCCTACATTTGTTCTTGCTCTCTGCTAAGCGCCGGTTTAGCAACGAATTTGATTCGTTTATTTTATCATGTTTTTTTTCTTCTCATCACAGCGAAAGGCAGCTGTTTCGCCGAACTCGAACTATTTTTGTCTTATAAACATAAAAATAACTTTAATCATTCTGAAGTTCATGTTTATTTTAGTTTTTAAATTTATTATAAAGAAAGCAGTGTTTAAAAATTTTTGAATAATGTTAAGTTCGGGGGAATACAGCGGCCAATTCAAGAAATGATCATATAACATATGTGGCCTTATGTATTAACTCGTTGCAGAATTATTTAAATCGATCCAAAAATAGGGAAAGCTGATTGTAACAGAGTCCTTCTAAATTTTTCTAATCATTTTATCACTCAAAAGATTTTGCAATTGCGTTATAGCTCCCCACACAGCACAACTTTATCCGATCTGCTGATATGGCGATTTTAAAATAATCACTTTAGCCATCTGGGCCGTCTAAATGAAATTTATTTTTATTCCTTATAACAACAGTAACAGCAGTCACTTAAATAAACTCTCTTACTTGAATTTTCTATATGCTTCCTAGCAGATTATAATCGATTTTCTTTGGGTACATGATTTATTGATGGCCCTATCTGCTTTTTTTTTAATTAATTAGGAAATCACAGCTTGAAATTGCTCCTTTTAACGCTAGAATACTTGCCTTAATATCAGCTTGAACCAGATTTTTAATGCTGAAATAGAAGAGTTTGACACTATTTTCGAGCAAAATCCATTTGTCATACTTTCAAAACCTTTAAAGTAGCCGATCACAGTTTGAAACCGCCAGCTCATCGCACAATGGCCCGATCAACTTACGATTGATTGTCTTGGAGCTCTACGCTAAATTTAACATTTTTCTTGTGCACATTTTCTATTTATATTTATTAATAAGTAATATTTTTGTTTTGCTAATAGTTAAATATTTAAAACAAATGCATCTACTTGAAAAAAAAAAATTTAAATCCAAAAGATGGTATAAATCACTTGAACAGAAAAAATTGTGTGTTTTGTCTTTTTTTAAAGGAATTTTAAAATACTGTTGCATTACAGTTTAATTTTGTTATTATTTTAAAAAACTAAAGAAAATTCCCTTTTCGACGTTTCTATAATTTTAGCTGTGGACAAATAATTTGGCGAAGATTAAGTCTATTATAAGCAAAAATTTAAGTGCTTCTAATTATATGACCCAGAGTGTATATTTGTACGTCTGCTTATGTGCATTGAAAATAAAACCAAAACATTCAACTGTGTAAAAAGGGAAAGCAACAACAGCATCAACAAAAAACAAATAAAATACAATGATGGAATAAAAATGAAACGAACAACAACAACAACAAAAAAATGCGACTCAGTTGCAAGAAATAATACAAAAATATATAGAAAAATAAGTTTGTTTTCGACAGTCAGTTGGTATTTAAATCTCATGAATTTTATGTGTAAATTTTATTTGCAAATTGCAATATTATTTTGTTGTTTTTATTATTATTTATATTTGAATGTTAAGATTTAAGTCTTACAAAATGTTGACATCAAATTGCTAAGCAACTTAAAAAGCAAATATGATGAAATAATTTAGAAAATGTTAACTTTAAAATGTCACGAATAATGAAAAGTTGTTATGATCATCAGTACATAGCAATTGTAAAGAGAGTTTTTTTTTCTTAATTAACTATAACGAATATTTGTTTTACAACTGTCCTTTTGAAGTGGTTTACTTGCTCTCTTTAATCCTTTAGGCAGTAAAAGACCTCGGTTTAAGCGTTTTAGTGTGATGTAAAAATTTCTTTGTCTAATTTTTTAATGCGAAATCCAGTGCAATGTAGAAGACTACTTTTACGGTTTCTCATCGTAAATGAAGCTATGTAAGCAATTCTAATTTAGATTCAGGGAACAAGATCTTGATGTAACAAAATTTATTTTAAGGCACTCAACCGCCATAGTGAAGCATCAAACTAAAAATATGTTGAAGTAACTTTCTTTTATACAAATATATCGTCACAGTGCAGAAGGGTTAGTCAGCTGGCTAGGCAGAGAAAAAAGAAAATCTCTTAAAATTTAACTAAATCCAAGTTAAAGCTGATGAGAAGCCACTGATAGACACTAGATAGCAGTTGTTATCTGCGTAGGAAATCTCGCTTTTTTTCTCTGATGTGGACTTAAGAAAACTCGATATATTACTTCTAAAGTAGCCCATTATTTTCGTGCAAAAGACTGCGAAAGTGCGAGCATCAAGGAAAGGATTGAAGTATGAAAGCTCTATAGCCCATTAAAAGGATATGAACTCTTGTTTTCATAAAAGAAAATCAAAGCGGACAATAAAGCCTCGCAGTTGCTTAATGGAACCAAGCAAAATAGTTAATCAATAACGTTAAGAAGCGAGAAGTTTTTAAATAACTAAACCGGCAATGAAAGAATCGAGAAAGTAGTTTGGGATGAGGTATTTCAAAAGGCAAACAAACAACAACACTTTTCATCCACAGAAAGAGAGAATAATCCATGCGTTAAGCGGTAACGCAGTAGAAGCTTAAGATATTTTATCTTCTTGCGGGCCTGTTCCTAGAAGTATATATTAATTTCATTTTATCGCGATAAAAATTTAGAAATACAGGACTAAGGCGAACACACATACTGGATAAAAGCCCTCAACATTTAAGCATAGGTTAGTGACACAGACTTAATAAAACACTTAAATGAAATAGAAATATACAAAACCACTTGCAACTGCAACCATACATACATAGGATAAACTGGACGATCATTAAAAACGAGGTTTACAAAACACATTCCATCATACAAACGGAAAAGAGAAGACTCAAACTTCGCAACACACCTTAACACACAAATGGACACGAGCCAAGAGAAATAGATGAATGTATGACATTATTACTTCCAAGTAGAAAAACGATGAAGACTAGATTTTCTGGAAAACATGGAAGTATATAAAACACGAACATTGATCGGAGATTTTATTAAAGAAAAGGTAAATACAACCTCTGGGGAAATTTTTACACCACTAAAAATATTTAAACATTTTTACAAATAAAACAGAACTACATACCCCTAATAAACATGACAGATATCAAGCAATTAACCTGTATAAAACCATTTAAATAGACACTACCTTAACAGACAAAATTACCTGAATCAACACTATCTCTCCAGTACTAACCAAAACGTACCAAGTAAACAGCCAGTGACGACGGCCTTTACCGAAGGTATGACAACAAATAGAAATATCTTTCCACGGAAAATATTATATAAGGAAAAAAATATTGCAAAAATTAATAAATTATTAAATTTCAAGTAGAAATAAAGCTACGAATTTTGGGTCTGGAATTACACCATAACTTAAAAATGTGTTGTTTGGTGGTCAAAGGCCTCTTAGCAAAAGTCATTTAAAGCTATGCGCTCTACACCAGCAAGAATTGTGTAAGCAGAGGTATAAAATAAACGTAATACACCTTTTCTGATCATTTGAAGTTAAATGGAGTCATAAGAGTATTCTGGAGTTCATGCACAAAGAGGTAAAGAAGACCTTAATGCCGTTGGAGCTTACGACGAATGTTACATAGAAAGGAGAAATCCTTTATCATCGAAAAGAAGGCCTTAGGTGAATATTTGACAGAATTTAACTTGCCTTGGTCTTTGTGACAGTTTATAAGAGAAATATGATCAATTTACTGGAAGGTCAGATTTAAGGAAGAAAAAAGTTTCATAGCAAGCCACCTACAGGCGCCTGTATGAGGAAAACGAGCGTGAACTCACCATTCTAGAATGTGTTCTCAGTGATATCAAATAGTGGGTCCCTATACATCATAAGTTCCTTCTTGCTAAAAGGTGGAGCCTATCCGAAACTCCTACCGACGTGTAGGGCTCGGAGCCCCGTTGCAATGCAACACTACATTGAGATTGTACTCTACCCGTGTATTGGGTCCTATTTACAGCCGCAACGAAGTTCTTCAAAGGTCCGCGCCAAAGTCAAGCTATATCCGGTGTTTCAGAGGCTCCTCACACCCGTGATAACAGATATAAATCTACATCAGACTTCATAAAATAACACTAGTTGAGCCATGTTTGAAACGATAACTCATAGATAACAGAACATATGCAATATTCAAGGAATAAAGCTGACCTCTTGAAGAGGGACAACTAGAACCCATACCTAGCCTTGGGAGTATGATTCAAGCTAAAGAAGCCTAGCCCTCAGGCAAGCTGAAATTACTGTCTAAGAGCCTCTTAGACACTAAAGCCCATCCTGGGGAAAAATACCACATCATGTTAATCGATATTTCCTTTTTAAATATCGCGAGTATTTGGCTTCTGTTTAAGTACCCTGAGTTGGGTTAATATCTTGGTGACGGGGAATGGCCACTTTAAATATCATGTGGGTAAGACTTAGATTGAGGAGGATGAATTGTGCAGGCTGTACCCCGAAAAGGTGCACATCATGCGGTAATATTTAGCAAAGGTTGCCAGTAGAATCACAATTATGAGCAGTAGTACATTGCAGGTGTATGCTGTTGCGGTTTAAGTCTAGTTCAAATTGTGGGTGGCATTTACGTGGAACTTTAATAGAAAAGAGAGTCAATAATGTATGATCAGTCAGTCAAAGGCTAGAAATTAATAATCTAAAGTAAAATTTGGTTGAGAGGTTTGAATGATCTGGGAGGTCGAAATATAAGAACGATGAATGGAGACCCAAGCCTGTCTGCTAAAATATACTCCCCTCCAGCAGAAAAATAATGAAATTATAACAATCAAAATGTTTATATTGCTTACTCAAATAATTATTTTAAGAATTTCAAACAAAACAAACTTACAGCCCAGTAAAATTTTGGTGTAAGATATAAACTGTGAAAATTTGAAAATGCGACTTTTGAAGCATTTTGAAAGAAATCGCCTTTAGCATACGCTTCCACTAAAAAACAATTTAAATTTTACATTATAAATTGATCTATTTTCCATTTGCCAAACACAAAGTTGCAGCAAAGTAATACGACTATCTGTTGTTGTTAGTGCCCGCGCCTCTTTATCTGCTACATGCAGCTTGAGATGGTTCTGTTCTGTTCAGTTTTGTTATATAATTACATCATACATTTATTTCTGTCTTTATAGAGTTTCTTTTTTAGTTAAAATTTACACGTAATCTTTAACGCCACCTTTTTTAAATTATTTATACCGTATGAATAAATAACTTTTTTATTTTGTTTTTCTTTTTTATTGTAGATTGTTTTTTCTCCTCATTTAAGTTGAAGATACAAAGTATTATATCTGACAATTTTATTTGTTTAGATGCTTGTTTGCTGGTTGACTGTTAAAGCAAAATGAATGTGTATGGGTATGTGTGTGTGTGTTCTTGATTGCATCCGTTGTTGACTTAAGTTTAGCTCAGATTAAAAAAAAATAATCTATTTGTTTTTTTTTTTCACAATTTATGTTTTCTATTTTTTAATTTGTTTAACTTTTTCATGCTGTTGTTGTGCAAAAACAAGGTTTAATTTGTTTTTATGTAGAAAATAAACGTGCTTTTAAAGATTTTTTATTTCCGCCATTATTGATTATAAAACACTACAGTTTCAATTTAGTAAATTTATTTTTAATCATTGCTGCAATTAATGACTGTTGGCCTGCAAATTGATGGCAAAAAATGAATTCATTTTTCAATATTTTTTAAATTATATTTGACAATCATTATGGCAAGTATGCCCTTGCTATCACCTGGTAATAGATTCATTTTGCACAAGGAAAATTTTATATTTGCTTTCGCAAAAATGTGCAAAACAAGTTTATAGGCAGAGATATAAAAATGCTTTCGTAACAAACTTTCTTTCGTGGAAAATAATATTTGAGATGCAAGTCCCAATCATTAGAAAAATTCTTTTAAACCAACCGATGTACTATAACATAATTCTGGTTTCGTAACAGGATATAACGACGGTTGGAATATATTAATATTTACACAAGAAAACTCTTCACTACCCTGACTGCAAAAAAATATTTTTCGAAATGCCCTTAAAGAAATCCAATGAGATACATATGTCTTCAAAACCTCGTCTTTATGACACCATTGCTACTGAAACCCATAGCCCCAGGAACCACGCTAACTACGCTGGTTCCTGATGGCTCCCTTCTGGAGCAACATGTTGACTAAAATTTATATTCAAAACGCAGGAATGGTGCTCCGGTCCAATGAACTATTGCACTGCAACAGGTGCGGCGAATCGTGTAGTAAGGATAATGAGAGTCTAAAGCTCCTTAAATAACTGCATTTATACAAGAACGATGGCAACAACAATAATTTGTGTGTGACGAGGTCCCACACAATAACATTCGACATACTGGGCTCTAAGCATAAAATCCAACATTTCCAGACCTCTTGGCTTCTTTTAAAATTTTCTAAGGTTTGGTTTTTTTTCATCAGATTTTTAAAACTTAGTAAGAGGCCCTGGACAACGCCTTAAGAATTATTTAAAATTGGTCAATTTATCATTTATAGTCTCCCTAGTTTTTTAAGAAGCGTAAAATTTTCCGTTTGGTCATTTAGGAAAGACCGATATGCTGTTAAGGTTTTGTAAACGCTTTACTGGTTTCGAAGCCTATCTTAATCGTCTAGATTTCAATTAAGTTTGTTTTATCCAGAAAAAGGATGACTTATCAGATGTTGAAGTAAACAAATTGGTTATCAACACTTGTACAGTCGATCAATAGTCTCTCTGCTCGCTGAATATTATACATTTTAATAGCCAAGGCACTACTTTTGATGACAAGGTTTATTCTCGTTTATGGTCAGCGCACTGTACGTTAAAATTTACCATCAAGTTCATGTTAAAAACTCCAAAACTTTCCTGATCGTGGAAGTAAAAATATTTAGATGCTTCTTCGAGATGAGCTTTATTCCGCTCTAGAATGGCACCGAATTTACATAATATCCGCTTTGAATACTATGAGCAAGTTTAGCTTCTAATCGGATACCTCTATAGCAACATCGTCCACATTCCTCACAAAGTATAATATAATAATATGATAATTATTTTCGGGAATTAACTTTTTCCTAATTTTATAAGTTTGTGGCAGGCTCCCCTCTTGTGGACTGAACTGCTCTGCAAGTCATTGAATTTTACGTTTGTTATTCGCCAATAAGTGTCAGAATGTCTAAAAACGGTCTTGTTGATGTCCAGTCTATCAAAGGCCTAATTATTGTCTCTTAGTATTAAGTTCTTTTAAATCCAGAAAGATCATCTATGCATGTTTGATGGCTGTATTGACAAACTGAAAAGAACAGACATAAACTGAATGTCGATCATTCAATCCAACGTTTCTTAGTAAAAGAAGGGTCTTTCGAAATGCTTTTTTTATGTTCTAAGTAAATTTTGTTTTTTCATTTCCTAACAAAATATAATTTACTTATCTTCATCTTTTTAATGCTTCAATTTTTTTAATTGAATATTGTTTTGAACTTTTTAAAAAAAGAAATAAGCTGAAAGATATAAGCTCGCATGTGAGCTTCCAAATCTTAGCAGAAGTTAAGGGCGCAACTTTCGCTTATGAGAGCTTTCTAAGTATAAATTATGGTTCAAACTAAATTTAAGTTTAAAGTACCAGGATAAAATTGCAGTATTAATGAAAATTTCTGAAAACCATAAAATTGTTATTTCAAAAAATTCAAAAAAAAGGACAAAAAAAGTTATTATCCAAAACCAGAAACATAACTTTACGCTTCCGGAACAGGATTCTGTATCTCAGTGAAAAAAATACATAAAATAAGGTGCGGTAGGATGCGGATTTTATTTTAATTTTTTTGTTTTTTTTTTAATTTTTATATTTAAAAATTTATAAAAAAATTATATAATGTCATTTAGCAATCCATATCTTTTTTATTTATTTTCAAATGACTTTACGCTTATTTTTCTCCTTCTCTCCTAGGCCTTCACAAAAAGTATGTTTTTTTTTTTAAACAATAAAACAGTGGCAACAAGCTGAAAGAGTATATTTTGAGAGCTTAAGAAAAAACGCATTAAGGCAATATATTTTAATGTGATGCGGATAAGTTGTCAAAACTTCAGGTAAGAGAGTGTTATATTTGGCTATGCCAAATCTTATATACCCTTCGTCATTTATCTAAATTTAGTTAAGTGAAGAAACTCCAATAAAAAAAAAAAAAAAATATTGGGGTGACAAAGAATTTTAAAATAAGAAAAAAAAAATTAAGTAGCATACATGATTTAATGAATTCAAAATTTTTAAATAAAAAATTACATAAAAATGCCATCGGCTCCTAATGGGTTAAGCATTGAAAAAAAATTATATTATTTTTTAATTTTAGTCCCAGCCAGTTAAATTAAAAAATAAACCAAATCCGAAAAAGTAAATTTTAATTGATTTATAAAAATTATTATATTTCCTTAAAGATCTCTTCAAAAGCTTTAAAATGATACCCATACTGATATTTTGTAAATTTTTCGCGAGCGCCAAGTTTTTCACATGATTTTTTTTTAATTCTCTTTCGCTCAATATATTTGTTTTTGATTTGATTAGCTTCATTTTTTCAAATAATATAGAAAAATTAGAGGTAGGCGCTGCGTCTAAGAACATGGACCGATATTACTGATTTCCAATAGCACGCCTTTTGACGCTATGTGTAATCGATTGGCATGTTTAAATTTTTTCTAGCTGATCTAGTGCCTCGGCAAACTTGATCTCAACACTAACACGGAAGGATAGACGAACATCGCCTTCGCTATGCATAAGAAGTCAGAATATATATACTTTATGGGATCGGAAATGGATATTGTAGAAATTACAAACGGAATGACGAAACTAGTTATACCCTTTCTCCACTTCTTGTGGTGAAGAGCATAAAAAAACAACCGCATTCACTACCACGGGGTTGTATTTCTGCTCTATCAGACTTTATTGAAATGTTATTTGTTTTTAAGCTTCAAATTGTTATAAAAAAAATCACTTAATTCACTCACCACATGCACACTGCTCTGCAAATTACTCGACAGCATTGTCGTGGCTGTTTCTGTCGGTTTCTTTTCCGTCTTCTTGGCGGTTCGTTTATTTTTACTCTCGAGAAAACGTTTTTGTAAGGCGCTGGTCTCATGATTCTGTTGTTCACAAACAGTGCTGAAGGTCTGTTCATAACGTGGCACACAATCGGTTTGACGGCGTCGATAGTTTTCCATGCGTCGTCGTAGACGCTCAAACATTTGTTGACGTTTGGGTGGCACCATATCGTTGCCAAGGAGGCCGCCGCCTGGCCCAACTCCACCATTGGGTGAGGGCACCGCATTGAGGCCAACTTGTTGCTGTGCTGCAGCTGCCGCTGCTGCTTGTGATAGACCCACGTTATTTGAGTTTGTTTGGCCAGAGCTGCCATTTCCGTTGCCGCCAGGGCCAAGGCCGCCGCCAATTCCACCTCCCGCATTTGAGTTTGCTGCACCTGCGTTAAAGGGTGATCTTTGAGATTGTTGCTGTTGGTGTTGTTGTTGTTGCACTTGTATTTGCTGTTGCTGCTGCACATTGTGTACGTGTTGTTGTTGAGATGCTTGCAATTGTTGTTGCTGTTGCAAATGTAAATTAATACTCTGTTGCTGTTGCAGTTGTTGCTGATGATGTTGCAAGTGCTGTTGTTGTTGCAGTTGTATGTTTAATTGATGTTGACGTTGTTGGCGATGTTGTTGTTGTTGTTGTTGATGCTGCTGCTGTTGTTGTTGGGCGGCTGCCTGATTGGCGCTCTGGTAAACTGGAAGACCTCCTGCATCCATAAATACTAATTTGTCTCTACGTTTGTTATGGCATACGAACAAACACCCACAAGCACACGCCCATCTACTCACTCACGATGTGATGTTTTATCAACCCTTTCCACCTTTTTCACTCTGACTGTTTTTTCTTTCAACTAGATTTAAAAATGAGTCCGATATTTTTATATTTCGTAATAACTTGAGGACCAAGTTATTGAAAAGTGTACGCTTTCTTGTAGATATATAAACTTTCGTCTTTTGTAAAACAGAGTTGAATTATTTAATATATTTTTTTTTTCACTAGTTTCAAAAACTTTCGTCTTATTTTTCTTTTGAGTTTCCTTGAAGTTTCTTCTGTTTTGCAAGTTTGTTTTTCTTAAATGTCTTTTGTGTTTTATTTTTCGCGTCTCTAGGCCGTCATTTATTTTATAGACTTTGTCTGTTTCTTCGTTGCCTTTTGCTTGTATACTGTGCTTTTTGCAGGACAATGTCTCAAGCTTCTTAATATTTCATATTAATGTTGATGCTACGGCTGCTGTATATGAACTGTGTTTATAAATTGTTGAAATTTTAAATAGGTTTTGGACGCCATGTTTAAAAATCTGAAAATAAGCATAAAGTTTTTAAAATTAGATTTTATTTAAGATTAACTTTTATTAAAGTAAAAAATAATGAATCTAAAGTAAGGTTAAGCATGCTGATTTTAAGCAGTTGCGAGGGGAAGTTAATCACTTGATTACAAAAGCCGATTTATTTTGTACAGTTCCAAATACATAATTCCTCCAAAATCCCGTATCTTTTGAAGGCCATGAGATCTTTTTCTCGGCTAAACGTCTACCTACATGTCTACCCCATGTCTACCCCAAAGTCCATTTCCTCCTATATTTTGTTCTATGTTCCGACTACAAAAGTTTTAGGGCATTTAAGTCTGTATGGAACATAAAGTTACAGTTCACTATCCTTAAGTAACTTGTGAAAAAGAAGACAAAAGAACAAAAAGCAAAGATGCTCTGCTATCTCTCGGCTGAAAAAAGTTGCATTACATAAAAAATTAAGAAGAGCAGTCGTATAACGATAATTGGTAAAGAGATCACTGCAAATAAAAGTCTAAAAAAGACATTCATTCTACAAGTGGACGAAATCCTGGCTACTATTTTCAAAGAATAAATGTTGTTGGTCTCTTGAGTTTTCATTTCTCTAAGCATCCTTTGAGTCTTTTTTGAACAAAGAATTAATTTCTTTGCTAATGACATTAAAATCAAAACAACAATAAATATTTCAGACTAAATAATCCTTTTGTGTGTGAAATACCTTGGCTACCACTTAGCAGTTATGGATTCTTAAGTAAATAGGTCTTTATAAGAGATCTTCTTTGTATTGGTAGTAGAAATTATACCTCTAAATACTTATAAAAAGAGAGGAGTTCAGAGAAAAAGTCTTAAATAATTATTTTCGTCTATAAAGGACTTACTAGCTCCATGGAATCAATAGGTCGCTATATTTCGCTTTCTGAAGTTAGTCGATCCTATAAGTCCAACAGGAGAAAGATAGAGTAGAACTGAACGAAGAACGAAGGCACTCAAGGGGGCAGAAGAATCTACATCTCGTGGTAACAAATATAAGCGAAGCAGACAGCTGCAGCTGAAACCCTAACTAACACCAGATAAACAAGAAAATATCTGCGAAAAAAATAATTTCCAAAAAAATTAAATATGAGAAGTCTGAGGTCTCTAGCCAAGTGCTTTAAACCGCAGAATCTAACAATCCTTCTAAATACAAAGGTGCAATGGCTGAAAATGTCGGAAGTGTTACGAACTAGCAAAGATTAGATAATATAAACCTAATGACGTGGCAGATTACTGCTTTTTAAGCACCGGAGCAAAGAAGCTTCAGCAGAAAGCAAAAATTGTATTTAAAAATTAGCAGAATCCAGCATTGCAATAAGAACTACACGCGGAAAAGCATATGTCAGGTAGCTGTCATGGGGTGTCTCTGTCAAAAAGCTTACGGACATGAGGAATTAGTAGAGAAATTGTGAAAGTGTCAGTTGACAGCAGTTTACACTCGGCAGACTACTTAACGACACAAAGTGAAATTACTGAGAAGCCCAGATTCTAAAGATATCTTTTAAAAACAAAGCTTTTCAACTTAAATTAAAGTCTAGATATCTAGAAATATGAATACTGAAAGGAAGATGATATTTACGCAGCATTACAAAGTAGAGCTGGGCTTGTAGCAATATCACGTACAATGAATTAACGTGATAGTAGAAATGAAACAACAAACTAATTAAAACTGAAAACGTATATTTTTTTTTCTTAAGAACTTTTATCGAAAAGCATTTGCGGTTAACGAAATTTTGATTTTCGTGGCATTATGTGCATTAATGTACGTAGTTAACATAAAGAAGACGTACGTTGAAGTATGGGCAAAATACGTGACATGTAACACGAGCACGTTGAACAAAAATTATAAATAAAATAAATAAATATTAAATAATAAACAAAAGCATATTATACCTACAGCTGTAAGATGTATAATCTAATTTATAATTTTAAATTAAGAAATATGTACTTACATACATACATGCATACATATGAATGTATTTATTTATATTTTTATCAATTTATTTAAAAGTCTTATATTTTCTTATTTTCAAGTTTAAAATATATTTAAAAAACAAAAAACAAACGGCCATCAAATTATGCACAACAAAAAAACAATTGCACAAAGAAGTTTTTATTTTTAATTGCGTTGCACTTAAAGAAGAATTTTCAAGATAAAAATATTAACAACAAATAGAAAATAAAACAAATTGACTGAATGACTGACAAAATATTGTATTATAAAACTGGATTAGTTCGCTTTAATGACAGTGTATGACTGTCAGAACGAACGGCATGGATGAATGGATGTGGCGGTTGTTTTTGTTTTGAGTTGACTGCTTTAACTGACTGTATATACATATGCCTGGGTTGCCTGCCAGTCTTTTTTGGCTTTTTTGTTGGTTGCTTCATTTCGACTTCGATTCAACCAACACTGACTGACTCTTAAACAGCACAAATTGCAAAAAAAAAAAAAAAACAAAATAAAGTTGAGAATAAGACTCCCTTGTAAAAATAGAGTGCATAAGTGCGACAGAGAAAACATATACAAAAAAAACAACAAAAAAGAGCTGCCAGATAGTCAGTCACCCTTATAGTGTTTGACGATTTCGTGGCTGCAGCTAGTTTTAATATCGATTCACTATGAATTAAATTAGTTGCTTTAGTAGATGACACATTATACGTTCGACAGATGTGAAGGATACTGGTGATGAATATTTCGATCCAGAAAATGTTGCATTGCATTCTAATAGTGTCTAATTTTTTCTGATATTCTTAAAAAAGTTATAAAAATATTTTTTCTGGCTTTAGCAGGATTTATTTACATATTATTTTTATTATAATTTGTAATAATATATGGTCTCTAGAAGCTTTATTTTTATGACACTATTGAACAGCTTTCAAATTATTTTAAGAGCACTAAATTTTAAATAAATCCGCCAAGTGTAAATTTTACTCGCACTCGAACAGTTTTGTACTCCGATGATTTTATTTTCATTAACTTCTTACACTAAAAATAACGACCTGTGAAAATTACGTTGCTATTAGGACATCTCTTTTTTCTTTTTTTTTTTCAAATATATAGACTCTGCCTATTACGGTAAAAAAAAGGGCATAAAACGCTTATTCTTATAGCACACATAGCAGTACATCTACTGTACAAATTTCCAGCGTCTATCAAAAACGATTTAAAACACCTTTTAATGCTACAATAACTTAGCTATATTCTCCATAGATTTATTGCGGTGTCCTTCAAAATGTCGTTTAAAACTTTTCGTATATTTTTATAGTATATTTCAAATCAAGTAAGAGTGCTAAATTCGGTTATGCCGAATCTTATACACCCTTCACCATGTATGTAAATCTTGTGTACTGAAGTAGCTCCTATCAAATAAGTAAATACTGCGGTGACAGAGAATTAAAAAATAAGAAAAACAATTAAGTACGATATATAATTTTAAATAAAAACGTCATCGGCTCTTAATGGGTGAAGTATTTAAAAAAAAAATTGTTTTTTTATTGACAAACGAACTTTTTTATGAAAGTTTCAGAAACCCATAACTCGGTAAATATGAGTGAGCGCCAATTTTTTACTTGATATTTTTTTTCGTTTTTTTATTGAATTTAAATCATTGCTACAAGTGATATGGAAAAAGTAAAGGCAGGCGTGGTGGTTAGCCCACTGCCTCAAGAGAAATGGACCGAAATTGCTGATTTTAAATAACACCTCTTTCGACACCACGTCTGATCGATTGACGTACTTAAATTTTTCTTAGCTCATCTAGTGCCCTGGCAAAGTTGATTTCAACACTTACACACCGGATAAACGGACATTGCTCAATCGACTTCGCCCCTCATAAGGACACAGAATATATATACTCTATGGGGTCGAAAATGGATATTGTAGAAATTACAAACAAAATGACAATTTGTATACTCTTTTTATACTTTTTGTGGTCAAAGGTATAAAAAAACGATCAAAAATATACTTTATATATAATTTCAATTGAATAATCTGGCATTCCTCAATAATAAATTTGCAACACCAATGCTTAGTTAAAACCACACACATCACTATATTATCTGAAACAACAACTTATACAGACTTCAAGAAGTTGAAAGAGAATACACTGTTGTCGGGTATGGCAAAGTCCATAAAAAACTTTTTTTGGTACAAGTTGAAACTACAAGGTACAATTAACAAAAACTTATTTATGAGAATTAAAATATTATTTATAAAGATTATGTTAATTCCTTTTAAGATTTTCTAGCAAAAATTGTATTAAATTAATTTTGACGTACTGAAACTTTGTATTAAATATTATGATTTCAATTCAACTGAAACTTGGGGAAACTTCTAAAGACATTTGCTAATTTTTTTTAAGTTTTTTGAGATTTTGTTTGTACTTGATATAGTCTACATTTTATGAACTTTACTAAAAATGCGGATAAAGGTTTTCTATGTTTCAGCTTGAACCTTAGTAAAATACGTATAGAAACTATCTTATCCGCCCACCAACAAAAAGTGAGTTTTTGGTGTTACATTTTCAAATTTTAAGCAAAAAAAATTAATTAATTTCGGCTAAAGTTAATTTTTCTTTAAATTTCTACAAATTTTAAGAAAAAAATATTTTCAAAAATTAAAAAAAAAAGTATTTAAAAATGTATGCGGACGTTTACAATCCTTGTGTCTAATTTCCCTGTTTTCTTTGGAAAGCCTCCGCACATATTTGCAAATAATGTTTCTCTTAGGAAATTAAAATAAAAATGAGCTTAAGATGAAATTAATTTAATTCATTTGATATAATATCAATCAGTTCAAATAAGTAATTGTTCGATATTCTAATAATAAAGAATCCAATTCTGAATAAAAGTAAGGTTGACGTTTAAGGGCATCCGCACATAAGGTACTTGCAAAGTCAGAAAGGAAAGTGAATGCAAGAAGAAGACTTTAAGGGAAGAGGATATCGTTGAATGTTAAGATGATGACGAAAACTTTTCTACATTATCCCTGCTGCTCAGGCTTTTTGTAATAACCACCTACAATTTTTAATAAAATGCTTTAAATCTACCGTTGCTGCTTGTTTTTAACACAAACTTGATCTAATACGCGGCAAATCAGACTCACACATCTATCCGGCCGACTAAAGTCAGATTGCATTCAAATTTATTGCTGTCTGACAAGAATAAGGATTCCACGAAATTTGTCGATTTCCTAGTTCTAACAAAGTACGTTGCACTTCGTGAGTTTATCAGATTTTCTTGAAATGGCTCTCTATCTATGTTCACATGCCTTTCAAATATAAGCACCTGTTAAAGACCAATACAAATAACAAAATTTTAAAGCTTTCTTGTGATGATAACTTGTAGTGTTTTTAATATGTTTATAATAAGTTAGCACGTATACCCAATTTTAAATATTTTTCTAAGGTAACGATGATAATAAAAAATTAAAAAGAGGAAATTAAATATACAGTTGATCTTCTATAATTTGAATCACCATTATTCAAACAAATAACTTCAAGTTATGGAGTAAGTTTCGAAAGTTTTGCATATAATCAAAAAATATTATTAACTTTTATTCCTTTTTACTTGTAATAAAAGAATTGAAAACGTTTATATAATTTATTATATATTAAAGTATTGAGTAATTTTTGGTTGTATTTATTTTGTTTAGTATTTATAAACAGTTTTTGCAATTTGTGTAGCGCTTTATAGTGATCATCAGTCGTATATTCATTTGTGTGTAAATATAAATTCAAATTGTTCAACGCATCCTTCATAGTTTCCCCAAAGTGTTGTACAACAGTGATTTTTATGAACACATTTTGACGCCATAATAATTTCCTTTTTATTGTGCAGTTTTTTTAATTTTAAAATTATAAAAGTCAATCGTAACACCTTATATGCAGTAATTCTTTTGTAATTTCGGGACTTTACCCAACTTTAAACAGAAATCATATTGCCACTAAGGCAAATTCGCCTTGATTGCCACATACATAGCGACAGTGTTGTTAATTTAGCTATGTACTTGCCCATTAAAACTATCGTTTACAAAGGAAATTAGAAAAAAAAACAATAAACGCTGATTTATGACGAAATAGTACTAGGTGGTCTCGATAGCGAATTCATTGACTTTTTTTGCGACTGGTTTTGGCGAAAGTTATTGAATTCGCCGTTGCGACCACCAAGTATTGATTCGCCTTGCGCTGACTGTTAGTGGCAGATCTGAAAATTTTCGCTTAACTAAAAACTAATGTCAACACAAAAAATTCTATTTATAGAAACTTTTCATGGCTTTGTACCATTGTTTTTCTTCAAGTTAAGGAGAAGTTTAAGTTAAAGAAGTTCAAGTAAATGCCGTTGTTGCCATAAGATTTGCTTCAACTTATAAGAACTTTAATTTATAGAAGTTCAAGTTATAGAAGTTCAACTGTAATTG
Organism: Cistogaster globosa; assembly: GCA_937654795.1. Classification (NCBI taxonomy): domain Eukaryota; kingdom Metazoa; phylum Arthropoda; class Insecta; order Diptera; family Tachinidae; genus Cistogaster; species Cistogaster globosa. Next base: position 28,188,912 of record OW569407.1, read on the forward strand.
ATCTGAAATCGTTTTCGTTTAAAAAGTACAATTTTAGACGCACATCGGTACAATATGAAATTTTCTTTACCATCCCTGATATAAGTATGTAGCAGCATCATAACAAATGAAGAGAAACTAATTTTGTATCGGTACCATAAAATCGTTATATGTTATAACATTTTTAGATCTATGTAAACATGAGTACCTTAAAATCGAGTACCTTAAGGTGTGTTTAGACTACGTTTATAAGTCATATGGAATGTCAAAATTGCTATCCATATGTAATTTCGGTTCATAATTTTCATGTTCAAACTTGCATTTGTTACGTACATATGACATAACCTCTTGTCGTTAAAAAAAAGGTTAAATACTAAAAACAGTAATATCGACTATTCAGTTTTTCTTAGCGATAACTATTTAGAACCTCACGATTTAGGTTTAAGCACAAGGCTGTCTTTCCTGTTCAAAATTGCTAACATATATATTAGAGGTCTTTACTTAGATACTTGTAAAAGAACACGAGCTCCAAACTACATGTTCTCAGTTATTTGGCGTAGTTCGTATAAAGTACATTTTACCAATGTATTTTTACGTCTGAAATTGTTAATTGCCATAATAAAGCAATTAACATACAATTCTTTTCATTCATAAGTATGCAAGTTGTAAGAGAGAAAAACATTTCAAAAATTTCCGTTGAAGAGGATAGTTGTAAACAATTTAATTTTTAGGATGTTAGCTAAAGCTTTCGCTACCTTAAAGATGCACTCACACCTTTATATAAAAAAAACAATAAGACGCTAAACAAATTTAAGCTTCTGAAAAACTATGTCATTATTAAAAACCAATAAAAGCTTATTATTTCCAAGAAACCTTCTATCTATTTTTTTTTAATATTTACATGCAAAATTTTAAATTATAATTTTTTCCTTTACATTCATACAAATACTTAAAATAATTGTTAAATGCTCGTCGTACCAAAAAAAAAAAAAAGTGGTAATGATTTTGAAATACACTTCTGCTAAGAAAAAAAATAAATAAAAGGAGGTAATAAGGGCAATAATTTAGATTTCAATTCATTTTTTACTATATACTTTAGCGGTGAGTTTCGCTGACGTGATTGTCCTATTCGTGGAAATGCCTTTATATTAATGTTTAGCCGATTATAACAACAAAAGTTAAAAAAATATTTTTTTTATAAATTTAGCTTTTATCGTCCTTATATTTTAAGTGGAAACTTTAAAAGTAAAAGTTAGCATCACTGCAAACATCTGTTGTCATAAGCTTTTTCAAATCAAATAGAGCGTGCTCTAAATAAATATCTAAAACATGTTATAACGCATAGGAAAATAACGTATGTTATGTTCCATGAGGTTTACTCTATGTGTGTTGATTAACATATGGAAAATCTTACAATCCATATGACTTGTACACATAATGTAAAGACACCTTTAAGAAACTCTGTCATTGGCGAAGACCACAGATATTTGGTGTGAAAGAACTACGTACAACTTTAAGTATTTTTGAGATTAACATTTATCTTGGCGTTAAAGTAAGACTGTGATAAGATTTCTTTCTATTAGGACATCTTTTAATTAACACTTTTGTATTTGTTTTAAAAGCGACTTAAGCTCTGAACAGACAGTTGTCAGACTTAAGACCTTATTTAAAATTTTCATACAAAATTGATTTTATAAACCTGTAATAAATTTAAAAATTGATTATGAATAAGGCCTTTATACTATTGTCAGAAAAAATTAAAGAAAACGCCTAACTGACAATCTTCATTGTGGTGACAATTTTTCTTTGCCTAGTCATTGTCAGCACGTTGTTAGGTCTGACAATATTGTAAGATGTGACAACCGTCTGTACAGAGCTTATTGCTATCAGTATATTCCAGTTAAAAAATGTGTGTGAAGATAAATTCAAATTTAACTAGCAGAGACCAATTTTTTTAACCTAGCCGATTTTACAGTTAGCAGACCTCTATTTGTTATTTAACAATCGTTAGAATTTTGACCTTCATTAATAAAAACGCTTAACCCAGGAACCTGGAGCGCGTTTCATTTTAAAGTACGTTATGTAAAAATTATGCTAGAGTGTACTTAGTCAGATTACAAAAGTTAAATGTGCAAAACAATTCTTAAAGAACAACAAAAAACACAGAGGTTTTTTAACACAGTCAGTTTCGAATATTTCTTGAGAAAATATGTGGTCATTATGAAAAGTGGAGATGTGGAGACCTGCGACACAGAAACGAGCAATATTACAAGGAATAATTTTTATCATTTGAGTGACGTACAGATTTTAGAAGTAATTTTATAGTATAAAGTAGAATATTTGACAAATAAATTAATACATAAATTACTAACATTAAAAAAAAAAGAAACAAACAAGATAAAATCAGACAATTGCATTGCACAGAAAAAAATTGTGCATCTATCAAAAATCTTATTTGCTTTTAGATTTAATTAGAAATGTTTATGAATCTTTTAAAATTGATTACATATTTTGTTTTTTAGTTATTTAGCTAGAAAATTTGTTAAATTCAATTAAATATATAATTGGGTCTATTAAAAACTGTAATTAAAATTAATAATCTTTGAACCATTAAACTTTTTATAAGTCTAAACAGCTTTTTCTGTGTAGACGAGAAGGTGCGTATATTTTTTATTTCCTGAGTACATATATACTCAAAAGTGCAACATTGTCACATCAAATAATTACATTAATTTATAAGATAAGTCTGCCCTCGAGCTACATGTGTAGCCAATAATACAATCTATATATAATATTACATTCATTCCACATCTTGTTGAAAGGTTTATTCATTTAATAAGAAAATCAGCCTTTTGTATTTTCTCCTATCATAAAGTGAGTAAAATTTCAGGGAAAAAATTATGAAAGAAAAGTTAAATATAAGTAAGCAAAATAGCTCCCTTCGAACTACGGTGATGCCATTTTTTTTTTTATTTATTTATTTAAAATTTTTTTTTTATCCTACGGAATTCATTATTGCAGAAAAATTTTCTGGAAATAACTCTCCGCGAAAAAAAAGTACTGCGGGAATATTCATAACTAAGCTAAAGATGCAATGAAGTGTTCTTCTAAAATACTCACGTTTCGAGCTGCATTAACGGCCCAACAATGCCTTTAGCTGACACAAGCTAAAGAGTCACCATAAAAGGCTTCATTTGTTTTGCATACAATTTAAATTTGGGTATCACATTTTTGTTAACTGAAGCGAAAGCGAAAAATTCCTGGACACAAAGGCAATATAATACTGTAATATTTAGGCGATTCGCGAACGAAAGGGTTGATTAACAAGGGTATATTATTTTCTTGTGCCAATTTCTACTCACAATCAAACACCCATATCAAATTAGACTTTTCCTGCCCAGTGTAATAGAGCTACCAAGCATTTACTTCACAAAATTTATGTTGATATAATTTTCATTTTTCTAATTAGGAGTTTTGGCAAAAGTCATATATTGTATTACGAGCACAAAAAACGGCCTTCTTGAGACATTTATGACTATTGTAAGAAACCTGAATGCCTAGAACCCAACACCGTCCTGGCACCTTAAACAATGATTTATTATAAAATATCTGTAAAATCTTGCCTTTTATAATGAGAAGGATCTTACATTTATTAAAGAGTATTTAATAATGATCAACATTTTTTCCATAATTTATTGGTTACGTTTTTTTTTTGGCCAAATATTTTACATATCTGAACGTACCCAAAGCCACATCCAAATGGAATCAAATGTAGGAAACATAGCATTTTACAGAAATAGAATTAAAAGAATCCAAAATCTATGGCAAATCAACTTTAGATCAAAAAAGCAAGCAACATAAGCAATCATTATTTAATAGTTAAAAGGCGAAAAACTATCTAGCAACCGGTTACTGATGACATTGGTGTCAAACCACGTTTAACTTAACGTCGTTAGCATTAATATGAGAAGAATAATTTGTAATTTAGTAACGAAAAAAAGTTTCATTTAAATGACCTTGATGGTCAACACAAATATTGAAAAGATGCCTGACATCGCCAATTCTGCTACAAGCAAAACCTTTGTGGCGCATATCTCATGATATGGACTGGATTTGAAGCTCCTTTTTTTCTTGCAAAATGAATGTGGAAATCTAAATTAAATGCTAGAGGATAATTTATTACACTTTGCTGCCAATTTGCAAAGACAATTTGACCTTTTAACAATATAATGCCTCCACAATTTTACTAAATATTTAAATGACTGTTTCGGTTCGTACTGATTTTAAAGTGGTCACCTAGAAGACCTTACCTTAATCCACTTAAAACCTATAGGTTATGCTTTCCTAATTAGTATTTGAAAATCCAACGCAATATACACAATCTGTAGAAAGCAACAATATTGGCAGATCGGGAAAAAATTGATATGCCTCAAAAAAGTTTCTATTCTTTATTAAATGTGAATTAAATAAATTATTATTATTTTAATCAGTATTTTATTTTTTGTTTTTGTATTGTGTGATGCCATCTAATAGTTAAAAGGTTTATAATGTTCAGATCAGATAAATTCTACAGAAATTACCGATAAAATCCACTCTATTGAAGCTGTCGGAAAGATGGTTGCCAAATTTGAATACATTGGACTAAACAATACGTGTATGAGTCTAACACAGTTAAGTTTATTTTAGTAAACTTGTGCAAGCAGATCACTTTTACTAATTGAACAGGTCACAGTCTACCTAAATATTTTTCTTGCAGTTTATAGTTTTTACTTGCAATTTATCTTAAAAAACAGTCCCTGGTTTAGATGCAATTTGGAGCTCATAAGTCAATTAAAAGTTAATAAATCAAAATACCCTTTTTATATCTTTTTCTGTGGATGCGCAGTACCTTATAAAAAAACATGCAACATTGTTGAATGAAATAATAATTAATAATTATAGAGACATCCAACATGAGCCCAACAGCTAGATGTATAGAGATTTGTTTATGTAAATGCATAAAAAAAAGTAAAAAAATAAAACCAAATTGAAATTCTGGTATGAATTACAAAAACTATATTGAAACTAAATTAAAAAAAATATTTTCTATTAAATTGCTTGTGAGAAGGGATAAGCACCACTAAGTACATACATACGTACATCATCAGTCCATAATTCTATACAGTCTATAAATAGCAAGCACTCACTTAACTCACTGACTTTAAACATCTGTGTTGTTTGGTTGCAGCAACAGAGCAACTGAGCTTTTTCAATGTTGGGTACGTTTGTTGTGCACGTTATTTTTAAACATAAAACAACAAACAGCAAACCTAACATAATGAAATTCAAAAGGTTCGTTCAATTTTATGGCACGGCGTTCCATAAACCGTCGTCGTTCGTAACACGTACGAACAAACCTAAACAACGTATTTGAACAGGCGTTCAGCAGTAGGAACAGGCTACCAGTTGGCCAATTATTTCTGCAAATTGGGTTAAAGCCACAAAGCAAATAAATACAAACAAAACAGCTACAACAACTACATACATTTAATATAACAACAACAAAAGCAATCATACGATTAGGAAAACGGTGTACGAAGAAGAGCTTCGTCAATTTTGTTTTGTTTTTTCTGTATTTCCTTTCATTTTTGAACAAGAGCAAATGAACAACATTCGTCCATATTGTTGCCAGATAAAATTGAATAGAAAATCAATGTAAGAAAACGTCAAAAAGGCAACTTAATAGAGACTCAAAGTTTTTTACAACTAAATATTAGTAATTTAAGAAATGAAAGTTATATTGATGATTTAACTGTTAACTTTTACTTCTTAAATTGTAGAAAAATTATAAAAAAAATGCTTTGAAACTTAACAGGATTAGAACGCGTTAACAATTTTAGCCGATATTGTCATATTGCGACAGCTGTCATATTTTAATTAAATTTGTTGTAAATTTGATTCACCCTTAAATTTTTGATATATATGTAGCTATACACCTTCTGTGTAAATTTCGAGAGATAATGCTATATTATATCAAATAACATCACTTGTAGGGACACCCTTTTGCTGTTATAACGGACATTGTTATTCATATTCCACTTAAATTTGAAAAAGATAATGCAATATACATACGTCAAATTACGTCAGATATAGGGACAGCTTTTAAGTTCCAATTTTAAGTTTTATATTTGAGATGGACAACTTAAACTTAAACGTTCTATGTCAACATCAACTCTCTGTCTACATCTACAAAGATAACGCCATAAAAGCCCCATTTCCTATGGGGAAACCGTTTAATTAGAAATTGTAAATACTTATACTCTTGTTATAAAAGACGTAGAAGTTTATGTTCTGTGTAATTTTCAAGTGTTTAACTATAATAGTTTAAAAGATGCAACGTTTGAAGTCAAAATTTATCACCTATTGGGAACCCTTTAATATTTACGTTTTTTTTTTTTTTTTTTTGTAATTTCTGATATTGGAAGCTAGAGTAATACCAACTTTGTTCATATATTTGGGTATCCGTAACGATTCAGCAAACTTGCAAAAATCGTGCATGTTGCATGATTAGTTTTTAATTCATCAATTTAAAAAATAAAAATTGATTACAAAATGTCTGAGGTCTACAAGCACAAATATAACAAAATCGGAGAAGTTAGTTTGAGCTTCTGCTATTAAAGCTGTGTTTACATTATGTGCACAAGTCATATGCAATGTCAAATTTTCCATATGTAAATCAACACACATAGTGTAAACCCATGAAACATAACATATGTTATTTTCCTATGTATTATAATATGTGTTAGTTTGTTATTTAGAACACGCTCTATTTGATATGTAAAACCTTATGACAACAGATGTTTTCAGTGATGCTAACTTTTACTTTTAAAATTTCCACTTATAATACTAAGACGATAAAAGCTAGATTTATAAAAAAAATTATTTTTTTAACTTTTGTTGTTATAATCGGCTAAACATCAATATAAAGGCGTTTCCACGAATAGGACAACCACGTCAGCCAAACTCACCGCTAAAGTATATAGTAAAAAATGAATTGAAATCTGAATTATTGCCCTTATTACCTCCTTTTTGGTATTTTGTTACTTTTCTTTGTTTAACAATTATTTTTAAGTATTTGTTTGTATGTAAAGAAAAAAAATAGTTATTTAAAATTTTACATGTAAATATTTTAAAAAAATAAAAAGAAGATTTCTTGGATATAATAAGCTTTTATTGGTTTTTAATAATCATATGTTGGTTTTTCAGAAGTTTAAAGTTTTTTAGTATCCTATTGTTTTTTTTATAAAGGTGTGTGTGCATCTTTCAGATAGCGAAAACTTCAGAAAACATACTAAAAATTAAATTGTTTACGACAATCCTTTCTTAAATGGAAATTATTGGAATGTTTTTCTTTTTTACAACTTATCAAAAACAACACTTGCATACTTATGCATGAACAACGAGCAAAAATTGTATGTTAATTGCTTTATTAAGGCACTTAACAATTTCAAATGCAAAAATGCATTGGCAAGATGTACTTTATACGAACTACGCCACGTACCTGAAAACCTGTAGTTTTGAGTTCGTGTTTTTGAAAAAGAACATAGCCAAGCACCTAAGTGCAGACCTCTAATATATATTAGAACAATTTTTATAAGGAAAGACAGTCTAGTGCTTAATCTTAAATTGTAAAGTTCCTAATAGTTATCACAAAAAAGATTTATTAGTTGATATGTTTTCATTTCGACGACAAGAGGTTATGTCAATGTACATAACATATGCAAGTTTTAACATGAAAATTATAAACTGATTTTGACACACACACACACGAAATTACATATGGATAGATATTTTGACATTCTATATGACCTGTACATATAATGTAAATACACCTTTAATAAAAAACTAACACATGTTATAACACATAGGAAAATAACATATGTTATGTTTCATGAGGTTTACACTATGTGTTTTGATTTGCATATGGAAAATCTGACATTCCATATGACTTGTACACATAATGTAAACACACTTTAAGAGCTGAAAAAATCTTTTAAATTCAATTATTTGTAATATTAATACGAGTAAAGCTTTTTATCAGTTATGTTACTTTTATATCCGGTGTTATTATCCTGTACAAGATTAAGGTTTTTGAAACTTTCTAATTTTAAGACAAAAACATGTTTTAATAAAAAATAGTTTCTCTTTTTAAGATCAGTTAGTGGCATTAATGTTTTAAGATTAATTTAGACCACCGCTGCTCCTCTTGACGATTGTTTAACAGTGGGACACTTTTTCGAATACTGCTAACCTTACGCCACGAATAATCCGAGCAATGTAAGCATACAAAGCGTCAATGTTTATATGCTGGTTTATCAAGCAAGTGACTTCACTTGATCTAGCAGGTGTCAAACTGCACGACTATGAAGACCAATTGGTGTGTCAACGTTAATCATTGACTTCACTTGGCCCCAGAGGTGTCAAATTTATTTTTCAAAATTAACTAATCGCTTATCTTGATATCAGTAAGTCTGTGTGTTCGACACGCAACACCATCCTGTTGAAACCACATTTCCACCCGAATCAATGTCATCCGTATTTTAAAGCAAAATTTTATTGGTCATGACGCGTTAACGATCTTCACTGAAGGATGCCCCCAGTTTCACCGAAACAAACAGTTTATTTTTCTGAATGTTATGGAGTCTGTACGGTTTGTGGGATTAGATTTACTTCGAACGTGATAATTTTGTCTGTTGGCAAACCCTTTAAGGATAATTTCTCAATTGAATTTTGCGATAAATAGATTTGATTAGGGATTTTAAAACTACATCAGGGTAATTCGTTATCCTTGTTCAAGCGTAAATTTTTCATGACTATTCGCGAAAGCATACTGAAAATAAATGTCAACAAATGAGAAAGTATGGTAGTTCGTTTGACAGTTTAACTTTACGTAATTTCCATTGGGCTTAAAAACGACATTTACCAGAAACCTAAAATTCTACATATCTCTTTAAGTAAAATCGTCACGTTTACTTTTCGCTTTAAAACTCGTCAACAAGAGCAGAAATCATTAAAGCTGGCAGCAGTTTTTACCAACATACTTGTGTTGCTCTCTCTTTAAATTTTCTTGTTTTCATTTGTTAAAATGCTGTTTATTTGTTTGATTAGTATTAAAATCTGGCTGTCATTCTTCCTATAGAAATTTTTTTTATTTCCCCTGTGTTTAGAAAACTTAGAAATACTAGAAACAAGAAAAAAACGACGATAAAACAAAACAAAAACCATAAAAAATACATTAGAAAATAATAAAGAGCAGCAAGTATGTTGTTGTTTTGAATTTGATTTTGTTTTATTTTTACTGGGAGACAATATTTAAAAGCTGGTGGATGCAGTAGTTGCTATTTTTATGGTTGCTATTTTATAGGCGAAAAGAAGCTAAAGTAGAAAAAGTCAATATTTTAAGAAAAACATGTGTGTATGTGTATACCTGGGACTGGCATGGTAACACGCTGAAAAGGTAAAGAGCTAATTGTGATTTTTATAATATTAATTTGAAGCTTGAAACCAAATTGAACTTAAAAAAATACATATGTATGTATGTATGTATGTAGGTATGTAATTTTTAGCAATAAAAGAAATAAGGTGACACAAACAAAAGTTGATAGATAGAAACATACATATGTATATATGTTTGTACATACATAGTAGGTGATTGTAACAATAATGCGGTATTATAGCCCTCAAAATAGGTAGAAAGGGTATCAATACCTACCGTTGTTTATCTGTATGTATGCAACTATGCACTATCCATGAATCAAGAAAACAAGTTACGCATTGCGCGGCTCCGTTAATTTGTTTTGTAGGATTCTATATTTTAGTGACGTAGACATAGAATATTTTTGTTAACAAAATGTTTGTGTAACAAATTCAAATTATAAACGTTAAAATTTTAAAAATGAAATGTGCAGTTTCTAAAAGTGATATTAATATCATTTTAAGAGTATGAAAAATAAGATAAAATAAACCATATATTAATAAACCAAAAAATTGGTTTCAATTTTATTTTTAAAATCAAATTTCAGTTATTTAGCATTGAGTTCGGTGATAATTATTATACATCTCCTTTATAGAAACATTAATTTACAAAAACTAATGAAGTTATTTCTTAAATAAAAGAGAAAAGAGATTTTCTATAAACCAAAGTATAAAACTTTGGTAGCCCGAAATAGCTCTTCTTTAGATAGCTTTAAGCTAAAACATCTGTTTCTTTCCAAATGAAATTTTGTTCAAATCAATGCACCTGTTTAGAAGTTATGTAGTTATTTCCATTTTTGCGCCAAAAAGCTCTAACACTTTTTAACACAAACACTCATTTTCATTCTATGATGAAGTAGATGCGCAGATGAAATTTTTTTTACAACTAAGTGTATGATTGATACATAGACTTAAAACCAGCACAAAGGGTGACTCATTAGGACCGCTGTTGTTCGACAGTCGTACATATGTATGAATGGATGTAAATTATCCATCTATCAAGATGTAATTCGTAAATCATAATCTTTACATATAATGAAACAGTTGCGGGGTTATTTCTGTACATGAAATACTTTTTGAAAATTTTGATGTTGGCATAGATAATAATCGATATGGAATATAAAACATTTATTTTTGGAATTTTTGACTGTTTGTCCATCTAGCGTAAAAACTGCTACATGGATTTGAATAAAATTTTGTGAGGAGGTCTCTCAGAACTTTTTTTCATTATAGAATACTTTTTTTCTATAAAAATCTGTCATTTTGCATAAAAACGTCATCGGCTCTTAATAGGTTAAGCATTTTTAAATAATTTTAGTATTTATTATTAAACTTTAAATGATACCCATGAATAAAAATATTTGGTGCGCAATCGTTCTTTTCTATGAAAAGTTTAGAGGCCCATATCGGCAAGCGGCAATTTTTTTCAATTGACGTTTGTTTTTTATTTTTTAATTCTCCGAACGACTGGCGTATTTAAATTTTCTCTACTTTATCTAGCGCCTTGGCAAAGCTGATTTCAACACTAACACGGACGGTAATCGCTCAATCGACTTCGCTATGCCTAAGAAGTCAGAATATATATACTTTATAGGGTCTGAAGTGGATACTGTAGAAATTACACTTTTTTGTGAAGGGTATAAAAATAGCAAGAATTTGGAATTTTACAAAACAAAAATATTTATTTTTACAAAAATTTCACCAAATATTTTAATTTTTCCAAAAAATTATACTTTCACTAAAATTTAGAAATTGTAAAAAAAATTGAAAATACACAAAAAAACTACTAATAATTTAAACATTTTTGAAATCATATATTAAAAAAAATAAATACTTTTGAGTAAGGGTATATACGATAAGGCACAGCTGACCCCACTGGCCTATGCCACTTTTACCGTAGTCCTGCCTTAAATTAGCTCTTTCCTAGACTCTTTAAAAACCACCCTTCATTGATGATCCCGCTTAAAGAGGTACAAATGAGGAGATAGACCATGTCAAAAAAAGCATCCCCTTTAAGCCGTTCAGTCTTGAAAAACCAAGGCAGAACTATTCTTGAATGAAACACAGATAAAACTCAACGACAGCACTGGTCTTCACCTGTCATGTCATATTTGTATTTAATTTATTTAGATAGTTTTTTAATAATAAAAATTCGTTTAAATAAGATACATATGTATGAAGTATATGTATGTATGTATATAAATAATTAAGAAAATCCTATTTCATGCAAAACTTACTTAAGATTTATGCAATTAATTAAACAAGCTTTATTTGACAAAACTTTTTTAATCCTTGTTGAGAAATACTGCTCATACACATAAATATGCATACATACACATGTAAAGATTGTCATACAAACCACCACCAGCTCCCACTCTGGTCGCACAAACTATAAATTTCCACAAAGTAAAAATTTTTTGCAAAGTATTTAAATTTTGTTTCGAAAATAACGAACAATGTAAAAAAAAAAAGTAACAAAACAAGAAAAATCCGGAAAATAGTGATAGAAGCGAAAAAAGAGGCAAAATCAGTTTACAACACTTGCAAACGGAATTACAACGTAATAAAATTTAGCAATCAATACACAAATTCATAAAATTTTAATATACAAACAGAGCTAACACCCTCAAGTGCAAAACAATCATTAAACACCTTCTGCAGTGGGGAAGTGAAGGCAAGAACGCGGTTGGTTGTACAGAAAAAGGTAATTTTTCACCACGACACTTTTTTGAGAGGTCATACTTTAAACACTAGAATATAAAGAAAATTTGTAGATTTTTTTGATGGAAACGAAAGCTAAAAAAAATAAAACATAAAAGAAGCCCAAGTTTTATTACGTATAAAAAATTTTGAGAAAGATTTTAAGAAAGAAAACAAGGAGACAATCGATACAACACGACGACACATTCTTACTTACACAGGACCAGAAATATATAGATTAACTAACCTTTTTCAGAAAGAAGGTTTACAGACAGCACTAAAGACAAGCAACACTCTACGAGACAATCTCAAGACATCAACAGAAATTTTCAACAGACATTTTTGAAAACATGGATATATACTAAGCACGAATGTTTAACGGAGATATTATTAACGAACAGGTAAATACAACCTCCGACACAATTTTACACCACTAAAACTATTAAAACAGGCTTACAAACGCAAAACACCCACAGATGGTCACACATACCTACCCAATAATAAAGGAATGAAATATTAAAATTATATACCTTCAATAAAGATGACAGACATCAGGCAATCTACCTGCATAATACCATTTAAATAGACACCATCCTAACGGACAAAACTACCTGAACCCACCACTATCTATGCAACAAACGCCTTACACACTATCTAACCAGTACTTATCAAAACGCGGCTTGAAAATGATGTCTTTACATCGAAAGCGCTCGCCAATCGTACAAAATAAACAGCCTTCAACCTTACTTTTAGGACATGTCGCTTTATCAAGCCACCATCCCGAGAAAAGCTTTAAAACTTAAAAATCAGTGACTGTAGTCATTTTTCGACAAACACTCGAAATCTCATGCTGCAGGTTGAATAAATACATCGTAAACTATCAAATAGCCTTTGTCAATTAGTTTTATTTTATACTAGCTCGCTTCCCCAATTAGAATATTTAAGTATTTAATTATGTACACAAAAATAGGGAAAATTTTTTATTGACGTCGTTGCAGCCGTAAGTGTACTTTTTCCCCGTTTGCTCTCCTCTGGTTCCTAACGTTTGAAATACTGGATCTTCCACTAAAGGATTTATTAATTTATAGCAACTGTTAGTCATCTCAGCTACAGCACTCCTCAAATTAATGACAACGATGTAAATAATTGTCACAGTTAACATTTCGTCCGGTGTGCTAATGTTGTTTAACCAAGTCATTTATTTCTTTTTATCCTTGATTAGTTTTTCTCATGTTATTTTTCTAATGTTTCTTACCTAACGAAAATTCAAGCATAATTTCTGGTTAAAATCAACTTTGCTGAGGCACTAGATAAGCTAGAAAAAATTTGAATATGCCAATCAACCTGACATAGTTTCAAAAACCTTGCTATTGAAAATGAGCCAGCGGGCAAATCAACATGCCGCTTCTAATTGTTTCATATCGTCTGAAACAAAATTAATTAAGTGGAGTAACTCCAATCAGAAAAACAAATATATGGGGCGATAGAGAATTCAAAAATAAGAAAAAACAAAAAAAAATTGGCGCTTGCCCATATTTTCCGATTTATGGATCTCTAAGATATAACTATCGGTATCATAAAAAAGATTTTGAAGAGATCTTTTAGTAAAAGCAAAAATATGGCATATGACATTTTTATGTATAATTATATATAGCACTTAATTTATTTTTTTCTTAGTTTTTAATTCGCTGTCATCGGAATATATGTTGTTTTTTACTTTTTGTCTATTGGAGTTACTTCACTGAACTAGGTTTACATACATAGTGAAGGGTATAAAAGATTCGACATAGCCGAATATATAAATCGTATGTAGATAATATATTAATTTTTATAATAAAAAATCCAATTTTAATAAAAGTTTTCTAATAAACATGAAAAAAATAAAATAATTTAATTATACTTAGGATTTTTTCATTACCATTGAAATTTCATTGGCATTGTTTAAAATTATGACAATGAAAGAAATTCAACTACCATTTAATGGTAATGAATTTTTTTAATTATATTTGTTTTTAATGGTAATGAAATTTTAATGAATTCGTTTAATTACTAAATACAATTGAATCATAAATAATTGTTTTTATAAAGCACAAATTTTGTTCGCAGAAACTCAAAAAACTATTTATAAATCTTATGATCTTATATTTGAATGTTTTAAAAATTTATCAATTTTACGTAAGATTCGTGTAAAACTTTATGCCTAAGATCGAAGTCCTTTACCATACTAGCTACCAGATCTTACTTACTCGAACACAAAAGCATGTTCCCACAATGACTCATTTTTCCTGAAAAAAAGTTAAAACATATATATTTTACCAGATTCTCGTGATCAAAACGCTATTTTAAAATATACTTTAAGATGTGTATTAAGTGTACAAACACGAGAAATACATTTATTAATGATAATTATTTGAAACCATTTAATCAATAGTCAATGGTAATGATTTTGTTTTTTAACTCATTATTGATGAAACCTTTTCATTAAAAAGCATTAGCGTCAGTGAAAATAATAATAATGCTAAAAAATCATAAACATTATTTATCATTCAATGCTAATGAAATCGCCAATTAATTAGTCCATCTAATTAGTTATTCCCATGTATAAATTAAATGAGTGTGCCGTCAAATAAGTGTTTGCATACGTGACAAAATATTTCATTTGTTGTTTTTTTTTTCTGGCTTTAGAATATGACATTCTAAGTTATTTTCCTCTACTCTAAATCTAATTAGTTTAGCTTTAGATGGACCAACAACGGTATCTACAACTGAGGTACAGTTTTATAATAACAAAAACCTCCATAAAAATAAATTCGCGTCTTTAGTCTGATAAAAATTTGTATATTAAATTATTAGAACTCTCCTGGTCAATAAAACCGAGTTTTTTATACTGGCGGTCAATTGCTTTTTTAAAACATCGACCAAAAATTCTCTGGTTCTTATTTCATCCTATATTCTAACACCTTTACCGCCTTTACTATATATACAACCCCATTCCATAACTGACAGTTCTCCACATATTATATCACATTTTTATTTTCTAATGCTGTCGGAGGTTTTCGCCACACTTTTTGGGGTTTCATAATGATAATACAACATCAGTTTTATTTTACCACAGCAAGAGACATAATTCTAGTACTTCGCTGGGAGTGAACTGTGTTCCGTTGGAAACAGTAACCATTTCTTAAAATTTTGCACTGAGAGCAAAGGTTGTTTCCAAGCCAATCTTGAAGAGTATTTCTATTTTTGTGGCATATTTTGTATAGATTCTCTTAGCGCACAATCATTTTTGAATTGAAGAGCTAATAATCTTTGCTGGATTGCAGTTCATTAGTGACATAGTTTAAAAAAAAATTGTTTACAGTACTTGGCGCTACTTTTTTTTGGTATGCCTGGTAATTTTTAAATTCAATTTTTCTTGAAGTTTCTTATTAATAATTGAAATACTTCAATTGTACGATTATATTCAAAACTCATTTGCCTCGCATTTCTTTATTTAAAGCAGCGATCATTTGTTGAACGTAATAATAGTGCATTCACAACTAGATTTTGACCAAATCGACTCAAAATCTAATAAGACTAAATGATACAACTATACTTTTTCCCAAAAGAGTACCAAAAATTACGACGCTGTATAACAAAATATGAAATTTTTATTAAAATACAAAACAAAACTAATATTTTTTTTAATAAAAAAGTGTTCATGTGATGAAAAAATAGATGTATAAATATGAAGCAATAAAATTGTTTTAATGCCTATTTTTCTGCTTGTTGTGAATGTCAAATTTTGCTACTCTCTTACATGTTATAACCGCCGAAATTTATAAGTTCAAATTAGGGTTGTAGTCCCTGCTAGCATTATTACGGTGAAGAAGTAGTTAAAACCACCACACGCAAGAATACAAACGAAAGTTGAAAAAAAGATATGGAAAAATTAAAGGCAGGCGTAGTGTCTTGGCCGCTGTCTCAAAGTATGTCGATCGATTTTTCTCTAGCTCATCCAGTGCCTTGGAAAAGTTGATTTCAACACGAACACTGACTGAAAAGGATATTGTATATTTACAAACCTGTGATGAAGGGAAACGCGTATGTTAATCACTGCACAAATAAAAACGCCTAAAAAGTAATAATTTTAAATAACGGATATACATATGTAAATGCAACAATTAAATTAAGTGCCTGGTTAAAGAAAGACAGTGGAAGCATTGAAGATATTGCATTTGTAAAAAAATGTATAAAGGACGTTGCTTCTTACATAAAAAGAGGAAAATGTTTAAACCAATTTACCTTTTACATATGGCAATGAATATTTCATGGAAATATTTTTAAAATGAAAGGATCGCCATTAAAAACTAAAAAGGATTTTATGTCCAGCAAGCCGGCAATAATATTAAACTGCTTACGAATAACACGCATGCTGCAAACTGACTATCGGCAATAGTTGTGCTTGCAATTTTTATTTGGATGGTTTAGTATTTATTAATTATATTGCTAAGAGACCTACTGTTTGACATACAATACAAGTAGACACTAAACAGAGGAAATAAAATGAAAACAACAGATGGGAGACTGACTAAAAACAAATTCAAGCCCCACCAACAGAGTATTGCTCACTGAACACAATTTATATTCTCTTCATAATTATGACTCTCGGAGAAAAAATGGTTTTTCTTTGTTTAAGTACTTTTTTTTTTGCTGATTTTTTTTAAATAATATTAAAAAAAAACACACACATTATTTGTGTTTGAGTTTTTTCTGCCGAGCTTTTAAGCAGAGTTGCTAGCGTCTTAATTTCTGAATTCCTGGTAAAATGCTTGCTCGTGTTCAGACGCGAATTTAACGTGATGTTGTTAGCACGTAAATTGCTCGTTGTTAAACGGTGTTGTTACTGGCAGCAGAACGTGATGGTTACCAGCCAGCCGGCAGCACCATGACAAATAGCTACGAGCCGAAATGTCATCCATCAATCTATCCATTCAACAACATTTTTTTATTCATTTATCCATCGTTATAACAACCGGTCAGTCAGCCAGTAAGCAAACCAAACCAAACTACTAGTCAGTCGCACTCTTCTTAGTGTGTCTGGCTGGCTAGCGTTGCTGTTAATGCACTTAGTTAATAAATACTAAGAGAGTTGATCTCGCGTTAAACTGACTGAGTACTTAATGCATGAATGGATGGATTGTTGTTGGTTGCTATTATGTTTGGCTGTGTGTAAAAATATGGTGATACTTCTGCTGGATTATGCGCTTTAAGTGTTAAATTTTAATCTCAATTGTTTTATGTACTTAAATACTCATCACTGTTGTTGGTTAGCTATTTCCAACCAACCACCTTTACTTGTAGCAAGCAGCATTTTAATCATTGTTTTTTTTTTGTTATTTACCTCAAAAACATTTTTTCACTCTTTTTTAATAAAATTTTATTTTGCCGTCTTGCTTAGAATTAAAACTTCTTTATTTTGTTTACTTCATTTTTTAAAATTGGTTGATTTAATTAAATAAGAACAAAGTTACCCAACTTTGCTTGCAAAAATTTTTAATAATTTTAACAAATATTTGCTTGAACTTACATTTAAGTTTTATTAATGTTTTAATTGCTTTTATAAATGTTGCTGAAAATGTTTTCATTTTGTGTTTACTCTAAATATTTCTTTCCTATTCAAAAAATTACGAATTGGTTTATTTTACTTTTGTGAATTGTGTGAAAGCAAGAGTGCTATATTCGGCTATGCCGAACAAAAGAATTTTTAAATGAGCTGGCTTATTTTCAGAAACTCCACGTTAAGCGAAATGCTACTAAGCGTACAGCCGAGCAGTAGTGTTAACTGATTTTATTTTATGAAAACCCACTTCTTAGCAATAAAAAAAAACCTCTAAAAAAATAACTAATTTGTCAATACCGTTTAATAATAAAAAAAAAAGAAAACTAAACAAACATGCAGACAACTTCACTTCCTAAAGTACTATCAAAATAGGATTGCTAAGCGGTGACGGCGCACTATTTAGGTTCAATCATTTTGTATGTACATGAGAATTGTGACTATACATTGCGGTAAGCTTGCTAATTTAATTTTAGCTGTAAGTTTACAGGCCATCAAGTAATTGAAGCAAATTTGCTTTAAAATTGTCTGTTTGGAAGTTTTGTTACTTAGTAATGGATAGTTTAAAATATGGCCACTCTAAAAGAAAGTGCCATAAACTCGTGTTTTACACACTTCGTAAAAACAAAATTGTGTTCGGCAACATGCTGAGAATGTTGAAAATTAAAAAAAATGATATAGAGAGAATGACCAGACCACCTTTTTTATTCAAAAGGTATTAACAAAAACCTATAGTACTAAAAAACAACGAAATAATAACCGGCGACTAAACATTAATTATCAACCGGCAGCACTCCATTCTACTGCTGTAACGTTTATAAAGCACAAAGCCTGCTGTCGTTTCTTTTTAGTGCACTGTGTTTTTAGTAAGCTTTTAGTAACTGATGCGATGTGACTACAAAGAACACGAGAATGGTCATCGTATTAACTAGGAAGCAAATAACTGCTGGCTAAGCTGTTTTAATGCTTTTTTCGTTCAGCTACAAACCACAACGACGTTGCTTTTAAGACAGATGACATGTGTCGTCAAAAAGCGTTGCGCGTCTATCGCAAAATTTACCAGGCGCACAGTTATTTTAGTAAGACACGACGGTCGAATAGTTTCAATAGCTGGCCAAGAAGTAACAGTCACAAAGTCTTCTTTCATTTGCTTTGTTCGTTAATAAATAAACACATGCAAACGAAAAGAAATTGAAATTAAATAAAATTAACTAAGAGGCAGCAGCAACGAACGACACTAATGCTCCCCCCAATTCTGTTTATTTTTTAAAAACTTAATAAGAGCACAACCAATAAAAAGAAACTCAACTGAGAGTGAGAGAGTAACAATTGTTGGATGATGGGGGCCAATGGTGTTTTTACTGAATTTCAGTAGAGAATTGTTAATTCTTACGCGTACAAATGTGTGTTAAACCTACTGTAAGTTAAATTAAGGTTTCTGAAATTAAATTGTAGTTCGTTTGGCTCTCTTTTAAGAAGGCAAGCAGGGAGAATTGACTATTTTAACAGTACTTTAGCTCTATAAATTAATTTTAACACAGCCAACTGTTTTAGTTTAGTGTAAAATTGAATTTCTCAATTTTGTGTGTGTGTGTGTGTGTGTATTTTTTTAAAGTTAAGTCCCAGATAATAAAAACGAAGATGTAGAAACATTTTTAAAACAATTCTCTTGATAACCTGTTGCAAGAACATTAAATTCTTATTTGTTCTTGTTGTTGTTGTTTAGTTCTCCTAGAAGTAACAAAAGCTTGGAAAAAAAATTTAAGAAATTTTTTTTTATCATCTCCTCTACCTGGGTTTGGTACACATTGGAGTGCAAGGTTACGAAATGACAAATTGACAGCAAGGGGCAAAAAATCACACGTTGTTTTGCAGGAAACATATTGTGGATTTGTAGTAACCAGAAACCGAAAAGAAATCTGCAAGTGAAAATTGATAACTCTAGAGAATACCATTCGGTTAAACTTCCCAAGCAAAGCCAATTGAAGATAGCAATGCAGATATACATATATTTTAGAGAAGTAAACATAATTTAAGAATACTCTGTTGTGTATTGATGAAGCTCCTCTACAGACTAACCAGCTGGACAAACACATTGGAAAATGCAAATTTGCAACCATTGGAAATTTTGAGATTCTTCAGTAGGCGCTTTAGCACCTGGCAGGGAATACAGAGGATTTTTGCTAACACAAGCTTTATTAGCATTAAAGCAATATTTTGGAAAAATTCTAAGAAGTAATTATCTAGGGGATGCCAAGACTAGACTTTAGTTCGTTCCTGAAATTGGAAAGGCGTATTCATGAAGTACTCTACATCAGTTGTAGTTGTAAAGTTCCCAAGCTTTATTTTGGAGCATTTGAAGTAAAAACTGTGTTACTAATTTTAGAGGTACCATTCCGATACTGTGTCTTGCAGATGACTTCAATGTAGAGACTCTGTATTGGCTTTACACCACTCGAAAATTTTGTCTTTTATGCCTGCCAAAGTATTTATATTTCTAAGCAAAAAAAAAAAAAAAAAAAAAAAACAAGCTAGAGTTCTACATTCGGTTGTGAGGAATATAAAATTCATATATGTAAATCTAGTTAAGTGAAGCAAATTCTTGCATTTCCTGAAAGATCTCTTCCAAAGCTTTTAAATGATACCCATATTGACCGTATTGACAACCGAACTTTTTTATAAAAATTTTAGAAGCCCATAACTCAAAAAATATGGGCGAGTGCGATTATTTCAATTGATGTTTTTTTATTTGTAATTCTCTATCACCCAATATATTTAGTTTTGTGATAGGAGAGAGGCAGGCGTGCCTCGAAGATTATTGACCGATCTTGCTGATTTTCAATAGCAAAATTTTTGAAATTATCTGATAGATTGGCGTATTTTAATTACCTATAGCTTATCTAGTGCCTTGACGAACACTGACTATGACTATGTGCTATGAATAAAAACCCCGGATATTGTAGAACTTAAAAACGGAATGACAAACTAAGATATACCTTTTGCACCTGTGGAAAAAGTTATAACGGTTGTGACGATTCTTATATACCCTTCAACAAATAAACTTTTGTTTTTATTGCGAAAAATTTTTAGAAAACTTTCGAATTGTTGTTATTTTTTTGCCATTTATGGTTTCAAATGATATTTCACTTTATTTTATTACAAACTAGCAGTGTCCGTATAGACTTCGTCTGCGTATAATTTCAAGTTTTCTTAAAATTTAAATGTAGAAAATTAATTTTTAAATGCTTTCTTTAGATTTCTGTAGCCAGTGTTAAAAGTTTTCCATTTACAAAAATAAAATGTGCTGACAACTGTTTTAGTACCATTATGACAGTAAAATTAGGAGCTTTCCTACGAAATGTAATATTTTCACGAAAAAAGGTATTATATATTTGAGCCATTTAAAGGACCTCCTCAAGCAAATTTAACGTGATGCGAACACAGACAGACGTACAGAAAGACAGACAGAAATTCCAAAAATAGGTATTTTTTATTCCATATCAATTACTATTTACACCAACATCAACATCTTCAAAAAATATATTATTTACAGGAATTACCTCGTTACAGTTTTACTCGTATTATGTGTGATTAAAAATGTTTGAAAAATTAAAAACTTGTAGTAAAATTTTCGGTAAAATTTTAATCGTTTAGGTAAATTCCAATTTTTTCTAATCTAGAGTTTTTTCCCAAAATTTCGTTATAGATAAACTCTTGAAAATTAGACAGAATGACTATTACTATAAGTATAATAACAAGTTTAAATGTTTTAAATTAGAAATTAAAGGGTGCCCTACGGTTGTTATTTGATGTATGTGACAGAACAGAATTAAAACAAATTTTGTTTTACTGTGTCAGCAATAAGAAGTGTAGAAAATAAAGGGTGACTACATAACTGGTGAATTTTCATGTTTAATCTGCATTTATATTTTGTTTTACGACATATAAAAAATCCTAACGCAATCTCTTTTAAATATAATATAATTAATGTATAATTATCGTCCTAAAGAAATATGATTTAAAGGTTTGCCTGTTTTGAAATCGGTTTTTTTTTTTCAAAAATTATTACCTAAAATTTTGGTGTGCCCCGATGTTGTATATCTTTTATAACTATGTCTGAGAGAATGGTGGTCATTTATTTTGTGTAGCTCATCTGAAGACGTGGCAAAGCTGAAATGAGCCGGTTACGGGCATATGGACATCGCTTAATCGCCTTTCCTATTTATAAGAGTTAAGAATCTATATACTTTATGAATTCAGAAATAACAAACGGAACGACAAACTTATATACACGCTTTCCACCCATAATAAAGGTTATAAAAATAAAAGACCTTAAACAGAAGAAAAATTTTCTTTTAAAGTTTTTCTTCAAAGTTACGTATTAAGTATTTAAAAAATAAAGATATGAATTTCATCTATTCAAAATCATTTAAATTACTACAAAAATAATTAAAATCATAAATAAACAGTTATAAATTTTATCCAAATTCAATTAAGAAAACATCATCAAATACATAAAATAAAATAATCAATTAACAGTAAATTGTTTGGCCAACAAAACAATACAACTTAATGACAAATATTGTAATTTATTTTTGTCGGATTTCCTTTTAGTTTCAATAAGGGAAAATTGCATACAATTTTCCAAACTGCCAACAAGCAAAAATTACGAGGCGATTTTAAGTAAAATGTGGCAGAAACTTAAACATTTAATGCGCATGATTGTAAAATTTTGATAGGTTTTTAGTTTTTATATCGGAAGAAATAAGATAATTTAGAAGATACAGAATAAATGAACCATGTTGATATATATTTTAAATGTTAAGTGATAACACACTGTAACAGCAAGTTTTTCACTTTTTACTAAAACTTTTTTACAAAAGTTTTGTTACTTCAAGTTTAATAACTCAAATATTGAAAACAAGTATTGAAAACAAGTATCTTCAGGTAATTTCAAAGCAGACCGCTTTATTAATAAATCCCTTTCGAACTTTTTCCAGCCACAAGGATTAAAGGCAACCAATTGACAATTTACTGCAATCCTACCCTCATTGTAACGTGCCTTTACTTTCAAACTTAGTGATTTCATATCGTTTACTGGTAACTGTCAGCCTTCTTCCTTATTACGTAATCTCTAGTAATTTCTACTATTTGTCCCTACCTCTGTCTGAGTCTAATGCCAGCCAGTGCTGCACAATCATACACAATGTACGTTAACGTCTTAGCCTGTTCGAGGCACAGTCTTAGGTATGTATCATCTTTCACGTTTCTTGCAAACGACCCCTATCTGGTTTTATAATTTTACGAAAACAAGTTAAAGTAAGTAAGTAAGTAAGATGTATAAAAGTTAACGTTGTTGTTGCCCGTTAAAAATATTAAGTTTCATCTTAGATAAACACAGCTGAAGAAAACTAAAAGTTATCTCACATGTGCTGCCTGTTTGTAAATCTTAGGGTCATGAGTTCAATTCCCAACAGAGCGTTTAAAAGTAATGAAAAATAATTTTTTTTGAGTAACTGCATTGGCATATAAAACGTGTTATAAAGGCGTACAAATAATAATCTGTAGATTAGATGGTTTAGATTTCTGTATTCCAAATTTCTTGGTGTTTTGTCAGGGTTGTAAAGAGAAGAACCCCGTGGAACTATGGGGTCCTGATGGCTTTACAGGTTGAAAGCCCATTTTTGTTAAGCATATTTAAAAAACAAAAAAAATCGTATATGAAAAATCTTATATTTACTTCACCATACATGCATAACCGCATGTACATATGAGTATACATCAGCATGAAAAATTCTTGCTACCATTATGTTTTTCTGCTCAAAAAAGCGCCAGAAACTGTCCCAATTATTATAACTGTAGCAAAGAGATGAATAAGTACTATACACAACCAACTGCTAAAATAAGTTGAAAAAAAAAGTATGGACATTTAGAGAAGGGCGTGGTGTTTTACCCGGTCCCTCAAAAGACATGGTTCGATCAGGCTTATTTTCAATAGTAAATTTTTCGAAACTATGTATGTGTGATCGATTGGCGTATTTAAATTTTCTCTAGCTAAGATAGTGCCTTGTTAAAATTTTACGGACGGACATTGCTCTATTGACTTTGCTAGGCATAAGAAGGCTTCGGAAGTAGATATTGTAGAAATTACAAACGGAAGAACAAACTTAGATACACACTTTTCCACCGCTGGTGAAAAGTATTACAAGGAAATTCATGCAATCAAAGAAACTCCTTCGTTCGAAATTACAAAAATTACAATAAATAGTCGTTTAAGGTTTTTTATTTTCATGTCTGTAATAAATTAAGGTTCAGAATAATAACTGTCAAAATTTATAAATATTTATTAAAATGTTCATTTTAATACAAGTATTTTCAGAAATTCCAAATCTGCTTGTGGCGAGTGTAATAAAAACATATGAAAACGAAGAAAATTAATTAAATTATTTTTAAGTTTGAATTGTTAGTCAAATCTACGCTAAAATTTTGCTTTTGCTAATAAGCCGCCTCAATATTATTGGAAAAAATTAATAACTCCAAAACAAATAAATAAATAATGCCATAAATTTTTAGCTTAATAAATCACAATCCATCGTATTAAAGGGATTTGAGAATTAATGCAATTAAAGAGATTAAAAAATAAATTTAAGCAAATAAGCAACAAACATGCCCTAAAAAACTAACTACACACACGGACACAAATAAAAACACTGACAGCTAAAAACAGAAGTATCTATTTTTAAAGTGGTGCTGTTTTTGCCAAACTAAGATGTCATTAGTTAAATTAAAATTTAAAATCTATTAAGAGCCAGTAAAAAATAGTAGTTATTGAGTTACTGATGAATAGATGGATGGACAGATATTTTGTAACATTTACCTTTCAATTAAAATTAGTACGACGACGATTGCTTTTTTTTCAACAAGTTTTTTTATCCAAAAGTTTTTTTTTTCTTTCTCCTCACGTTTTTTTTTTATTTCCGATATTTTTTTTTTTTTGTTGTAAAAAATTTTAAGATAAAAACGGATCTTTCTTAAAATTTCGAACAGGCCGCCAGCAAATGACAGCATATAGCATTTTATCCATTTCGTTATTTTTACTGTCATTATATTGTATGGGTTTGCTGATTGTTGCTGTATTATTTCTCTTTTTTAAAGTCAGCTTTTTTCTGCATTGTTGTAGTTGTAGTTTATGTTTACTTTTAAGCTCAAACAACACATACAAACTCTTCTACAGCAACGCTAATCGTTATAAAAAGCAAAATAACAGCAATAATGAATAAAGTGAATATCATGCATACAGATTTATGTATGTATGTTTGTATGTATTTACATATAAATAAAAGTATCTACAAGTAAAAATAGATTACAGTGGGTGGAAATAAAGTTATTGCTTTATAACTTAAAAAAAAACAATTAAATTTAAGTAAAATATACGAGAGCAGCATTAAAATTACGTGACTCTGAAATCTTATTTTTAATAATTAAAAAAAGTCAACACTGTAATTGTTCGTCTGTTGTAGGACTAGTAGGTATAAAATTTTTTACCAAGCAGTACAATTATGTTATTTATCATAGGCATACAAAATAGGCAATTTTATAGGGTTTGGGGATAATGGAACAAGTCAATCGATAATGAGCCACTATATTTTACATATGTACTTCAGTTTTTAGAAAATGTTCGTGAAACTTCTACTCGATTAAAAGCGTTTGCTCACAAGAACTCATGTAGTGATAGACCAAGCTCATCAAACAATTACAAACCGAGGTAAAATCAAGTGACGATTTCCCTCTGAATTTAGTTTAAGTGCTCTTCAGACCTTATTTATTTTGCTCAAGCATATAAGCTTAACGATTGCAATTAAAAAATTAAATAATTCGATTTTTCTAATTTTCTTGGCATAAAACTAGACCAACTGCAAGTCTAATTTGATGCAAAAAAAACGATTCAATACTTCATTTAGAGAGGTGTAAAAAATATTTCCCTCCATCCAGTCTTATAACTTACACTACTTCTATTGGGTAGACTCTGGATTAAAGCGCACGTGTATGAGCGAGTACGTCTAAGTCTGCTTTTTAGAGGTTGTCGAAGGTAGGGTGTTCAACTTACCAAGTCATAGAAGTAAAATGAGGTTTGTTTCACTACTTTATCGCTACTGCAGTGCAATGAAAAACGAAACGCTCTTTGTTAAAAGCTTTCCTATTTGTGGTTGAATAGCGTATAACAGGCATGGTTTGGTGTTTAATGCGAAAAAATTTTCTTGGTTAATTAATTACTAACAGAAGGCTTTTTCAGTTATTTTCGATGTAGGAAAGTTTAAATTCGAATATCCACAAACATTAGCCATTACACTTTTCTTTTACACCACATTTTTCTTGTTCCAACAAATCTACGATTGAGGATTTTGTGCTAAATGCTGGAAAATCATACATAATAGCTATCTGAATTCCATTTGTGATTGTACCGGAGGTACTTAAGCCAAAAGTAGTAAATAAAACCTATAAAACATATCAGACAGTCAAAATATTAAATGTTTAAAGGTGTCTGAGGTTGCAATTTTTGTAATATTAATATTTGATTATAAACCCGATTTCCGAATAATTGGTGCCTCGTTTGCTCACACAGATATCCCTACTTCAAAGGCAAGTTAAGCGGTGTTCACTACTAACATCTTAATACGTTTTTTAATCGCCTTATAAGCTTAATAAAATATAAATCTCACAGAAATTTTGAACGTTTTTCTAAAATAGTGAATCAAATCACTGATCAAAAAAATTAAAACTATCGGTGGAGAATAAAATTAGCAGCTATTGGACAGATTCCCAACATTGCTGCTCTTAAGAAAATATTACAAGTTTTGGTCAAAACAGGCTAAACCTTTGTGACTACACGCCGAGAAATTAGCCAACTGCTGTATAATTTCTGCTAAAGCCTGGAACCGTAAATGATTTGAAAAACTTAGCGTTAAAAAATCATCGATGACTTCTAGGAGAAAATAAAAAATAATTGAGAAAAGAAAGAAAAATAAGTGATCCGTAATCAACATAATGCTTGGTTAAGAAATTCTTGCAAAAAAGCCGTCTTCAAAACAGACAAGCATAAAATCATATTTCTTTAGGGCGGTAAATAATCATCAACTTTATTATTTTCTATTCGAGAAAGATTGAATCAGGATTTTTTTATGTCGTAAACCAAAATATGAACGCAGATTAAACAAACAAATTCAGCAGTTGTGTGGTCACCCTTTATTTTTTACACTTTTTATTGCTGACACAGTAAAACAAATTTCTTTTTAATTCTAAGCTTTTGTCTATACGAGGGCTGCTATATACATATATTTTTGGCCATTGACAATCTGGCAATCTGACATTTCCATTGGAAAGTTTGTCATTTTTAAGCATAATCGTACTCAAAACGTTTTGACGTACGACCGTTATTTGTGTAGTTTACAGTGACTTTAAAAAATTAATATAGAAAAAAAAATGGAATTAACTCGTGAACATTTTCGTGCCATCATTTTTCACAACTTTCAACGTGGATTATCACGACAAGAGTGCATTGATGAACTTAAATTTTTGTATGGCGATGAAGCACCATCCTATAGCACTGTGAAAAATTGGTATAATGAATTTAATCGTGGCCGAAGCTCGCTCATAGACGAATTGCTGCCGTGCGTAAACTCATAACGCAAGATCGACATGCGACATTTCGAGAGATAGAGACATCCTTGGACATTTCTTCCACCAGCATACATTCGATACTGCATGAACATCTGGCCGTAAAAAAGGTTTGTTCTCGTTGGATCCCGCACAATTTGATAGTCGCTCAAAAAAAGGCTCGTGTCGATTGGTGCAAAGAAATGTTGCAAAAATACGATTGCGGTGCTTCAAAAGACGTATGAGCCCGAAACGAAACAACAATCGAGTGTGAGGGTCTTCAAAGACAAGCAAAATCCAACAAAAGTTGTTCGTGGAAGAATCACTTCGAAGCAAATGGTCGCCTGTTTCTTCGGCAAAACTATTCATGTGGCGACTGTTCCGCTTGAGAAACGTAGGACGGTCACTTCTAAGTGGTACACTATAATTTGTTTGCCAGAAGTCATCGGAGAAATTCGAAAAACCAACAAGAGAAGACGAATCATTGTTCACCATGACAATGCGAGCTCTCACACATGGGCTCAAACCAGAGCGTTTTCGACCGGCCAAAACGTCGAATTAATGGGTCATCCGCCGTACAGCCCTTACTTGGCACCTAATGACTTCTTCTTGTTTCCGCATATTAAGAAAAAAATGCGTGGTCAACGATTTTCGTCGCCAGAAGGAGATGTTGAAGTGTTCAAAAACCATGTTTTAGAGGTGTCTCAATCGGAGTGGAAAAAGTGCTTCGATAACTGGTTTGAGCGCATGCAAAAGTGTATAAATCATGCTGGAGAATACTTTGAAAAACAATAAAACCATTTTTGATTTAAGATATTCGCATTTTCACTATTAGGCCAGAAATATATAGAGCAGCCCTCGTAACTGTTCAAAAGACGTTTTTTTTTAATTTTAAATATTCATACATGTTATTATACCTGATATAGTAATGGACATACTGTCTAATTTTCATAAGTTTATCTGTAACGGTTTCAATAAAATCATTTATAGGAAAACCCTTTAATTCCTAATTTCAAGTTTGCTACTTGTTATAGCGGACTTAGCCATAAAGGTTCTGTGCAATTTTCAATTAACTGTTGAACAGTTTAGTCATATACATCATATAACAGCAACTATTGTAACACCCTATTATTTATAACTGTAAATATTTATACTTCTTAATATGTCAGACAAAGTAGTGGACATTCTATTTACTTTTCAAGTGTATGTATATAACGGTTCAAACGATAGTGACAAAAAGGTAAATTTCCTTCTAATATGGGTACACCCTTTAATTTCTAAATTGAAATTTTATTCTTGTTGTTATAGCGGACTTAGCAATAAAGGTTCCTTATAAATTTCAACTATCTGGCTATAATAACAGTTCAAAAGTTTGGCCACCTTCATCAAATTACATTAACTCTCGGGACACCCTTTGATTTATAATTTTGAAGGTTTATAAAGGTCATAATAACCGACATCCTGTTCAATTTTCAAGCGTTTGTCTATACCGGTTTAAAAGATAGACGCATGTATGTCAATAAAAGTCACCTATGGGGACACCCTTAAATTTGTAGATTTATTTTTGTATTACTTTTTGCTACTAAGAGCTACAGTAATACACATTTTTTTCATTTTCAAAGAAGTGAGCTTTACGGTTTATAAGACAATGTGGGCATAATCTATCAAATTACAAAAAAAAAAATTTAAATCGGTTTAGAAATGAGTGAGTTCTGCAGGCACAAAAATAAAAAAGCAACATTCAGTCGAATTAAGAAGCCCCTTTTTGTTTTTGAAGTCGGTTGAAAAAACGATTTGAGTTTCGATAAATTTCATCTTATTCTTTATTTTTAAGATTTGCTCTCTAGCAAGTTTTTTTCCGTAATCCAATTAAAATTATCAAGTGCGAAAACAATGGTTTCAAAAGGTCCCATGAAACATTTTTTGATCGATAAAAATTCTTGTAAAACTTACTTTTTAATTAATGTCATTGGTAGGTACAGAAGTCAGATATTTAATACCAATGAATGCGCCTATATAATCTCACTTTTAAGAAATACCTGAAAAGAAAAAGAAAAGAGTTAAAATTATAAATATAAATTTTAAAGTAGATGTTAACATTCTGCATAATAAAATTTTAAGTACAACAAAAGACGAACTTTTGGGGGCTACAAAATATTTAAAAACAGCAATTTTTTAACGACCGAGTCATATAACACCTCTTTATAACTGAACCTGAAATTCTGACATTCTGTACATTCATCTTAATTACTTTGTGAGTTAATTGAAGGTAAGAAAAGAATTTAAAATTTCCTTTTTTTTTCACTATTCACATGGACTAAAAGCTCGGGCTCAGCTCAGCGAGCCTAAATGAGAAAAACTAATGCAATAGGTAGGGCTTAGTAACAGCCTAGTATTTCTTACCTTCCTCCTTAGCTTGGATAGAGTACAGCTCTTATTTAAAAAATTTAAAAAGAGAATTCACTAACAAATCTTAAAATTTTAGAAAAGGTTTAGGCATTGATCAGAGAACCTTAAGATTTATTTTCATATGAATTTTCTGCCCTAAAAATCAAAAAAAGATAAAAACCACTGAGCATTTTATTAAAAAACAATTTTTGTCTTGCATGAATAATGTTGGACTCCAGGGCGTCAGTTTTTGCTAGTTTATCAGAATAAAAATAATCGAAAGGTATTGAATCGCACCATCTTGGAGGACATTTGATTAGTCCATTCATCGAAATTAACTTACCGCCAAATTTTTACTTTTTAGTCGATGGTGCCGGCTGTCAAATGGCACGCAGCGGCAACCTGTCGAAAGAACATCTCAATGTCATTAATGTCAAAATCAGCTTCATCCCTGAAAATATAATTGATGGTTCTTTCAGGCTAAAAAATCGCATTATAATTAAAACATCTTTAGCTGATAGCTAAAAACTAGAAGTCAGGACCTAGCAAATGCCGTGTAGTGAAGAAAAGGAAATCTAAGCACC
The DNA here is from genome assembly GCA_937654795.1 of Cistogaster globosa. Taxonomy (NCBI): domain Eukaryota; kingdom Metazoa; phylum Arthropoda; class Insecta; order Diptera; family Tachinidae; genus Cistogaster; species Cistogaster globosa. The sequence continues at coordinate 28,219,329 of OW569407.1, forward strand.
GCATAGAAAATATATAGTATATGAGAAGTTGGTCCCTAGTACGTGACCTCTGCCAATGCCAAAATATTCAGAAACGTCAGTTCTTACAAAGCTAACCTAAACTGGTACAACATAAGCGAAATATTAAATTAAATCAGAATTATAAAAGGCATAATTCTTAAAACCTCCAACCCAGCCCCCTATGCAGACTACAGAGACAAAGTAGCAAATTATCGACTGGTGTTCTTTTATTTTTTGTGCAGAACTTAAGCGGGTATAGCTCGTGCTTAATATGTTATGACTTACACCTACAAAGGTGACAGGGGTGTTCATGTAGAATTAGTGTAATCAATATACCCTGGGATGTGTTGTTGTTCGAACGAGGCAGCTTTAAATATTATCAGATAAAAATGAAACCGGGAAAAACTCTGGAACGAGAGTGAACGTTGTTTATGAATGTCAAGCACGGGGCTCTGTTGAGTCGACAATCAACAATCAAATTATATATTGTGATCAAGAGAAGATTTAAAGGATGGTAGGGAGTTCAGAGATGTACAATAAGATATAAACAACCGTTAATTTACAGACTCTAGCTACAGTTCTAAAATCGGTTAGCAATTGACGATGAAATTCTATATCGAAATACCCCCTTATACACAAGGTATTTCTTATAAAAAATCTAAAGAGAAACAATTATTGATTTATCGAGACACAAGAAAGATAACAAACAGCAGCAGGTTGACAGAGAAATATTTTGAAATTCATCTTTATTTTCTACAATGAATCAATCCATCGCAATAATAGAAACCAGAAAAAACACACACGATATTGATATTTTTCTTGCCACCTAAACGGAAATCATATCTAATGGAAAGTGTTTTTCCAAACAACTTTCAATATAAATTGTTTTTTTTTTTTCAGTTTTCATGTGAAACATTCTTATTCACAATGTGAATTTAACTTTTATTTTCATTCTTCTTTTTTTAAGGACCGAAGAAATGAAAAACTTAATTATTACAGAAAAAATATAAAATAAACATTTGTCGTGCGCATTTTTCTCAATTCCTGTTCAATTTGATGATGAATAAAAAAATAATGTTTTAAAGTTGTGTTTATTTTTTTATTTTATTTTTTTTTAATCTGTGTTAAGTTTCGTAATATTGTTGTGATTGTTTTTTATTCTTGTTATTTATATAAAATAAAAATTAAATGCCATCAGTGTTTAACCGAAAGTTGAAATTAAATAGTACAATATCTTGTTGCTGTATTTTTTTTCTTGTTTTTGTTTTTGTTTTTTTTTTTTTTTTTTTTGCAATTTATGTATTTAGGACATTTTATCTACAAATTTTCTTCTATTTGTAACTCATATTTAGAAATTTTTTTTACACTAGAGATAATTCAACAAATAAATAGATTGAGGTATTTAAGGCGACTAAAAAACATAGGGCCTTCAAATTTATTCAAGTAAGCTTTTGTGAATTATATTTAATTACAATAAACTAACCTTTTTTAAATCATTTTATAGCCGATTAAAAAGCATGCAATGAAATCTAATAAACACTGTTTTTATATTTCTTCCATCTTATTACCGAGTAAGTGTATTGATTACAAATATTTAAAAAAAACGGAGATTAAAGCAGAACACTAATTTTTCAATAGCTTAATAATGGAAATATATGCAAAATTTAAAATGTGAATTTTTGAAGCCCCACAGACCTAACGAGAGAGTTAACAGTCAAACTGACTTATTTTTTTTTTTTTACATTTATTCTCAGTATAATCTAACAAATCATCATGCATAGATTGACGCTTAAAAAAACTTACTAAATTATCGAGATTTACGTTAAAAATCACTAATCAATTAATCCTTGAGCGATAATATTAATTTTTGGCCTATTAGTTTTATTAAAAAACAAAATTGCCGCATATCGAGTGAAGTCAATCCATAATGGAACCAAAGGACTCCATTACCTTATTTTTTCAAAATTTTATCTGAAGCTTACATTCCGTCAAGGGAGATCTAAGCTGTAGCTTAGACAAGAAAACGCCTACGTGCCATGCAGCCAAAGTTGTGCGATTTAAACTTTTTGTACGTCCACGAGAAGTCTCTGATATCTGCTAATAAACCAGTATTAAACGACGCCTTGGAAGCCAACAGTGTTCGCTCATTGTAACCAAACGGCCAGTAATGCTTGAAAAATTGTCCCAAAATTTTAGTCCAAAATGCGTTTCGTCAAGAACAGCCGCGGTGGACATGCACTCGAAATTATTTTAAAATGTAAGTGCCACGTATAGATCTTTTAAAAAAAATTTATATTCAAATTTAATTCGTGTTGGTTTTTACAATCTAAAATCGACAAAAGCTTCTCAACTTTTTACTTAGAGGGTGATACTCGTAACAAATAAAAGAGACCATTTTTAAAAAGAAATAGAAATTTTCAAAAAATGTGAAAGGACCGGGCAATCTTCATAATCGAAAAGCTGAGGTTGCATAAGCCTGCGAACTTAATGTTCCTTGTTCATTGAAAGGCAAATAAGTAACTTGCTGAAATAGTTAAATGTAAATTTGCCTCTTTACCTTACCTGGTCTTAATAAGGCCAGGTTTTTAGAGATGTCCCTTATATTACACCATTGGCAGGTTAAGAGTAACCGAAATGTAAAACCAATAGAGCTATAAACATGTTAAAAAAGACAAACCCTATTTTAAGCAAGGAAACATGTATTTCGCACCGTAAATTTGGTTTGGAGGTAGTTCTTATTATTATTTTAATTAAGACAGAATTGGTTAAAAAAGTATCTTGGTACCATTTGCTAAGATTGCTTCATCATTCACGGAATTTTACGAGCAGCATTTAAATATTTCATATGAAAAAAAAATGAACTAAGTAATTTTTTTCCTTGCTGACTTTGTTAGTCATTTAAAAGGGGAGCATCAATAAACATTATTTCGATGTAAATATGACTTGTCAAGCGGCAGTTGCCACCCAAATTTGTTTAATATCAACCCCATATTATTTTTTCAAGACATTGAATGTCTTTGCCATAACATTAAATTACTGTTTTGAACTTAGCAATAACTAACCATACAAACAGTATTTTCCAGTCTACTCCTTTGTTTATTTCAATACAATAATCATCTTCACAGTTTAAAGTGCCGATTCAGTTAACAAGAAAGAGGCCTAAAATATATTTTTTATTCCTCTTTTTACGGTCCTGAAGTTAAAACATACAAAACGAAAAATACAACATTCACGGGTAATCAACAAGATAAAACGAAGACTGTTGTTACGCGGTGAATATATATTGAAGATATATTTTTTATGAGTTTGATTATTATTTTAATTTAACTCTCCCACTCACTCACTCTCTTAACGATTTTGTGGTAGGTGAATAAACAAACAAAAATTACAGGAAAAAACAAAGTGCCACATTATAAATTTGTTTATTTGTTGCTTTTCTTTTCTTTTCATTGTTTTTTTTTTTTCTATTTCATCATTATTTATTTGAAAGTGCCATTTTGTTTTAGTTGGTGAATTATTAGGTGCACAGAATAAAATTGAATGTGATGCAAAACTACATGCTTTAAAAAGCTTTTTGCTTTTTGGTTTTGTTGCTGTTTGTTACATACGAAATGAAGGAACACAACAGAAGAATACAAAAAATAAAAAAAAGTATAACAATAAAGAAAACTACATTAATAGAAAAAAAACTAGACAAAACAAAAAACAGTACAAAATAATAAAAACTACAGGCACAAATGTTCAACATTAAAAAGATACAAGACATTTCAATTCCATTTACAGGACTTTGACCCATAACCTGAAAGCAACATAAAGAAAATTAAAAATTTCTTTTTTACAAAGATTAAGATGAAAGATGTTGTTGACAATTAAGAACAAAAACATAAAAAACAACCCTTTTAAAAACCTAAAGCACAAAGTTTAAGTTAAATTCTCATTAAAAAATTTCCTAGATTTTTAAAATAAATCACAAGCTTTTTCCTTAGATAATTTGTCTATTTTTAAATTTCTCTAAAACTATTACAGGTAAAAAAAAAAATCATTTGGCAAACAAACTTAAATTAATTAATAAAATAAGGAATTTAAGAGTGGCATGCTAGAATTATAAAATAGATTTTCTAGTTTTGCGCTCTACAAGCGAAGCAGTGGGATATATACCTACATGCTACAAAGCATTACACAATTTGCTTTATTCTACAAAATCACTTCCCGCTCCGCTTTCGCTTTAAGACCATTTAGGCCAGGGGTTCTCGTCAAATTCCTGCTCACGGACCCCTAGTAAACTAATTTTTTTTCGCGGACCCCTCTGAAGCACAAGTTCAAAATAAAACTTTTATTATTTTTGAAACCCTATTTTTTCGGTTCTTTATGCTGACCTCTTGGATGGTTGCTACGGACCCCCAGGGGTCCACGGACCCCCATTTGAGAACCGTTGATTTAGGCAATCCCACGAAAACGCATGTTTAGTTAGTTTGCCTTAAATGTGATAAAAGATAACGTAATGGCCGTAGGAATTAACTTACCGCCAATAATTAATTTCAATCAATTTATTAAAAGATACCATCTGGGTTATAAACACGTTAAAAAATAATACCTTTTAATTATTGATTATTATATTGGTTGTATTAATTTATTATAATACAATAGTGTAAGCTGAAATTGTCGTGCAATTATACTAAAAATTCACACGGTTTTATATAAAAATTGTGGAAATAATTATTTTATTTTATATTAAGGGTTCCGTACAAAAAGAGTAAAAACGTAATCCTATTGTTTTCGTCATATTGTTTGTTCTTCTGTAACAGTTCTTTATCTCTGAAATCATAATAGGTAGTTGTTATTTTTCGTACTCTGACAGTCAGACACGTAGCAGTAAAAAAAAAACTTTAAAATTAAAGGTGGGCCAATATTACGTGATTTTCACTTATATGGCTTTTGTTTTAAGGCCGTAAAATCTACACAAATTATGGATGTTTCCAAAAAGCCGTAAATTTGTACAAACGATGTTTTGCTATAAGAATGAGTAAATAATTCTTAAAAAAACGTCTTCATAATCGATTTCAGCTATCTGTGTGTAATGGTTCAAGAGATTGGCCACATACATCAAATTTCATTAACTTTTGAGATACCCTTTAATTTCCAAATCTACATTTTATACTTGTTATTATAGCGAGCTAAGCAATACAGGTTCTTTGTAAATTTCAATCTCTTGTCTACAACTGTTCAAAAGTATGGCCATATACATCAAACTATGTGAACTATTGGAGCACCCATTAGTTTATGATTCTGAATATGATTATATCTTATTGCGATCATAGTAATCAATATTCTGTCCAATTTTTAAGCGTTTGTCTATAACGGTTCAAAAAATAGGTCCATATAAATTGAGGACACTCTTTAGTTTTTAGGGTTATTTTTGCATTACTTTGTGCTATTGGAGTCAACAGTGATACGCAGTTATTTAAATTTTAAAATGGCGCCCTTTGCTGTTCATAATACATGTAAAAAACATGTATGTTGTATGGCGACGCCCTTTAATTTTAAAATTAATAAACTATTCAAATTAATAATGAAAATTTTCAAATAGAAAAAAATGCGAAATCGATCCAGAAATGACTGAGTTGTGGAGAAACAAACAAGAAAGGAACATTCACGAATTGATAACCTCATTCTTTTTTTGAGATCGATTAAAAAATAATTAAAATAATTATCACATAAATAGACTTATTTTTTAATCCATACATGGTATGGAAACCTCCATCTATGACTCAAATTCACAATTGACGGATCTATTTTCTTTTGACATTTAGTAATAAAATTAAAAAACGTTAAGTTTATTTTAATAAACTATAAGCGATACAAGGGGAGGTTTGCATAGTGATGACAAGATTAATCGAAAAACGTGTCTAAATCGATTGTTTTGTTGGAGTTAAGATTTTTAAGGTATCGGAAACTTTCTTTCGAATAATGTTTATAAATAAGTTAAATAAAATATAACTGTAATTAACTTGTGAAAAATTTTATGAATCCTACTAAGGTTTTCGTTTAAATATTAATATGAATATTTTAAGCATAGACCTATTGTAATTCACACAGAAATCTTTAATCAACAAATAAAGAGAAATTCAACTTATTTTAAGAATTTTTTTGTAAAACGTTGAAAATTGTTTCAAGGAAACTTTTCCAGATTCTACTTAACCACCTTCTTTACACAAAACATTTTCAAAAAAAAAAAACATGGTTGTGACATCGTTATAATAACTAAATTATGTTATCTGTAACAATGTTCAGTTGCGGCGAACAAATAATAGTTTTTTTACCAAGACCCCAGTTGTGATAAACATCTTTTTGTTAACATTTAATCATTATGTGGTTACTATGCACAAAAAATGCAACAACATGGTTGGTTTTAATCACGAGAAAAAAGAATAAAAAAATTAAACCACACTCAAATTGCTATAACTTATTAACTATTTCCGGTGCGATTCGCTACCCCAATGGCAGTTTTTTACTGCTAAATATTTCTAAAAAGAAAAATTATTTTCAAGTGTGCAGAATTTTTCAAAGGAACTTGAAAAAATTAGACCCGAGCACAATGCAATGCAGTATTTTATGAATCACTACATACGTTGTCATCATTCTTTGCATCTATCTACCTTATACTTTATGCCAATCATAAAGGCAAACACGAGTTTAATGACCAATTGCTTACAAGTACAAGAAATTGGCCGAATAAATATTAAATTAAATGACGATAACGCGTAAAGAATCTTGTCTTGAATTAATTTAAAAGTGTTATTGCCTTTCACTCATCATTAATTGCTTTTTATACCCTTCAATCCAAATTTGTTCTGGATACAGAAAGTAGCCATTTCCGACCCCATAAAGTACATTTGTATATATATAGAGTTCTTGTGCATAGCGAAGTCGATTGAGCGATGTCCGTCCGTGTTCGGGCTGAAATAACCTTTGCCAAGGCACTAGATGAGCTAAAGAAAATTTAAAAACGCCAATCGATCAGACATAGTTTCAAAAATTTTGCTTTTGAAAATCAGCAAGATCGGTCCACGGTTTCGAGGCAGCTGGCAAAACATAACAAATATAGATTAGTAAAGTAACTCTAACAAAATCAAAATATATGTATTTATTATTTTCAAGTTATTATTATGAGTATCATTTAAAAGCTTTTGAAGAGAACTTTTAAGAAATATTACATAACATAACATTTTCTGTAGAAATATATGTAATACTAATATTTCATAATAATATTTCATGTTTTAGTTCTCTGTCACCCCAATTTTTTTCCATTAAAATTACTTGACTAAACTAGATTTACATGATTGGTGCAGGATATACAAGATTCGGCAGAGGCGAATATAACACCTCTACTAGTTATTACTAGCTTAAATTAAAAGTTTGCTTAAGGTGTGCCAGGTAGTAGAACTATACTTTACAAAGTAGTAAAGACAACCACCTGCAGGAATACTAAATAGAACACCATTATCATTCACCACAATTATAAAGCACTAGCAGTGTTCGCGCATCATTTCTAATTTCTTAAAATTAACTTAGAAAAATGTTTTTTTTTTAGTAGAAAAATAATATGCATTGACAACTGTTGTAGTATCAATCATTATACCGGTAAAATTGGGTGCTTTCACATTTGTATCTCTAGTTTATCTATGAAATGACAAATTTTTATGAAAAAAAAGAATTCTGTATTTGAACCAAGTTTCAAAGGAACCTCCTCACAAAATTTTATTCAAATCCATTTAGCAGTTTTTACGTTATGTGAATACAGACAGACAGACGTACAGACAGTCAAAAATTCCAAAAATAGGTGTTTTTGTATATCATATCGATTACTATTTACACCAACATCAAAATTTTATTTTATTATTTCATGTACAGAATTGACACCGTTATTATTTTATAATATGTATAGATTAAGTTTATTGGATTATAAGGGCCGGCAACAACCCTAAGCAAAACTTATAATTTTTGACGTTTTTTTTAAAGAGAAAAACTTCGTGGCCACGAAAATGGGCAATAAAGTTCATTTAAGTGGACTTCAGAAGACTCTCTTAAGGTGTGTTTAGACTACGTGTATAAGTCATATGGAATGTCAAAATTGCTACCCATATGTAATTTCGTGTATATGTCAAAATCAGTGTTCAACATATAGTTTATAATTTTCATGTTCAAACTTGCATATGTTACGTACATATCTTGTCGTTAAAAAGAAAACTTGAAAACTTAAAACAGTGATATCAACTATTTAATTTTTTCTCGATAACTATTTAGAAGTTTACGATTTAAGTTTTAGCACAAGACTGTTTTTTCTTATAAAAATTGCTTATATATATTTAAGGTCTGCACTTAGGAACTTGGCTAAGTTCGTTTAATAGACAAGAGCTTCAAACTACATGTTCTCCAAACTACGTAGTTCGTATAAAGCACATCTTAGCGATGTATTTTAACGTTTGAAATACAATTCTTGCTCATTGTTAATGCATAGTATGCAAGTATAAGTGTTATTGATAAGTTGTAAAAAGAAAAAAATTTTAACAATTTCCATTAAAGAAAGGATTGTTGTAAAGAATTTAATTTTTAGGATGTTTTCTGAAGTTTTAGCTACCTAAAAGATGCACACACACCTTTACAAAAAAAAAAAAAAGAAAAAAAAACCATAGGACGCTAAAAAAAATTTAACTTATGAAAAAGCAACATATGATTATTAAAAACCAATAAAATCTTATTATACTTAAGAAACCTTTTTTCTATTTTTTTTTAATATTTACAAAATTGGAAATTATTATTTTTTTCTTTACATACATACAAATACTTAAAAATAATTATTAAATACTCGCCACACCAATAAAAGTGATCATGATTTTTGAAGATTTCAATTCATTTTAGCTCTGAGGTTTTCTGTCGTGGTTGTCGTATTCGAGGAAATGACTATATATTACTGTTAAGCCGATTATAACAACAAAAGTTAAAAAATAATAATTTTTTTTAGAAATCTGGCTTTTATCGTCTTAGAATTTTGAGTGGAAATTTTAAAACTAAAAGTTAGCATCACTGAAAACATCTGTTTTCATAAGGTTTTTTATATCAAATAGAGCGTGCTTTAAATACATGTTACACCACATAGGAAAATAACATATGTTATGTTTCATGAGGTTCACACTATATGTGTTGATTTACATATGGAAAATCTGACATTCCATGTAAACACACCATTAGTTACCAATCAAGCGTCTCCAAAATTTCTTTGCATAAATTAGGAACGTTTTCTAGGCAACAAAAAATAATAATAATTTTTGCGCCTGGTTAATTAGCTTTTTGAAATTATTCAGAAGTTTACTAAGAGTTAATGATTAATATTATTTTGAGTACGCAGTTTATTGATTTACGCTCTCTCAACTTTTTGCTGTTTACTAGCAGTCTACTTTTATTGTGATTAACTAGACGATTGCATACGACTAATTTTCTTTACAGTTTTTATATAGACTGATATGCTGTTTCTCCGTAAACGTACAAAAGAAGTTAATTTTGCTTTCTTGAAAACAGTTTATTTAAGTTAAATAATTTTAGTAGTGAAACAGAAATTATAATCATGAATTTCTTTCCTATTTATTCCAACTCAAAAATTATAAAGCGAAAAAGTAGAATTTTGTATTATCTTCAATTGAACTCTTCTTCTCAACACCGAAAACACTGTTCTAATAATTCTTGCAAGAAAAGAATTTCAGCAGAGCCAGGCGGCCACATATGTATAATAACCTATAGGAGGATGTCTTTAATTCTAATTTTATAACTGACATAACGTTAAAAACGGCCATGAAAGGCATCCCCTTTCATTTTTGGATTGCTTTTTAACGGTTTATTATTGCGAGCTACAAGTCCCATGCACTTTGTGAAAATTTTAAATTTCTTTCTCTTTCCGCTTAAAAGATACATTAAATTTACGTAACCTTCTCACTCTTTTTGATGTCGGTTAAAAATACACATCACGAATGAATTTTTTAATAGTAAACTTTTCAAACATCAACTTGACCACTTTGCTTACACTGATCCTCCTACAAGAACGCATTAATGGCCTGAACATTTCGTCTGTTTACTACAGAAAAATTTTTACACTTTCTTATTTAAAAATCTTGTGAGTAAGAAGTAAACAGTCGATTGCGTTAATTTTTCGCGAAAAATATTTAACGAAAAAGTTATTAGGGGGAATGTAAGAACCTGCGCTCCTACGGGATCTCAGGACTGCAGTTTCTTTATCATAGTCACAAGATCTGCAAAAACTTTTCTTAAATGATTTTAACTTTAAGACTTGAAAGCTTTTAAACCATTTTGGGCACATATCCCAAGTGTAAACATCGCAAATCGCAATACGGAGAAATTTGTTTGATGGTATTTTACTTTGTTCTTGATTTCCGTCTAGATTTTTTTCCTCTTTTCTAACGAGTCTTTATGCCATATAGTTACCTTCAGCTCTCAAGTGTCAGAAAATCTAACATAGAGTAATCTTAATCTTATTGGTGCTTATTTAATTTAATATAACATTGCTAAGTTAGCTTTAGGATTGGTTAGAATTTTATTGCGATAGAATTAATTTTTGTATTGTTGCTTAGTTACAAAGTAAATTATTAAAAATTGTGTTTTAATTGTACTAAAGAATAAATAACTTAACAATTTCCATTTCTATAACATAAATAACAGTTGCTGTTAATTTATCTTAATATTAAAAGTTATTCCAACTGCATAAGAAATTTATTATACCCACTCCTTGCATGTAAAGTGAGAAATATAATAAAAAACACGTATTACCACCCAGAAACTTAAAACCAAGAAAGGAAGACAAAATAACCCCAAATAAACTCCTTTAACAACACACCCCTAAACTAACCAGAGGAATAAAATTGTGATAATTAAAAGAATTGCAAAACCCCTAAAATATACACACACTCAACAAAAGAACAAGAGAGAGTTCGAAACAGTAGAGAAGGAGAACGCGTTCTAAACAATATTGCCAGGGTTTTTAATTATAATCGCATAAATAAGTATGTATGTATGTATATCTGGTATGTACGTTTGCCTCTTCTACAATGGAGAAGAAGCTAGAGCAGCAATTGGATATGTTGCTTTCAACGACATACTGTAAACAAACCAACATCATTTCATTAACGATGATACACAACTTCAGCTACACTTGACAACAGCAAACAGCTGCAAAAATAAAATTTTTTTTGAAAGTTTCTTTTTATTTGAACTTCTTCTTTCCTTCTTCTTCTTTTTATGTGTTGTGTGTAGAAAAGAAAAGCAACAGAATTGAGCAACATTTTTTACCAGGAGTTCAGTAATTTTAAATGTTATTTTTAGCATTTTTATAATGTAAAACTACAGAGTATTTTTATAAAAATTATTGATACGCTGTAAAATAGAAAACAAGAAAAAAAAAACAAAAAAAAAAATACAAACAAAATAAATATTCAAACTAAGAGAGATAAAGAGAGCAAAAGAAAGAGATTGCAAGCAGTTGGCATAAACAAAATTTTGTTATCAGAAAACAAAAAGAAACATTGTTGTTCAAAAACACCGTTAGAAAATTAAATGTTTATATAGGTAACTGTTGGCTATTTTTTATTGGAATCAAATTATTACTCAAATGTAAATACATAAGCGTGTTTGTAGAATCTAAATTTTATACTTAGGCAACTGTATTATTTATTAAAGTTATGATTAAATTCTGAGAGGTACAAACTTTATTTATTTAAGGTACAAAATTTATTTATTTACAAATAATGATTCCCAGATAATAAAAATATGTTTATGTGACAATGCACTTTGATGCCTTCACATGTTACAATTCTCTAACAACACGATGATAATCTTTCACCTCGCATGAGAGGTACCACGCCCACTGTTCTAATCCAGCTAGGTTTTCGTTATATTATGCTCATTAATAACCGGGTTATTTAAACAAAACGCTATCTATTACAGTTACCAAGTAGCAAGATGATAAATACATATTTACTTTGTATGAAAGTGCCACATTCACGTGAAATATCAAAAATAAATAATTCTTGCAAAAACAAAAAACCGACTTCAAAACAGAAAAACTTAAAATCATATTTCTTATATATTAATTATGTTATGTTCGAGAAAGATTGCTTCAGGATTTTTATATGTATGTTGTAGAACAAAATATGAATACAGATTTAACAAGAAAATTCAATAGTCATACGATTACTCTTGATTTTTTACGCTTTTTATTGCTGACGCAGTAAAACATAATTTGTATAAATTTTAAGAGTTAGTCTATAACTGTTTAAAATATACATCAAATTACAACCATTAGGGCACCCTTTATTTTCTTATTTTAAATATTCATACTTGTTATTGTACTTGATATAGTAATGAACATTCTGTCAAATTTTCGAGAGTTTGTAACGGTTTAAAGATAAGGCCATTTAGGTCAAATAAGATCAGTTATAGGGGCACCCTTTAATATCTAATTTCAAGTCTATTAGTTGTTATAGCGGACTAAGCAATAAAGATTCTGTGCAAATTTCAAACAACTGTCTACAACTGTTCACCAGTTTGGTTGTATACATCAAATAACAGCAGCTATTGTAAACCGGTTTATTTTTTAATTTTAAATATTTATATTTCTTAATATATCAGACAAAGTAGTGGACACTCTATTTAATTTTCAAGTGTTTAATTTCTAAATTCAAATTTTATACTTGTTGTTATAGCGGACTCAACAACACAGGTACTTTGTAATTTTTAGCTATCTATGAGTTACGATTGAAAAGTTTGGCCACATACATCAAGTTTTGGGACACCCTTTAATTTCCAAATACGAATATTATTGTTGTTATTATAGCAGCCTTAGCAATAGTTCAAAAGTTTGCCCACATATGTATATAAAATTAAATTAACTATTGGGACACCCTTTAATTTATAACTTTAAATGTTTATACTTGTTATTATAACGGCCATAGTAATCGATATCCTGACCAATTTTCAAGCGTTTCTCTTAAACGGTTCAAAGGGTAGGCGCATATAAGTCAATTTACGTAACCTATTGGGACTTCTTTTAGTCCGCTTTACGGTTCATAATACACTTAAAAAACATGAATGTTCTACGAGGACACCCTGTTATTTTTAAGATTAGGAACCGTTTTTAAAACGGGAATCTATCAAATTACAACAAAAAAAAAATTAAAATCGGTACAGAAATGACTGAGTTCTGCAGGCACAAACATAAAGGGAGCAACATTCAGTTTAATTGATTTCTTATATTTTTTAGATGTCGGTTAATAAGTACCCTATTTTATCAAATGCATGTTTGATTGATAGAAATAGACAGACATATTTTGGTTGTCCCGCTTTGCTTATGTGAAAAGAGCGGTTTGGCAATTCAGCCGTATCATAGGTTTCCCATATCCTCTATTCCTGCCTGTATGTGCTAATTTTGCTCTACTTTTATTATTAAGACAATTGTCAACTTGTCGTTGCTGGCTGAATTGACTTCACTAAACAACCAACTAACTGGTTTTACTGGATTGTGTTTTAAAGTTTTATTTTTATTTTATTTTTGTTTTGTTTTCTTATTATTTGAAAAGTTCCCTTTGAGCATGAAGTTGGCTAACTACAAGTACTTGGCCAGTACTATATTCCACGGTAACACAAAAAATCAACTCGTCCTAGACGCAGAGCGAGAGAGAAACTAGTGAATAAAAAAAGGGAGAACAAGAAAAACAAAACAAAGTGATGTAAAAATAAAAACAACGAACTTACTTTAGCCCTCTTTTTATAAAATCTGGCTGGTGGAAAAACTTGAAGTTGGTTGTTCTTAAGGATAAGTGGATTTTAGTGTTGAGGATGGTAAAAATAAATATTGTGTGTCCAATTTAGCTACTAAAACTTCTGAAAGCCTGGCAATTGGTGGCACAAAACAACAACAGTTCCGCCCTTTGCAACATGCTTAAGTACTGCCTTATGCTCTCAAATTAGCCTGCCACAAAATAAAGTCTGCACATAAATGACAATAAAGCTCCTTTGCTTTTCAAAATTGCTAACAACCAACAAGAAGCAGCAGCAACATTAGAATATTAGATATTGTTGCCTTCCAGTTGTGTTCGCTAAAAAACGTTAGAAAAATTGTTGTTTGTCATTAGAAATACTGGCTGAAATTGCTGATCTTCTAGTTAAGGGAAATAGTAAATGTTGCTTTTACTTTTTTTCAGTTGGCCTTTACTATGTTGCATGTAGTTAAAAAATGTTGCATGCATCATTGCCACAACTTACTCTAGCCATGGCAACGATTATTTTGTTTTTTGCAGCGACAAGCAGAAAATGTTGTTGCCATCTTTGCTGGTGGTAAGTTAGGGCTGGTTTTCGTTACACATTTATGCAGTCAGTCAGTTAAGACTTTTAAATGTGGCATGCATCTGTGTTGTCTGCAGTTATGCTATGCTCAACAATACACATCTGTTTGTCTGTCTGGTTTGGATTTTTGCCATATTTTTTCCTTTATATCAAGCTGAACCAAGTGTTAGCCAGCAGTTGTATTGTACTGTGTCTTCTTTTTTTTTAATGTTCGTGTACACATTTCAGCCATAATGAAGTAAAGGAATACATATGAGATTGTGTGTGTGTGTGTGCTACAGCCGCAGCTGTTTTTGCCACCTTATACGAAAGTGTATTCAACTTTATAAAATTGTTTCTATGTGTGTTACCAGTTCATATATTTTAATCTTTCAACACAACATTTAGAGGCAGCAGCTACATCATCACCAGTACCATCTCCACTACCATCATCTTTCTATTTCCATGTCGTTATAGCAAATTCAGCCTTTTCCACGCAGCTTTCAATAAAGTTTACTCTTGGTTGTCTTGTGCGACAACTTGCAGTTAAACAAAATGAAGAATTTTTATTGAATTTTGTTAAGGAATCTTAATAAATTGATAATGTCATTAATTTCAACAAAAAAAAACTGATAACAGTAACAAAACATTTGTACTCATTCGTGCACAAAAAAAAATTTTTTTTAATTTAAACAGGTGCCGCGAAAACGTGAAAAAAATTAAATTAAAACAAAACATTGAACTTAAGGAAGCCTGTTACTGTAGACTTATTATTAATAGGAATTATCTTGGCAATTAAAAGAATATTTTTCCAGCAAATATTTTTCGAATGTGGAAGCAGATGCCCCAACAAAGCATGTTTCCCATTTACTGTGTGACATTTCATGATATTAGGCTGTTAAGTAAATCGAAAAATATGAACTGTTTTGTGGAAGATGAAGATTAAGACGAAAAATTGTGTTTTGCTTTCTTTCCTATTAAAAAGGTTCACTTACTACACTCAAATACTCCCAGGAGATGTGCGTATTAAACTCACATTATAATAATAACAAAAATAATAATGCTACATTAGACTACGCCGAATTTTATATACCCTTCACCAAATATGTAAATTTAGTTTAATAAAGTAACTCCAATCAAAAAACAAACGAAAAGACAATATTGGGGCAAGAGGAAATTCAAAAATAAGAAAAAAACTTAAGTTTTATATGTAATTTTACATAAAAAAAAACCAGTGAGGTTCTTAATATGTAAACTTCTCTTCAAAAGCCTATAACTGAAAAAACATGGGCGAGCGCCCATTTCTTCAATTGGTATTTTATTTTATTTTTTGATTCTCTTACGTCCCATTTATTTGTTTTTTTTATGGAGTTACTTCAGTAAACTAGAGTTTTTCCAAATGATATGCAAAAATTAGAGGCAGGCGTGGATTTGCCAGCTGCCTCGAAAGACATGGTCCGATCTTTTTGATTTTCAATAGCGAAATTTTCGACCGATTAGCGTATTAAAATTTTCTCTAACTAATCCAGTGACCTGGCGAAGTTGAAGGACAGACAAACATCGTTCAATCGACCTCCCTTTGCATAAGGACTCAGAATATATGTACTTTATGGGGTCGAAAATGGTCATTATAGAAATTACAAAGGGAATGACAAACTAAGATACACCCTTTTTTCTACCTGTGGTTAAGGATATAATAAGAGAGCTCACTCCATGGAATAACAAATATAATTAAAGATATTTCTTTAATTCAAGACCTGTATCATATGACAACTCATATACATGAATATCATCCAATCCAAGTAGAAGGAACTTGAATAACTTATTGCGAAAGCTAGCATTGGTAATAGCTGTTACTAGACCAGCCTCAATTTTAATTACAAAAATATTCACAGACAACTACAATCAGTTTTGAAAAAAACTCAACATTTAATAAAGATAATCAAAAGTAGTTTCTTTTGTTTATTTTTAAATTTTCTGTTAAAGGCATTTTAAACCTGAACAATTTTTCTTACGTTTATATTAAAATTTCTTTATTTAGTTATATTTAAAACCAAATAACTCAACTTGCTTTAATATTCCATAAATAGACAGCTGCAAATGCCGCTCTTGTAATTTTTTGAAGTAATTACAATTCTTTCTTAATCTAGAGTTTTTTTTTTTAATTTACGGTTTTTAACAAAACTTGCAATTTCTTATCGAAAAAAATTTTGTTATCAAATTTTAATTTTTTTTGGTGAAATACTGGTAAAGTACTTGCTCCTTTTTAGCTTTTTTCTGAAAAAAAAAATAAATAACCAGCTATAAGTATGAGTGATATACATATAAGGCTATGCCGGATCCCTTTCCAACTGTGGTGTAGGGTATAAAAATCTATACCTGGCACCTCCACAAACTCTTTTATTTCGTTTCCAAAATAATCATCAACACTTGCTTGTTCACAATAATGATCAGTGTACAAAATAGAAAACACAGATGTGTTAAAAATGTACAAAAATGAAAAAATTCCATAAAAACAATAAAATAAAAATCTGTTGTTTAGACAACATAAAATTGGAAATATGAGAAAATATATTAATATTTGTACAATCATTTCATAAATTAGAACGCATTAACATTTTGAAGAATTATTAGTTTAAAATATATATATATATATATATATATATATATATATATATATATATATATATATATATATATATATATATATATATATATATATATATATATATATATATATATATATATATATATATATATATATAAAATAAGGATATGTTATTAATCCGTCATTATGGTTGTTATTTATATTTATAACATTTTGCAACAAAAAGAAATAATTTATTTGTAGAGGAAAAAGCTGTCATCTTTACAAATCGTTACAGTAATTTTGCTAAGAATAGTGATAAAACAAAAAATACAAAACAAAAGCGTATAGTCTGTCTATAACTGTTTAAAAGATTGGCCATATACATCAAATTACAACCACTAGGACACCCTTATTTTATAATTTTAAATATTCATACTTGTTATTATACCTGACATAGTAATGGTCATTCTTTCTAATTTTCAAGAATTTGTCTGTAACGGTTTAAGAGAAAGGTTCATAAGATCAAATTACATCAGTTATAGGGACACCCTTTCATTTATAATTTATTGTAATAGCGGACTTAGCAATAAAGGTTCTGTGCAAGTTTCTATCAACTATCTACAACTGTGCAACAGTTTGGTCATATTCATCAAATAACAGCAACTATTGTAACACCCGATAATTTATAGTTTTAAATATTTATATTTCTTAATATATCAGACAAATTAGTGGACACTCTATTTAATTTTAAAGTGTATCTATATAATAGTTCAAACTATAGAGGCATATAAGTCAATTTACTTCGTATATGGGAACACCCTTTAATTTCTAAATTTAAATTTTATACTTGCCGTTATAGCGCACATAGCAATGCTGGTTCTTTCTTAACTTAAACTATCTGGTTAAAACAGTTTAAAAAATTGGCCACATTCATCAAATTACATTAACTATTGGGACACCCTTTAATTTCCAAATACACATTTTATACTTGTTGTTATAGCGAACTTAGCAATACAAGTTCTTTGTAAATTTGAGCTGTCTGCCTATAAGAGTTTAAGAGTTTGACAAATTACATTAACTATTGGGACACCCTTTAATTTGTAACTGAATGTTTAAACTTTTCATTATAACGGTCATATCAGTCGACATTCTGTCCAATTTGCAAGCGTTTATCTACAACGGTTCGAGAGATAAACTCATAAAGGTGAATTTACGTCACCTATAGGGACACCCATTGTTTTTTAGATTTAACTTTGTGTTACTTTTTGCTATAAGGAACTATAGTAATTCGCATTTTTTAAATTTAAAAGAAATGCGATTTACAGTTTAAAATACATTTAAAAAACATGTATGCTGTATGGGGACACCCTTTAATTTTTAAGATTAAAAACTGTTTTTAAAACGGGACCAATGTGTAAGCATAATCTATCAAATTACAAAAAAAATTTCAAAATCGATTCGGATATGACTGAGTTCTGCAAGTTCAAAAATAAAAAAAGCAACATTCAGTCTTTTTGAATTCGGTTAAAAAATATGAAATATTTCTTCTAAAAAAATCATGTTTGCCTTTTCTAAAGACCAAGGGGAGTTCGGTTAAAAATCATAAACTGGTTCTATTCAAATACCCTTAGAAATGCATAATTCAGGAACACTGCTTCACTGAACTTCTTAGACACAAATCTTAACAATTTTCTAATACAATTTAAATACTCATTTTGTTAACAATAATCGATAAAGTTCCTTATTGAACTGATATTTTATTTTCAAGCAGCTGATGTAGCGCAACTTATGTTCAAGTTTGTTCAATTGTTATTATTATTTTTTACTATTTAAATAAACTACAATCATAAATAAAAAGAATATTAAATCTGAAAATTAAGATTCCTCATAAACAAAAGTGCAAAAGCGCTAAGCAAAGCAAAATTTACACATCAAATACGTATGAAGCAGACAGTTATTGTTGTTTTAAGAATTTCTAAATTTAGCACAAAACAAAATACCTACTTTCAAAATATTAGATCAGAGTTGCCAGATGGAACTAGTAGCATCAGTTATGGACTAATGAATTATATTTAGCGAGACTTTAAACCGTTTACGATTGTAAAGTATGACAAACTGTCGTGAATTGAATACTGGTTGAAATAAATTTAATTTTTAATTGTAATTATTAAACAAAAATCTTACAGTGATAAAGCTAACTATGGGACATGGAATTAGTTTTTTATCTATGGATGATAAGAATAGGTACAGCAAGTTTTATTTGAAAAAGTAGAATTTTGAATATAAAAAAATAATTTTATTATTAAAATACAAACAAAAGTTGTCTGTTGAGCTTGTTGGAAAACACTTATATGATGGCAGATTTGTTTGCATAATTTTATTTTCTTCTAAAATTTTCGTTTTTCTTTCATTGTTCAAATATCTTATATAACGTAACTGTTATTTAGTTTGACTGGTTTTTGGTTCATTACAAATGAAAGTTATCACACCACCTTTAAAAAAAAAGCCTAAAAGCTGCAGCTAGCTGTTGCAAAATCTTTGTCAATATTTTTTTATTTATAACAATTATTTATAAATACTTATAAAAAATACATGCAGTATTGTGTTAAAGTACAGTACAACTTCGACTGCCCGAAAATGCGCCAGTCCGGACACTTCAATAATTCGGATGCTTCTACATTTCGGACAATTTTTAATTTTTATATGAAGTAATAGATATTGAGGTTTGGGAATTTCCCGTTCTTTAATCGCCTGTTTGTTATTCATATTTTGATTTACATATTGCACAATACTATAGTTTCGGGTTTTAATTTCGCAAGAATTTTTGTCTAATTCCATTTTTTAGTAATTAACTCAAACATGGAACACTAACCTGGAGCTGTATAATTTTCAGTTTGTGTACAGTGGGCTGAGAAAATAATTTAGATATGCAGGATATTCTAATGTTAAAGAGTTAATAGGAAAAAGCACAAATCTATCACTTCAACAAAGTTACTCAGCACTAAACAACTTCGTGTTTTTTAATAAATCATAGTATGTATGTAGATATCAATAGTTTATTTTAAAAGTGGCATGAGTCACTTTAATTTTAAGCTGGTCTACATATTTAAGGGATTGTGTTTCAAAGGTTTCATAAGTATTGAGGCTAAGCCTCGAGAAAACATACTTGCACTTATCATCTGAGGATGCTTATTTTCCCCCAGCAGTTCTAATATTTGATTTAGCCCATATATACATACATATGCCTAATTTAATTTAATTTACTTTTATTGTACATTTTAATAATTTTTGCACATGAAATATTTTTTAACATTTTGATGTTGGTGTAGATAATAATCGACATGGAATACAAAACACCTTTTTGGAAGTTTTTGTCTATCTGTCTGTAAACGCATCACGCAAAAACAACTGAATGGATTTGAATAAAATTTTGTAATACTTTTTTTCATAAAAATAAATCACTTCGTGAAGAAACTAGAGACACAAACGTGAAAGTACCCAATTTGACCGTTATAATGGTACTAGAAGTTGTCAGTACATTTTTTGTTTATAGATGGAAAATTTTTAACACTGTTTACAGAACTCTAAAAACATATTTTTCTCAAGTTTATTTTTAAGAAAATTAGAAATGATACGCCGGCGAAATCGTGGGCACTGCTAGTATTTAAATATAGTAACTTATTGTTTTTTAATAAATCAAAGTACAATTAATGTGTGTATGTACACACAATTTATTCCACTTTAATTATTTTAATATTTTCATCTACTATAGTCCAGAAAACTCGTTAATCCGACCGACCATGAAACTATATCTAACCGGATTTCCAAGGTTGCACTCAGTCTCATTTTAATTACACCACTAACAACAAAAACACAAAAATGTTAAATTTCTTAACATTTAAAATTAATTTAAAGGTTCAATATTTATTATTTACATATATTTTAATTATTTTAAGATTTATTAATCTTATCTAGGTATATAAAATCATTCACGACAATATTTTACCTAAAACTAAAAAAAACTATTAAAGGAATTTATATTTTTGGCGATTTTTACCACTTTATTTAAGGGAACAAATTAAAACAAAATCTGACAATGCTGAACATGAGACATGCTTTTGAGGAATAAGAGAATCATCAAATACATATGCATGTTCTTACTTCTCACTCTCTATCTGGTTTTGTTTAACAATTTTATCTTTCTGATTCAAGACAATGAAGTTAACAAATAACAAAGCAACATTTTAAAGTTATGATGCTACTTTTATGCAGTATTAGTCAGCCGACGACCATAAGCCTCTTTAGCTCAGTGGCAGAGCACTGGTCTTGTAAACCAGGGGTCGTGAGTTCAATCCTCACAGGAGGCAACGCATATAATGTTTTTTATTGCTTGTAAATATTTTTAATCTAACAAATAAATTAATAAAACCGTTTTTGAAACTAATAATGTGGCCAAAAATTTACCTGTAGTTAAACGCCGAGCGAATGAACATTTTCGTTGTTTCATTATAGAATAATAAACTAAATAAATGCGATCAATAACCAAATTCTTTAAGATAGAGATGGACGTTGTTGTTCTAGACCAGCCCAAAACAGGTCTGCAGACATGTTTTATTAATAAAAAAAATTGGGAATTAAAAAGATATGTGCACATAAAAGCAAAACAAGATTAAAGACAGTGTTTATGTAAACGTGATTTAAAGTTAATTAAGAACATTAAATTAAAGGGTTATCCAGACAAGACATGTTAATTAATGTATGTAAGTTTTTCATTTGAATCGATACAAGCGCAACTAAAAAATTTGTTCTGCCATAACTGCAGGTAAAAAACCAAAATATGATATTAAAGGGTTTTCCAACAGAGTTAGGATTTTTAAGTATATAACTTTATGTTTTCAACCATAATAAAGAGGCCTTATAATTGTTACAAAATGTAACAAAAGACTAGATTTGCATTTTATGAGCTTATCGGTTAAGTAATAAAAACAAATTTATGAAATATACACAGCTGTGCGTATTACTTACTATGTTTTCTCTAAAGTAAAGCAAAAAATTAATGGGTGTCTTCAGTGAGACATGATTTTATTTTTTAACTATGGCAAAAATTTACAGTGTGCGTATCATTATATCAGCTACAGCACATCATCAAACATCAAATTTAAAAGGTGCCTTAAGTAATACTTAGACAAGATTAACTGAGTAACAACGATGTTTCTCAAATTATTTCTTTCGACCGTTGGGTCTGTTCACTCCGCTTATGCAAAATTATTATTAAGAATTAATGAATAAAAACTTTAAATTTCATTTACTTTAAAATGCTGTATTATTTTTTGTTTTGTTTTTTATAAATTGCAATCGGATTATTGCGCAACAAAACGCTGTGAACAGATTATAATAAATCATGATAAAGAATGAACGCACTGCTGTTTACGGGTGGGAAGGTTTTCATTTTCTCCAATGAGATTTTTTTGGAGATATAAACATCAGGTCGAAAGAATTTGAGAACCACTTGCAATATGAAAATTTTATGGAGGTTGAGAAATGAATAAACTGTATATTAATATCTTTAATCTGCAATAATTTCAAAAATTGACATCATCATCTTTGACGGGTATTTAATAGTGGTGTTACCAGGCAAAATTGCGATCAACACTACCCTGCGAAAATAGCTGATGTGGTGACTAAATAAGTAATCCATCTTCGTAACCGAGTACACTGTCAGAAGTTTGACGGCCGGTAATAGGCACTTAGATTGAATTTGCTTTTGCCAAGTGGCAAGCTAAATTAAGCCTACAGAACCCTCGATTTCCGTAGACCTTCACTTTTCATTTTTAATACAGACTTCATATACAGACCAGTGTATATGAAGCTCTTCATTGCTTAAAATTTTATTAATTGTTATTTTGAAATAAGCAGAGAAAGTCTGACAGGGATAAATGCAAGCCTTGCAAGAGTCGGAAAGTTCAATCTTTAAAGGAACTACGGTTTTCATAAGCCAATGCAGGAAACGATAAGAGATAGACAAAGATACATCGCAAGAAGCGGGCGGGTTAACCTTTAAAGATACTTTTCTGGAAATGAACCTTCGACAGGAAGTCAAAAAAGTTGTTTGGATATAGTCGAAGCACTTTAACCTTAATAACAGCATTAGTGACAGGTCATACAAGCTTCAAGTATTAGCTGGCCAAGTAATCGAAAAATATCGTACTTGCAGTACTTCGACAAGAGACTCTGTGATGAAAGTAAAGGTCAATAGTTACCAGTCGACATTCTAAAATCACTACAATCGAGAGAAAGGTAGCAAAGTGGGTTGCACACAAAAAGTTTAAAGAACAACTAACGAACATAATTGGTTAATAAGAGATCCACAGGAATCTGTCTGATTTTTAATATTATTGTGTATTAATTTTTTCCCACCTTTAAACTAAACACTTAAAAAAAACTAATTACAAAACTTTAAAAGGTTTCTCGTAACAAATGGGTCTTATTTATTTGGGGGAAGAAAGAAAAAACTTTGACTAAATTTATGACCAGGATACTAATTTGAATGTATAGATGTTTAACTAACATGTACGAGTGTAGCATAATATTCATTTACAGAGTCACATGAGAACCCATTAAATACACATATATGGCTTTGAATTTAATGTTCGTTCAAATATCATTTGTTATTTTATACCACCATTACGAAACAAAAAATCTTGCGTTTATTTTTTCATGCGTCCTTTTTCGCAGATGCTTAAAAGAATGAACTTAAATTTTTTATATCGCTGATTGAGAAAGGAAAATAACTGAGATTTTATTATGTTAAAATAATATCTCATCTGTTTGATTTTACTCGCAAAATATTACGTGATACTGTCCAGGCCAATAAGTGTCGGGGCACATAGAATCTGAAATATGTTAAACTTTGACGTATTTAACTGACAAGTCAGTTAAAAAACATGTTTTTTATGATCAATGTCACAATCAGTACGTGTATTGAATACTTTGAGAGCTATAAATTGCTTCTTCTTCTTTGTTTAATTTAAACGCTTGCTGTTATTCAACTGTACTCTGTGAATTAAAAAAAATAATTTGGGTGGAAAAAATTTAAATATAAAATAAATTAAATTAACAAGTGAATAAGATACAAATTAAATTTACAAGTGAATAAGAAAAGAGACTAAGGTACTTGTTGCACCAACCTTATCCGTCGTTATTTTGACTTTAGTGGAATACGTCAAAGTACAACATATGACGGATTCTATGTGCCCCGGCCTTATTTATTATAAAGCTTAAAATTTGATTTGAGTACTCTGTGTTGTGTTATGGTAGGTCCTTTTAGGGATCACAAAATACCTAATAATTACTTTCTACCAATTATTACTTTACTGCTTTACTTAAAAAATTTTACAACCAAATGAGAATTATATAATTTGGCTGACTGTTGAATCTTTAGTATTGTGCGTACTCTGTAAGAAAGAACTCACGTCGATCCTAAGTAGATAAAATCTTTTGAGCATTAATTCAAAATACTCAAACCAGTTCTAAGCTAAACCTTTGCCCTAATCTTCATTCTTAAACACTTTTATTAACCGAATCTACAAATTATATCATACTCTGTATTAGTTAAAACCAATTCTGCCGCAAAACATTGATAAATTTTAACCGTGAAACAAAGATAATGTAAAGTTTATGGGTCTACAAAGGAATCCTGGATACTTTAATAGAGGGCAAAACCACTTTTTTAAGTTTCTTGTTTTATTGTTTTTACCGTTGTGTCTGGACCAGCAATAAATTGAAATATAGAGCTATTCTGATTTTATTTTTAAAAAGAAGACGAAAACATTGGACTTTAACACCAGCGACAACGCTGGTAGTTCACACATAATTTTTAGTAGAACTTAATTTACTAATCTCACAACACATTCCCGACGAAACAAGTTCTTTTGAAAGTGAAATTCTTGGTAATATAAAGCATGTAATGTTCTTTTTTACTAGTAATGTTAAGGGTTTTATCGGATTTTTCTCGATAGACAGACATTCAAATTATATACTACCTTTTCAGTTTTAGAAAGGCCCGTTTATTATTTTAGAATTCAACGTGCCACACGTTTATGCTGTGATTCTAAAAAATACGCAATAGCAACGTTTATTAAATTAATTTAATTTGTGAGAGTTAAAAAGTGTATTGCACATAACCAGATTTTCGCTTCATTCTAAATGCAGAATTGGAGTGTTTTTTGGGGTCATTTAGAAAATTTGCGTACATTTTCATTAAGTACCTTTACGCCTCTGTCTACAGACAAGTGTGGACTGGTTGGTACTTATGTAAAAGCATGGTGTTTGTGTCATGTGTGTGTCAAAGGATATGCTTTAAATGCTCTTGTTTGAAAGCATAATTTTTCTCTCCCGTTTATTTTGCTTATACAACATTTATACACACAGCCAGTTGCATATAAAATTCTACTAACGAGCGTCAGTTATAAATAATCATCAGCTAGGGTTGCAAAAATATACAATTCATATAATATCATACACACATACATATACATATATTCAACCCAGCAACAACTAAAACAATAAAATTTATTAAGTACCCTTTGCTATATGTGTTGTTACGTGTTCACTAATTAAAAGGAAAATATACGTATGTTCAGCAACAACAACAGCATCTGCTCCATCAACGTTTAAAAGCATTTCAATTAATTAAAATTTCATTGTTTGATTTAAAAATTATAATTTCGTTGTAAAAGAGGAAAAACTTTTTTAACCTGAAGATGTAAAAAAAATTTATTATAAAAAAAATATCTTAAGTTGATTTGCTGTCCAAAATATCGTAGCGCCGATTACAACGTTTAGTGTGGTTATAAATACAGCATGCTTTTAAGTTTTGGAGTCCTTTGTAAGATACTAATTTAAAAAAATACAGAAAAAGCGCCGCTGTAATTATTTCAAGAGTGTATTTTAGCAGCTTTGCCAAGTTAAGGCAAGTGGAGTTCCGCTGATCAAAATTTATAGCCTTTGTAAAGTAAGATATAAAATAAACTCTTTTGTTTTTCTTTCTTGTCAAAACTTACTAGGTTGTCAGATTTTTTGCACTAAATGCGCTAAATCCAATTTCAAAATTGTTTTCTAAATAAAAAAAAAATAGTACTAACTTTATCCTCACTGATACATAGTTTTTCAATCATTCACTTTGCCGTAATATTATGTTATAAAGGAAAAGTGAAAAAGGAGCCACATTAAATATTTTTATATCGAAATTTGTAAAAAAAAATTATTGCTCATCAAGGCTTTTCTAAAAATAGCTAGGAAAATCGCCAATTATGTCAGTATGCCACTAGATTAAAAAATTATACATTAATAAGTTTAGAAATTGCCATATCTGATATCCCTACCTACTACTCCAAAATAGTGCCGCCATTGATCTTTGGCGAAAATTGGTAGACAATCGAAAATTATTCATTAACAGCTTTTTGCCGCGGTAGTTACAGGAATTTGTGTAGATTTTTTGATTATGATTTTTGATTTTTTTTATTCAAATTAAAAGTGGTTTAAGATCCGCGAATTGGTTCTTCAGATCACTAAAAAAGAAATTTTTGGAAAATAAAACCACTATTAAATTTCAAAGTGGAATTAATTTTCTTTCAAAATTTATTTAAGTTTTTAAAATTTTTTTGGTGTGACCAATGTTGCCATATTACAATTATATAAAAGTGTAGACTTATAATTTTTTTATTAACATATAAAATAGATCGGAATCTGAAGAACGTAAACCAAATTCGATCGGAATGGTTAATATGGCTTTATAAACATTTCGATTAGATTGTGCATGCAATTCTCAGAACCAGTCCATATTTACAAAAATTCATCATAATACTTGCTTCTGCCCTTCAGATAAGTAGAATTATCTGGTTGACTGCTTCATGTGCTGAATTGTTCCAACAGCTTTGTTTTGGTTTTTTGAGGGCTGAAATGAGGGCGTGTCTTACTTATATTTTGATCTGAAGACAATTGTTATGTCATGACGATATACGTTAGATTTACACGAATGCATCCAAGTGGTATTTGGAAGTTATTAAACAGGCTGAGGCACCAAGAAAAGAACATCAAAGAAAGAAAAGTTGGAATTAATCCTGTACAGAGACTCTAGACGCCATTTATACAAGTTTGTGAACGGCAGTTATCTCTTAACAAGAAGACAAAGGATTGTACCCTCACCATACACCGTAGTAGGAAACTTAAAGCGGAGGAAATAGCTTTATGTGTAAACCGGCTTAGTAAGCAACAGGGCGATATTTGGCTGTGCTTATCTTATATATCTTTTATATATACGGAAAAGCAAAAAGAACCCAACAACGTCTATAAAAGAAAACATAAAGTGCTTGCCTTTTTTGATATCTCCCCAGTTCATGGACCAATTTTGCCGCATTTCAATAACACCACTATTATATCTGACTGACTAGTGAGCTTAAATTCTTTGCAGCTCTTCTAGGAATTTAGCAAAACGGATTTCTATTCGATTAAGAACAGAGAGGCTTCCCAATTTTTAACTTTATTTTATCATTTATGTCTATAGCGGCCATAGTAAAAAACCTTTTGTGATAGTTAAATTAAGCGCCCAGCTGTTGCAGTTTAAGAGATAGAAACCTATGATAGCCGGACTGACATTGCTATCATTTTACCCTTTGAGAACGAAACCTGAAGCCAACGGCTTGAATAAGAAAATATTAAATTTATAAATAAGTTATTGTATTTTTTAGTATTTAGGAAAAGTTTTTTTTTTTTTGTTTTGGTTGGTAATTGGTTTCTAATTTATTTTTAAAGATCATGAACAATTTTTTTTTGTTACTTATAAAGTTTAAACTTTTGTTCTACACTATTTATTATAAATTTTTTGTCCTATTAGGCAAATCATAAGAGTCTGTTTTTTTTTAAAAAGTGAGCCTAGTACAGTAGTGTTCTGAAAGAAGGATAAAAGACAAGCAAAAAAAAAGCCAACAACAATTGGCAGAAAATTAAAAATTACATAAAATATTACAATGAAATTCTTGAAAAGAAAACAACAACAACAAAAAACTCTTTAAATTTACTAAACGAACACCTGCGTAGACAGCCACCAACAGTAAAAGGAAGAAAATGCAGAAAGTAAAAGTAAACAAAAATACAAAACAAATACAACAACATCCTGGAAACTGGTTTTCTTTACAGAGTTTAACATTTGAATTTCACTCTTGTAAATAATTAAAATAAGTTTTGAAAGAGAGTATGTACATAAATTACTCTTCTCTCTTTCAGCGTTATAAATAAATTTGGCCTACAAATTCAAAACAAAAAAACCAAATTAAAACTAGAAACTTGTTTGTAAAACAAGGTCTATTTTTAGAAATTTATTTTTATCACAAGAAATGAACAAAAGAAAAATAAACAAAAAACTTTTGTCATTCATCTTTGTGGGTATTTTTATAAATTTTAGAGTAAGTTTTTACTAAAAGGAAAATTAATTATTTGTTTGGCTTATTAGTGATTTTAATGCAGCTTTAAATTAGTGATCATTCAATAGCTTAATTAATTTCTTTGTTCATTGTTACTTGAGAATTATTTTCTTTTTTTCGGAATTAAATATTTAAAGAAAGCAAGAAAGTGCAATAAATTTGGCCGTGTTGGATTTTACATACGCTTCACCGCTATTATAATAAAAAAAGGCACTTAATACAAATTAAAAATTAACAGCGTAAAAAACTACTTGGGATTTTTAAATTCCATTGGCATTTAAAAAATTCAAGCAAGAGTAAAGTCACTAACTACTGATTATTGAATCCTTTAATATGAAACTATGGTAAATAGCATTAAGAAGGAGAAATGTGTTAAAGTAGAATGCCATCCTTGAAGTATATTGCACAGTAAGGATTTTTTGCAAAATAAAGTCATCAATTTGGAAGCTAAAAGCTGCTTTTTGAATTTTTTTTGAAACGTCTTAACAATCATACTTTATAAACCATGTCCTGTTCGTCTTGTAACTTAAGCACGAAAGAAACTACAGTGGCCCAAAGTTGAAAATTTTTTCACAATGTTAACTGTTATAGTTATCTAAGTTCACTTTAGTTTTCTTCTTCCCCATCCAAAAAGTTATTTATAATATATGTAGCATTTGATACATTTTTTCCCATTTAACAGTACAAATTGTTTAGTAAATTCGGGGCTTTTTAATAATATACAATTAATGCAACAAAACCCTTGATCTCTAGGAATGAAACCTATTGAAAAATCAAGGTAACATATAGTGCTATTAAAAAGCTAACAATGTTTATTTAAATCGATTTAAAGATACCTTTAATGCGTAACAGGAAAATTGAATTGTGCGTATTTATGTGAGAGAGTGAGAGATTCCTTCAACTGAGACCAAACCCTTCGATCTCTAAGAATTAAGGCTACATATAGTGCTGTTAAACTAGAAACAGTTTATACATATTGAGCACTTTTATATTAAACGCGAAAGTTTGACAATTTTCTGATATACGATGAATTCTATGAGAAATTTTGTTATTGTCACCAAAACCTTATATCCTGGAAAATCAAACCAATTGAGAAATCAAGGACAAATAAGAGAAATTTTTATAAGACACGGAAAATTGATCTGGTGCAAACCAAAGCAAACTAACTGGTAAAAGATTTAAAGGCTCTATAATATCCAAGGCTCCTATAATCCCCAAGATACACAATGTAAAATATTTAATTTTATGGGAAATGCTACGACTACTAGAAATACCGATCAAATATATAGTAACCTCTTGTATTGCTATTAGTATACTGCAAAATTTTAGAAAGAATGGTTTAATGATGAAAGCAGCTATAGCTTTCTTACAAACAAACAAAAAAAAAACATATTTTGTGCTTTCTCTGTGTAGATAAATGCACTTTGCTGTGATAACATATCATAAGGTAAAAGTGAAAACTTATAGATTATTATAAAGAAATAGAAATGGCCTAAAATTTTTTTTTTTTTTTGTATAATATATCTTTATTTGCAATCTGTCTAACAAACAAAACAATAAGCAAATTTCTTAATTTAATAGCAAATGACATGTGATGCAAAGTTCTAATAAACTTCTAAAAAAAATTATAATTTTATATAAAATACTAACAATACAAAGAATTTCTAACTACTTATGCGTATAATTCATTTATAACAAATATCTTCAAAAAGAGAAAATGATTTTTTTTTTTTTAATTTTATAATACATATTTACAGTTTGGGGTTTAGCTTCTAAATGGTAAATCTAATATGTGGGTTCGTTTTAATCTTCTTATTTCAATGCTGTCATCGAGGAGAGAAATTGCTAAGGGATTGGAGTGATCACTCAGTCTTTGTAAATACCTTTCACTATAGTTGCGAATTTCTTGGGGAATTGATGGAATGTCAAGATCCAGAAGTATATGTTTATTTGTTACAAACCATGGTGCATTTGTGATTAACCTTAGAGTTTTTGATTGGTATCTTTCTAATATACTTCTGTTTGATTTGCTGGTAGTACCCCACAGTTGTATCCCATACGTCCAAATAGGTTTGAGAATTGCTTTATATATTCTAATTTTGTTGTTTAAGTTGAGCTGGGATTTTGGCCCCAAGAGCCAATAAAGTCTCTTATTTTTTATATTAAGTTGATTTTGTTTAGCCTTAATGTGTGGTTTCCAGGTAAGGCGTCTATCAATTGTCATACCAAGGTATTTGACGACTTCACGTTGTGGAATAATCTGTTGATTAATACTGACATCAGGGCAGTTTCCCCTACGTAATGTGAATGTAGCATGATTTGACTTTTCGGAATTTACTTTTATATTCCATTTTAGGAACCATTTTTCAAGTAGGTTGAGAACATTTTGAACGAGAAGAGAGGCTTCCGCTCTACAAGGACTTACTGCGATAATAGTAGTATCATCTGCGTAGGTGGCTACTGTAACATCTGGAGTTGTTGGCATATCAGCTGTAAATATTGTATATAAAACTGGGCCAAGCACGCTACCCTGTGGAATGCCGGCATTGATTGAGAGTATATTCGACCTCTCGTCCTTAGTTTTTACATAAAAAGATCTATTCGCTAAATAGCTTTGGAAAAATAGGAAATATGGCGCCGGTAATATTTTCTTAATTTTGTAGAGTAGACCTGGATGCCACACTCTATCAAAGGCCTGCTGCACGTCAAGAAAAACAGCCGAGCAGTACTGTTTTTTCTCAAGTGAGTCAGATATAACATTAACAACCCGGTGACACTGCTCTGGGGTTCCATGTTTGTGTCTGAAGCCGAACTGGTGTTCCGGAATTATATTTCCTTTTTCTAGCACTGGTTGCATTCTTCTCAGAAATATTTTTTCAAATATTTTGGAAAATGTTGCCAGTAAACTAATTGGTCTGTACGAAGTCATAATATTATTTGGTTTGTTTGGCTTTGGAATCATTATGATCTCGGCACACTTCCATTGAGACGGAAAGTGATTAAGCCTAAGTATAGAATTGAAGATTAGAGCTAGGAAAATAATGCATTTCCAACTTAGATTTTTGGCTACGTATCCATTGACCAAGTCATACCCTGGAGACTTCTTTTTGTTTAATTTTTTTATTTCCTTTTGTACTTCATTAGGCGAAACGTGTTGTATTGGCAAGTCCATTTGGCATGGCGAGACCAAAAAGTTTTGTATTTCGTCCTGATCAGCAGGGGTATTCATGTGGAATGGTTGAAATATTTCCTCTAAATGATAAGCGAAAGCTTCCGATACGTCCTTATCTGATCGACACCAAGATCCACTTGGATTTTTTACAAGAATATTGCGCTTAGTTGGTCTTTTAATATACTTAGTTGCTTTCCACAAAAGATGATCATCATATTTGGAGTTATTAATTTCGTTAATGAACTCTGCTGTTGATTTGTTTTTTTGGTCATCAAGAATCCTTTTAAGACGCCTGCAAGCATTATTAAATAATCTTTAATTAGTTGGGTTTCTGTTTTGTTGCCATACTCTTCTTAGTCTTCTTTTTTCCCGGATAAGTTCTCTGATTTCTGTCGATATTTTAAATTGGTTTATCTGAACTTTACTATTAATAGGTGTTGAGTAGTAGCCCGCTTCATGAATGAGTTGGGTAAAATTCTCTACCGCTTCATCAACTTCATCACCGTTTTTTAAAATTAAATTTAAATTTAAGTTTTGATCGAGAATGTGTTAAAATAATTTAATATTTGATTGCGAAGTTAGTATACTTTGACTTTGTGTTTTATAGTTACAACCAATTTTGTAATTTATTAACAGTGACGAGTGGTCAGAATCTAGTTCATTGCAATCATTTATTTCTAGAAGCTGATTTGAAATGCCAAAATAAACAGCAAAGGAATTTTACGGGGATCAGATGGACAGTACGTTGGTGTTCCGGTAAATTGAATTGAGTATTTATTGTTTGTAATACATCTTTTGGGTTTGTTAATCTCGAGCCCCACCATGGATGCTTCGCATTAAAGTCACCACCAATAAAAAATTTATGGCCTAGCGATTTAAAAAATTCTTCATACTGTAAAGCCGTAACACTATGGCGAGGAGGGAAGTATATAGCAGATAGCAAACAGTCCCCTTCATTGCTTTTAACCTTAATATTTGTGGCCTGTAGATATGGTTTTTGAACTGGGGGGCATATTTCATACTTAATTGTATTTTTAACTAAAATACATAAACCACAACGAGCTCTGCTACTTAGATGGTTAGTACTTATGGAATCAAATCCGCTTATATTAAAGTATGACCTACTTGTAAAGTGGGTCTCCGATACTAGAAGTATGTCGATGAAATGTTGGTGTAAGAACAACTCTATTTCTCTTTTATGATTGGAGAGGCCGTTGGCATTCCATATTCCTAACCGTAGATTTATTTGCATAGTTTGGATATGAGAATATTCATCATATTTACAAGATTTGCTAAAATTGTTTCAATTCTTTGGAGGGTAGTTGCATTTATATCTTGCGAACTTTGCTGATTTTTTGTATTTTTTAAAGCATCAGCATAAGAAAATTGATTTGTATTAATATTATTATCGTTTTGATTGTTAATGTTGCTATTATGTAAATTACGAGTACTTATATTTGGAAAACTTGAATTATAAATATTTGGTTGCACATTATTAGTCGTTGTTTGTCTTCTGGTAAGATTCTTTCTTTGTAATATTTGCTTGTATACAATACAGCCTTTATAACTTGCAGTATGGTTTTGCAAACAGTTGGAACATTGTGGGGGAACGTTAAGTGCCTTGGTGCATACAGCAGTTGAATGATTTAAACCACACTTTACACATTTGTAATGGTTTCTGCAATAGGATTTAGTATGTCCAAATTGTTGACATCTAAAGCACTGCACAATATCATCTGACTTAAACGGAGCTTCAATTCTAACAACTGCATTATATAAAAATTTGACTTTATATATTTCCATGTTATTCTTATCCGGCTCTAAATCAACGAAAAACATTGACAGAAGGTTTTTTGAGATTTTACTTTTTACATTCGTAATATTCCTAACTTTATGACATTTTTTTCAATTTCATCTTTTAGTACACAAGTTGGTGTAGAAAAATGTAAATTTTTAACTACGACTCTGTAAGCTTTTTCCTGCTTTAACTGATAGGTATGGAAGTTTATGCCTTTATCGTCTAAATATTTGACTAACTTTCTGTATACCTCAATGGATTTTGTCATTACTCGTATGTGACCATCTCTCATTGATTTGTAGGAGAACCCATCTGCAGTGATACCTTTTGTAAACTTATGAACCATAGTTTTAATATCCGAAACATTAGGAATGATAATAGGTGGGGGTTTTGGATCTGAACTAGATTCATTATTTTCATAACTCATATTTTGATCACAGGGTTTTTGGTTACAGTCTTGATCATCATCATTGATTTTTTGAAGTTCAATAAAAGAATTTTTGCTAGTAGAGGGAATATTATCAGTAGCATGTCGTTTATGTCTATGCATTTTTGAGGATTCAGTTTGACGTCGTTTTGTTGGCACAACAACTTGCCATGCAGTATCACTGTCGTCGTCATATAATAAACATACGATTGTTTCTCACACAGAAATTTGTTAAGATAAATTTATTTATTAAGAAAGCCGTCAAAAAGTAGCATGCCGCCAAATCAATGTTTTTACCGCAAATAAATTTAGAAATCGCTACATTTAGTGAGAAATTTCCATATTTGACACCATGGCACAAAGTGTTCAAAATTAAAACGTAAAAATATTTATTGATGACAAGCAGTGCCCACGACTTCTTCAGCGTGTTATTTATAATTTTCTTAAAATTGAAAGTTAGAAAAATGTGCTTTTAAACATTTGTTGTAGAGTTCTGTAAACAGTGTTAAAAAGTTTCCATCTACAAACAAAAAAAATGTACTGACAATTTTATAGTACCATTAAACAAGTAAAATTGGGTGCTTTCACATTTGTATCTCTATTTTCTCTACGACATATTTTTATGAAACAAAATTATTCCATATTTGAAACAAGGCTCTGAGGAACCTTCTAACAAAATTCTATTCAAATCCATCTAGCAGTTTTTACGTGATGGGAACACAGACAGACAAAAATTCCAAAAATAGGTGTTTTGTATTTCATATCGATTACTATCTACACCAACATAATAATTTTCAAAAAATATTTCATGTACAGAAGTGACCCCGATACTGTTTTGTATATTTATAAAAGTATTTTATCAGCCACTTTGAAATATTCAAAACATTCAGTTGATAATTTAAAGTATGCGAATTTATTACGCACAATACATTTTATTTCTGTTTATATTAAAACAGTTTATAATTTTTTTTAATTCACCCTTCACTACAAAAAGTGGAAAAGGTATATCTAAGTTTGTCATTCCGTTTGTAATTTTTACAACATCCATTTCCGATCCCATAAAGTATTTATTTATTTTGAGCTCTTATGCATAGCGAAGTCGGTTTAGCGATGTCCGCCTATCAGTCTGTCCGTCGATGTTAGTGTTAAAATCAACTTTGTCAAGGCACTAGATGAGCTAGAGAAAATTTTAATACGCTAATCGATCAGATCAGGAATTGATCGGTCCGTTTCCCTCGAGGCAGTTGGCTAAACACCACGCCTGCCTCTAATTTTTCCTATCATTAGGAAAAATGAAATCAAAAAACAAAAAACAAAAACAAATAATTGGAGCGATAGAGAATTAAAAAAAATAAAAAAAATATCAAGTGAAAAAATTTGCACTCGCCCATATTTACCGAGTTATGGGCCACTGCAATTTCGGTAAAAAATTCGATTGTCAACATGGTCAATATAAGTATCATTTAAAAGCTTTTGAAAACATGTTTCAGCAAATCAAAAAAAAATTTAAATGCTTTAGCCATTAAAAGTCGATGACATTTTTATGAAAAATTATATATCGTACTTATTTTTTTCTTATTTTTTACTCTCTGTCACCGCAATATTTTTTTTTTTATAGGAACTACTTCACTTAACTGGATTACCATACATCGTGAAGGGTATATAATATTCGGCATAGCCGAATATAGCAGTCTTACTTGTTAAATAAATTGATAATAAAATTAATATATTGAAAACAACTTTTTTAACAAACTGTTTTTTATAATTTAATAAATCATAACATGCGTGCTCACTGAAATATTTATTTACATTTAATTACTTATTTAAAAGTTTTTTTTTTTTTAATTTAATGATAGGCTCTTTTTAGGGAAATCATATAAAAAACGTATAACATTGATTCGAGCCCATTGAAAGATTAAAAACAGAAAGGAAAATAGATTTAAAAGAGTAAACCGACTTATATTCTCAGGGAAGAATTAAGTATAAGTGTTAACTTTGAACACTTTTTTAAAAAGAGGAGTGCTTCCGGATGTATTTTTTTATTTTTTTGTTTACTTCTAAATTATCACACTTTAGAATAATAACGAGTCTAGCAAAGGAATTGGATATATTATAGCCTATCCCAAAATATATATAGCTTTAAAGATTGCAAAACCTTATTAATTTTGGTCCACCTTTAGTAAAAGTTTTTCTAGTAGCGGACGCAAATCTTTACCAAAGATTGTTATTGATTGAATTGGCAATAAAAATTCTAATGTTCAGCAAAAAGTTTTGTTAAGAATTATTCTCTTAAGCAAAAGTTATAAGTCATCACAAATATCAATCCAAAAAATACCCGTATATATCGCCCGATTAGGCTGAGTTACCAGCTATTAATATTGAAGCAGCAGTCCCGGATCCATCCACAGAAGTATCTTGTAATCAATTTTATACCTGCTGCCAACCAGCATTACAAGCCAATCAGCATTTGTGTCTAAACGTCGACTTTTGCTGACGTTACAGCTTTTCTTAATAATAACGAAAGCCTCCATGAAGCATTCAAATACTTTTAAAATATTTGGGTGCTGGCAACACTAATGTCAATAGCGAAAATCTGGCAACACCATAAAAAAGTTTCACAGTTTTTAGCAAAAACGTTTTCACAACGTTCAGAAAATCAATTTGACAAGAAAAGTGGAAATATCATGAGAAGGTTTTTGTTGAATCTTTGCATAGCGATAAAGCGCCATCAGAAGCCAACGTATATCGCTGAAATAGTAAATTCAATCGTGGTCATAGTTCCGTTGCAAACGAATTCCGTAAAGATCGTCCAAAATCGGTTGTTGTGCCACAAAACATCGATGCAATGCGTGAACTAATAAAACAAGATCGTTATGTGACATTTTGTTAGATAAAGGTATCAGTTCCACTTCAATACATTTTATCTTGTATGAACACTTAGTTGTAAAAAAATTTTTTTCGCTGGATACCCCATAAGTTATCAATGGTTAAACAGGTTCAAGTTGAACGACTACACGTTCATGGATACATGCTTATAGGCCGCAAACAAAACAGCAATTGACCGTGTCGGTATTCTAAAACGAGCTAAATTCAACAAATGTTGTCAGTGGAAGAGGCATATAGTCGCCTGTCTCTTTAACCGACTTTTCCGCTTGAGTTACATTGAACTGTCAATTGTGATAGGTTCACAACAATTTGTTTGCCAAAAGTCTTCGGAGAAATTCGTAGAGATAACCCCAGAATACAAAAAGTTTTTCATCATCCCAATGTGAGCTCTTACACACCCCGTCAAACAAGTAAGTTTTTGAGCAGTTGAAACATCGAATTAATGACTCAACTTCCGTACAGTCCTGACTTAGCTTAATATACGTCTTGGTAAGCGCTTGACTTTGAAAAATTTTATGTAATAAAAGCTGATGCAAATGAAGATAAAAGCTATGCAATAAATATTAATTTGGTTGTACGAAATCTACCCAATGAACTTTTTCGCTGTTCTCTCTGTAACTCGTCTAGTACATTGACTTATTATGGAAATTATTTGGTTAAATAGATTATGTTCACAATGTACACAACCTAAGGTAGATAGCTGCAAAAATGCTGATGAAGGATGTAGCGATCAAAAAAATTGCAGCATTACATTCTGCTGGTGTCTAATTTTTTTTCGTTAGAAAACGTCCGTATACATTTGTAAATATTTTTTTTTCTTTACATTTTAAATTATCACAATGAAAATGATAATATCAAACAGTTTAACTAATAACAGTTTACTCAAAAATTTTCGATTTTCGATTAAAATCAACTGAAATAAGGTTGACAGGCAAAATTATAACATTATAAAGTAAAAATAAACTCCATTGCATTAATTCACTTGTTTAAAAATTGATATTTTATGTAAAATTTTTTTCAGAATCTTCCACTGTGCCCACAGTAAATGTTCAAAAAATGTTATTGAACATAATTTCCATTTATATTCTCCTCTAATTATACTTAACACTTTTGTCATAACTAAACCAAAGCAAAAATATTGCGTGTGTGAAAAAATAAAAATTTAAAAATAAGAGTTAAAGTGTGTTCACAGAAAAATAACATAATACAAAACGTGCACAAAGTATTCGACAAGCGTCCAAACAACTAAAAATAATCATGATTGTTAATGTAGAATCATTAAAAAAATATGCGTATTTAGGAAGGTATTTACAACTATTGTACTTATGAAGTAGTTAAAATTTTAGAAACCTTTTAAAGAAAAAAGAAACAAATTTTGCAATTCCGCCTGAGAAACCTCTACAAAATGGCTCCGTAGATCATCAAAGTACGCTTATTTTGTAATTCACGTCGATAAATAACTAAAGTCGCTGGATGCCACCACCTAAAGACTAAAGTTCCACTAAATGGTTATTTGAATGGCCTAAAACTTGTCTGTTTGAACAGATGTTTGAGAGATTGCTTTGCTGTTGCATGAAACGATTGTAAGGGTTGATTTTTCTAATATCTTCACATACATTTCTGGCAAGTAAATCGTGGTGGTGGTGATAAAGCAGTCGTATTAAAAAAATATTACGCTGGTGCAATGTTGTTATATCATCGATTAAACAAACAAAAAAAAAACGCAGACAATTATTTCTTTAAAAACCCTTAAAGTATTAAAAGCTTCTGGAATAAGACGCCTAAACTGCAGCTTAATTGTAGACTTACTACATTTGTATATTCGTAATATTTTATGACAGCTAATGATAATATTGCCTAACGTTGCATAAAATTTTGGAAGGCACAACCTGTCGATGACATACTGAGCCTGTACTGTGGGAGGGTCATAATTCAAATATTGAAATTTCTGATTTGTGCATGCAGAAATGTTCTTCAGTGGTAAACCTTTGTCTTCAAAAATACAATCTTGATTTTATCTTTTAACATTTGATATTTTTAAAATATGTCCCTCTTACAGCAAGTACTCTATAGAATCAGTTTTTGTAGAAGGATCTTTATATGGAAAGAGGAAGTTTGGTCAATAAGTCTGTAACTTTTCTAACTGGCCTATTTAGGAAAATGTTTGTAAATTTTAACGCGGGGTTGTGGGGTAGCAAAAGCAATGTCAAACGTGAATGTGTCTTAATTTTTTCCATATGGCCTTAGATGTAAAATCTGCATTTTAGGCTGCTATAGAATTAGTTTACACTAAGTAGTAGCCCGCCATCGTTTTCCTTTTGTAGCTTTATACTTTTTCCATGACTGTTTTCGGATATCTTTAGATTTGGTGCAGTGCTCTAACTCTGAAATCCTTATAGCTGGTCATAGAAGATATATTATTACAGCTCTAACATAAACAAATAAGAAATAAAAATTAACAAGACGTGATTTTCACTAATACAGCCTCACCATTAAAAAGTTATAGGAAGACACTTAAAAGCAACACAGAGTATAGAATGCTATTTCTCCTACAAGTATAAAAAATAAAACTTTTAATGACAAACATTAAAAGTAAAAAAATAAAGAGTGCCCTATGAGAAGACGTGATTTTGACGAATGTAGCTTTATTTTTGGTCTACCTCTAAGTAAAGCGCCATTTTGTAACTGCAATTAGCTTCATCATCGTCAAGCACAAAAACCCCTTCTAAAGAAACGTTAATCCCTAATTCAATTTCTGCTAACTTCAAAAACGCCTTTCCATTCAAAACCATTCCGGTAGTGTTTAAACAAAGTTCCCTAAATGTTTTAAAAACCTCCCACGATTTTTTTTATAATATTCTAGATCATTCTTTATTACCGTCATAAAATTATGGGTTGCGATTACAGTCGATCCTAATGAGAACAAGAGCTAGGCCGACAGGTCTGCAAGATTTAGAAAGTTGTTCAGACTTTTTGCTTGCTTCAGTTGAAGTGAATATTTCAGGATTCTGTTATGAAAGGCAAAGTTGGCAAATATCAGTTGACGAACTGAAAGCACTAGACCATAGTAAAAATCGATTAAGTAACGCAGGACTCGGTAATTGCAGGGTAGTATTTTTGTCCCTTCACTGACAAACTTAGCGAGGTAAAGAATCGGCTAAAATACTACCAAAATAGGAAACCACGAAAACAGTGGGCAGGCAAATGGACACCACAAAAAAAGGCTTCAAAACAAAATACTGTGGGACAGACAGGGAGCCGCGAGGCACACCGGGAGTCTAAGCAAAGAAGCTGTAATGGGCTAAAGATGACAGACGGGTTTAGATAAGGAGAAGAGGCAGGCCTCTGTTACATAAAATGTTATAAGTCGATTTGCAGATCCCACAAAACATTTGCACTCCAGTTGCAAGCAGCATAGAAAAATTACATACAGAGGCAAAGATTTGTAATAGGGAAAGTTATTCATTACTTATATTACACGTTCCTTACTAAATATCCAGGTTCAGTGAATTTCTGTTTGAAAAACTAAGTGAAAGAAACCCCTTATTGTAGAAAAAAATCATAAAAACTCGATTAATTGACGCTTAAATGGGTTTAGTGTAAACAGATTTACTTTTTTTACTTGTTAATGAACACATTTTTAAAAAATAGAATATTTTACTCGTAACTAACTGTAAAATAACAAAAGAAAATAAAGTTTTAAAATTTAAATTATCTGTGATTTTTTTCTTTGTTGTGTTGGTAAAACATAAATAAATACGAACTTAAACCAGATTTACTAAATTGTGACGCAAATAAAATGTACAACTTGGTATTTTCTTTTTTTTTTTGTTAGTTTGAATTAAAAAAGCCATTCATTCTATTACTTACATTTTTCTTTAAATGATGAAGAAAAAATCTGTAAATAAGAAAGAGGAAAGTTATCAATAACATAAAACAAACACAATGGGATGAAATCAATTAATCTGTATTTTTAAACAAATTGAATTAATTTTATTTTAGCCATAAATAATGGGACAGTGAAAAAATCTAATTGTTATCAAAGTCCAGATTTACACTATGCAATTGTTTTAAGGAATTTTTTCAATTCTCTATTTAAGTTGCAGCGATATGCGTTATTTAAAAATAAACATAAGCAGAAGTAGTATCCTTTTAAAATTCAAGCAATACCATACTTGCTTCACTAACCAACAAAAATGTCATGCTCTAGTTTCATGAAAAATTGCATAGTATAAATGCCGTAAAAGTAAAATCATAATTGCTTTTTAGATTTTTTGCTTCGGTTTTAACCTTTTTATTAATTACCAAATTCTTCGGGAAAAGCTGTCTGTTGCACCTAAAATAACTAAAAAAAATTCAAAAATTTAAAGTTTCAACAAAAAACTATTCTTATGCGTTTATTTATATTTATATTTGGTTGGAAAATAAGTGTAGTAATCATGTTCTGCCTGAGCACAATGTTAATTTTTTTTGTCACTACTACGTCTTCGATGCTTAATTGTGAAAATAAAATAGTTTTGTTAACAATAACAAAAAATTTTAAATATAATATTTGCTTTAAGAATTAATAGTCTTTCTGTCAAAATGACACGTATGTATATAATCTTTTTTTTTCTTAAGTTATTACATTTTACCTTAAAAATTTTTGAAATTTTTTGCAGAGAGTTTGTGTATAATTTTTGAAAATTTCAATTGTTGTTTTTAAGGCCATATATTTATAAAGATATATATGTATATACGTAGAGTTTAAATTGCCAATACTACGACATAACCATACTTTTATTTAAGATATAAAGGAAAAAGCAAAAAAACAAAAAGATAATTATAGCCTGCTGCCCAACTCATGTCTGGCATTCCTGTTGGAATATTTGTGCTGTGTTTGTTTTCTCATTCTCTGTTTGTGGATGAGCTTAGTTCGCATGTTATTTTTGTTGATTGTGCAAATGATTGTTTTTTGTTAAAGTTCAACGACCCGCACTGCAATGCATTTTTAAGACATAATTATCTGGTAAACTACCAATCAGAACTAAATTCGTTTTAAGTGTTAAATCTGACACGTGTTGAATAAGAAATTTTATCAACAAAATTAATTACATAAACAAATTTACCTTGACAAAAGTTGAGTACTCCCAAACAAGAATTTTATTGGAAGAGCAAAAAGGACAAATGTTTCATTAAAATTTACAAAAATAAATTTACCAAAAATTTATATAATTTTTTGAAATAAAACCTTTGACACTATTTTTATTTTTAATTTTTAACTTTGCTGTAGCGTACACAAACAGCCCCTCTTACTTGTTTCCCTTTGAAAGCAGGTAAGATTATTTAAAAAAAGAAAAATAAATAATACAATACCGATAAGCCTGCTATTTGCAAAATATTCTCTTTTTAAAAGATTCTGCAAACACACGAGCATTTATGACTTGACATTGAAATTATCAGTTACATTTTTATCTGTAGAAAATAATAGCAAAAAAAAAAAAAAATACCTTGAAATTTTAGGTGCGATATTAAACGTACAATAAATAAAAGTTTAACACGTAGAGATGATAAGCACAATTAATTCCTAAAAGAATTAAATGTTAAATACAAAAAATAACAAATATTGAATGTTGAGGTTTCCTTTAACCTCATTTGTTTGTAAGTGATAAATAAGGAGGCCCATAACCTTTGCCGAATCGGCTATAATTGTTCAGCTTTCATAGGTTCGGATCTCAGCTGCTACCAATAAACAAATTAAATTTTTTTATTTGTATTAGTTTTTTTTTCATACTGATATAATCAAATCGCCCTACTTCAATGGTATTATCTTACATAAATAATAAATGAAATGTCGGTACCAGCCTCCAATTAATGAATGTTATTCTTTAATTTTGATCAGGGCCTGATGATGCTTAAAAATGTAAAGGTTTGTCCTATCAGCTGTTAGTTATA
Organism: Cistogaster globosa; assembly: GCA_937654795.1. NCBI lineage: Eukaryota > Metazoa > Arthropoda > Insecta > Diptera > Tachinidae > Cistogaster > Cistogaster globosa. Next base: position 28,262,001 of record OW569407.1, read on the forward strand.
AGCCTGGGGAAAACTGATTATAATTTAAAATAAACAATGAAAAATTTTTCTTAAAGAAATTTTTTTTAGTTTCGAAAACAGTGACCTCTATCGTACCTTTATTTCAAGCTACAACTAATCGTAACACGTTATCCATTAGCTGAACTGCAAGCAGTTAAGTTAAAGAATGGATTGATTAACGAAATAACGAGAGATAACGTTTTAAAATGCAAGACAGATATGTGTTGCTTCACTAATGCAATGTTCCATGGCACAAGTCAATAGAAGCGTTTGCGCTTTGAGTACTTTCACCATCCTTCTTAAGATCTGTAGAAGAAAGACTCAGGGAAAAAATATTTGCTGCAACTCATCACTCTTGTTAAATATCCTTGAATTTGGCAATATTATTATCTTTCTAGACATTTTATTTAGAGCTCATGAAGTGATGTTTTACACATTACAAAAAAATTCACTAAAATCGTTTGGATGGTTCAAGACTGTGTGTTAATAATGAAAAGAGTCACATGACGTATATTGCGATTTCGATTATTTTCCATTAAAGTATTACCTCTCTATTAAAGAAGCAATAATTTTTTTGTTCAAAAATATACATTAAATAAGAGAAAAACAAAAAATCAATTGAAACAACGTAATGTTGAATCGTTACGAAAAAATAAAAAAGCATAGAGATAGACATGAATTACATGAACATTGCGAAATGATTAATGTTTTCAAGGTGCATCAGCAGCTTAAAGTCTTTTAATATTCATTCAAAACGAATATTCTGTTGTTCGTTGCCTGCGAGTAAATGTGACCAAAGAATGATTGATTAAACAATGTTGACTCACAGTCAGCCAAAATGTAAGTGTGTAAAATCTAACGAACCAAAGCAAACCAAACTTGGAGTACATTGGACGAGTACAAAGCCCAAACCAAATAACCAACCAACTAACAAGTTCTAGAACCAATAATAATACAACCATTCGTTCATCGATCCACATCTCTAACAAAAATAAACATTTTAAACATGACGGTTTTTTTTTAATTTAATTTTTTTTATTACAAACACTGGTTGGCTCACAAATATTAGTTTTTGCAGTTGCTACATTTATGTAAAATTGTGCATCTACAGTTTGTGTTGGCAAAAGTAGAATGAACTCAATGATTCATCAGAAAATAAACATTAATTTTTAAAATAATATTTCTTTTGTGTTGAAATGGTAGAGGAAAACAGCAACTTAATTTAAGAAATTAAAAAATAATAATAATATTTAATTAGATTTCTTGTTAAGTAACTTTAATTTAATACTCTTTACGAGAAAAATAAATAATAAATAAAATAAATAATAAATAAAATAAAAATAATAATAATAATAAAAAATAAAATAATAAGGCAAGGTTTTTAAAGCCTCTTAAGCTTAGAAATAAGATTTCAAAGATTTATGCTGTTTTTTTTGCGTTTACTGAATGAGGATTTCGCTAAAAAAATTATAATTGTCAACATACTAATAATGGAATATGCAACAGCATTTTAAGTTTTCGGATTAACAGTTAAAATCGCAGCAAAAGGAGTTATTTTTAAAGACATAACTGGCATGGTATATTAAACTGAATGAAATTAATTTCATTGCTTGATCTGAATTCTTTTTTTTTTTTTTTTATTTAAGCTACGATATTTCACAAAGCTACCATTAAAACATTAAGACTACGAATATTTTTGTAAACATAGAATTAAAAATACATATTTCTTCAGACCATTGAACCCTTAATATTAACTACATTTGCCTACAGTTGGAAATCACTACCATTTCAATGTCTAATACCAGCTTTTATCTTTTAAATCAATTTCAAGTGCATCTAGATGTTGCTTTGAAGGTAGCTATTGCAAACAATTACTTTATAGCTACCTTACGTAAACATTTTTCTATTTAATATGCGGTCCTATGCCGGAAGCTTATACATAATGAAATATGACAAAGACAGGACAGAAGGAAAATGGTGTTGACCTTAGCAAAATTAGAACTTATGAAATTTTTCGCAAAATATGCAAACGTTTTTCTCTCAATTTAACCGAAGGTGGCAGGCAGGATTCTAATCGTGTGAAGTCTCGATTTAATGAAAAATTGGTTGGAATGCACAAATGCTATTTTTAACATTTCACAATTAGAGCCCAAATAAATTTTGTTAAAAATTTATCAAATTAAAAACTGTGCTGTGACTTGAACATAAAGAATGAAGAGCTATAACTTCATAGATTTAATAACTGTAGCGGTGATGTTAAGAACTCATTTCAGATCGGATATATATGATTCAGAAAAATGCTTTTTTTTAACATTTTACAAATAAAGCCCACAAAAATTTTGTGAAAAATTTGTCAAATTAAAAACTGTGTTGTGATTTGAACACAAAGAATGAAGAGCTACGACTTTATAGATTTCAGGACTGTAGCGGCTACATTAGGAATTTATTTCTGATCGGAGATTTATGATTCCGCAAAAAATATTTTTAAGATTTTACAAACAGGGCCTACATAAATTGACTAAATTTGATAAGCCTAAAAATTATGCTGGTAAAGAGCGAATAGCCATGACTTTTTTATATTACAGCACTATACCGGTTATATTTAAAATTTATTTCAGATCGATGATATATGATTCTGCAAAAATGCTATTTTTAATATTTTTAAGCATGTGGCCTGCATAAATTTGCTCAAAGTTGATCAAATTAAAAATTGTGCTGGGATTTAAATTTACAGGATGTAGAGTCATGACCTTATAGATTTAAGAACTATAGCGGTTATAAAATTTTCGAATCGGAGATTTATGATTCTAAAATATTATATTTTTAACATTTTTCTCATGAACTATGAAATACGCCTGAAGATGATGGTTGCATTAAAATTATAGCCAACCAAGATAGGTCCCCGAATTAGAACCATGCTTTTCAGTATTTCGTGAACCTTGGAGAAGTCTTTATTTGAAGGGATTAGAAAAGCGATAATTGATTATCGAAAAACAAATGCATCTATAACATTTTACTAACTGCTTCGTATTTTCGGCTGAAGGCGACATCAGACAACTTTTTCTGTAAATAAAGCTGTTAAGAAAGTAACGATTTGGTATAACGACAATATTGTTTGCATTAATTTAAAGACGGTCAGGTGAATGGTACACACGTTTCTATATTTTATTGTTTAAGATAATTTAAGATAATTTAATAAAAGTATAAATATTTGATATCAAAACTTTAACTTCACATTATCTTTATAAATATTTTGTCGTAAACTTTGTTTCTTTGTATTTAAGTTTGCCATAAAAAACGTTTTAAATAAATCATATCTTCGGACACACATAAATAATAAAAAAAAGGTTTTAACACGAATACTTATAAATAAAATGAAGTGAAAGTAATGTAAGTATTAAAATAAGACTTTTTTAACAAAAGGAAAGAAAGAAAATATAATTATTTTGTGCTGAAAACAATAAGACATTGATACGAATTGCTTAAAACTGTTTGTAAAGAAAAAATTAGTAAACACTATATTTAAGTCACCCTACAAGAAGTATTGGTGTGAAGTTTGATGTTACGTCATACAAAGAACAACAGGAATTGTATTACATTTTAAATTATTTTTAATAACAATTTGTAACAAATAATAAAACTTTAAAAGCTTCTGAATTATATCTTTATAAACAAAAACTATTTTTATTAAAAGTCAGTTCACCAAAGTTTTATCTCTAAGATGTTTTTACCAAACTGGACAAAGGGAGAAGTGGCGTGCAATAACACCTTATGGATAGTGATAACTAAGGACAAAACTATTGCCCCATATTAACAAATTTTTCTTTCTTAAAATAGTTCGCTTTTTGAGAAATTGAGAAAAATACAAACAAATTTTTCTAATTGTCTTTAAAAAAATATTTATAAATATTTAATTGTATTTTTTTTTGTTTTTTATTAATAAAATACATAAAAAAATTAATATTGAGAAATTCCCACGCGCTACTATTTTTAAAGTGCAATAGACGTTTACACTAGAAATACTGCTTGAGTATGGGTGTTGTAGCTATGGATGTTGGTAACATTAAGGGTATTCATCTTATTATAAAGCACTAGCAGTGCCCACGAATTTGCCTGCGTGTCATTTATAACTTTGTTAAAATTTTGATCTAGAAAAATGTGTTTTTAAATATTTATTAAAGAGATCTGTAAACAGTGTTAAAAATTTTCAATCTTGAAAAATAAAATGTGCTGATAACTGTTTTAGTGTTATTATACCGATAAAACTGGGTGACTTTACACTTGTATCTCTATTTTCTCTAAGAAATAACTTATTTTTATGAAACAAAAACTATTCTTTATTTGAACCAAAGCTCTTAGAACCTCTTGATGCGAACACATACAGACAAAAATTTCAAAACTAGTTGTTTTGTATTCTACATCGATTACTATGTTGGTGTACATCAAAATTTGTAGAAAATATTTCATGTACAGAAATGACCCCGTTACTGTTTTATAATATGTATAGATATTAAACAATTAAGAGAGATGGAAAGCTTAAAACTTAGTATAAGAATGGCGAAGAAAGTTCCGTTTTCAGGAAGAATCAGATCATCAGAATTGAAGACATTGTGTAGTATACTTTCATACTAACTTTTCCCATTTCAATAACAAAATTAATGCTTCAATTTGAATTCCTGGCTCTTCTTAAAAGTTGTGAATCTTTAAGACGTAAGTTAAATTTTGATTGCTTGCGTTTAGTTATCCTACAACTTAAACATATTTACGAAAAAATTTTGGGTAGTTCGTTTTTTTATTATAATTGTACAAAACAGAAAAATCAAAAACGAAAAATTGCATTTAAATTGAATTTTAATAGTGAAAGTATCGTTATTTATTCTGTTGCGAAAAAGTCCTGGCGACCAGTTACCAATTTATAACAACAAATATATCACGTGCTTGTAGTATACATAGCTGAATAAAATGATACTTTTACCACTCGTAGAGTGTGGTGTTTGTAAATTAAATATATAAAAATAAATGCGTCATTAGAGGTGTCTACATGGATTTTAAACAGACGAGTCATGAGTTCAAATCCCAACAGTAACATAAGTAAAAAAAATACAGTTGGCGACTAGTCGCTATTAATATGTTGTTTAAAAGCGGAAAAATGAATAACATAAGTTCAAACCTCTCGGGTCTCGAAAAATAAAACAACTGTTTTGTAGCTACGTTATATAAGTTAGTAAAGGCGCCTATATAAACGAAGGAAATCATGGTCCCAACCTAAGTGAAGCCTTATTTAAAGTATAAGGTAGCAACATTACTGCAGTGTGTCTCATAAAAAAAGGTCTGGTTGATAAAATTAGAGAACGTTTGCAGACACAGTGTATGTTGGTCTGGATGGCTGACTGGGTTACAGGCTCATATTATTATAAGACAATCGAAAAGTTTAAGAGAGATAACATAATGCTATTTTCTGGATGGCTACGTAAATTGGTTAAAATATACAAATATAGCCAAGGTCACTGGATAAGAATCGCAAGGCACAGCCAGAGGTGCTAAACACAATGGAAAATTCAAGCCTGCTTAAAAATTAAGCTTTTTGTCACTGTTATACTGCACCTATCTCCTCATTGGAGAAAAGTAAATTGTAGAGACCCATAGCGGTCTAAAACTGGTGGTCAACAGTCCCTGTTTTGGTTATTGCTTAGGCCTTTTTTCGTGCAATGTCGTGACCTGCGATATATTGCCATAGTTTTTGACATTGCAACAGATGCCGCCCATAGTGCGGTGTAAGTTTTGTATAATTTAGGCCTTAAAAGCGAGACAAACTTTTGCATAATTCTTAAATTTCTATTCAATGTGTCGAGGTATTTGCCACAAAAGGATTTTTTTATTAAATATTAAAATTTTTAAGATAACATTTAATGGGAATTCCTTTAAATTTAAAACAAAACAGTTGTCATTGAAAACTTTATTTAAGAAGAAGTGATTTGTGATAAGTTTCAGCAATATTTTTATCGATTTTAATTTAAATCAAATTTATTACTATCAAAAAAAAAAAACTTTAAATCTATTTTTTTAATATCTGGCAACTCCCAAAATTGCTAAAGTACTTATTTTAGTGCTACCATTTCGAATTGCTCTACGAAAATGAAGTTACTGTTACAGTCAACAGAACAATCCAAGAACTTTGATAATGTGTTTAAAAGCTACTCACCCAAAAAAAGAGCAAAAGATCATCAGTTGTAAAATCAGTACCACCAGATACTGAATCCGTACTTGAGTGTTCTTACTAAAGTATTGCTCTTAATACCCTAATTATTGCAAATTTATAACAAATCTTACACATTTAAATGAAATATGAAAGAAAACTATTTGTGGAGAAAAAAAGTTATATTCACATTAATGCAAATGCAAACTCAATACAAACCGCAAGCAATATTAATTAGTATGCTTTAAGAAATACATAATATATACACTAGAGCCCCGATTTGCGTCGTTAATGGGGACCGGAGAAACGCGACACAAATCGAATAACCTTTTTCTATATAAATGCACTGAAATTTAATTTATTGGGGAAAATATTAAAAACAAAACAAAAAAATTTTTTTATAAAAAACAAGTATGAATACATTTTTATTATTTTATTTACATTTTTATTATCATTTATTATTATTTTATAATTATGATAAAGAAAAAACAAAACAATACATTAAGAAAGAACATAAATAATAGGGAATTTCCCTTATTTCACGCAATTTGAAAACTATTTAACGCACAGGTAACGATCAGTGTTGCGAAAGGTTGAAAAAATTCTAAAAGGTAGAAAAGATACTAAAATAAGCACTACAAATACGAAAAATGGCAACCCACAATGCTGCAGTAAAACATTTAACCGTTTTTAGCGACGAAATTAAATCGACGCGAATCGATATCCAAAGGATGCAAATCGGGGTAAAAACATCGCAACTTCAAATTGCAACGACACAAATCAAATTTTTCGTTCTTAAAAAGCGACGCAAATTGGGGTTCTAGTGTATATATAAATTTACGTATGTATTTATTTATGTACAAAAAGACATAAATAGTGTAAAAACACTCTTTATATATATATATTTTTTTTTGTTTAGTTTAAAATTTTTTTCACAGCAAAATGAAGCACAAACGAGTGTATGTATGTATGTGTTTACATGGTTTGATTTCAAATGGATTTAGATTAAAGTTGCTTGTTATCGTTTGTGATTAATATCAAACTTGTTGTTAAAGATGTTGTGTTGTGGTTATTGTTCAGCAACAAATATGAACTATAAAAACTTTAATGACGTTTATCTTAAAGATATTTTTATGTTTTTTACTTTTAAACAAAGGGTTTTTATATGACAAAGATAATAAGCAAGCAATGTTAAAAAAAGTGTTCTTTTAAAATTTGGACTCTTCTAAAGTACAGCAGATAAATTATCAATTTGTTTGATGGAAAGAGAGGGTAAGTCAATATGGGCTTACAACATGTAGGCATTGCCGAATTTTATATACCTTTCACTATGTACGTATAACCACATAAAAAAATTCTTTCCAATTATAAGGTTTTTCTCGCAAAAAAAATCTTTTTTCTAAAATTTCAAGTTTTGCTTAGGGTTGTTGTCCCAGCTTAGTAAATAAAATGGTTAGGATATCAGATCCAAGTATAACTCAGTGGTAAAGGATCACCATTTTTTTACCTTCTTACAGTAGTTTTCGCTTATAGTCCACAACTACAGTTGCACAATTTTTGTGGACTATAAGCGAATTAGGACTATAACCGAATTTCTTTTTAAGCCACTTTATGGACTGAATCCAGATATAATACACATTTTGGATTATATACAAAGTATGCGATTTCTTCAATAAAGAACAAAAAAATTTTCGTTGACAAAGTTCGCAGAAGCCGATCTTTAGCCTAAACGGTCAGAAATATAGCCTTTTCGCAATCTGCTAAAGCAAAACATATTTATCAACTTTTTTTAACTATCGACTAATAGTCGGTTTTTACTTTCAAATGACCTTTATAAATCAAAGGCACTGTTGTTGTTGCGAGACCGTACATTCTCAAATGATGAGCCTAGTCCAGCTTTGGAATTTACGAATAAGTTTTTTCTACCGGCGTAATTTAAAAGTCTTAAAATATTGCGTAACGTATTTATTAACAATCAAAGATTCAAAAAAAAAAAAAAAAAAAACAGGGCCATCCTATTCCAACAAAATTATGCTCGGGTGCACATTTAAGGAAGTTCAATAATAAAAATAAAAAAAGAAGGCTGCGGATTTTTGAAAGAAAAGCTTTGTTTTTGATCAGTGTTGATCAAAAGTTTAATGCGTACGATTTTACAATGGACAGTTCTTTAACATAACCCAATAATAACAACATTTGTATCAATCAACAACTTTTTGACCAAATTCCTATTCCAACAAAATTATGCTCGGGTGCACATTTAAGGAAGTTCAATAATAAAAATAAAAAAAGAAGGCTGCGGATTTTTGAAAGAAAAGCTTTGTTTTTGATCAGTGTTGATCAAAAGTTTAATGCGTACGATTTTACAATGGACAGTTCTTTAACATAACCCAATAATAACAACATTTGTATCAATCAACAACTTTTTGACCAAATTCCTATTCCAACAAAATTATGCTCGGGTGCACATTTAAGGAAGTTCAATAATAAAAATAAAAAAAGAAGGCTGCGGATTTTTGAAAGAAAAGCTTTGTTTTTGATCAGTGTTGATCAAAAGTTTAATGCGTACGATTTTACAATGGACAGTTCTTTAACATAACCCAATAATAACAACATTTGTATCTATCAACAACTTTTTGACCAGGTGTGTGTTCGTGTGTGTGACAAGTCCTTGGGAACGGGTTTACTATTAAGTTGAGATTTATTGTTTAACGTAATAAAGTTTTAATTTTTTTTTTTGCATGCTTTTGATTACAAATTAAAGGATCAAATAATCTTAGTTTCGTAATTTCGGAATCTTTCAGAAATTCATTATGACAAGCAAGGCGAATAAGAAAAAAAATGGGATTTTGCGAACATATTTTTGACATTTAGAAAAAGAAATGAATTTGGGAGGAATACGTTTTTTTAATCTACACGTTTTTTTTAATCTACGTGTTTTTGCTTATTACATGGTGCTTTAATATCTGCGCCGGGATATCTACACGATCCAGAAAAAGAAATGATGCAATTGCATAACAACGGTAGATAAGAAGAAGTCATTGCTGTTTGTTGAATCATATCTTGTGTGAAAGAAGTTTTTATATAAAGAAGGAAATCTAAAGATAAAGCCAATTAGTCAATATGCAGAAAAGCTTTAACCGCTCCTGCTAGAATAAAATGTGGAAAAGTAAAAACAAAAGAAACGCTTTCTGTTAAATTACAATATTTTTGTTGTGAAGCTTTTAAATACATAAATTGATTAATTTTACTTTACTTTACTTACTATCCTCTGATGGCCGATGTATGCCAGAATGTGACAATGTGTGCATGTCTACCGTATCATCTCAGTGTAGCCCGGAACCTCCAGAATTGTTTTGACTTTGGAAAAACTGACCGATCACAGGCAATTGGTTTGTTCTTGCGACCATAAAAAATAAAATAAGCGCAGAGGAGACAAAACGGCTAAACCAAAAAATCTTACATGCAGTATTTCCTGTTTTGACGTTAGCTTTGCGGCAAGTATTTTTACCGTTTAACGTAATTAGATTTGCATTCGAAAAATGTTTTACTTTAACTCCTCTTACAAAATTATATTGAGATTACCGGGCCCTAATGCTTCCTTCTTTGGCCCTCGTTTACTTTTGGACAACTAGTCAATTTGAGGATTGATTCGCTCAAATTAAAATAATGGATCGCTTTTAGAGATCTTATGACTACTGTAAACATTTGAATATAATTGTTCCTCACTAAGCGGAACCGAAATTTAATATAACGTTTTTCTTAAGACTTAATTGGTCCATCTATTGTACTGTCAAGCAAAAACTGCAGATTTAGAAGTGTGAAATTCTAACTTTCGCAACATTATTTTTATATAATAAATTCTTGTCAAAAACATTAAACAACACAAAGCTACATACAAAACAATAAATTAAAGGAAAATAAATCTGCATGAATAACTGTATCATCAACCGATATGGATGCGTCTATACACACGCAGCACAGCAACCAGAATGAAAGAAACTGCAAAATGCTGGCTGGACGGAATTTACTACACACATTCACTCACTGCATGAGTAAAGAAGCAAAAGAAAGATTAGAGACTGCACTGAGGAATATAGTAAAAGAAATATAAAGATACAGAAAAGTGAAAAACTCTATGGCAGCAAACACAAAAAAGTAGCAAAACAAAACTACAAAAATAAAGGAGCATGAAATCAGTGCAGACACTGCACACAAAACTGAACAAGTGTGGAAAATGAAAAAAAAAAAAAAACAAAAATGAAGAAAATAACAACAATACAATTTCTTGCTTTAAACACTCCACAATCACAGACATTGCAATAAAGAAAAACAGCAGCTAGAGAGGAGTCAAGCATCATTATGTTGTTGTTTTTCTTTAAGCGATGGCAATGGCGATGTTGTTGCAACATTGCAATTTTTATACTTGCTACAAATGCTGAACGCCTAATAATGATGAGGCATAAAACACCTGGAATGGGACAGGAATACTCTGCAGAGGCTTATGCAACATGCTGCAAGTAAACCGGGACATAATAAGGACACTGGTGGCAAGCTAAAAAAAATAAATATTTTATCATATTTTATATTCACTATAATGTTAACGCAAGTTGCATGCAACATATGTTGCTAACAGCTGCCAGCAGGCACTATTTTTTTATTTTTTGTAACACAATTATGGTCGCCTTTGAATTTGTATTGTTGCTTTATTTTTAAACAGTTATTTATATAAAATGCAACTTTATATTATTATCCAGCAACAACTCTCCCAACTCTCTGAGAGAAATATAATTGTTTTTGCCAAGGCTGATATTAAGTTTGCCAACTCTGGAATTTAAAAAAAAATAATTTCCGATAGAATATTTGGGAACACAGGGAAATCATTCGAATACAACTTGATTTTGAAAAAATATGAAATAAGTATAGAATAATGGCAGCTAAAAATTCTTTGTTGTCTGAAAAACGAAGAAAACAATTAAAATGAATTATAATGAACTTTTCCGGAATGGTGAACTCTTACGACTAGATACAACAAGGCCAAAACGAAAATGATGTAAGTGGCAAGCTTTGCAACCTGCTATACTTTATGCATATCGTTAGCTAAAATAAAAAAATAAAAACATTTTCAACTTAAACACGAAATTTATTTAAACTGACAATTTGAAATTAAATATGGTATGACTGCTTGGGTTGAGGTTGGACAAGAAGGAAGAGTATATCTGTCAATTATTTTAAAAAACTTTTTGCGCAGAATATAGAAACCGATAAAGCTGATGGTACCGGGTCTCAAAAAACAAAAACAACTAAGCAAAACTTTTATTAAATTTTTTTTATTTTTAGTTAGGCTTAAGTTCTTGAATATACCAATCAACTTTATACAAATATAAAGTAAATGATTTTTTAAGACAGATATAAATAAATAATTAAACGTTTTAATGAATTTTGTAAATTTTTTAATGTTAATTATTAAAATTTTTAATTGACAAAAAAACAAAAAATAAACGACATAAATTGACTTAAATTCATAGTAAAATTGTATTCATTTTTTTTTCAAATTTGACGTTTTTTTAATACATTTTTCTGGCAACTCTTAACATATCTTTTTTAGAGTTGACCCTTTGCTCTCTCTTCTTCTAGCACTCTCAGTAATTTTTGCTGTCACAAATTTTACTACGTTTGCACCACCAAAGATTAGTGCGACATATTGTTATCGTTACATTTTGTTGCATGTTTGGCATCCTTGGCATCAGCGTTAGTTGAATTTTTGTTCATTGTTTGAATAGATGACGATTTCTTGCTAAAGTGGTGGTTGACGTGAGCAAGTGTGGAATATTCCATACATATCTATGTTTAACTACATGCATATGGCTTGAGTTTTTGTTTTGTTTTCTATACTAATGTTTTTTGTTTTTATTTATGATTGTAATTTTCCATTGCTGTTAAGTATTTTTATTTAATTCCATTTGATTATTTAACCAAAAACTGGTGTTCTGGCGTTTGCTTTTCTATTTCAAGGAAGTCTTAATGAAATAGGTATAAGTTTTTTTTTAATTTGTAGAAAACATGCATTATGTTTTTCTTACTCAAGAGTGCAACAAACAAAATTTGAATCTTGGACACGTGTCATATGAATTATGAATATAGGAAAAATATACATATTCTAAAATATCCGATTTCAAGTGGAAAAAAATAAAATAAATCCAATTCGACTATTAGTTGTAATATGATTCTTTTAATCTTAAATTCAAGCACATACATATATAATTTAAAACAAAGAATTAGGAGTTTTTATGAAAACCTTCCACTTTATTTAGAATTTTTTTTTTAATCTAAGAAACCTTCTGATACTAATTAAGGCAATAGAAATAAAAAAAAGTCAGATCTATATACATATAGTAAAGCAACTGGGAGTTTAGTTTTTAGCTAATAATTGTGTTGGCAGATTACAAATAAACAATTGTTCGTGTAAACTCATCAAGCATTTGATAACTTTCAAAAAAAAAAAAAAAATAAATAACAATAGTAATAATATTTTTAGTTTAATGTACGATATAGAAGAGAATTTAATTAAAATGGTAAAAAAATATAACCATGATAGTACTATTTATTAAATAATAGGGTGTATTTGAGAATAATTTAGTTGTTAGAGCGTTTTGATATAATGTCAAAATTATACAGCCTTAAAATTTGCCAGATCCATCCAAAACTTTACTTGGGATACATGAACTATAATGCAGTGGTCGATGTAAAGAGTTTGTTACACAGGTATATATGGACGGGCCTTCTTGCTTGGTTATTTAGAATGCAGTAATCAACAGGAAAAGCTAAGTAGATGTTAAGAACGTTGGCTATTAAGCACATGATTGGTTTGGTGGCCTTTGAGTTTTTATTCCAACCGCTTTCAATTTAACAACATTAATTTGTCAAATACAATTTAAGGTTTTGTATACCAGCATATAGTACAGCGCCACTATTAGCGTAAGTAAACATGACTAGAGAACCCAGCACTGCAAGCCCCTGTAAATAGATTTTTTAACCACTTAATATTAGTTCAATAATAACTTTGATTTCGTAGATAAAGTCAATTCCAGTTACTTTTGCAGCTTATTCAGTAATGGAAATAATTTTTTGCCGTAGTGCTACCATCGTTGGTGTTTCTAAGCCGAGTTTTTATTACATCCACTAATAGCCCAAATTCCCTTAAAAATCTTTCTTTCTTCACATAAATTTTTAAAAGATGTTATTAGTCTACTTGCAGTATGATCTATATAGAATTATTAAAAGCCAAGACATTTTATGACTGCCAAAAAGGTTTATACTCGTATCTATGTAAGATGAGCAAAAACAGAAAATAGGTGAAATTTATAAAACATCCCAAAAAAATGGCGCAAAAATGCACAACGTTTTTTTTTTGTTTGTTTTCTACAAAATTATCGTGATAAACATTTCATGAGAATATTACGAAAAGATTTTTAAATTCACTATACGATGTAGAATATCGCAGTCTATCGAGCTGCGTACTTAAAATTTTACATTTCTTAAATTTAATTTTTGTCCTAATGTTCGGCTAAATTGAAAAATATCCCTCGTGCAGTGTAATTATTGGTAGCAATGGTAGTTCCTACAGTCATGTTGTTGGTTGCTATTATAAACTAGCTTCCCAATTTTTTTGTGTGTTTTGTTTCTACTATATTTCTGAAATTTAAAAATACTTATAATTATTTCACATTAAATATAATTTGGAATTGAAATTCTCACGTAAATTCCTTACTTTAAGATTTTTTTCGATTAAGATGAAACAAGCAATACCATTACATTTTCCATCCCTGATTCATATCACTGACCGGAAGCTGAGAAAAAATAGTATTAGAAATTAATCACATCTTGTACTTTCAACTAAACTTTTTAAATTGTATACACTTTTTATCAATATTTATAATTTCTGTTACGTTATGGGGAAAAGTAGAACTATTATTATTGTTATTTTTGTTTAAATAAATGTACCTAAACAAGTACTTATGTAAATTGGGAGTGTGCTCAAAGTGAGTAAGTAAGAGGCCAAGCGACTAATTTTGCTGGTATCTTTACTTTAATTGTTTTGTTTTTATAAAAACAACAATTTTATTTAAACGACAGCAACATGTGCGGCATCAGTTCAGGTAAATGACCCAAATTGTGCGTCACTGTGGGTAGTGAATTTTTTTTCGTATTCTTTTAATGGCGTTTGTGTGGTGTGTCTGGCGTTTTGTGGGCTTTTTTTTAATTAATTAAGATGATATTTACAGTTTCTTAACTGTGTAAATTGTATGACAGATTAAAATTATATGTTTTTATTAATGTTTTGGGTTTTTAACAATTTAAATCTCGTATCAGTGTCCTGGTTTAGGAGTTGAAAACAAACCTGTTATATGTACAGGACTTATTGTTTAATAACCCTCTTAAAAATAAAAATAATTTCTTTTCTAAAAGCTTAAGTTATGGCCGTTTATATACATGAAGAGGAACATGACTAGTTTTGTGACAAATTCTTAATAATTTCTACGTATAACTTTAATACTGTACAATCATTCTTGTGTTTTTTTTTTCATTACCATTGAAATTTCATTGGCATTGTTTGAAATAAGGACAATGAAATAAAAAAATAACTTCAATTAAATGCTAATAGTTTCTTTTTAGTTTTAATTATAACTATTTCCATTAATGGTAATTAAATTTTTCGAAACTGCTTATTTACTAATTACAATTAAAATTTTGTTATGAAAATGCCTTTTTAAAATAATGCTTCATTATACTTTGTGATGTTTATTTAATGTCAAAGGACAAGAAATGACTTTTACTAATGGTAATGCTTTGAAACCGTTTATTCATTAGTCACTAAAAATGACTTTGTTTTAAAACAAATTTTCAAGAATTAAAATTTTTGTTATGAAAATGCCTTTTTAAAATAATGCTTGATTATACTTTGAGATTTAAGTCGTGTTTATGTGTGTTAAGTTCAAAGTAATTGTAATGTTGTTATTATTTGTAAAATTTAATATTATTGTAATTCAATGTACCTAAATAACACCAAATTTAATGTAAGTTTGTTATATCTAATGTAAAAGTGGTTTTTTGTTTAATGAATTAAATAGATTTCCCTTGAAAAAGTCAACAAAAATTGACGAAACGTCGGGAAAAAATGTAATTAAAATATTGGTTTTATTTATATTAGAGATGAGAGGCCCAATTAGCTTATAAGAAAAATAAAAGAATACTAGAATAATAGATGTTTATTTAATGTCCAAGGACAAGGAATGACTTTTACTAATGGTAGTGCTTTGAAACCGTTTATTCATTAGTCACTAAAAATGACTTTGTTTTAAAACAAATTTTCAAGAAAACGCAGTACCATAATGGCACTGCTAAAAAATCATTTGCGTTAATCATTCAATGCTTATAAAATTAAAAATTTAATTGGTCCATTTAGTTAATTACTGCCATATATGATAACAATAAGTTGATGCTTTTTTTACTTTCTGACGTGACTTATAAAACCGATACTACTCCCGTTAAATTTGATTTTTAATTATTAATTTAACCTTGATTAGAAAATAAATATAAAAAATACAGTGAATCTCTGATCAAGAATGTACATTGTTAATTATGAATGACCATAGGGCTGATAATCTTAATGGGTATTTTTTATTTTAAATGCTAAACAGTCTTTTAAAAAGTCGTTTGCAAGGTGGTAGGTGAGTTTGCTTCAAAATCTTCGCGTTTTTCGCTGCGATTTGTATAGATTACTTAGTGTACATCAAAGTTCTACTGTTCCTCAGTATAGTAAAAAGTAATATTTTTTAAAATTAGAAACGAATAATTGAATTAATAAAAACCTAACTGCAAAAAGTACTAAAGTACCGGGTGATGTGGTAATTTTGTGTTAAAATAGTACCTGACAAAATACTAACCTACTGAGTTTTCCATTCCAGTCCAGACCTCTCTTCTATGTTGTTTGTTTGTTACGAATTTTAACACAAGAAATTCCCTGACTGTCAATTAAATCTTTTAATAGTTGATTAAAATGTATGTATACGAGGGAAAGTCAAAAAGTCCTTATAAACATAAAAATCATCAATGCTTGGCCAAAGGCCCTTAAAGCAGACTTTTGTTGCCGAGAAGACCTATTAAGTTTACTCGAGTCAAAAGACACAATGTAGCATATTTTTGCCATCAAAACTAAGCAAGTGTGAATGGGAATAATTTTGTTTCTTTTGCAAAGAGGTACTTTACAGATTTTTGCGTAAAATTCACCATAGTCGCAACGTAAGGGCTCTTAGCTAGTTTAACCGCACAATTAATTTTATTCTCTATTTTTATGAAGAAGCATGCCACTTATCTTGAAAATTGCTTTGTTTTCTAACTTCATCTAACAGAAACTAGTTCAAGCCACTGATTCAAATTACAAGTGTTTGACGACAGCAAGCAATTAATTTATTTCCTATTTCTCAAAAAGAATCGATTGTTAAAAAATGAATGAAGGTTTTTTTGTTAATTAAAAAAAAAAAACTCCATTTTGTCTGTAATTCTTATCCTTGCACTCTGTAGCTGTTCTTGTTTTACTGGGCTTTTTTGAAATGTATACTTTTATTAAATTTTTGGTTTAAATCTTTTTCTTTTTTAATATGTTCATAGCAACAGCAACAACAAAAATGTTTAAATTCGTTATGTACTTGTAGATGGTAGAGTAGAGTAGAGAATTATTCATGTCATGGTTAAGAAATAACAGTGAGTAATTGTATTTGAAATTAATACAATACAATACAAAAATAACAACAAAAAAACAACTAAAAAGAAGTTTAACCACTTTTTTTCTCGAAAATCATACACTGAGTAGTAAGTAGTTTGTACTCGCATTCTTCTGTTAAAAGTAGTGTAACATACACACGACACATTTAACCCGTAGATCTTAAAGGAATGCCAGATATTAGTACAATATATTTACATATGTATGTATGTGTAGTATGTACAAAAAATACATTCATGCTATTATTGATCAGGTTAATTTATATTTAAGATATTATTTATTTTTTAAACCGAAGAGTACAAAAAAATCTTAAAAATTGAGCCTGAAGCAATACGATGACCGGAAACGCACAGTGTCATTAACTACATGTGAATGAAGAAAAAACATAAAGAAATAAGATTTGATAAAAATATAAAAATGTAAGGAGGTTGTTAGAGTTAGGGCATTGATGAGCTCATGTTCCCCCTTAATAGGACTCACAATAAAGCAAAGGTTCCCATTATCAAATTATCCTAGCAGAATAGTGAATCAAAACGCTTGACATTTTTTAATGAAGTTTCTTAGATTATTTTCTTTTTAAGTTTTGTTAATTTTATGCGATTCGACTAAGTCAAAAATTAAACACTTTTTAAAAAACCAGGTTTCTTATGAGTACATACTAAGATTGTGATAAAAAATTTAATCTAACTATTATAAATCGGTTAACCGATTAAAATTTATTTTATTCATATACCAAATAGTTGGTAAACTTTTATTAATTAAGCGGTTAATCGTCAAAATTTTTATGTGTTTTTAATGTAACAAATTTTTTAAGGACATCGGTCCCTTAATAGTAAGGATATATTGTTCTTTGCTTCATTGTATTGACAATCAAAATTTTAGAAATTTCAATATAATTGGAATATCACTAAACCATCCACTAACATTTTACCAAAAATTTTAAACTTAAAAAAAAACGTTTTCGCAATAATTTCATTAAAAACTAAAATTCCAATAACTCTATATTGGCAAAAATTAAAATTTCACAAACGGTAAAAATTTTACTAATTATTTTAATTATAATTATTTTAACTGTTCCAAAAAATTGTATTTGCAATAAAAAATTTGAAATTTCATTTTAAAAACGAAAAAGCACAAAACATATCTAAAAATTAAGAACAATTTAATAATTTTCTAAAAAGCACTATTGAGTCAATTTTAAACTTTTATGCTGAAAACCAAAATCGGACATTTACAGTATATTTTTTCAGAGAAACCTCGGATAGCAAATATTTAAATAAACAAATCAAGTTCACCCCAAATATCTTCATTATTATCGAAGATAAACATATTCCGTCAAAAAGATGTATTTTATAAAAATACACAATTCTTTTGGTAAGGGATATATGGAATTCTTATTTGTCTTCCAATAATTTTGTCTTCTACAAAATATTTTCTAGTCGTCTACGTTTAGCAATGATTCATAAAATTTTTAAATAATATGTTTAAAATTAATATCATTTTCTAAGAAATATTCGGCTTTCCTAATACTAGAGTATGATGGTGACAGGACTGAGAATAAACTTCCGACGTAATTAAGAATACGTAAAATAGAACTGTTAAAGGTTAAGTGCTTTTAAAATCAATCAGGAAGTAAGGAAAACTAATTTGAGACTAAAACTTGTTTTCTTTTTTATTTCTTTACTCATGGTACGCTCAGGTTAGTGAAATATTTGAGCAAAGAGACAAAATTATAGAAAAAATTTGTTGTCCCTCTGAAATACTTATTAAGAAAACTAAGAATCTACTCGAAAAAAATGATAAGATATCACAATTATTATATTAGAAATAGCCATTCGTAATGATTCGTGTCAGCAAGGGTTCAATAAACATTTGTAAATTTGGTTGCTCGCTTTTTTGGTCAAATATTTGACAAATCTAAACTCACCTTTAGTCTTCAAATTAAAAATAATTTAATAAAATTGGATTTACATTATTTTTCGGAAGATTGTATGTTATTTAAAATTTTGAATAAATCGGGTAACCGAATTATTTTAAAATAATCGATTATTACCAAATACATCTTAGGTAATCACGATATTTTTTTTTTTTTTTTTGTTTGCTCTATTAAACGAGATGACAAAATTTCAAGGGCCGGTTAAATTTCGGTTAAATTAGACCGATAGCCTTTCAAAGAAAATTTTTTTGGGTTATTAATACAAATATTAGCTTTAGCAATTAAATATGCCTCAAACAAGTTACAATACATAGCTGGCATAATAGGAAGTACTTGAAGAAGTCATTGTGGAATTCTGATTATCTAAGAGGGGTTCTAAAGTAAAGTGAGTTGTTCTTATTGAGATCAATTTTAAGACAATTTTTAAGACACTGTTCAGAAATCGATAAAAACTAGACTTGAAATCGGTTAGTAAGTGATCATTTTTATTCAAATATCAAAAGTAAAGTTGTTTCTTTATTTCATTTGTTGATTTTACTATACGATACAAAAAAAGAAAATACTGGTCTAAATACGCATTAATGCGACAGAACATTTTGTTCAATTGCATAATTCGTTATATTGTTTCCTTTTATTCAAGCCCTAGAAAAACATGCATATGTACCAACATTCGTTATTTAACATTTGTTTAATGCAAAAGAAATCTTACTTTCGGATCCAGCTGCATTGAAATAAAAGGTTATAAACGTAAATTTGAGGTCACTTATTTCTTCTAATAATTTATTGAGTGGACATCAAAATTATTTGTGAAATATGTCATTACTCGTAAGTTTCGCAAGCAATATTTTACAGGAGATATAACAGGTAATGTTTCTTTAAGACCAAAGGAACGTAAATTAAAAAATAAAGAAAAAGTAAAATTTTATCACATCGAATTGACATTTGAAAATGATGTAGGACTTACATATGGCCACCGCGGCTGTTCTTAACGAAACGCATTTGGGATACCTACTTTCGGCCCACTTTTATAAGCATTACATGTGACGAATAACACGAACAATGTTGGCATTAAACAAAAATTTTATTTACCCCACAGAAAATAATAAAGAAGTTTCAACTCGCGCGACCTTGGAGATAAATTAACTGGTTCATTTCTCGAAATTAAGTTATCGCCAAATTTTTATTTCAATAAGACGCGTCATCGTGTTGAAATCACATTTCGCCTGGATCAATGTCAATCTTAATTTGAACGAAAAAAGTGATTGATGATGATGCGTAACAATCTCCATCGAGCGTTATTCCAGCTCCGGCTTAATTTCTATAGAAATGAGGTGAAACAATGTGATCAGCACATACACCATACGAAACAGTGAACTTTTCGCATATCTGTTGTGGATTGGTGTTTCCTGTATATGCGGCTGGCAATTTTATTTATAAACAAAGTCAAAAATAAGCGATGTCGCAGTTAAATTGATTGATGACTGATTTTCAAAGTCAATCTGGTTAATTTTATAACGATTGTCAAGCGTCAATCAATTCATTATGATTTGCTACAGTATACTGATCATAAATTTAAAAAATTAGGCACAGTATGACAGTTTGTTTGACAATTAATCCATTCGTAAGCTCTATCGGACTTAAAAACACAAAAGAATAGACACCTCAGCCATAACTTTAGAAACGTTTGTTTTCAAATCGTTTATGGAGAAAGAGAGAGAGAGAGAGCAAGAGAGAATATGTTTTAGTTGGAGTTTAAGGACTATTTCATACAGATGGCCTACTAAAACTCTCCAAACTTATTTTCTAAAGTATTTGATGTGCTTTTCACGGTTCTGAGATACTCTAGATGTGATAGTTTTTATATTACAAATGACATGGTGACAGCCGCTATAGGCAAACATTCACTCAGTCTCTGATCGATTGTTTGGCGTTTTGTTCGAAGGAAACTATGTTGCTGATGCTTTAAGGTTTAAAACAAATGCCCAACAAATCTCACAAATAAGGTTATGCATCAAACTTTAATCATATTTAATTTTATTAAAAACCCAATGCTATTTCAGACTTCGGTTCTAAAAAAGCACTTTAATTAATTAAATCTTTGGATGTATGAGGTTATCTGCAAAACGATAAGGCATTTCGAATTAACAACATTGTTCTGCTACAGCACTTGCTTTATCCGACACATAAATTTAATATTGCCCATTATAATACCCTTCACCACAAAACGCGAAAAAAGGGTAAATATAAACTTGTCATTCTGTGTGTAATTTCTACAATATCCATTTCCGACTCCATAAAGTACATATTTTCTGAATCCTTATGCATGTCGATTGAGCGATGTTCTTCTGCCCGTCTGTCCGTTCGTGTAAGTTTTCAAATCAAGTTTGCCGAAGCACTAGATCGGCTAGAAAAAAAAATAAATGTGGCAATCGATTAGACATAGTGTCGAAATAGGTGCTATTGGAAATCAGCATGATCGGCCCATGTCCTTCGAGGCAGCAGGCAAAACACCACGCCTACCTCTTATTTTTCATGTCATTTGGAACAATAAATTTACTTCAATTAAACAAATAAATAAATATATTGGGCGATAGAGAATTAAAAAATAAGAAGAAAACACCAAGTGAACAAATTGGCGCTCGCCCATATTTTGTCAATATGGATATCACTTTAAAGGCTTTGAAGAGAACATTTAGAAAATGCTTAAACTTTTTTAAAATGCTTAATGCATTAAGAGCCGATAAAATTTTTATGTAAAATTTTTAAAGAACATTTCACCAAAAATATTGAAAATTTGCTAAAAAAAAAAATTTGTTTGGAAGTAAAAAATTGCAATTTTCACTTAAAACTGAAAATTAAACAAAAAAAGCTCTCGATACCAAAAAATTTAAATTTCACTAAACGATCAAAATTCCATTGAAATATTTAGTTTTACGAAAATTTCACCAAAAATTTTTATTTTTTCAACAAAAATTTTATTTTTACAAAAAACTGTACTTGCAATAAAAAATTTGAAATTTCATTTAAAACCGAAAATGCACAAAAAAGCTAACGACTGTCAACAATTTAAAAATTTTATAAAAAACCGCATATTCACAAAAAAAAAATACATTTACACTATTGAGTCATTTTTAATATTATAATTGTACAAGTTAAGCATACAGCGAACGTTCAGCTTACTAAGAGCTTTGCCTTTCGCGCAAATAGATTCTTTGATGATCAGACGCCAAGGCGATACATAAGCAACTCTACTTCACCCCAAATATCTTTATTTTCCAATATCGAAGATTACCAAAAAATTGGAATTTCACTAAACGATTAAAATTTTACCAAAATAGAACTTTGTAGGGAAGAAAAGCTTAGAGGAAGAATCGAAGTATTCTAGTATAGGTTTTTTTGCTGTAGTTACATAGGGCCTCTAAAATTTTCAAAATTTTTAAAATGTTTAACCCATTAAAAGCCGATGCCATTTTTATGTATTTTTTTTAATTTTTTCATTCTCTTGGTTGGTTTTTTTATTGAAGTTACTTCACTAAACTAGATTTAGATAAATGGTGAAGGGTATATAAGATTTGGCATAGCCGAATTAAGCACTCTTACTTGTTTTTTTATTGTTATTACTACTAATTGGTTTCTTTACGAACCCCTTCCGCCCACAATGATTTTGGCAATCGACTTGCAATTTACGACAGCCTTACACTCATTGAGTCGCAACCTACCATCGGCCTTTACTCTTGACTTTAGCGATTCCAGAATGTAGACTGGTAAATGTCGGTTTCTTTTTAATTATGGAGTCCCTAGTAATTGCTAGCATTTGTCCAAGGTTTAGATCCCTAGTGGTTTCCACATTTCACAAGTTTCAGCCTGTAGTGCCAGATATGCATTCACTTTGTACACTACCATCTCAGCCAAACCCAATCTACAAGTATCATCCCCTTCGTTGCTCATCCTGTCCAGATGTTAATTGAAATTTCTACAGCCTGTTATTAACGCAGTTATCCAGCTTAAGATACTTTTATAATATATGTGAGTACCTTACCGGCCTTCCTAAAAAGGGGCTCTTTGAGCACCGTTTAAGCCTGTCTACATGTTGTAGGAGGCTACTACCACCACTTCAGGTTGAGGGAGTTCACCCACTGTTAGAACTTTGCCTGCAATATTGCCTATTGAAAATTAACTTTTTTATTAACGATGAAGCGACATAATTGATGTTATTTACATTAATATTTACATATTTACTGGCGTTTGGGTATGAGATTGGCAATGACAGCATTTTGAGTAGCTGTTGCCATTTAACTTTAACAACTTTCTGATCCAATTAGATTTTAATTCTAATGGGTTTGACGTTTTAATTTATAAATCAAAACAAAAAAATGATGTCTACATGGCCAAACTATTTGCGTTAAATAATTATCTGTTGTCGTATTAGATAACGTTTTTGGGTTTTGTTAGTTTTATAGTTATAAACGAATTATGTGCTACAATCAGTATTAATTTTTTTTTATAATTTCAGTCGCTCTCTGTTTAGTATTTTTGTTGTTATGAGCATTATTTTTGTTTTTTTAATTTTGATTATATTTGTGTTTTACTCAAGCTTTATTGTGTTGGCTGGCTGGTGAGGTGATTGTAATGTGTGGTGGAACGTTTTATTTTTTCAAACTGTAAAACAGGTTTTTGTTGCCTTTGTCTTATTTAAATAACAGGGACGGTAAACGGATATAATGACTGAAAAGTACTAGAGAGGAGTTTTGTTTTAATTTGAATAAATGCTTATAAATAACTCTCTATTTTAAGTATTAGAAACTTGTCTTAATTAACTAAAATAAATAAATATAAATAAATCCCTGTGCCAAAGAAAGCTTACAGTTTAAACAAAATTTAATATGGATTCCTTGTTGTAGCGATCCTAGAGAGAAGAGAATTGACACTAAATTAGTCACACGATTGGCATTACCATTCCTGATATTGATGTATGCTTTTGATTAAGCATGCCCTACCAACAACGACAACATCAGTAATTGCAACAACAATAACAGCAGACACAGTTCAAAGTTATCGTAGACGTTTCCTTCAAATGAAACATACACACTTAAAAAAAATATTTAGTTTGTTTAACAAACGGTTTTGTTGTGGAGAAATTTCTCCAATTTTGCATAAGAGAATGTAGCAAATTTAAAAAACCCAGATTCCTCTTATGTTGTTAGAGATAATATAAACTTTAAGTTTTTTTACGCCATAAATACTCTGAGTCTTAAAATAGCAATTTAAGTTCTTAATTTTTCAAAAGACTTTAAGACATGCATCACCTGATCTAACCTCCTTTTTTAATGCACTTTATAGACGTGCGTATCGCAAAGGCATGAACTGGTCTTTAATCGTAAAAGATATAGCTAATCCTGCCCCTTAGCCCCTTTCAATGATTTTAAAAAAATCTTCTCGCCAAGTTATTTGTAACTGTTTCCGTTTTAAAATAATTGCATGATATTGTAGTCGGCGGGCGCTATGATTGTTGGCTAGGCCAGTACAAAAATTTGAACTTTAGCCTTGATAAGAACACTATCTTACGACCATCTTAATGGTTGACATAACATTTCTTAATTTTTTTCTCCTTATGAACGTCATTCAAGAAAACTGTGGCGCTAAACAAATATTGGCCTTCTTTAAAATTACTTCGCAGGAGGAAAACCATATTCAAATTGCGATCACACAACCATTTTACTAATCAATACTCAAAAAAATGTTTGTAATAATCTGTTCTTAAATAAATCCGATGCGGAGTTAAAAGTACGATAAATGCGAATAATTTTTAATTCATTTTTAATAATCTGTAAATCTGAATGTATTTAAAACTTTTAAGTCACAAACTTACACCATCTAGCCCTGAATTGTGGTTACTAAATTTAAAAATTTTATTTTGTATTTAGAAAATTCTTGGATTGATTATTAAAAATAAACTCGTTTCT
Source organism: Cistogaster globosa (assembly GCA_937654795.1). NCBI lineage: Eukaryota > Metazoa > Arthropoda > Insecta > Diptera > Tachinidae > Cistogaster > Cistogaster globosa. The sequence continues at coordinate 28,286,876 of OW569407.1, forward strand.
TCTGGCTTTGGAAGCATTTAGGTGTGAATTGCGCTTTCATTTTTAAAGACGGTTTCGGTTAGAATTATAAAGTACTTTTTATTTCTGTGTATTTTTAGGTGCAGAGATCTTAAGAGGCATATTTATCAAAGCGTTTGGGGGCAGACGTTATAGCATGATTACAACGATCGATTTATATCTCATAACGAAATCGCTTCAACTTTCATGGAAAGGGGTTAGTTAGAGTAGAGGAGATATGTAGATTATGTCGCCTGTAGTGTTAAATAGTAGAAAGTAACAGATATCTAAGAAATCGATATTAAACAATTTAGAGTGATTTGAAAAGGTACCCAAGTTTTAAAAAGGAATAATAGAATATAGCATATAGAAAATATAAGAAGAGTTAGTTGTCTTGTTATGTATTTTCATTTTTAAATTTTGTTTGAAATTGTCGTTTTTATCTCGACAAAAGACCGCGTTACTACTGCCTGGGACTTATGTTGATCGTTTATACTTCCTTGGAATTTAGAATATTTAAACTATGAGTCATTAGATTTCTTGGACATCATTTAATTGATAAAAGATTAAGCAGACAAAGAATTTACATTAACACGAAGAAGCTGAAGAACAAATTTTTTATGTGGCTGGTAACGAATTCATACTTGGTACAACATAATGAATGTCTTTTGTGGAAGTGTATAAAATGTTATAAATGTTGTTTGACAATTAAAATTTATAAAATACAAGGGTTATTGAAACTTATCATTCTCATAGGTAGACAAACATTTAACACGTATTTCGAAAACTTGGCGCGTAACTGTATTATTTTTTTTTATAAAGTGGAAATAATTTATTAATAGCTAATGGATTTTAATACTGAAATTCATTGTTAAATAGGCATATGATTGTTACTGTTTCTCAAACCTTTATTAATCTGCAATGATACCTACAATTGCATTTCATTACACAGTAAGCAACGTACCTATTAAGGGAAACTTTCAAAAAATCTCCAACTCTTCTATTTAAGGCTTTTCCACAGGTGAAAATAGGATATATCTATGTTTGTCATTCCGTTTGTACTTTCTAAAATGTCCCTTTCCAACCCCATAAAGTATATATTTTCTGAGTTCTTATAGGTACATAACGAAGTCGATTGAGCACCCACCTGTCCGTCCGTTTCAGTGTTGAAATCACCTTTGCCAAGGCACTAGATGAGCTAAAAAAAATTGAAATACGCCAATCAATTAGACATAGTTTCGAAACAGGATCGCCAGATCGGTGTATGTCCTTCGAGGCAGTGGGCAAAACACCACGACTGCCTTAAATTTTTCCATATCATTTGGAACAATAAGGAAAATCCAATAAAAAAAAAAACAAACAAATATCTACAGCGATAGAGAATTAAAAAATTAGAAAAAAATATAAAGTGAAAAAATTGACGTTCGCCCATATTTTTCGAGTTACGGGCCTCTGAACTTTTTATAGAAAAGTACGACTGTGCACCATATTTTTTAAGATATCAATATGGGTATCATTTAAAAGCTTTTGAAGAGATCTTTCTGGAAAAAATTAAATTTTTTAAAAATACTTCACCCATTAAGAGCCGATTATATTTTTCATGTAAAATTAACCGACACAAAAGAGGTCGCTTTATATGAAAACGACCTGTCACTTTAACGTGGTATTGTGAAAGGAGGGTGTCAATTGACACTATTTTGATACTTTGCAACAGGTCTGAGATGAAACTTTATCGAGCTTATTCTGCACTGGAATTTAAAAAGTATAACATTTAAGTCAAAATCCTAGAGCGTACTTGAATGTATATACACTGATAAAAATAACTGCCTTAAACTTGCAATAACTTGACAATTTTTTAATATTTTTAAATCAGTTACGTGAGATGTCCACTTTTGTTTAAATCCTTTTTTTTACATGTCATTGGACAAGGACTTAAAATTGAAACGCAGGGGAATATTTATTCAAATAAAATTTTTGGATGTAGAAAAAGTTTTCTGAGTTTGACAACAGATCATTCATTCCACTTGGAGAGCCTTTATACTTGTCAAATGTATTCATTACATTGTAAACTGTCTTTTAACAATTAAATGGTCTTTTTTCCATGGAATTTTTTACCTTTTAAATATACAATTTTTTACACTGCAAATATAAAATTTAAAGCTTTTTGTACTCTGTGACTTGGATGAGATTCAAACTGACGATATCTCGCTTAGAAAACATGCGCTTAAACTAACGCAGCCATCCTTACTGGAATACTTGTTGGTTTCGACGTGATTCGAACTGGCGAACTCTCATTTAGCAAATATGTGCCTAAACCCACGTTATTATCTTAATCGCAATACTTTGTGAATAATACGAAGTTCAAAAACTAGACCTTATTTCTTTTTTTGCCGCGACGCACTGTGTCGCGATTTCATACAACGGGTGGCCAAAAATAGAAGCAGATAGAGTAGGGAAGTGAAATTCGGCATGAACGTTTTTCTTAGGAAAATAAACATTTATGCGAAATTTTGATCAAATCTAAGAAGTGCCACGCCCACCTCCCACACAACCCAAATTAAAAAATTTTTCCTAATTTAAAAACTAACTGCCCGATAAGATTAAAATTTTGCATGTGTATATATTTCACATCGTAACAAACTGCCAATTTAAAAAAAATCGGTTAAACGGTTAAACACCCACCTCCTATAGAACAAAATTTCAAAAATTTTCATAACTTTGAAATTAGTTATCAGATAAGAGCGTTAGCGTGCATATGAATACAATTGGTAATATTTTAACATATTTTAAGTTTTCAAAAAAAGGACAAGCGCCACGCCTTCTTCCCATACAAAATAAATTAAAAAACTATAATTTAACTTGTAACTTAGCGATCAGATAAGAGCAAAATTTTACAAAAATTAAGTTAGTACAGAATAATAAATGTTATTTATTTAGCATAACATATTTAACATACATACATACATAAAATAAATATAAGTATTACAGGCAATCAAAGTATATTAACAATTGTCACTGTAAGCACTTTCAGATTACACCAATGATTCATGCGCTGTCGTTAAATCACTTTTTTATTCTTATTAGAATATTTAATAAAATCTATACCATGAACTGAAATGTTGTGCACAGTTAAAGTACACTAAATAAAACTCTGTATAGCCAATCAATCAACTCAGCTTCAAATCAATCTTTCATGCGATGATAATTAGACTAATTGTTAGAAAATTTTAAAAGATTAAGCCTTATTTTCTGTTGTTTCCTTTGTAATAATACTCGTTTAAAATAATTCTCTACAAAATCTTTGACAATGTATCATAGCATCGCGGGGTCTGCTTAGCTTTATCTTTAGTCACAGTTGAAAAATAGGACGAATCCGCAACGAGGTTGACACTAAAAAACAATCACAAAAAGAATTCGCGCATTATCGGACAGCAGATCTTTTAAGATATTAAAATAAATACTCGTAGCTATAAAATATATAAAAAAAAACAGGAAAAGTGTTATTTCTACTTTCTTTTAAATTCTTTAGGAAAGTGCACGGCTGCTGACAAATCTTGATAATGCCTCAATAGTAGTTTTTTTTTGCTAACAGTTTCTGACATATGATCAATATTTCTTAACAAAAGCAATGCTATAATTATAACTCGAAACATCACTTACAGCCCTGTTACAAATGTTAGAAGCTGTTATATTCAAATACTTAAATTCTTAGTATTGTAAATGAACATAAAATTTGTGATTTTCATATAAATTTTGTATGCTGTACACAAATCATAACTTTGAACCACTATAACTTTAAAACTTTTAAACACTTTAGGAAGATATTTTAGATATCATTCGAACAACGACTTTAACCATTTTTGGTCACCCTTATTCTGTTTAGGCAACAGGCCTTTAAACAACGCAGCCACTCAGACTACACAACAATTGTAACCTTTAGAGAGTATCTCTCAACTTATTTATTCAATTTATTTAACTTTGTTTATTTAAGGCTAAATTTAAGTTTCTGCAAGTAACGCAACAAACAGAGAAAAAGTTTTAAAACATGTTGCTTATTAACCAATATTCTTTAGCTGTATTTTTTATTTCTTTTTCCTAACAATGAAAAGCTATGGTGTTGCTTTTGAACAATGTTCATTTAATGTTTTAAATTTTTAAGGTAAGGAAATAATAACAACAAGTTTAATGGCGTTTTCTTTTACTATTGAAGGAATTTCCGCATTCTTGATGGATATTGTCGTTGAGATCCTGCCAACATGTATTTACAACTTCAAAAAAGTTTAGAAAAGAAATTAGTACAACATAACTTTAGTAACTTTAAGCGGTTGTTGTGATACTTCGATGGTTATTGGCCGATTTTTGATGTTCAAGAATCTCGTATTTTATTTATTTAAATATCCGCTAAAATGGAAATAAACAAATTCTCTTTTCATGGCAGAGATCCTGAGTTGGAGTATAGTGAATGGAGTTTAGTTTTGCTAACGTATATTTGGTAACAGTTTCCTCCATAAATGTAAGAACTGACTATAGCATTTTAGGGCAGCACAAGACTTTTGCGCCACCTTGAATAAAACAACTTAAATATGATAAATATAAATAATTTCGACTCTTCTAGTAAGACATCCGAACAACAATCATTTGCCCCAGCTATACACAGAACCTTCCAACGCTGTTCAATATTTCTGAAAGTTTAAGCTTTAGTTCAGATTGTCCAAAATGAGCTTTAAGCCAATCGCTAGGAAATTGATGAAGTTTTAATTGTTTAAAGAACTATATTTCTCAAATGGCTAATTTACTACTCTTATTAAGTTTTACAACTCAACTTATTTGAAATTTTGCAGTTTTGTATTATCAATTACAATTCAACCTGTCAAAAAAGACGAACTTACATAGTGTTACAACTTTATTGGTGTATCACCGTTTACAGCCCTGGGTTAGTGCGGTATCAAAAATATCAAAAAATTACAACTTATCAGTAGCAATTCTTTTTTTCATTTGGAGTTAAAATCCCTTTATTTTAAATACGTGTGCAGAGTTGGTCGATTTTATAAATTGAGTTGTGTTTCAGAAATGCATTTGTCGAGTACAAGCTTGACTCGCTTATGAACGGTTCCATAACGTAAAAGGCCAAGTGCGTGAAAATCGTGTCTCTACGTGGGCATGCACACAACAATTTCATTGAAAATTTAAAGTGTCTGTTACGGTTTAGAGCAACGGTTCTCAAATAAGGGTCCGTAGTAACCATCTAAGGGGTCCGCATGAAGAACCGAAAAAACACTGTTTTCAAAAATAATTAAAGTTTTATTTTGAACTTGGGCTTCAGAGGGGTACGCGAAAAAAAAAATTTTACTTGGGGTCCGTGAGCAGGAATTTGATGAGAACCCGTGGTTTAGAGATACAAAAGTCTGATAGACGGACAGACATTATAGCATAAGCCAAAGGGTAATTTTTTAACCTTTCAGGTACGGAACCTTTTAAATAATAAATATTTCCTCATAATAACAACACTTTCGTTTATGGCTTACATGTGCAAAATTAGATTTTTTCATTGTTTATACAGTGGAATGCCGGTTTAACGAATGATATGTTTAATGCTTTCGGTAAATTGAGAGATTCAATTGACCGAAATTCGATTTTTAATATAAACTGGCTTCATTTAACAGCGCTTTTAAGGTTTTATATACAAGTATGTATGTATTACCGTATGTATTTCTTATCAGCAATCAATCACGAATATTTTCACGGAAAAAATTATTCTCGAGAAAAGATTTCTCCAATAACTCGGCTTTGTATTTCTACCCCTTTGCTTTTAAAATAATTTTATTGATTGGGAGATGAATTATTCTTTGGCCAATTTGACCAATTTAATATTTACTTTTTTAGTTAACTGCAAATTTTTGTCGTTGTTTTTTTCTTAACAATTCGTTACACGTAAAATAAATTAATAGTTCTTCACATGAGGAACATAATGCTGATTCGTTATATCGGATCTTCGTTTAAATGAGTGTTTGTTATACCGAGCTTTGGCTATGTATTTAAACAAAGCAGAAGTAAAAAGCTAAAAGTAAAAACATTTATTTTAATCAGCGAAGTAGAAAATTCAAATAAATTAATCATACTTGGTGGTTTTTTCGTCATCATTAAAATTTCTTGGGCATTGTTCAAAATAATGACGATAAAAAAAAATTAGCTGCTATTAATTGTTAATGATTTTATTTAGATTTTAATTATTTTTACTAATGCTTATGTTATTTTAATAAAACTGTTTACTTAATGATTACAACTGGAAAAAAGTTATTGTTTCTGTGAATTTTAATAGTGTATCAATTTTAAGAGATTTCTTATTCTTGCACGGATATCGTATCTTTATTTTCTCGAGAATGGTAAAATAAACATGTGTCACCAAATATTTATGATAAAAATGCCCTTTTAAAATAATGATTTACTTTAAGGTGTATATTTCATTGCTAATTAAATTGTCAATTAATAAGTCCATATAATTTATTACTCCCATGTTAAATGTTTGCGTTTTTCGGTTTGACACAAAATGTGTTACTACACATTTTTAATTTTTACATCCAAAATGAAAAAAAATATGAGAAGACGAGGTTAGGGAAGCTTCCATAGCTTAAATATATGCTCTATATATATGTAAACGGTATCGAGGAAAGCTCGCCCAAAATTAAAAAAAATGTTAGCGGATTTTCTAACAAAGTAAAAGAGATAAACTACACATGTAAGCACATTTCTTATAGATCTTAAATTTTTTAAGACATTTCCAAAAGATCATATGCCCGAGGTACTAAACTTTGGGTTTGGGTGCCTACCATATGAAATTTCATTAAGATATCTTTAGTGATTCATGAGATTACGAATTTGTCTAAAATAAATCGTTTTCATACCACTGTGCAATGGCGATTTTCCCCCAATGGAAATATTTAAAAGCCAAAAGAACGCCAAGATAAAAAAATTATTTAATTTTTTGTTTTTTTCTAAACAAAAAATATTGCCTTTTAGAGCTGCTGTTACTTTTCATCTTTAGCTACCAAATAATATTGATATCCCTAATTTAAAGTTAGCACTAAGTACGTATTATTCAAAAGTACTCGTTACGCGTACGTTATATTTTGTTTGCTACGTCATCATGATTAGCTTGTATCACTTTATTTTAACTTTTATCTCAATTACTATGTAGTTACAAACTTTGAATTAGCTGGTGCAAATAGAAATGATTAGAATAATTTCAAATTCTAAATTTTAAATATTTATTTATAAATTTGTTTTATTACGTTTCCTGCTCTGTAACCAAAACATATATTTTTATTAAAAAGGTTCCTTTTTTGCGTAAAATAAATAAAAAGAAAAAACTATATCCGGTTTTCGAGTTAATTTAGTTTTGGTTTTTTAAGCCACTAAGTATTAAATGATAATAGGAGTTGCCAGGTAAAAACATTTAATTGCTTAGAGTTCAGATTAGATATTGAATTGTTATTGTGTATTTTTGAACACAAATTTTTAAAATGGTTTATTTAAGCAAATATATTTAATAATAATTTTAAACTTTAAACCTAAAACAGGATATTTTTTTATAGGTTAATCCGTAAATGTTTTTGTGTTTGTTAACTTAACGCTATAGACGTCATTTATTTCTTAAGCAATTTTTACTTATTGTTTTAATAAAAAAAAAGTAGAACACAGTTTATAAAACAACAAGACTATCCCTTAAGGTTTAAGGCAGGGGTTCTCATCAAATTCCTGCTCACGGACACCTAGTAAACTATTTTTTTTTCACGGACCCCTCTGAAGCCCAAGTTCAAAACAAATCTTTTACTTTTTTTGAAAGCACTGTTTTTCGGTTCCTTAAGGTTTAAGGTTTAAGGTTTTGCATACACAAAGCAGTCCCTACAAAGAAAAAATTCATAAAAATGAAAACTTGTTGATATCATTCATGATATTTCAGCAGCAACGTTTAAGACCGTATAAAATTGAGTAAGAAGGTTAAATCTAGCCTCTGAATGCTTTTTCGCCGCATTGGTTTAATATTAATACCCAGCAGGGTTGTTCAAGCCAATCTATTCATAATGATTTCCCAAATTTTACTGATAAAAAATGTCAAAAAGCGAACAGTATGACAGTTCGTTTAACAGTTAACCTTTTCATAGTTCTCAAAAAATACACCCGATACTAGCAAGATGGCTAAAATTGTTGTAGGCATTTTTGTTTTTCTTATCCTATTGACTTCACCTTGGCAAAGCACTCTTAGAACAAATTAAATTTTTGCAAAAAAATAGGTGATTGATTTCTCATATTCTAACATTTCCAGCTGATGCTAATTCTTAAATTTACACAATTATTGTTTAATCATAGAAAGAGTTCAGTGTAAGTAACAATTATTTCTCAATTATAAATAAACTACATAAAAAACAAAGTATAAATTAAATTATAAACAAGCACGAAATAAGCAATCAACACTAAAATTTTATTATAACAATTAAGCAAAATATCAAACAAGTATTTCCTTCAAATCAAACACAACAATAATTACATAAAAATCAAACAAAAAAAAAAACTTAAAGCAAGATTAATCAATTACACAAAAAGCAAAACAACATTATTTATAATAAAATATTTAATAAAATATTTTTCTTGTTTATTTATTATTTTCTTTGAAATGCTTCTTAATTTTAATATGATTTATTGTTGAGTTTTAAAAAAATTGCACTAATATTAAAAAAACCTATGCAGCCAACAACAAAAAATTGTTTTTGAATAAAAACACAAATCAATGATCTTGCAAGAAAAAGGCAAAAGAGAAAAACAAAGACAAGAGCATAACAATGGACAAAAACAGAAAAATAAACGGAGAATTATTATGTTTGAATTTAAACATCATCATAGTGAGAGAATGAGATGGATGTATAACAACTTTCTATAATTAAAAAGTAAATGAGCAAACTATTCTCTTTTATTTTTGTTGCTAGCATTAATTGTATGCTTTTAAATGTTTTATCTGTTGTACAAAAATAGATTTGCGAAATCAACACAAAAAATGATGGTTTAAATAAAACGCTACTTTTAGTTAAAAAAGGAACATTTTTACTGTATTTTTAAAGAAATTACTGGCACTTTATGACCACATCTAGTTACATGAGATTAAGCATAAAATCAGCAAAATAAAATAAATATACAGATATATGCAGTGTTGCCAGTTTTTTTGAACTTTCTCGCCAAATGGCTTGTCGAATTTCGCCAAATATCTCCAATATATAAAAGTATGTAAAATTTGTTATAAAAACATTTTTATTTGATTTATTTCTTTTATTTTTTTTTTTTTTTATTAGAAAACATAACAATTGCATTGCTTATAACAACGTACAAATCTTTTAATTAAAAAAAAGATTACATTTGTAAAAAGTATATTGGTTTTATATAACATTTAATTAGTTTAAAAAACTAATGTCAATTAATGCGTTGAATTCAAGCAAATAATTGATTAAGGAACAATTTAGTTGTTGAATCAAAGCTACAAGAAAAATTTATTTTGACACATTCGTAACTTGTTGGAACAGTCAACATATTAGGAACGGCTATCGACAACTCCTTAAAATGTAAATACTGGCATCCTCGTGTTCCTAAACTTAAGAAGTCGTATAGGCTTTGGTTACTTTATTATCGAATATTTGTTTTCTGTAAGCCGATCGAGTATTTCTTTCAGCAAATTATTTTAATAAGGAAAACAGCATTCAACAGTCTTAATCGAATCAATTTTAAATTCTGTGTCAAAATCAATAATGTCCATATTCAAAAATGAATTTCCTTTTTAAATTTTATATTAGTTCATCGCTATTATCTTTGTTATTACTTTTTTGTTATCGATGCCTTTACTCATTTAATTTTAACAACTTTGATCTTTGTATCTATCTGCTTTTTTCTATTAATGCCATTGCCATATTACATTTAATTCAAAAATTGGTATGTATATAATTGTGCATACAAGACAGAATAAAAAGAACGTCAAGGAGTTAAAGCATTTTCAGTCTACCATATATATATAATTCTTCCAGGGAAATCATAAATAGCAAAAAATTTCGACAAGAATTTTCAATACCGCCAGGTATCTCGCCTCCCACCATTTAAAATTTTTATCGCAACGTGACGAGAAAACGCCATAAGGATGTGTACATAAAAAATTTAGAATCAAAATTAAAAGAATTATCATTTTCCATGTGGCTCAAAACAATTTTGTTTAGAAGGTGAGAGCTAGATAATTTGTTTATAACAATTAAAAGTTTTAGCACGTAATATAAAAACTTTATGTAAATAAGACAAAAAATATTTTTTTCTAAGGAGTCAGCAGTTTTCGAAAATTATAGTTTTTTTTTTAAATAAAAGAAAAAATACATTAAGTGAAAGCCTGACAAAAATTGGCTATAAATAAGAAAATCTTAAACGAATATATTTCATATATAAAAGCAAGGCCTGAACGTAGGATCTTCTTTTTAGTTTTAAGAGACATTTCCGACATATATTTACTGGATTAAGCAAAAAGTGTCAGTTGGATAAAGCCATTAGAACTTCCGATTACTTTTTAATAACACTTTATCAGTTGAAAACAAAAACAATAGAAAATAAAATGATAAGGCAAGGTTATTGATTGCTAGTATAGAAAACATATTGCTTAAAAATGTGCAGTGATTGCCTTTATGTTTGCCAAACTTTTATAACTCTGGCAGCAATGCACAACTACTTACCTAGGTGACTTAGAAAAGGTGTAATGATTTTCAGGATACCATATTCTTATTTAGATCTTTTTGTATCTGAAGCTATATAACGTCGACCATGTATCTTTTAATGAAAATGCACTTTAAAAAAGCATGTGTGTAAATTAAAATTTGCATATTTCTAACGCTAGCCACACTTTGTTACGATAGCGGAGCTACGTTACTCGCTAAGTATGACAAATAAATGAATGATGTAAAGTAGGTATGTAAAAAAAACTTGTAGTTATGGCCAAAATGCTAGATCCAACTTAAACCTTTCAAGTAACATTAACACTTATGCATAGCAACACTCTTTTAAGGACGTTAAAGACATTACGAAGGCTTTATTACTAGATAAGAAAGATACAACGATAGGAAAAAAGATTTAAAGGAGACACAAAGCTTTTATTTGACCATTTATTTTTAAATAGTGCTTAAAGGCAGAGCAGCAGAAAAGCCAAATAAAAGTACACGTTAACAAAATATAAATTTATTTCTAGTTTTAATGAAAGATAATTTCTTATTGTACATTAAACAGAAGCCAGGGAGTTTCTGTATTTAATAAAACTAATTGTTTATTAGTAATATTTTAATGTATTTGGGAGTAAATGGACATTCTACAAAAATGATCCAGTATAAATAAGCTTTCTTCGCAGTTGTGCCGCAATGGGTTAATAATTTTAATATTTTAATAACATTGCACCCATTTAGAAAGTATTTAAAACCATTTCATATTGTAACTATTCGGTTATCGCGAGAGGACTTATCCGAACTTAAATTCCCAGCAAGAATTTTTCTTTCTTATGGAATTACTAATAGGTACATGACACATTTCTAAAATCCACTACAAATTTTTTTTACTATGGATTGGCAACCCTTATACATAAAACAAGAGAACACATAAAATCAAAGAGAGAAATAAAACTGATATGTTTTATTTAGGATTTGTGTAGATTTTGTTTGTGCTTCTTTGACATTAACAATTAATTTAAAAAAAGTGCTTTCCTACATACAAGCTGAATATGACATACAGATATATATGTATATACAATCACAATTACTTACATTATTATTGAATGCAAAATAATATTGCACTTTGAGCAGCAGATATATTAAATACAATGTTTTTGTTCAGGAAACAATTTTTTTATTTTTGACACTTTTACACATAATAACTGCTTCATCTTTTGACAAAAAACGTGAATTAAAAATCTGTTTAAGAACACTGCAGTTTAACAAGGCTGCTTTTGTTATTTTAAAATACATGCATAAGAAAAATTTTAATAACATTTTACAAATATCGCGCCAAGACACAATTTCAAAACAATCACAATTCTAACCAGAGACGCCGCTTGTTTGTGAACATATTTAATAGGCTTCCTCTTTCTAAATTTACAAAATAAAATTTGTTTTTGTTTTAAAACACCGCGCGTTAGTTTCTCAAACAAAACAACAATAAAATATTATTCTTTAAAATACAATCATCATACACAATTTTTATTTTACAAAAGAAAGTAGTAGAAGTAAAAACAAACACTCATACAAGAGATTCAAATAAAAGAACGTTAAATAAACAACCGTCGTCGTTGCTTTTGTCGTTGTCCGTCACACATGTTACGCTTAGACATTTTTCCAACGAACTAAATGTTTGGGGGGTTTTATAATTTTTGTATTTTGGTTTGCGTTTTTATAAACGTTTGAAAGTATGTGTGTAATATGGGAGAGGATGAGTGAGAGAATGTTTGATGACAAAAATAACAAATTATCTAAACACATTTGTTGTGTTTTTGTATCGAACATTCAGAAAAAATGTATGAACACTTAAATATTCCTTTTCGCTATTAAGAGTCCGGTAAATTGATAGACAACGCAAAAATCAACAATCATCTTGTAACATGTAGGCAACGCCAACAAGTGGTAAATTAAACGATACTTTGGCGATCATTAAATTGTAAAATTTTATTATTGAGTTTTTATGTGTAGAGTGCAAGGTATACTACACTGAGAAAAATTTTAAACGCGCTTATTTAAGATGTGCAAGATCAGTGAGGCAGACGATGTATAAATTTTAGTAATTACACATGTAGCTCTACGCTTCCATATTCTGAAAGAGGGATATTAGGCGTATGAAATGCAGTGGTTCCAGAAACATCTATGTTTATGTTGAAAAGTAACCATGAAGCTGATTTCGGTAAAAATGGCATTAAAGTGGCATGAGACTGGATTTTACTTGGAAACTAAAAACTATTTTCAAACAACGCTTACAAATTCTGAAAGAAAGTTACTACTTTTTTATTTGTACAAAACAAATTTTAGACTTCTGCTATAGATATTTTTACTCTAATGTATGGACTGATTGTATATTTTTTTTTTAACTTTCAAAAAAGAAGATATAAAACATCCTTTTGAAATTGAAACTATACATAGGTAATAGTTTTTTTAATTAAAAGCTATAATAATATTACAAAATTTTTTGCTTTCTCTTGTTCTTGGAATTGTATATAACTGGTGTTTTGTAATCCGTTATTAGAAACATGCATTCACTAGTTTTAGAATAAACTTCCTTCTTGTGAACATTAGTACAAGATCAAATCTGGCAACAGCGTAGTTAAAAATTAGGCGCAGATTTACAACATGAAATTTTTTAGTTGTCTTTTCGCGAGTCATATTGCGTCCCTATACGATGAAATTTTTTAAGTCGTCGGAATTTGTACATTTCAATTTTAATTTAATATCCTTTGTTGTAGTTGTTTGTGATATTTCAAATGACATCAAAACGTACATAACACAAAGTAATTACCACGCTTTTTTCACTGCACCTCTTGCAAACACATAAAAATTTTATAAAAATAAATAAATAGTAAGGATTGTACCATGTAAGGAGAAGAGTACAATTCTCTTAAAATCCATTTTTTTACCTAATTTTGAGGTACAGAAACAGTTAACAGTAAAATTCGGATGGCGATATTAATACAAATAATGCCATCGTAGCTGTGCTTAAGCAAATTTATTTTACTATGGGTGGAGCACAAACATTTATACAATTTGCTTTAAAAACAAAATATATGCAATATAGTTTACTGTAGACCAAGGCGAATTAATTTACCAGGTGATAGCAAGTCGACAACAAAAAAACAGCATGGGTTTTGTTTTTGCGTTTCTGGCTCGAGATTTCGAAAAGCGGATGACACATCTAAAGCAAAGTGTAAAAAAATATATATCCCAGCAAACCATATGAATCAGAAAGGGAATTTACTAACCCATTTCTCGGAGCTTTCACCCTCATAAAGAAACAAAACAATCATTTTCCATCCGAAAACCTTCAGGAATGCCCCAATTTTTTTCTATTAAACTAGCTAATCTTAAAGGTCTCCTTTTTATTTCGGAAAATACTGTTTTTTGATAGTTTTTTGGCTCTAAAAGAGCTCTTATATCATGGCGTTAGCCATATTAAGGCATGATCACAAAAAGCTCGCTAGGTGGATTCTTTTAAGAGTCTTTTTTCGGAGTGCTTATTTAATGGTTGACTGGAATTTTCCTCAATAAATCAATTACTTTTTTTGAATTTTTGTTTTCATTTATGTTTCTAAATAAACAACTTTTAATAGGTCGAGCCAGAAAAAAACGTAAAAAAACAAAAAAACGGATGTGCTATCGACACCACCTGATAGTCAATTAGCCTTGCTTAAGACAAAATAACAGACTTTTGACAATATGTAAACATAATTTCACCTCACATGAGAACATAAAAAATAAATCAGAAAGCAATAGTTATTAAAAATACATATGTATTTGTATTTTTACTAATTATAAAAGAGATACATATTCTAATCTTAGTAAAAATATTTAAAAAAGTTAGAAGACTTATGCATATTTTGTTATTTTAATTCAAAAAGGAACAGTTCTTAATGAAAAGTTACATATTTTTGCAATATTTAAAAAAATAAGATTATTTTAACCAACTTTTTATAATGGATTGTGGTAAAAAAATATACCAGATTTTCCAAGAATTTAACGCCGTTACAAAATTGATTAACTTTGTCTTCTTGTCATCTAACGATCGTCATTTAACTATACTTTGTGATATAACAGCTGTTTAACAAAATAATGATTATAAACTTATGCTAGTTTTTGTTAATTTTTGTTTACCAAATACAAAATAGTTGTTTTTTTGTTCTTTTAAACTAATATAATAAGTGATATGTCAAAAAACTTAGTTATTAATACAGAAGATAATGAAGACTGGGCGGAACTTGATTTGGATGATGCGGCCTTACAGAGTTTGCTGGACAATCCCTTAGAACAATCAGATACTTCTAAACTGTGTAATGCAGAACAGCATGACGGATTTGATAATAATATGGGTGAAAATTGGATATATCCAAACAATTTGCCATGTCGTTCCTATCAAATGAGTATAGTACAGGCAGCTTTGTATCGCAATACGCTTGTGGTATTACCCACAGGTTTGGGTAAGACTTTTATAGCTGCAGTAGTCATGTACAACTTTTATCGTTGGTATCCGCGAGGCAAAATAATATTTATGGCACCCACAAGGCCTTTGGTGGCTCAACAAATAGAAGCTTGCCAAAAAATTATGCCTTTTCCCAAAAAAGACACCATCGAATTAACGGGTAAATTGCACAGATTAAAGCGAACTGAAATTTGGAAAACTAAAAGAGTCTTTTTTGCCACACCTCAAGTTGTACAATCGGATATTTGTGGTGGGCGCCAACAAGAATGTGATACTACAGATGAAAGCTCATTTCGAGACGAGGAACAATCAACTAAATTTGATTTTCCTTTTGATCTTGTAAAACTCATTGTTATAGATGAAGCCCACAGGGCAAAAGGTAAATATGCCTACACTGAAGTCGCACAAATCCTAGCAAAGAACACAAAATACTTTCGGGTTATCGCCCTGTCTGCTACTCCTGGTCGCACTGTAGACGATGTGGCTGAGGTATGTCGTAATCTTTTTATATCACATATTGAAGTTCGATGGGATACATCGCTGGATGTGTTGCCTTACGTACACAAAAGGTCCATGGAAACAGTGATTGTTTCAATAGGTGACAAAATAAAAGAAGTACGTGAACAACTGTTACTCATAGTGGATCCTTATCTTAGGCAATTAACAGAAGCTGAAGTTTTATCTGGTTCCCTCACAAACATTAATCGTAATTATCTACTTTTTGAACAAAAACGTTATCGTGATCGTTCCTTTCATCTGGGCCGTCATCCGCAACATTCGGCTATAAGTAGTAATTTCGCCGTTTGCATTAGTTTATATCATGCTCTGGAATTGTTAGAACGACATGGTTTAAGGGTGTTCCTTAACTACTTTGAAGAAGATGAAGATGGAAAAAATAAATTTGTTTTGCAAATGGATCGTCGCTTAAAGGATTTGGTAGATAATCTAAAGAAAGAAATGGGTCCTAATCCGTTTGAATTTTCGTCAGCTCCTATGACAAATGGAAAAATTGCTGAAATACCAAAGGATTTAGATTTTGGCCATCCGAAATTTGAAAAGACGCGCGAATGCCTCTTGAAACATTTTGAGGTACTTATGATATATTTTCTAACTTATTTTGTAGGAAAAATTTTGTAGATAGTCGAACGAGGTTTGGTTCAAAGGCATTCTAGGAATAAACGAATTTGCTTTGCTTCCTGTTAGGGTGCGTACATAAATCCATATATAGTTGATCTCAAGTAGAAAGGAACTAAAGGCCCAACTATAATGTGCATATACAAGCTTATGCCAACTTATACAACTGCGCAAATACATATAAATCAAATGTGGTAAACTATAATGTACTTGAGAGAACTTTTCGTCAAGTTTCGTCAAATGTCATTTGCTTAAGCAATGTACGAAGCTGATCGTACATTCCGTACAGAAACAGCTGATTGCGCTTGGTGTATACATACATAAATCAATAAAGAAAAAATTGCAGTGGAGAGCTACATTGAAAAAGATTTTTTTTTCTAATTTAATAGAAAATGTAGAAAAAAGAAGGGTTTATATGAGAGAAAATGATGCATTTTTATTATAACAATTCGCTATAATTTTTTTTATTGCTTTCAAATTAAATCAGTGACACCGTTGCATCTTTTGGTACTTTTGGCCAAAAATACATAAAAAACATGCCATTTTTTATCGAATTTTATTGAAAACTAGTAAAAGAAAGTACATTTATTTAAATCAATGTTATTAAATATATATAATATATTTTTTCAATGCCTTTTTCTTTACAAGTTTTATTTATTTAAAAATAATTATATTTTTGGGAAAGTACGATTTAAACATGAATGTGCAACTGTGGCAAATTATTTTTTAAATTTATGTAAGTACATTGTAGCCACATAAAAATCGTTAAAGAATTACCTAAGCATTTGACAGGCTTTTCGTTGGGTTTTTGACATAAGCTCAAGCTAGCTTATGCACATTATAGTTGGGCCTTAACTCACATAATTTTAACTTTACAAGGAAGGTTAAAGCAAAATGTAAATTTTTTTAAACCGTTATTTTTAATACTTTTGCATTAAATTTTTGTAACAAAATGTATTATAATCACTAAAATACACTTTTTCGCAAAAATTCGTGTCAGAGCATTTCTATATTAGACATTTCTCCTCTATCACAAAGGAATTATTGGCACGATTTGTACAAATTCAAATCATACTTTTTGTAAAAAGCTTCTCAGGAGGGTTTCAAAAAATTTCTCAGTTTCATTTTGTTGGTCATTATTTTTCTACCCTTCACTACAAAAGATTAAAAAAGAGTCTTTATGCATAGCGAAGTCGATTAAGCGATGTTCGTCTGTCCATCCGTGTTAGTATTGAAATCAATTTTGCCGAGTCACTAGATGAGCTAGAGAAAATTTAAATACGCCAATCGATCAGACATAGTTTCGAAAATTTTGCTATAGAAAAATCAGCAAGATCGGTCCGTGTCCTTTGAGGCAGCGGTCAAAACACCACGCCTGCCTTAAGTTTTTCAGTATCGCTTTGAATATTGAAGTATCTCCAATCAAAAAACAAAAAACAAATATATGGGGCGATATCGAATTAAATAATAAGAAGAAAACATCAAGTGAAAAAATTTGCGCTCTATTCTCAATATGGGTATTATTTAAAAGCCTTTGAAGAGATTTTTCAGGAAATACTAAAATTTTTAAAAATGCTAAGCAATTTTTATGTAAAATTATAAATAGCACTTAGTTTTTTCCTATTTTTTAATTCTCTGGCAACTCAATATTTGTTTTTTTTTTTTAAGGAGCTACTTCACTAAACTAGATTTACATACTGGTGATGGGTATAAAATATAGCCAAACATATCACCCTTATTTGTATTAGTTTTAATGCAATATTTTGCTTATTACAATTGAATAAAATTTTAAACCTGTTTCTCTTTCAGAATAATAAAGATACTCGTGCCATAGTCTTCTGTGAATATCGTGAATCGGTAATGTTAATTTATCGCATGCTTTTACAGCATGTACCTCTTCTCAGACCAAGATGCTTTGTGGGCAAGTAAAAATCGTAAAACTTTTCTTATTTTGAGTTATAAAAACCTTTCAATTAATTCAACCTTAATAGGGCAAGGTGGTACTGGCTCTTTAAGAGCATTAACGCAAAAACAACAAATTCAAATTATGAGCGATTTTCGTTCGGGCAAAAGTAACATTCTTATAGCAACATCAATTGGTGAGGAAGGTATTGATGTGGGTGAAGTTGAATTAATTGTATGTTTTGATATTAGCACTTCTAATCCAATGCGATTTGTGCAACGTATTGGACGTACGGGTCGCAATAAAAAAGGCAATGTGATAATGATGGTAACAGAAGGCAGAGAGCAACAATTACTACGTGAAGTGTTATCAAATAAGGATCAAATAAATAAAAAGCTCTTAAGATCAAGTATAGTACAACAGTCTTTATATAAATACTCTCCACGTTTAGTACCAACGCAGTTCAAACCAAAATGCATGCAAACATTTGTTAAACCTCCTTCAGACGATGAAGAAGAAGTTTCTAGTACAAAGGGGAAAAAAATGCTCAATAATAAATTAAAATCATCCGAAAAAAGTGCTCAGGATTTGCGTAAGTTTTTTCAAAAGAAACCTACAAAAATCGATAAAGAAGATATGGAATTTTTCGAAAACGACACAAACATGACTCAAGCTAAACCAGGTGTACAAACGCAACAGAATATCGTCAATAAGTTGAATACAATGAATAATTTATTTAAAGATTTACAAGCACCTATAGCGACACAAACTCAAAAGCCCATAAAAAACTCACAATCTAAAATGAACAACAGTCATTCTATTAAAGATTTCTTTAAAGATTCTAATGCTAAAAATAAATTTAAAGATAATTTTAATAATGAAAGTCGAATATCTTTTAAAGATTCTACAATTGATTTGTGTGATTATGAAAAAGACCACAAAAAGACTGATGTTATAGACAACAAGTCCTCCATTGCCAAAACTGATCCTGAACGTATGACTAAACTAAAACGATTTCTTAACATCACTTTAACTACACCAAAAGTTTTGAAAAGAGCCGAAATAAGTGATTTGGACTATCATTTAAAATCAAAAGAATTGTCTAGAGAAATGAAAACATTACTGCTGAAAATGAGACCAGAATATATCAAAGGAAATCTGGAGCAAATGCAGGTATTTACTTGTCTGGATGATAATGGAACTGCTTGTTATTCTGAAGAGGAAAAATCTATAAGAGAAATAAATAATATAATTTTAGATCTTTTTGGAGGATTAGAAAAAGTTGAAAATTTTTTAGAGAATTTAGAATTAGAGTCGTACAAACACAAATGTCTAGACAGTGATAGTGAATCCGAAGAGGAAGGACCGGAAGATATAGGCAGTTTCCAAAAGCAGTTGGACAACATTCTAGGAGGCTATGGTGATGGCAGGAGACATGATAATTACGATTGGATTCAAATGCGTCTTAAGGAGACTAGATTTTATAAAGAAAAGTTAAAAGTCCAAGAGCAAAATAATGTGCAAGAGTCAATGATCTATGAAACCTATGCAGAAACAGAAGATGAAAACTTATTAAATAATTTTGATGATTATTCAATAACAGAGTCAAAATATTGCAGCCAATTACTAGAGTTTAATAAAAGCGACATAGCCTTCAAATCTACGCCTTTGCAGGGAACTTTTAAGAGACCCCTACATAATGCAGAGACTATAAAGAAAACCTCTTTGCTAACCAAACTTGAAGAAACTAAAGAAGAGCATGAAATAAACGAAAACAGAAATATTTCTCCGAATAATGGTGCTAATTCTAAGAAAATTCAAAATATGTTAGTAATGTTAGAGCAAAAACTTAAGGAAAACTCTTTAAATGAAACGAAAATTGAAAATAACCAAAATGACTTGGAAGAACTGAAAAATACTTTTAAAGCAAAAAGAGAAGATAACGAAATGCGTTTGTTAGCAGAAGAGGCAAAGATTTCGTCGGTGAATGATTTTGAAAATCTTCATTCACCCGATGAAGATGATCTAATTATGGCTGCTGAAGAAGCTGAACTGAAATTTTCTCAAAGTCAATCAAAAGATGACAAACATGACTCTTTCATAACGCCACATGATTCGAACAAAACTCCTGAAACATTTAATCTAACAAATAATAAATTACTAAAAAAAGAAAACCCAAACTCCATAGCTGAATTAACACCTCCATCTTCGAATTCCACGCCAGAACTAAATGTAAGTTCTAGTCAAATAATAAAATTAGAAAAGCCGTCCCTGCCCTCAACACTGCCCACACAACCGGACTTAGCTTTGCAAAAAGAATTAGACATAGATATGGAAGCATTTTTGGATACCTTTTCAGAAGAACAGGAGTTAGTCAAACCAAGCCAAGCCTCTGCTAAACGGGAAAGTATAAATGAAAATCTGATTACCTCAACCTCAGCTGTTGTAAGAGAATCCCCAGATTTATTTGCTGAAGAAAACGTACGATCGCCCATTAAAAAACCCATTGTATGTAAAAAACCCTCTTTAGCATCAAAATTATCTTGTAAAGTAAAGATACAAAAGTGTCAATCATCTCTAAATCCAGGAACTAAAATGGGATCTCCACGAAAACCCTTATCTAGCACACAAATCCCCAAAGAACAACTTAATTCTCCTTCTACCCGTTTAACCACCGATAAAAAACAATATGAAAAATCTCCAAGCCTTTTTGATATGTATTTAAAAAATACCAAGGGTAAAGGCAAACTACCAAAATCCTTTAGCAACAGCTTAACGTTAGCATCGTCGGTAAACATGAAGGATTCTCCAGTTATTCAAGCTTCACAGCAAGACAGAAGTGTATTGGTGATAAGAAGTAGAAACGCTAAGACTTCAAAAAGAAAAATTTTCGATAGCGATTCAGAGCATGAGGTGGAGGATCCAATAAATAGTGCAATAGATTTCAAATTTGACGAAGCAAATGACAGCGATTATGAAGAGGTAGCAGCTACGCAAAGGGTAAGTTATATTTTTATACAAATGTTTATCTATATGCTAAGTTGTCTGCAAGGAAATAAAATTCTCAAATATGCTAAAAAACCAACTTAAAGCCACCCGAGATTTGAAATCAGAACTGCATATATTCGAATTGCTGATTTTATCTTTAACGACTAAAAAAGGTTATTTGTAATATGTGATTAAAGTCTACAGTTCGAAATTTTTGTTAGTTTTTTATTGTTAGCTCTTTCAACGGCGCCATCTGTTTGCATATAAACAAAATAATTATAAATCCCTTCAAAAAAGTGATTATTGTAAGATATCCTGGTCCGGTGTTTGAAAATTTGAATACCCTATTACAACATCCAGAAAAAATCTACTCGCGTTTTAAATTTTATTGAAAACAAACAAACTTACAAAGAGATTTATAAAAAATATTAGACGAAAAGAAATGCTTTCGTTAAATAGTACTAATTTCTACTCTGTACAGTATTGCAATTCGATATCATTTGAAAAAGGACGTTTGCAAGAAACTTAATTTAAATTAAACTTGGTGAAATTGGATTCCTGGTCATGAGGGTCATGTTAGTAATGTTTAATTCTCTTTGGGTGCTGAAGTAGATTTAACGCTTCTTTGGCAAGTCATCTGGCTATGCTAAGGAAAAAATCGACCGTGGGCCGAGGCAAAGTTCTCTCAGGGGGATTACTCTGTATTTCGATTCGAAAGAAAACAATTTCGAAACACAATGTATAAGCCGTAGAAATTCAAATGATTTTCTTTTCGAATCAAAATACGGGCAAACGGGCTAAATGCACGATTTTCGGGTACATGCCAGGGGAAGATTGTCGGACAATTAACCGTAAGTTAATGTCTTGACACCACAAATTTACAATATGAAATGCTAAAATCAAAGTTTACAGATACTCGAATAAGTACTTCGTGCGTATCCTGCCTTAGGGTCTTTCATAAAAAATTGGGGTTACTTTAAAATTCCCAGGGAATGTAAATAATCTATTTCTCCGTTGGATTATAGGCTTTATTCATAACTTGAAACTGAACCATAACGAAAAAGATCTTATGACACAAAAATCGGCAGTGGACATTTGTACTTTCGTAGATTTGTAAAACGAAGCTCACACTTCGCGAAAGTCGACCAACGGAAGAACGATTAATACAGAAAGCATTGGTTCAGCGAACAAAGGATTAGGTTCTTACAAAGCAACAAAAGCAAAAAATAACAAACAAAAATAATTTTTTATGTATTAAATACGAACAGTTAAATCCTATGGGAGAAAAATTATGTTGTGGAAAAAAAGCGATGCGTTTAAAATGGTACCATGGTCTATTGTTTAATTCAAAATGTAAAATGCTTGAAAAACATATGCTACCTATTATCGAGCAAAAATAACTCCAGGAATTGTATTCTAACAAAATTTAATTTTACACCCTTCACTACTTTGAAATCAACTTTGGCAAGGAACTAGATCAGCTAGAGAAAATTTAAATACACCAATCGATCTTATGGAAATTTTGCTATTGAAAATCAGACAGACGCCTGCCTCTAATTTTTCCATTTCTTGTTTTAAACTTTCGTTTGTAAAAACCAAAAAAAAATTTACAATTTTTCCAAAAAAAAGCATTTTTGAATAGAAAAACTTTATGGTGGAAAATAATTTCTTATGCCGATTTTTATTTAAACTATTCAATGGGAAATCTGCAGTATGGTACATGTGAATATACATTTATGGTGAAGGGTACATAAGATTCGGCGTAGTCAAACATAGCACTTTTACTTGTTTAAATTTGTTTTTTTTTTTTTAATTTCTGTTTAAAAAATAACGAAGACAAAAAATATTTCACATATAGTATTTCTCATTAAGTCCTTTTTTTGGATTCTTTAAAATAAAAGTAAATAAGAGCTTTTGCAAATTATTATCTGTTTCATTTTTAAATTCAAAAGCCAAATGACAGGAGTTTTTTAAAACAACGCAAAAAACGTCGACGTCTTAACTCGTTTATACAACAAGAAGCACAAGTAAGTGGATCGGACCATAGTGAAGATGAAACTGAACATACTGTCGGTGGCTATATGCTCGATTCTATTGTGGTGCCCAGTGATGAAGACGATTTCGATCAAGCATCTACCTCACACGTACAAGCCATGTATTTACAATCCTTAAAGTAAGTAAATTATTAAAAAAAAATAAAGAGATAACTTTTTTTTTTTGTAAAATCAATTAAAAAATTTGTTTAAATGCCTTCTAGGAGTCCTCAGCAAAGAAGGGGAACTTTTAAAATACCAGCACCCCGTGTCTACAATGATCATTCACGTATATTTTCTCAGCCCGTCCGACCTGAAGATACATTTTCGCAATATGTGCCGGATTCATTTATTGTCGAAGAAGATGAATTTGATGAAGCTGAAATTTCCATGTGCCCTTTAGAGACAGCTGAAAAGATCCTTAAAGAAAGGAGAAAAGCTAAAAAATTAGGCGTTTTAGAAAAGGACTGTGTCAAAAAGAAACCTCATACTAAAAGAAAAATTTATTTAATTGAAGACAATTCTGAGGATGAAGATTTTGAATAGTTATGTGTACGATGTATTATAATTTAATTTAATTTAATTTATTGTTTAATACAAGAATATCACACAAAAAATATATTTCTTATAAATTTTCAAGTCCTTAACGAATTTATGACTAGAAGTACATAATAGTTAATTACTTTTACTATTAGATTTGTGATGGAATTCGAACGACTATTTAAATTTTTTTTCGCTTAAAAAAATTAGTCTTCATACTCTTTTTACAAAATCGGTCGAAATTATAACATCCTTTAAAAACAAACGTTTTCAAGGGAATCGACTTCTATCACATAGCACTGTTATTATAAAATTTTTTTAGTAAGTATTCATTTTTTTTTAAACTGATGAGATTGAAATCGTGTGCTACTATGCAAAAGGATCTCGTTTATGTGTTAGAGGATCTCCGAATGCAGATTATGATGCAAGACTTGCGTTTATTATAATTAATTTTACATTCTGATATTCAAAAATGTCGTCATATAGAATATAGAAAAAAAAAATGTTTTTGTCCTGAAACTTTTAAGAAGAAAAAAACCAAAAGTATGAACAAAAAAATGCCAGTCAATGCCTTACAGACTACAATATTAACATCTTGGAATGATCTGCATAGTCGTCTGACGTAAGGCCGATGTAGAATCTTTGTACTGACGTCAAGAAAGAGGTCTATGAATCACAATCTACTAACAGCAAGAAACTCTGGGCTGTAGATAAGGAGTTGTAAAAAAGAACTTAAAAAAATGTGAAGACTTGGTTGGCTCCATGCCAACGCATTGCTTCTTAGTTATTGCCAACAAATGCCCTATTCCACAATTTTAATTTAGTGGCATCATCTTTGGTGTGCATTTTAATTATTGTTGCTTTTTGTGTTATTTAATTTTAAGAGCGCTATTATTTTTACCACCAAAATTTCGACTGTTTAACGTATTTTGTAATTGATTTCAATTAAAGTTAATATAAATGTAATAATGATCATTGTAAGGTGGCATTAATGTTTCTCTTATCCTAACTTTGTGTGTCTGAAATAAATAAATTATTAAAAGAAAGTGAAAGCAATACATAAGGATTAGCGTTGCATTAAGTGATATCTTTTTACCGCAGCTGTATTTTTGTTCCTTAAGATGTGGTCAGTGTAATAATATATTTGACCAACAAAGCGTAACCACTATTTTTTAAATGTTTGTTAAATCTTTTCTTATGCGGATCATTACGAATGACGATTTATAATATAATAATGTGATAACTTACCTTTTATATTGAGTAGAATCATATATTTATTAATAAGTATTTGAGAAAAACAATATTTTTGTACAATTTAGTGGTTACGTCTTTTTGGTCAAATATTTGGCTAGTCTAACCGTACTTTTATACTTTACATAAGGCCAATATTAAAATAGTCGAATCGGTCATGCCACACATTCCGATTGGAATGGATTTTATTCCGTAGTAACCAGTCCGCTCGAATTTGTTTTATTTTCTTTAGATTGTGATCAATTTTTAATTTTAATATGGCTACATTCGTCACACCAAAGTTATTAAAAAGCTAATCTAAATATGTAGGTATAAAATGTAAGAATAAATTTAAAGATCGCAAAAAGTAAAGGCCCTTATTATGAGTTGTATTCGATTTTTGATCTTCGCTGGCTAACGAAAATCGAATATCGATTGTCAAATTCGTATTATGAGTTGGTAGAACTGTCGAAAATTTCGAACACAATTTTGCTTTTGATGGTTTGTCTCAGTTTGTAAAACTTATTGAAAATGTAAGTATTTGTGAACTTTTTTTTACAAATGGTAGCAATAAATGATTTTTATTCCATGCAGGTCTAAGGTTGTAAGTACAAAACAACAATTGGAAAAGCTCGTTTCTCTAATGAAACAAAATCCACAGCTGGCAAAAGGAATATGCATAAAAGTTCAAGCGGCAGAAAAAAAAAAATGGGAAGAAATTGCACAGGAGCTAAATCATCGAACCATAGTTCTGTGGTAGTCATTTTAATTAATAATTATTTTAATTTTTCGTTTTTAAATTAGTAAAGCAATATTTCTTTAGAGTGACAGCTAATAAACATGCACAATTGTGAATAATCCAATTGAGTAAAATTCACAACAGCACAATTTTTATCGAATGTGCGCCATAATACCAAGTGAAAATTCGTTCGGTCATCTCTTTCGACTGCAGTCGAAGATAGATTTGTGCTCATAATAGGCACCAAAATTTAAAAGAAATTAATTCCACCTTAAAATATCAATTTCATTTCGAAGAATTTTTTCGTTTTCTAAAGAACCAACTCGCGATAGGAATTGTGTTCTATGACATGCCTAAATGCAAATAAAACTTTGAAAACTACAGCAAATACATGGCAATAATCCAACTAAACCGATTGAGATGTTTATTATTATTTATTTGCATTATATTGAAACTATATTAATATTTACTACATTGGCCATCAACTAACATTTGTGTTAATTTTGAAACTATCTTAAATTTTAAATTTGGAAATAAATTTAAATATTCTCACCCCTATCGCGAATTATTTTCCACATGAAATTTTTTCACATTTCACTGAAAACCAAATTCATCATATCATGAATGTTTTATTTCTGCGTTAAATGTGGAATTTTTTCTTTGTTTTGTTCACTTTGATTTTGATAGTGGAATTCATAAGTAAATATTTTACATCTAATAAGAAGTTTTAGGTTGATAAAAAGTAACTTAAGGGTAAAATCGGTAAATTAATTTCAAATTGTCATTTTTTTTAACAAGTTGCAAGATAACAGATTAATCGCCTCGTTATATGCCACATTATACATACAAGCTTCGGAGGTCCGTAACGCCGAATCCAAGGGTCAGTCCAAAATTTTTTACATAACATGTTTTGCTTAAATTTGCATTTTATTTCCCGTTAACAACTTGTTGTTGTGGAAAAAATTGTTCACGTGAAATTCCCGATAGCAATTTTCAGTTTCCGTGGAAAAAAAATTTAACGTAAACAAAAATTTTAGTTTTATTCACGACAGGGGTGATTGAATTTATACATATTACTTTCTGAAGGATGTTTACTTTTTGATTTCTTATAGAAAACATGAAATTAATACTACGTTTGTTCTTTACTTTTAATAGTGAAAAAAAAGTAAAACAAAGTTTTTCTAAATTATTTTTCAAAATGTAAAAAAGGAAATGAAGGATTTACTAGCAAAAATTAGGAAGTAAATTGTTGGTACTTTGGAAGTGATATGTAAGACTTAAAAACTGTACGGTCAGACCATTAAATAGTAACTTTTTTTAATTAAATGTACTAGAGTGAAAAAATATTAGACCACTTTTGGCCAGCAAACTTTTATTGTTTTTAATTTATTTTTTTTTGCACTCCCCACATACAAATGTAATTTATTTACAAAAAATATTCTACATAAATTTTCGTCACATAAACAGCTGATCGCTTTACAAAAAACAAACGGACTTGCGCAATCTTCTGTCGTTGATTTATTATCAACCTCAAGGGAAAATTATAAATAATTTAAGTACATTCTTTTAATTGCCAAATACTTGTATTTTCTTCAATGTAACAAAAATTTATTTTTTCGGATAGTTAAAAAAAATATTTTATTATCGAAAGTAAAAAATAACTGTTTATTAATTTTTTTTGTTTTTTTTTTTTTTTTGAAAATTATCATCTTAAAATATGTAAGTTACAATAGTGTAGGAATTTACTTAAAAATACAACAACAATTACAAACTACCTATATAATCAAATATAAGAAGCTTTTAATGAGACAATGTTAAGGAAAAGTTTATTTCAAAAATTTGTTTAAAATGTAAGTGTTTGCTTAGTATATTTCTAATAGTTTCCAAATAAGATAATCTGCATTTTTCATTTAATGACAGTGTCAAGTCCCTTCCAAATGAACTTATGTTAAAAATTTGAATTAGGTAAGTCAGTGGTGAATCTACGGGAAAGATTGTATGATTTGATGCTTCTTTGTATGAGTTTTAGCAGTTTTGTCATACCAGACTTGGCAACCATAAGTCAATATCGGGCGAATACACATTTTTTATAACAATATTTTGTTTTTTAGGACAAACCTTGACTTCTTGTTTAGCAAAGTATATAGTTAGCAACCACACTTAAGTGACTAGCCACATATGTATGTATTTAATATGTTGTTTAAACAAAAGCTTTATGTCAAGGATGATACCTAAGTACTTAATATTTTCACTAACAGCCATACCTAAATTAGCGCGTAAGACGCGACGCAAAATAACGCATGGCTTTTACGTTAAATGACATACCTAAATAAAAGCGCAACGTTCTGTTGTGAACAGTAATGTTAACTTATCATTTTGAATAAAACCCTATAAAATGGAATGCAAACCAGTGATAAAAACGCTAGATAAACCCGAAAAAAGCTAAAATGTTATTACTGTTTTATAACGTTCTCTAAATACTACAAAAAAATACGTAAACAACAGTAGCTTCAAAGCAACTGCATTACCTTACGCGCTGTCAAAATTGGATTTTCCAATTGCTAAGCGTTGACGCCGTGCTATTTAGGGATGCTTCATACATTTTGTATCTATATGAGAAATTTTGACAGATATTTTGCGCTTTACGCGCTAATTTAGAGATGGCAGTAATAGAAATAACATTATGTTGAGAGTACAAGTTTTGTAAGGGAACACGTGTTGGCGACTTATTGCATGAAAATATGATAGCTTGTGTTTTGTTATCGTAAACTTTGATTTTCAATTTATTGAAATATTTTTGGCTTGAGTTTAGAGCCTGCTGCATTCTCTTGACTATTGCCTTTGATACCTTGCCGCAACACATGAAATCACTGTCGTCAGTATAAATAGCTGCTTCTTGATTTCGCGAATATTTATATCCTGCTGGTATTTTACTTTCACTAGAATAATTCATATCGACACAGACGACAAATGATCTATTATTAAAAAAGCTTTTTTCTATATTTTGTCAATAAATAGGAAAATAAAAGCTATTTAACTTTAAACTTTAAAAATTCATGCTTGTTATCCCAACTGAATTATTAAAATCACCGACATTAAATATTGAAGGTGAAAAAACGTTTCGATGGTCATTTCGCCACCGCTCATTAGCTCTTCAGGAAACTTCTCACTTACATTTTTAATAAACTAAAGAATTTTGTCCAAACAACAAAGTAAAAACATACAAACAATATCGGTCAGTTTAATAATTCGGTCGGGATAATCAGCACGATTTTTTAAAGTTAGACTAATAAATAATCCCGTGATTTCAAATTTTAATTAAAACTATTTAGTTTGAACAAACTATAATGCCAGACAAAGAAAATAACTCCACCAATTTTGCGCTGCCTTTTATTATTTTCAATAAACTTAATTACCCTTTCCAATTGATGAATGGTAGAGTGTTTCTTACGGAATCCAATGCTGTTTAAATTTGAAAAATCTACTAATCTTTTGAGAATGATTTTTTCAAACACTTTGTCCAATAGGCTTAGAATGCTGATTGGCCTGTAACTGGTTCGCATTTTAGGATAATTTCCAGATTTTTGAATTGAAATCACTTTAGCCTTTTTGAAACTCTGGGGAAAATAGCAAACATTAAATATCTTACTAAGTGTTAATAAAAGTAATAATAATAATCAGGCATGCTTTTAGGAACAATGGCATTAATTCCATCTAAATCTAAGGCTTTATAAAAACGCGTTTAATACATTAATGCGTTGCAAGCTTCGTATACTTTATACGCTTCAAACTTTTCAAGTTACATAAAAGCCAAACTTCAGCACGCTTCTTTTTATTTTTGTAATCGTAGCTACTTTTATTGTACAATATTTTATGTTTTTTATCTCTTCTATTAATTTTTCCTTCATTTTAGATGAAGCTATTTATTTAATTGTATAACAAAAATGAAAGAAAAGTCAGCTGACGAATGTCATATTACATACAACGCGCGAAAACTTGAAAGTTAACCAACTTCATGCGTCAGAGACGTTGCAAACTTATTTATGTACCTTATACTATGAAAATTATCTATTTCGACTTTATTTGACAGAAACAAGGCGAATCGATTACTAGGTGCCAGCGTAGGCGAATTCAGTATTTTTTGCTGGCGTACACCACTGTCAAACTCCCTATATAAAAAATTTGTGTATATTTTTTATATATGGAGTTTGACAGTCGTGTATACCAGCAAAAAATACTGAATTCGCCTACGATGCCACCTGGTAATTTATTCGCCTTGGACAGAAATGTATATGTACTTTTACCTTTATTTTTCAATGAAAACACATATGACTTTACTTCAATGTCAGTTAATACTATATTACTACCACTGAGCAGGGAATAATTCATACTTACTACCATCAACAATTTTCATCAAATTTAATGCTCTTTTTGCCCTTTGTTTTTGGCATACGTGAACACGATTTAGTAACATTTAGTAATAATTTTTAGTTACTGAACATTAGCTCTGATTCCATAAAGAAATAAAAAAATTTTAATAAAAATGTACACAAAATTAATTTAAAAAAAATCCGAAAGTAACTAAAATAATTTTTGCCATTTTCCTTGTTGCCAGATTTGCATTTTTACTTATTTTACAAAAATGGCAATACTGCTATTATTTACAAAAGGAAACTTACGAAAACTTCAAAGGAGCTATTAATACCATGGCGGTGGAAAGATTAGATATGAGTTTGGTTTGTTTACTGACTTGGATTGATGACAGTGGTAGTAATGCCAGCATTAAAATTGTTGATATAACTTAATTTAAGTGGAATTGCCAGTTGTTTTGATACAATTATATTTTATTTTCCGAACTGTTTAAAGAGTTTTTTTTGCTGGTTTTTGTATTGCAATGCAAAAATATCTATATGAAAACTTATTTTTTGGAATCTCTTTTATATTAATAAACTTTAAATATGCTTGAGTTTTATGTGGTTACTTTGTTTTTATATTTTTTTTTTTTGAATTTTTGAAATTTTTTTTGTCTTTTTGATTTATTGGTTCAATGGAGTTCTCATTTAATTAATTTAGCTTTCAAGACTCTTAGGTTTTCTCTACAAAATTTTGGGAGAACTCACTGATCAGATATATGAGCAGTAGCAAAATGTACACATGGATATGCTTTCCCCGCAGTAATACATTTGATATTGTAGTATTTTATAATACATTTTTTTATGAGAATATCATGAAATGTTTAAATTTGAAGGAATCGAGCACAATTAAAGTCAATTAATATAAAAAATTATTTACACAAATGAAAGGCGTAGCAGATTTGATGGCTCGTAAAGATGTACGGTAATGAAACAGTGCGGCCAGCAATGCTTCATAGTGTGTATTAACTAATGGATTTATATAGGAGAAAGAATACCATTTACAAACCTGCTAAAAGAGTCGAAATCCGGCATATAATTTTAAAGGTTTTTTATATAGTCAGTCCAATATAAGCCAAGGCAGAAAACTTTGTTGGATGCGCATATAATTTGAACGAACTTTATTTTATTACTCCCTAATATCGTTCCAGTGCATAACCTGATAATTGCGTACAATAATAGTTTTATATGTCAAGTTTAAGAATAAAACTAAAACTCTCACTTTATAAAGTTTAGCTTAAAAGTTTTTCAACGCATCAACTGCGTTGAGATGTATTTCAATAGTTTATTGTTAGCTAAGTCGTCACTGATATCACAGTGTTTGGGCTTTGGACATATCGGAGAATATATTTTTCCTTTAAGAAGAGAAGCTTTGATTATTTCCAATAAGTTCTTATATTGTTAATTCAGATGAACAACCTTTTACAAATAAACGACCTTTAGGTATTCTCTACGATACTGACATTTAGGGCATCTGCTCTCTGATTTAGGTTTCTGTAGTTTTCTTTATACAATTGTAACATTTGTACACTGTTCTGCTAGAGGGGGAATTTTTCTTTAATGCACAATCGACAAAGACGTAACTAGCGGCACAGAATGTACACAATTTCAGTCGATACTCATTTTTGGCACCATAATCATTTATTGCGCACTTGCACTATTAAATTCAAATGTTCTTTCGCAATAGATAGCAATGTTGCAGAAATAAGAAATTTCACGCTTTGAAATATTTTGTCTATCAAATTCGATTAGATGAAGCGCAGCAACCTGGTTCAATCTTTTTATATTGATTTATTTTACACTTACGGAAATAACATTATCAGTTTTTTGGAATTCGGCCAATTTTTACAGCAAGTAACATCATCTTTAAAATTTAGCTTTTTAGGTTCCTACAACGCCTCTTTTTAAGATTTCATCTTGTGGCACATTTTATTCTTTTACACAAGTACTATTCATCGAACATGCCGATTACATTACTGAAGCTTAAGTTGTACTCAACGATTATTAATAGAATTCTTTGCTTTTATAACGTCTTCATAATCAGACAGCAACTTAAACCTCGGGCTATTACTGCAAAATGTTTTTTTTTTGACCATTCATGTCCACAAAATTTTTTTAATTTATGTACATAAAGTTATTTTTATTTGTAGAAACAAAAAATCCAGGCTACTTACAACTCGAGGCAGTGCTGCCAGATGAATTTACGGAGATGTTTATTTTGTACAACAAGTCAAAACTAAATCGGAATTTTTATTTATTTGAAAAAATTTTGTGCTAAAAGAAGTTAAAAATTCAGAGAGTAGAGAAGTATACAAAGTTGGAGAGAAAAATAATTGTTTTGCTGTTTTTATACCCTTCAACACTGGTGGAAAAAGCGTATATCTAAGTTTGTCATTCCGTTTGTAATTTCTACAATATCCATTTCTGACTCATTAAGTTTATTCGATGTCCGTTCGTGTTCGGTATGAAATCAACTTTCCCAAGACACTAGATAAGAAAATTTAAATGCGCCAATCAATCAGACATAGTTTCGAAAATTCTTGCAAAAAAAAAACCGACTTAAAACAGATTTTAACTGTGTACCAATAGCGGTTTAAAAGTTTTCTACATACATCAAATTACATCAACTATAGCACCACTCTTTAATATCCAAACTTGGATTCCAAGTTCAAATTAAACTTACTGTTGTAGTGGATTTAATATTACCCGGTTGTCTAAAGCTGTTTAACAATTTGGTCACACACTTCGAAAATGTTTAACACATTAAGAGCTAATGACATTTTCAGAAAAAATTATTTTCTTGTTTTTTAATTCTTTGTCACCCCAATATTTGTTTTTTGATTGGAGTTACTTTACACAATTAGATTTACATAGATGGTGAAGGGTATATTAGATAGTATAGCCGAATATAATACTCTTATTTCTTTTAATTTGTTAGTGAAATTTAGATTTACATATTACAGCAGAGTCTCATCCAAAATGGGCATTAATATTTATTTTTTAGAAGCGGTTTTTTTTAAATATTCTTTATGGTGTTTTTTGCAATTGGCAAAAAAAATCGCTGACTATTAAAGTTTAACGAAAATGAAAGTAAATCCTTTAATTATATTTTTGCATTATACTAAAAAGTTACATATTAATAATAATTATTGTTTATTACTTCTTAATTTCTTTGGTTTCTTTTATTAAAATAAATATTAAATTTTAACTATAAAAAAAGGAAACATATTAAATGTAATTTTGTTATAATGAAAATGCATACAATTAATTTAAATTATAAATACATCAGTTTGTATACATACGTTTGTAAAAAATACTAAAATCAATGCATTACAAATAAATCGTTTAAGAAAAATATCAAACTAAATAACTTCTTTGTGGTACACTGTAATCACTTGATATCGGTTTGAAGGTGGTATTAAATCGATGTTTATATAAATCCCTTGGTTGTATATAAACCTCTTTAAAATCTTCCGATATATCACTGGGAACACCATGTATAATACCTCTAGATGTTTCTTCTACAGCCCTTAATTCTACCTCCGGTTCGTAAATATTTTCCACTAACATTTGTCGCGATTTTGCTCGCTTACGTTTTTCGACAAAACTATCAACTCTGAGTTTGTTGTTGGAAATTTTTGTACAGGACAAGGTAATGCTAAGTAGAACACAAAATTCCACTACGGCTAGAATTAAACTGGCCGCCAAGAAAATAGCATATTGTTCACGATACCAATTGTCTAAGAAATTTAGACAGGGTGTGGTAAAACGATATTGATGATAGTCTTTCTTTTCTACAGACTGACACAAGGTTTCATTAACCGGCTTAGGATCTAAATATGATTGTTTATCGGCAGGATTTTCTAAAACACAACATGTTAGGGGAACTACCCAATCACGTTGACCATAACTCTGTAGTTTCCACATAGATGTATCATAATTTATATCGCTGTTCATAGCACAACAGCCGAATTTTGCTTGTGCCAAATCCATGGCGATGGTAAATTGTTCTTTGCCTGGCACTCCATAGTTGCCCTGTAAAGCTTTTACCATTTTTGTTTCATCCAAACTGATGCCTAAGCAATGTGGCCATAGAGTGATGGCTAAACAAACAACTGATTCGGCCAGAAGAAGCACCACCACAGTAAGAAAATAGAAACTTAAGCAACAGTAGGTGTTAAGACAAGATGCCCAAAATCCCATCATTGCGGCCAAAACTGCTATAAGCCCGGCCATGGCAAGACCCACAGAGATGTAGTAAAATAACGGTTGTGGTAAATCATTAAGCTGCTCGCTGGTAGCTGCTAGCAGTCGCGAGAGTAATATTCGTTTTGTATCGCTGAATAAATAAAAGCCGGATAAAAGCAAAATTGTTCCGCAGATCTGTAACAAAAAAAAAAAAAAAAAAAAACAGAAATTCGTTAAATAGTTTTCTAAAATGTGTAAGCAATGAGAAAAGTGAAAAAGTCGCGTGGGATTTTGTACTTTCTAAATAATTTAAAATCAACGCTATAGAAATTTTTAGATATACTTAATGTTTTTGTCCAAACAAATTTCCTACACTAGAATAATTAAAGAAAAGTAAAAATAAAAAATTAAATCCAAGCAAAAAAAAAAAAACAATAATTTCTTTTCCGTATTTTTTAAAGTGCATTTAGATTAATAATAAATCAACCAGGTTTTAAAAAATATTTTTTGAAAATTTTGTTGTTGGCATATGTAGATAGTAATCGATATGAAACACAAAATACCCAATTTTGGAATTTTTGTCTGTTGGCATCACGTAAAAACTGCTGGATGGATTTGAATAAAATTTTGTGAGGACGTCCCTTAGAACCTTATTTCATATATAGAATACTTGTTTTTTTTTTTTTTGTAAAAATATGTCATTTAGTAGAAAAAATTATCTCTCTCAATGTGAATGTACCCAATTTTACCGGTATAATGGTGCTAAAGCGCACCTTATTTTTGTGTAGGGAAAATCTTTAACACTGTGTATGGAACTCTACGACAAATGCTTAAAAACACGTTTTTCTAAATTTGAATTTTAAGAAATTATAAATGACACGCAGACGAAATCATAGAATAAAATTCTTTTGAAAATGATTTAAAATGAAAAAAACTGGGCAACACAAATATGACGCTATTTTTGAACATGTAAGTCTAAGCTGATGAAGGATGTAGCGATCCAGAAAATGCAGCATTTTATTTTGCCCGCATACATTTGTAAATAAGTAATAAAAATAAACTTAAGCAGAAAATTAATTTTAGTTCATTTGTATAATTCAAAAAAATTTTATGTGTTCAAATTACACTGCAAAAAATAAAATTAGTTTACTTTCTTTACAGTGGAACAGATCTCATGAGAAACCCTAGAACTAGCCTTGGGTTTGTTATAAAATATTTGGGTGATTTAAAAGGTTTCATAAAGTTTTTTTTTGTTTTAATATGACAACACTAAGAAATATGTCTGTTGTGAGCAACTGTTTATAACTCAGTGTGTTATTTTAAATTAGAATCAGCTAATAAAAAAAAAAGATAAATAAATGAAAAATGTGAATAAGTAAAAATATATAAAAAATCTGGAGTGGCCTAAACTCAATTTTACCATAGCCAGGGAAACAGATATTTTTATTCGAATCTAAGAATGATTGATTTTTGGCTTGAGGTGTCATTATCGATTATGCCCAATAATTATACAGCTTTTTATCTCCTAAAGCACATACTGAATCTTATTTTGATATGGCAAATAGTAAAACCAGTCGAGCGTTCACAAAAATAGCGAAATAAGCACCCGCCCGTAGACATCACCGCGAAAATAGATTTAGGAAAATTTAAAACTTAAACAAATTTTAAAATCTCGACATCGATGATTTCTATGCTTTACCTGTACTGCGAGTGATAAGTTAAAAATACACTTCATAACGCCAAAATAAAGTAAAACAAATAAGAGTGCTTTGCCGAATCTTATATACCCGTCATCATGTATGTAAATCTAGTTAAGTGAAGTAACGCCAATAAAAAATAAATTAAAAAATAAAATTTGAGATAAAAGAGAATTAAAAAAAAAAAAAAATTAAGTGCTATATGTATTTTGGTTAAGCATTTTTAAAAATTTTTAGTATTTCCCAAAAAAGATCTTCTCAAAAGCTTTCAAATGATACCCATATTGATATCTTAAAAAAATGGTGCACTATCGTACTTTTCTACGGAAAGTTTTGAGGCCCATAAATCGGAAAATATGAGTAATTACCAATTTTTGCACTTCATGCTTTTTATTATATTTTTTTTATAGCCCCATATACTTGTTTTTTGATTGGAGTTACTTAACTAAACTAGATTTGTTTCAAATGATATGACAATTTTAGAGGCAGTCGTGGTGTTTTGCCCGCTGCATCGAAGGACATGGACCGATCTTGTAGACTTTCAATATCAAAATTTTCGAAACTATGTATGATCGATTGGCGTATTTAATTTTTTCTAACTCATCTAGTGCCTTGGCAAAGTTGATATTAAAAATATAACACGGACGGACAGATGGACAGGCGGACAACGCTAAATCGATTTCGCTATGCATAAGAACTCAGAATATGTATACTTTATGGGGTCAGAAATGAATATTTAAAAAATTACAAACGAAATGAAAAATTAAGATATATCCGTTTTCTACCTGTGGTGAAGGATATAAAAACGGGAAAAATTTTAGACATTTAATTATTAGAAAACAATTAAATTTTTAACTATTTCATAATTTTACTATTTCAGGACAATAAAACATGTTAAGACCACATATGAGTTTCCCAATTATGTTTTCATATTAAAAGGTGAAAGAACTATTAGCTTTAAAACATGTACGTTATAACTAAGTTTCTATTAAGAATAAGTGCTAAAATGAAAACCGATTTTAAATCATTCGAATAGCATTTAACCACAACATTATGTATAATTTAAATAAATTATATTTTCAGTGAGCTGTCATTACGGACTTGTTAGGAGGCTTTATCACGTATTCCAGTCAATTGATAATTTAATTTTTTTTTTTTTTTTGCTTTTTATTTCACACAAGACAAACTGTCTGGCAGGCAGGCTGATTTACTCACAAGCGTACGTAGAAAGTGAAATAATTTTAACACACTCATCGAGTGTAATATTAAATATTTTTATTCATCATTTAAGCGAGTACGTACTATACACATGCAACAATAACACATATATGTACGATAAAATTGATTCATCAAATAAAAAATATAATAAAAAATTTTGATCAGCGGAGCATGCAAAATATAATGCAAAACAAAGAAACTTATTAAATAAATAGAAAAAAAAAAAAAAAAAAAAAAGATTTCTCCAAAAATTGTTGAATGGCAAACCCTAACGTCAGATGGAGGGGAAAAATTCTCTTAAAGTAAGTTAAAGGATATTTTTGTTGAGGGCATTTTTGCAATCTACGAAAGTGCTACCCCCTATTTTTACGAGCATATAAAAGAAGGATTCAGGAGTTTTCCTTCTTTCTTAAGCACAACAAGTGCTTTGAAAAAGAGTAACATAAAGAATGACCACTCAAGAGCAGATGTCATAAATGGTTTATGATAAATTCTTGCAGAGCACCGAGAATCGTTGGAACCTTATTCACAACTTACAGGACGTAGAAAATGTTCACCTTTTAAAGAGAACCGATATTACAAGTGATATTCATATGTATGCTAAAATAGGGTACTTTTTTATATTTCACTCGTGGACGTGAGACACTTTCCATTGAGTAAATATTTATTATTTTGTTGCTTGGTTACTTATTTATAATGTAATGATCGCATCTTCTATACAAAGTGAAAATTATTACACGGTACATATGTATGTGTATATATGTATGTATAGATACGTATGTATGTATCATTTTGAAACAATATTAGGTGATCTATTCGTTTATTAAATTTACTAGCTATTCCCGATGGGCTTTGCTAACTCAATGAAGTAATCGAGCACTCTTCTTAGCCAGTTTTTTATTTGAATATGCACATTAAAAATTACAACAGAGTTCCTTCTACATATTGGACCTTATGGATCAGGACTTATCTATATTTCAAATATCCTTAAAATCGCTTTTTTATACTCTTCACCACAGAAAGTGGAAAAAAGGGTATAACTAAGTTTGTCATTCCGTTTGTAAATTCTACAATATCCATTTCC
This sequence comes from Cistogaster globosa, assembly GCA_937654795.1. Classification (NCBI taxonomy): domain Eukaryota; kingdom Metazoa; phylum Arthropoda; class Insecta; order Diptera; family Tachinidae; genus Cistogaster; species Cistogaster globosa. The sequence continues at coordinate 28,325,273 of OW569407.1, forward strand.
GACCTCATGAATTATTCTGACTTCTTATGTGTAGCGAAGTCGATTGAGCGATGTCTGTCTGGGTTAGTGTTGAAATCATGTTTGCTGAGGCACTAAATCAGCTAGGAAAAATTTAAATAAGCCAAAGAGATACTATTGGAAATAAGCATGATCGGTCCATCTCCTTGGACGTAGCGGAAAAAACACCACGCCTTTCTCTAGTTTTTTCATATCATTTGAAACAAAGAAGTAACTCCAATCAAAAAAACAGATATATGGGGCGATAGAGAATTAAAAAATAAGAAAAAAACAAGTTACGGGCCTCTGAAATTTTTAAATTTATTAAAATATTAATATGGGTATCTTTTTAAAGCTTTTGAAAGGATCTTTCCGGAAATACTAAAACTTTTTAAAAATGCTTAACCCATTAAGAGCCAAAAACATTTTCAGGTATAATTTTTTTCTTATTTTTTAATTCTCTGTCATCCCAATATTTGCTTTTTGGATTGGAGTTACCTCAGTAAACTAGATTTACATACACTAGGCGTGAAAAGTCTACGCTCCACAAGATTTATTAAATTTTAACTGTAAAAAAATGTATACTTCATTTCAATGTCACATAATTTTTTATTGCCGACGTTTGTTTACTTTATAGTCAACGTCGACAATGCATTTTTTTCTATTTGTTTATTTCAGAAAATGTAACGGGACTTTTCTTAAAAAAAGGTTTTTTTAGCAGCGTCAAAAGTCTACGCTCTTAGTACTTCATAATTTAATATGTTGCATAAATTTGGATAAAAAATATTTTTACAAATAATAAAAAATACAAATAGTGAAGTTTGTCGATTTTTTACGCGTTTTTCATAATGGATAGAAAAGGGAAAGAAGTAGACATGAGTGAAAGAAAAATAATGATTAAACTTTGGAAAGACGGTCAAAATTATCGTCAAATAGGAAGAACTGTAGGCAGATCATGGACATCCGTAAGAACTGTAAATTAGAACTTCGAAAAAACAGGAATTATTACATCTAAGCCAAGATCAGGACGTCCGAGAAAGCTGTCAGATAGAGAATATCGAAGCGTGTTTGTAGATGGTGAAGAGAGTATAAGATTCTGCATTGTGATACAAGGCACTCTTACTTTTTTCAAATCAGTCCCTATTTTTTAAACAAACACGCCCTCTTGGAGCTTCTAAACAAGTATCTATCGCTGTTTTTAATTTTGCTAAAATCGATTCAGCCGCAAGTGACTTTTTTCCCCTTTCTCTCTTATTTGGGTCCTAGCTCTTGAAACAGTTATTCTATTGAGAACTTATCTGTTTTTCGAAGTAGTTTTTTTAATTGGTTCGGACGCATGTAAATTCCGAAAAAAGAGGAAGCTGTTCAAATCTTTGTTCTTTTTAGTTTTCATTAGTTAGGCTCCAAATTGTTCTCTCCTTCTGGTTGAGTATTCGAAAATATTAATATCCCATTTTACCAGTAGGACAAATATCTGCAACAGCAAACAAACAAGCAAACTCACAAAGAGATATGTACATATACACAGGTAAGTAAGCTTTTAAATTGCTTATTTAATTTAACTAAATTTTAACTAAAACCTCTAGAGCATGAAATTTAATATGCAAATTAAAACACATTCACTTTCATATTTTAATTGATTGAATTCTTACCAAAAATAAAAAATTACAAAAGTTAAGCAACAATTTGTGGTTGAAAAATTCAGCCATCTTGAGTGTATTGTAAGTTTACTTTGTTATTAAAAATTCTTTTTATTAAATTAAAGAGTCAAAGATAATGATAATGGAGTTTTCATTTTTTTAATTCAAACAATTTTTATGTGCATTGTACATACACATGTATGTATGTATGTTTTAGAATAAACTTTCTTTTGTAGCATAATATTTTACAAAAAAACACTTATCAGATATTTGTTTATTTTCTTTTTTTATCTATCTTTACATGCACTCTAATGTTTCTATTTTATCAATGTTTCGATGCTTTTTATTATAAACCGTTACATTTGTAATTCACGTTATGTATCGTACGGTTAAACTTTTGCAACTAATTAAGCAACATTTTGTGGCAACACAATAGAGTTCAATGTCTGTGACGATCTTCATATTCAAAAGAGAAGTAATAAAGCTCTCTTTAAAAAGCAAAATCTAGAAACATAGCTGCCAGATTAAATTATTACATATGTTATCACGATTTAAAATAAATTTTAATATAATGTTTTAAATATATTTCAGGTACTTTTTTATTTTCAATGTATTACTAAGAACTTCAAATACCAAACTAGTTCTAAAGAAATGTTTTATAACTTTATAATTTAATCAATTAAAAATTAAAAAAAAAAACAAAAGAGTTTTTTTTTTACGAAAAAGCAGTTTAAGAGCATTAGATAGCAAGTGAACGTTGATAACTACAGCTTTAAGGTAGTAGAAGAATGTATTACTTCGGTACTGCCATAAAAAAATTTATTATTTATTCAGTTTAGCCCAAGCAAGCACATGCTCATATTGCGCTGTGATATGGAGCTCTAGCATGGCTTAATGCGCAATCAGGATATTCGAAAGATTTCTTGTAAGAATTATGGTACGATTTGCGTTAGTAAAGAATATGGGCATCGTATGTGCTATGAACAGTATATCGATGTTGAAACAGTTCAACATGTTAAACTGTAAAGGCTATATTGGCTTGGACATATTGGTCTAACAAATAAAATCGCTCCAGCAAAAAAGAAGTTCGAAAATAATCTCGAAGGAACTCGTAAAAAGGGAACGTCTGAAACTATGCTGCAAAAGTAGGGGTTCTAAAGAATCTTTCAAAACTTGATGCAAGGAAATAAAAAACTTACTCATGGGATCGAAGCACTTGTAAAATAATTTACGCTCGGCCAAACTGAACTAACTAGGTTGTAACCATCCGGGCTTTTTGATGAAAATGGTTAAGAGATACAGTTGTTAATTATTGTAAACGTTACGTAGAGAAAATAATCAATGTTGTTAGATTTAGGGAATTTATCTCTAAAATTATTGTTTTAAAATGGGGAAAAAACGATATTGAGGATTTTATTGAGAAACATTTTTAACATTTAAGGATTTTTTTTGGCAATTTGTATTTTACATTATTTTTAATATTATTGCAACTTGATAACAACTTAAAACATTTATTTCTTTTAACGAAGTTTTTCAGTGGGTCAACAAAAAAAAAAAAAAAAAAAAAAAAAAAAATGCTCAAGTTTATCTAGAAACACCGACAAGAGATATTATATTATAAAGTAAATTACCCAGCAATAAGTTTTAAAATTGTATGCCATCTGAAATACACATACTAGTTTAATTGCACCAAAGAATAAAAAAATTTTGAATAAACAAATTAAATAAATAATTTTTTAGTCTTTATTTTCAATAAACTTTGAACATCATGCAGATATAAAAAAGTTGTGTATAAATATAGTAAATAAGTCATTTCCAAATAAATCAGATATCATCCTTAACTTCTGTATGTTGTCAGAAGTAAAAAGTCAAACACTAGTAACTGTAACAATGACTTCGCCAAGGTAATGAACAACTTCAAGATGGCATGACTAATTTTTTCTGGAGCCAACACAGCGCATTGAAAATTTGTAAAATATACCCTGCATTAATCTCCTTAAACTGAAATTTAGAAAAAACTACCCAAAAATAACTCTTAATAAAATTTTTACTCCCCAAAATTTTCCCTGACACATGTTGGGAATAAACTTTTTCTCTAGATGCGAATAGTTGTCTTAATCTAAGAAAAATTACTGTGACATCAAATCACTACTTTGGATTAAAGTGTGTTAATATATCGCCATATCTGGCAACGTTGCCTTTAAATATTAAATCATTCTCTTCTTGCTCTCACCAACATAAACAATTAAATATATAAAAGTATTTGAGAAATTTAACCAAAAAGATTTAGGGAGATTTTTTGTTTATACTTAAGGCTCATTTAGCTATCTAACCAAATGGAACCTTAATGATAAACAATAACAAGAACTTAAACAAATATTCCGTCAATAAAAAATCACTATTCAGTTTATATGAATAAAATTAGCCTGCAGACAAGTGTTTAGAAGCGAATTAACCAAAGGTGAATGTGTGGTAAATAGGTTAAATCAAAATAGTCGAAAATTGAGCTGAGCATTAAACAATGAGGGGAAGGAATACTATGTAGTGACGTTTCTTTTGATGCAAGTTTTTTTTATTCACTTCACGTGCCCATAAGAAATTAAAAATTATTGTAAAAGAATCTCTAGAATATGTTATGTAATTTAATCATTTCATTACACATAATATTTTGACATTTGATACAAATTATAACTTCAGCAGGAGTAAGAAAAATTAGAGTAACATAATTTGAAATTGATTTAAGTGCGTTAAGTGAGAACAAGTATTTAGTGATTGAAAGAAAAAACTTTTTTGCAGACAGAGTAATTTATTTGAAAACAAAACATAAAAATGAATGAAACCTTCTATTGAGAAGTCTGGATCAATATACAAATTATGCTTGATTTTATTTATCATTTAAACGTTATAATGGCGATCTACTTTTTTAACTTTCGACAATTTTCTTATTCTCGCCCTATGTTTAGCCTTCGTCTTATGGGGTGGATTTTTTCCACTAACTTTATATAAAGTTTCTTAAACCTGATTAATTTCGATTTTGAGTTAACTTTAAAAATTTTAAAAATAACATATTATTTCACACAAGATAAATTATTATTTTTTGAATTTTTAACAGTAGTAAATCGGACAGATCAGGCTAAAAATTTGGGAGAAATTTTATAATTTTTGGAGACACGTGCCAGTTTTCATTTTAATGAACAAACTATGTATTTTAAAACTATGAATTGAAGTCCTTTGTTGCTTGCACTTCGCCACTTAAAACTATAATAATTTCAAGATGATATATCTAAATCCAAGCCATTTTTAATTTATTAGAAATTAAGATTTTTTTAATTTTATATTACGTTATTCAAGTATAGAAATCTCAGTAAATATATTTGCCAAAATATATCTTTCATTTAAATTATATATCGAATTCATACGACTACGAATTAATTTAACATTAAACAACGACAACTCATTCAACACATTTATTAAAAATTTTTTCAATAAACACTTAACATCTTCCTCCATGAGGATTTTTTTATAATGTAATTAAAATAAAATATTTAAATTTATTTTTTAAAAGAGAATACGTAGAAATCGTTTTGCTCTAAATTTCATGATTCATGAGGTGTTTCTGCTTTTTGTATATTTTTTTAGCCTCTAACCCACAAAAAAGTACCGTCAAAGCGTAACGATTAGACTTAACAAGATACAAAATTATGCACTGCATGAAACAACAATTATTATTGGGGTCAAACATTTCCAGCGATCTTTTGTTACAATTTTAATGTAGAATTTGTAATTAAACATGCAACTTGATCGAATGTAAATATACAAATACTTAAAGTATACTAAGTTCTTGTGCGTGTTGTGTGCCTGTATGTGAGAGAAAGTGTATGCAGAAAAAAAAATCGGAAGTAGAATTTCAATTGCACACTTAGCTAATAAAATATTAATTTTGTTCGTACATATGAATGTATGTACATACTCGTATGTATATGAAACTTATGTTTTTTTTAATATTTAATTGGGACCTTAAAATTTGTTATTGTTGTCGTTGGATATTGATGAACCCACACTTTATTGTTTGTCGCGAACGTCATAATGACGACATAGAATAGCAAAGTATATACAATTGTACTCTTTTTACAACAATTAGAACCTGTAAAGTACCATAGTACTCGTACACATATGACTCATTTGATAAAATGTTGTTGTTTGTAAAAACCAGCACTCAAAGGAGGAAATTAGGTTATGGGCAGGGGTATAGCGGGAGTAGTGCTTTGAATCTTTGCTCACCGAAAGTGACAGGAAAGACTTCTGGAGGGAGTTTATTCCACATACGAATCTTTCGGCTAAAAAAAGAATTTACTCTGTAATGCGTAGTGCGATTCACTGGCCAATCAACTATAAAGGGACGCGCTTTTGATTAAGAACGTATTGCGCGTACGAAATTACGGTTTTCAGGAACAGGTTCGCGTCAATAGAGCTGGATACCAATGGTGTCCAATAAACTTCTTCGCTCTCTCCTGCACGCTGTCAAGTAACTCCAAAACAGTCTTTGAAGCACCGGCCCATAGATAAAAGTTGTATTTAATTTACGCTCTGATAAAGATAGCGAGGAGATCAGATGAAGTGAAGCATTTCTTGCACCGTTTCTGAAAACCTTAACACTTGAATGCTTCTTTGGCGACTTGAAAAATATGGCTGTTCCAGCGAACATCGCATTGAATATGTATGCCAAAAATATTACAAGTTTCTGATTCCTTAATATCTATATCACCTATAATTACAGATGAGGTAGCGTTAGATTGAACCCTGTTCAAAAGACCCCATTCGGAGATTGCCAAAAGGTCACGATTAAGAGTTTCATCTATTTGCTTTCGCATAGCCCCAATTTCCGAACACTGCACAAGTCAAACTAAATGACATTAGTGTTTTTGTATATCTATTACATTAATTAATTCACTATTAGTAGAGTCGATGTTGTGACCTATAAGAGATCAATATGCGATGGCCATGCAATTTGTTTTTGTAAATTTTTGAGCAATCAAATTATTATCTGGTAGTTAAAAAAAGTTACTCTTAATGTAACAGATTTAAGGGGAAGTTTTTTGATATTAATATAACGGGTTTTTTTTGTCCAATTAACTTCTGGTAGAGACGAAATAGTGATTGTTAGAAGATATTAATTTGACAATAATGTATTTTGTTTTTGTAAAATTGAGTTTTTAATCTAAAAAAGTAAGGAAGAAGTAACTTCTATTTAAAAATTTTCTGCCAAATGCTGGCAGGGTTAAGGGAAAGAGCTTTTGTATTAATATAACGGGACTTTTTTATGCGACAATGTATTTTGTTTTTGAAAAATTGAATTTTTATTCTAAAGAAGTAACGAAGAAATGACTTCTAACTGAAAATGCCCTGTAAAAGCTGGCAGGGCATAGTCAAATGTAATCGTGGTGTTAGGAAACAAACACAATTTTCATTACGGAAAAACTTATGCATTTTATGTAAAGTATATCACGAACTTTCTATGAAAAGTTTATCGGGGAACTTTGTAAATACCGGCGCTTTGAGAAAATAAGCTTCATTTGTGAACAATTATGCACAAAGTATGTTAACAAAAACTTAACTTAAATTTAAAAAACCTGTTTTTTCTATTTTTCTCTTAAAAAACGAACTTTGAGAAAATAACGCATATATTTTATAAAAAATTAACCTTTACGTAAGAATTAAGTTAAAACTTTTAACATGTTTGTTCAATAAAAACAAGAAAAAAAAATAAGCCTAATCTGTGATCACCCATATATTTTATAAAAAATCTAGTTCTATATGAAAATTTAGTAAAAACTATAATTAAAATTTTGTAGTTGCTTTGCCTTGTAAATATTGAGAATTATAAAAAGGAGAGCCTATTAATGCTCTACGATCAAGAGGCTTAATCTATACAATTGGCATGTTTGACATTCTTTTAATAAGGTCTGCTGCTGACTTTGTTCTTTGCTGTCAAGCATGTCAATATAGTTGGTATAACTGTTTTAAAGCAGCTTGTACACTGCATCAGTGAAAAGTTGTCATTGGAAAGGGAGTGCCAGGTAAAGAGCTCAAGGTCCCATCCTTTATCATCTCCTCTTTCTTGGACAGCTTTACCGTCGCATAAATCCCGAGTGTTCCTATGTTCAGAGAGGATGTCTTTTAGACTGTTCGTGTGAAACTCTGTCATTAAATTAGATTCAGTAAATCTAATTCCGGTCTTGATGTTGGCGTGAAAGCGAATACTCTATATTTGAAGAAACATAAAAAACTGGAAGGTAAAATTTTATAAAGGAAAGGCATCATGATAATTGCTTAAAAACAGTAACAAATAAAGTAAAATAATTTTTTACTGAGATGAATGGCTAGATTAAACTTAAGACATTTATAACAGACCTCGAGATTTTAAAGTTACATTTTTAATTTCGAAAAGCTTTGTGCGTGCTTTTTTCATCGATTATACTCTTAAAGGTAAAGAAATGGTTATGGTATGGTCACAACAATCATACTTTCTTTGTTGCAATATAGCTATTGAAAATGTTATAGTTGATCAAAATTAAAATACCTTAGTCAAGAAAAAAGTTTTTATCAACTTTTGGTCATTAAAAAAATATTTTTATGCAAAAAAAGTACAAAATGAGTATTCGAAGTGAGTAATTTCCGCTACAACTTCAACCACAATCAAATTATTAACATTATCTCAAAATATTATATTTACCTTGTTAATCAACATAATAATCTAAAATTGTTTTTTTGGAATCAAAAGACGCATGCAAATGTTATTAGATTTGTAAAAGTACTTTTTTACATCCTTGGCAGAAGGCTTTTCTATCAGTTCAGTTTATTTGTTGGCTATCAGTTCATTGGAACTTGTATTTAGACTGATTACTTCTCTGGGTTTTTTCTGTTTAACTATTGGATACTCTGCTTTAGCAAAGAGTAATTACACATGGTAAAAAATTATCAATTTCCGGTGTAAATTTTAATTTATTTGAATCTTTACAGAGTTTTGTTATTTTTGTTTAACATCTAATGGGACTCTAGATTTTAAAATAAAAAATAAAATTCTTTGTTTGTAGAAGGTATTTCTACATTTACTATGAAAAAGAAGTTTAAAAATTGAAAGGCGGGTTTTAAGACAACGTACTACTATCGTAGAAAATAGGCTACATGTTATAAATGTCATGCGAAAATCATATTAGTATTTTAAAATTAAGAAGGTTTTTTTAATGTCTAAATATTTTAATTTCAAAAGTTGGTATTATTTACCACAAGCAGTAACAATTTTTTTTGTTTAGATGTATATAACATTAATATTATACTTTCGAATGATAAAAATTTAACAAAATTGTGAGACGCTTTTTACTGAAACAATCGAGAAGCCTGTATTCGTGCTTCCTTTTTTTATTATAATTCTTACAAAAAAAAACCGACTTCACAACGAATTTCATATATCTGCCTATAACATTTATAATGCCACAGGCATTAAATTACATTAACTATTAAGTCACCCTTATAAAGCTTCTTGCTTACTTTAAGCGTCTGCCCCAGATGTTTAACAGGTTGGCTATATACATCAAATTACATAAACTATTGGGACACCCTTTAATTTTCAAATCGGCAATACAGGATCTTTTTAAATTTCAAGCGTCATATACATTAAAATAATTTAACTATTGGAGCACCCTTTAATTTATAATTTTGAATACTAATACTTGTACTATAACGGTCATAGCAATTAATATTCTGATCAACTTGCAAGCACTTGTCTATGACGGTTCAAAAAATAGGTCACCCATGGGGACACTCTTTAATTTTTAGATTTATTTTTGTGTTACTTTTTGCCATTGGAAGCTATAGTACTACGCAGTTTTTTTTTATTTTTTTTTTATAAAGAGAAGTAGCACTTTAGGCATTAAAACCTATTTAGTTGTTTTGGTAACCATGATACATTCTTTAGGAAAGGGATAGAGGAGAGAAAAGAACAGGTGGTGAAAGTATAGCCATTTTATTAGTTATTTTACTTCGCCAGCGAATATGCTATGAAGAGGTACTGACGAAGGAGGCTGCACGTTTTAATGTTAATTCTGAATATGTATTTATACCATTAAACCGAAACAACATTTTTATTTTTTGTTTTAAAGTGGTGCTCTTTACACGTAAAAAGCATGTTTTTTACATTTATACAAATGATCCTGTTACAGTATTATTAGATGTATAGGTAATCTACTTGCATCAATGTTGAGTGCTTTTCTTACTTTGAATGCTTGCTTATCTTGGCTTGTAAAGCGAAGTACCTACATCGATACATATAAAAAAACAGTAACGGGGTCATTTCTGTACATAAAATATTTTTTTAAAATTTTAGAATTTTTGTCTATCTGTTCGTCTGTGTCTGTGTTCGCATCACATTAAAACAGCTGGATTGATTTAAATAAAATTATGGTAGGAGGTCCCCTAAAACTAGGGTTTAGAATTTTCCGAAATTTTTCATTTCCCAGGAAACGGGAAAAAATTGAACGTATTTTCGGGATTTCTCGGTATTCCCGGAAAAAGGTGATTCTTAAAAAAAAAAATAAGTTTCTTTAATAAATTAATATTAAAAACAAAACATAGTTTTATTAAAACTACACACCCAATAAAAATAATTGCTAAATAAAAGTGTGTATTAACAGTTTATAAAAGAGGTAAAAAATACACATACATATGTATGTACACTTGTACTACTTAACGAGAAATAAAAATTAAAAATACTGAAATGCCGTTTTATTAATTTTTTTAAAGAAATGATTTTAGAACTGTTAGTGGAGCATTCTTCGGTCACGTACGGACAAATTCAACTATTTCTAGCGCTAATATTACATATAATTCTTAATTGACAAAGAAGATATCTAATGTTTTTGCTGTTATATAATAGAATGCATATCAGTCTTTAATCCTACATAGAAACTTTTTAAATAATTCATGAAATACTGAAGGAAAAAAGTAAACAAATTCTGTCACGTGTGAGACAGATTCCCCTTTTTCATGGATCCTACTATTGCGTTTAACAATTCACTTGACATTCTGTTCTTTTTAATTTTTTTGTTGCAAAATTTCCAGCAATAGAAAAAACCCTTTTATTTTTTACTAATGTAGGTTTTGTTGTCAACAATGCGTTATAAAGATTATCTATACTTGTTGTTCGAATAACTCATAGTCCTTTTCAAACAAATTAGTTAGCTTTTGTTTTTTGTCTTATGTAGTAGAATTCTCACAAAACGAGATATTTGAAAATTTTTAATTGTCGCAACAAAAATATTTGAAAAAGAAACAGTGTATTTTCCATTTTTCTAAATTAAGGTTTTTAGAAAAGAAAAAATGATACGCGGACAAGGTCGTGGACTCTGCTAGTTTATTACAAAATCATTCATTTCATATTAATAATGTCAATCAATGAACCATCCTTGTTAACCCTAATCTGTGTTAAGCTCTTTGTACGTATTATTATATTATTGGTTTTCTAAGGCGCCTCAGATATCTAAGTTACATGTACTTGATCATTTTATAAATGCTTAATAATATAAGCCTTAAATTAAGGCGATGAAAGCGCTGTATTTTCCTTTGCATACACAAATTACAATGAGTGTACATCAGTCAAAAACAAACAGGCAGCCCTTGGTAAGTAAGTTGACTTACTGAAAGAATTATCAACGCTTCTTAAATTTCCTTTTTTCCATGTTCTACGTATTTTGCAAAGTAAAAAAAGATAGTTTTTTTTGTTTAAATAAAATATATATTTCCTTAATAATGGGTCAAAAACTGTAGCTAGTGAACTCCATTTTACAAGTATTGTTTGCGGCAAGAGGATACTATATGTCATTCACACAGTAAACCTCATTCAAAAAATATCTACCAAATTGATTGCGGTGGAGCAGCAGTCGAATTCTTTTACTTTTTTCCCTTTTTTTTGTGTCTTTTAAACGTCATTTAATGGTATCACAAACATCCGCACCATACTCCTTGGATTATTGAAGTGTATTTGCATTAAACTGATAGCGCTAAAGATGATGGTGCAAGTGTTTTTTAAAAAAGTTAAGACAACGCAAAAATATTAATCTAGTTTTTATTTGTATAGCATAATTACACTATAAGGACATGTTGTGATAGCTGCTTAAGTAAATAAAATGAACAAAGGTTTATATTATTTCATTATATATACAGGAATATTTTTATTTCTTTTAATAGATTCACTAACGTTAGCATAGAAACCCTCAAAAATAATTATCTTTATACTCAATTCTATGTTTTGTAATTTAGCGAAGTCTAAAGCTGTGTTTTGAAGGTTATAAACGGAAAGTTTTCAGAATATATCATAAATTTGTAAGGGGTTTCATCAAAGTTAATATGCAGAAGAGTAAAGGAATATAAATTTTTTAAATTATTATACTGGCGTACGCGCAATGATTCCAAAACGTTTTATTTCAGATAAAATTGGGTGTCTTATGCACAAATGCAGGCATCGTAAAGCAGATGTATTTCTAAGTAGAGCTAAGAACAGTAAGTCCCTAGAATAAAGGGAGGCTACTGGGTAGGCCGCCTTTATTGAGATACCAAATTTTGTCCAAAATAAATCGTTTTCAAACCACTGTAGTATGTAGGGCAATATGTATAAAATTAATCAGCTTTATAGAAGAAAGAGGTCCTTCAATTTAACCGATTTTACATCGAAATTTTGAATTTACCCTATATATTCTAAAATCCCAAAGCTGGGATCGGAAAAATAAAACTACTATAGAAAAGCTATGTATACTCCGAATTGATGCTAAAAGTATTTCGTAAGCCCTAGTGTATATGTGGACTTTATAGGCAAAAGAGTAAAAAATTTTGGAATTTTTAATCTTTATTTTGTTGCCTTTACCTTAATGTTGCAGATTTTTTGCCACTTAATTTTAGTTCATCAACTACACAAGCATAGAAAATTTTATTTGATCTGCTTCATTGTTAAAAACTTTATTGCATATTTAATATTTTTACTTTTCTCAAATTGAACAGTTTTTACCAAAATTTTTTGAAATTTTCGGAACTGAGCAACAAATATAAAATTCTTTTTTTTTCTTACTTCATTTTTTTATGTATATGAATATAGATGACGCAATTTTCTATCAAACAAAAAAAGATTCATCTGAACACCATTCTTACGTGCAAAACTATGCGTTCTTGAATATGGGTATTGCAAGATTCATTTCACTTTTATAAATTTAATTAAAGTTCGTAAAAAACAATTACACATGGAAAATGGATAACCAAGAGGTACATCTGGAATAAACAATCAGCTATCCGGTTATTTTTTTATGGAAATTCATTAAAAGTATTCTTTTCGCAAAGTATTTCTTATTTTCTAAAAAAAATCTTTGATATCTTGGAAAATGTCTAAAAAATCAAGAAAATCCTTTTATTCGTTTTTGAAGTGAAGCCTATTAACTAACTGACGTTTTCTCATTAATGAGAGTACAGTTTCGGAAAATAACAATAGGCTATAATAAGTGTCTTTATTTTGTGACTGAACGTTTTTTAGGACTGAATAATTGAATGTACTTGAAATCGCGAATTCGTGCTTCTTAAGCTTCTTCTATTAATTTTTCAAGAGGAAAATTTTCAATTCTATAATTATTTGACCATGACATAATACTTTATGTACCGGAGGCGTCATATCCCTTCCCTTCCCTTGCTGCGTTAATTGTTTTTTACGAACTTTTTTACAAGCGCTTACAAATTTTTATCTTTCGTAACATAAATTTATAAAAGTGAGATGAATATTCGAACAGCCATATTTAAGAACGCATAGTTTTGCACGTAAGAATGATGTTGAGTTGAATCTTTTTTTGTTTGATAGGAAATTGCGTCATCTATATCATATAGGTATATAAAAAAAATTAAATAAGACAACAAAATTTTTATATTTGTTGGTGATTTTCAAAAAATATCAAAGAAATATGGTAAAAACGATCCAATCTGAGAAAAGTAGAATTATTAAATATGCAATAAAACTTTTATAAATGAAGCAAATTAAATAAAATTTTCTGTATTGGTCAACTGGCAAAAAATCTGCAACATTAAGGTAAAGGAATTCCCAAAATTTTCAAAATAAAGACTAAAAATCCGAAAAAAAGGTTTACTATTCTAAATGCCTTGTTCGTGCAATTGCACCTAATCCAATAAGGGATTACATATATTTCACAAATTACTGTTAAAAGGATAAAGCTAAGAAAGATGCCATAAATGCTAGAGAAGGTATCAAGGGATTCAAATACAAGCATTATGTCATAACATGTGCTACTTTCACAATGATCGTTTCTTTTTGGGCGAGATATTAACTATCAGTCGGTATCACACCTTTGTGAACCAAAACGCGTCTCGTCCGATATTAATAATGTTGGCAAATATTGTTAACTGCGCTGTATTGTCCAGACTGTGTGATTGCTAAAAAGAAGTCTTAAACGAAATAAATTGCATATCGCGATCGAATTACGAAAGTTTGTAAAAAATTTCAACAAGAATGAGGCTGCTAAGTCCAAGCTAGTCGATTCGCCATCCGTCTCAATAACTAGACATTACACATATCAACAACATAAGAATTTTGCACAAAGACTTGAAGTTTTTTGCTTTTTTTATTAGGACCAGTACTTAGGGAATGATCCCTTATTTAGCAATGCATTGTGACAGAACTAGGAAATTAGGTTGTAGGAAGGGGTATAGAGGGAGTAGTGCTTGTGGATATTTGATTTGAAATCTTTGCATACTGATAGTGACAAGAAAGACCTCAGGGAGTTTATTCCACATAAGAACTGTTCGGCTAAAAAACGAATTTCGAATTTCTCTGCACTGCGTTGTGCGATTCGCTGGCCAATTGACTACAAATGGATGCGCTCTTGATGCAGAACTCGTTAAGCGTACGAAACAGTGAAACAACCCCACATTGCGTCGATGCTCCTGTGAATCCACAGAGCTGGATACCGTACTGTCATCGATGAGCTTCTTCGCTCTCTCCTGCACGTGGTCGAGTAACTCCAAAATAGTCTTTGAAGCACAGCCCATACATAAGAGTTGTATTTAATTTTTGGTCCAATTAACTCAGCAATTGATGGCAAACGAACGCCCACTTAATTGCTGTTTTCAGTTTTGTCCTTATAGCAGCTGCAACCAAACATCGCGTTGTTGGAAAATAAACTTTTCTGACAAGGCTCATTTGCATCTCGGCGGTTATGTTAACAAAAAAAAAAAAAAATATTGATACAAAGGATCCACAGGTGAGTTTTAAAATTTTACTTTCTAAAATAGAATATATAAAGAATATAAAAGACATTTTTTGCGCACTAAATAGCTGTCTTTTCAGACCGTTAAAAGTAGATACTCTGCTTATATTCCAGAAGCGATCCGCAGCCTTAAGTCTGATACCGGTTGCCGTCTATAAAAACTGCGTATTGCAGTCAAATAAAAAAACAAGTTATCAGATAATGTGGGAGCCAAAGTTATCTATTCACAGCCACACGTTTCTCTCGACTAAGTATTTTTTAGCACTGTTGTTAAATCATGGTCTCTAAGAGTTTTTCCTTATTTATAGCTTGTCAATATTTTGTGCAAGTTTTTTAAGATAGAAAGTTCAATTTATTTATATGATCTGATACGTAATAAAATCTAGTAGAACGTATAGCTATTTTGATTTTGATTTTATATTTTTTAAGCATTCGAATTGAATGATGATTTTTTCAACAAGAACTTTGTTTTTAACATGAACAACATGATAATTTAAACATTAAGCTTTTTGACGAAAATATATTCCGGAACAAGCCTCTGGTTTTTCTGAAAAAATATTTCCTTCATACGAAGTCCATTTTCACTTGTCGGGGTATGTCAACAAGCAAAACTGCGGCATTTGGGCTTTCCTAGAGATTTATTGAGAAGCCTTTGCTTCCTCAACGTGTCACTGTGTGATGCGCTATGTGTTCTGGAGGCGTGATTAGGCCGTTTTATTCAAAGATGAGGCTGGAAATGCGAAAAAGTAGTTAAAATGCTTAAAAACATTGATGAAGGGGTCGACATCTGTCATCGTGGTCGTGGTGGAAATTTGCTAGATGTAATTTTATATTCACAATTACCAAACTTTTCTCTTCGTAATACAAAAATTTATATCATATTCATTGAAATTTTTTGTTTTATTTTGTGTTAGAAAACAAAGTTCTTGTTGAAACCCTTTATATGGCTAATAACATAATGTATTGCAAAAACAGTTGCACGACAAATATTTTTTCATAAATCTGTAAAAATGCAATCCAACTCAGCTATTCGATTTGCATATACGAAAATCAAAAAATAATAGATATAAAATATATTGAATAAGGAAAGATTATGAATTAATAAAAAAAATTATTAAAATGAAATGTTTGGCATCATAGACACTTAAACAGGAAGAAAAAATATATTCAATATGACATTAACTGAAATATAAATAGGGATTAAGTGACAATCTTTATTTATTACGTTAATAGTGATTCCAAAACAGAATGTTATGACCAACACCACCGCAAACGCCTTCACTGTCACTTACAATAAAAAATTACGGAAGAATTGTAGTTTTTTCAATAATATTAAAATTATGTTTCATCCGCGCATTTAATTTTTATTCAAATCAAGCAATTTGATTTTTGATTTTTTGTTGTTGCAGTATTGAATTTGAGAATTTAGCATAACTGAACATACCTAATATGACGATAATTTATTTCGGTTGTATGATTTTGGAATTAAGAGGAGCTTGGTCAAGAAATGTTTTGCTAAAGAATAAATGAAGAATAACATTTATATATAATTGTTTGTTGCAAGAAAGCTAAAAAGATCCAGATATTTATATTATTTATTTAAATTAGTTTTGAATACAAACTTTAAGTCTCTTGCCTAAGATGGATCCCAAATTCAGCACCTACTCCTGCACTTACTACAATTCTAAAATATGATATCCCTAAAGAAATTCCTGGGACCCGCCGCTCATATTGACAAAACCTGTAACGAAATATTAAAAGAAGTCATATAGAAAAATGCAAATTGTCCATTTAAACCATTTATAATGGCTGGGTACTCATAAAAAAATAAAAAAAATACTGAGATTTTTAATAAAATTTTTAATATTATAAAAAAAATGAAATGCGACAGTTAAATTAGATGTATAAAAAAAGCTGAAATGTTGATGTCGTTTAAATAAATACATATGTATGTACGTGTCAGTAAGAAGAGAAACTGTCTGTAATAAATTGTTTCAAATATATGCGATAATTAACTCATGTTAAAAATAATAGTCTATAGGCAAAATGTATGTATGTACTGAAATTACTATTATATTATTTAATTACTATTATGTTTAATTGAAATTCCAATATAAGACCAAATAAACTTTAATTAATTTTAATACAAATTAAACATTTTGATTTTGTCATAAAAAATACAAAAATAAATAATAAATAATTTTGATTAATAAAAACGACAAAAAGGTGTATTTTAATTAACAGTATACAGAGCCGGACAAAAATATTCACAAAGCAGTCAACTTTCTTTTTAATCTTCTATATTTTTTTAATAAAGGAGTAAAATGGTATAGTTTTCAACAAACTTATTTGTTTATTTCTTCCCTATTTAAACGTAGAAAAAAAGGGGTTGCTTACCATGTTAATTAAAAAAAAAAATAAATTAATTTTTAATTTAAAGTGTTTTTTTAGGTGGACAAAAGTATTAACACAGTTGCATATCTTGGTGTTTAATCTACTAACATAGCAAATTTTTTTTTGTGCTGGCAATACTTTTTGCAATGGAATATTTAAAAGTGCCGTTACAAAATATTTGCTGTCAAAATATTTGCTTGTTGGTTTTTTATTTAAGAATTTTTTGTCTACAATGGCCCGTAAGCAAAAGGAAACAACAGAATCTGAAAGGAAAATTATATTGGAGCTACATAGGGATAACAAATCGTATGCAGAAATCGGCCAAATAGTAAAAAGAAGCCGATTTACTGTAGCCAGCATAGTAAAAAGGTTTGAGGAATCTTCTAACTTCAAGAATATGCATTGTATTGGCCGGCCACGGAAGCTTACAGCAAGAGAAGAAATGAAAATGGTTAGAATAATTAAAAAAAAAATCCTAAACTTACATCAACTGAATTGGCTGCGGAATGTTTAGAAGAAACAGGAAAACAAATTCATTCAAAAACTGTGCAACGAACCCTTCACCGTGCCGGTTACAGCTCTAGAGTCGCCAGAAAAAAACCAGCGATTAGTACAGTGAATAAAAGAAAACGTTTAAACTTCGCGAATGAGTACGAAAACAAAAATGAAAGCTTCTGGGATAGCGTGGTGTTTTCTGACGAAAGCAAATTTAACATTTTTCAATCCGACGGAAGAACACGAGTTTGGAGGAAGCCGAATACCGAATTGGAAAAAAACAACCTTGTTTCTACTGTAAAATACGGCGGTGGAGGGGTTATGGTGTGGGGTTGTATGTCTGCAAATGGGATCGGAAACCTAGTTTTTATCGACGGTACAATGGACAAGTCCGTTTATTTAAATATATTAAAAGAAAATTTGCTGCAAAGCGCCGAAAAGCTTGGCATAAGGGAAAATTTCTATTTTCAACAGGACAATGATCCGAAACATACTGCGTTTGATGTTCGTATGTGGATTGCTTATAATGTTTCCCATATCCTAGCCACTCCACCGCAATCTCCGGACATGAATCCTATTAAGCACCTTTGGGATAAATTGGGCAAACGGGTAGAAAAGCGCAAAATAACGAGCAAAAGCCAACTTAAGGATATCCTAATGGAAGAATGGAGTAATATTGGTAGCGACGTCACGAAAACTCTTGTGCATTCCATGACAAAACGTTTAAAAGAAGTTATCAAAAATAAAGGATACTCTACAAAGTATTAAATTAATTTCAATTTGAATATTTATGCAAGCTTCACATATTGTGTGAATACTTTTGTCCGCCTCTATTAGTGCCTTAGTATGAAATACTTATGTTTTTTATTTGCACTTTTTATTGAATTTAGTCCTAGTATTTATACTTAGTTAACTAACAAGTGAATAAATAATTTTGTAGGAAACCAGATTATTACGTCTATTTATTTCAATAATATAGAAGGTTGAAAACAAAATAAGTTACTGTGTGAATATTTTTGTCCGGCTCTGTATATTGATGAATAAATAATTTTCATTAGTTCAATTATAATGCTTGATTTTTATTTTTTGTTTTCTATAAAATAAATATAACAAAACTAAAAGGACGTTTGCTGTTAACAGCATAACTAAAGATAATTGACAGATTCGTATATTTTTACTTATTTTTTATTTAACTTATTTTCAAATTCGTACGAAACCAGTATGCGCGAAAAATTGATTATTTGAGATAAAATTAGTCCACAACTTATGTATCTAGAGTACTACAAAAATGGTGCAGTTATATTTAGCATGATATGCATATGTAGTTCGTATTTAATATATACAAGTTTAGTTATTTTTTCTTATTAAGGCTTAAAAAAAAACTATTTCCTTTTTCTCAGAGCTATGGTCTTTATTAGTTTATTGTTCACTTACGAATAACTTACGACTACCGACTGATTTGCTGCTATTACAATTTTCTTTTTATAGTTAATGTTAAGGTGGGGCAAGTTGTCACCCTCATTTCTGATTTCCATAAATTAAAAATGAATTTTTATTAATTTATAAAAATAAAAATAAAATCTAGTTTATAATTTTGGGCTGACTTGGCGGAAGTGTTTTAAATGGGTCATTTCCAATTATAATGAATTTATAATTTTTAGCAAAGTATTTTAAAAAATTATTTCTAAATAAATTTGTAATTTTGTTTGCTAACTTACATATGTATTTTTCTACGGTATAAGAAAGTCATTTTATACCTGATTAATATACAATTTGCCATTTTCACAAAGTTACCCGTTAAAAAGATCATTAAGACGTATGATTTGACAATTGTAAAAATGATTATCTCGTGTACTTGGAGAAATTCCGAGATAATTTTAGTTTTGACAAAAAATCATAACTAACAGCCATACGTAAATAAAAGCAGAAGGTTGAACGTTTTCTTTCACATAGCTTCTAGTCTAAAGTGCCATATCTGCACAACAGCGCCCACGATTTAAAGGACTTAGTAAACTTATAAGTGTTAAGGCTGACCGCAAATAGACCTCAAGGAAATCGAGACCTGTTTAAAAGTCGGTGTTAATATTTTAGTTGAAAAAACAAAGAAGTATTTTCCAATCCACCAAGCTAAATCAAGAACAGTTTAATTTTTGAATTTTGTTAAAGAAAGTTCTCCCGAAGTAAACCCATTGAGCCAGAGCATAGGTTGTACATTTATAAAATAAAAATAAAACAATATTTATTTATATCTATTTTATTGAATAGATTTATTTACCTCTGTTTTCTAATTAAATATTTCGCACCCTAAATACTAAAGGATCACAACTCAAAATTCTTAAATTTTTAGGAGAGCCAACTGTATATGTAAAAATGGCTTGTATATTAAAAAATAATAACATAACGGGATTTTTCCAGTTAAAGAAGATAGTGATGAGAATGAAATTTTTTAAGTAATAAGAGATGTGAAATGTAAATTCATTTATGAAAACAAGTCAATTTTAAAAAAATTTAAAGTTGTGACTCTTTAGTATTTAGGGTGCGATCTATTTTTTTTTACTTATTTCTTTCTCCTTTATGTTTTTGTATAATATTGTTTTTAATATTAAACAAATTGTCAAAATGTTATTTTTCAATTGAAAAGCGTTGACGTTATTCCGTTAGCTTAATACAAACTGTGCGGACGTGAAAGCTTTTTACAGCAAAAACATGCTTTTCGTTAAACTCTTTTGTGTTTCCATTTTAACAACAATATTTCGTATTTCTGTTCAGAAATTTTATAATTTACTCTTTTGAAACTCATAAACATTATGACAATCGGCTCGGATAAAAAAAAATTAATTATTCCCAAAAACGAATACACCGTTTTTTATTTTTTTCTTTAAAAAGAATATTTAAAAATCTGAGTATTTTTTAACATGTAGTAATCTTTTTAAAAATATTTTTTTTTCACGCTCTTCTATATAATATTATTTTTTTCACCTGTTTAGTAACGACGTTTAATATTAATATTAATTTTCATAGTGAATTAGGCGGTTTTAAAATTAAATATGTAATTGAATTTTTATTTCAACAAACTTAAAAAATTCACTAAATTATTGAATGGGACGAAAATTTAACAGGAAACATTTTTTAAATATTCAAATGCTGTCAGAAAGACAGTTAGGGGGATTGAACAGGTTTGCCATCCGCCGATCCCAAATATATAAAATTTGCCAGTACTTTAGTTAGCTCTGATGCCTTCAAGTCAACATTTTTTCCTTTTCAAGGACAAGTCAAGACCACCAGTACTTGCTCACAACTTGTAGCCAATTCTTCTTTGACTTATGTTTGGCCATGGGAGGTCAAACAAAATGTCTAAATAACCACAAATACCCACAGGCATTTGCATATCTGCCTAGGTATTATTATAGTTCCGTTTTCACAGTAACTTCAGACTGTGTCAGTGGATATTTTTTAATACAAAGGCTTTAGCGACTAAGATTTTACTGTAAAAGTAATTTTAGATTTATTGTTAATAAACAGAGTCCGAACTAAAACTTCAAGCAATTTTTCAAGTTTCCTTTATTAAAAGCTTCCAATAATTTAATATAAACACCTCTCTCAATTTTAGTAACTAAATCCAAGAACAGAAAAACTTAGTAATTTTACTTAAAACTATGACAACGGATAAAAAAACTTACTCTTATTGACCAAAAGTGGTGGAATCAATTTGTACTTTTGAATTTTTAAAACTTTTTAACTTAATACCTTTTGTTAGAAACAGAAAAGAGATCAGAATCATAAAAGTTTAAATACTTTTTTTCTTTATTTTTTACATTTAATTATTATCTCTACAATTTAAACCACATAAAATTTATTAAATAAACTTCATTATCTCACCATACTGGGAGATGTGTAAGGAAAACTAACTTGCAAACCAATTGAATGTCAAACTAACAAACTAATTATTTAAATATCGCGTATTAAAAATTGTAATGAACGTTTTGCTTATTGAATATAGTAAAACAGGTGTGAAATGTTGTTTGTTACTGTCTGTGGCACAACTATTACAAATTTAACTAAGGACCATTAAACAACACTATCCACTTCCCACTAAAGTGCAGCTGATTCAAATAAGTTTGCTCTGGCTTTGATGCTCCTAAATGTGGCGGTATATATGCTCAATTTGTTTTGCTTGTTATTTAATACTAATTTAACATAAAGTCCTATTGAGCAATCGCAAAACCCTCTATGGTCACTTTATTAAAGATAATTTTGAATTGAAATATAATTAAAAATAAAAGAGTCTTTTGAAATTAAGTGTCACTACAAAGTGTGGTTTAGCTTACAAATTGTAAATATAACAACAATAAAAAAGTTTTTGCTATTAACATTAGTAAAACCTAAAAGGCAGCTACCGCATAGATGTACTTCAATTGTTTAAACATTTCATTAATTTCTTAAATTAATCGAATTGTCGTAAAGAAAACAAAATTTTTACGTCAGTTGAACTTGAGGTCATTAAATGAAAATTAAGAAGATTCTTCGAACAGGTACTAAAAAATATTAATGCATTTTTAAACTGGAAATAAAGGGAATCTCACGGAAGACAAAAACTAGACTGCATTGACATGCTGAAACCTTTTTTCTGGGTTGTCTACAGATAATTTTGACAGGACAGAAATAATAGTTCTGTGAACTCGTTCGACTTGTCCATTGCCTGTTGAAACGCTAGTTATAGTAAAAACCAAATCAATCTGCAATGCTGTTGGAATACTTCTGCCGAGAACGCTGCGCCCTTGTCTATAATTATACGTCTCGCATATCCGAAAATGTTAGTTAGAAATTTTAATTTACCTAATGTTTCTGCAGCGGTGGTGGATTTAGCAGGAAAAATCCACACAAATTTTGTAAATAAATCAATTACTGTCAACAAATGTTTTTCGATCGCATCGATCCAATGTGATCCATATGCCAAGTATCTAGTGGTACACATTCTTTCGATATCGGGTGTAGAAACCCTTCTTTCTTTTCTGATTTCCGTTCAGATAGTATACACGGAACACAGTTTCATACAATATTATCAGTTATAGTTATTAACTTCGGTATATAAAACTCTTTCTTTATAATGTCTTCCCATTTTTTCTGTTGTTTAAAGTGTCCTCGCTCATGCATTTTCCTTACAATGATATATTTCATTTCTTCTGGTACTACAATTACATTATTACCGTCGAAATTCTTGTATGAGATACCGTTTTGCATCACGTAGTTGTCATATCTTCGTATTTTTAACACTTCCGTGATGGCAGTTATGTGTTCGTCGTTACTTTGTGTTGTCTGTATGCTTAATCTTAATTTTTGATACGTCTCTCATTTTCATTGTTGCCTCAAATGCCTTGAAGTCTGTTATAATTTTAAATCGGTTTCCGATCAGATGCACACGAATTTTTTTACCGCCTTTACAACAGCTAAAACCTCTAGTTCATAGCAGTGATATTTCTGCTCGGCTTCTGATGTTTGATACTAAGATAATGAACTGGATGCATCTTTCCGTCGTCTTAGTCACGTTGCATGAGTATTGCAGCGACAGAAGCATTTGTGTATCGCTCAGTTTCTGAATCTTGCTGAAATATTGTCAACACTGGCCTTTCTTAAGAGTTTAAATGAACGACGTTGTTCGTCGCTGAATTTGAATTTTACATTTTTACGTAATAGGTCCCTAAGGATTTTGCAATCAGGGCAAAATCTGGGATAAACTTGCGAAAATAACTAGCCAAACCCAAGAAACGCTGCATCTGCTTTTTAGTTTTCGGTTCTGGATAATTTGAAACGTCATTTATTTTTAACGAGGACGTTAAATCTCTCTTTGCAGCAAATGACACTTTTTAAATTTAATATTTAGATTATATTCATCCGCAATATTAAGAGCAAGTTTTGTGCCGAACGGCTTCTTCTTCGTTTTTTTGCCATAAAAATTAAATCATACATATAAATTAACACAATGCTTCTTCTTACCAAGAATATAGTATTGATGAATTGTTGAAAAATCGCTGGACAAGTGCTAATCCAAAAGGAACCTCCATAAACTCGTACTGACCCATTGGTGTGAAAAAAGACGTGTACTTACGACTATCTTCATCCATTGAAACACAAAAAACACCGTTTGCCAAATCCAATCTGCTAAAAACTTTACTATTTTGCAGCATATCTATCTGGTCTTCTATGGCCGGCATGGGGTATATATCTCTTATAATTTTTTATTGAGGTGGCGGTAATCAACACATAATCGTTTCGTAATCAGAGATGCTCAGTTGAATGATTTCGTCTGTTAGCCAAGTATTTATCTGCTTTTTTACTTCTGCTTTTTCGATTTTAAGTAACCGACGTGGACGCTGCGCCACTGGGATGTCATCAGAAAGAACTATTATCATACTTACTGGTAAATCCTTAATTGGTTTAGGTTTGTATCCGCTGATTATTTTCTTGACTTCCGCTCGTATTGATTTGTATATATTCATTGATATTTTTCAATATCTGGTAATGAACTTTCACTGTTAGAAATAAATAAACAGTTTCATTGATTTGCTATTTCAATTGACACTTCATCGTTGTTTGGCTTTACTAATCTGGTCATTGGACACCGTCTTTTGAAAAGTTTACAATTGCCTTTTTAGTCAAATTTGTACGTATTATCAAGTCAATACTCACACATTCGTTTGAAAAAACATGGCTTTGTCCTATAAGTTCGCTTTTATCAGCTTCTACTTTGACATCAAATACACCAATGACTTTTGTATATGTTGACCTGCCACCACATATTGTCATTTCAGTTCTTAAACATTTGCCAACCTTTTTTTTTAAAAAATGCACCTTTCCGAATTGTGGTTATTTGACCGCTATCTATAAAGGCTTCTATTAAATATCAATTCCATTTATGTTAACAATTTTTTACAAGGTTCTTCATTCGACTACATGAACACTTGACCTTGAAGTACGTTTTTCTGATTTACAACAGCTATTGTACTTATGATCAAACTCCTTGCCCTGAGAACATTTAGGCTCTTTACCTTTATTTGAATATCTATCTGATACGTGAGTTTTTTTTACCACGTTAAAGCAGTATTTTTCTAACTTGCTTTTCTTAGGTTTTTATTCAAACCTTGCAACCTTTCCTTTAATTGATCTCGATTCATACAAAAATGCAATGTCAATCAAATATATTAGCGAAACGATTCGTTTATTTTTTTTTACGTTCACACAACATTCGGTGTACAGCAGCACAGTTAACCATTGATTTGAACTCAGCCTTAAGCCCAGCTACAAGGACATCATGCCATACAATGAATTACTTTTGTGATTGCTAAATTTTGTTACCTACTTACAAAACACATTACATCAGTTCGCAAATAAAGGAAGTAAAAATTAAACTAGTTCTTTAAGTTTAAAAAGAAATACCTTTAAATTCGTGCTAATGATTATTATTATTATTTCCAGTATCAATCATTGTTCTCAATAATTGATTATAAAAGTCTCATGCCTTGTTAAAATCATTAGGTTGGTAATCTAGTTGGCAAGTACTTCCGTCAAAAATGCTTAATTCCACACTCGTTTTCATTTTCTGATATTTTTTGCTGGGATGATTTTGCTTTGCATTCATGCTCCATAAAAAAGTTAACAGTAACTGTTAGCAGCCTCTTTGCGTAGACTAGTTTTTTAAAACTATTACATTTTAACAAACGAGCGTTCTGCTTGAAATCGTCAAGCCAATCGTCTATGCTGCGGCCCCTTTCGCCAGAAAACTTTTGCATTGCATGTTGCTCTTCTTCTCTGGTTTCATCATCTTGAATTACTTATTTAATCATCTATCGTCTTATCTTTTCATTCGTGTTCCTTACTTTTTTGATCATCAGCTTTTTATCTTTCATCTTCTTTTATTCATTTTTCCTACGGATTCAATTTTAATTCTTTCTTCTTCGTTCAGTCGTGTTTTCTCAAATAGCTTAATCCGTCTTGACAATGTGCTCCTATCTCTTTCTTCGGATCTTTTAGGTCCTGATCCGATGCGTTGGATGCGATGGAGTGGACACATTTTCACTCTATTAATTCTGATTTAGGCAAAGGTTAAGCCCCCAAATGTAGGATTTGATATTGAAACACTAAAGTTAAACGGTTGTTTTATATCAAAAATTAAATTTATAACACAAAATTCAAATTATTTAAGTAGGAACAAACATCAAGCTTAATTCAAACCAGGCTAAGTATTCGCACACTCACTAATACTCACTGTACATGAGTGAGAATCTGCTTTGCTTTTTATCCTCACGCACATGTAAGAGTATGTGTACTTTTTTTCTTTTTCACCAAATGATAAATTTTTGTTTTGAATATTTTACTGAAGGAGAAATGAGAACATTTTATTTCATCCTCATGTGTGAGAAATGTGTACATTCTTTTGCTCATGGATGTGAAATGTGAACATTTTATTTTGCTCATCATCAAGTATGAGAAATGTGCGTTTTGGCAGAAACATAATGAAAAAAGTAGTTATTTAGAAAAAAAGTGACAATTCCTTAGAAAATGAAATGTGTTTTTTAATTAAATGTAGGATTTTACGTACATATGTATTTATCTGTTTATTATACCATTTTATATGACATTACTTCAGTAAATGAAATTATATGTATTTAGTACTTAAACATGTATGTAGTACTTAAATATTTGCTTTTTCTATTTGGAGTTACTTCATTAAAAAATAAAATTTCATTTACTGAAGTAATGTCATATAAAATGTAACCAACTTAATAAACAAATAGATACGTATTTACGTAAATTCCAACAACAATTAAATAACACATTTCATTTTCTAAGGAATTTTTATATTTTTTCTAAATACCTACTTGTTTTCATTATGTTTCAGCCAAAATGCACATTTCTTATATTTGAGGATAAGCAATATAAAATGTTCACATTTCACATCCACGAGCAAAAGAAAATGTGCACATTTCTCACACATGAGCAAAGTAAGATATGCAAAACGAAAAATTTATTCATTTGATGAAAAAAGCACACATACTCTCGCATGTGCGGTGAGGAAAAAGAAGAAAATCAGATTCTCACTCATGTGCAATGAGTGAAAATGAGAAAATGAGCAAAAGTTATGAGCATATACTTACTTTGATTCAAACTCTAAGGAAAAACGAGTAGAATAAAATTTAACAATTTATAAAAATGACGTTTGTAGTATGACAAAAGCAAACTTGATTAAAAATTATATTACAAAGTAATAAATAACACAGTAGATGTTAGCAATACTACATGTATAAGTTGAAGGATACACAAGATTCTTATTTATTATAAAATATAATTGTATAGGAAGACAAGAGTCCTTTCTAAAAATTCTACATTTTTTTTTGCAAAGCGTTCAGTTTAATCATATTTATTATTTCTTTTAGATCTGACGTTAACTCAATCTAACAAAGTATTTTCTTCTTAAAATCCCAGAACCAAAAAATTAAAAATGGTGACTAAAGTAAAAATGCGAATAAACTAAAGTAGTTTTCTTTCAAATTTTGTATAAAAACAGATAGTGGAACACTTTACACTTTCTTTTTTGCTAGAAAATATTTACAATATGGGAACAAAAAATAAATCCATATTATAACTTTAGTTTTGCTCATAGCTTATAGATAATACTCTTATTTGTGATCTCTTGGCAATCTCCGAATTCGGTTTTGCAAACGTGGTTCAATTTAACGCTCGTCAAACCTAGTGCTATGTGGTTTCGCACAGGCGGACGGCTGAATATGCTTCCTCATGTGTAATTATAGGTGAAATATATATGAAGTACTTCGGTTTACTAAAACGGTGTAAGAAGTAATTCACTTCATCCGATCTTCTTGCTATCTATGTCACCTTTATCAGAACGAAAATGGAGTACAACTCTCATGTATGAGCCGATGCTCCAAATACTATTTAGGAGTAACTGGACTTCATCTATGGGAGAGCGAAGAATCTCATTGGTGACAGAATCTATATTGACTCACAAGAACATTGACAATGTGGGATGTGTTTCACTATTTTATCGGCACTCATTTGTTGAGCAGCCGAGATGGCTAGGTTGGTTAAAGGTCATGGTGGTAAATAAAGAAGAGCTTAAGTTCGAATATCGCGGGCGCTACGGACTGTTTTTGCCTGCATAAATGTGATTTACTTGAAAAAAAGGCTGAATAAAAGTACATTAGTTATATTATTTACTTTTAAATTAAAAAAAATTTTGATGTAAAGCACAAAACTGATGTCTTTATTTTGCACAAGGTATTTCAGTACGTTGTATAAAAAAATGTATGTTTTATTAACGCCTTTTCATTTTTGCTTTGTAATTTCTAGCACTCTTTTAACACGCACATACGTTAAATAAGATTTACAAACACAATTAACTTAAAATATATTTACTAAGCACCGAAAGGTATGCAGCATTTCTCTTAATTTTTAAATTGTGGCAAATAATTTTATGCTCTGCAAATTTTGAGCAAAAAAGCAAGATGAGTTGCCCAGCATAGAAATGTGCAATGATTTATGGTTTAATTTTAAGTTTATAATAATATTTCTTACAAAG
The DNA here is from genome assembly GCA_937654795.1 of Cistogaster globosa. Lineage (NCBI taxonomy): Eukaryota > Metazoa > Arthropoda > Insecta > Diptera > Tachinidae > Cistogaster > Cistogaster globosa. Next base: position 28,353,703 of record OW569407.1, read on the forward strand.
TTTTTTAAAGAAAATTAATCATCTCTTTGTTTAAATAAGTTATTTATTATGACATCCTGTGCTATGGAACAAAAATGAATACAAAACATTTAAAAACAAAAAAAAAAAAAAAGAAAAAAAAAAACAAAACACCAAGTTCCCAACAAGATCTGAAGCATCGTGCACTTCGTATTAAAATCTTCATTGGGAATAAGAAGTTTGCCATAAAATAGTTGATAAAAAAAATTTATCTATAAATGTAAAGAAAAAAAGTTTCTTCTTAATTTAATAGCGTTTTCTTTTCTGACATAAGTGTTACATATTTTCCACTCTTTGCACTTTATTGTGTTCTATTCTGAAAAAAAAATTAATAGTTCAAAAACGCGATGTTCTTTTCTAAAAATATCGCATTACAAAGTGTAAAATGTGTAATGATTTTAAAACTTTGTTCGTTTTAAGGGTGAGTATACTACACTTTTTACCATATGATATTTTGTTTTTTTCTTGTGTTACAGAAAATCATTTTAATAAACGCTGAAATTGAAATTCTTCTAACTTACTTATCTAAATCTATGAATAGCTCTTACGACGAAATCATTTACCTTGAGTGAATTGTTTTGTTAAAGATGTAATTCATCAATATTCTGAAACCAACGTATGTAAGTACATATATTTTTTCCCAGTTAAAAAAAATTTGCGTCTCAGCCGAAAAAGTGTAGAAAGGTACTCCGGATCCAACACGATGAGATCATATCAAAGAGGAAGACCACAATCCACTGCAGAAGCACAAGTCCTTTTATTCTTATGGTTACCTAATAATAAATAATATTTCCAGTTGAAATATCGAATTACGTTTGTTTTTTTAAGGTTTGCTGGGAATAAAATAACATTTCGGGAAGTAGCCAACCTTTTCAATGTATCTTTATCAAATCTTCACAAATCCTGCAAGAAGGTTTTAGATTTTTTAGTAAAATCACAAAAAGAAGTAATTTGTAAAGAATTTGAAAAGGCATACATAAAAGCATTAATTAATTTGTAACTCAATTGTAAAAATAAATTTCTTGATAGATTTCAGTTTCTCGAAACGTTATTGAATGTGTGGATGGAAGCTTTATATCAGTTAGAAAGCCACAACATAAAATACGTTCCACGTATGCTAAAAGACATGATACTCTGTCTATAACTCTGCAGAGAATCTGTGATTCACAGCTCCGATTTTTGGATGTTTTTACTGGTGTTCCCATTGAATGTCATGATTCCAGAATATAAAAACTATCATTTATCGGAAAAGATCTACCCAACTTGTGTTCTCCAAAGTACCACTGGGAGATTCTGCTTACCCGTTAAGAGAATATATTTTGACACCATACCAAGATTATAAGAACTTGAGTGAATCAGAAGAAAAACTACTACAGAAAATGTTTTCCCACCCGTGTGAAAATAGAAAATGCCTTTGGTGTTCTTAAGGGTCGTTTTAGACAGCAACTTCGTCTTGATTTGCTGTCTGTGTTCTTCACAACATTTGTATTGACAATGAAGACGTTTCTGAGAAAGAATTAAACTGCGACATCGAGCACATCGCGTCATCCTACAGTCTTGATGGTGAAGGGCGCGACCGCATATAAAAAGAAATGAAATAAAATAAAAACATTTTTGTTAAGTTAAAAATCTCTTTAAGTGTAGGAACACAAAACACGACGGTAACGATATTTTCATACAACTTTGACTTAAGTTATCGTTCAACGACAACGCCGCTGAGATAAAATTTATTTTACATATTTTCTTGCCGGTTTTTACTATTCTCTCATATTTTCTCTTACTCTCTTAAAAATATTGCCATATATTTTAAAAAATAACTGTATTTTGTGAGCATTTGAATTCACAATAATATTAAAAGTCAAGTAATTTAAATAAAAATAAAACAAAATTAAAAAATGGATTTAAATGAAAAAATAATTGAAGAAGTTAAAAAGTATGAGCCCTCGTACAATCTTCTATCGCGAGGCTATAAAAACTTATGTTTAAAGAAAGATTTGTAGACCTAAATTAGAGAAGCAATTGGAGTACCAAGTAAATTTACATTACATTTAATAATTCTTTTAAGTATTTGTGAATAAATATTTGGAAGGAAACATTGTCAAAAATAAGTGGAAGAACTTAAGAGACGCATACAAAAAATCGAAGCAGAAGGAAAACATGCCGTCAGGAAGTAAACGAGCTTTTTTTAAACTATATAAATATGCGGAAAGTTTACAATTTTTAGACGATGTCCCAACAATGTGAAAGTAAGTATAGGTAAGGAATATAAAAATGCATTAATAGCTAATTTGCTTTATAACGTATGAATTTCACAACTGTTAGCAATATATCCGAAACCTCAAGTGAGGCTTTTATAGAATTTTCAAGTGATACTGATTCACCTCCAACTCCCAAAAAAAGAAAAATGAAGGGTATTGAAACACTCAACGAAAAAATAAAAACCTTTATAGAAGCTGCATCAGAATCCATAAAGGACTTAAACACTGTAATCAAAACCAACTCTACAAGCCAAATGTTTGAATCTTTGGCGACAAAAATAGCGGAAGCAGAACTTAAGATACGGAAAAAATTGAAATAGAATCGGCAGTTTCCGTATTAGTTTTCACGAAAATAAGGGAAATTTTAAACCGTAAAAATTATACCAATTAAATATTTTTTGTATTAAAATAACAAATACGATGTTTTTAAATAAATCAGCGAGAAAGCAAATTTTTTTAAGATTTTTTAATACATTGAAATGTAAATGTAAAAAGAATTGAAATTAGTTAGTTCCTTCAACATTGTTCAAAAGCAAATAATCTTTTAAATTTTCTCTTAAATTAAATGCCTATATGGTGGAACGATTAGATCTCAACAGTCTTGCACTATCTAATATGTTGTTATTGAATTCTTCTGCTTCTTCGGTATCAAAATACTTCTTGTCATTATGAAAAATTAAAAAATTGTGCAGCACGGTAGTAGCTAATAAATTTTATCGGCATTTTTAGGAGCAGCTTTAAGTTTTGTGTGCAAACGATTTGATAAAATACCAAATGCAATTTCTATGTGACATCTGCTTTTTTAAAGAAATTTTTTTAAATTTTTCTTATCATCTGGTAGGGCAGCTTCTGGATATGGACGCATTAAATTAGAAAAAATTGGAAACGCGTTGTCTCCCACAAAATAATATGGAAATACTACGTCAGATCCAGGCATGACTTATGGTGCAGGAATATCTAGTTCTTTTTTTAAAATTCGTTTCCCAAACTGACTTTTTGTGAATATCCCACCATCGTTTTGGCTTCCATAGGATCCAGCAACGATGTATGTAAATGCGAAATTTGTGTCACATACTGCCATCTAAACAATGCTAAAATATTTTTTGTAATTGTAAAAAAGCGATCCACATCTTTTCGGCATACTATCTGAATGTGCTTCCCGTCGATAGCACCTAGACAATGTGGAAGACCAGTTTTTTTATAAAATGCTGTTGATTTCATCTTCTAATCTATAATATTAGGTCTGGAAGTATAAAAAACATGAAGCTCCTTCCATATAACATCACAAGTTTTACAGATAATTTGCATCACTGTGAATTTTCTAATTTTGTACGCCCAGGACAAAATTTGGATATTGCACCCATGAGCAAGATACCTTAAATAAAAGCAAGTATAACGTAAAATTTGCAATTTTTTTTATAAATTTATTACTCAGAGCAAACTTAGTGTTAACCTGCTTTCAGATCCAATTGGTTTTTTTTTAAAACAAACACAAAACTGAAATGAAAATAAATATTATTATTGCCGTCAGAGAATCGTTGTTATTTTGTCTACTAACTCTCAGCACGATAAATCGTTCCGTTACCGTCGTCTGTTGTATTTCTACACTTATTCAAATTTTTAATTATTGTAAGGTACAATGCAGGTAAATATTTTATAAAAAATGAGGAACATATTCAATTAAAAGCTAAAAGTTAATTAAAAACAATAAAAAACGAATGTGTACATCTTGGCAGTCTTTGCGAAGATTTCTGATTAAATTTGAGAATTTCATTCAAATTCTTTCCTATTCACCTTTGGCCTCTAAAATTTTTTTCAGCATGTCAATTTTTTTACGGTGTCGTCTCTCTTTCGCTTCATCTTTTTTCTTCAAAATTTCCAATAACTTTTCCTGGACTTATTAAATTTTCTTCTTCACCTTTTCTTTCTTTGCACTTTTTTTTAACTTAAATACACATATTGCTGCTCATTTGTACCTCGGGTTTAATAGAGTCATCCATTAAGCATATTTTTGTGAGTTCATCCTCCAATTCAATATTCGTTCTCTTTGATCCTGAAGCTTTGTTGTTTTCAACAGCATTTTTTCTTCTTAATATTGTTTTATACCTTTTTACGCACTGCCTTGTGGTTTTATCTGCAAATTGACTTGCAATGAATGCCCACATGTTTTTTTCATTTTGAACTTCTTCAAAGGTCATATTTCATCCATGCAATTGGCATACAAGTCCAGTAGCTGCCGGGTATCTTCATCAGACCAAACTTGAAATAAAATTGTTTTATCAATTTACAAATATCTATCACAATAGTACTGCATAACACATTTTACTCTCTGGATTCTTTTATGTGTTGTGGAATACTCTTCCATTTTTTTTTTATTTATTTAAATACAAATTATTTCATTCATTAAAAATTCTGAACAGCTGATCGTTTGTTATTACTAGAACAGAGTGTTGCTAAAACTCTTGGGCAAACAAATAAGTGAGTGATCGAAATCGCTTGAATGGTATAAAAATCATTAAACATATAAAAATGCTAGATGTACAAGTGTACGGAGGAGAAAAAGTTTGTTCTTTTGAAATGTTAAAAAATGTTACAATTTGTGAGTATATCAGTAACGTGTAAAAAGTGCATAGAAATATGTAACATATTTTTTCCAGAAAAAAAACGCTATACGTTTGGGAGCCACGGTAAGATACTATACAACGTTCTACAAGTAGCTGGTGTCAAATTTTAAAAATAAATACATTTTTTAGTAGCCGGGATGATACAATGCATATGCAAGTTTCTTTATAGTTTGCTTTTTTTATGATTCATTGTTCGTTTCTTGGTACAAGAGTTTGCGGTACGAAATATGAGCTTTATATTACTCTTGTAAATATTTGTGTGGTAAAATAACCATTCCTTTCTTATTTTATTCTCATTCTGTTCAGGACAACAACGATAAAAAATTATACATAAAAAATTTATTTATAGTGGTTTTAGATTTGCATAAATAAGAATTGTTTTTTTTAAAGTAGCACAAATTTTTAACAAATTGAAACAGAAAGTTAAATGTGAACAAAAATTTAAAGGATATTTGTAACTTTCGTGCTGTTAAAATACGTTCAGATTCAGAGTAATTATTAGTATTTTTAACCGACTTCAAAAAAAGTAGGAGGTTATCAGTTTGACCAAGCAACTCATTTGTGCCTCCATAACTCAGTTATTTCTGAATCGATTTTAAAAACTGTTTTTATTTAAAGATGATGCTTATAGATTGGTACCGTTTTAAAAACAGTTCTTAGTCTTAAAAACTGAAGGGTGTCTCCACACAACATTACTTTAAAATTAAAAAAACTGCGTGTCACTACAGCTCCCAATGGCAGAAAGTAATACAAAAATGTTTTCTATTATTAAAGGGTGTCACCAAGGTGACGTAAACTGACCTATTTGGCCTATCTTTTAATTTATAAATTAAAGGGTGTCCCTATATTTTCTGTAATTTGATGTATATTGTCCAACAGTTGAATTGGTATAAAGTTTGGAGATGGAATATAAGTGTGTCCTGATAGTTAATATAATTTGATGTTGGTGGAAATTTTTATAAATTTTTTTTGTTGAAGAATATAAATTAAAAATCTTTGTTTTCTTCTGAGAATAAAATCAAAGTAAGTCAGAATAAAGAAACAAGGTTTGGGTCTACAAATTTGAATGCCTTTTTTCCCTTATTAAACACATAACAGTACGCCAGTTTTTATTTTACTCACGTATGGTCTTTTATTAACTCTTTTTGTCTTTAGTTTCTTACTAGCTCTGGTTATAATTGTTCCCGTGCGCTATTGCATACTAAAGAAGTCAGCCATGTGTGCTGTTCTAGTAAGATTCGAACCAATTGTTTGATGATGTCTTGCTTAGCAAACATCATGCACCTTTAACCTATGCAACCAACCAGACAAAATCCAACTATGGCATCGAAGTTGCCTCGAACCAATAGTTTTCTCTCCTGTTTACCAACGAAGTCGTTATAATCAACTCAGGCACAACTGTATTACACTGTTCTTATAATGTTTCTTCTCTCGCTAACTTATTTATCGCGCATACGAAATAAATATTTTTCCTTTTTCGATCTTCTTACTTTACAATAAAGAAGCCCTTTACCATTTCAATTTTTATTCGCTTGCTTTTTCTCTTTAACCATCTTATCACCTGTTTTAATATGCAGTGGCTTTCTACAACTTATCTGAAGCAGCTTTACACTATTTTTTTTTTATTTTATTCATAATTTTTAAACATATTATTTAGCCAACGTTTTTACACCCTTCCCCATGGGTGGAAAAGGATTAATCTAATTTAGCTATCTCGTTTATAATTTCTACAACATCCATTTCCGACCCTACATGTTTATATGCATATTATTAGTCTTTTTTCATAGCGAAGTCGATTGAGGGATGTCTGTCCGTCCATGTTTGAGCTGAAATCAAACTTACCAAGGCAATAAATATACTAAAGGAAATTTGAAAACGCCAATTAACCCTGCATAGATAAGTCATGTCTATCAGACGTATGCCTTTCAATTTTGTACTCTATCTCTGTGGTTTGTAGTGAGAGAAAATTTATATGCTCAGTATTCTCAGTTGATTTTTTTTACCAAATTTTTTGTAAGAAACCATACGTCTTTCAGACGTAACGTTATAATTACCGTACGAAAAAATAACGCTATCTTTCTAGCGTTAATCAAGCATAATTTCGAAAGAGCTGCTATTAAAAATCAGCAAGATCGGTCCATGTCGCTCGAGGCAGTGGGCTAAACACCATTCCTGCCTCTAATTTTTCCATATCATTTGAAACAATGCAGTAACTCCAATAAAAACAAATATATAAAGCGGTAGAAAATTAAAAAATAAGAAAAAAACTTAAGTGAAATAATTGGCATTCACCCATGTTTTCCGAGTTATGGGGTTCTGAACTTTTCATAAGAAAGCTCGATTGTCAATATGGTCAATATGTGCATCATTTAAAAGCTTTTGAAGGAATCTTTCAGTAAATACTTAATTTAAAAAAATTCTTAACCCATTAAAGGCCGATCAAATTTTTATCTAAAATTATATACAGGACTTAATTTTATACTTAATAATTTAAAAAAAATATCGTGCTATTTTTTATCCAGATTAAATTAATAAATCACCGATATTGATTATTGAAGGTGAAAGCACGTCTCGATGGCCATTTCGCTACCGCTTACTTAGCTCTTCAGGAAACGTCTCACAAATATTTTAAATACTAAAGATTTTTGTCCAACCAATAAAGTAAAGACAGGAATCAAAGTATAAGCAAAAAACAACAATAACAAACAATGATTTTACTTTTCTTTATCCACTGTATACGGCTGACTTTTTTTCGGCTCTTTTATACAGTTAATAGAATATGAAAAATAAAATATTACAACAACATTACGATAATTTATTTTTGTTTTATGCGCGGGCACTCGCAATTATTAAATTAAACCACGGGAATATTAAATTAAACTAATTAATTAAAAAAAATTAAAGATAGCACGATATTTTTTTTAAATTAATTAGTTTAATTTAATATTTCCGTGGTTTAATTTAATTTATTGTTTTCGTGTATATGTTAGTTTGTCTTCAAGAAAAAAAAAATACACACATCCTTAAGAGTCCAGAAACTTCTGAAATATGATAAATTTATTAATGTTAAGATTACCAAAGCACTGAGTGGTTCTTAAGTTAGTTAGTTAGTAAGTTAGGAGTGGCAGCCTCTCGCGACGAAGCTCACTTGAGCACAATCGAATGGCCCGTTGTGATACCACAAGGAAGGCGGCGCGACTCTCCTTATCCAGCCGAGAACCATGAGGATTCACGGATGAACTTCGCTATGTCCCCTATAGAGGGAGATGATAGCTCCGTAAGAGTTTCAAAGAAAGGAGAGCCCAGAATTCTTAGTCTTCTTCGAGCCAGGGATGGGCAGTGGCACAGGAGGTGCAGTACAGTCTCTTCCTCATCCTCCGAGCCACAGCTGCGACAGAAATCATTATAGGGCAAACCCAGTTTATCAGCATGCCTGCCGATTAGACAGTGTCCAGTAAGTACCGAGACCGTGATACTTGTGGATTTTCTGTCCAGTCTGAGCAGCTGCCTGGTCCGCTTGAGGTACAGTGTAGTCCACAGTTGTCTGGAGACACAACAGGAACTTTCCTCTACCCATAATTTGCGAGCCAAACTTAGGTAGTGGTTCTTTATGGCCATTTTCACCGTTGCCAGAGGAATTCCAACGTCTGGTAGCGAAGAGACGTTAGGAAGCAATGTGCCCCGTTTAGCAAGATCATTGGCCTCACAGTTACCCTGGATATCCCTGTGACCAGGGACCCAAAACGGGTCAATCTGTGATCGCTCCGATAGAGTGTTCAGTAATGAGCGACAACTCAGGACTAGCTAAGATGTAATGTATGCAACAGCAAGCGCCCTGATTGCCGCCTGACTGTCCGAAAATATCCGAATGGCAAAGCCAGAAAGATCGTCCCTAAGCGCTATTTCGGATGTTTTCAGAATTGCCATTACCTCGGCTTGAAAGTTACTGCAGTAGTCAGAAAGTCTTAGTCCAAGGCTATTGGAGAAGATTCCGCAACCGACTCTGTCGTCCAGTTTCGAGCCATCGGTGTAGATGTCAACAGTACCACCCACAACCACTTCGTTACGGACCCATATCTCCCTACTCGGAATATGAATCTGAAACCGGGCGGGAATAGAAGAGATATAATCCACCATTAATGGCAGTGGCACATCCCGATCGATAATCTTATAGTGCCCTATATCCAGCCTGAGCCAGCGTGAGAGGCATTAAGTCTGGCTGCACAGCATTTAGCCTGTTGCAATACCAGAAGTTTGGTGGGTAACCAGTGGAGAAGAGCATACAGAGCCTTTGTCCAAGTAGTTCGGAGAGCTCCAGTAATCAAAATGGCGGCTGTTCTTCTGACTTTATCAAGAGGCTTTTGGTTGACCGTTTTTTCGAGAGCGGGCCACCAAAACACAGCACCATAGAGCATATTTGGCTCGATAACTGCCTTATTCTTAAGTTAGTTTCTTCTGAAATTACATATAACGAGATAAGTCATTATTGGCATCTTAATCCACGTTTTGAGGTGGACAAATCAAAATAATATCACCTATTAATTTAATATACAAATGTTGAGTTTAACTAAGAAACTTCATGGGCAAATTTTGTTTTATCCTTTGTTATACGGGCTATAGAGAACGTGTTCCCAATTTAAGGGTGCTCAAACGAAATATGTAACAATTTTTGTAGGAAACTTCTGTGTTATTCAGTTTATTTTGTTGAATAAACACGTGCCTTAATTGAGAACTGCTTTGCATCTCCTCTATGTTTGCGCTTAGATATTTGTGTTAGGGCCACAAACTTATAGATGTTTTGATTGAAACTACTTCCTATTTTGAGAAACTTTAACACACTATTTAATTAATTAAATTAACTTTTTATTTTCATTTCTAGTTTTTCTTTAAATATTTTTTTAAATTCTAAACTACAATGTTTTCTAAACATTAAGACGGATTTCGTTGGCTTGAAAGAATTCCATACTTTTGCAGGATTCGCTACAACTGAATTAAATCCCGTTTGTTTATAAAAAATAGGGTGAAAGTTGTAAAAAGTTGTAAAAACTTTTTTTTAATTTTTATTATATTCTTTGATGCAAAGTTCCGTTCTGTGTGTTGTTGTTGTTGTTGTTGCAGTCATTTTATGCATATTGATTCTAGAACACCAACATACAACAGTTTGAGTTGTTTCATGTTAACATGCTGATATTAATTGACCACAACAATTTACGAGTGCACTAAATTACAATAAAAATGGATGCGGTTCGGTATTTTTGCTTGAATATTTTTTTTTTAATTTTTATGCTTTGCTGCATTTATTCATTGTGAGTTCAATGCTACTTTTTTTGTTGTCGGCTGAGCATCAACACGTTTAAGGTTTTTTCTTTCGGGTCTTTATTGATTTATGTAAATTAAAAAATTTTACTTTTTCTTTCCTTCATGGTAATTTTATGGACTGAAAGAACACAACTCCTGTAATGCGAGATATTTTTAGATATTCCTTTTTTGTATTGGATAACTTAAGTTTTTTAAGAATTCAAGACAGTAAAGCAACGACTCTGTACATTTCCACAAAACATATCTCGAATTTACTTTTAAAAGATTTTTCTTCTTCCTATCTGTTTCATTTCACCAAAAGTACAGAGGGTTTTTTGTACCAATAAATATTCAACTTCTTAAGTTCTTACGTTTTAAACTTAAGGGTTCCCTTGATTTTGAATACTAACACACCAAATTTTAGGCTTTCACACACAAAAAGTAGAAAGGTAACCCGTTGTTTTCAGCCTCAGCCGTGTGCCCCTGGAACCGAAAGAGTTAAGATCTTAAGATTTTTACAGAAGGTGTCTTTTTTCATTTTTGACTTTGTATAAAGGGTGTCCTAATAGTATGTTGCCACGGCAAAATTAAGCACTTGCCTCGCTCTTCGAATCATGATTTCGAAGCATACCGTTTACAAGACACATGCTACATGCATCGATTGGACGTCTGCACAAAAACTGAAACAATATTCAAATAATTTGTTCAAAAATTTTATTTTTCCTTTTTAATTTTGTTTGTTTGCAATTTATCACATTTAAAATTTTAAAGAAATTAATTGTATTTTATATTACAAATACCCACACACCACTTTCAAGATTGTTTTTCTTTTTTTGTTTACATTTTATACACCTGGTTCAGATAAACTTGCGATAAAAATTAGAGAAGACTAAAATTTTTCATGTTTCGCAAGTAGATTCAATATGAATATACCAGCTTCGCTCTCAAATTTTGTATGGCGAAGCAAGTTGGTTCGCTCATGATTGGAGTGTGAAACAAGAATAGAAAGCTAGGCAGGTGCCGTGGAAATAAGATATAAAAATGGCGTGGTTTTCACATACGTAGCCGTGTTTAAAACAGTTTCAAATACTAGAGTTACAAATGCTACAGGTTCAATAAAGGGTGTTTCTATAGTGAAGTAATTTAAACCTATATTTCTTTGGCTTATTAATCGCAGCTGGCAGGCATTTTGACTTCACGTAGGGTATGTGTAAATATGCCTGCTATAAAAATAAGTGTAAACAAAATCATAGCTATCAAAGTCTATTCATAGCTCTCATTTTTTGAAAAGAAATACGCGCCGGTCGACTTTTTGCGTACTTCTTGGTAAAACTATATCGCAGAATAATTGCACAAGGTCATAGAAAAATGTAATTATATTTTTTTGTTTGACTTTGTAGTCAATTTTTAATTTAATTTTATGATGGTATTGATGATGTTGCCGTTATCATTAGTAATCATTAGTAATCATTAGTAATCATTAGTAATTCTTTAATTTTTTTTTTGTTGCTGATGTTGATATTGGAAGCTTTGTGGCTTTCTCTGCTGGTGCAGCCCATATTAATGTTGTTATATTTTCATGATGTAATTTATTTAATTTTTTATAACATGTTGAGCGAGTCGTTAGTGAAGATTTTCTAAAAACTTAAATTAGCTGCTGAAACTTGTAAAAAATTATTTGATGAGGAAAATGAATTTTTATAATTAAAGAAAAAAAAAAATAATTATTTAGATGATTTAGACCGTTAAAATTGCAATAAATAATCTTCTATTTTCTCTTACAGCTTTTTGAAAAATAGTGCTCAAAGCCATTCTATTCCATGAGAACTAATAATGACTTGTCAACGTTAAGAAGGAACGCTGTGGACTGCATACTCGTATGTAGTGAATTAAATTGATTTGGCTAATTTGAATGATTGAGCAAATAAATCTTATTCACAATCCTACATGCTTTATAAATTTGTTTTTTCCAAGGTCATTTCAATAATTCATATCTGAGCGAAAATTTTAGAGCAAGCAAATGCTAAGTCCGCCTGTCACAAGCCCCTGTATCGGGGCCAGTTACAGCTAGACATATAGAGTTGTAGTAGTATTCTTATAGTCCCAACAAAATAACGGAATTATATAAAGTTAAAAATTAAAGGGTGGTCCATAAAGACAGTATTTTCTCTTAGAATATCTCTTAAATTGCTCTCTGCAAACATTTAGAATGAAAATAAGAACTAAGAACTGTCCTCCAAGAGCAGATATTTTTATGTTAAAGTTACAGGCAAACACTTGAAATTTACATATATCGTACGCAGAAAATAAATATTATTATATATGGTCGCAAAAACCATTATTTATTCCCTTTAACTATATATGTTGGCTGTTAACAAGTTTGTGATGTTTTAAACAATAATTTCGTTACGATGAAAAATTTTTTGTTTACATTTAATCTTTAAATGGTTAAAACGCATAAAAAGGACACATGGTTGATTTGAACCGTATTTAAATACTTACCACAACCAAAGTTTTATATCTATGCAAAAATAATATATTCAAGCATGTCACTCATATCGTTCGGAATGGTTTTAATTCCATATTGACGATTCCGTTCGAATTTATTAAGCCTTCTTTAGAATCCAATCGATTTTTTTTATTTCTAAAAAATACTTTTTAATTTAAATATGTCAACGCTATTAACACCAAAATCACTAACAGTTTAATTAGAATAAGAACACAAAATATAAGCCATTTTAAAAGGTGCAAAAAACCAAATTTGAAAGGAGATCAATTCCACTTTGAAATTTTATAGTGCTTTTATTCCAAAAAATTTTTCGTTTTCTGAAGAACAAAATTTTAAAAATTAAAACCACTTTCGATCGGAATTTAGTTCTGTGATATGCCTGATTAATTATAGTCTTAATATATTATTTTAAAACAAAATATGTTGAGTTTGTAAGTAAACAAACTACATATAACTAAAAGCAAACAAAGAAAGTTTGGTTTTAAAAATATTTTAATTCTGCTTCGAGGCCGAAGGCATTTTGTCAGTTTCGCAGTTTGTATTATTTGCAAGCTTTAGGTTAAACTAAATGTCATAAGTGTTAAAATACTTTATAGAATTTTTGTGTCAAAAAGAAAATTATTTTTTTTAATAAATGATGGTATTTAACAAAAAATATAAACAAACGAAATAATATTAAGAAAATTTTTTATTATAAATGACAATTTAAAATAAATTTCCAACCATACATACAAACATTAAAAACGATGACCATAGTGTTGTGTTGTTGTTCATTGTGTATTGTTTACTATTTAAATTGTTCATTTTGCAGAAAATCCAAAAATTCCTGTTATATAAACTTTCCTAAAATCTGGTTTGTTGAAAGACAAACAACGAACACATAATGATAATCTCAATAAGAGATAAGCAAATTTATTTAAAATATACCGCTTATTGATTTAAAAAAGATTTTTTGGAAATAAAAATTAAAGTATTTTCTTCAGAGATAATGGTGACATAGAATGTACCATTAACAAAAGGACATTTTGCAAAGAGAAAGCTACATATGTATATAATGCATACAACAAGGCAAGAGAATTTAAAACGATAAATTATTTAAAGAAATACAAAAGAACTTTTAAATAGTAAAAATTATGAATTGGTATAAAAAATTATTTAAGTAAATTAGTAAGAAAAAAGTCTTTAATATATTATGTTTTTTGTTTGATATAGACTCTAAAGTTTGGTATTCCCAATCAAGGAACATTCATTAGTGGAAATTGTGTTACCATAAAGTCAAAAAGGCTAAGAGACAGCCCTTTAAAAGAAATATAATCATGTATTCAAAAAACAGAAAAAAAGGTATTAAGTTAATTGGATTTATTCCGCCAGTAAATAAAATACTGTTGTCATACCTTTCGGTGAAGACCGTCGTCACTGGCTGTTTATTTAGTACGATTGGCGAGCGCTTTCGATGTAAAGACATCATTTTCAAGCCGCGTTTTGATTAGTACTAATCAAAACGCGGCTTGAAAATGATGTCTTTACATCGAAAGCGCTCGCCAATCGTACTAAATAAACAGCCAGTGACGACGGTCTTCACCGAAAGGTATGACAACAGAAAAAAAGGTCATTATCCAAATAAATTCGTATTTTTGGCCTTCAGTTTTAAACAACGGATTTTTTATTACACTTAAAATTAGCTTTACCGTTAATGTCAGTGCCTTTTTTATTACCAACCTCTAATAAAGAAGAGGTAAGAGGATCGAGAATCGTTTAATGTTAGTGAAAGGTATTTTATATAGAACATTTTAATTGAGGATAATGTGACAAGAAATTGTCTCAAGCGCATAAAAATAGAAACCATTCAAGAATTTATTTTATTGGTGATTTTATATGATTTTATGAATAGTATTTGTCCTGTAAAAAATAATTCAGCTTGAAAACCGTTTAAATGGTGTCGAGTTTTGTTTTCATCACTTAATAAAAATGAATTAGAAATATTCTCAATTTTGTAGGATGTTTGGGATTATTTTGGAATGAATAATATTTCATATCAACACTAAATGGAATACTGACATACCTGTGGTAAGAACATTACTTAAAGGTAGCAAGCTATACACTTTGCCCTTTTTTGCCAATAATATAAACAATCACATTTTTTAATTTTTTTTTTTAATTACAATATAATTATTTTCTTGTCATTAGTAAATAATTTATATATAAAAAGCTGTTATGCATATGTAGGTATAAACAACTTTATATTATGCTATATTCGTATTAAACAATTTTTTGTAGTGAAACAAATTAAATTTTGTTTTATTATTCATATATAGAATTAATAGTAATTAAAAACTGTTAATAAGTAAAGGAATAAATTGCTGTGTCTTTCATTGAAGAGTAATTTTAACCATATTATGGTGAATTCATTTAACCATATAGTGTTTCTACTTAACCATAATATAATAGTTTTTATATTATGATTATAACAAAATATGTTTACACTTAAACAATATATATGGTTTAAATTTTAAATTACTAGAATATTTATTAATTTAACTTAAAAATATCGTGCTCATTATCCCGCACAATTTATTCAAATCACCGATATTGACTATTAAGGATGAAAGCACGTTTCGATGGCCATTACAATATTGGTGATTTAAATAATTCGGTCGGGATAATAAGCACGATAAAAATTTTCAACGGCAAATAGATTAATTTTCGCTCTATTGTTTTAGCGCTGCGTTGATTTCGTCGCTAAAAGTTTAACAGTTTTAAATGCTAACACAGAAGAAGATATTTGGAGCAAGTGTTTTGCTGTCAACGATTTAAGACCTAATGGTTATTTGATCGATACAATACTTTCAACTGAATATATTTATCATCCTCAAGTAAACTTTTTGTGAAAGCAGAGATAATTTTTTGTTGTAGTCAACTCACGGTATAATATAACAATAGTTTTGTGCCACTTACTATTATTTAATATATTCTATCTGCATAAATTTTGGATTTTCTCTAATACTCTATTGACCAATAAATATTGTTCGCTGGGATATCACAAAACTTCGATGTAGTATTCAAGTAAACACCACATCATTAATGATGATAATATTTATAACTTATACTAAAGTAAGCGTTTCTTTTACGTCTACATTTCTGTAAATATCCAGATCAAATATCAAACAAAGGTTTTTGCTTTAAATTACAAAATGGCTTAAAAAGCAGTCAAGAAATTAACATTTCCATCTTGCAACTCAAGAGATTATAGCTCCGTAAGAGTCTTGAAGAAAGGAGAGCCCAGAATCCTAAATCTTCTTCAAGCCAGAGATGGGCAAAGGAACAGGAGGTGCAGTACGGTCTCTTCCTCATCCTCCGAGCCACAGCTGCGACAGAAATCATTATAGGGCAAATCCAGTCTATGGAGGCTTATGGAGGACACTATTTTTCAAAAAGGAAAGCAGGCAAGTCCTCCGTGAGCAGTCCCTATGCAGACCATACTGGCGGTCGCTTAATAAATTCTTACATTTCAGATACTTTACAGGACGAAAATATATCATCACTTTAGAAAACGTAGATACAATTTCAATTGGGAGGTAATTTTCAGGGATATTAGTGACTGATTAGCAAAGTACTCGATTACTAATCCAAATCTTTAAAAAAATGGTCATTTAATGGATTTTTGGCAGTTTGTTTATTAGGAATATTTATCAAACAAACCGCTAGCGTTGTTACAAAAACGATTGTCAGGTAACTGTTCGCTAAATTTGGTAAGGATGACAAAATTAAAACAAAACGTACTTAGATACTAAGCCTGCTATAGTGTAAGGAAGTAAATACATAATGCATTTTTATCATATCGTTTTTGGTCGGGTGTACTTAACGAAGATGAGCGGGTCTTAAAAAGTCTGTGTCAAGCCCATTCTTTTGGAACTTCTTCACAGTTTCGCAAAAGGTGTGATGAAATCAATAATCACAGTCACCACTACTTGCAACACATGGAATTTAGCCTCTACGGCTGCTTTGTTACCATATTGATTACCATTACCAGTCGATGCTTGATAAATTTTTAGTACTCATCCATAAAACTGTAACCCTATTGTTTTTGCTACAATGTCTGTGACAGGCCTCTATTGATGGAATTGTAAAATCTAGGTAACAAACTAAAATGAAGTTAAAAATTAAAAGGAGTTATCGTTTCTTCACTTCCGTGGCCTTATCTTCAAAATTGCATTACGTAGACCATTAGAAAAAGTTTAAAAAAGAGAAAATTAAAATGTTTCTATAGGCGGCCTGATTGTGACGTATATTAGTTTATTATCGAAATTGAAATAGCCACGTTCTTCAAACATTATAGCAAACAATATAAACATAAACTTTTAATTTAAAGCGTTGTGCGCAACCTATTTGGCTGATTTATTTGCCATTAGTGTTCTTCAAACCTGAAAATTTTTCACCAAAATTTACGACAGTTAATTTTTATTGATACAGTTTTTATTAGGAATATTTAATATAATGTAAAATGTGAACTGGATGCACATTATTTAACAAGAATGTTGTTTGAAAAAGCAAAGCCAGCAGTCCATTTTTCATTTACCGGGAAACTGGAAAAAATTATCGCATTACCAGGATTTCCCGGTATTCCCGGGAAAAAAGCAATTTTGGAAGAAAACAAATTTATTTAATGATATTACTTTATTACAGTTTTATTAAAACATAAACAAACAATAAAAATTATTGCTTAATAATAGTATTAACAGTTTATGAAGCTTAAAGGCATTTCATAACAAAAATTAAAAATACTGAAAAAGTATTTTGTTAATTATTTTTTTAAAGATATGATTTAAGAAGTGTTAGTGCATTTAATAATTCACTAGACATTCTGTTGTTTGTTTTCATTGCAAAATTTTCAGCACTCAAAAAAAACCCTTTCATTATTTACTGAGAAAGGTTTTGTTGTCAACATCGTTATAAAGATTATCCATGTTCGCTGTTCGAATGTTAGAGGCTTAAAATAACTCAAATTCCTTTTTAAACAAATTAGCTTGTGTTTTATATCTTATGTAGTAAAATTATCATGAAAGGAGATATTGGAAAATTTTTATATGAATTTAGCCAAAAACTATCCACAATTTCCCGGGCGGAAAACCCAAACCCTAGCCTTGACTGAGAAAAATATTGTGCTGCGGTATTGTCTTTCTAAAGTTTTGAAGAGAAGATAAAAATTTACGAAAGCTTTGTTAGAAATAACAAATATTCCTACTATTTTTGTTATATGAATTCACTTATGTGCCTGCCGCTGCGAGTTTCACAATTGCTTCATTTAACAGCGAGTTCTGTAGAGATTGGATAAAATTTGGCTTAAGCCTTCTAGTACACCATGTCACAATGGCCATTATACAACTGACCTTTTATACAAAGAATTTGGTAATCGTGGCAATCTAGCCGGACATAACTTTAGGTTTTTATTTCCCCATACTTTTATTAAAGTCAGCGAAAGTTGAAAAACCTAAGCTTGGACCATGAAGACTCTAAAATTAATTTTTAACCCCGCCACCTTTTTTGGGCGGTGACATAAAATATAATTAAAAAAAATTTATGTATTAAAAGAAATGAAATGCACACGTCATATCACCATCAAAGTTGTTTTTTTAAGTTTCCATTGTCAGGTGGAGGTATCCTTTGAATTCACTAACCAAAATATCCCTGTTCCTTTTTTTATTTTTGAAAATATTTAGTTAAGTAACATTAAATTTTAATTAAAACAACTTTTCTTTTGCAATACAATGATGACGAGTGGTGTTTTTCTTCTTCTTCTCTTTCTTAAAAAACCTCTTCCAAATTTGAGGTCGCTTCTTCTGATAAAAGCTCAATGCCGTGTATTAAAATCTTGTGCATTGTAGGGGTCATAGGATGCTACTCATATAGATTACGTAAAGTTTTGCAGTAATAATCTGTAATAATCTGCAAACTTCTGCAAATTGATTTTGTGACCACTTGATATTACTTAAATTATAACTTCAATTCGGTATCTAAAATAAATTCCAGTTATTTTTACAGAGAATATGGAAAAAATATTCTTCCGTCGTGTTTCCACCGTTGGTGTTTCTAAGTCTTGTTTTCGTTTATAATCTAGATCTTTTTTGCTTTATAAAACCATCTTTAAAACATGTTAGTTATCTACTTGCATTATGATTAAGCAAACATCTACATAAAAATATTAAATTCCAAAATATTTTATGACTGAAAAAAGATTTTGACTTGTACATATCTACTTATTCATGATGAGCAAAAAAAGAAAAAATGTAAAATTTACAAAAAATCGCAAAAAAATTGCACAAAAATACGCAACATTTTTTTCTACAGTTTTAAAGTTTAAATCCCAAATTTTATAGTGATCTTAATCATTTCCAGAATCACAACTGCGACAAAAGACTTTATTGTTAAAATTTAAAACAAAATCTTTCTAAAATTATTCTTGTGTTAAACTGTAAATATAGCAATTAACACAAAATCTTTATTCTTTTACCCGTAAAAAATATATTGCCAACCTCAATAAAAACGTATGCAATTTATTCAACTTCCCCGATTTTAACAGTCTCCCAAGAAAACAAATCTAGATCAAAAGCCATTTAAATTCACTATAAAATGTAGAATTAACCAGTCTGCACTTAAATTTTTACATTTCATAAATATAAGCAATAATCATAATCTCTTGCTCTACAGAACTCGCTGTTAAATGAAATGTCATTTCATGTATTTCAAATGCGCCGATAATCCACGGCAAAGTTTAACTCTCTGTGGATGCAATAATGAATTATGGGTTTTCTGATTTCCAGATGCGGCAATTTCGTTATTTAAGACAGCTGATGTGATAAAATTTTATATCCAATTGAACATTTCAAGGACTCAAACTGAGGAACAATGACGAATCGGAACGTCGTTTTTATTAAATTTTTATTTATTTTATTTTTGATGTCTCCTACGCAAGACCTGAAGTCTTATATTGCAGTATGGAACTCAGTACAAGTACATACAAAAATACATTATAAAATTGTGTGTGAACACATAAAACAAATAACAATGAAAGTTAAAAAGTAGGAACATAACAAAAAAAATCATAATATCAGAACAAAATTATATTCGTAATTAAGTAAAACTTACTTAAAACTAATTTAAAAATTGACTAATTTAAATTGACATGCGTTACTAATGACTTGAATGCTATGGGGAACATCGTTCCAAAGACTTATTCCATTAACAAAGGGTTGAACAGTTCAATCGCCCATAAATATGTTCAGGTTGACGCGTGTATATTACTTTATGCATTAGGATTAAAATCCTTATCTTCAAATAGTCATTAAGACACATGTCATAGTGCTTGTTTGCATAAACAAAAAACGCTCAAATCTTCTTAAGCTATATACGTAACGAATTATATTATTAAACGTGATATTAGGTTTCCTTTTGCTAACACTATCGCAACTGGCAAAAAGTTCACATCAGTACAACAAAATTGGCATTAAATATGTTTTAGCGATAAGTTTTCGAATAATTACAGGAGTGCAATAATGACTTTGCCAAAAATTTCTTAACATAGAAAACACACTAACATATGCAAAATTAATATGGCTAGACCAAGTAAGAGTGATGTTAAAGTAAATTTCCAGATTTTTAGCAATGTTTACACTTTCAATCTCTTGACTACTTCTAATTAGGACAGGATTATAATCATGTTTTAGTAAATGCTTCTTAATAATCAAACATTTAGATTTATTGGGATTTATCCCTAGGCCATTAGCGGTAGCCCATTTAAAGATGCGACGCAGTTCTTTATTTAAAATTCTTACACATTGGTCGACTGATCTAGTATTACAACTTAAATAAAGCTTCGCGTCGTCAGCATACAGTTTAACTTTGCAATGTTTGAGTTTGTTTGGCAGATCAGTAATGTATAGCGAAAACAGTAACAGTAACCTCGACTCAAAGGCTATCGGTCTGTACTTAGAGTTAGATTTCTTTATTGGGATGGTTCTCGCAAGTTTCCATATTTTCGGATAAAAGTTTGTAGTCAATATCCTGTTAAAAACAAACGTTATAATGGGAGCAAGTTGTGGTAAGAATATCTCAAGAAACTTTGGATCAATTTCTGAGTCAGATGAGCCTTGTTAGCGAAATTGTACGAAAAGTTCATTAAGCTGGTTTTTGAAATGACAAGTTAAGTCGATATTTTTGTATTAAATTGCACACCTTTGAATTCAGTCAATACGTACCGTACGACAATATGGCACCAAAAATTTTGTTCAATATAAAGCAACACCGCATTTATTTTAAAAATAAGGCTGCAATATTTCTAAAAATTTTTCAAGCGCAATGCTTCTCATTATTTTGTGGTATTTTGATACAGTCTTCTAGAAAATTATATCAGTATCAAAATAACATATATTTAAAAAAATCTTTTGTTGTAAAGTACAGTGCTTACGAAATGTACATATAAAGCAGAAAATATACACGAGACTCGACTTTCGACTGCTAAATGGAAAATATTTATTTTTAGATAATATAGTTTCAGATCATTTATAAGTTCTTTAGTGGATTTTTTAAGATATAACTTTTTCTGTTTATGTATTTATACTGAAAAAACACATGTTCGCTCTTTGAAACTGGTTTTTGCTTATTAATTAAATGTCCTACATGCAGTTGTTAACAATGAGATACTTCTACAAAATTTAAGGACAAAAGCATATTTTGTTGCTCTTAAGGCAAAAGTAATGCGGTTTTTACTTCACAAACATTTGTTACTTGGAACATAAAAATGAGAAAACCAAATTCAAATTTACACAAACTCAAAAAAAAAAAACTAATATAAAAAGATTTTTAATGCTGGCACACAAGCCAAATTCATTAATTTCGGTTGGCAGCACCCGCTGCTTTGTGACATAAAAACAATGACAATCACATTTTTTTGTATTTAATAGAAAGGTAAATGAAGCAAAAAAACTTTTGCCTCCTTTAAATAGGAGTTAATTCTATAGTGAGGTCAACAAAGTCAATGTGGCTGATGTTAGTGATGATGATGTAAGTGGCCATGCTGCTTGGTGAACATATTCTCTTTTTGTGTGTCTATGAATTTATTAACATTTTGTTTATTGCAGATTTATCGCTGTTACTTTTTTTGTTGTCACTGTGAAGTTCTTTTTAGAACTTTCAAAATATTCTTCACATTGCTACAATATGTCTTCTAGTACTGAACTATACTTCGAACTATGTTTCCAGAATCTATGTAAATGGAAAAGCATTTTTCTTTTAATTTTTTAAAAAACAGGAATAAGGAGAGTAGCAAATAGCCTTAAGGTACGGTCTTAAATTTCAAACATTCGACCACTAAATAATGAAAAACAATATTTGTCTAAATATTTAAAAGTATGATATCACATCTTTTATATTGTAAGTCGTTATTCATAATGACATGTGCCAGGAAAGATTAAATAAACATTTGAATAAATAGTGGTTACGCTTTCTGGTCAAGTATTTGACTAATTGGAATCATTTTTCGAACCTAAATAGAAATTTTTAAATTTCTTTAAAAAAATGTTTAAAAACAATTGCATTATTCCCAATATTTTTATTTTCAATAATTTACCGGGTTTATTTAAACTTTTTAAAAAAGAACCTTTTGTATTCCATGTAAAAAGCAATCCTAAAAATTTTTTTTTAATTTTTCTAGTTGTATAATCACTTTAAAACGTACATTGTTCTCTAAACAATAGCTAGCTGTGTTTATTCGTCTTTGGTTTCTTCGAATGTACAATTCTTTGTGCTTATTCGAACATTCGTTGCGGTATAAATCTTTCAGTTTATTTCTTTTACTACTTTTCAGTTTTCGGCTATTTGGGCAATGAATAGTTTGGTTATTTACATGAATGCTTTTGTCCATTGATGTTTGATTTATTTTCTCGACGGCGAATTTGCATATTCAAAACTTTGCTTTAATTGTTTTAAAATTGTTAAACGTGAAGCAAAATAAATTCACCAAAATAGAAATATAAAAAATTACTTAAGAATAAGACTTTAAGTTAAAGTTCTTTAATTTTTAGCAAAAATTCAATTTGTGCAGTATATAGTGTTTGAATTTTAAATATTTTTGTAATCCAAAACTTTATTTAAAGTTAAAAATTCAATTTAAATATCGTTCATTTGCCATAACAACAATGTTGTTTTTTAAACATTACTATAAGGCAGGGGTTCTCACAAGCTCTTATTTCGGGGCCCCCTTCAGAAATTTTAATAGTAGTGCGGCCTACTGCAATATATGTGACACATTGGTATGTAGTATGTGAATAAAAACACATGCATGTTATATATAAAATATTTTATTAAAAATTACTTACATATCTGCATACATTTGTTGTGAAAATCGAAAATGAATTACACATATATATATACATGCATATATGACTAAAACAAAAAACAAAAACTGGAAAATATATATATATATATATATATCTATTTGGACTTCAGGTAAAAAACAAAATAACATATGAATGTACATACATAATGATAAGATAAAGAATTATTTTAGGCAAAAGAAAACTTAAAAAATAAACATAAAAAATTTCGACATTTTTTTTTTTGCTTTATTAGCTCTTTGATATTAGGAGATATTTCTGATAATGCACATCTCAAATCATTTTCTCTATACAATCGCGATCGGCTTAGTTTTAATTGATAAAAGGGCAGAGAAGCTTGTTTAACACAAACACGTTAAGGAAAATTGTATTAACAGCTTTAACGCTTTAGATGCCACATTTGGATAAATTTTGAAGTATTTTAACCAAAATGTTTATATTTCAATTGATTAAAAATTAAATTCTGCACATGAAGCAGATTTTAGCTCAAAAAACTCTTCCTGCAACATTTTGGCTATTTTATCAACACTAGTTCTGAAAGGATTTCTAAGTAAATTATTTTGTCATGACTCTGTTTTTATTTCAGGGAATTATCTATGAAACTCATCATAAAGCATATCCAAATGTGTTGTTATCAAAGATTTCAAATTAATGTGTTGTATGTCGTATGTATTTATGACTTCATTTAATAATGGAAAAGAGCAATAATTTGGAATTGCTGAATGACTTTTTCATAAGGAAGTTTTTTCCATAAAGGCCTCAATGGAATCATATGATGTCAAAATATTACTGTTTTTTCCTTGTAATTTTAGGTTAAGATTGTTTAATGCTTAAAAAAAACTGTTATATATGCAAAATAAAATAAAAAATTAGTATCGGTTAACCTTTTATGGAGAATATCATTCTTTGCATTCAGAACAAAAATTTCTACCTCAGATTTTAATTTATACAATCGCTTAAGCATGTTTCCTTTCGACAGAACTGAGATCAAGGCACAACGATTAAAACAGTCGTTTTCTTAAAGCACTTGTTTTTACAAAATTTACAACATCAATTGCGGTTTGGAGGGAAGTTTAAAATTCTTATGACAATGTTCTCGCTGCTAGAGCTTGTCAATGAATTATACAATGGGACCCAATTATGTCTGGATTCTGTAATTTGACCAACTTCAAAAATCCAGAACGACAACGTGTCATAGATGGTGCACCATCGGTGCAAATTCCAGCAATTTTTTTTCAGGCAATGCCATTTTGTGCTAAAAATTCAGAAAGCACGATGAAAACATCCTGGCCTTTTGACATTGTGAGAAGAAACTTCATAAAAAGAATTCCTGGCATATTATTCCTTCTGAAATATATTTACTATAAAAGCTGGCTTGCATCAGAAATGTCGGTAGTTTCATCACACTGGAGTGCTATATACGGAGAGTCTTTTATTTTCTCGATCAATTGTCTCTTGATTTCCGCAGCCATATCATCAATTCTTCTCTTAATAGTATCATTGGACAGCATTACTTTCTTTATTTTGTCATTTCTTTCTTTATCAAGCATAATTCTTCCAGCTGCTGCTATATACTGCTTAATCAACGTTTCACCAATTGTATGCGGCTTTTTGTTTCTTGCAATGTGTATTGCAATTTCGTAGGAAGCTTCCACGGCCCGTTCTTTTTCCAAACGAAAATTTTCAGTTGAGTCCAACCTAATTTTCTTTAGAGAACTCAATAAAAAATAAAAAACTCCCTTTTCTTGTCTTTTAGTTTCGGATGATTTTCGGTTAGGTGTCGTTCCATCCTGGATGGTTTCATGCATTCGTTAGAAAGAGTTTTGTGACAAATTACACATTGAGGTTATACCTCCTTATTATTTTTTAAACATGTAAAGCCATATTTAATATAATTTTCTTTATAAAGCCGTCTTTTAGAACCCATTTTTGAAATGTTAATGTTTTATTTTACTTTTGAAACAAAATCATCGGCCTTAATTTGCTTTGAAAAAATGTTTTTAAAAGAAAATACCTGTCAGCTTCACGTTGAAAAACTAAACAGTGTTAACAATTCAGCGCAATTTAGCTTAAAATGTGTAATTACATGTCAACACGAAACATACGTTTTGCGTTTATTATACAAAAGCCATATTACTAAATTTTATTAATATTAGCAATATTTGTTTAGCTCTTCGCGGACCCCTTGGAATTTTCATACGGACCCCAAGGGGTCCGCGGACCCCCATTTGAGAACCGTTGCTATAAGGCACATAAAACAAGCCATGCAAAAAATATCGTGGTAAAAAAAACACATTTTTCTTCTATTAAAAACAAAGTATAAATTAAAAAATGATAAAATGTGAAAAATTTGTATTGAAATCTTACACATGACAAAAGTCATTGAATTGCAACGAAAAACCCAAAATGCTGGAAGCAAAAATCCGAACCTAACGCTTATCACACCCAGCAACAAAACGATAAAACAAATTGAAAAGGTTAACGAGATTTATCTCGGTTTTACATTTTTGAGTGACACTTCAAACCAAATTTTATAAATTTCATGTTTAAAAAAAGATTCTTTTTTGTAACAGATATTCGGTTTTATATTGAATGTCCTTTATTTTTTTTTTTAATAAATTTGAATGAAAAAGATTTTAAATTAGTTACTTTAATTGTGTTTCATTCCTTTAAATATAAATATTTCATGATATTCTCAAGAAAGTTCATCAGTGGATTCTACCCAAAATTTGTAAAGAAAACCTTAGATTCTTATACCAAAAGCTATAGTTTTTAGTTCATTTGTCTTGCTTTTTCAAATTACAAAATTAAATTTAAAAGTTTTTTTTGTTTATTTATCTTTTATATTTTATTGTTCACAAAAAATCTTTGGATAGAATTAAAGTTTGGTGGATGCGTGATGCTGTATCTTCGTACCAACTTTATGAATTATTCTAAAACTCATGTTGTAAATTGTTTCGAGGATGTGAACGACAGCTTTTCTGTAAAAATCGCTTGTCTGATGTCTAAGTGAAATTTATCCATACAGAACAAACAGAAAAAGAAAAATAAAAGGAGCGGTAATGCAGCCTATCAGTAACATGCAAATTTTTATGCTTTCAGATTAAAGTACGCACCATTTTTCATTGGCAATCACAAGTGGATTTTCCGAACCGGCTTAGAATAACTAAACTGCGAAATAAGTTTTCATTTGTCTTGAACGAATCAATAGCCATAAAAAGCCGTGCTTAACTTATGGAATGACTCATTCTTAATCATAATTTTACGCTTTGCTGTCAAACAAGTTTTTTTTGTTTGGCTCTCAATATTTGACTTCGCAGCTAGGAGCAAGTTAAAATTTAATTTTTGAAAATTATGACACAAAAATTTCCTCCGAATTTTCGATAAATACCAAGGTTTTGCTGCAGTTCCGGATTTTTGTGTAATCCACATGGTCATAAAGTCAATACATATTGACATCTATGCTGCAGATAGATATAGAATTTGTTAACAACAAGACATTTAGCAAATAAAAAAATAATCAATTCGGTTATGCAACCGGTTTCGTCTGCTGACGGATTTGTTAAATATATCGCTTTTTATTATTTAAATTCAGCCATTGGCATATTTTTAAAATTTGTGTTTTTCATCAAAATTTGTTGTTGTTGTTTAAAAAGAAAAAATTTTTTATTATTTATGCAGGATAAGCATAAAATTTGAAATTTAGTTTTCTAATGAGCTAAAATTCCCCAAATTTAGTGAAGAAATATTTAGGTACTCGTATTTTTTACAACACTGACGCTGTATAAGTGTTTGTTATAACAATTGTTATTTCAAACGACTAAAGCTAAGCAGATTACATTAAAGTCTTTTATAGCTATTGAATTTTTACTGCGGTACTCGTGGCTGTGGTATCCATTTATTTATTTAGATTTTCTACCCGCACCGATATTAATTTTCTCTTCTAGAATCATTGCATTTTTGTTGTTTTGTTATGTATTTGCAGCAATTTCATTTATCTATTTTTTCGCATTATTCCTCAAGATTTGCATTCAAAATAATGTCGCGTTAAAGGATTTACATACTTTTGAGCATTTGGAGAAAGAAAAACAATGTTACTATAGAATTAAAATATCTGTAGCATAGATTTGATAATTTGTTATATTTATTATTTTTTTTTTTTTTTTTTTTTTTGCTGTCGTTGCACTTCTTAAAAGTTGAAGTGCCACATAGTTCAGCAAATTTAATCACTGAACAAACTTTTAATTGGGAGATGCTTTAAGTAAAGCGCATTAATAATTTAATTTTATCCTTAAAATAAAGCGGAACAAATATTCTTCCATTACCAATTGTCATATTATGATTCAATTTTTTTTTGGGAAAAACAAAACGAAGGATTGCATTCAAAAATACCAATATGTAGTTTGACAATCACCAAAACTATGTTTTGAGATTTATGGTTCTACATTGGAAGATGATAGTTGGTGTGGAAGTCTTCATAAAACAATTAGAGATTAGTAAATCCTTTAGACTCTTAAAGGATTGTAGCACATCTGCTTTTAACAATTTGGCATACTTTCTATGTGAAATCTGCAGAATGTCTTGCATCAGCAGCGAGCTGAACTCACGTTATTAAGGAAAACTGAAGAGTTCCCTTACTCACAGGCGAAAAAATGTAACTACTTTAATTGCGAATAATCCAGCATGCTGGGGCTTTATATACAGCATTATTTACCCTGTTAGTAAGCAAGGATATTTTCACTTTGATTTGCGATGGATGACATAAAATAGGTGACTTAATATAGTGGATGTAGCAATACAGCTAGTAAATTTTAACCCTTTGTCTACAACTATTCAGTTTGGAGATATACATCAAACTACATCAGCTATAGAGACACCCTTTAGATTCCAAGTTCAAATTTTATAGATGCTGTCTGCAACTGTTTAAGAGTTTGCTCGTAAGCATCAAATTACATAAACTATTTTAACACAATTTTATTCATAATTTTAAATATTTATACTTCTTAATATACCAGACAAGAAGTATACAGCCTGTCTTATTTCCAAGTGTAAGTAAAGTTGTATTAATTGTGGGAACACCTTTATATTCTTTATTCAAATCTTTTACTTGTTGTTATAACTAAGTTTGCAACAGAACAATTTAACAGTTCTAAAGTTTCGTCACATACATCAAATTACATTGGACATCTATTAATTCCGAATCCACAATTTATACTTGTTGTTCAATCGGATTTAGATTCAACATTTTGGCCATATACATCAAATAACATCAATTATAGGGGCACTCCTTTATTTCGAAACTCAAATTTTGTACTTACTGTTGTAGCGGACTTGGCAGTACAGGTTCTTTGTACATTTTACCCGTCTGTCTATAACTGTTCAAAAGTATGGCAATATATATCAACGTAAATGGGACACCCCTTAATTTATATTTTTAAGTATTATACTTGTTATTATTGCGATCATAGCAATATTCTGTCTAATTTTCAAGGTTTAATCATGTCACCTATGGAAACACCCTTTAATTTTTAGGTTTATTTGTGTATTATCTTGTGCTATTGGGATCTTTAGTAATACATAGTTCTCTAAAATTTTAAAGTAGCCCCCTTTCTATTCATTGTACACCTAAAAAACATGTCTGTTGTATGGGGACATCCTTTAATTTTTAAAATTATTAACCGTTTTTAAAACGAGATTATTCTGTAATCATAACCTTTCAAAAAAAGAAAAATTTGCAAAACCGATCTAGAAATAAATGAGTTATGAAAGCAAAAGCATAAAAAAGCAACATTAAGACAAATGGATAACCTCTTTATTTTTTTTAAGTGGGGTAAAAAAAATAAACAATTTCTATCAGCTGATAACACAAAATTTTAAGTAAACTAATCAAGAAAGTAATTTTTAATTTTTCTTTTTCTTTTTTTTTTTAATTTGACTTTTTCCCGCCTCTTTATACATTTTAAAGATGACGAAAAATAAAAAAAAAAAAATATTGAAAAACACTAGAAAAATTTATATTTTTCTGCACGGGCACTTGCAAATTAGCACAAAATTAAACCACGGGGACATTAAATTAAATTGAATTCAACTCATTAAACTTTAACTTTGATAAGGCCATCGAAATTCTTACCTCGATAACCAATACCGAGGAATTTAATGATTTCAGCCGGGTTAATAGCACGACTTAATTAAAGTTTAATTTAATTTTAATTTTTGATTGCTATAAGAATTACAATAAAACCTAAAACATTTAAAAAAGTTAACCTTTTGGTTCAATTACCTATTAAATTTTTTTTAAACGTGATTATAACCCTGGCGTAACATAAAATAAATAAATAAATATATATTGTCAATACAAGAAGATTGTAAGCTTTGCTAAAATCAGGGAATTTACCTTGACACCACACTCAATTTTAACTTTAATTTAATTTTGCCTGTGGTCGTTTGTATTTTTCTCACTAAAACATATCAGTGCTAAATTTACTGTACGGGTGTAAACTTTTTCTAGTTGTCATGGTGTTACATATAAATGTTGAATTGTCTTGATGACTATTTGGAAGTAAGGTTTTTGGTCCTAATGCATAAAATAATATACACGAGTCAACCTGAACATCTTTATGGGCAACTGAACTTTTCTACCCTTAATAGAGGTAAAGACTACTTTGTACAATAAGTCTCTGAAGCAATATTCTCCAAGCTCTTGAGTCATAAGTAATGCACTTTAATGTGAAAATAATATTGGCTTGATGATTATGATTTTATTATTTTACTACTTTTTAAAGTTTCACTGCTTATTTCTTTTATGTGTTTACACAAAATTCTTAAAATGAATTTTTATATGTACTGGAGTTAAAGACTCAAAGACTTTTGTATAGAACATCAAAAATAAATAAATTAGCAAATAAAAATAAATATGTAATTAAGATCAATACAATTAAGTTTCGGTTTTCTACATTTGCATTCTCGAAGCTTAACGAGTTCCTATCGAAAAATTGAACACAAGACAAAAGTAATAAAAAATCAAATAACAAGGTACCGTACAACAAACGACTCATTGCAATTCTTACTCATTTATCAATTATTTTTTTTACAGATTCTTTTTTACAAAAATTTTTAGCTTTTGATTTTAATCTTAAGATTAAAAGTACATATTATTTGGTCATTTAAATTCACACAAATTGTTTGCAAGCAATAAAAAAAGTACCGAAAATAAATGTATGAAATAGTAGTTAGCAATGACAGTATTTAATTCATCGCATGAACGGGAAGCACAAATAAAACAAAAAAATAAAAAATTAGTTGATATTTTAATATAGAGTGCATTATTAATAGCATTCAAATATTTTAGATAAATCCAGAATAACTGTTTTTATTTAAATTCATGAACAAAAATAAAAATGGTAAATATTTTTAAAAATTTAGCTAAAATACTATAATATATCAATTTTTAATTCAATTGGAATTATTCTATGGATAAAATAAAGTAAAACTAACTTTAATTTATCAACATTTTTTATTAAAAAAAAATTAATTCGAATTGAGAAAAATGCACTTTTAAACTTTAGTTAGAAATTAAATATTTAAAAATATTAATCAATTCGTTTTGTTTTTATTTCTTTTCTTAAAATGTTTTAATCTTGTAAAAGATATATTATAATTAATAACGTTTTAACATTTTTGTATGATCAAGTTATTATTATAATTCTATCATACCGTTATATTTATTTAAGTGTGCATACACTCTGATAACTGTTTTAAATTTGAGGAGTGTATTTAAGGATGCCTGTCGCTCTTTGTATGTACGTATGTCAGTGTCAAAGCAAAAATTGTTTCCTTAAATATCCAAGATGCAATTATTGAAATATTCTATATTCTATTCTAAAAATCTTGAAAACCGACGGAAATATCCCCCATATAGAATAATATTATTAATACACAGAGATTTTCTCCGCACTTTAGAACTTGGTTTTTAAGAATATTCCTCGAAACGACCTTTTAAGCTAAGTTTTTTCGCTTAAGATTTTTTTAAATTTATGAATTGTGTAATGCAATGAATCTTAAAACAGCCACAATAAATAAAACAATATTTTTCCTGTCATCTATCTGCTTTTATCACAATGAATACATTATTGTAATGATTAAAATATTATATATAGAATATAGAAAAAGTAAAAAACATTTTATA
This sequence comes from Cistogaster globosa, assembly GCA_937654795.1. Classification (NCBI taxonomy): domain Eukaryota; kingdom Metazoa; phylum Arthropoda; class Insecta; order Diptera; family Tachinidae; genus Cistogaster; species Cistogaster globosa. The sequence goes on from OW569407.1 coordinate 28,384,983, forward strand.
TATTTTAAGCAGGTAATAAAAAATAACAAAACAAAATATAGTATAATAAAAGTAAAAAATAATTGAGAGTTTTGCGCTTGTTAACAAATGTAAAAAGTACTCATTATCTTTTGCAGTTTGTAAGTTAATAAAAATTACTGTTTGTTGTCAACATAAAGAACTGAAATAGTTGTTTTACAGTAATCTTTTTTAGATGTGCATTTTGGTTTTGCTTGCGTTAGATTCAAACACTACTTATAACATTATTTATGCAATTCTTGTGCTGAAAGGTTTTTCAAATAAAAACTAAAAAGTAGAAAAAAAATAAGACAAAACGATATTTTTATTTACATGTGCACAAAAGCCTTCTAATAAATATGAAATATATATTCTGAAATCTAAGCTATACGAAACTCCAAAATCGTTTGTTAATCTTAAAAATTGATTAAAAAATAAATTTCATAAATATTTTTTATTTTTTAGTCTTAAAAAGTTGGCATTATGAGATTTCAGGGGTGTATGTATTTAAAAAAATTTAACCTTCCGAAAAAACTGCGTATTTTATATATTGTTTATATTCAATTGGTTTATACAAAACCATTAATAATAAAATGTTGCAATTAATTTTAAGAGAGTTTACCTTGTTGCCTGGCATATAAACATTATTTGCAATTTTCCAACCTGCTATAAAAGAATAGATACAAAATTACAAGTTCCAAATGTTTCCTTAAACTATAAATATTTTAATATTATAACGAATGTTAGTAACAGTCTGTTACTTGGTGTGTGTATATAAACATGTTTTAGTAACATTTAAAGAGATTGTATTCTGCTGCATTAGGAATTATAATTGTCTACATAAATAAAAAAGTTAATTTACTTATGTATAAAAAAACGTACAAATACTATGAAAATAATATTAGAAATAGATTGTGGTGATCTAACACTTTTATATAAACTGCACACAACTATATTTAAAAAAATCCATAGTATTTTTTAATAATTTCAAGCTTAAATGAAGAAAGAAAACAATTATATGTATATGTACAGAAATTCCTGAACTATTTTTTAAATAAAAGAAAAATATTCTTTTACAAACGGCAAAATAATATAAGAAAATGATATTCATTAACATTTAAGCGGTTAAATTGAATTAGTACGAATACCTCCTTATGACTTCAACTCTTTACAGCTTAATTAACTCCTTTATACAAAATTTAATTTTCTACATTCCATTAAATAACATTTAAATTTAAGCTCCGCTTCGCACTTGTTACAAAATAGTCTGTTTACGTACGAGGTATTTTTTAAATTTAAAAAGGCAAGGACAAGGACAACTTAAAATATATAATAAACTGATCTGTTATTCAGGGAATAATTTGTTAGGTAAATGAGTTAATTTACTTGACAAATTACAAAAATTTTATAGAATTTGGCTTCTCTAGTAGTGGGATCATCATATTAAAAAAAACAAAACTAGCGAACAACCATTTTATCTCACAAAACCTATTTTAAAGTCTGGCGGCTTAATAAACAGATCTTTTTTTTAATAACAATCAATAAAAATACATTCAACTGCTTAGTTAACAACTTTTACTACTGATTTTGAATTTTCGAATGTGTCATTTTGATTAGCAATGGAGTGAATTGGCCACCATGATAATGGGAATGTTAAAATTCGATTTTGCCAAGTATAGATTCTCAGCGAAGAGTTCCTTAATATGCCTTGAAACTAAACATTTGTTAAGTAATGACCAAGCAACTGCCGATAAGTTAGTCAATATTACTTTACATGTATCCTATGAAAATCATTTGAGGAATGTTGTATTCCAAATGTAAGTTAATAAATATTTCAAATTAATAAATTCTTACTTCACTTAAGAAAAAAATCATTATTTAAAAAACTCATTTGTGCAACTGTTTGCTAGGTAGGATGAACTTTATATCCCATAGAACTTTGTATTTCTTAGTAAACATACAAGTGATTCAATAAATAACACAGATGTCAAACGTTGAAAAAGAAAATTTTTTCTTCAATGAACAGTACACATTTGCCTCGTTTTTGGTTCTACCTCACCCTGTTTATAATAATACGACTATAATATTTGCATGTGAAATTTTCTCAATTAATTTACAGAAATGATGTACCGTCTTAAGTGAAATTAATGAAAATTTTACATTTTGCGTAGACACAAGACTCTATACACTATGAAGCATGTTTAGATGCAAATGTATTGATAAAAATATCAAATGAACTATAAAAATCAAAATGTGGCGTATAACAGTTAAAAGTAAGTGTTTGTTGTACCAATAAATGTTTATATGCATTATGTAAAAAAGTATAAAATATCTTTTTATTAAATGTTGCAGTTATATTTAAAAATGTTTAATGGTTGCAAGTTGAATAATTTGTGTTTTAAACATACTCACATAAAAGGCAACAAATGCAGCTATTTAAAAATTTATTTGTTTATTTACAATATATTCTGTAAATAAATTTACAAAATATACTCAAGGCGCCGGGTGACTAGACCATGTGCGCTCATTTTGTAATACAGTAGGCTTTATACAATTACGTTAAATCTATGATGTAAGGAACATTAAAATTATAAATTTAATCAAATATCAAGGTTAATGTAAAGTTATTATAAAAGGAAAGAGAACATATGTCAATCACACAACTTGAATATTGTGCTTCTGTAGGCTAGTCTTGATAGATGGTAAGAAACTGGTGGTAGTGCAATCAATGATTTTGTCTAAGGACTCGTCTATCTTAGAAATTTCGCATTCGGTCAGTATATGTGGAATGGAGAGGGTGACATTACAGAATGTACACATCGCCTGGTCAGTGCCAACATAGTAATGCTGAGTATTGAATCTGGTTTTATTTACTCGAAGTCTGCTTAGTAGTATGCCATCGCTTCTTGTCATGTTGATGTTAAATCTCGGTCTAAATGAAACGGGATGAAGTCTTCTCTGTGACGATCGATATTGATTATAAATGATTCTTGCTGTACAAGGAACTTCATATGTGTATGGAATATAAGAATTTTTGTTGCAATATTAAATCTTATTTTAAGATTTAGGAGAAAATTGGGAGTTGAACTGTGATCATAAACTATTGAAAATTTATTTTTGGTACTTTTCGTTTATAGTCCATTCCGCTTAAAGGCCAAAAACGGATGTAAGCCAAAACAGTCCTATTCACTTGCAGGTTTTTTTGAATTTCATACAAATTATTTGTTCTTAAGTCCATTTCGCCTATAGTCCATTTTCGTTTAAAGGCCAAATTTTCTTTGCATACATAGCTAATTTTGTATAGAAAAAAACTTTCATATAGTCCACCCTGTTTTTTTTAATACTTTTTTTAAACAAACTGGCAACCTTTTTTATTTAGAATTCTGGCAACTTTTACAAATGTCAAAAATGTTTTAAATAAACTTTTATTTTTTTAAAAAAGTGGTTTTATTGAAGAAATTGTATACTTTGTATATAGTCCAAAATTATATCTGGATTCAGTTATAGTCCATAAAGTGGCTTAAAAAAAATTCGGTTATAGTCCTAATTCGTTTATAGTCCACAAAAATTGTACTTTTTTAATTTCTAAAAACCTTTTTTTTAGAGAACAGTGAAGACATACTTTAGTTTGCGTTGATATGAACATTCCTCGTATTGTTATTTACAAAATAAGTTGGTTAAATAAATAATGTTTACAATGAACACAACCTAAAAAGAATGCTGATAAAGGTAGTACCGATCCAGAAAAATATGCATTTCATTCTGTTGGTGTCTAATTTTTCTTATTTTCTTTAAAAACGCGTATGTTTGTAAATATATTTTTTTAAACGAGGTTTTTAGAAATTAAAATATTAACTTAAGCCAAAAATAAATTTTATTTCTTTTAAGATTTTTTATTATTTTTCATTAAGATTTTGTCTATTTGTTTATTCATTTTAAGCACAAGATCTTAAAGGGTGTTAAAAAATGTATACACTTACCGCCCGCACTTAAAAGTCCACTAGAAATGTGTGCAAAGCGGTTTAGAGCATTATTAGAATCTAAATAAAATGCATCTATAAGAAATCACCTTGAAAAACTCGATAGAACACCGCGATCCGAAAAGACAGGACATGTCCTATGTAGAGGGTGGAAAATTACAATCAAATTTGTTGATTTGTTGAACATTAAAAACCAATTTTCGCGCCCATCTTCTTTGTACATCTTAACACCGAATACTTCATTTAAGATTTAATAATAAATATTGTTGTTATCTAGTTTAAACTGTTTTCTTTGACAAAAAAAGAAAAAGGAAATTAAACTAAAAATTAGAGTTAAGGAATCTAAAATCTAGGCTGAAACGGATGTAGCTGTAATACCTTTTAGACCTAATCCACGAGATATTTTAAAGTCAAAACATGCAACAACGTGTCCTGAAAACAGTAGATACTAAGAAATGAAGCGATCATGCAACATTTGGCTAAGAAGGAGGGACGTATTTTGAGTCGAACACCATACAACGCTTAGCTTTTACGTTGAAATGTCATACCAAGATATGAGCTTCAACTTTTTGAATTAAATAGTAATGTTAACTAATTTTGTTATAAATAAATCCACTGCAGATATTAAAATTCGAAAGAAAAAGCCATACTAACAAACACATACATATATATTATGTGTGCAAAATATAAATATTAACTGATAACTTCACGTTTTTGAATATAACCAATATAAATTCAAATGTTAGTTTACCGCGCAAAGTATTGAGCATAGCGGGCGTCAAATAGTCCTTTAAATATGAACGCATCATTCCTAGATTAATGTTTCTAAGAAATTGAAAGAACATATTTACTTCTTCTAAACTTAACAAGAGAAAAGTATAATCCATTTTAAGCACGAAATACGCATAAGCAATGATAAATAAAACTATGAAACTGCGTGTTCTCACTTTCTCTATTTCTCTCCTTTTTTCTCTCAGCCAAATTGGCTAAGCCAATTTTTGAAACATTTTAATAAACAAATTTGACCATGATATATTTCTTAAACAGAAATGAAAACATCAATGCAATAGTACTCTTATGTGATGTAATGTAGACTAGAGATGAGCGATATTTCAATACCTGTGATTTAATCACTGTGATTAAAAAATCACTGGTCACTACAGTGACTAAGTTTATCAAGTAACAGTTCCGCGAAAGAACGCTTTTCTACATTTTCAAGCATACAAACTTAAATTTCATTTTACTTTGTGGAGAGAAATATTATTACATTTGACCCTTTCATTATTTCATTGTTTTTTTTTTCTTGGTTCTTCTCATTAACAAAAGCTATTTATTTCAAGCTTCACACATACATACCTATGTAAGAAAAAGACAAAAAAGCACAAAACTTTTTTATTCGAACCTACATTCAGTGTTACCGAATTTTATATTACTGGCCAAAATGAGTTACATTATATTATTAAAACATGTACTAAATAATTTTTATATAAACATGTATGCTTAAAAAAATGTTTTCCTATATAAAAAAAAGAACTGCAAACAGTGATCACGGTAACTATCAAAAATAACGGTGATTTCAAAATCACGTTCGCATTTATTAGCATCAAAGAGCTTTGAACAGTTTGCATTGTGTGTGTATTTTAAAACATGTTAAACTTTGGGTAATGCTAAATATTTTTTACTGGATTTAATAGCTCATTTATTGCACATTTTATGTACGCAAAGACTTAAAAACCGATGTTCAAATTAATAATTTTCTAACATTTTAATAATGAAAATTGTAGCAAATTTATTTTTTTTTTTTTTTGAGTTAAACTGCGACTTAATTTTACCAAAAATAGTGCTTGATGCAAAAAGTAAATTGTAAATTTTTTCAATTATAAAATTTTATTTACCATCCCTATTTCAGATTATTACTTCTTCTTTGCAAAATTAACAACGGCCTTAATTTTAGAGAGCACACAATCCACATGCTACTCTCAGCCAATACCAATGTATTTTTTCGCAACGAGCTAACAGTTGCTGATTATACCCCAAAAAAAAATGTGGATAAAATCGACACAAATTATTGACTGAAAATTTCTATAGGATTTTCCTTTTATAATTTTCTTATATTGAAAGTTAAATTTCAATTTGTAAAATTATTTTAAAATTAATTTTAAGCTTAAAAGAAATGAATGTCATTTGGGGTGTTTTTGTTAACCAAAATATATATTGATCATGATAATCGTTGTGTCATATACGGTTTCTAATTTATTGTTTGCTAAAACAGTCGAATTTGGTTAGCAAACGTAAAATATTTTAATTAACATATAAAACTTTATTATGCGCAGGTATTGCTCTATAGACTAAGCTGCTAATGGTCACATATTCCTAATTACTCCAAAACAAACAAAAAAATGCAATCTCTGGCAACCATGTGCACATGAAAAGAGCTTGTGCTCAAAGCCGGTTACTTTTATTTTTACACTTATGTAAACAAGATATGGACGCACATGCATTTATTAAATATCCTTAGCAGAGTAAGTTCAGTGTTACCGGGATATCCAAACGCTTTGGTGTCAAGGCAGTTTTTAGACATGTTTGGCTTAATAGCAACAACAACAAATATTACCAAAATTTTTACGAAAGTTTTGTCACAAAAAAAAAAAAAAATTAAAAACTGCTTTCAGTAAAAATCAAACCGATAATAATAATGACTAACATAAATTTATAAATAAAAGTACTAGAAGGATAAAGACAAGAGTTTTAAAAATAGTAAAGATAAAACCTAAATTCAATTTAGATTAAATTTAAATAAGTTTTAATAAAAAATGACGAGAATATGCCTTTCTTGTTATATTCTGCAAAAGAAGCAAACAAAGAAATTATATTAACAACAATTTAAAGCAAATACAAGCGGAATAAGGTGATAATAATTTAAAGAGACACATTTTCTGATTATAACTTTAACATATTTCATTTTCATTTTTTTTATATGTAAAAAAAGTACAGAAGGGATGTGAAGATTTAGAATAGAAAAACCTTAACTTCTAGTTAAAGGCAAGTAATGGAAAGAGTCCCTGGCTTATTTATTTACCTATTAAGAGATTTTTTGTTGCAAAATCTGTAAGCCTTTGTCTGGACATTTCAGTAAGTTTTAGTTACTTTTATTTATACTTGCAAAGAAAAAAATCATGGTTCTAGAAGGGGAACTCGAGTCTTATTATATTATCTGGAACAAAATATGGCTGCGATTACCAATAATAATAATAATTAATATTTTAATATTAAATGTTTGTTATCTACAAATAACTAGAAAATATATGGTGGTCAATCAAATTCGTATAACTTCATCAAAACAATATAATATTTATAACTTTAATATAATATTAACAATATATCATGTTTAATTTGTCGTTTTTATTAATGGTACGACTAAAAAAAATGTTTAGACTTAAAAACGTGTTAGTTTCATCCTTAGCTAAATGCTTTCATATGACTTGAGTAACTTTTTTATAAGACACAGATTAATTGAAAATGTTTATTACAAAAATATTGTAATATGTAGTAATTTCTTTTTAAAACTAACGTAAATATAAAAAGGAAATATGTAAATTAATGTGGCAACTGGAGTACCTTATTTCACGATGCAGATTGTTGAGGTTCAATGTGAATAAACGCAGTCATAAGAATTATCTGATTAGTCTTCTTCCTCTTGATTCATCGTTTTGAATACTATTTACAAAAAGTTGTAGTGAAACTGAAAACCTTTTATAGCTTTTATCCAACTAGTAGCTCCACTTTTAATCTGCAAACTATTTTTAAATCGAAAGAGTAATTTCATGCAAAGACAGTACGTTAAAGAAAACAGTACAGATAAAAAGTTTAATAAAAATTAATTTGGCACTTGCACACTACAACATATACATAAGAGAAACACGTGATTTTCATGAATTAATTGCTTAAGTTCGCCTCTTCCTTTTCATGGGTTCATAACTTTTATTATTATTACCCAGCGAAAAAAATAAAGTGAAGTAGTTCAAAAATCATGGGTATTTTCATGGGTTCTGTTGCACTTATTCTCTATTATAATTTTTATAAGTTCATTTATTTTAGTTTAGTTATATTTTTTGAACTCAAGAAAAACTTAAAAAGGTTTATGAGAAGATATAGTTATAAAAAACGAAAATTAATAAAAAAAAACGTATCCTAATCAATTTTCACTCGTTATAAGTATTTATTTAAATGCCAAGCCGTTTTGTTAATGTGAATCCATGCTCGCCACTGACAAGCTAAGTTGAAATCATGCGTTTTTCCCCTAAATTGAACCAGTTTATTTTACGTAGAACCCGTGAATTACCTACTTCTTTTGTATGTCTTTTTTATTTTTTTGCAGGATATTGCTATTATATATTATTATTATTATTATTATTATTATTATTATTATTATTATTATTATTATTATTATTGCTTCTTTAATATATAATTATGATTTTATTTGGCCTTTCACTTATAATAATAACAAATTTAAATTAAGCACGAAGTCAGTTGTTCTTATTAAATAATTAATTAATTTAACCAATATTTCGATATTCTTTGAATATCATCTTCAGGTTTATATAATATTATTTACACAGCACATGCATGTATATTGCACGCCTTCCCTTATCATCGTCTATTATTGTACTGATTATATTTTAACATTACTTACTGACAAAGCTAAATTAGCGCGAGTCAATTTAAGGCATTACTGTTTTACAATGCCAACTTCAATTCTGAAGTAAACAAATAAGAAAAAATATGTAAACAACAGTAGCTTGCAGCCAACTTCACTACCTTACGTGTTGTTGTTGACGCCTCGCAATTATGGGTTGCTTCATACATTTTGTATATACATGAGAACTTTTGACAGATAGATTGCGTCTTCGCGTTTATTTAGGTTTGGCGGTTATTCAACTGATCTTTTTATTTTAATTACTAAATGTCTGTAACTTTAAGCGCAAATATCAATTTTAAAATTCATCCTCTCTTCTGTTGGCACGTTAATAATATGCAGCATTTCCAAACATGAAACGGCGTTAATTATTGTTTTCTGATTGTAATACTCTGACATTATCAAAGTCAGGAGTGTGTTTACTTATTGCACAGTGGGTTGTTTATGCCGTTTTTTTGAGTATTGCAACTTCAAAATTTTTAGTCAGATTTATGATTGTTTTTTTTTTTTTGGCATTCAATTCCAGTTTTTGCAATTCACATTTAATAAGGACTATGTATTTATATAAGGAAAACTAATTATTTATTGCTAGCCTTAATGTGTCAGAATAAGCAATAAATGAAATTGTATTTAAATTTGTAAAATTTATTTTTATTTTTTATTTTTTTTTGAAACATTAAACATTTTAACGTAAAAAAGTTTTTTTACTTTTCAGCCTAAAACTAAAACTTAACTAGCTGGAACTAACTTCGCCTTAAAAAAAATTGTATAATTGATTTTTATTACTTTTAATTAATTTTATTTATTTACTTATTTATATGTTCATCATTTTGAATTACTAAATATTGTTTTTACACTAAGCGGTAGCTTACAAGCAAAACAAAATGCGTGGAAAAAGCACTCAGCATAGCGGCGAGACGAAATATTTCTAAAACCAAATATTTTTGGTTTTTTATTTTACTTTAATAATAGAAGAGCGAACTCGAGATATTATGTTTATTAATTAAATATTTTGGTTCCAAACACTTAATTTTTTTAGGATGGTCCTAAAATTTTATTTGTTGATGTTGGATTTTTAGCAGATCAAACTAAAATTTAATTATCGTGACTGCAACAGCAAGAATTTATAATAAAGAGTATCCTATTAGGTACGTATAGAATAAGCATTATGTCCAAATGTTTTTAAACTTAAAAAAAAGACATCCACTTAAAATTTTTAATGACAAACGCCAATTAAAAATTTAACTAAAAGAGTGATCCAAACAAAAAGTTAGTCCTTTCAATTGTGAGTCCACCTGCACCTGACCGATCTACTTAAATTTTTTTTCTTTAGAGGTTTGAGATTGCTAAAAATTGTGTTTTATAAACAAATGTCGGAAATTTAAATGTTGCATTAATATTGACACTCTTTATAGAAGACAAGAAAGGTATTTAATCACAATTATGTTTATTTATTAATACCCGTGTTTTTAAACTCTCCACTGCAATTGTAAATCAAGCATAAACTTAAAACTCAGTTCAATTTTTGCTTTCAAAACTTAGTGTCTTCTTTTTATCATTTGAAAACGTTGTACTTATTATAAGCAAAAAGATCGATTTTTTCACATTTTCGAAATAATAAACTGAATATGAATTGTTTATTTTTTGGAAAGAAATAAAATGAATACAAGGAGCAGAAAGTAAAAGTAAATTTTATTGGCAGTTTGCTTTAGCCATAACAAACAAAAAATATAGTAAAATACAATATTAAGTAAAAAAAGAAAATATAAAATCCCCGTAACTGTAATAGTATTACAAAATTTTACGTAGATATTACTTTTAATATTTATAGCCTTTATAAAGGTTCTTTTTTCTTTACAATTCTTTTATTTTATAGTAAAAATAAAACAAAATGAAAAGAAACATATTTAGTTTTTTTCAATTGCTCTTTGGAAAAATAAGGAATAACTGCACTGAGAAAATAAAACTAATGCATTTGAGGTAAACGTAACGGGTGGTACATTAGCTGATGTGCTTGGAATTATTAGAAGAAGTAAAATCTTATTTTCAAAATTAAAATTTGCTGTATCACACTGATACATACATATGTGTAAAATGTAATTTTTTACCTAATTCAATTTCTAGACAATTAGGAACTGAAAAAATTTTATTGAGTAAATTTTACGAAAGTATGAACTTTTCCATTCCAAAGTGTTTATTAAAATTTTTTATAAAATCATTTGATTAATATCAAACCGACACTAAGACAGAAATTTTTTTTAATAACTAACTATAAGTTTTTCAAATCTCAAACCAAGTAAATATGCTTAATGCTAGCTGTAATAGTGTCCCTAATTATTAGAGTGTAACCAAGATCAGTGAATATGTAACGGGTTGGGGGTTAGGGTGTGTTTCATATGCGTTCTTGCATGTTTGGCGATTATGGCTTTAACCAATAGAATGTTTTCATGCCTTTATGGAGGTTTGAATTTTTAATGACGCCTTTGTATTTTTTCTAATTTTGAAACTTATTCCTTAGCTCCATATAAGTTTTATGATCGCCTTATAAAGTAAAAAGGTGCAATCTAGTTTAAGCATAAAGTTTGCAATAATGAACCAGTTTAAATTTATCTCTTTTAAGTTAACTTATTTCAGCTTTACTTCTATATGGTTTTTCTAAGTCGAGCGCATGTCCAGATGAATGCAGAGATATTTTACTTACCAGAGTTGGGGTATTAAAGTTAATATTTATTTTAATAAAGGGGCACCACGATCTGCCAGAGTAAATGTAATACGCGCACAGTTTTTTTCTTTTAATTTAATTTTTCACCTTTTTAACCACTTTCAAAAAGGTCCTGCAAGTTCTGGAGGATTCGAGGGGGCTTTAGAGAATAATAAGAAAAGCTAAGCCATCGGGCGAAGTAAATGTTTGGACACGAACGCTGATTGGCATGTCAGTTAAACATAAAATGATTAGTTTTAATCCCTAGATACTTTTAATCGGGAGCTGTTGTTTGGGAGGGTTTTGCTTCAATTTAAATAATAAATCTTGATGCCGATTGGTCTTTATAACTCAAATGGTTGTTAATGAAATCTAAAATGAGCATGCAGAAATATTTTTCAAGAGTCATAAATTTCTCTAATCCCGGTGTTAAAATAAGTCAACTACTTCAAATTAAAGAAATAATTATTTTCTGCAAAATATAAAGTATTAGAATTAACTTTGTGAATCTCTAATTCAAAATTATTATTTTTTTTTTTTTTGTAAATAGCAGTTTATTTACACAATATTTCTACATTGGTTAACTTTTTCCAGACACTGTTTGCATAGAGAACCAAACCTCTTTTCTAATTTTTGAAAATGTTTTCAGTTTTTTTGGAGACATGTACAAACACTTTTTGTTGTTTGCTTTTCTTCGAAAATTCAAGCTTTATAATATAAAACACATGAAATATGTCGTTGTTGTTAATTTAAGACTGTTTTTACATGTCTTTCTTTGAACAATAGAAATACAAAAACATTGGTTAAATTAAATCTAAAACCCTATAAAGGCGATAAAATATTAATTGTTACCAAAATTAAAGAAGTAGAAGAGAAGAGAAATAATTAAGTTTTAATTTTTCTCTTGGGTTTTTTAAACATAATTTATTTGAACTATTTATTTTAGCTTTAAGTTTTAAGTTTTTTTTTTAAGTTCTTTATTATTAAATTGGAAATAGCTAGGAAAACTAAGCCTTTAGTATAATATAATGACGTTGCTGGATGCAACAGAATCCTTCGTGTCTTACAAGTCAATAGCCAATTTTTTGTTTTTCCTTTCATAAGTTTTAAACTGGTTCAGAACGAATTGCACACACATGCTGACATTTGTTTTGATCAGAAGAACTCCATTTATTATTCTTCAACATTTTTATTATAAATAACACAAATATTATTTTTTCCAATAATTTTTTTATTGTTATTATTGTTTGTTTAAGAAATTTATTAAATATCTACTAATTTTAAGCTTAAAGACTTTTAAATCAGTAAAATAGTTTTATTAAAAAAAAGACTTAAATATTTGAAAAAATATACAAGAGTTTTCCCTAAATTTAAACCAAGTAACTAAGTGGTATCGTCAAAAAATATTTGTCAGACATTTCTTTATTCACTTTATACACGAAACTATCCCCAAGACCATAAGCGGGGTAATGATACTACCATTTCTGTGGGAATAAAGAATTTAAAATTCAAATTGCTCAAGATTCATTCCCACTATAAATACCGTTAATCCATTCGATCATTCTATACCACGTAAATCATAAATTGATTTAAAGTACGTGCAAGAGCTCAAGTGATATTTGTTTACTTTATGTTTTCATCGCCTAATATTTCAAAGTTTCTTTGTTTTATTCTCTGTTTACTTTTTTTACTTTTCTTTATATTTCATCCAGGGATGGGAAACAAAATTTTCCGATTACAGTTTAGAAGCTTAAATTGAATGTTTAATACTTTTCATAAATTCTTGTTTCAATTAACATTTATGTACATATAAACAGATTATTGTGCTATATTTTTGTTATTTTTATTTAGCAAAATTGATATTACGTTTTTTTATTATAAAAATGTACAATCATACCCACTTCCCATATCTGAGTTTTAGTCAGTTTCCGTTGTTGTTTTAATGTTTTATTTATATACCTTGCAATTGATTGTAACATTGTTACGTTTTATTTATTTATTTATTTATTTATTTTTTTTTTTTGAACAACCGTACGGATTTCTTTGATTACAAATAACAGCACGGAATTTCGTTTTATTTTACTTTACTGTGTCACATTATAAATTCTCTTGCTATACTTAATTCTACGGTTTCTCGATGCTTAAACTAAGCCATCTAGACTACTTACCTTGTTGACCCCAGCAGAGACTCTAACTTATTACCTTCTTTTTCTCGTTTACATTCAAGCAAGTCCCTCTTTTATCCAACTTAGCCACAAATGCCATCAGTTATGTTTTTACTTCCTTACGCTAACCGTTAAAGTTTTTTCTCTTATTATGAAGGCACTATAACTATTATTTGCTACACTTATCTGATATTGGATTCTTTTCTTATTTAGACTCCAGGATGTTTGTACTGCTGTTTCCTATTTAATCACGCATTATGGATGGCGATCTTCTATTATACAAACAAACCAAGAACATCCTACGATTTTTAAAGTACTTTTTTCATCTGAAGTTAAGCTCGTTCTTCGATGCAAATATATTACTTCGTAGTGTTTATTAAAAAAAAGAATAAATAAATAAAATACTATACGATTTTTTAATTAAAATTTTTTTTATCCATTTTTTTTTTTTTGCATGACACAAAGTTTTTCGCTATAACTTATTTATCTAAATACGTTAATAATATTAATGTGTCTTTTTAAAAGAAATCAGTTCGTACAAACAAAAAACAAAAGCAGTTTTTTACTAAGAACGTTAAGTCCTCAAAATTCATCCTTTTTGTTTTAATGAGGATTTTAGCACAGTGTTATTAACTAGACCGAGCATGTCATTATTTCCATTTTTTTAAGAGCTGTTAAAAACATTTTACACAAAGAAAACTTGTTTCTTTTATTTATTTAATCGTTAAATCATCAAATAAGTAATAATGAAATTTCGATCAATCTTTTTTTTCAGATATTCAAACCATTCTCATGAGATCGGGAAAGTTGTATACAAAACATTAATTCTTATGTGATTAATCAAGCAAACTGTATATTCTCTAACTTATGTAAGTATGTTTATATATTTTCAAATCTCATTTTAAAAATCTGAAGTTTTTCCCTTTTATTTTATTTTTTTATAGTCTAAAGGGCAGCATATATTACCCTCTGGAAGTTTTAGTGCATTTAAAGAGCTGCAGACAATTTTAAAAACATTGATTTTTTTTCCATAACGCAGATTTTTTTGTGAATTTCAAATATTAATAAAAAAACTTAGTCACTAAATTTTGTCTTTGCCTCTTATATTCACCTCAAAATTTATTTGTAGCAGTAGTAACTACTGCAACTATTTAAAAGATTTACTAATTTATTTCTTACTTTGTTTTATTTATATCTTTTATTTTACGAAAAAGACATAATTGTCTGCTCATAGTAACACACTAAAGACGATTCTTTATAAAAGAAGATCTTCTCAGCTTCTTTGCTTTCACAGTCAAAAATAATTTGCTAATAATTTCTAATCTAATTTCTGAACCGCTTGTGTATAAAAATCTTCCTTTTAAGGCAAAAATTAAAATAATTTGTTACAATGAAAATTTTGAATAGCAAACATGCAACTACAACTACTACATTGGTATTAGTCGGTGGAATTAATTAAAGAATTGTTTTCAGGATCTAAAGAAGCCAAGATACTGGGAAGCATACTACAGAACAAATGAGAAGGAACGGCATTATGAAAGCGTAAACTTAAACTCGAATAACGAATGAATTAAATTTTAAATCAGATGTTATTTGCAAAATTTTAAAAAGTTTTGTAAAAATTCAATTGTAATATACTTCTCCATTTTATCAATATTAAAATTTAATTATTTTCTAATGTGATTTTTGCCTAAAAGTGGAATTTTTTTTTAATTTTTAATTTATTATTTTTTAAACGAAATAAAAAATTCTCCCACAACAAAAAATTTTAAGACAAAAGAACTAGAGATGTTATGACTCTTTAACCAAATAAATAATAATTGCGAATAACGCTTCATTTAAAAGTTCAAGGATTCACTTGAATGCAAGTACTAAATTGGAGGTCACATAATCCTACGCTGATACGAAAAAAAGGCTCAACAAACTAAACTATAACTAATTTTTTACCAAAATAATCGTCTTCACGTGACCATAAATTTTAAAAGCTATTTGAAAGCGAGTAGAAAGTTTTGCATCATCTGTTTCATACAGAGCTGTAAACGAATGATTCTTTTTTGAATCATTCCTGCGAACCATTCCCGTATTGAATTGTGATTTTTTTAATGCATTCATTCCATACAAAAAAGAATTGAATTAAAATTTGAATGCATTCACAATGAATTAAAATTCTTGATCGCCATTCACTTACCCACACGAAATGAATGAATAAGAATTTGAATTTCATCATGAAATTACTTTTTATGAATGCATTCCTTTGATCAGCCAAAAAATGAATTAGAATCTGAATGGATGTATTATGAATTTAAACGTCGTGAATGCATTTACTCGCCATCGAATTAAATGAATTAGAATTTGAATGCAATTATTGGAAGGAAAAATATATTGAAGGAATTCATTTGTTTTACAATAATTCTTTTAAGTTGAAAATTATACAGTGTGTGTTTTACTACGTCGGCCTTGACATAAGCTGAAGAAAAGTTAACAGGTGTTATATCGGGCATGATAAACGCTGTAGAAAAGTTAAAGGGTGTTACAAAATTGACATGTTTTTTACGATTAGAGTGTTATCTTTTGAACTACAAAAGATAAAAACTTTAAATTTACGTAGTGTATGTAACTACATCGGCCATGACAAACGCTATAGAAAAGTTAAAGGGTGTTGCAAATTGACGTGATTTTTACGATTATAGTGTTATCTTTTGAACTACAAAAGATAAAAACTTGAAATTTACGCAGTGTATGTTACTGCATCGGCCATGACAAACGCTATAGAAAAGTTAAAGGGTGTTGCAAAATTGACGTGATTTTTACGATTATAGTGTTATCTTTTGAACTATAACAGATAAAAACTTGAAATTTACGCAGTGTATGTTACTGCATCGGCCATGACAAACGCTATAGAAAAGTTAAAGGGTGTTGCAAAAATGACGTGATTTTTACGATTATAGTGTTATCTTTTGAACTATAACAGATAAAAACTTGAAATTTTCGCAGTGTGTGTAACTACATCAGCCATGACAAACGCTATAGAAAAGTTAAAGGGTGTTGCAAAATTGACGTGATTTTTACGATTATATTGTTATCTTTTGAACTACAAAAGATAAAAACTTTAAATTTACGCAGTGTATGTTACTGCATCGGCCATGACAAACGCTGTAGAAAGGTTAAAGGGTGTTGCAAAATTGACGTGATTTTTACGATTATAGTGTTATCTTTTGAACTATAACAGATAAACACTTTAAATTTACGTAGTGTATGTTACTACAGCGGCCATGATAAACGCTATAGAAAAGTAAAAGGGTGTTGCAAAATTGACGTGATTTTTACGATTATAGTGTTATCTTTTGAACTATAACAGATAAAAACTTGAATTTAACTTTTCTATAGCGTTTGTCATGGCCGATGTAGTAACACACACTGCGTAAATTTCAAGTTTTTATCTGTTATAGTTCAAAAGATAACACTATAATCGTAAAAATCACGTCAATTTTGCAACACACTTTTACTTTTCTATAGCGTTTATCATGGCCGATGTAAAAACACACACTGCGTAAATTTCAAGTTGTTATCTGTTATAGTTCAAAAGATAACACTATAATCGTAAAAATCACGTCAATTTTGCAACACCCTTTTACTTTTCTATAGCGTTTGTCATGACCGATGTAGTAACATACACTACGTAAATTTAAAGTTTTTATCTGTTATTGTTCAAAAGATAACACTATAATCGTAAAAGTCACGTTAATTTTGCAACACCCTTTAACTTTTCTATAGCGTTTGTCATGGCCGATGCAGTAACATACACTGCGTAAATTTCAAGTTTTTATCTTTTATAGTTCAAAAGATAACACTATAATCGTAAAAATCACGTCAATTTTGCAACACCCTTTAACTTTTCTATAGCGTTTGTCATGGCCGATGCAGTAACATACACTGCGTAAATTTCAAGTTATAGCTCAAAAGATAACACTATAATCGTAAAAATCACGTCAATTTTGCAACACCCTTTTACTTTTCTATAGCGTTTGTCATGACCGATGTAGTAACATACACTACGTAAATTTAAAGTTTTTATCTTTTATTGTTCAAAAGATAACACTATAATCGTAAAAGTCACGTTAATTTTGCAACACCCTTTAACTTTTCTATAGCGTTTATCATGGCCGCTGTAGTAACATACACTACGTAAATTTAAAGTGTTTATCTGTTATAGTTCAAAAGATAACACTATAATCGTAAAAATCACGTCAATTTTGCAACACCCTTTAACCTTTCTACAGCGTTTGTCATGGCCGATGCAGTAACATACACTGCGTAAATTTCAAGTTATAGCTCAAAAGATAACACTATAATCGTAAAAATCACGTCAATTTTGCAACACCCTTTTACTTTTCTATAGCGTTTGTCATGACCGATGTAGTAACATACACTACGTAAATTTAAAGTTTTTATCTGTTATTGTTCAAAAGATAACACTATAATCGTAAAAGTCACGTTAATTTTGCAACACCCTTTAACTTTTCTATAGCGTTTGTCATGGCCGATGCAGTAACATACACTGCGTAAATTTCAAGTTTTTATCTTTTATAGTTCAAAAGATAACACTATAATCGTAAAAATCACGTCAATTTTGCAACACCCTTTAACTTTTCTATAGCGTTTGTCATGGCCGATGCAGTAACATACACTGCGTAAATTTCAAGTTTTTATCTTTTGTAGTTCAAAAGATAACACTATAATCGTAAAAATCACGTCAATTTTGCAACACCCTTTAACTTTTCTATAGCGTTTATCATGGCTGATGTAGTTACACACACTGCGTAAATTTCAAGTTTTTATCTGTTATAGTTCAAAAGATAACACTATAATCGTAAAAATCACGTCAATTTTGCAACACCCTTTAACTTTTCTATAGCGTTTGTCATGGCCGATGCAGTAACATACACTGCGTAAATTTCAAGTTTTTATCTGTTATAGTTCAAAAGATAACACTATAATCGTAAAAATCACGTCAATTTTGCAACACCCTTTTACTTTTCTATAGCGTTTGTCATGGCCGATGTAGTAACATACACTACGTAAATTTAAAGTGTTTATCTGTTATAGTTCAAAAGATAACACTATAATCGTAAAAATCACGTCAATTTTGCAGCACCCTTTTACTTTCCTATAGCGTTTGTCATGGCCGATGTAGTAACATACACTACGTAAATTTAAAGTGTTTATCTGTAATAGTTCAAAAGATAACACTATAATCGTAAAAATCACGTAAATTTTGCAACACCCTTTAACTTTTCTATAGCGTTTGTCATGGCCGATGCAGTAACATACACTGCGTAAATTTCAAGTTTTTATCTGTTATAGTTCAAAAGATAACACTATAATCGTAAAAATCACGTCAATTTTGCAACACCCTTTAACTTTTCTATAGCGTTTATCACGGCCGATGTAGTAACATACACTGCGTAAATTTCAAGTGTTTATCTGTTATAGTTCAAAAGATAACACTATAATCGTAAAAATCACGTCAATTTTGCAACACCCTTTTACTTTTCTATAGCGTTTGTCATGGCTGATGTAGTAACATACACTACGTAAATTTAAAGTGTTTATTTGTTATAGTTCAAAAGATAACACTATAATCGTAAAAATCACTTCAATTTTTCAACACCCTTTAACTTTTCTATAGCGTTTGTCATGGCCGATGCAGTAACATACACTGCGTAAATTTCAAGTTTTTATCTTTTTTAGTTCCAAAGATAACACTATAATCGTAAAAATCACGTCAATTTTGCAACACCCTTTAACTTTTCTATAGCGTTTATCATGGCCGATGTAGTTACACACACTGCGTAAATTTCAAGTTTTTATCTGTTATAGTTCAAAAGATAACACTATAATCGTAAAAATCACGTCAATTTTGCAACACCGTTTAACTTTTCTATAGCGTTTATCATGGCCGATGTAGGTACAGACACTGCGTAAATTTCAAGTTTTTATCTGTTATAGTTCAAAAGATAACACTATAATCGTAAAAATCACGTCAATTTTGCAACACCCTTTAACTTTTCTATAGCGTTTGTCATAGCCGATGTAGTAACATACACTACGTAAATTTAAAGTTTTTATCTTTTGTAGTTCAAAAGATAACACTATAATCGTAAAAATAACGTCAACTTTGCAACACCCTTTAACTTTTCTATAGCGTTTATCATGGCCGATGTAGTTACATACACTGCGTAAATTTCAAGTTTTTATCTGTTATAGTTCAAAAGATAACACTATAATCGTAAAAATCACGTCAATTTTGCAACACCCTTTAACTTTTCTATGGCGTTTATCATGGCCGATGTAAAAACACACACTGCGTAAATTTCAAGTTTTTATCTGTTATAGTTCAAAAGATAACACTATAATCGTAAAAATCACGTCAATTTTGCAACACCCTTTAACTTTTCTATAGCGTTTATCATGGCCGAAGTAAAAACACACACTGCGTAAATTTCAAGTTTTTATCTTTTATAGTTCAAAAGATAACACTATAATCGTAAAAATCACGTCAATTTTGCAACACCCTTTAACTTTTCTATAGCGTTTGTCATGGCCGATGTAGTAACATACACTGCGTAAATTTCAAGTGTTTATCTGTTATAGTTCAAAAGATAACACTATAACCGTAAAAATCACGTCAATTTTGCAACACCCTTTAACTTTTCTATAGCGTTTATCATGGCCGATGTAGTTACACACACTGCGTAAATTTCAAGTTTTTATCTTTTATAGTTCAAAAGATAACACTATAATCGTAAAAATCACGTCAATTTTGCAACACCCTTTAACTTTTCTATAGCGTTTGTCATGGCCGATGAAGTAACATACACTGCGTAAATTTCAAGTGTTTATCTGTTATAGTTCAAAAGATAACACTATAATCGTAAAAATCACGTAAATTTTGCAACACCCTTTAACTTTTCTATAGAGTTTGTCATTGCCGATGTAGTGACATACACTACGTAAATTTAAAGTTTTTGTCTTTTGTAGTTCAAAAGATAACACTATAATCGTAAAAATCACGTCAATTTGCAACACCCTTTAACTTTTCTATAGCGTTTGTCATGGCCGATGTAGTTACATACACTACGTAAATTTAAAGTTTTTATCTTTTGTAGTTCAAAAGATAACACTCTAATCGTAAAAAACATGTCAATTTTGTAACACCCTTTAACTTTTCTACAGCGTTTATCATGCCCGATATAACACCTGTTAACTTTTCTTCAGCTTATGTCAAGGCCGACGTAGTAAAACACACACTGTATAATTTTCAACTTAAAAGAATTATTGTAAAACAAATGAATTCCTTCAATATATTTTTCCTTCCTATAATTGCATTCAAATTCTAATTCATTTAATTCTATGGCGACTAAATGCATTCACGACGTTTAAATTCATAATACATCCATTCAGATTCTAATTCATTTTTTGGCTGATGAAAGGAATGCATTCACACAAATTTTGTTCATAATAAATTCATTCAAATTCAAATTCATTAACTTTGTGTGGCCAAGTGAATGGCATTCAAGAATTCAAATTCATTGTGAATGCATGCAAATTTTAATTCAATTCATTTTTTGGAACAGATGAATGCATTCAAACATTTTAATTCACGGTGAGTTAAAAACCAAAAATGAATCATTCGTTTACAGCTCTGGTTTCATAGTTCATCTGATGTTTGTTTGTTTCGATAAAACCGCAACATAATGGCTGCAATACGTTTTACGGCTGCCAAGTTTCACAAATTGTCTTTTAAAGCGGATGAGAAAAGCTTACAACGAGAAGCATCCATAATCAACTAATCTTTTTTATCTTAAGGTAACATTCCACTGCACAGTGGGGCAGAATCAAAATATTTTGGAAATAATTCAGCCATTTGAAAACGGCTTTGCAGATTGATTCAAAATTGCACGAGCATAGTAGAGGAGTACTTGAGCTTAAGTTTTTAAGGTGGTTACCCTCCACTTTCCAGGGATGGCGCTATGTGGTCTCAAAGTTGGACACCTCGCTCCTAAAAATTTTTCTAACGCTTCGCATTTGTTCAATTTTTGTCTGATTTTTAAATATTTTACATGATCTTAAAGCTCTCGTAAATACCTACAAAACGGTGCTTTAAACTGCATGTTTATGTTTAAAAATGATCGAGTTATAAGCATTTTAAAATTAAAATTTTTGATTTTTTCCATACCCTGGTCCGGTTTTTTCGAAATATTGGGTACAATTTGCAGCAAATTTGTTTGAGTTTTTTACCGTAGATAGCAAACAAAATTTAAGATTTTCTGAAAAAAGTTTGAAAATAATATCTTTTCTGGCTTAAAAATTATACGATTTTCAATTTAAAAAATCCAAAATTATTGCATTTTGTGTATTTTAGCCTAAAATGGGGCACTAATCTAATTTTTTAGATAGAAAAAAATTTTCTTAAGGAATATATAAAAATTTTTTATTTTTATTAAAGCTAACTATATCTGTGTACGTTTAAACCAAATTTCGTATAAAACTGATCATTCTTGTAGAAGATGTAAGTCTTTCAACTTGACCTATTTTACATCGAAATTTTGACTTTACCCCATATTTTCTAAGATCCCAAAGCTGGGATCGGAAAAAGAAGAATACTTTAAAAAAGCTATATATACTCCAAATTGTTTCAAAAAGTATTTCGTGAGCCCCAGTCCATATGTGGACTTTATGGGCAAAAGAGTAAAAAATTCCAATTTTGGGATTTTTCGTCTTTATTTTGGGAATTATGGGATTTCCTTTAGCTTAATGTTGCAGATTTTTTTACGGTTTGATTTTAGTTAAGAAACTACATATGCACAGAAAATTTTATCTGATTTGCTTAATTAATAAAAGTTTTATAGCATATTTAATATTTTTACTTTTCTCAAATTGGACCGTTTTTACCATAATTTTTCGAAATTTTCGGAGCTCAGCAACGAATATTAAAATTTTGTTCCATTTTTTTATTTTTTTTTTATGCATGTGAATAAAGATGACGCATATTAAATAAAAAAGATTCACCTCAATATCATTCTTACGTGCAAAACTATGCGTTCTTAAATATGAGTGTTTCAATATGTATCTCACTTTTATACATTTATGTTACGGAAGTAAAAATTTTCATGCCTGTGTAAAAAATTGTGTAAAAAAACAATTATACCTGAAAAAAGGGTTAAAAATAACGGTGCAGGTGTTCGTTTTAGGATGACCTATGACTAATTATGTCTTACCTAAGTGCCTTTTTTGATTTTTAGCTAGCTGCTTTGCTTCTTTAGGTACCCAACTGTTCGATGACCTGAACACGCATATAAATATTTGTATAAATACAATAGATATCATATTTAAAAAAAAAACATCATGCCGATCACATTGAAGTTTGAGACATTGTGTTCTTTTTTGTGGACTGATGGTACAAAAGGACTTGATAGAATTAAGGCCATGAAAAAATTTATTAAGGCTACATACAACTGCAGAGTTGATGTCATTAGTACTGCAAAACTGGAAAAATATTTAAAATTATTTGATCAAAAAATGAAATCAATTCGCGGAAACAAAAATAAGTTTAAAGTAAAGTATCTTACTTGGATGGATACTGTTGCGAAATTCTCAACCTACATCGCATTATGTGGAGCTCCCTGCAAATCTTATGATGACTTATATTCGAAGTCTAAGAAAAAAAGGTTAACCGAAAAACTTTCTTCAGTTTCAAAAGATGAAGTTTGCGATACGTTCAAAGAATTGCTAAAAAAAAAAAAATCAGCCTTCCGAGGCAGTGCACATCGCCAATATTCTTCCCAGCGCATCTCCAAAACGGTTGAAACGAATTGTTAACAGCATACCTACTCCGACATCGCAGTCAAATTTTACGGAGGAAGAAGCTATTGCTCTGATGTTGGAAATGAAAATAAGCCGAAATAAGTCTATTCAAGAAAAAAAGAAAGCGATTATGCTATCTCCAATAACAGTTGATGAAACGAAAGCTTCTATTGGACTATCTTCTTTGCTAGAAAATACGGCGTCACGGATTATTTCAGATTTTTCTACTGACCAACTAGAAAAGGTTAAAAACTGCGATGTAGTACTAATGTGCAAGTGGGGATGTGATGGAATATCAGCCCTTCCTGAGTACAAACAAAAACGTACAACAGATTTTAAGAGCATATTCATGGCATCCTTGGTACCACTAAGAATTCGTTCATACTCACTGGTTGCATCTTATATGGAAAAACACAACCCCAGGATCCAAAATTTTTTGTAGGCCTATTTGTTTTGAGTATGTAAAGGAATCAAATACTACGACAAAAAAATTAGTTGAGCATATCAAAGACGAAATAAGATCATTGGAACCAATATCAATAAAAATAAAAGAATACTGTGTTAACATATCCTTTCAACTTAGTTTAACAATGATTGATGGAAAAGTTAGTAACGCTATAACTAACACATCTTCTTATTGGAAATGTTCCATATGTGATCAGAAGAAGTCAGAATTCTCACCAAAAAAAACCAACGTAGTTTTTCGTTGACTACGTTCTATCTTTCGGAATATCCCCCCTTCATGCTAGAATAAGATTTTTGGAGCATTTTCTGCATATTGCATACGACTTAAAATACAGAAGTACGACAGAAAATTTAATAACAAAAAAAAAAAACAAAAAACAATGATGAACTAAAAGCTCTAAGAGCTTCTGAGGAAAGTAGAATCCAAGAAGAGTTTAGAGTACAAACGGGGTTAATAATTGATAAGCCTCTTCGTAGTGGAGGAAACACTAACGACGGAAATACTGCAAGAAAGTTTTTTGGGGATTTTGAAACTACTTCAAACATAACTGGAATTGACAAAGAGTTGCTTAGAATGGTTAACGTAGTTTTAATGGCAATTAATAGCAAAACTCAAATTAATTCTTTTCGCTTTGGAGAATATACAGCAAAAATATCTCAGCTACTCGTTTCCCTATATCCATGGAGGGATATGACGCCCACAGTACATAAAATATTATGTCATGGTAAAACAATTATAGAATCGAATATTCTTCCTCTTGGGGAATTAACAGAAGAAGCCCAAGAAGCAAGAAACTGCGATTTCAAGTACATTCAAATATTCAGTTCTCGAAAATGTTCTAGGCAGTCACAAAACGAAGACATTTTCTATAGCCTATTGTTATCTTCTGATCCTGTATTCTCATCAATGAGAAAACGTTGGATTAATTATGAGGCTTCTTCACCTTCTAACAAAACAGAATTAAAGGATTTACTTTATCTTTTAGACATGCATAATGATATGACAGATTATTTAATAGAAAATAAATAATAATTTTAAGGAAATAAAAAATACTTTTAACGACTTTTCGTAAATAAAAATTAACAGAAAATTTTATTTTTTATCTGATGTTTTTTATAATGATTATTAATTTAATATATGCCTCTTGGTTATCCTCTATTCAGGTATAATTGTTTTTTTACACAATTTTTTACACAGGCATGAAAATTTTTACTTCCGTAACATAAATGTATAAAAGTGAGATACATATTGAAACACTCATATTTAAGAACGCATAGTTTTGCACGTAAGAATGATATTGAGGTGAATCTTTTTTTATTTAATAGGAAATTGCGTCATCTTTATTCACATGCATAAAAAAAAATAAAAACATGGAACAAAATTTTAATATTCGTTGCTGAGCTCCGAAAATTTCGAAAAATTATGGTAAAACGGTCCAATTTGAGAAAAGTAAAAATATTAAATATGCTATAAAACTTTTATTAATTAAGCAAATCAGATAAAATTTTCTGCGCATATGTAGTTTGTTAACCTAAATCAAACGGTAAAAAAATCTGCAACATTAAGCTAAAGGAAATCCCATAAATACCAAAATAAAGACGAAAAATCCCAAAATTGAAATTTTTTACTCTTTTGCCCA